>OY754882.1:2500000-5000000 GCA_963576445.1 Lithosia quadra
TATTCCAGCCTAAAATCTATCCCTATCCATTTAGCCATCAAAGCATGATAGAGTAACAAACATGCAATCAGTAGTTTAATTAGTAGGAAGTAGGATGTGTGTGGTGTGCCGAGTTCGCGGGTCCGATTCATAAGTATGTATGGTGTGGAATGTCTGGCTGGATGCTTTTATGTACGAGTTAATATCTATTTCCAATAAAGGTTTAATATAGGTAGAGCCGGGATTGCTTTGAAGGTGAAAGTGCGGGTGCTAGAGAGCACATTGCGATTAACAGTAGACTTGATTGGTTGATTCTAAACGAGCTGTAAGCAACAGCTACATAGTTTTAATTGGAAAACTATCTATAATAATAACTGCAATGTAACTAAGCAAAGATCATAATAAATTATGAAAAAAAACTTTTTCAAGTTAAACAGTTTTAAATTGTATTGTCATCAGAACTAAAGACTTCTGCCAAATATCAGACGAATCAGACAACTGAAAGGTAGATTTGACCAAAACAAACACGTCGAGTTAAATAAAACTGTTTAAAAAGGTAATATTTTTCCATATCATTGATGTCAATATTACAAATATAATAAGTATTGTTATAAATATAAACAAATAAATTCGAAATAACAGTAGGTAAGTAGGTACTTAGCTTATTATATAGTTTAGTATAATTACCTGACTAGGTACTCTTTGTTGCCAGAATTAATAAATCATGATAATTAATTTATTATCCCTAGAATCAATAGCATCGGTAATCGTACCTTTTTCATGTCACCTACATAATTGGGTATGCTTAGGTACCTAAGTGTGAAATATGGCACCATTCAAACAGTTACATTGTGATGCACCTCTCATAAATAATTGTAATCCTTTCACTAACAAACAATGCCGAAAAATCACCAGTATTATCAGACAGACACAAAAATAAATAAGTACAATAGTCGTTCGGGTCCTGTATACTTTCTACTGTGCACGACAGTGTCGCCTGCTGGTCTGTTGGGTCGGCAAGATAATTGGTATTCAGAAAATTAGTATTGGGTTCAAAGACCATTTCTAAACGTACGTTACGTACAAGTGAAATATTCTGTTATAATAATAAATAGTTTATCGTCGAGTAACGCCAAGTTTCCTCTTTTCTTTGCCGCACCATCAAAATCTGGAATTCTTTACTAGCTCACGTGTTTTCATACAGTCCCGGGTCCTTTACGCGGGGTGTGAAAAAGCATTTCATGAGGCCGTCAAGCTTAGAGCCACTATTGTGGCACTATCGGTGTTTGCGATGGTGACTCCCATTCCAGAGACTTTGCCTTTAGCTTACCATCAGGCGAGGTGAAGCCGCATACCGCCTCTGCCGGGAGGGGTCAACCCAAGAAATAGAAGCCCATTGTGCATTCTACTGTAAATATTCCGAACTTTTTTTATGTCGGTCACGTTAATATAATAGCTAAAGGTAATCCGTAATCTTGGTACAATAAAGAATTATCTATCATCATAATGGCTTGGTGCCCTAGACGATAACATACGTCTTAAAGCGCCAATGGTCTCACTACCATGGATAACCCAAGACTGTGAGACCAATATAACTCAATTACCTATCTAACTGATTATGTAGACAAATGATATTTTTTGTAAAAGTTACTTTTTGTTATTCTAACACCTCTTGCTGTGTTTGTCCTCGGCAACACAGGCAAATGGTATGAACACGATGCGGTTTTTGTGATCACATCATTCGTTAATAAATTACTTTTTTTAAAAGCTATTAAAATGAAGGTGGGTATCTCTTCCAAATTACTTCATACTTAGAATAGGTTTGTACTTTACTTTCTAGATTATATTATGCATAACAGTACGCCATTATGTGAGATAGGTACCTAATTAATTTATCGTTTTTAGAAGCGTATCATTTATCCTAATCTTATCCACTTATTTAACTTTTTTTTTCACCGAATCTGGCATTTTCAAGATTTTCAAATGACGAACATAAAACCTCCTCCTTTTTAGGCCGGTTATAAAATGAAATTATGATCAAACCGCAGCTTATTTTTGTGTCTACGATGAAATGATGATAATTTATAATGCTGTTGATAATTTTATTTTATTTTATTTAGGCATCAACCAGCACCCTTTTTTCAGCTTCAATGATGTAAGGAACTCACTAATGGGTAATTTATGTTTTTATAATAATTTTAACTGCGTATTTGACATCATCAAATTATTGGCACCACCGATGCTGAGGTGGTGGCCAAATTCAGGTAAGCACAATTGGCCTCTACCATCTAGCTCTTGTAACTAGTCCAACTCACTCCTTTCCTATACAGTAGAACACGTGCCAGGCTGAGAAAATACTCATACAGTGCAAACAATTTCATCAAGAACCAAATGGTTCCGTGCCTCTACTCTTTGCCGCACCATAAATTTATACTGGAAATTCTCACGTGTCCACGTGTTTCCTCCTACAGTCCCCGGTCCTTTAAGCGGGACGTGAAAAAGCATTTGAGGAGACCGTCAAGCTGAGGGCGACTTTTATAGCACATTTATTAGTGGCCACCTTATAGTAGCACATTTACAGTGGCCACCTTACTATAGTTCACCAGCATAAGTGGGTATAAGGTACACGTATGATCTTTCGTTAGTTCGTAAACAATATTAAGAATGATAACAATTATTGAGAATATGAAAGCCATAGTCCGTATGATAACGTATGTTGATATGGTGATACGGAACTCATGAACTTTGAAAATAGCGTACAGTGTTCAATATGCGAGCCTCACGTGATCGTGGGATGACACGCGAGGACCGTTTTGTTGGAATATTTATTATCTGTATTGACAGCTATTTATTTGAATGATACTTGGCAAACAGTATTGCCTACTTATACGAATCATCCTGTTTAACTTAATGAGAGTTTGACAAAAATACCATGTTGAATGGCAACGAACCGTCTATTTTTGTCGGTATCGCGAAACAGTATCAAGAACTGAGCAGTTCGGTGCCTCTTTTCTTTGCCGCACTATAAAGACCTAGAATTCTTTACCAGCTCACCTGTTTCCTTCCTCCTACAGTCCCAGGTCCTTTAAGCGGGGCGTGAAAAAATATTTGATTAGGCCGTCAAGTTGCAGGCCATCATTATGGCACTGTCGGTGTTTGTAATGAGAACCTCCTTCCTGAGACTTCACCTTTAGCATTTTTTTCATCAGGTGAGGTGAAGTCATATTGATAGGACAGAAAACAGAGAAACAGTGGACTAAGTGAAATGTATTGCAAGGTTAAGCAATACTGCCAATACTAACCATTCTTAACACATTGAGATCCCCGTCGGTCCCGGTTGCCATACGGACATCTATGACTCCAACTGAGTTGGGAAAATATCCAGAGGATGAAATGAGTCCCTAGGATAGGTAGGTACTCACCCTCGTATTTGGCTATGTAACGCGTACTATGTAGGTGTATGTAGGTAATTCAAGTTGTTACAGGTGACCAGAAGGCTGGACTCTATCTTGCACAAAGAATCAGCATTGCCATACAGCGTGGCAATGCTGCCAGCCTTCTGGGCACATTACCAGTCAGTGATGATGCGAAGGAATTTTATGAAGCCATGTAAATATTTATTAAGTTTAGTTATTAATTTAATGTATATACTATTTAATTTTGATTGTATTAGGATCAATTTTTATATTGGAAATGTTACCTACACGTTGCGGTAGATAGATTTTTAAATAATGTCCTTGCGAACTTTCTCGAATAATACAAAAATAATATAATCTGAATATCAAACAGTATAAATCATTGCGATAATGTGCAATCGTATCGCCGATATTCGCGGCGGCTATTTTGTCTGCTGTGCAAGTGTACTATCGAATGCGGACGCTTCGATGTACCTAATGATAGGTATACCAAAACAGGATTATTTTACCTGCGCGTGTAGATACTGGTTGGTAAACATTTGAAACAGTCGTGATAGTGTACACCTACACCTACTTATGTATATGTATGTAAGATTTGTAACGAAGTATGAGAACCCGAACTACGAAGCTCAATAATTGATGCAGAACTTTTTTGAGAATGCGTTTCAAAGACTGTTTTTCGTTTTTTTTTTTCCTATCGGTAGCTGTCATTGTAATCAGGTTATAGGATTTATTGTCCCCCCTGACCACTAGTATTCTATAAACACAAACTGTTTAACTACATTATACATGTATCAAAATAGAAGGTGCAATGTAGGTATACCTAGATACAATAGAACGCTCTACAAAACTGTTGTTTTGTTTTTTTTTCTCAAGTGAGGAATGCGTGCTTATGCATGATGCCTCCGAGTTTGGGGAAAACCCGTAGACCTATGAAAGAGCATACCCACTAAACCTCACTATGTCCACCCTGGTCGCTTTAGTCACATCGCAGGATAGGCAATAATATGCTCACTGCAATCTGACCGGCGTTTTTTGCTCGGCGGCGGGCCCGACTTCCCGTACCGTCTCTGTGCCTTCCTGGCGAACACCAGCGGGATGGCACGTCGCGAGGCCATTTAGTTAGTAGGTGGACCCACAAGTCCTCCATCCATAGCTTATTTTAGTCCAACTCTCACTTCCTCAAATCAAAAGCCAGGTAACTTGGTTGGGTGTATGAAGGATTCAGCTTTTTTTAAGAATACTTATATTCGAATTTTAAACGTTATGTCATGATTAGGTAGGTACACCATTCAGTAAGCATCTGGACTTCACTCTCGACCTTTGCTCGTATTATCTTAGTTTAAAGTGATTGGAGCGTAAAACGTTATAGGAAAATTTATTTTGCAATAAATGAGTAAACACATTATGGTCCAATTCACATATACCTATTTGCTAAAATCTAGCAGTAGATATATTCGTCAGTTAGGCCAGCTTGATGGGGCTTGGTAGTGGTAGGAATCAAAATACTTAGCAAATAAAATGTGCCATACGAATAGTTTATAGACCTATGTTTATAGACATTTTCCGGTAACAAAAAAGTTGAAGTAGGTACGGGAACATACATACCTACATACATACAAATCACGCCTTTTTCCCATTGGGGTAAAAAAAGGTACGGGAAGCAACTTCTAATTCTTACAACTGGCTTTTTTCCATTTCGAGCGGCAATTAATATACACAAACAATTACTTTGCACCCACTAATATTCATTTTTAAGTAAGTACTTAAGATAAAGAAATTAAAAAGAAATTCTTATCGTATTAATACATTACAAGAGATTACTTAATCTGTACTCAAAGCCTTAGTAAACAAGTTACTATATATTATGTGCTTATTTCAGCATTTTTCAGATAAAACTGCCTGTAGGTACCTACATCACGTAGACATTTTTTAATATTTAGCTACTTTTTGTAATATACCATAATGGCAACTAAGCCATATCAGAGTCAGCACCTGTTCTGACTTACCTCATGGCCATGGCCTCACGAACCCTAAGACGTATCTAGTTCCTGGGCAACACAGCAGACGTGAACAGCGTAAGGTTTTATTTGGTTCCAGCCCGACGTATCCACATTACCTTTTACCTCGAGGAAGTGAAGCCAGTTTGATGTATGGAGCTCCATGAAAACCTTTGGGGCCAAGCCAACCTCATCTGCATGCAGGTACGAGGCCATAATATGGCCATAGTATGGATTTCCACTTGAATACAAAGCTCTATCTAAACCCAATCATGAATATATGAATATCTATACTGTGCCCAAACTTTAAACATAGAAACATCCGTAACAATATTTGTAGGTACTTGATTGAAATCGAACTCACGACGTCTATTTTACTCAATCGCCACACCACACAGGTCGTCAAACTTATCAAGGTAAGTACCTATATCGGTTTATTATATACTTGTATCTACATGCCAATGATCCTTGCAGGACCTGCTCCACAACAAGTGAAAGCAAAACAGGATCGTGTGTCAGAATAAAAAGATGCAGACGAAATTGCGTCCTCGGCTATAAATAACTCATCGTTGGATCGTTGACTGCATTACACTTCAAGTATTTTTTAAAAAAGACTTTTAAATAAACGGTCATTATTTCAAACTATAGGGTAGTTGACTGTCAACTTTTTATTAAATGTCAAAACGGTAATTTTATGCATTTTTATGCCAACTTGTATTTATTAAATAGCATTATATCATGCTATTATCGAATAATTTTCTATTGAAGGTTGGGTGGATGATCAAAACCTGTTTCCTTCGAAACCTATACTACTAACTACCACTATATTACGGAGCAAGCTAAGAAAAGGCACGCAGTCAATACATTTTTATAGCTCAGAGATGCACGCCCTATTATGGGGAGGTAACAGTTACATTGTAAGTATGGCATACGAATAATAGGTGCTTAGCACGTAAGCGAACTGTGATGAATATTTGAGTGAATACTTTTATTACCTACCTACAATAGTACTCACTAATGTTGTAATGTCTATATATATCAGGGTTTCTTAAAGTGGAGTGGAGTGCTGACCGACTAAGTCATGTCAGTGACGTCACAAATAAAATGCAGGAGAGTCGCCTTCGTTGATGCGGTCACGTTACAAACGCGTCGACTGCCAGGCTACGTCGGTAATGTCTGCCCTCGTAGACAAATGTCAAAAGTCTAAATCGCTAACGATCGCTAAGGAAACGGATAGATTAGGTCGACCAATCACATCCAAGCTCGTCGCCGGCGTACGATATTCATTTAGACTTTTGACACTTGCCTACGGGCCCGTCAGTTGTGTAGCTGGTTGGGTTGCGGACAACAATTGATCTTTCAGCAATCAGGAAACTCCTCTTCCGAGCGCCAAATGCACCCGGGGTTCGCTATACTACATTTCGCCTGATTCAGCTTATCTGACTTTTACTGAAGCGACTGCCATCAATCCCCTAAAGCCTACGCCCGCCAGAGCCTTCCATTGATATTTTTATTTACTGTAGGATTTATTAATGTGTTTTGTTATGCTACAATATTAGTGTTGTTTGTTAGCGTTATATCTACAGATGTCAAAAGTTCACAATAACACAGTTCCGCATTAGCAAACAACATTACAAATAGCATCTAAGTTCATAAATAATCGATAATTACTTATAGGAATATAGTCAACACAAGTCTAAACTTTAATAACTTATTTACGCTCGCGGTTCCGTGGACCGTGTAAAAACCTTCTAATGCCTTTCTTGAGATCCCTATATTGTAAACTAGGGAAAACCACTTATTAAAACGACATTCTGTGTCATCATCTTAGCCATGATCTCAGTATTGCATTCACCTCGGAATCCGGGATCCGCTTATGGCTATTACGGGAGTTACTACCGTTTTTTTTATTCATGATAGGCCTCAATCCCACCTGGTGGTAAGTGACGATGTGGTCTACGATGAATCACGCTTGCCTAGCCTTCACCGTCTAACCTTCCACACGCGAAAAAACTTACGCCAGACCCTTGCAAAAAATTAAAAATAGGTAGGTAGGTACTAGTAAGCTAAATTAGTTGTTTGGAGTGGGTTCACGTCAGTAGTGCAAGGACCAGGGGCCTTACTCTGAACGAAAACGGACAATTTGTCAAACAACGACAGCGAAAACGTCAAATGTATTTTGGGAGTAGGAGATGTACTGATAACGATCGACAACCTCAATGTCAAACGATCGAAGACGGATCCGAAATCCGAAACGAAACACATTCGGGGTAGCTAAATGGTCAAAACGTCAACGGATACGAATATTTTCGTTTTTCGGAGTAAGGCCCCAGGATTCGAACCCGGAACATCTCAACTGTAAGGCTACTCCTTAATGCTATATTTACACGTATAGCCTCCCTGTTTTCAGGTAGGTAGGCCTCCCTGTTTCCGGAGGCATGACGGGAACCCCATGGTTCCCAAACTCGAGGGGGCCATCTCGAACCTGGAGATGGCTCGGGTCAAGCTGGGGTGCGAGGGAAATGCTCTTTGGGCCACCTTACACCCTGGCGTCAGAAGACCCTCGACGGCGTGCGGTTTTAGTCGGTAAGAGTCCGACATAACCTGCCCCGCTTGCTGCGGGGTGGGTATCTATGAGGATTTCCGCACGGAAAAAGAAGGTACCTACCTAAAGTGCCTATTTACCAACGTATCTTTTAAAGGAAGAAGATATTTTTTTAATTTATGATTCTCAATAAGGTAATTAGTTAGATAGGGTTGTGGTTGTAGCTGCCAGACCTTATCAACATATTATTTTAACTATCAAACAGAACTATAATTAGCAGGTTAAATATAGAGTCACATTCAAAACAACAGTCAAGGTCACTGCAGTTCCCCAAATAAACACTCAAAACACTTTTTAAATAGGCCATTCATGTCAGCCAAATCACATGTCCTTGCCTTATGTATTGGTTTATCTTGACTTTTATGGGAGCGACGACCGTGTGAACAATACTCCCTGCACCCCTGCGCCCTTAACTTCAAGAGGAAAACCGGAGTCATTTTTATACTACATAGGTGGCAGACTAGCACACGGCCTTCTTTACGAGAAGTAGCTTATGGACGTGTGGTACACACAATAATCAGATATACACACCTACTAGGTGGCACAACCTTCCTGATGGGAGGCGGTCACTGTGGCTTAAGGACGTATGCAAGACTAGGGGCGTCACACTCGCGCTACCGACCCTGGAGGGTTGCGTTTGGGGGAGGGGGAGTATTTGGGTTCCGAAGGTCTTGGTGGACAAATACACCCTTAAAACCTGTGTGCCTAAAAGTATTAGATACTTATAAAAAAACCTATATTATTTCTGCCTAGCAATTTGCAATGCTCAGTGTTTGTCCAGTTAACCTGATAGCGAGACGTAGGTATAGGTAGGTAGGTACTTACTTATTATTGTAAATTGTAGTGCACTTGAAGTGATAGCCGTTATCTCGTCCGGGTCAAGAGGGGACGCTCGTCCGTGTAGGCACCTATCACACTTTTCTCCTTGCTCTCGGTAAAAATAACTTGGATAAATATGCCAGATAAAAAATAATATAGGTAAATTATATGTGTTTAGTTGAGCATATTATTTTTTATCCATTTCTTGTGTAATATAATTAAGTATGTAATAATTGTACACAAACAAATTGTTTTATAAGTACATGCTTGCTGGGATCTACCTATGACAGAAATAAAAAATAAATTTAAGTTATTCGAATTCGTTTATATTCTTAACCTAACAATGTGTAGGTAGACACTTAATTATAATATTTTGTACATACAAAAAAACTTAAAATATCTACTTAGTAGTTACAATAATTCGTATCATCCCTCGAACACGGGCTTGCTGTGCAAGCGCGGCGAGCTGACGATACGCAGAGAGCGCGACTTCGTATTACACCAGCCACGAAGAGAGCCTTCACTCTCGCACACTTCAGGTACTTGAGTGTCTTTAATAAATAATTCCGTTGGCACTACGCTATACCTCAAAGAGGAACATTTGGTGGCGTTTTGCAGGGCTCCAATGGCGGCGGTCTTCTCTCGTCTGGCATACGAGATTGATAGTACGCGCAATAAGGTAACGGATCCCAGAATGTGAAGAGAGCTTCACGGGTATCCAGAACAGTATTCAACAGCTTGCCAACGGTTGCTGTATGACCACAGCGAGTCGAATTCGAATTTTGACACAAGTACGGTAAGGAAACTCCAACTCGAGCTCCAATTGCCACTAATTTGTTACCATGACCATTAGTCGGTTGGTCTTCCCGCACAAGTCTAAATGATACGTGGCCAGTCATGGGCCTCGCTGGTGCCAAGAAAGATATAAATCGCTGCACCCAAGCATCGGCTTCCTCGTCCCTCTGCGGCACCAGTCCTTTTCGTGCAGAGTCCACACGACACGATACGTTATTGACCGCGCGAGACTCCTTCAATGTAGTACAAGTCACAATCCTTTCTCCTTTCGGCTCTCTCACAATCACCCATGGTTTTTCTGCACTGATTTCCCTTGGGAATCTGAATTGATTTCGGTCTTCTGGCATAACGAAACGCAATCGGTCTCTTGCACCACGCGCTCCGGCACTTGCAATGAAATGACGACCTTCCTTTGAGGCTCCACTATCGTACCATGCTCGAACATCTTCATCGTTGACAACGACCCAAAACTGTGGCGTTGGTAAACCAGCAGCTCTACATACTCTAATCAATTCCAGAGGGTCATCGAGCGTAACCACGTCACGAGCGCACGGCACGAAGCACTGACATCCAAGTATTTCTAAGTGTGACTTTGCCAGGGCGTCGTAATACGCTGGAGTAGAAGAGCTCACTGGGATATAAAATACCACTGATTCCCTTTCCACTATCTCTCTTACTGCTCGAGCGTAAGATAGAGGATCAGCGGGATTAGGTCGCGGTACAGTGTAAAATTTATGCACCGCTGCAGAGTACTTCAATAATGCAAATTGCCCTTCTATTTCAAATGCCACGACTCTTGCCCCAGCCGAGTGGAAATTTCTTGCCAGATGTAATGCTTGCACTGAACTGCCTCCACTAATTAGTACGGTGCGGGGTTTCATCTGATTTTTTGAGTTGATGACACGCCCGATCATCTTGATTACTGCCAGGGGGCACTGTACACACTTCCAGAAGATGAACAACGAAGCTGCAATCCATAGCGTGGGTAAAATGACGAGTATCTGTTTCCAGGCAGGATGGGCGACGAGCTGCATCAGAGCGAACAGCGGCCGAAGTACAAGCCGAGGAATAAATGTGATGATTCTAACGAATCGGGGTACCGGTGGCGGTCGCTCCGGTGAGACGGCTCGCTCCTCAGGTATTAGCGAAAATGTTGAAGAGAATGAGCGCCGTAGGGCAGTGAAGGGCTGCGGCTGATGCGAGCATCGCTTTACTCGCGGTGAGAATACAAGTTCTGTGTTTGAACGCGCAAGGCGGCTGTACTCAGGCGCGCAAGCCGGCATTGTAGCGGCGCGAACGACGATAGAAGTGGGACTGAACGCGCGCGCGCTCCTGCGCTGCATATAAACAGGCTCGTTATCAGTGTTGTGCCGGCGCCCCGCCACGACACCCATTATCCATCATCTTTGCACCCAATTACAGCTTACCTAGTTAAAAAGTAAACAGTCTTGGAAGTTAATCATTAAATCTTTTATTGCAAATTTAAGTGACTACCTACCTATCCCTCCCTATAGGTTTTGGTAATGAAAGGTCATCAGCAAATAAGTAAAATAAGTAAAATGAGACAGGTATTTTAATGAAACTTTCAACAATTTTCTACTTGAATAATTAACAATATTGGTTATCTATGAACACTGTAGAATCTAAAGAGAAATATATTTTTATATACATTCATATTTATGACTACATTGAATACATGGATGAAGGACTAGCAAGCAACTTAGATTAAAAGAAAATCAAGTACACACATTACTTAAGAAGGAACTACAAAAATAAATTATGTATTCTCTTTTCTACTTTAGAGTTCTAGTATACTTCTTACAATAAATGCATGAAATAAATGAAGATATACGCTTGAAATGTAGTACA
Source organism: Lithosia quadra (assembly GCA_963576445.1). NCBI lineage: Eukaryota > Metazoa > Arthropoda > Insecta > Lepidoptera > Erebidae > Lithosia > Lithosia quadra. Next base: position 2,511,484 of record OY754882.1, read on the forward strand.
GTCACAAACATTACTTTGGCAGTTATAGTATTCCCTATTACTAAACACATTTAGTTTCTAACATTACAATAATTACTAATATGATCAACATGATTGTGAATTAATGATGCATTCTAATTAACGAGTAATTAATGATTAATTTATGGTTCATGGAAGACACAACAACAATAAAGTGCTCACAACACGTAAATACTTATTAGGATTTGCAAAATACATTATCAATATGAGACAACCAGTATAATACCTATGTATGTTAATAGATCAAGTAACAATTTCGATTCTACAAAATTAATTAAACATCACATTTATTAATATAAGCTTTTTAATAAAAGTAAACTATGTGAGTTTCATAAAAATTGTTGCAGTTCCACATTACAAACAAAAATATCACCTACAATAACATCATAGATAAGTTAACTACACTATAAACGGTAGATCTGTCTCCTTCAAATCAATTGAGCCATTCTTACAAACTATATGCAACTCGTGGTTTGGTTCCTTCTCAAATCTAAACCTCTTAGGATGTGCATCATCCATGAATCTGCCTAGCTTCAGTATTTTATTATCAACTGTTATTTTATCAGCTATCAAATTCGTAGCTGGCAAATTTTTTACTAAATCTGGCATTTTGAGTTCCACTTTCCCTTTTTCATGTATAAAGATACTGGTTTTCTCTGTGAGCTGTGAGGCATGCATGAATACATCTCCACTCTTCAAAGAAGCCTGAAGGTTACCCGAGAAACCCATGATATGGAGGTTCCCTTGCTGAATAACATCAATTAAGACGGACCTGTGGAGGTGATCAAGGTGTATGTTCCCCATTAAAGTGGTAAAATGAGATTTTTCACTGTAGCAAGACTTAACAATAATAGGACCGGCATGTGTTGATACGTTAAATATTTTCGCCAATATATTGTGGCAATGAATACCACTCTGCTGCCCAGTCTTCAGTTCAATGTGTCTGGCTTGCAAGCGACCATCGCATCTGACTTCTCCTTCTATACTTTCCAATGAAATACAATCCGCTTTCAAATTTTTAACATTAACTGCGCCCTTTTGTGTTTTGACAATAAACTCTTGGCCTTCAAGTTCGGACAAACTCACAGAGGCGCTGTCGGTAGCTGTCACCTCAACTTTGAGCTGGTACGGCACCTGTATCACACATACGTCATTCCTGTCCGACGCTGTGTTCTTATTACAAAGTTCCAGGCTCTTAGATGTCTGTTTTACTTGGAAATCAATGGTCTTCGTACCTTGACTATATAATGTCATCGTTAGCTTGTTGTGAGCTTTGATATCGTTCACATCGATCGGTAGCACCTTCACATGGATTGGGCTCTCTACGAAGATGCTCGTGTTGTTGTCAATTACCTTTTCCACAGTCCTAACTGGATTCAACTTCTTTATATCGGGATAACTGCTGAAATCTGCAACAGTTAACCTTAAAATCTTAAGGCACTTATGTAAGACCCGCTGTCCCGGTAAAGTAAACATATTGCAATATTTTTCGCACTAGATAATCATGAAAACATAATACAATTTATGTTTAATTCAATTATTTAATTGCATTTTCGTTTCGATCCAATTTGACACTTAGACTGAAACCTAGTAACACATGACTTTGACAATTCCTCTTTTAAAATTGTAAACGTTTTGATACACCACGCACCACACGCGTTCATCTGCAGTGTTAACTTTTGTATTCTTTGAAATTATTGCAGAAAAAATAATCCTAAATCCTAAAAACCGAAACGTACACTGACCTTGCTTACTTGCAAGAATAAATTATGTAGTACAAAATTAATACTTTAACTTCATGAAATGTATAAAGTTATCCTCCCTAACTTCAGTCAGACGTTGAGTAATCGCTGATCAAATCCAAAGAAATGTATAGTAAATGTCATGGCATGGCAGATGGCAGGCCCTGCGAAGTGCGAAGCACGTTACAGATACAGAAATGTCAATTTAACAACAGTTGGTTTGGTTTGTTGTTTTAATCTCGCAATGATATGAATTGGTTAAAATATAAGAAATAACGTTTAATTCTAATTTAATGTATAATATTTTTTAGTTTAGTGATATAAATAAACGCTTCCATTAGTTAATAAGCTTTTAGTTTGCAAAAATGAACGCCGATCTCAAAGAAGCTTTTTCTCATATTAAACCTATTTGTGATGTTCTTATGGTGTCTCCATCGCCCGATAGTATTAGCGCCTATGTTACTCGTGTATCGTCTCTAAAGAAGGAAGTGGTACAAGAACTTCAACAGTACTTGTTATTTCCACTCATCAGTCACTTGAAATCATCAGAAACTGAGTAAGTTATCTATAATGACACCTATTATCATGTTAATAACTCCATTGTTACGAATATAGTTAGGTACAAGACTTTTAAATATTTATCATACTTTTCAGTCATTTCTATGATGCTATAAATATGTAGGTAGATATGAAATTTTTGGCACTATGTAGTCGAATTGGAAAATTATCTATCATAAATTTTGTTTGTATCATGAATATTTATTTTAGATTCTCAATCAAAAACAAATAAACAGCTGGTTTTAACTACACTGTAGACTCATTATATGGGATTAACTTAATTCTTCCAGGTATCGATGATACCTAATTAAAAGTAATTGGAACAAACATAATGAATGATTCAATATAGATATTCCAACTAATCCCATGTTTAGTGGTAAAATATCTGAAAAAGAAAAACTTCAGAAACCATTTTTAATTAAAATTCTGATGTAGGTAGGAGACAACATCATATTTGTGTATAGAATGTACTAGATTTATAGCTTATTTCAAATCCAATGTTTTTTAACATCGGATTTATACTAACACATAAACCATGATTGCAACACACCATTGTAGTGCACAAACTGCCCGTATTGTTGTCGGTTACCACATATGGTTTTTTTTGTGGATCTTTACTACACGTTTGCTATAAGTTGAGACCTGACCGCTAGACGTCACCGGCACGTGTTTGTACAGTGCACAAAAAATATCGTAAACAAGCTTCTGCCCAAGTCCTTACCTACCTGTCTACCTATTTTTTTGCGAACAGTACATCACGGGCGACTGAGGGGCAGTGCAGGAGGAAGTAGGCGGAGAGCCCAGGTCTCAACTTATAGCGTATGCATTATACATGTTTTTCATTGAAATAAAAGAAACTTTTATACATATAAATGGGTTGCATGTATAATACACCATAGTCAAAGTCAAAAATTATTTACTCTGTTTAGACTATTAAATGTGGCACTTACAAAACGTCAAAATTCTGTTCCATATACCACAACATCCATATAATAAACTTGAAAAAAAAATGTAATAAGTGCCATTATTAAGTTTAAGTTACTTACAGAAAGAAAAGTGAACTCCAATGTCGACTAGTGGATGCCATGGGTATAGTGCTGGACAAGGTGACCGTGAACAGTTTCGAAATGTGTATGAAAATGGAAATTGGCCTATTGCAGTTGGTATTTGACCACACAAAACCTGGGATGAGTAAGTTTCTAACAAATTTAAGTATTTGACGATATTCCAGTTTGGCAATAACTAAATTGCAATACATAGGTATGATGCTAATAAAAATACATTTTACTACAGAAAATAAAAATAGAGATGACCCCAGTTTTATTCATTCCCACATACTAGGGCCACTATCTGTTTGCTAAGCACTTTTTCGTGACCTAGGCCACCAAGGCTTGGTCTAGGCTAGATATTATAAATACTGATGCATGTACACAACAACCCAAACCCAGCCTAATGCATATAGCTTACAATATTGTCCAAGATTACATTGTCTATCATAGAAATCTTACAATGTATACTATCTTGCCGGGCAATGATTAAGTTCAAATCAGGTCAATAGATTTGATAGGTTATTAGTTAGTGATAGCAAACAGAACTAGTTAACATTATCTATGTCACACATTATGGAGAGCTCGTGGCTAACTGGTTACCAAGTAGGTTAACACATTGCAATACAAGCCAGGCAGTCTTAGGGTGACCATAATTAACACATCGAGACCGTTCTGTGTTTTGGAGAGTATGTTAAGCTGTTGGTCCCATGGATATTGATCGCGTTAACTAATGATCCATCATAAGCACCAACTGTTAAAGCAGTCTGAATAATGCTGTGCGCTGCGTCATGCATTTGCACACATTTATTTGTTTCGGGCAAATAATACTGAACTAATTTGCACAAAATCGTCTAAAACTATATTCATTTTGCACAAAATCGTGATAAAATTCATTCAATTTGCACGACGTCGAGAAGGTAGGACACGACGGTATCTCCCGTCCACAATGAGCTGTCCGACTGGGGTAATACCTTCGCCATACGCCATCGCGGCCATAACGCCATCGCGGCCATAATAACCATCGTGATGTGTGCCCGCCGCCGGTAAGTAGGGTAGCCAGAGCTCACTGTACCCCTCCTCCTCCCATCGCTTCCTAGCCTCCCCACCCCATCCCAGCCCTCCCCTCTTCCCTTCAGGGTAGGCAGCGCGTGTGTGACACCCTTAGTGTTGCACACGTTCATAGGCCACGGTGACCGCTTCCCATCAGGTGGGCCGTGTGCTTGTCTGCCACCTAAGCAGTATAAAAAAAAATGTGGGTACCTGTTTCGGGCAAATAATACTTAACTAATTTGCACAAAATCGTCTAAAATACATTCAATTTGCACAAAATTGAGAAAAAGAGAAAAAATCCATTCAATTTGCACAAAGTCGTGAAAAAAACCCATTCAATTTGCACGACGTGTGAGCGCCCCGTGGCCGCATGCATTACACATGTCGTATTGGACGTGGTAAGTTAGAAGTTGTTTATATTTTTCAGTTGCAGAGACCTCAGAAGAACTAAAGTTGAGTGTAATGAAATGTTTAACAGTCCTGCTACTGAACATTGACCCGAAGTACAGGGAGGCGATGTTGAAGTCGCACGTGCCATTGTTGGGGAAGGCGGTCTATGTGTCTGTACATATTGCCAAGATGGAAAAACTTAGGTCTTTAAGGTAATTATGGAGTGAGTGGGCTGTTGACGTCTGATAGGAGTTTATGGAAGACAATGATATATTACGAAACCCCAACTGGGACAAATTAATGAATGGGTCAGATGATGTATTGCTGATAGTAGGTATATGTTTAGAGGCTCCCATTTCTTCGTGCATTTAAAAATAAGTCATTTACCTAAATGCTTTTAATGCCATTTTATTTTATTTTAAAAACTTTTGATGGAATAATAATAGCAACTAATTTATGTCCCACTGCTGGGCACGGGTCTCCTCTCCTCTAACGAGAGAGCTGAGAGGGTTTAGACCTTAATCAACACACGCTGGCCTAATGCTGGTTGGTGGATCGGACATATCCTTTAGAATCATCAAATTTTTATACAGATTTGCTTTTTCACTACTTCCTATGATCTATCCTATCTTATCTTATATCCTATTATATTGTAAATTTAAATCAATTCATTGAAATTAATTCCTGTGGATCGAGGGAATAGAGTCAGTATTTCATACCGTGGGCAACAGCTAGTTCTAAATTATTTGTACCCTGGTGACTGCTGTCCACCGCAGGTTGGCAGCCGTCCACTGCGTGACAGCGCATACGGTGACGCACGCGCGGCTGACCACCGACTACCGCATCGTGGACGAGACCCTGGAGCGCTCCGTGGTGGAAATGCTCTCGCTCATCCTGCCCGGCGTGTTAGGCGCGCTGCAGGAGGTGGCCGCCGGGATCGACAACCCCGGCCACTGGCTCGTCGTGGTGAGTTAGACTAACACCGTTATCGTGCTCTATACGGGACTTCTTTTTTTATATAGGACACGTCAAAATGACTTTACCTCGCCCGATGGTAAGCTAAAGGCAAAGTCTCAGGAATTGGGGCCACCACTACATACACCGGTAGTGCTAAAGTGGCGGCCCTCAGCTTGACACCCTCAACATAAATGCTTTTTCTATATCAAACGAACAAGCATTTAATGAGGGTTTTTTTTCGCGCATTTTTTTCTATAACATTAGATCAATGCTCCACTGCTAGACGTAGACCTCTCCCAAAATGCGATGGATGCTGTAGACCTCAGCATTCCGCATCCAGTTATCCCAACGCCCTTTTTCCTTTCTATAATCAAAATTAATTCTAATAAGTTTATTAAATGAAGAGTAGCAAAAAAAAAGACTATCATATTATATTTTTCCATATTGCAACCGTATCGAATATGTCTCATCATCATCTTCCTGCCCTTATCCCAATTATTTGGGGTCGGCGCAACATGTCATTCTCCGCCATACATTCCTGTCCGATGTCATCTCCTCAGTCACTCCCTTCCTTTCCATATCGTCTTTCACGCATTCCATCCATCTTTTCTTAGGCCTACCTCTGCCCCTGAAGCCCTCCACATTCATACTTTGAACCTTTTTAACAACATTACTTTCATCTCTTCTCATAACATGTCCATACCACGACAGTCGCTCGCTTCTCAATTTTTCATTTACTGGTGCAACTTTCAAACTGCCTCTAATATACTCATTCCTTATTCTGTCCATTCTTGTCACACCACACATCCATCTTAACATTCGCATCTCCGCTACATGCATTTGTTTTTCATCCGTCGCTTTCAAGGCCAGACATGACGATCCATACAAGACGGCAGGTCTTATCATGGTTTTATAAATTTTCCCCTTAAGCTTAAGGGGAAATTGAGGATCGCATATGGTTCCTTTGACCTGTCGCCATTTCATCCAACCTGCGTCGATTCTGTGCTTTACTGCACGATCAATTTCCCCATCGGCCTGGATAAGAGAGCCGAGGTATCGGAAATTGGAGCAGACTGGTATTGGTACACCATCAAGTACCATGGGTGTAAAACTGGAGAGACCGCCGAAATCAGAGAACAAATATTCAGTTTTGGCTCTACTGATTTTCAAGCCTACCCTCTCCAATCTACACTGCCATTCCTCCAATCTGCTCTGGACCTCAAGCCCGTCTTCACCGACTAGTACAATATCATCGGCAAATAGCATACACCATATATACAATATGTCTATGTTCAACAAATGTACCAATATCAAAATGTGTATTGACCAATTAATTTACATAGAGACGTAGATACTTTTAGAAACTCGTTATTGGACATGTTGCAGTTATTACATTGAAACATATTACAAATACAGCATGGACACATCAGGTTAAAAAAAAACAACACAATAACAAATACCTATATCCATTCTTCATTTTAATACATCCACCCAACCACTATTAGTGAGGTACAATGTTATGCCTCATTACTTCGTGCAAGCTTCCATAGAACGTTTGTCTTCGTAACTTATGGGGCTTTACTGTTCGACATGACTACCACACATATTACCTGGGTTACAGGTGCATTTCCACAGAAACGTAGCCAAGCAGAACGTTGATTCTTCCAACCACATATTGACTACGGAAAATATCGTAACTGCATTTGACCAATTTTGTCTATAAGTTGGTCAAATGTGGTCACGATATTATACAAAGTCGACTATCCTAATTTGCCTGAATTGTTATATTTCGTTCGGCGAACTCAAGCGACTTCTAATTTAGTAATCTGTGGTAAACGGTGTTGGTGGTAAATTTAATTCAGCCTGTATCTATATAGTTAATCATCTATCTATATTGTAGTTTATCACTGTTTGTTTATCCAAATAAATGAAAAAAAAAAAGGGAGTGGCGATATATGGTTGGAGATGAGACGTGTAGTATACCCATTAATATTAATACCCATCTTCTCTCCTCTACACTACAGTGGTCGTGGAAACGCACCCTAACCAGGGACACATTTTTATAGCAACTTTTTTTTTGTAGTCAGCCATAGACGCAATGCATCGAATATTATGTCTGTCAATGAACAATAAATACATGACGAAAGATACCGAGCTCACGGTGACAGACTTTGCCAATATGATCAAAGAGAAGGAAAAGAAAGAAGTAAGCAGTAAGGGTAATTAGTAATTTTAGAGAATATAATTAGTAGAATCGACTAATCAATGTTTTTAGTTTGCATGATTGTCGTGAAAAAAATATTCTAAGGCCGTCCTGTCTCATGCGTGTCTCGCATGCGGGCGCTCACACGTTGTGCAATTGCAAACTAATTTCGTGCAATTATTTAGTACAATCATTGTAAAAAAATCATATGTTTTTGCACAATAATTGTGCAAAAAACATGTTGTTTTTACAAAATTACTGTGCAATTTATTTGTACGAAACTAGTTCCATATTATTTGCACGAAACAGGCGCCTGTATGCGGGTACACGCACTAGTCAGCGGGCCGTCTAAACACTAATTAATTTTAAAAAAAGATAACCAAATTCAATGTTACTAATTTTCTTTTATTTTTTAATTTTTGTGTATGAATATAAGATATGAAATAAACATTCTTAGATGTAGGTCTTTTGTAGAGCCAGTTGACCCCAAATCGTTTCCTGTGAGGAGTCCAGAATGGTTCAGAGTGGCCGGAGAGAAGCTGCTACTGGTAACTAAGAGTGTGATTACTTTGAAAACACATGAGCACTTCAAGGTCAGGAAGGAATTAGCTGTATACTGTGCGAGGTTGCTGTTTGAATGTAATATGTGAGTATATTGAAGTACCTACTCGTACTTTAAAAGAAGTAAACGGAAAATTATACCCTCCCAAGCCCCCTCTTCCCTTCATGTGGTTGGCAGCGCGTGTGTGACACCCTTAGTGTTGTACACGACCATAGGCCATGGTGAACGCATCCCACCAGGTGGGCCGTGTGCTTGTCTGCCACCTACGTAGTATAAAAAAAATACTTTGAACTTATAAAAAGAATACGACTGCTCTAAAAACTTGACCTGACTAAATTAAAAACTATTTTATTAAATCTGAAAATGGTCATCTACTTTTGACGCTGACTGTACATTCGATGGTAGCTCACCGGTTTAGACGCACTGCGTATTTACAGCAGTCTATATTCAGCAATTTATTAAATTATTTACTTTTTTCCAGAGCTATGTCAACGTCAGTACCGTTAGCACTAGACACACTTATCACACTGACCAAAGACGAGTATCCCGAAGTTTCGGAATATTGTGTAAACGCTATCAACACTTACTTCGAAAATGCTTCGGACGATAGCCGAAGTAAGACGTTAGACGCGCTGTGTGAACAATTTTTTGCTGCGTTAACGAGCCTACCGAGAGTCATGAATAATGTTGGTAAGTTGTTTTTAAATAAATTAATAAAAAATTAAAGTACCGTCAATTATAAAGTAGTTTAATTCTAAATTATAATAATAAAAGACAAAACATTATAATTGTGGATTCGATCTTGCTTATTCAATATTTTGGTAAATATTTAACATTACATACATGTGCTCACGCCTTTTTCTCTCCGGGGTAGGTAGAGACAACAGCCTACCATTCGCTTCTGTTCTCAGGTAGATATTTAAAACTGCCATAACTGTTTGTAATTTTGTTAATGTTTAGCTACTTTTGTGGCTAAGAAATTAATAATTAATGAGCTATGGGAAAAAGGGCAGGTCAAACCCACTCGAAATTTTGCTTGAAAATTTTAATGACTGTAGTGGATGTGCGTGAAGTATGTAAGGACAGAAACAGATGGCAGGCTGTAATCTCTGCCTACCTCGGAGGGAAAAAGGCGTTAAGTATGTAAAAAGGAAGGAAGAGTATTTGTCGGTGGCTTCTTACCAAAGCTAGTACCTCTGCCTACTCCTTCAGGGATATAGGCGTGAGTTTATGTTATGTTATGTTAAAAACGCGGTTCTCACACGCTTATCACATTGTTACACTTGTTACAATGATCATTTTGAAGATATTGACATCTTCCACCTCTCAAAAAGTGTATTTAAGGAGAAAATTTATAGTAGGCTGGTATCGTATCCGGCCGAGTGAAATTTTTCAAATTGTTGGCATGTAAGAATATTTGTTTCCAAAGCTGTAACGAAGCATGTTGTGGTGCAGACTCAGCGCAGAAGCTGTCAGCGCTGTCGCTGGTGCACGGCTACATCCAGGTGCTGTCAGTTGGCGGTGCGCGCGGCCCCCCGCGCCTCACGTGCGCGCTGAGCGTGACGGCGCGCGCGCACTGCGCCTGCGCATCGCTGGCGCTCGCCGCCGCCACGCAGCCGCAGCTCACCCTGCTCACGCAGCACGCCGTTAGAGGTAACGCCGCACTCACATTCTTTACTGGAATCGCGTCCTATCAGATTGTCAAAAGTCCTAAACGTTTGGGAGTGGCATTATTTGTCGACATGTTACGTGTAATGTCACTCCCAAATTGTTCATCGAAGGAAAAAACCGAGTGATACATAATGCTTTATACTATACCTCCAAGCAAGGTTATAAAAAAACACGTTAGTAACGAATTTTTGTAAACTTTTGTCTGCCACTTAACGTTAACAATAAATTTTCATACTTTCTGTCTTCCTTGTATTTATTTCTACAAAAGTAAAGATTCTACAACCTGTCTATTTTTAAAAATGTTTAAACAATTTGGGGTTAAAAAACTTTTATTCTATCTTATGGAATTTATAAGCTTAGATTCTCCAAATTTTTCCTTTTTTGCCATATTTGTAAGAGAAACTTGATACCCATATAAAAATCCAGGCTGCTATTTTCCGGATTGTAACAGGTTTTTTACCAAGTATGCCAAGCAAGTTACTAAAAAAGTAATGTTTTATTTGAGTAAAGTTCCTATCAGCTATATTTAGAGTACTTTTCTGTTAAGAAATTCCATCCTATATATTTTGTATTACCCGCAGACATAACCTCACCTCCTCCAACGGACTCCCCGTGGTGCAAACTCCGCCACTTGGACGACGTCCAGTGCGTGCAGCGTTTTACGGAGATCTGCCGGCTGCTGGGCGACGTGGAGTGCGCCGACCTGCTGCTGGACAGTCTCCTGGAGCTGTTCCACCAGACCAGGGACGCGGAGTTTGTGTACATCATGAACTTGATGTGTACAGGTAATTAGTGTAAAAATATATTTTTTATTTATTGTACACAATACAGAAAAAAAGAGAAATAATACCGGTTGTTGGCAAAAATACAATTAAGTATTATTTATTCGCCTCCGAAATTCAAGGGCATAAATTAATAAAATATGACGACATTTTTATAGTGTTAGTCCGCCATGTTTGTTGTGTTGCAAGAAAATGTTTATTTAGTTTGATTCCGCCCATAATATGAAGCAATATTACAATATTAAAATATTATAATATTCTATAAGAATAGAATAGTAAAAAATGAAAACTACATTGCTTACCTATGTTTTTAAGTAGCTTACAATTATCGGGCCCAAGGTCCATACATTTGTGAAACATCTCCTTTGGCTATGAATCTTATGGATGGGATCTTTTTTTTTCTTCTCCATTCTTCCGTCCGTTCCGTCAAAATATTCACAGTTAGGCATAACATATCTTTCATAAAAACTCTACCCTTTATATTCATCATTCCAGCCTAGCCTTCGAAATTCAAGGGCATAAATTAATAAAATATGACGACATTTTTATAGTTTTAGTCCGCCATGTTTGTAGTTTTGCAAGAAAGTGTTTATTTAGTTAGATTCCGCCCATAATACGAAGCAATATTATAAGAATTGAATAGTGAAAAATGAAAACTACATTGCCTAGCTATATTTCTAAGTAGTGTACAATTATCGGGCCCAAGGTCCATACATTTGTGAAACATTTCCTTTGGATATCGAATACACGCCTCACTTGAGCGTTGTATGTAGTAACCCTTTTCGAAGAGCGATACCTATGCTCGGGCCCTTAGTAAGTATCGGTGTTGTCGTGAAATCAATTACTATGCCACGATGAGAGAAGAACTTGACTGTTAGCCATAATATATCTTTATTAAAAGCTCTATCTATATCTATACTTCTATACTTCTATACTAATATTATAAAGAGGAAAGATTTGTACCTATTTTTGTATGTTTGTAATGAATAGGCTCCGAAACTACTGGACCGATTTCAATAATTCTTTCACTTATAGAAAGCTACACTATCTGGGAGTAATATAGGCTATATATCATCACGCTACTACCAAAGAGAGCGGAGCAGTGAGCATTAATGTCAATAAATCGGGCAGATTTCCATACATCTTTACTAATAGCACGAAAAAATGTTGGAACAAAATCCGAATTCCACGCGGGCGGAGCCGCGGGCAACAGCTAGTCCTTTATATTTATCATTCCAGCCCCAAATTCATCGGAGAGCCTAATTAGGCGGATTCTGAACGTATACGTAGAGGAGGACGTGTGGTACTTGCCGCTAGAGGTGGGCACTCCCGAGCCGCCCCTCACCAGGGAGGACACCCTCGACGTGGACGTGTACAACCCGCGCGCATGGGACAAGGACACTATACCAGGTGAGGATCTCACGTCCTGTGGGAGGTATACCGGGAGATTTTTAAGTTTTTTTTTATTCGTGGCTTACATTTCATCTCAATCTCACCTGATGGTAAGTGACGATGTGGTCTACGATGAATCACGCTTGCCTAGAAAGTACCTATTCACTCGTGACTAGGAAATTCCCATGTTATAGCTTTTTGGAAACAGACTCAGGCAGGAATTCCACTCCTTAGCTGTACGCAGTTTGTTTATTAATCTTGTCTTCTTTAACCTAGCGTTAATTCCAGTCGTATCCAAAGCTTTCACCTCAGAGTCTGGGGTCCGCTTTACCAGTCTTAACTGTGGATTTGACTGGACTGCGGATATTTTCCGTGAAGCGACTGTCATCTGACCTTCACAACCCAATGGTGACATTAGGCGATATCGAAGCATATATCGTGTAGCCAGACCATTGTTGTTGGACTTTTTAGGACTCCAACGCAACCGGACCGACGGCTTAACGTGCTCTCCCAGGCACGACCAGACCAATGCAAATATCCATATTCATGCATACAAATATTTGCACTGAGCGGGAATTGAACCCGCGCCTCCTGTGCAGCGGCCGTTGTTTATTAATCTTGTATATGCCACAAATTCAATTCCCCCCCCCCCCCCAATCTTCCACCCTCTCCAGGTCCCCTCATCCAAAATTAGATTTAGCCAATGGCTCGAAGAAGAAAAAAAGTGCTTAAATGTAACTGTATACTACTAGCAGTTGCCTGCATCAGCTCAACCGAATTTCTTTCGCATTTACACTAGCAGGCGCCCGATTCAGTTACGCTACGTTTTCAAAACGCGTGATTTCAATTCGATTCGAAAGAAAAATTTAAAAACCCTTTGTTGTGGTACGATCTGTCAATCTAAAATCTACCTAAGATTTCGTGAGGTTAGCAAACCTTTAAAGTCACTCATAGTTTGATTCATTATCAATTAGATTTTGACAAATTAATATCTTGTAAGTTTTTTAAGCTATGATTTGAAGGTTTTAAAAACGTAACTTTGCTTAATCAAGTCTAAATTTACATTCCCAGATCTATTTGAAGGCGCACACGAAACTCGCTACACAAACATTAGCTACTCCGCCCCCCGGCTCCGCCCGTCCGTCCCGCCCGACTCGTGCGTCACCCTGGGCGAGGCACAGCGCAACATGCTGCTGTCCTGCTTACTCACGGAGGGGCTGGGCATCATGGCCACCACGCTGCAGGACAAGTATCAGGCTTATTTGCTGAAGACGTTGTGTTTGGTGCTTGAGAGAGTCGGTAAGATCATAGAAAATGTATTAAATAACTTGTATATTAGGTTTCAACCATGTATGACAAATAATTTATGTAGATAATGATTTTCATTATTATCACCATGTTAGTCCTGGGTGCATTCAAAGCTTGCAAGTTAGTCCCGGGTGCATTCAAAGTTTGCACGTTAGTCCCGGGTGCATTCAAAGTTTGCAGGTTAGTCCCGGGTGCATTCAAAGTTTGCACGATAGTCCCGGGTGCATTCAAAGTTTGCACGTTAGTGCCGGGTGCATTCAAAGTTTGCACGTTAGTGCCGGGTGCATTCAAAGTTTGCACGATAGTCCCGGGTGCATTCAAAGTTTGCACGTTAGTGCCGGGTGCATTCAAAGTTTGCACGATAGTCCCGGGTGCATTCAAAGTTTGCACGTTAGTGCCGGGTGCATTCAAAGTTTGCACGTTAGTGCCGGATGCATTCAAAGTTTGCACGTTAGTCCCGGGTGCATTCAAAGTTTGCACGTTAGTGCCGGGTGCATTCAAAGTTTGCACGATAGTCCCGGGTGCATTCAAAGTTTGCACGTTAGTCCCGGGTGCATTCAAAGTTTGCACGTTAGTCCCGGGTGCATTCAAAGTTTGCACGATAGTCCCGGTTGCATTCAAAGTTTGCACGTTAGTGCCGGGTGCATTCAAAGTTTGCACGTTAGTGCAGGGTGCATTCAAAGTTTGCACGTTAGTGCCGGGTGCATTCAAAGTTTGCACGTTAGTCCCGGGTGCATTCAAAGTTTGCACGATAGTCCCGGGTGCATTAAAAGTTTGCACGATAGTCCCGGGTGCATTCAAAGTTTGCACGTTAGTCCCGGGTGCATTCAAAGTTTGCACGATAGTCCCGGGTGCATTCAAAGTTTGCACGTTAGTCCCGGGTGCATTCAAAGCTTGCACGTTAGTCCCGGGTGCATTCAAAATATCCGAGTTAGTCCCGGGTGCATTCAAAGTTTGCACGTTAGTCCCGGGTGCATTCAAAGTTTGCACGTTAGTCCCGGGTGCATTCAAAGTTTGCACGTTAGCCCCGGGTGCGTTCAAAGTTTGCACGTTAGTCCCGGGTGCATTCAAAGTTTGCACGTTAGTCCCGGGTGCATTCAAAGTTTGCACTTTAGCTCCAGGTGCAATCAAAGCTTGCACTTTTTAAATTGCAGTCTGTTCTTCTCTACAATAGCCATTATTTGAATGATTAGTCAGGGTAGGTAATCAAATATCATATAATATAAATATAAAAAAATAAAATATAAAAAAATATAAAAAAAATAATAAAAGTCATGTTGACGAGACCGACATAAAAAAAAAAAATAGATCTTTCCCAGAATCAGTTCCTTGTTAACGGCACTATCAAATGATACAATAATATAGCGTGTTCATTTTTTTTAAATAACCGGTTCAATTCCTGGCTACAAAACATTGTTTTTTTTTTAAAATATAATATCGTAGTTTTGATTCTCATCAAAATTGAGCACGAGACTCGAGGCTCCTTTGAGTACCCTTCGCTATTCTTCAGATTTAGCCATAAGCAACTGAAATAATCATCCTGTATATTTATAATTATATGCTTTATTTTACATATATACAGGTGTTTATAATGTGACATTTGTGTGACAGGCAGTAAGTACGAGATGCTCCACCTGGCGGGGCTGAAGGCCATCAACGCGATAGCCCTCGCCTGCGGACACGCCTCCGTACCCGAGCTCATTAACATCAACGCTGACTACTTCACCTACCAGGTCACCGTGCGGCTCAAAAAGGTATAATTGATATCAAAAATCTTGACAATTACGCATTATTTTTAGGCGCGCCTATTAACCAATCATAAAGTCTTATGAATATGGTCATCAATCCTTTTATTGCGTTTTTGATTGGTTTATGTATACGAATTTGTTCAAGATTTTTGGAACTTACTATGAAAACTTACAAATGCACCCAGAATACAAGGAGAAATAAACTTATTTTCTTTCAATAATATGAGCATTTGTTGTTTCAGGCTTGGAATTGTCAGTCAGCGTTACAGATATTATCAGTAGTCATGGAGTACAGTGACTCCAATATATTAAATTATCTTTATGGAATTGTGCAAGATGTGAGTCTATTTGCTGTATTTTTAGTAATAAAAAAATGTTACATTAGCTAATAATTAGGTAATATGAACATGGCCAATGTTTAAAAAAATCCTAGTCGGTCTTCTTTTCCTTTGGGCATATACAGATTGTAAAAAATACTAACCTATACCTGTGGCTCCGCCCACGTGAACGTCACTTTTCTTATTTTTAGATTCTACTTCTACTCAACCGATTGTGATCAAACATGCGTAAAATTTTAACTCTAATCAAGACCTTTCAAACAAAAAAAACTATATCAAACTCCTATACGTAAACGGGAATTAACGCGACCATGGTATAGGTATATACATACCTTTGGAATGCCTGACGTTTCGACCAGGTTACACCGGCCGTGGTCACAGGCTGACTGTCTCAGCCGCGCACGCCCTCCGTCGTCGAGTCCGTGAGGTAGCCGGTTGTTCATCTACCCGCACATTTTCGACATTTTTTATATTATTTTGTCTCCAGGTGCCGTCACATATATATACCTATACCATGATCGCGTTAATTCCCGTTTACGTATAATAATCATGGAACGCGAAAGTTTAAAAGTTAATATATCAAACTCCGTTCGGTAGTTTATGTATCCATCGCGACAAACAAACAAAGTATCTCCAATGTACAGACACAGCTAATTTACAATTTTTATAATAGTATAGATGAATAAATATGAAATTATGTTCCAGGTTCTAGTCCAAAGTTGTGATAAATATTATGAAAAGGATTTATACGCGTACTTACAAGTGTTTGCGACTTTCGTCGAATGTATACGAAAGTGGTACATGATACCGCAGCGTGTGCCAAGCGTGTGCCAAGATGAGGATTACTTAGACATATACGAGGATCTTAGGAAATATATAGAGAACGAGACGGAAGCAGAACGGCTGATGCAAGAGATGGACCTGGAGAGAGAGGCGGGCAAGACCGCGGAGGAGCTGTACAAGGAAGATGTGAAGAGAAGGGAGGAAGAGCTGTTACAATACGATGATAGGGTTGTAGGTAAGTTTTTGATATTATACAGGGTGGGTTTTTCAATCAGAAACTATGGGGAATAGCGAAAGTGCTGAAAGGAGTCTCAGGCCCGATATTGATGAAAACTATAAATGCGTCATTGTATTTTTGAAAAAACAATGCTCTTAGCTAGAAATTGAAGCCATTGATTAAAAAAAAAAACATCCTGTATTATTACACCATTCGATAGTGCCGCTAATATTGAATGGATTCTGGGAAGTAACAACGTACAGTTAAGTCATGGAAAGAAACAAAATACATTTTTCTGATGCATTTTTAGTTTTATCAAAATCACGTGTTTCCTTCCTACAGTCCCGGGTCCCATAAGCGGGACATGAAAAAGCATTTGATGAGGTCGTCAAATTGGTGTATATAATGGGGACCCCCCTTCCTGAGACTTTACCTTTAGCTTACCATCAGGCGAGGTGAAGTCATATTGATGTGACCGACTTAAAAAAATCAAACCCGAGTCTGCTTTGACCATTTCAAAAAAATGATATATTTATTTAAATCTAAAAATGACCATCTACTTTTGAAGCTATACAAAGTAACTTCTATCACAAACCATTAAGCTTAACATTTCTTTCAGATAACACTCCCCCAGCACCACAGTACGTAATCGTCACAGTAGAAATACTGAAACGTTGTCTGAACTACATCGCGTCGTCACAGAGAGACAACTGCATACTATCGCTACAAATATTAAACTCCGGTTTGCCAATACTTAGAGAATACGAGAACGTGTTACTACCGCTAGTGCACCTGACATGGGACCCGATGGTCACCAAATTTGAGGCGGAACCCGCGATTGTGAGGAGGGCTTTCGATTTGTTAGTCACTATGGCTGAGTTGTCAAGAGATTTTATTAGAAGTCGGGCGGTCAAGTAAGTTGTATCATTATTTTCCTCTTTATCTTGTAAACATATAATATATATTTTTAAATCTAATATATAAAACAAAGACGGGTTTGTTACAACATTTATAACTCAAGAACGGCTGAACCGATTTGGCTGAAAATTGCTGGGGAGGTAGCTTAGAACTAGGAGACGGACATAGGATACTTTTTATCCTGCCACGGGACGAAGTACGCCACGTGCGAAGCCGCGGGGCACAGCAAGTATAAATATAAAAAATGTATTTAAAAATATAAAAAATTGTACCAAGCCACCGGTGGTTGGGGCTTCAGAGAGAGGAATCTCCGCACAATACGTGTCGTGTCGAGAAGTACCGCCTTCTGCATCAAGCCCTTGACCCAACTGCCTAACGTCATTTATAGTTATTACCAGACCCTTTTTTTATCGTGCGGAAATCTCCACGGATACCACCCCCGTCGGCCATCGGGGGTGGTTATGTCGGGATCGAACCGACTAAAACCGTACGCCGTTTCGGGTCTTAATTAAGGGGGGGGTAAGGTTACCTAATAGGCATATCCCTAGCACCCGAGCTGAGAGGGTTCAGACCTTAATCCACAATGCTGGTTGGTATAAGAAAGTATAGTTAGAATACCCATGTATTTTTTCATTACCCAATTGTATTTTTTCGTTCCAAAGGGATGTCCTGCCCAAAATATTCAAGTTCCTGATCAAGTCATCTCGGGAGAGCCGCCTGAAGGACGTGGGCTCGGCCTACCGCTTGAGCGCCGCGTACGGCCTGCAGGTGACCGCGCTCGCCGCCCTCCCGCGCCTCGCCTCGCGCCTCCGCCTCGCCGACAACTCGCTGCAGAGCGCCATGAACGCCGCCTCATTTTACCTGTCTAATAAGCAGCCTCGACCCCTGCAGGTAACGCTCTACTGTATATAGTAACCGATAATAATTCTTAAAAAAAAACCGACAAAATAGAAACGGGAAGCGCCAGCTATCAAATAATGAAAGAATCATCAAAATCGGGTCACGCAGTCAAAAGTTCTGAGGTAACTAACATAAAAAAAACAGTCTAATTGAGAACTCCCTCATTTTTGAAGTTGGTTAGAAAGCAGTCGATTGACAGCATACGTTTATCCTGCAGGATCATAGAGCAGATACAGAGAGGCGACCTACGTAACTGTAAGGACGTAAATACAGTGTAGGTCACTGTGTTTACGTCCTTACCTTCGTCCGTACCTTTGCAATGCCTGACGTTTCGACCAGGTTACACCGGCCGACCTCCGTCGTCGAGTCCGTGAGGTAGCCGGTTGTTCATCTACCCGCACATTTTCGTCATTTTTCATATTTTCTTTTATCCATGTACCGACACATACCACACTCAGCAACCGCTCGGTGTTTATCCAACCGCGCAGAAAAGTGAGGCAGCAAGTTTTTTTTTACAGTTATCAGCAGTGGAATTCTTCAAGAGAATGTTAGAATACGACTACTGCGCGGCCTGGTACTACCTTCGGCAGCTCAGCGACAATGAGGAGGTGTTGATCCCACCCGCCACCTACTTGTACTTAGAACCACTCGTAGGCTCTCCCTACGTAACCTACGATCCCGAATACGATAATAATATAAAATCAATATTCACTCCCACAGAATCTTAATAAATGTCTTGTTTTAATATACTGATTGGTTTTATTTAGAGTTATATGCTATTGACCGAAATAAGGATGTTTCTTGGGCTAGATAAATTAGGGAGCGAATAGGTATTAGAATTTTTTAATAATTTCTTTTAAAAATGTCAAATATCTAAAAACATTCTATTTTATTTATGACTAGCTGTTGCCCGCAGCTCCGCCCGCGTGGATTTCGAATTCCTTAATTTTTTGAAAACAAATTATAGCCTATGTTACTCACAGATAGTGTAGCTTTCTATAGGTGAAAAATTTTTTGAAATCGGTCCAGTAGTTTTTGAGTTTATTCGTTACATACAAAAATACAAATCTTTCCTCTTTATAATATTAGTATAGATTCGTTTTTGGTAAGTTATATGGTATAGGAAGCTGTTTCTAAATGATTTGGACCTCATAGGCATACAAATTTTCAGGTTAAACATACAAAATCTATTCGGAGATAATCAACTTTTGACCAAAAAATTACCTTAGTTGTTTTGACCACTGTGTCTAAATTTCTGCAGTTACTCTTAATACGCTAATGGTAAATGAAACAAAATCAGGCAGTAATTACTTCAACTTTATTTTTTACAAAACACATTGGTCACGGAAAACAAATACCCATTATATCATCAGTACCCATACCAATTACCCATATTATATTATATATATGTATATATATTATATATAATTATACTTAAGTATTGCATCTTAAACTCAGTCTAATCTGTCTAATAAGTCGAGTGTTCAACAAATGAAAAAAGAACATTTGAATTACAATAATTAAATGGTAACATCGCATTATGAAGGAATTATTAAAATCAAGATCACATTCAAATCAGTTATTCTTGTGTATTTCATCTTCCTATCGGAACCACACTTTGCCTATTTGCTATTCGCCTATAATGTATTCGACGAAATTCTTATAGACGACTAAACCTTCCACAAGATTTCGTATAAGATTGAATATTCGTGCGAATAAAGCAAATATACACGAATAAGCCTTCCTCACTTTGTTGTATACACGTGAATAAAGGTGAATAACGAAGTGGTGCCCCACCATTATATGAATATCCAAAGACGGGCTTCCAGTAAAAAAGTCATGTTCATAAAATTGACTTCCGTGTGTTTATAGTGACCGGCACTAGGTGCGTTACTGCTATTTATGTTCAAGTCTATATAGATAACTTTAGACTTATACACCTTCAAAGTAACTACTTAGCTTACAAAGATTCGAGACCTTGATCCTGCGTACATTACAATTTAGACCTCGAGAATGGATATAGGCTATGTTTAGTCGCGATAACTGACATCCACGCGGGCGAAGCCGCGGACAAAAACTAGTTATCAATATTTGTTTCCCCACACCCCTGCACGAAATGATCTATACATATTCCTCTCCCTGAAAAGCACCTGTATCCACTTCTGGAATCAATATCATTAATGTTTTAATACTAAAATACAAGTTCTGTTCCGCCTTTGGAGTTACTTTTGAGGACTTTTGACAGCGAGAGGGACTTGACTGATAATAACAATATTCAAGTATTATGTATACTAATGGGCATGTACCTACATATATTGGGGAAAGAGTACAATAAAGTGGTTGCAAAGTTAAGACCCGCCTCTGAATGTAACCACGGTTGCAACCATAGCTCATAAGAAGTTAGTGCTGGGTAGACAGACGATAGAATATTTTACAACGGTACTGTGACAATACCGCATATACCCAGCGCCATCTAGTGACAACACGTTGAACTTCTTCGATAATACTACAACGTCCCGAAGATCCTGAATCGCGAAAGTGAAGTTCGCACTCTAATGTAACATAATGTACAACATCCCAAAAATAACTGTTGGGCTGCGGCCCGCCAGGCGTGATCACCTTGCCTGGATGAAGGATCCTCCCTTTATGTAGGCGGGAAATCACTCCCCGTTTACGAATACAACATAAATGGAGTCCAACGCTAAGAAAAAAATATGGCTGTTGAACAAAATATCTGTTGGTTTAGGTAGCTATTGGCGGACAAAATAATCCGTAATTAAAATGAACGATGCAGTCGTTGTCTGGAGACAGAATAGGTTTGTTAGTCTTAGGTTTCCAGCGTATATACCATACGTGGGTTCCACCTGACCGTCAATTTGACTACTTCCCAACCGACCAACTAGTTGTGCGAACGGTATACCAATCAAATTCTAATAATGGTACAACCAGTTATGCAGTTCAGTGTTTAAGAATTATCTTGATATCGATGTATCTAAAGCCATGTTACACATCACTATTCACTTCATATATAGTCTATGGTCGCAACATTTAATAAAGTAACAGCATAAACAAAAATAATGATACGGTAAAACATTATTAACCTTAATTGCTAATTAACAACTCTGTGTGAGCAAATATACTTTAAAACAAAAAAAAATCCTCGCTTACATTAAAATATTATAACATATATTTGATGTTGACAACACAGTGTTGTCAGATTAAATCAATTAATAAATTAAGAGATTTTTTCGTCTAGCAATTTATGATGGTAACAAAAGAAAAATGTTTAGTGAATATATATTACAAGATCCCGAAGCATGAACTTTGAAGAATTTTTTTATAATACCTTAGATGTTGGTTCCTATATAATTCTGCAATTTGCAATGATTGCAGCAATACCAGTGAACTATCAGCCTAGATGTCAAGGATAAATGCAGGTTGTTCATGCTTAGTATATAGACTAATGCTAGTGATAACCTATTTTAGGGTTAAATATAAAAAATCTTTTGAATGAAATTTTTAGCCGCTTTACATCATGAAAAGACAAAACTAAGGAAAGGAGTGACAAGATTCTTATAAGGTACCATTGTTTGTATTTATTACATATTGTATAATATTTCTAAGTTAAAACTTTACGATGATATAAAGTTGAAAAAACGTCAAAGAATTTGTTTCGAAACAGGTCAAGCTAAAGGAGTCTACACACGTAACCCACTGACACGCATCGATACAGTCCAACAGCTTGATATCGGCGGGTTTGGTGTGTACACTCTTTAATGTACACTACCTCAGAATTCAAACAAATCCGTTAAATTCGAAATGGATAAAATTTAATTTGTGACTTGTGGTACGGAAACGATACAGATGACATAATACTGATGGCTGTCAACTGTCAGTCAATCGGTGACAGCTGTCATTGAATTCAATTGTCAAACGTCATGAAGTGACGTTTAGAGCATAGTGTACAAATAGTTAGGCCTAAAATCAGAATTTATTTCTTAATAACGTTTAACAATTAATGTAACGTGTCGAGCCTTGGAATGGTTTTCAAATAATTAATATGGATTTAATACAAACCACCCTTAAATAAATAATACATCTAAATTGCACTAGCTAAATTTTACAATAAAATGTGTATACAGTTTAAGGCAAGATTAGATTTCGCCATAAAAATCGCCCATACTACTTGTAATAAGTTTCTTATTAAAATTGTTCACGAGATAAATGTAAAAAAACCACTACCTCTTGTTACAATAAATCAATCAACCAATGAACATATTGCTTTGATTGATAAATTGTTACAAATCAATTTCAAAAATGATGTAAAAATCTGAAACCAGCGAGTATGGTGAAACGCTGTATGGCTGCATGGTAAATCTAAACCTTACATTAAACGGTATAAAGTACATAATATATCTATTTGAACAAATTTGATCGCTGTATTTATAAAAAAACAGCCGTGTTTCTATAGATACGATGTTGTACGCCCAGTTATAAAAATACATCTCTTTAGCGCGCGATTAACTGAAGAGTTAATCCAGAAAATCACCGTTAACTTCCCTATCTGTTAATCGCACTGTGTAAGGGCCATCGCACATTAGAGACTTTAGGCAGTTGTGTTTTGACGTGACTTGTAGATAACTAGACAGATTTGTTTTATTCCAAGTATATATACGCTTTCATATGTTTCAATAGAGAAATTAGTCTGTCTGCAGACTGTCTTGTCTATAATGTGCGCTCAGCCTTAGTGTGTTACATAACTGTAGTATCCTCTGACGTCATAGGTTTTTCTACTGGCTCGCGAGTTTCATTTATTTGACATAAGTTGACCCTTATTCGATTTGTTTATCCATAACGTGAAGACGTGCGTTCGTAGTAGCTGATAAATTAACGTTACTATTGGCGTTACGTTTATGATTAAAGTTATTCCCAACACTAAACAATGCGTGACTGAAATGCGTGTCAGGTACAATCACTACCACAAGTGTTTCTTGTACAACTGAGCGCACACATACAATATATTAACCATTATATTATTTATCCGGTACATGTATTCATTTACTTAACGTGAACACACTATGCACGATCATCGAGCTATTTTATTTATTTATAACTTTATTTATTTAAAAGTCTATTAAAATTAAGGAGTTTGGACTGTGAAAGGCGAACGTGGCAGTGGAATTTGAATCTTATTGCTATAATTTTAAGTTATAGATTTTGCTAGAACACGTAGTATGTATAAAGTGCTCGTGTGAAATGTATAAAAGCTCTCTTCATGGAATATAAAACAAGAGGAACGTAACGCGATTGGCTTCGGACATCTCGACACTTTAATATGGATACCTCGTAACTCCTTCATGTATATGTATGTAGTTACGAAGTCGAAAAATGTTCGAGCATCTTAACCTTATCACATTTATACAAAGCTGAAAACAGTATGATCAAAATCTTATCCAGTAAGACAGTAGCGCGTTGCTGCATACTATTTTCAGCGTTGTCTACATTGAATAAGGTTGATATTTAATTAACCATTTAAAAATTCTCGATTTGCTTTTAGGTGTACATTCTGTGGAAGATTATAAGCCAATCTCGTCACTGTTTTTATCAGTGGTAGTAGTAAGAGTTTGGCTAGATTAGTTTCCATAGATATTTAATTGCACTTTTTAATTTTAGATTCTGTGGTTTTATCCTTACATAGACATTAGTCTAGGAGATCACTACTACGAAAATATAAATATATTGTTGCGAAATTCACCAAATAATAGTTTAATTTTTTTATTCATAAATTCATAAAACTTTTTAAGCCAGAACAATAGCTGATAATATACCAAAAAGTTGTTTCAAGACTAAGATATTTTGATAAGTAATACTTTCTTTGCTTTCAATTAATTCTACACTTTATAACTTACGCGACACAGTCCAAACTCCCTTGCAACTAGCTTAACAACATCACTTCCACGCGAGTTTCAACATCTTCCTCGACGCGAAGTATTTGGTGCTATATGTGGCCACTATTAAGGCGGTGAGTACTATTGTTATCAAATAATAGTCGAAATCATCCTTTAGGAGATCGAATGTCTTTGATGGTGCCACCCGCGTATAGAATAGATCTGTGGAAAAAAATATACGTTTATATAGTAAACTCAAGTAGGTATTTTCTTTTTAAACATAAAATCTGCCGTAAGGGTGCATTCCGGAGATATGATCAAAAATCGATGACCGACCTAAATCTGGCGCGCGGGCGGAGCCGCGGGTATCAGCTTGTATAAAAAGTAGCCTATATGTTGGCCAGGAGTATGAACGATAATCGTACCAAGTTTGATCGAAATCCCTCTAGTAGTTTTTGATCCATACGTACATATATACGGATAGACAGAAAAACAAATTGCATTTTTAGCAATATTATCAATCACCAAACCAACCCATAGTTATTTTGTAAAATATATTCAATGTACAGAATTGAACTCTCTACAGTTTTATTATATGTAATAGAAGGTAGATTTGAATGAAATTTTAAAGCAATTGCATGCTAACTATTCCCAATGATTTTCTGATCCGATCAGAAAATCTATTTATTTATTTATCAATCATTGGGGGGATAGATTTATTGTTATAAGATACGATATTTATTTCTATAAGTTTCATACAAGACACCAGCTTAAGTTTAAACACCATAAAAATACATACTTAACAATCATGTGTGGCAGGATGGACATCATACTTGCATATATTGCGACAGAGCCAACTAACTACCCACCAGATACCCACAGTACAGTTTTTTTTTTAGATAATATATTGATATTTATATGAGATATTAATAACAATCAAAACAAATTTTCTTTTGCTAGTTATGATAAGTATGCATAATTTCCGATCAAACAGAAGTTTAGAAGTGCTCCAAAATCGTGCTCGAACATTCCACTACACTCAAACATGAATACATAGTTAATAAAAGCGTGGTAAAAAGACTTCGAATGACGTAACTCACCCAGTCCGGTGACGAGCACGAGGCTAGTAGACTCTAGTCCGGCGGGCGCGGTGTATATCCGCTGAGGGCGCGCCACCGTGCGGTTATAGTTGAGACGCGCCTCGGCCGGCAGCGGCACGTCAGGGGCCGGCGGGGGCAGGACGCCGCCCTCCACGTCGGGGTTGGCCCCCCGCCGCGCCTCCAAGTACACCCACGGGATCTCTACGATCGCGCCGGACGTCAGCGCCACTGGGGATCACATACAAGTATGAGAGAAGTTCAGGGCCCTTATTCTGTTTGACAAATCGTACCGTAACCATCCACGTTCGTATTGGCCGACACATTTAGGTTGGTTTAGTTTTACACCGGTTCTTTCCTTTATGTTAACCTATTGAAATCGACTGACTTCTCACGTTTCGTGATTAGAAATCAATGTCAAACAGAATAATGCCCCAGGACGGGGTTAACATGAAGCATTCGAAACTTCATACTCGCACCATGAACCTATAAAAACGAGCGTTAAAAACAAAGCTGTATTAAAAAAATAGAGACGGCTGGCCATGTGTGAGTGAATTTTGGGTTGTAATAATAATAGCAACCCATTTATGTCCCACTACTGGGCACGGGTCTCCTCTCCTCTAACGAGAGAGCTGAGAGGGTTTAGGCCTTAATCCACACACGCTGGCCTAATGCGGGTTGGTGGATTTGTAATGTATTACCCAAATTTGATAGAAATGTGATACCTGTGAAATGGAGACCTGTTGGTTTTTCAGGCTAATTAAACTGACTTAATATTTTTCATTTGTTCTACATATATTATGAGTACACAAACATTGGTCAGTTCACGTCTCTTTCCTATTGGGGTAGGTTGAGACAACATTTTTTCTTTATAATCCTGGCATACGCTTTTCGCCTCTTGTACCTACGCGCTATGAAGGCTTTGTGTTTATATAATTTCTTGCATCGCATGTAGGTTGCCGTCCTAATGTTGGGTTGGGTATACTGACTTTAGGAGGTAGGACACGACGGTATCTCCCGTCCGAACTGAGCTGTCCGACTGGGGTAGTACCTCCGCCCTACAGAACACCGCGGCCATAATAACCATTGTGTTGTGTTCCCGCCGGTAAGTGGGGTAGCCAGAGCTCACTGTACCCCTCCTCCCCCCACCCCTTCCTAGCCTTCCCTTTTTCCCTTCAGGGTAGGCAGCGCGTTTGTGATACCTTTAGTGTTGCACACGTCCATAGGCCATCAGGTGGGCCGTGTTCTTGCCTGCCACCTACCTAGTATAAAAAAAAACTGAAAATCAGCATTGGGTGCAACCCAACATCATGCTGAGTTGTGTTCCTTTGCACTCTCCAAATGAGATATAATTATAATAATCTGTGCATACTTCATGTTAAGAGTGACAATAAAAGTTTCTCTTTCTTTCTTTAAAATTGTAAGTAGTGGAGATACTCACATAGTATATGTTTGTCTGTCAGCGATCTTTCTGTGGTGGTAGTGGCGGCGGCCGTAGCGGAGGCGGGCAGTACGTAGGCGTGACGCGACACGCTCGGGGCCCGCGAAGACTCCAGCGAACTGAAGGCAGCGCCCGCCGCTAACCAACGTTGTTTACCTTCGTATAACTCCATAGTAGCTGTCAAATAAATATATACATTATATTCACCTCTTTGTAATCTCCGAGGTAATAAAAGCAAGAACTGGTATGGTCCTAGAGGACGGAATGAAAGCGGGAATAAAATATAGAATAAAATTATATAAAAAGAAAACTCTGAGTAGGTTAGTTAAATCTTTAGAAAGGCCAGTTAGCGATATTAAGAATAGCGAGAGTAGGTCTTTAATAAGTTTAGAGATGCTCAATAAAAAAAACTTTCAAAGTGCGATGCAGGATCGGTAGTTTTGTAGTAGTTCGGAGCATTTTCGGTAGATGGCGCTATAAACACGTGTTACTTTTAAGCCACCGTCATAGTCATTTAAATTAAGATTATAATCACTTTTATAAGGTAGCGTCTGTTGTCTAAACAAACTGCTCAAGTCGATACTGTGTTGTGAACGTAATCGAGTGGGAAGTGAGAATAGGAACCGTGGTAGTGGTGAAACGCGTTAGAAATGATTATGAAAGTGGGTACACAGATTATATTGTTTCCCTACATACAGTTAGGTCGCAACACTACAGGACTGATAGTACACAGACTCACCCAGCTCGGTGCGGCGATGCTTGTCGTTGTAGTAGAGGTAGGCGACGTAGTGGTCGGTGTGCACGGCGAGCGGCGTGGCGCGCGCGCGCCGGTGCGCCTGCGCCGCCACCAGCGCGTCCACGCACAGGACTGATAGTACACAGACTCACCCAGCTCGGTGCGGCGATGCTTGTCGTTGTAGTAGAGGTAGGCGACGTAGTGGTCGGTGTGCACGGCGAGCGGCGTGGCGCGCGCGCGCCGGTGCGCCTGCGCCGCCACCAGCGCGTCCACGCACAGGACTGATAGTACACAGACTCACCCAGCTCGGTGCGGCGATGCTTGTCGTTGTAGTAGAGGTAGGCGACGTAGTGGTCGGTGTGCACGGCGAGCGGCGTGGCGCGCGCGCGCCGGTGCGCCTGCGCCGCCACCAGCGCGTCCACGCACAGGACTGATAGTACACAGACTCACCCAGCTCGGTGCGGCGATGCTTGTCGTTGTAGTAGAGGTAGGCGACGTAGTGGTCGGTGTGCACGGCGAGCGGCGTGGCGCGCGCGCGCCGGTGCGCCTGCGCCGCCACCAGCGCGTCCACGCACAGGACTGATAGTACACAGACTCACCCAGCTCGGTGCGGCGATGCTTGTCGTTGTAGTAGAGGTAGGCGACGTAGTGGTCGGTGTGCACGGCGAGCGGCGTGGCGCGCGCGCGCCGGTGCGCCTGCGCCGCCACCAGCGCGTCCACGCACAGGACTGATAGTACACAGACTCACCCAGCTCGGTGCGGCGATGCTTGTCGTTGTAGTAGAGGTAGGCGACGTAGTGGTCGGTGTGCACGGCGAGCGGCGTGGCGCGCGCGCGCCGGTGCGCCTGCGCCGCCACCAGCGCGTCCACGCACAGGACTGATAGTACACAGACTCACCCAGCTCGGTGCGGCGATGCTTGTCGTTGTAGTAGAGGTAGGCGACGTAGTGGTCGGTGTGCACGGCGAGCGGCGTGGCGCGCGCGCGCCGGTGCGCCTGCGCCGCCACCAGCGCGTCCACGCACAGGACTGATAGTACACAGACTCACCCAGCTCGGTGCGGCGATGCTTGTCGTTGTAGTAGAGGTAGGCGACGTAGTGGTCGGTGTGCACGGCGAGCGGCGTGGCGCGCGCGCGCCGGTGCGCCTGCGCCGCCACCAGCGCGTCCACGCACAGGACTGATAGTACACAGACTCACCCAGCTCGGTGCGGCGATGCTTGTCGTTGTAGTAGAGGTAGGCGACGTAGTGGTCGGTGTGCACGGCGAGCGGCGTGGCGCGCGCGCGCCGGTGCGCCTGCGCCGCCACCAGCGCGTCCACGCACAGGACTGATAGTACACAGACTCACCCAGCTCGGTGCGGCGATGCTTGTCGTTGTAGTAGAGGTAGGCGACGTAGTGGTCGGTGTGCACGGCGAGCGGCGTGGCGCGCGCGCGCCGGTGCGCCTGCGCCGCCACCAGCGCGTCCACGCACAGGACTGATAGTACACAGACTCACCCAGCTCGGTGCGGCGATGCTTGTCGTTGTAGTAGAGGTAGGCGACGTAGTGGTCGGTGTGCACGGCGAGCGGCGTGGCGCGCGCGCGCCGGTGCGCCTGCGCCGCCACCAGCGCGTCCACGCACAGGACTGATAGTACACAGACTCACCCAGCTCGGTGCGGCGATGCTTGTCGTTGTAGTAGAGGTAGGCGACGTAGTGGTCGGTGTGCACGGCGAGCGGCGTGGCGCGCGCGCGCCGGTGCGCCTGCGCCGCCACCAGCGCGTCCACGCACAGGACTGATAGTACACAGACTCACCCAGCTCGGTGCGGCGATGCTTGTCGTTGTAGTAGAGGTAGGCGACGTAGTGGTCGGTGTGCACGGCGAGCGGCGTGGCGCGCGCGCGCCGGTGCGCCTGCGCCGCCACCAGCGCGTCCACGCACAGGACTGATAGTACACAGACTCACCCAGCTCGGTGCGGCGATGCTTGTCGTTGTAGTAGAGGTAGGCGACGTAGTGGTCGGTGTGCACGGCGAGCGGCGTGGCGCGCGCGCGCCGGTGCGCCTGCGCCGCCACCAGCGCGTCCACGCACAGGACTGATAGTACACAGACTCACCCAGCTCGGTGCGGCGATGCTTGTCGTTGTAGTAGAGGTAGGCGACGTAGTGGTCGGTGTGCACGGCGAGCGGCGTGGCGCGCGCGCGCCGGTGCGCCTGCGCCGCCACCAGCGCGTCCACGCACAGGACTGATAGTACACAGACTCACCCAGCTCGGTGCGGCGATGCTTGTCGTTGTAGTAGAGGTAGGCGACGTAGTGGTCGGTGTGCACGGCGAGCGGCGTGGCGCGCGCGCGCCGGTGCGCCTGCGCCGCCACCAGCGCGTCCACGCACAGGACTGATAGTACACAGACTCACCCAGCTCGGTGCGGCGATGCTTGTCGTTGTAGTAGAGGTAGGCGACGTAGTGGTCGGTGTGCACGGCGAGCGGCGTGGCGCGCGCGCGCCGGTGCGCCTGCGCCGCCACCAGCGCGTCCACGCACAGGACTGATAGTACACAGACTCACCCAGCTCGGTGCGGCGATGCTTGTCGTTGTAGTAGAGGTAGGCGACGTAGTGGTCGGTGTGCACGGCGAGCGGCGTGGCGCGCGCGCGCCGGTGCGCCTGCGCCGCCACCAGCGCGTCCACGCACAGGACTGATAGTACACAGACTCACCCAGCTCGGTGCGGCGATGCTTGTCGTTGTAGTAGAGGTAGGCGACGTAGTGGTCGGTGTGCACGGCGAGCGGCGTGGCGCGCGCGCGCCGGTGCGCCTGCGCCGCCACCAGCGCGTCCACGCACAGGACTGATAGTACACAGACTCACCCAGCTCGGTGCGGCGATGCTTGTCGTTGTAGTAGAGGTAGGCGACGTAGTGGTCGGTGTGCACGGCGAGCGGCGTGGCGCGCGCGCGCCGGTGCGCCTGCGCCGCCACCAGCGCGTCCACGCACAGGACTGATAGTACACAGACTCACCCAGCTCGGTGCGGCGATGCTTGTCGTTGTAGTAGAGGTAGGCGACGTAGTGGTCGGTGTGCACGGCGAGCGGCGTGGCGCGCGCGCGCCGGTGCGCCTGCGCCGCCACCAGCGCGTCCACGCACAGGACTGATAGTACACAGACTCACCCAGCTCGGTGCGGCGATGCTTGTCGTTGTAGTAGAGGTAGGCGACGTAGTGGTCGGTGTGCACGGCGAGCGGCGTGGCGCGCGCGCGCCGGTGCGCCTGCGCCGCCACCAGCGCGTCCACGCACAGGACTGATAGTACACAGACTCACCCAGCTCGGTGCGGCGATGCTTGTCGTTGTAGTAGAGGTAGGCGACGTAGTGGTCGGTGTGCACGGCGAGCGGCGTGGCGCGCGCGCGCCGGTGCGCCTGCGCCGCCACCAGCGCGTCCACGCACAGGACTGATAGTACACAGACTCACCCAGCTCGGTGCGGCGATGCTTGTCGTTGTAGTAGAGGTAGGCGACGTAGTGGTCGGTGTGCACGGCGAGCGGCGTGGCGCGCGCGCGCCGGTGCGCCTGCGCCGCCACCAGCGCGTCCACGCACAGGACTGATAGTACACAGACTCACCCAGCTCGGTGCGGCGATGCTTGTCGTTGTAGTAGAGGTAGGCGACGTAGTGGTCGGTGTGCACGGCGAGCGGCGTGGCGCGCGCGCGCCGGTGCGCCTGCGCCGCCACCAGCGCGTCCACGCACAGGACTGATAGTACACAGACTCACCCAGCTCGGTGCGGCGATGCTTGTCGTTGTAGTAGAGGTAGGCGACGTAGTGGTCGGTGTGCACGGCGAGCGGCGTGGCGCGCGCGCGCCGGTGCGCCTGCGCCGCCACCAGCGCGTCCACGCACAGGACTGATAGTACACAGACTCACCCAGCTCGGTGCGGCGATGCTTGTCGTTGTAGTAGAGGTAGGCGACGTAGTGGTCGGTGTGCACGGCGAGCGGCGTGGCGCGCGCGCGCCGGTGCGCCTGCGCCGCCCCCAGCGCGTCCACGCACAGGACTGATAGTACACAGACTCACCCAGCTCGGTGCGGCGATGCTTGTCGTTGTAGTAGAGGTAGGCGACGTAGTGGTCGGTGTGCACGGCGAGCGGCGTGGCGCGCGCGCGCCGGTGCGCCTGCGCCGCCACCAGCGCGTCCACGCACAGGACTGATAGTACACAGACTCACCCAGCTCGGTGCGGCGATGCTTGTCGTTGTAGTAGAGGTAGGCGACGTAGTGGTCGGTGTGCACGGCGAGCGGCGTGGCGCGCGCGCGCCGGTGCGCCTGCGCCGCCACCAGCGCGTCCACGCACAGGACTGATAGTACACAGACTCACCCAGCTCGGTGCGGCGATGCTTGTCGTTGTAGTAGAGGTAGGCGACGTAGTGGTCGGTGTGCACGGCGAGCGGCGTGGCGCGCGCGCGCCGGTGCGCCTGCGCCGCCACCAGCGCGTCCACGCACAGGACTGATAGTACACAGACTCACCCAGCTCGGTGCGGCGATGCTTGTCGTTGTAGTAGAGGTAGGCGACGTAGTGGTCGGTGTGCACGGCGAGCGGCGTGGCGCGCGCGCGCCGGTGCGCCTGCGCCGCCACCAGCGCGTCCACGCACAGGACTGATAGTACACAGACTCACCCAGCTCGGTGCGGCGATGCTTGTCGTTGTAGTAGAGGTAGGCGACGTAGTGGTCGGTGTGCACGGCGAGCGGCGTGGCGCGCGCGCGCCGGTGCGCCTGCGCCGCCACCAGCGCGTCCACGCACAGGACTGATAGTACACAGACTCACCCAGCTCGGTGCGGCGATGCTTGTCGTTGTAGTAGAGGTAGGCGACGTAGTGGTCGGTGTGCACGGCGAGCGGCGTGGCGCGCGCGCGCCGGTGCGCCTGCGCCGCCACCAGCGCGCCCGACGCCGCGTCCACGCACAGCGCCAGCACCACGTCTGGAGACGTACAGAACAATCAGCAACAAACGAAAATACTACCTATACTCCGATTTTTAATTCTAGGCAAGAAAATGACAACTGCAACACTGTCACTGATACAAAAAAGGGTGACCCGCTACAATAGTGATGTTCGTCAATCAATAGACTAGATACTTTAGTCATTCTTTATTTTTATCAGTGAATGAACCTCTTTACACTTTATGCTCGCCTAGTACATTACACGACGGAAATATTTTTTATAGAATACTAGCTGTGTCCCGCGGCTTCGCCCGTGGCATACTTTGTCCCCGTGGCAGAATAAAAAGTATCCTATGTCCTTCTTTTAGTTCTAAGCTACCTCCCCATCAATTTTCAGCCAAATTGGTCCAGCCGTTCTCTAGTTTTAGCGAGACTAACGAACAGCAATTGATCTTATATAATATATAGATTTAATTACTTACTGTGTATGTTTTCTGTTTAGTTACCGTAAATTACAGATTTTTATTTATATTAAAAAAATTATTTATATATTTAATAAAAGAATTATAATCTCGACTCACGACTAACTTATAATCGGAAAACTTAATTCAACCACATCACTATTTATTTTATACAAAAAACCTGCAACACTGCAAATGTCATTTTCTTGCCTAGAATTAAAAATCGGAGTATAATTAGATAATGGGTGTCTGGACTCTACCACCAATTCACGGAATCCTAGTCAACTTCAGCTGTAAGCTGGTACCCTTGTTGATTACGAGACTCTAACGCAGAGTTTCCTTGGGTTACAATCGAGATTTGCTCCTAAAAGTCAAGATAAAAGACAAAATAGATTCAAAAGGCTATTTCCCTCGCACCCTGACTGACCCAGAGCCAATCGCCGGCTTCGAGTTGGCCCCCTCAGGTTTGGGGACTACGACGCGTGAAGGAGAGTGGACCCTAGGCTCCAAAGTGTAAGCTATGAGAGCAACTGTGATTAGTCCTTAGAATGAATAATAAATTTAAAAGAATAATCTATGAAACATAACATACCTTTATGCAACGCGTCCGGACCCTCAGTGACGAACAGCACTAAGTTAGGATTGATGTACTTGTACAGTACACTTCGGTCTGGCAACACTCGGCCCGGCGAGTGGACGCGTTCGCCCGGCGCCTTGCGGGCCACGGCTACAATACGGTGGCCGGAGTTCGGCCCACCGCCTAAGTGAGTCAGCCACGTCTTTTGAGATATTAACGACTGAAAAAAAAAATACTGCTTAATGACTTTTTTTTTTCATTTATTTGGATAAACGAACAGTGATAAACTACAATAGGGTTGATTAAGTATAGAGATACAAGTAGACTTAAGTTTGTTGGAGGTTTTATCCTATAGTAATCCTGGCTGGTTCACAAACTACCTATACTCCGATTTTTAATTCTAGGCAAGAAAATGACAACTGCAACTGTCACTGATACAAAAAAGTGTGACCCGCTACAATAGTAATGTTCGGCAATCAATAGACTAGATACTTTAGTCATTCTTTATTTTTATCAGTGAATGAACCTCTTTGCAGTTTATGCTCGCCTAGTACATTACACGACGGAAATATTTTTTATAGAATACTAGCTGTGTCCCGCGGCTTCGCCCGTGGAATACTTTGTCCCCGTGGCAGGATAAAAAGTATCCTATGTTCTTCTTCTAGTTCTAAGCTACCTCCCCATCAATTTTCAGCCAAATCGGTCCAGCCGTTCTCTAGTTTTAGCGAGACTAACGAACAGCAATTGATTTTATATAATATATATATATTTAATTACTTACTGTGTATGTTTTATGTTTAATTACCGTAAATTACATATTTTTATTTATATAAAAATTTTATTTATATATTTAATAAAAGAATTATAATCTCGACTCACGACTAACTTATAATTGGAAAACTCGATTCAACCACATCACTTTTTATTTGATACAAAAAACCTGCAACACTGCAAATATCATTTTCTTGCCTAGAATTAAAAATCGGGGTATAGTTTTTATCTTGTCCGATGTGTTATGATAATTATACTGAGAGTCCACAAATTAAAATGATCTTTGATTTCCACTTATAATAAAGTTTACCACCAACACCGTTTACCACAGATTACTTAAACTAGAAGTCGCTCGAGTTCCCTGAACAAAATATTACAAAAATTTTGGCAAACAACAAATTCTGACTTAGTGTCAAAAACATATTTATATAAATAATAAATATCCATGGATATCAGTCCCGTTGCCAGCGGGGACGGCTATGTCGGAATTGAACAGATTAAAACCGCACCACGTCTCGGGTCTTCAAACGCCGGGGTATAAAATGACTCAAAAGTCATTTCCCTTACACCGCGGATGACCCAAGACGAGACTACCTCTCGTGTTTAGGAACCATGGTGTCCCCGTCATGGAAAAAGGGGAGAGAGGCTTCGCGCCCCACCGCCTCAGCCTACTTTTGTTTGTGTGACAGGCGATTTCACCCGTCACCTCCAGGCTTGCGCTCATGGAGTGTCAATGGAGCCGACCCAAAACGGCTGTCCAATTTAAAAACCCAGTATCTTTTTAAAAAAAAGTGTTTGCATTTTTCGACCCTCCACGTACCAGGCCAACAAAAATCATATCTAAATGATAACAGCCATAATTTCCAAGAATTTGTGATTAGTACTGACTAGTCCTGAGAGCTTGCCATCAGGCGAGGTGAAGTCATATTGACGTGACCGATATAAAAAAGTAATTTCAAAACAAACAGGTTGTTCGACTCGTACATGTTGAATGTACTAACCTTGCCATCATACAGTATCGCGTACCCCTGCACTTTGGCGGTCGCCCTATCCGCTACGTACATAAACATATTTTCTACGAGCGGCGCCGCTGATAAAGGCAAAATCTGTAACAAAAATGTTTATTTTTAACCGAGCTCAAAAAATTATGAAAAAATATTTTTTAAGTTCCAAAAATCTTCACAAGTTTTCACATTTATAATATTTGTAGGATATATAGGATCATAGAATATTTTGTTATGGTGGAACCACACTTCGCTATTCGTCTTTATTCACGTGTATAAATCGAAGTGGGGAGGGCTTATTCATGTATATCTGCTTTATTCGCACGAATATTCACCTTAGTCACACTTCTATGACGAATTGTGGAGGGTTTAGTCATCTATAAGAATTTCCTCGAATACAATATAGGCGAATAGCGAAGTGTGGTTCCACCATTAAAAAATTTGAGTGTATGTGTCTCTTACTTTTTTTTTATACCACTCAGGTGGCAGACAAGCACACGACCTACCTGATGGGAAGCGGTCACCGTGGCCTAGGGACGCGTGCAACACCACGGGCATCATACTCGCGCTGCCGACCCCACACCAGGAACTTTACTAGTGTATATTTGCTTCAGTGCGATTAAATATAAACATTTACCTGCACATTTTCATCCTTGTCTAACAATATGAGCGCGTGTAACTTCTCATTGTCGGGCTTGTGCAGTAGAGCCACTTGTAACAGCTGCGTGTCCAGTTGTAACACCCGTTCGCCTATTAACGTGCCCGTTATAGGGTTCAAACTGATGATTAGGCCATTGCTTGTCTCCTATAGAACAAAACCACAATAAATATTATATTCTAGGATATTCTACACACCCAAAGAAAGCAAGCTAATTAGCTTGTGTTATGGGCAGTGACGGGTTTATGGTCTAATATGTTGGGCATTTTATTAGGCGGTTATTCAATCCAACCAAAATGCCATGGGATAAATAATAAATGCCCGATATGACAGTTCATAAACCCTGTCTATGGGTTCCCAAATGAACATATTTAAATATACTTTATTTTCGTAAATAAATAACGAATTTATAAATATAACGCCCAGACTAATGAAAATATCGGTTTACATTCATGCATATAAATATTTTTATTCAGCGGGAATCGTACCCGCGACCTCTCACTTAGCAGTCGAACGCTATACCGCTCCGTCACAGAGGTTGACACCCATTGAATTTGTAAGTATAGATTTCATGGATATTATTATTAACCCTATCGATTGATACCATAAAAGTACAGTATGTTATTTATTTTGCTTTCAGGTTTCAGCCAGTTCATATATTGAGTGAGGTAAGCACATTCCTAAAAATCTTTGAATGTAGATTTGCTTCTTTTAAAAAATAAAGCAATGTTTTCTTTAAGACAAATTACTTATCTCCAGTATTTAGAGAACATTCCTTCCGAGTGACGAAAAAATTCCATCCTGTATATTATGTATCTCACCTCGTGTTTTCCAACAACAGTGAGGTACGCATCGTGCGGCGGATGTCTAGTGCTCCTCCGCGTGAACACAACCACTCCGTCGGTATCAAGGTTTGGTTCATAGTGCTTCCATAGAATCGCTCCTGATAAGTTGTCCATACCAAAAATCTAAGAAAAATTCAATTGATTAATTGATAATTTTATTTTAAGTTTAATAAGATATATATTATACAAAAGACCGCGGCTATAATAAACATCGTGTTATGTTCCCGTCGGTAAGTAGGGTAGGCAGAGCTCACTGTACCCCTCCCCCCTTCCCTTCAGGGTAGGCAGCGCATGTGTGACACCCTTAGTGTTGCACACGTCCATAGGCCACGGTGACCGCTTCCCATCAGGTGGGCCGTATACTTATCTGCCACTTACGTAGTATAAAAAAAATAAATAGAAATATCCAGACTAATGCAAATAAACATTACTCTTGCATATAAATATTTGCACTGAGCGGGAATCGAACCCAAATTAGCAATCGAATGCACTTACGCCGCGCCACAGAGTTCGCAGTCGGATTCTCACCTTGCCAACTTCAGTGACGAGTACAATAATCTTGTGCAGTCCGAAGTAGTCCCTCACTAGCGGCGATGTGGCATCCTCCTGTAGGCCTTCGCCCCGGTGGATGTTCTGTATGATAGTCTGCAGCTGCTGGATCTGAGTCTGCAGGCGGCGGGAGAATGCTGCCCAGATGGAACCTGGTTGAATGGATTTTTTGTTTTATTATACATAAAATTTTAACGTTTGAAATATGTGAATTTGGGTTTTTTAAAATTTTTAGTTATGTCTATTAAGTACTTACCACACTTTGTATATAATTATAGTCTTAAATTTAGTGGTGGGCTATATTTATAATCGAAGACTCAATATTTTAAAAAAAATTAAATCTGCTAATACCTAAAGTACCTACAACTTATAAACAACATAAGTCTAGACTAGACTATGATCCTGAATACCTGAATAAAGAAAAAAAAAAAAAGATCACGTAAATTAATATTTATGTGACATACATACATATACTCACGCCTTTTTCCGCGAGGGTAGGTAGAGACAATAGCCCGCCATCTGTTTACATACTTCTATCCTTTCCTTACATACTTCACGAGTTTCCTGTACTGTCATTAAATCTCCCATGTCAGCCCCTAACATACCAGGTCCAATGGTATTCCCCCATCACCCCGTATAACCAAAATATAAATTTAAAAAAAGCAGACTCCAGTATCCAAAATTTAGACTATGGACGCAACCGGGAAATCATTAGACAGATGCTGTTTATAGTATGGTCTACATACATCTCCAACACTCAAGTAATTTGGAATCACTCAATAATACTAATACATAAAATTATTTCACTACCAGAACATAAATGTAACAAAATTGTTAAATAAAATACAAATAAACAACTGTTCTATAATGTCGGTTTATTTACGAAGTTGGCAATTTATTAAAAAAGCCTGGAGATATGACATAAGAGTTAGCAAAAATAATATACATACAAGCGTTTAAACTTGAGGTCTTAGGCTCGTTAATGGATGACATTTACCTCTGAGATATGTCTCAAGCGTGCACTTGAGATGCTCTACGAATTGCGCCATTAGCGCAGAACATCTCAAGTGCACGCTTGAAACATATCTCTCAGAGGTAGGCGTCATAGATCGGCCTCGATTCTGCTAAAGACAAACCACTGATATACCACTGACACTCTAAAAATTGCCATTTAATTGTAGACTTTATTATTATCAGTTTAAAGTCTAAAGTCAAATGATATTTTGTAGGGCGAATGAAATAGTTAAATGAATTCTTTTCATTTGATTTTAAACTTTTAATGTATAACGGTAAAGTCTACAATTAAATAGCATTTTTAGAGTGTCAGTGGTATTACAGTGGTTTGCCTTTAGCAGAATCGAGGCCCTGTTAATATGGGTCACTATAAAAATGAGCTACTTATAAATATCGTAATATTAATCAGTTATATAGATAATACATATCATATATGGATATGCGACGTTATGCTTGGTACATGAACATACTAGTGCAAGGATTATCTATAAACAAAGAGAAAAGATAAAGGTCGAGCAAAAATTTATAAAATTGCGACGTTTATTATGGAAAATGTGGTTTAAATGTCTGTTATAGAATCATTTTACACACGTAAGATGTTTTCAGACGGACGACCTGAAAAAAGTAGCTGAGATAGACTGGATGCGCAAGGCAGAAGATCGGGTGCTATGGCGTACATTGGGAGAGGCCTATGTCCAGCAGTGGACTGCAATAGGCTAATTGATTGATTGAAGTTGCTTTTCATGTACGACTATAGTTTATGGACATGCAAAAAGAGTGCATACTTTACTCATTATTTGAAATATTTTTAATTAATTTTCACAGTACTTATATTAAGTAGGTAGATGCTAGAAAGTGACTGGCCACTATAAAGAAATATGTTTTAGTACGATGCTCACAGTTGCTCTAGAGGAGACCCTTTTTTGTGCATGAGCTACCACAATTTTGCAAATATCAATTTATTGTCACGTAATCGAAAGAATAGAATAGCGGGCAGAGTATGCTAGATCGAGCCTGTTTTAATTCAATATAATATATGATATTAAATACTTGTCAACTATCTGAATAAAATAAAGTCAACTCTTGACAAGAAATTTTATACTGAAATAGTCTTTCTTTTATTTGAAAGTAGCTAGCATCGTCCTTTTCTGTAATTATCTGAGTCACCTGATTAAACTCTTTTATTATCTGCCTTGCTCCCATTAGGTAGCGTCATAATGATTGTGACATTATGGCTGAATGACCTAGGAACTAACGACCATACTACATCGAACACTTAGGCCACGTTCACACGGCGATTATTTTCCCGTATACCGTATACGAGATTTTATCGAATAGAGTAGTAATAATAATAATAGCGGCTACAGAGGGAGGAATCAACCTCACAGCGTACCGTGATCGAATGCTGCCTTTGTTTCAGGTACTTGAACCAACTGTCAACGTCTCGGCACAGCGGCTATCGGATCAAGTGCGGGCCATCCAACGTTGTCATTTGTTGGACGACTCTGTGCTTGAGAGGCTTCGCTCTAATGAACGTAGTAGCCCGGGTACCATACCTTCTTCACAATCGGTGAGACAACCAGACACGGTGACCTTTAGTGAGGAAGTGATGGATACCGGGGCTATAGACGTAAGTACCGATTACAACGAACAATTAAGGAGCGCATTGGAATGTGCTGTTCTAGAATATCGATCAATACCACCCGCTCATAGACCTCACCTACCGCGTTTGCCTATGCATAAAAAAAACATTGCGCTAGTGTGTGCCCTGGATTCGTTATTATCAGAGTATTTTGATAATAGCGAAAATCTCGGTGATACACATTCAATTCTGTATTGTGCGGCCGTCGCAGTATGTCGAGTTGCTAATGTGCAATTTCCAAAATGTCAAATAGCAACTCGACCGAAATCTGCTGTGCCGGCTTGGCAATATAGAATTGAGTGCCGTATTGCCGAGACCAGGGCACTCATTGGAAAGCTAATCTGTTTCAGGGCGGGCAATACACGCCCCAGAGTGATGCGCTTTGTGAGTCGAGCATTCTCGGGGACTGACATAAGGCCTCGAGATTTTATGGCTCGAGTCACAGAGCGCATCGACTTCCTGAAACAGAAAGTTTATGCGTGGGCAAACCGGATTCGACGGTATAAAAAAAGAGTGGACCGATATTCGCAGAACCGCACATTCCAAAGGGACCAAAGGTGGGTCTACCGTAATTGGGAGCGACCTGATTCCAGCGTGGCTGACTTGTGTCGACCAGATGATGATAGTACAAATACATTTTGGCGTAATCTCTGGTCGATACCCGTCAGTCATACAGAGGGTGATTGGATACGGGATGTCGAACGATCGTGTGAGCCTATCAAGACCATGAATACAGTTACCATCCTACCGGAGGATGTAACTGATGCAGTCCGTCTGTTGCCTAATTGGAAGGCAACGGGACCAGACGGACTGCATAATTTTTGGTTGAAATGGCTGAAAAGCTCACATGGTCGTTTGGCATCTCAATTCCAATCATGCCTTGAGTCAGGATCGATTCCCAATTTTATGACCACTGGTACAACCCACCTACTATACAAGTCCGGTAGTGCTACGGATCCTAAAAATTATAGACCGATTACATGTTTACCTACGGTCTATAAGCTTCTTACATCTATTCTGAGAGAAAAAATTTCTTCACATTTAACTGATAATTCCATCATGTCAATCTCTCAGAATGGATGTAGAAGTGGGGCTCGTGGCACTAAAGAGCTCCTTATAATTGATATGACCATTTGCCAACAGGTACGCCGTAATCGTAAGGACCTGGCGACATGTTGGATAGACTATAAAAAGGCCTATGACTCCGTGCCACATACGTGGCTCTTGAGGGTGCTAGAGTTGTATAAAATAGATACAACTCTATGTACCTTCATGAAGGCATGTATGGGGCAATGGAGTACGGTCCTTTCCTATCCAGGATGTCGACGGGACTGCGAAAACGGCGAACCAATAAGAATAGAGCGGGGTATATTCCAGGGCGATAGTCTTAGTCCATTATGGTTTTGCCTGGCACTGAACCCTCTCAGTCACATGCTGGAGAGTTCAGGGTTAGGTTATCGATTGCGGAGAGGTGGTCGAGTAATATCTCACCTCCTTTACATGGATGATCTTAAATTATTTGCCCCCAACAATTCCCAACTGATAGCGTTATTAAAGGTTACCGAAACCTTTAGTAACTCTATCAGAATGGATTTTGGTGTGGACAAATGTGCGGTCATGCATGTGAAGAGAGGTGAGATTTTGGAATCTGATGACGTTGAGCTCTCAGATTCCACAAAACTCACGTCTCTCTCTGCAATCGACACCTATAAATACTTGGGTATGTCGCAGGCGTTAGGCATTACAGAGGCCAGTATGAAGCAATCGTTGCAGGAACGTTTCTTTGGTCGCCTGAAGAAAGTCCTTAAAAGTCTTTTGTCGGGTGGCAATAAGGTGCGTGCTTGTAACGGTTGGGTCATGCCGGTCTTAATGTACTCCTTCGGCATACTCAGGTGGACTCAGACCGAACTAGACGCTCTGGATAGGAGAGTTCGTACGCTTCTTACTGCATACCGAATGCATCATCCGCGTTCATCTGTGATGAGGTTGTACATACCGCGGAAATGCGGGGGACGTGGCTTTTTAAATGCCAAGTCCCTCCATAACCGTGAGGTGTACAACCTCAGGGAATACTTCCTACACAATGGCGCTGATATGCATCGTGATGTAGTGATGGTGGATAACGGACTCACCCCGCTCGCGCTGGCTAAAGAGAACTGGCGCAAACCTGTGGTACTAAGTATTAATGACCGCAGGGATGTATGGAAGAGCAAAGAGTTGCATGGACGTTTCTATCGGGCTCTCCATGGGCCTGATATAGATTTACCAGCATCTGTATCTTGGCTACGCTTCGGTGACCTATTTGGGGAAACTGAAGGGTTTGTTTTTGCAATTATGGACGAAGTGGTGATGACGAATAACTATCGGAAGTATATTATAAAGGATGGTACGGTTGACATTTGTCGGGCGTGCCACCGTCCCGGGGAATCCCTTAGACATATAATTTCTGGTTGTTCTCATCTTGCCAACAGCGAGTACTTGCATAGACACAACCAAGTAGCCAGGATCGTTCATCAACAACTTGCTCTGAAGTACAAACTTGTGGAATCAGAAGTACCGTACTACAGGTATGTGCCCGACCCAGTTCTCGAAAATGGTCATATCACGTTGTATTGGGATCGATCTATCATCACTGACAGGACTATTGTAGCCAATAAGCCTGATATCGTGGTGATAGATCGATCAGAGCGCCGCGCAATAATCATCGACATCACCATTCCACATGACGATAATCTCGTGAAAGCCGAAAAAGACAAACAAATAAAATATTTGGACTTGGCTCACGAGGTTGTCGGCATGTGGAATGTGGACTCGGCAATTATTGTTCCGATAGTCGTATCGGTCCACGGATTGATTGCCAAGAGCCTCGACCAACATCTCAAGAGGCTCACGTTAGGCAGTTGGGTCAAGGGCTTGATGCAGAAGGCGGTACTCCTCGACACGGCACGTATTGTGCGGAGATTCCTCTCTCTGGAGCCCTAACCACCGGTGGCTTGGTCCCTGTACCCGACACCGGTGGGGTACTATTTTTTATATTTTTAAATGTATTGTTTTTTTATATATATAATATATTTAAAAATGTAATTTATATGTTTACAAAATAAATAAAGAGAATAATAATAATAATGTTTATTGTCTCATAATAACAAGATATACATGGGATGTAGCCCTAGAACCCACACTAGGATTCCCTGTGTTGTGGGTAGTGACAACAGAATATATATGAAAACTTAAAAATTGTTCACACGGCGTTCATACGGGAAAATCCCGTGTTCTAGAAATATATTTTAACGTATACCGTGCGAAGTTGTCACTGGAACGCCGCGTCTCGAAACGATTTTATCGAATACGACACGCAGTGGCGCTTATGTTCATGTTGTCTCGTTCACACGACTCGCCCGAAATCTCGCTTCGAGAATCGGCGAAAATCGAATCGAATGGTTGCCGTGTGAACAATTGCATCGTATACGGTAAAACCGTATACGTGAAAAAATCGAATCGAATGGTCGCCGTGTGAACGTGGCCTTACATGACGCAATATGGCTTAATACATCACTTTAATAACTTTATTTTATTCGGATTGTTAAAGCATTCCAATAAATAAATTCCATACAGTGCACACAGAATGTGGGTAAAATCTAGTAGCAATATATTATACAGTAGGTTGTATTTTTATTCATTAGTGTATACACTTGAAGCACAAGCAAGGAGCAAGCAAACCTAGACAGTACTTACTATACATCTTGGCAGCTAGAAAATAAGAAAGAAAATATGAATAAATATCAGTCGGAAATATGAATAAATAAATTAATGAATTATGTATGTAATATCTGAAAAATATACATTATTTTTGTGAATAAGTCAATAAATGCCACTGGAATAAAATCAGCTGATCACCGAATTCAAAGAGTACCTATATACATATTTTCATTTTTAAATTAATGGCTCCAATCGATCCTGTTATCGAAACTGTGTCAAAAATATTTCGGTCCAAAACGACTATAAAATCAACGTGTATAGTTAAATAAAATTATATTCATTTAGTGTTGCTAATAATTATAAA
Source organism: Lithosia quadra (assembly GCA_963576445.1). Lineage (NCBI taxonomy): Eukaryota > Metazoa > Arthropoda > Insecta > Lepidoptera > Erebidae > Lithosia > Lithosia quadra. Next base: position 2,555,701 of record OY754882.1, read on the forward strand.
TTGAAAATCGAGAACACATAACACTATTGAATTTTACTTCTTTATGAGAAATAAGCGCGCATTGGAGGCAGACCAACTGGTATGAAATGATGGTCAGTTGTAGACGACATGACACTTCGTGGACATCTGCTACAATGACGACCTGTGGCGTAGCGGTAGTGCGACTGCTACGACAGAGGGCGCGGGTTCGATTCCCGCTTAATGCAAATATTTGTATGCATGAATAATGTCTATTTGCATTAGACTAGGTGTTTAAAAAAAAAATCTAAGTTTGCAAATCCGCATTCTGGAACCCATAACACCAGCTAGTTACGCTAAGCTTACTTTGGGTCTGGATAGCGCTGTGTAGAATGTCAAAGAATATTTATTTATTAATACCAATTTCAAATTATATATTTAGACAGCTTAATGATTCAACCTTCAGATTGATTTTTGAAATATCAATTTAAAGTACTAGTTTATACATATTATCGATAAATAAATGAACCTTAATGTGAGACTTCCCTGAATTTTTAACGCCTGATTATCTTGAAAGCTGCTATAGTATTTGAAATTTCAAAAGACAAACCTTCCTTCTGATCGAACTCTGACTCAATGGCAGCATCCAAGTCGGATACGGGTAGCTCCACGAACTCAACAGCCACCACGTTGGCGAGAGCTTCTTCGCGAGACCATAGCACGCGACCTGCAAACAAAAATATTAGTTATACAAAAGACAACAGAATTTATTGAAGTATTCTAATTTCAAAATTAATAAAAAAAGCTTTCAAATTTTCATCCTGGATCTTGGGGAGAAATAAAACAGATTCCACTTAAGGTTATTTTAAAGGCATCTTAAAACCGTAGATGGCCCGGGGTCAGCTGGGGTGCGAGGATATGCCTATTGGGTAGCCTTACACCCCGTTAATTAAGACCCGAGAAGGCGTGCGGTTTTAGTCAGTTCGATCCCGATCCCGATGGCTGACGGAGGTGGTATACATGGGGATTTCCGCACGATAATAAAAAAAAAACAAATAGGTCATTTTAAAATTACGTTGAACCCTGGACAGTGAGGTATGTGAAGAACTTTATTCCGTGCTGCGGGCAGGCAGGCTATAGAATGATCTCCCTGCAGTGGTTTTCCCTAGCGACTACAATATGGGGTTCTTCAAGAAGGGCATTAGGTAGACAGGGTCGGCAGCGCGAGTGTGACGCCCGTATAATTTGAGGGAAAAACATTCTGGATGTGGACTTTTGAGAATTAGGTTCGGAATCAGCCACAAAGTATTACTTAACCTGTTACTTTTAAACAGTTTTATATCTAGCATAACATTCCACAAGATGCAACTATCATTACAAAAGATGTTGTTACAATAAAACGAGATTTACTATGTTACCAGTAGTAAAAAAGCTAGTAGTACCTTCTTGCTGCATCAAATGCGTAGAATCATCAGCAGCAGTTACAAGTATCCTGCAGATCAGCTGTTCCCTCGCTGACTTGGAGCAGACTGCGGATGACACCTCGGGATCGTTTAGTTTCAACTCACGGTCTGTCCAATGCAGCTCTTTCACTTCAGACCCTGTGGCTACACTGTTAGCTGTTACGGAGAAACCCTGGAATATGGATTCAAATGCAGTTGCTACTTTTTATAACAAATTTTTACTTATTATGCCTTTCTATACTTTCATACTAAGGTAGCAATCAAGCACAGGGCTTTACTGATGGTGATACAAAATGGAAACAATTTTTGTTTGCACCCTGACTAAAATTTTATTGAAATGTTCAATAAATTATTAAAAGGATACGACGGTATCTCCCGTCCGAAATGAGCTGTCCGACTGGGGTAGTCCTTCCGCCGTACAGAAGACCGCGGCCATAATAACCATCGTATTGTGTTCGCGCCGGTAAGTAGGGTAGCCAAAGCTCACTGTACCCTTCCATTCCCCTCCCCTTTCACTTCAGGGTAGGCAGCGCGTGTGTGACACCCTTAGTATTGCACACGTCCATAGGTCACAGTGACCGCTTCCCATCAGGTGGGCCATATGCTTGTCTGCCACCTATGTAGTATAAAAAAACTAATAAAATATGCTTACGTTATCACTCCAAGCCTGCAGCACCAGCGGTCCATTAACACTCTCAATAACAGTCACACTGGCTGTCGGATCAGCAACATTCGTTTTCAACAACTCAAATTGATTATTCTTCACAAGTACAATCTTCTTGTTATCTATCGTAAAACCAGGTATAACACTGCCACCGTCAAGAGGATTTAGCACCACATATTTTGAACTTGAGCTGACGTATTCTGATAATGGTCGGCTTATAAGCTGAACAGCGTCTGACGTCACGTCGAGGGAGAGTAATAGTTGACTGCCGACCTCACCCGAGATGCATGTATAGTAAGGTGCTGATAGAACACATCTGTAATGTAGATATAAAAGGATGGATTTTATTTATTTATTTATTAAATTTTATGCACAAGTACATGCAGAGAGAAACTCGGTAGGTACATTATTGAGAGCAGACTGAAAAAGGAATGAATAATATTTATTATACATTTGAAGTTTTTTAACCATACAATATGTACTATATTACAAGTTTTAATGTTTAAGAAATTTAATTGAAGACCTTTCTGTGACTGTCAAACAGCATGTGAATTTGTTCAGCTGTACTCGTACTTGCTGCGCAGACTTAAATATTATAGTATAAGGGTAAGCCACTACTTACCCATCGTTAATCCACGGAGCTGGTAACTTGGATGAAGAACCTTTGTTTTGGCCACTGAACAGGTTGTACATAGTCACTTCAATGTGGGAGCCAAATATGGGCACCATGTGCACCAGCATGTTGCTCTGCACCCACCATTCTGAGAATTCTACATGGTTCTCGTTCTGTAGCATCAGTGACCACTCCCATAACAGGACACCTAGAAATAATAATAACATTTATTTTGTGTATTAATTTCATTTTGTAGCCGGGTTAGGGTCTTCAGAAGGTATGAGTTGACGTTATACTGATTGAAACTCTAAAGCAGTGATGCCAACCCTACAGTTTTAACTGTAGATCTACAGTTTTTAGGAGATTCTCTCAGTTTTTAGTTTAAGCCTCGAAATCTACAGTTTTCTACAGTTTTTATACAAGATGCTAGCGTCATCTATTTTATTTGTCTGTACACTAAGTCAGCTTCAGTAAAACCTGCTACTATCGCACCGAAAGTAATGGTCAGATGATATTTTAATAGATGGCGTTAGTGGTAGGTCATTCCGGCAATATTTTACCGACATTCTCTATGGTTTGCTTTTTTATTTTTACCGGGGAATCCCCGTAACTGCTTTGTCGATTTGAAACAATAATTTATACGTCATTATCTAGTTCATTCCTTATCTGATAAGATTCTTTTTTATTGTGTGACGTGAGTTGAGCAAATATTAACGAATATGCATAGTTGCAGTGATGAGTCAGATGTTGATAAATCCCCACAAAGAAAGAAGAAAGTAGTGAGATATGAGCAAAAATTTGTTGACTCTTGGCTCAATGACGAAAATTTTAGTGGATGGCTCGTAAAAAGTAAGAAAGGTAACACTTATTTTTACTGCTCTGCATGTGACTGTGATCGTAAATGCGGAATTCAAGAATTGATTCGACATAAAAATTCATCAAAGCACCTAGCAAACTGTAAAAAAATACAAAAGCAGCCTAAGCTCACATCTTTGTTCCCATCAACATCAAAATCACAAGATCCACAGCAAATGGCAAAAGCCGGCGAAATTAAACTAGCATGTTTTATTGCGGAACATAACCTTGCATTTAATGTTGCCTCACATCTGACTAATTTAATAAAATCGGTATGTCCAGATTCAAAAACTGCTGAATATATGTCTATGAGCCGAACAAAAGCAAGAGCCATTGTAGTAAATGTGACAGGAAAAACCGCTGAAGAAAACTTGATAAAAAATTTAAGGGAAAACGAGTTTTCATTGCTGGTAGATGAGAGCACTGATAAATCAACAATCAAACACTTAGCTTTAATAGCAAGGTTAGTCAACACAAATTATAAAGTAGAAGATAAATTTCTAACTCTGATACCAATCACTGACGGCACAGCCAAAGTTTTGTACCAAAAAACTATCGAATATTTTAATGAGAAAGAAATTCCATACAAGAGGAATATGTTAGGATTTGCATCTGATGGCGCCAACGTCATGTTCGGTGGGAATAACTCCATGATGACTAATTTGAAGAATGACATACCTAATCTTTTCACCATGAAATGTATATGTCATTCATTTGCGCTTTGTGCATCTCGCGCTTGTGAAAAATTACCGAGAGGTCTCGAAGATTTTTGCCGTGAAGTTTTCAATCACATCCAAAATTCACCTAAACGCATCGGTGATTTTAAAACTTTTCAGGCGTTTACAAATATAAAACCACATAAAATATTGCACCCCGCACAAACCAGATGGCTATCTTTGAACGATGTTGTAAATAGATTGTTGGAACAACTGCCAGCTATAAAATTATATTTCCAATCAGCAGTGTTTACAGATCGTCTACTTTCTGCCCAAAGTATTTTAACAAAAGCCATGGAACCTACAACCGAATTATACTTGGAATTCTTGCGATTTGCTTTACCAATATTCACAGATTTGAATAAAGAAATGCAAACAGAAAAACCAAAGTTGTACTCATTATATAATCAGGTCTACACAGCATATGTGACAATTTTAGAATGCTTTATACAACCGGTTTATTTAGAACTGACAGAAGAAGAGATAAACAAAACCAAAGATATATTAGATGCCAAAGAAAAGAAAATATTAAGTGTTGATGTAAATGACGAGCGGACCCATTTACCGTTAATGGAAACATATGTTGGAGGAATGGTACCAAATTTAATTCGATTGAAAAAAGACACTCAAGAATTGGACGACGATAAATTGTCAAATTTTTACGGGAAATGTAAAGAATTTTACATTGAGGCATTAGTCCAAATCAAACAAAGGTTTCCTTTCGATGATAAAGAACGTCTGGCACTGAAGTGTTTACAGATGTTGAACCCACAAGCGATTTTAGGTCATGATTTGACCCAAAAACGTATAACTTCAATTTCTGAGATGTTGTATTATTTCCCAGGTATTTGTCCAGAAAATATAACAGAATTAGATAGAGAATGGAGAAGTCTGCGTAATACCAATTTAAATTTTGATAAGACTGATACGCCTAATGTAGAGGAATTTTGGTGGAATGTTTCCAAATTAAAAAAAGGCGACGGTTCTGCAATGTTTCCACTATTATCAACTTTAACCAGAAAGCTTCTATGTTTGCCGCACAGTACCGCTACGGTAGAACGTTTGTTTTCGAGCATTAATATTATGAAAACCAAACTAAGGAATAAACTTTCTACGACCACAATAAAAGGTACCTTGCACACAAAGTCAGAAATTAATAATTGTTTCGAGTTCAATGTGACAAATGACCATTTTAAAAAATTCAATAAAAATATGTACGAATTCAATAAAAATAAAAATGAAACGGAAAATCAGGAAGACTTAGAAATTGAAAATAACATAGTAGCTAGTGATACTTGAAATGTTACAACATTTAATTTGATTAAAATTTTGATAATTATACGAGTTTTCTTATTTTTAATACCCTCCATATAATGTATTCCATTCATACAATTATACAAAATATAATATAAGATAAAACTGTAGATTTACTGTTTTTTAATTTTATATTTACAGTTTTCTACAGTTTTTTTCAAGCAAATCTACAGTTTTACTCTATGCTGGGGTTGGCAACACTGCTCTAAAGTGATGTGAAACTATTTATATAAGTGACTCAAACTAAACTAATTTACAAGAAAACCTAGTAATTACGAAGATCCAAAGAGATCCAGCGAATGGATACTAATTGTATACAACGTAATTCCTACTGTGAATACAATAAAATAAATACGGTGAGCTTATATTGCAACGCTTGCAACGAAACCATACCGCGATGCAGGAAAATGGCACAGCGCCATCTATCGAGTCACGGTGAAAACACTTGTTACAATTTGCATTATTATTTTTTTATTAATTTCATTTTCATTATGAATTATGTTTTGATTATTAATTTTATTTGAGTACATTATTAATTTCATTTGCATTATTAATTACGTTTATATTACTACTTTTATTTACTTTTTACTTAAATTGCATTTTCATTATTAATTTCATCTCTCATTGGCTAGAATTGCTTAGTCTTGCAATATTCTAAACTACTCAGTTATTGACTAGCCACAATCACTTCTACCAATAACTTTTTGTTTTCCTTAATGTTCAACCACAACAACAGGTTTGCATAACATAACAATCAGAATGTCAGAGTAAAAAAATTATTCAATCTACTTATTCAAACAGACTGGTTCATAATGCGGACCATGACAAATTTTTCATGTTCCAGATTTTTCATGGCTATACATGAAAAATGTTAGTTTAGTGATTAGAAATAATGCAGCCTACGTTCAATGCAACTATCGGCTAGTGAATATAGCGTCAAATCGTCCAACCACAGAAATTAGCAGGAAATCAATGTTAGAAAAAGAAACAACTTCACCTGTAGCGGAATCCCATCCCCTCACCAGGTACGGATTGGAACCCGAGACTGTCACCACCTTCTCTGTGACATGCAACAGTTGAATGTTGCCTGTAGAAGCACTCTCGAACACATGCCGCCATACTACTTGACCTGAAACCAATGTAATGGTTATAACAAAATGAAAAAAAAAAAATTGCTACATAAAAATATAAAAAGTTATAATAGATATTATAAAGCTGATGAGTGTGTGTGGGTTTGCCTGAGCGTTTGTTTGAATGCACTAATCTCAGGTGTTGGATTTATCGAGGAATGTTATGGGCATTCATATCATTCCGCTACTGCCTACGAAAGGAATTCAAGCCGATATTGACACCGAATCACGATATTGGATTGTGATATCTATTGACTGTCAAGGCCCACCTTGTAAAAATTAAGTGTTCTTTGTTTGAATCCCGTATGAATTTAGGAATGTTACGAAATATATGCCAGGCATTGGTTAAAATTTTTAATAGATTTTAAACTTGCAACACTGAGTGTGGGAAGTATGTAAGGACAGAAGCAGTTGGCGGGCTATTGTCTCTGCCTACCCTGGAGGGAATGTAGGTATGTATATTTTATTGAATGTGAAACACGGAACACAGATAAAATATCTTGAAAGTTTATGCCAGCATTGAACTCACACAATTATTTATCTGTTCTCTTTCTTATCTGTTTTATCACATTCTTACGAAGAAACAGGCATTCTTGGTTTCCAATTTGAATTCTATCTTCCTCATAAACTCTAAATAAACATGACATGTATATTCAGTAGACTTTATTTCTTTTGATTTTATTGCTACTAATAGTTTTATATACTAGATGAAGATGAAGACTATAGTTAGGTAAATGACATTGCATAAATATATCACAGAAGATAAAGATAGCTTTTGAATAAATTACTTTTTTGAAATAGTCTGAGCATGAAGTGCAGTTTATATACCCAGTTAATAAAGCCTTATAAAGTGCAACACTGAGATTGTAACAAACTATCTAAATTAATTATTCTATACCTAATTAAATTACTTAATTACTGTGAATATGAATGAAGCACAGGAGTAACACCGGCTAGTTCAATTAAAAACGGATATAGTCAATAAAATCAATCAGACCTGTCTTTAGATTGAGTGCAGCCAAAACATTCTCTTCTGTGGCGACAATTATCTTCTTAGCGGTAGATACCGTATCGAACTGGGAAAATTTGATCCTGCCTACATATGTTTGACGCCTGAAAGTTATAATTTCATTAAATATTCAGTCAACTACGGGCCTCCAATGACATACAAGTAGCATAACCTAGAATATAAACTTACCAGTCAAATTTGCCTATTTGGTCTTCATAAATGCATACTGATAAATTGATTAAACTGAAGAATACAATAAACCAATTTATACTGTTTAAACATTTCAATAAACCCAAAAAATTGGGTTTCAAGCTATTTGACAGCACCCCCATTTCTGAGTGACTGAAAAACTAAGTGTTGCAATACTAAAATTACTAATTAAATTATTGCTACATTTCACACTAAAAAACGAAACGTTTAGGAACAGATTGTGCCAGCATGTGCCAGCACAGCAATGTGCATTGTTAAAATGTTTTATAATATTTTTATAGTGTTTTCATTTATGAAATACCTATTAGAAATCTGATCTTAAGGACGGTAGATTTAAAAGCATATAATATTCGTATCAAAACCATACCAGGCGTCAAGAATCACATAAAACATATCGCAATCGTGCCGGGCAGTGGTAATTTATAAAAATGCCCAATAAATACTCACCAAAACGGTGTTATGCGTAATTGCTTAAATCCCGATCATATGCAATTATTTATAGGTAGGTATATGATGACCTAATTGTGTGGTCTATTATCATGAAGCTATATTATGTATGTATTGTATAAACATTTGCCACATATTTATTTCTAAAATAACTCAAAAGTTATAAACAAGTCGTTCTCTACTAATATCCGGATAAAAAATTTAAATATTGCCACAAGAGTAAAAAGCAATAAAATTGCTAAAAATGTTATTAAATCTATAATTACCTCTAACTTAAAATATAATACAGTAGGTGGGCATGTAACTCGATGATGCAAGTCATATTCAATGCGTCAAGGGCTGACTCGCTAGGCGCTAGACTGGGCAGCTTTCACCGGCGTTGCTTACGTGCATAAGTATCCCAGGTGCACTTGCCGCAGGACCACTACGAGTGCATCTATAGAATTATGAACTCTTTTGAAAACTAAATGAAATATGAGAGGTTTGCTGAATGCAGCCGGTCTGTTTTTTTTTCGTTTGATTTAATTTTTGCATTGTATTGTATTATCCTGCCAACTTACTAGATCTACTAAAATGACTGTAGGTACCTATAACTGCGTTTTCATTTGGATTGTTCTGTTACAATGACTAAGAATAAGTAAGTGGGTACTTACTAGGTACTTCACGATGACGATCACGGGCAGATACCTACCTATTTATTTAACTTAAATATTATCCGATAGACATATTTAGTGTCAGTCTTTCTCTTAGATTAAAATCTAAAGTGAAAGATTTTCAATCTTACCTGCAAGGTGGTTATTACAAGACTCTGGCGCAGGTTTTTCGCTCGGGATTGTAAGGTCAGGCGGCAGTCGCTCTCATAAAATCCGTATCAACCAAATCTAAAGAAGGAGTAAGCGGAGATTCCAAAATGTAAGCCTAGGATGCATCCGGGAACAACTGAACACTACGGTGATGATTAGCTATTGTTTTTCGCATTTAAGTAGGTACTTAGTTTGTATAACTTTTTATCCGAATGCCAAGAAGGGTTATGTTTTTTATCCATAATGCATAAGCAAATCTTACTTGCCGTTGCAGCCCACCATGCTCCAATTAGACTTTCGTACCAGACCAATATTTGCGCTGTGCGACACCAAAGTGTTCTTTAACCTTTAATTTAAACCCTGAATCTTTTAAACGTGGGTGTACAACACTATCAGGCTGTTTATCGTCAAACTGAAATCGAATCGTAGAATTATTCGAATGCTCCCTAGGCAGTTAATGATCACTGTGTGACAAAAATGTCACCAAACATTCTCATAATTAAAATTAATTCACGCGCTTAGTACAAGTGTAGATACTCTTTTTCATTAAGAGGACGTAAATACTGTTTCGTTTTAATTAATTTATTACATACTATCTGTGACATTTGTGAAATTATGAATTAATTTATCCATTGGAATATTGGAATGAACAACGGGCTTTCGTATTGATATCTACCTAATTAATTGATACGAGATAAATTGAATACGATTATGAAAGTAGAAGATTTGAAAAACCTATTCCGACAGAAATATTCCGTAAAATAAATCTTCATAGGTAGGAACCTATGAAGATTTATTTTACGGAATATTTGTATAATGGAATAAGTGAATCTATCTGTGCGTAGAAACGCACAGATAGATTCACTTATGTACGTAAAACAAAAATATTTCCCGTATATTATATTTAAAACGCGAGAACTTCGATATCGCGATGCAGAATCATTGCGCTGATACTGCAATATGAAAGTTCTTTCAGCAGTTCGCTAGATGGCGTTGAACGTTTAGTGACTGGTGTGTATTTTGGCGACGCATAATAAAATTATCGCTCTTCTTCAAATCAATGATTTTTGTGATAATGATAGGTAAGGGTGGATAAGGATCAGCTGTAAGCTTCCTTCTCTTACGGAGTGTGACTATGCCAGTGTAGTATTTTGAGTTCTCGTGCCGGTGAATGAGTATAATTTCTAAGTAGTACCTATAAAGTACTTGGTCAAGAATGTCAAGATTATATAGGTTACATTATTATAGGTAGGTATATACACATTTATGAAAGTAGAAAAAGCTAAGCGTAACTTTCCTACTTTCATACTTAATTGTACCTATATATGCTAGGATCGCAGCAAGTGTAGGTGTGTAGGCCTCTCTTATCATCATTTTTAACGACTTGGCGTATTTCAACAACTGACTGAGACTCTGCCAAATCATTTAAATGTAGTTTAGTTAGTCTAGAAGTTAGTCAGTCTAACTGTGTGCGTGAGTGAACTGCCCCGTAGACAAGTGGCACAAACGTAAATCGCTAACGAAAGAAATAGAATAGGTCGAACAATCACATCCAAGCTCGTCGCAGACTAAAAGAAATACAAATTTTTAGTTCGATTGTTCCACTGTGGCGCTAGTAGTCATCAAAAAAAGCTTATACTGTGCGTGAGTCTAGCGTTCATATTCACGGTTTCTTGCTCTTCCAAAGAGTGTAGGTAACTATTATTATATCTAGTAGACTATAAGGTATGTCTACGTTGCACAATGGATGGCTCCTGTGAATAATATTCAAATAAAAACATCTGCGTTGTTTTCTCTCATCAATTTACTGGTCATCTTACACAAATAAAGCTAACTAAAAAAATATTCTATTGAACTAGAGAATATCGGAATAAATTACGAAGCAAGTTTTCAATACAAGATGCGAACTTGTTCTTAAAGGATATTCACAGTTCTATCTGAGGGGTGATTTTTGTCACAATACGGTCAAATGAGAAAAAGAAATGCATGTGCAAAGATTATGACTACTTAATCTATCGCATACTTGTATTCATTTATTTATTTTATATAAGACGACCTCCGTGGCGTGATGATAGAGCGTACGACTGCTTTATCTGAGATCGCAGGTTCAATTCCCGCACAGTGCAAATATAATTATGCATGAACATGTCTATTTTCATTAGTTTGGGTTTATCCGTGACTTAGAGAGCACGTTAAGCTTACGATCACGATTGATAGTACCTACTCGTTATGGGGAGTTGAAGCCCTAAAAAGTCCGACAACTGTAGGTGGATGGCAAGTATCGCTTGAGGAACTAACGCATACTTCATGTCATCGACATCACAGATAAAACGCAAGACATATGTTGGGAGATGCCGCCTCCGCTGGACCCTGGTAGGAGGGGTAGAGCCAAGGGGTAGAGCAAAGAAGCATCAGTGTCGTAGAAGATGACAATGTCTAATGAGTGACGCCATATCATGGATGTCCAAGTACGTGTGAGGTGAGAACCTCGAACGCAACCGGGGTTACCGTGACGATGATGATCTAGTTATACATCTATATCCCCATCAGATGAAGGTCATTAGGTGGAGATGTACCTATATCCAAATTTCATCTTCTTGTAACTCCTTGCTATTACTGAAAATTTTCTTTCAGAAAAACTAACTTTTTCGACGTCTAAAATCGATGTTCTCCAAATAGGGCCATGAAAAAAAAATAACTTCATTCTTAACTGCATTTCAAAGTTGGAACAACATTAACAATTTCAAAATTGTTTTATAAGAAAAGAAATGATTGAAGAAAGTTCATGCACCCAGGCATAATAATTTCTAATAGGATGTCAGTAATGATTTTTTAACACGAGTAAGTCGCCACGGCTCGCACAAAACCACAGACATATGGCGACGTCCCACATGCATTATAGCATGTGTTGCACCGACGGTACTTACTTCTAAGGCTTCTATTTTGTAGACTACATGCCTGCAGGCAGTCTTTATTGATTTAATCAACTTGTCGTTCAGTATAGCTAACATGAAAGTACATATTATAATAGGTATAGGGTAGGTAGGTACATTAGACGCTAATTATAATTATTTTATTTTTTGAGCGGTTGGTAACATGCAGACTTTTAGAAAATGATTTTAATGTTATCAGAAATGATTTAATTTGATTATCACGATCTAAGTATTGATAATATTATCTATTCTGCGCATTAGTTGATAAGTAATGTTTAAGTTTTCAATTCTAGGTTACATAAATATTATGATAAAAGAATAAGGCTGACTTAGTCATGTTTCTAGATATAAACTCATTGCGATTTTATTTTTAGAAACTATGACTTAAAATATTGGTTATGAGCAGGTGACTCACCTAAGCGATTAAATAGGTGCATGCAAACTTTCCTGAATACACATAACAGCTTAAAACTGTAGTTTTGTATATAGGGTATATCATTTTATTGGCATCAAACATGTTTGAATGTGACGAAAACCTTTCAAAGAAAACAAACCGCATCAAAATGTGTTTGCGTCCATCGCGTTTGCACACGAACAGACAAAAATTTAATTTTTTTTTTCAAAATCGTGCTTACAACATAATCCAAGTTTTTTTATGTAATTTAATGTCTTCAATTTTATTTACATACACAGCTATTTAATAATACTTAAATATTAGGTGTTGCACGCGGCTTCACCAGCGCGGATTTATAGATTTTAAGGTTTTAATTTTTTTTGCGGAACTCAATTATTTTTCATAAATTAAAGTAGCATAATTTACTCCTTGTTACATCAGCTTTCTGCCTGGAGGAGGGGATTGGGCTGATGGAGGGGGGAATATGAGGAGCTACCCTACTTACCGCCGGGAACACAACACGATGGTTATTATGGTCGCGGTCTTCTGTAGGGCGGAGGTACTACCCCAGTCGGACTGCTCAATTCGAGAGATACCGTCGTGTCGTGTCCTGCCTCCGCAATTTATGGTTGTATACATGGTTATATATAATATACCTATTGATGTCTATTTTACTAATATAGATTTAAAACCTACGTTGAAATGCCAGTTAAGTAAGTACTAGCATTACCCATAAAAAGTTCCAATTAAAGTGACTGATGCCATGGGAACGTAGGGGACAAACAATGAAAAATCCATAAAATAGTACAAGACGTTGCATGTTATAATATACTAGCTGTCACCCGCGGCTTTGCACATGACATACTTCGTCCCCGTGCCACTTATTTAACCCATACATGCCCGTAATTTCAATAGGTACCTAATAGTATTAGTAGTATAGAAATTTGGCCGATTTGTTGACCTGATATAATTACTATTCTGCTCCTCTGGGTAGTAGCATAATGATATATAGCCTATAGTCTTCCTCGATAAATAAGCTATGCAACTCAATAATAATTTTTCAATTCGGACCAGTACTTAGTGATATTAACGCGTTCAACCAAACATACTAACATAGGTAGGTACTCTTCAGCTTCTTAGTCATAGATTTTGAAGGTGCTTTTATAAAAAAAATTACGCTAGATTTAACAACGAAAATCCGCTTCACTAAACTTAATTCTACCGTTTAAAGAACGTAGAGTAGTTATTTGGAATTTTCTCTTTTAGAACTTAAATATCAACTAAGACTGTCCTACCACAGAAATCACCTTGCTCCCCAGTAACACGCCACTGAAAGCTCAGGTTTTGTTAAAACATTGAGGAGACATGGATTTTCAAGCCTCGCTACAAGTTTCACTGAGAACAAGTAGGGGTTTACTTAATTATGTTAAGTTTATGAACGATACTGAACATAAAATATTTTTTTTTGGAATTCTAGTCTGTTTGTGCGCGATTTTGATGTGAATTGCTTGGTTTGAATGGATCAATCACAATCGGTTGAGTAGAAACGGTGAGATATCGCCGCGGGGGCATAGGCTAATAGTAGTAGGTAGGTACCTTACCTTTTACATAAAAAAATAGTAATCAAACCGCGTGCAAAACCTAGTCATTTATAAGTACCACCAAAGCCCATGATGATAACTTGGTCTTTGGTACCACTAAGTAATTCCAGCTAAAACTTGAATCACATCAATACCGTAGCTAACAGCTCGGTAGGTAAATGTTTGCAATCCCATCTAGGCTAGGTCGAAAATCGATCGCGCATGCAGCTAATTATGCGCCAACGGATACGTACATACAAAAATATTCTTCTTCTGTATATAGTGTTATTAATATTTTACTATATAATTTTTAAATACATTTTTTATATTTATTTTTATACATATAATATAATTTGTATGTTGACAAAATAAAAAAAGAATAATAATAATAGTCTTATATTCCTGAACTTAAGGTTACGTTTTACTACACTTATCCAGATGTAGATGTATATAGCGAAGAGTATTCAGAAGAAGGTCGAGCGGTAGTCGGTAGTGTACTGATCCAGGATTCGATCCTGGGACCTGTCGATCGTGACACCGACTCCTACTCCTACTAAGCTGCCGCTGCTTATATGTTAATATAATAAGAATTAGTTAAGAATAATTATGTTGAGTCCTTGTTTAAGAGTCACGCATGTTTTTACATCCCAGAACTTATTTTTCATTAGCGACGCAATAAAAATTATTCTGTAATATTGTGTAGGTATAAATATCAAATATACAAATATTTGGATCGCACGGGATCGAACCCGCGATCTCTGATCCAAGGTACCTACGAGTCCACAGTCATTTCCGCATCGTACGCAACGGACGCATCGCATCAAACGAATCCAGTTCCAGAGCCTCCAAACAAATTCGCACTCTGCCAGTAGAACCCCTTCGAAGCAAATTGTCAAAAGTCCGAAATATATGAGTGGCATTGTATGTCGACATGTCACGTGTAACAATCGCATAAATTTATATTTTTGACCAATTAAGTACTTCGAAGCGATTCCACCGGTAGAATGCAACTTTGTCTACAGGCCCCAGCCTGCAAAGTGTTTGTAGATCTTACTAGATTAGATAGCATGTCATCTGAAACTTGTTCATTCGGAGCATTGCCAACTATTTCAAAGCCATTACGTAATAACTGCATTGCACCTTACTTAAAGTACCGATATTTGCCGCATACGGGTAGCCCCTACCATGAAACATAATAATCGCCATCGGTAGTAAGTAGCTCAACACATTCTAAATTACCCGCGGCTAAATAATGTAAACTGATTAAGTTGATACATTGCATAGTTAAACAATACTAGCTAGGTCAGTCTTAGGGTGGGTGACCATTCTTAACAGATCGAGACCTCTCCGTGCCTCGATGAGCACGTTAAGCACCGGTTGCCATACGAAAATTACGGGTAGTTAGAGCCCTAAAAAGTCCGACAACTAGCCCCATACCATAGAATATATAATAGTACTAACGTACCCATATTAAGAGCTCTTATAGCAATTCAAATGTGATGCAGCTCAATTCAGCAGCAGGGAGAGAGATCGAGTTATGCGCCGTTTATCACGCCGTCTCTCTCCCTGAGTTAAGCTGCATCGCATTTAAATGTTCAACGCTATAAGAGCTCATAGTAAGGCTCCTGGTCTAACTACAGAACTTATCGCCAGTGGGTTGTAAAAGTCAGATGGCAGTCGCTTTATGGAAAATGTCGAAGTATGGCCTGAAAAGTTTTGACTGAAAAATCGACCCCAGCTAAGTTGGGATAAGGCTTGCATGATGATGATTCCAAGTTACCGAAAAACTTCAAAACTTTACATTCAATAATGAACAAAAATTAAAAGATGTTTTAATTTTACCCTCTGAATATCACAAAACTACTTAAATTGTAGTTAGATCAATTTATTTTATTGCTTTACTTCAATGTCGTTTTAGAATATTGATTGTCCGAAACTTCGGTCCGCAACTTCGAATGTACGTTTTATAGTAAGTTATGGCTAAACCGTTTAGCTCACTCTGCATGACGCTTCAATCGCCAAGTTTTTAATTACCTTCACATCGCGAAGATCTTAACGGTAGACGTACCAGATGATATCAGCATCTTTTCCGCAGTTAGTAACCGCAGTTTCGTCGGCGGCCGGTTTGCGTTTACTTTGCTACTTTTCTCGAGTTTGCAGAGGGTTCAATGAACAGAAGCCTATAGTATGAAAGTAGTCTGGGCATTGAAATTGTCAGCTTACTGTTTTCTACGTGGAAATGGTTATTTCTCGAAATGAAAGACATTCTACATTATGTTCTTTTTAATTTTTAAGGTTTAGTTAGGTAGGTATATGTAATTTTTATATAACACTGGTCAAATTTCGCAAATTACTTTCGTACTTATAATATTACTAGCTGATCCTGCGGCTCCGCTCGCGCGTTTTTAAGTCAGGCGGATTTTAAGTCTGAGCCAGATCTTTCCGTCTATTCCCACCTGTTTTCTAATAGAAAAACTGCATCAAAATTCGTTTGGTAGTTTTTGGGTCCATCGCTAACAAACAAACACACAAACAAGAATTCCAAAAAATGATTTTTTGGTCAGAGTAAAACATCTTCAATGTACAGAAAATAACTAATTTTCAATGTTATAATAATAGGTATAGTGGTATAGATAGAATAACTTCACCGAATACGCGTAGATATGGAAGCTATACGGTGAAATTTCGCCGCTTAGGTGACGGGAAATAACAGCTGCATTACGGGCAACGAGTATTCAGGTTCATACATATTGCTGAATTAGGTTGGCCAATATATCGATCGACAAGTTTAGTGTGCAGACTACATACATTTTTCACATCCTCTGTCGTAGGTATCGATATGCGGTTGGACTACGCGGTCACCTCCATTTTGAAAATAGATACCTAGTTTCAGGGCTGGCAAACTTGGGCCTCGATTCTGCTAAAGACAAACCACTGACACTCTAAAAAATGCCATTTAATTGTAGACTTTATTGTTATAATGTTAAAGTCTAAAGTCAAATGATATTTTGTAGAGCGAATGAAAAAGTTAAATGAATTCTTAAATCGAGGCCCTGCTTTATCCTGACTGCCCCCTGTGAATCTCAACTGTGGGTGACTTTAGGGCCCCATCAAAATCTCTGGGGCCCAAGTTATCCCCACCTGCGAGCCCGTAAACCTGCCGATTGATGGACGAAGCTCTAACGTAGCGTTTTTCTCAGGATTACGAGGTCACACGGCAGTCGCTCCCATAAAGGTTGTCTAACTAAGAGGAGGTAGGAAAATCTGCAAGCATTCGGTGCGGGTGATTTAGCCTGTTACCCAAAGAACTTAGTGGGCCTCTACACTACAATTCTAACCGACTTAGCGGGCTCGTAGAGATAGAGTTAAAGTTTGCAGAGATAGTTTGTAGAGTTGGGGGTTGACATAGACGAAAACCTTGTATAAAAAAATTTAAATTAAAATCTTTACAAAGCTCATCTCTACAATTGCTAACTCTAGATGTTTTTTATACCACTTAGGTCGTATACAAGCACACGGCCCTCCTGATGGGAAGCGGTCACCGTGGCCTATGGACGTGTACTACCACTGTAGAAACACAAGGGGCGTCACACTCGCGCTGCCGACTCTGGAAGGGTGAGGGAGGTTAGGTTTTTACGCTTGTAGAGCTACGGCTTGTAGAGATGATCCTACATGTAGAGTTAGAATTTGTAGAGACAAAACTTTTAGATTTGAGATTTCAAGGAGTCTTGTAGAATCAGAATTTGTGTAGAGTGTTATGCTCACAGAAAAGAGAAGTAGGTATTCTTTATTCCGTGGTTGTGCTACGATCGTAAAAAGTAAAAACGGGCTGCTAGATGGATTTCTAGTTCGGCTTACATGTGATCTCTGCCTACCCCATTAGGAAGAGACTTGACTCTAAGTTTGTGTTGTATTATTAAATGTGTAAATCACAAATTGAATTGCCACACCATAAAGACCTGGAATTCTTTACCAGCTCACGTGTTTCCTTCCTCCTACAGTCCCGGGTCCTTTAAGCGGGGCGTGAAAAAGCATTTGATGAGGCCGTCAAGTTGAGGGCCACCATTATGGCACTATCGGTGTGTGTAATGGGAACCACCTTCCTGAGACTTTGCCTCTAGCTTACCATCAAGCGAGGTGAAGTCATATTGAAGTGATCGATTTTAAAAAAAGAAGTTCTTTATTCCACTTCAATCGGTACCTAATTTAAACCTTTGGTGAGAAGCCGTTTCGGTTTATCAGCTACCTGGAATCCGGTTATCAGCAGAAGGCATCATCGTCACCTTAGGAATATAAGGTTAAAGATGTAATTAGTGTGATGACTCGATAAGCTTTTATAACAAACTAGCTTTTACCCGCGGCTTCACCCGCGTGGAAGTCGGTATAGCCACCGAGTCTATTAGTAAAACGACTCTCCACTCTCTACTCCATTCTCCACTCCACTACACTTCACTCTGTACTCTCCACTATCCATTCCAGTTTCCTCTCCAGTCTAAAAAAAAGGGATAAAGGGTATCCTATGCCCGTTTCCTGATTCTAAGCTAGGTAGCTTAGAATCAGGAAACCCACCCCAATTTTCAGCCAAATCGGTTCAGCCGTTCTTGAGTTATAAATAGTGTAACTAACACGACTTTCTTTTATATATATAGATTTTTTATACTACTTAGGTGGCAGACAAGCACATTGCCCACCTGATGGGAAGCGGTCACCATAGCCTATGGAGGTGTGCAACACCAGGGGCGTCACACTCGCGCTGGGAGAGGTAGGGTTGGGAAGTTGAGAGGATTGGGTGTTGAGGGAGGGAATTGTGAGCTCTGGCTACCCTACTTACCGCAACACTACACGGTGATTATTATGGCCGCGGCCTTCTGTAGGGCGGAGGAACTACACCAGACGGACTGTTCAGTTCAGACGGGAGATACCGTCGTGTCCTACTTCCTACAACCTCTAAAAATGATTGAAGAAAACAATCTAATATACAATTCGTGTTGAGCGAAGGTCAGAACATCCGTTAATCGGTGTATTTCGGTCGAAATGTGCAGAATCTAGTGAATTACTAGATACTAGGTAATTTTACATCATCATTCTCTGAACATTTTTCCTAACTCAGTTGGGGTCGGCTTTCCAGTCTAACTGTGATGCGGCTGAACTTCGATATTTTCCGTGGAGCGACAGCCATCTGACCTCCACAATCAATTGTCATTATGACCAATGGCGATATCGAAGTTCCAAGTTAGACTGGTGGACTTTTGTGGGCTCCAACTACCCGTAACGACTGCCATAGATGTTTGTATGGCAACCGGGACCGACGGCTTAACGTGCTCTCCGAGGCACTTATACGTAATTTTACATACATTGGCATTAATAGAGCACGTCGGGAAGGAGAATGAGAGGCTAAGATAGGCTAGGTCAGGGTAGGCGAACCAGTGGCACGCGTGCCACTGGTGGCACGCGGCACAATATTTTGGGCACGTTCGTCGCAGATCAGACAAAATTCAGCTCCGTCTTAAAACGAACAATGCTTTTTTAAATCTTAAGCAAAGAGGTTTTATGTCAGAAAAATGGTTATTATTTTATGAAAAAAATACTTTAGGAGATACAATATAATCATTAAACGTTTCATCCCTTTCATCTCTATAATTTCATTGATTTTGGCAATAAATTACAACCATGTTTCAGTGACAAAACACGAAAAATATTAATTATTTTATATCGTGTAATAAATACATTTCAAAAATATACCTCTTTTGTTTACATTATTTCATAAAGAGTTTTGATGGTACGCCAGTGACCCCATAAAACCTGTTTAAGAAAAAAATGGCACGTTGATGTATAAAGGTTCGCCTACCCTGGGCTAGGTTATCAGATTCAGATTTAAAAATGACGTTCCGGAGAAAGGCCAGGTTAAGAGTACCCGCAACCGGCGTGCGTGTATGAAAACGGTTATGAAACTTGAAGAAGCGAAAGGAGTATGCAAAGATCGTAGCAAGTGGAAAGATGGTGTCTCTGCCTACCCCAATGGATAAAAGGCGTGATTTGTATGTATGTATTTAAAAATTAAACTCCAAGGAAATTATATCGCCCGTGTAAATCGGTTTTCATGTTTTTTGACTATATATCTCCGGTTCTACTCAACCGATTATGATCATGCAGGCGGAGTTGCGGGTATAAGCTAGTTAATATATAAAACTTTAACGTAAGTATGAAATGATAGGGAAAAGACGAAGGAGAGCTACTTAGCTCGGGAGTTATTATCTACGTCATTCTACTCGTAAATAGAGTGCTCTCTAGACTCAAAGTACCTAAGCATTAGCTTAACTAACTTGTGTTATTGGCTTTAGAATAAATACCTACTTAAATGTATATTTTTTTGCAAATAAGTACATATTTATTATACCTACATAGAAATACCCAGACCAATACAAGTTTTTGCACTGAGCGGGAATCAAACCCGCTACCTCTGGCTTAGCAGTCGATCACTGTACCCAGCTCTATAAGTCGGTTTAATTGAAATGCATATTTTAGATGGAAAGGAGATTTCCGCACGAAAAAATAAAGAAAAAAGTTGATCACTTAAGTTAAAGTTATGTTACAATATTATTTCTAAATACTTTACACCATAAAGCATGATAATATAAATATAAAATATGGCTAACTTCCTATGTGCAAATAACACATGTGAGAAAACGGATATTGTGAGTTGTGACGAAAATTTGGTGCTTAACAATGAACGGTGTTCGTAGGTATGATATGTGTACAAGTAGGTACCTATCTACATATTATAATTTGCATTGCAGTTACTAAGTGCACCTGTACAATCTAAAATATAGCCTTATTCAAGGTGATAGTGTCCAAAGTTGTTGCGAACGCTAATTGTAGCATCACGCAATGTTAGGTACCTATCTACCTATCTACTTACTCAAATTGTTTTTTAAGTTATTATCTACTAAAAATGTATCTGCTCGTAATTAAATATGTAATAAGTAATAATAAACTATCTAATTAAAATTATGAAAGTGTTAAGCAAGTGATCATAGAAAAAATATTTGACATTTATACCTTTTTTATTAAAAGTAATAACTTTTAGCAAAAAGTTATAATGTGAAATACACCGTAGACAAACAATAAAGATAGAGGATATTTTATTTATAGATGTTCTTGAGATAGGTACCTACATAAGCAAAAATAATTTAAAAAAAGCGATGAACCAGTTGACATCTATTTTTTATAGCCCAATACAAAGTCACGTAGTATCGAACATTGTAAGAAACTAGATTATAACAAAATGAGCGAGTTCAATCATGCGGCGCGCGCCCGTTATTTGTTCTCACCGTTCTATGCATTGAGGGACCTAGGCAGCCTATTGCAACATAATTGGAGTCTAGACTAGACTGGTGTGAAATTCGCACCGGCTGTAGCTTTCGCGATTTCAATGGCTGAGATTGATCGAGAGAACCGGTCGAGCGGCGGTCTGCTGCCCCTTCGGTATCACTGTATTTGGGAACGATTTTATGAAAGTGATCTTTGCAACGTATAGTCTGATCTTGAAATGTAGTTCTTTTCTAATAATAATGTCACCTTCTGTCTCATTGCCGGTCTTTACTCTCATTTTTATCTTTGCAACCTTTATTTTATGTAAACAGGTATGAATAGGTTATTATAGGTAGATACACAATGCATTTAATAACAAGTTTAATTGCAGTGGCATTAATAATTGATCTTTGAAAAAATAACTTCACAGGTGCTAAGGTTTATCTTAAATGTTTTTATTGTTTAGTCGCTTTTCTCCTTGTTATCATGTTGTTCACTTTGAAGAGTCTTATTTTGCAAAATATTTAGTAAGATGTCTCACGCAGACGATGTATCAACTGGAGGCAGAGCCGCGACGTCGGACACCGTCAGCCGGCCGCAAGGCGGCGAGGGGGCGCTCAGACCGGATCTCAGACCCTAAAATAAAAACATCTATCGAAATAATAATACGCACTGCTTACCCAGGACAAGTACGCGAAACGAATGGCGTTGACCCCCTGAACATTCCCATGCTAAGTTGCGTCTCAACTGGATTTTTCTGTTTGGTAGGGTGGTACTACGCTTATAGAATCGAATAGGCCTTTCAAACGTATGTTTGGACTTATTAGCTTTTATTTCTAAGACTAGCTTTCATGGGAGCTCCGTGCGGTCGCTATCGGGCATTGCAGAAATTTATGAATGAATTTCTACCACAAGTGTTGATGACACTTGATTTTGTGTTAAAAATATTGTACGCAAACGATTTACCTGGTTAATTAAATACATCTTTGCGAACTGTTACAAAGTTATGGCATGGTTTACATATTTTGATAAAGTAATACAATTTTATTAACTACTGAGAAAATGTATCATGAGATTTGAACACACAATTATAAAAAAATATTTTTTTTAACTTAAGCGGGACTTTTTCAACAATAGACAATTATGTGAGGTCAAGTGTCGCAATGATTCGAAACCTTTTGGCCTGTTAACCCTCCAGTCTGGCTAGGCTCCATTCGAACTTTCCTGACATCCGTCCAGACCCGTCTTGTGAATTGTATAATTTAACCGTGCCGTCCTTTCTTCCATTCTGCTTTTGTTCAAAGCAGACAAACCCGTTGCCACGCCATAAAGGAATAAGAATTAATGGATGTCCGAACAATGAGGGAGAAATTGTGATAGGTGAGAGTAATCTTTTAGGATATATAGAAATCTTTTTTATTTCTTGTTCTTTTATTATCCGCTAAGAAAGCCCAATTGTTGAGGTTAAATAGGGTCGTCAGGACTATGGTACGATTTGATCCCGATTTTGAATTGTAAATTATATTACGCATATTCAGTTTGTATTCACACCTTAGATATTTAAATAGATTTAATATTACACGACTGGCAAATTAAAATTAGGGTGAGTTTACACAAATTACTTAATAGCGTAATGTGTTTTTTTAATATAGTTGAATATCTTAAGTGACCGTAAATGGAATTCTATAGTTAATATCAGTTTTAGGAATTCTGCCCATACTGTTTTATGGGAAGAGATTGTAGGTACATTATGTGCGAATAAAAATTTTCGATCTCCTGTGATCTTTAGGAATTGTTTTTGCTGTTCAGCGCTGGCATTGGTCAAGGCTTTTCTTGTGGATTGTCCAAATTGGTCATCCATTTAAACAGATACACATGACAATATGAACAAAACAAAATAAAAATCATGCAAATTGGTCAAGCCGTTCTCAAGTTTTGCACCAGCAACAAAAGCGATTTTTTTATAGATTTTAATGCTATCTATATGAAATTTGTTGACATTCTTATTATCATTGACAAGAATCCACGACGGACTCTTACTAAGTTGATATTCTTATTACAAAAGTTAAAGCAATTATAATAAAATAATACAGAAAAAAAAATATCTTTGAAAATACGAGTAGCTGCAATTTTTTTTGCGTCCAATAGAAAGTAATAGGTAAGCTTTTGAAAGCAAAAACAAAAATTGTACGTGAAAACACGAATTGTGATGGAAATAAATAAACTAGGTATGTTCATAAATCCTTTCGCGTCACATGGGAACGCTCGTGTAATTCCGCCAAAGAATTCACAAATTGCACTGACCGTTCTGCACCTGTTCGGAGTTTAATAAAATTCTGTCCACTTTAATGAACTTCAATGCTTGCAAGGCCGAATGCGATCTTACATATATATGAAGATGGCGGTGGAAGGGTTTGAAGAGTAACAAGTTTTGATAACATAGGTATCTAGCGATAGGAGAGAGGGGCTCGTTGCTAAGTGGCCACAGCAGTACCAGCCAGGTCAGTCTTAGGATGGGTGACGAATTTCTACTCAATGAGACTTCTCTGTACCTACCTCAGAGTACACTTTAAGCCATCGGTTCTGGGGACTGATTCAGTAGGTACAATTAAACTTTAAAAACGTGTGATTTCAAAGCTTACGGAAAAATCATAGATAAGTACAATTTTTTTTTCTAAATCTAAAAATCTATTTGAAAACGAATCAAACTATGAGTGATTTTAAAGGTTTGGTAACTTCACAAAACGAAGGTATACATAAGCAGATTTTACTTTAACAGATCATGCCAAATAAGAAACACTTTTCCATATTTTCTTCCAATCGAATTAAAATCAAGCGTTTTGAAATCGTCGCGTTCCTGAATCGGGCGCCTGGTTGCCATACGAATAGCATTCTGTGATTTAAACGATGATTAGGTCTAGCGAAATGCGAAAGGTCTATCAAGATCGTAACAAGTGGAAACATGCGGTATGTGTCTACCCCAATAGAGAAAAGATGTGACTGTATGTATGTACCTAAATTAAATGAAAAACCTAACTCTTATGGCATAACTCTCGTTTCTATTGGTCTGGTACTTTATTTAGGTACAGTGAATTCATTGACGCTATAACAATCAATTTGTAGAAGAAAATTTGTTTCTTTGCGTCTTTCCCTTCAAGATTCGTCAATTATAGAGTCATTCGAGTATGTTTATTATGAACATAGATGTCTGTTCCTCAATCAATCACCAATCAATTAGCCTATTACAGTCCACTGCTGGACATAGGCCTCTCCCAATGTACGCCATAGCATCCGATCCTCCGGTTTACGCATCCAGTCTATCTCAGCTACCTTCTTTAGGTCGTCCGTCCATCGTGCTGGGGGGCGTCCTACTTTCCGTTTGCCAATTCGCGGTCTCCACTCTAGGACTTGTTTGCTCCATCGGCCATCAGTCCTTCGGCAGATGTGACCAGCCCATTGCCACTTCAGCTTGCTTATTCTGCGAGCTTATGTCTTGTATTGTGTTGTATATACTGTTCCTATGGACTCCAAAACACCTGCATCGATTAATTTTTTTTAGAAAGTCCTCCAATTAGCCCAGGGCGTTAACTTGTGAAGTTTGACAGGCCTGGTATGGATTGGATCAGTAGAAATTTCTACCCGTGCAAAACTTTTCAATTTTTTTTTATTGGGCATATACCTATTCAGGATCGTGGCTAATTAACGTACCATTTGAAATCCCAATTGGATGCATTTTATAGGAATGCATATAGGACGGCAAAGCAAATATTTTTCCTTTACTCTAATGTCCTAGCTTATATTATGGAATAAGACAGTATTTTTCTGGTTCGATAGAGCTCGCCTGATTTTCGCAACACCAGTCACTGAAGTTCAAATAGCGTTGCTCTTCAATGAACATTTAAAAATTCATGAGAATCTTGTGGATATCTATTTTCGTGTTTAACGAGTTATCTAGCTAATTTATGAAGCCAGTTTTCGGGAGAACATATAAAAAATAATACCCACATGGAAAACTAATGAAAAATTTTGGAAGCTTGCGAAAGCGGACTTCGGACTCCGAGCTGAAAGTCTTAAAACTGAAATCAATGTAAAGATGATTATAATGATCTGACATGAATACAATACAAACCTGTGAGGTTGAAAAATTATTGTAGGTATGTACGATAATGCAAACTATATATCCATAATTATATATCAACTAATGCTGGTTAGTTTTCCATAGCGCTAGTTTTCAGACAGGACCTATCGGAAAAGGCGTACGCTTTATAAGGCATTTTTCTACGCCAGCGTACTCTATCATAGAGCCGCTTACTCACTATACGATATATACGCACAACCCACGAGCGCCCGACAAAATGTCTCGAAGCCAAGCACATTTTTAGGATACTTACTCATCTAGTTACTACTAAATCTATGATTTAACTATGACACCATTTGAAATGGGCTTGGTGCCGACGTCATCACTACGTAAAATGGCAGCCAACGCACCAGAGGAGAGCAATGATTTTTAAAAGGCCGGATTCAGACACGATATTATTAAAGTTGTACCTACCTATCTACAATTAGAAATGAGGAACTTTGCATTGATTTACTTTAATGCGTGCGAGCTACCGCCTCATTGGAATTACTTATGTAACTAGATTATGAAATCTGTGGCAGTGATGTGAACTATATACGCTGCGTGTTTTGGGTAGATGAACAGACAGGTATTTAAAAAATATAGATTAAAAAAACCTGTGTATCATCATCAAATATGTACAGTAACAAGTAGGAAATCAAGAGTTAAAGATTGCTAGTGAAAATAAACTATTTACCTAGGTATTATCTAAAATTCAAAAAGCGCGCGCTATTCCAAACAACATTCTACACTAGGCACATCTGTGGCACCAGGCCCAGACGCAGACGTGTCTATAGTAACAAAAAAAATTGTACTCTATTGAATATGCGACGCGCCGCGCACTTTGCAAAGGTCGAAAACCTCCGCGACAATGGACAAGATTCTTCCACGATTTAATTGCGCTTTAAAACTCATAAAACGTGTGCTCGGTTTAAATCTTTAAACATTAGAACCAATTTAACAGATTAAACTTGATCAAGGTAGGTGAAGAATACATATAAATATTAATTAAATACTTATTTGCGATACGACTCGCCGAGTCGCCGACGACGTACTCGTGCTACGAAGACGCCCTTGAATTAACAAAAAAATAAATAAACAAATAGCAATGACCTCGGCACACATGATAGACACGAATACTTACACTATTATTCAAACTGAGTCAGGTCAGATTAGGGCGGGCATTATAATATTCATAGTACACGTTTGGGGAACAAGTTATTATAAAATAGAACTAGAATCACCGGCTAGTTTAATTTGATAAGGTGACGTCATCGTCGTCTGGGCCCCCAATTTGACGTCAGCTAGTACAGTGACCCACAAATCTACAGACACAATAAATTCAGCAACGTACGATGCGAAACCGCGCGGGTCAATGAACTGTTGACGTATTTAAAATACGCACAAGTAGGTACCTTATCGCGAAATGTAGTACGCGGCGCGGCAAGCGGAGCGAACTTGCTGTGCTATGTGTTTGCAAAATGGTTATTTATAGATGTGAGTGTCCGTGACGGATGGTTCGTGCTATTTCTAAGGTCCCGAGGATTGGTGAGTAATAAGTAATAACATTTTTCATGATGTAAGTACTAATAAAATTAATAAACTCCTATGAGTGTTAAAACATAGATATCAAACCTCTTGCAAATCCAACTGAGAGTCTGTCCAAATAGTTTTGGTTTCATTTCATCACTGGTTGTTGTTAAAAACAAAATATTCATTTTAAGAAGAAAATTCAAACGTCAAAATTATAATGTAAATTGAACTAAATTGTCATTTTTCGGAAATAGTGATGTCCACCCTTCAACCGTATCTCTATCGAAAATGATGTTAATTGCCATTATATCGGTTTTTATGTTTTATTGCTTTTTATAACACCAGTGTGAATTTTTTTCCACGGGATATAAATTAAAGTCGCCACGAGTCCCATTTTTTCTCAAGACTACTCAATGCCGGAAACCCGGTGAGAGTTCGTTTTACTGCTGTACTTTTAGCGCCATTGATATTAAGAAAATGTGAGAAAGGAAGTGTGTCTGCCGTGCTGCTACAAGACACACTACACCAGAGTTCTTTCTTTATAAAGAAAGGAAGAGTCTGCGTTGTCAGTTTAAGCGATTTTCAACTTGATGTGTATTTCCATTAAGATTCATATTGGTAGTGTAAGGGCTGCATTGGCACTTTGTCTCTACAAAACGAGGCACCCGCAGTAGCCGCCCTACCTACCTACCCACATAATGCGACGGATACAGATCCGAGTTTCTTACTTACACATACATACACGTGAAGTACGAAGGCCAGTTTTAAATATGTATGTGTCGCGAATACATACGGCTTCGATGATCAGCAGGTGTAAGCGAACTAAAGGCAAGGGGTTATTGCGATTAACTCTTTTATCCCTTCGTTTCCATATCAAAGAGTAATGAACCTTGTTCTACTATTGGACGACGTCGATTAGTAACCGTGTGATTTTTATTTTGCTTGAAAGTGGCATTGCATTTTTTTCGAAATAACGTGTTCATGTCATGTGTGTTTAAAACTTGAATGTTTCGCTACTTATTTTGAAATCTAATTAGATTTAATATTTTTTAACAATTGGGTAGGAACTAATTGGTATTTGAAAACCAAAATATAAGTGAGGCAAGATTCCAATTAGGTGACAAGTGTTTACTATTAGAATATTTTGGCACAAGAAAATTGTCTTAATTAAGTATTTAGGACAGGACTTTATTTCTCATAAAGGTTTTTGTTACCTATTGAAGTTTTTTAAGACATAACTAGTCACTAATTGTAACAACAAAGGCAAAACTGGCAGTGAATCGATTGCGAGTAACGAAGGTCATAGGGTTTGCAAGTGTGCGTATGTATGCAAGTATGCAGGCGAGCTCGGTGCGGCGTCGCTGCTGCACGCCTGCACCGGCGGTTGCAACACCCTCCCCCCTTCATTCTCGGCTTCTCGCTCGTCGCCGTCTTGCCGCTAGCCTGTCTCACCTCGCGGCCGGCAGCCTTGCGCGACGCGCCGCGCTCTTTCACATTCAAAATTATTCGCAACCATTGCAAAAACTCTCTGTGCAATAAAAATATTTTATATTCGATTCGATGCGTTCACAATTAGTTTTAAAACAGAGAGGTCATTTAAAGTTATCAAAGAGTTTAAGTGCCTTTAAAACTTTGAGTGCACTCCTCGTTGCATGTCCCGCGCGCGTCGTTATGTTATGAGAACCCCGTACTCGCGGTCACGTTGACGTCGCGCGGTGCCGCCATATCTGTCTCGGCCACCAACTAGCAAAATTAATAGGTAATTATTTTCGTGTACAGTGTTTCTGATTGATTTTGTTATACAGTGATTGTGTGATAAAGTGTTTTCAACCTCCTGGTATCCTTTGTGCTGATTCCAATTGGATTCTTTTTGGAAATTCAGGCGCGCGCCGGCCGGTTCTTATCGGGTGCAATGCAGTTGCAGTCTCAACTTATTGCAGTTTTGCACTCACCAAAGTTTCATGCGCGGAAAGTTTCTAGTGTGTATTTATTACTTCAAGAGGACTGTAAATGTGTTTTAAAGTGATTATTCGTTAAAAGTGATATTATGTGTAGCAGTTTCTAAAGAGCTGTCACAGTTTACACTGCTGTGTTATTTCGGTCATTGACCGCCGGAATTCGCATCTCCTTTATATTAGTGCTGTTGTTATATTTTTTGACATAATTCAGAATTTCGTTTTTTAGGCTCAAAATTGTGTCACCTCACTAGAAGAATGCAATGACCCGCGCATTCGCTTTTTGAAATTTACCTTCACCCGGATGGAATGAGGAGTGCACAATCCCATTGTTTCACAGTTTCATATGTTTGAACATCATTTGTTTTTTTGTTTTTCGGACGATTAGAGCGTTATCATTTTCTTCCAAAATTACAAAAATTACAAAATAAAGGTAAATATTATTTCTATAACCAGTAGTTTATATAAACATACTATAAATTACATAAAATATAATCGTTGCCTTTGCTCACACGCGTGGCTTCCTTGAATCGCTTCTAAATGTCATCTGTAGGCAACTCAAGATAGGTCCCAAACCCAAGTCCTAAGTTTTATAAAAGTTTACTCCTAAACTCTTTCACTTGACCAAAAGCCTCAGTAATTAAGTGTAGTGTGTGTAAAATGATGCAGAATGGCGGAGGGCAATGGAGAGATACCCATTGAAGATATATCTGGGAAGGACTCCGATGTTGGCCGGACACCGGATTACCGCAAACTCATTGAATATGGCTTGGATCCTAAGGTGAGCATATAGTATTTAAAGTAACTAGTGTACATGTGCATATCAGTAGAATACATGAATTCATACTGACAAGAAAAAAATTTTGTTCTGAAAACTTTTCCTCGACACAAAATTTATTTCCAATTTATTTTCAATAATGGTGTTAGAATTATTTTTTCTTGAACTATAGAGCTGATATATACCTGCTATTAGTTCATTCATTGCATAGCATAAGCATTATGAGTATTCAGCATGTTCTAGAGTATGTATTGATGATCTAGCTCGGGGAGGTTCAGCGGTTATTTCAAATATTGGGTACAACAATTTTAATTCCCTATATCAAAGGCATGTTACAATGCTAAAGGAGTATTATACTATCCTGTATCCACCCTTATTTCATAAAATCTAAATGATTTTAGAACACACTTGGAATATGAAAATTAAAAATTTTCTTATAAGAATCTTATTGGATTTTTATGGCCTATTATTGTCTTTGGAAACTGGCCTATTATTCTTATTGGAAACTGGCCTATTATTCTTATTGGAAACCTTTTATTTTGTATCAAGGTCATCATCCATGGTGATGAAGGGTGATGATGATGATGAAGATGATAGTGGTGGGGCAATATACCTGATAATGTCCATATATATGTACATAAATAGCATTATGATCTATGGTCAAATATGTGAATTATGTTATGAAATGATGTCTACCTATCAAGTCAAATTTTTTCATATGTTTCCTTACCAGTAAACTACCAACTTTGTATCTAAATTGAGTATTTCAGCACAATAGAAGCTATTGAAATTATAAATAGAATTTGTCAATACATGGCTTTATAACATTAAGTATATCTAGGCAATAAAACAGGCTTAATACTTTTAACCATGATTCACCAGCCTATACATTATGGCAATTTTCTCAGAAATTCATATGGGATTTTTTTCTTATGTTGCCACACCTAAAAACTTGGAATCACAAAATACTATTATGTTGGTAGCAGCATTTATTATCTGCCCACCTACAATGCATGTACCTATTATGTACACTTGTTAAAATGGTCAGAACCTACATTTATGGTAAATAGGTTTTGTGACTTGGCTACCCTTGCTCCTTAGACAATAAATCTAAAAAACAAAATGCACTTTTTCAACCATACACTTGATCACCAATCACCACCTACATGACCCATTTTTTACAGTTTTTGATCCCCTTCTCTCCCCCTCGTGACCATCCGTAGTATGGGCTAAGACCCCTTCCCCATTATTATTTACGTAGAATTTTTATCTTTGTAACTACATAGGTATTTTCCCGAAAAAGCGCGTAATTTGCCTAGAGGATATTGACTACGTGACAAAACCTAAACCCCCTTCCTCCCCCTGTGACCAAGCGTGGTAGGGTAGTTTCGCCTGTTTTCGACCGACGCCAGTTCCCGACTTTTTTACCGACCTGTTTGCCTAATCGGCGTAGAACAGCAATACCAATACGATTAGAAGCAAAACAAAAATACTGTGGCAATCTCAAATAGTTCGGTTGTAGACACAAATAGATAAAGTGCATATGTGCAAACAGAGTAGGGAGTAAAAAAATACTGAAATATGTGGTTCGCTAAGAACATGACAGAAAGCGTGCTTCACTACGAAAAGGCAAGTGAGGAGGTTCTGCAGTTGACCCTAGATTTTTTAATTGTCGTTTTATGTTTGGGACTTGTTTGTTATTTGTACAGATAGATAATGAAGTATAGTATCTATTAAATATAGGAGTTATTGTAAATTTATTTGAAAAATGTGTATAATTGGATGGTCGGTAACTGTTACCTCATTTTTGTAGAATACCTAATTCTCGACCCGCACCGTCGAGAATTGGCGTCACCGAGTCCAAACACTTGCATGTTTTTATACATATTGTTAAAGAAATTACTGAACTTAGATTGTGAGTTTGAATCTTATTTACATGAGAATCATGTCAGCCAGTTCGCGACCAGACTTTTTCAAGCACGTTAACAATATCACGTGTTGTAAAACCTAGGTCGAGAACAGGATAGTGCAATTAAATAGGCCTATACCATATTCCGACTACTATTTTCGGTGGGTACATATAGGTATGGACATTAACGGTGAGTACATCTCGCCGTTAATCTCATCTCAATCTCCTCATCAGTACGCCGACGACATCATCATAGTTACAGAGTTGCTGGAGCAGCTGAGCAAATTGCTGCACAGCCTAAATGGATCCTCTCGGCGCGTCAGTATTGATGTATACATACGCCGGAACTGGTTACACCAAGACCAATTGCCATTGAAGGGAGAGTTGTTCAAGAATAATGTCTACCTTGTGCAGGTTATCCAGCTCGGTAGAAACAACTTCGAGTTAAGTCACCTTAAGGATTGAATTGGGTAACCTAATTGAATCCTTTTTGTGACTTTTATTTCACAAAGCATTTGGCAAATTACTTCGGCTTACCACATGGCCTCTTCAACCAGTGAATTCTATCTGTTAAAATATACGGTGCCGAGGCGTGGACAACAGTAAGGTTCGTCCACAACCTAGTCGTGCAGCGGGCTATGGAGCACGCTATGATCCTTTGAAGGATAATAATCCTGATTCTTTGAAGGATTCGTTATGCCAATGGACTAAAATTGCCGAGATAACTCGCAGAATAAGTAAGCTGAAGTGGCAATGGGCTGGCTACATCTGCTGAAGGACTAATAATGATCGTAGAGCAAACGAGTTCTATAGTGGAGACCGCTTATTGGCAAACGGAAGATGGAACAGTACCTAGGATGGACATAAATGACCTGAAAAAGGTGGCTAGGATAGACTGGAGGAAGGTGAAAGATCGAGTGCTATGGCGCACATTGGGAGAGGCCTACTGCCAGCAGTGGACTGCAATAGGCTAATGAGTGCCATTAAGAAATAAACTTTAATTTTTCCTCTGCTTTATCAACCTTTACTAACTGTAAAGGTTGATAAAGCAGAGGAAGAACACTGATTTGTAAATATTATAGTCGTGTTATCAACTTTATAATGATTATTTAACATCAGTTTATTGTAATAACATAATGTATATTAAATTCTGTCAAAATACGGGTTTCATTAGATTACAAATTAATAATTACTAATGTTTTACTTCACATATTTGCCATCTCACCTAATAGTCGAGAACTGGCGAATATAACGTCGAGAACTGGAAATTTCGGTCGAGAACTGGCGAAATTGGCATTTTTGGGTTTATTATTTTCTGTAAAATTATTGCATGATCTTAATGGAAGATAAAGGATATTAAATGAAAATAGACTATATTTACTATGTATCAAAAATATTCTCTATCAATAATTCATATTAATTCAATTTTATTTTTCGTTCCGAAGTTGACAACTCCACTAAACGGTCGAGAACCGGCGAAATGACCCTATTTTTAAGACCCCCTCCCTTTCATGAACGTGGAAACGTTCCCTTATCTTAGGCCTAATCTTAGATCAAATGCTGATTTAAAATTTCATTACTTGCATCGTAAAGAATTTTCTCAATTTTCATTCTTATTGGAATCCAATAAGGTTCCCAATTGTACTTTTGTGTATTAGTACACTTGGCAAATGTATTATTTGGAAATCCTTATATGCATGAGGTCAATGCACACTGGTATGCGTCGCGAGGGACGAGGGAGGGGAGGAGATGGTAGTAGGCACTGAGTAATTTTCCTTGTGTCTGTCCTTACGAGTTTCTGTAGGTATAACATATTTATTCGTGAAGAATTAACTGTATAGAAGTACATACTTTGATCTATATTAACTTCGAAACTGACTCAACTTCTTATCTTCTGTATAAAATAGTTCATTTTCATGAGTTGCGATGGTCAGTACGTAATTATATTATCTGTTAATATGCATAATATAATATGTAAAGATACGTGAAGGTATCACCAATTTAAGGTACTTACCTATTAAACTTAACATTTTAACATTTACTAACATAGATATTTAAAGTTCGTAGTTTACTGAGTGTTGCATAGTTAACTAAAGGACTCTTCCGTCGTAACGTGAAGTTAGTTGCGCTCAATTTAGGTATGTGCTATCCTAAGATCGCAAGTTCGATTCTCGGATGAATTAGGTTGTTAGCGAGATTTTCAATAACTAGCGACGATAGAATCGTCTATTACACGATTCTACAAATATAAATAAGGAAATATTTTAATAAAACTGTAAAAAATGTCTCTGCCAACCCCTTCACAGATATACATACGCGTATAAAAAGTTATGGTAACCAACTGTTTCAAATTGATGCCATTTACGCTCAATTGCAGTATTTACGCTGGCGTCATTCGACAGGCTGCAGCACTAAACTCGAATGTATTTGTCGGTTATAGCCCTTCATCTATCTTTCTTTACCTTTCTTTATTTAACTCGAAATTGCATTATTTAAAACCTCAAAGAAACATACGGCCTGACAGATGGTTAGGCCGCGACCGTAACATACGGACGCATTGCGTATCACACGTGCATTTCCCGACCCTGTAATTTAAAAAAAACACTATGGCTTACTCACCTCTACGTATTTAAATACGTGCAGGGCAAACTAAAGTCCCATGAGTAAAAAACGGCGTGGTTATGTAGTTATTCTAAGTAGGTACCTAGTGTTTAGATTACACGGATTTATTGCCGACTTGAAGTCGCCTGCCTTGATAATCTGTTCACGAAACTTAATGATTAGCAGGCAGTGGTTAATGCTAACTATTGTGTCGTTTCCAGGTAGCAGCCAAGCTCGATGACATTTATAAGACTGGAAAGCTAGCGCACGCCGAACTGGATGAACGTGCGTTAGATGCCTTAAAAGAATTTCCATCCGACGGTGCTTTAAGTGTTCTTGGACAATTTTTAGATTCAAATCTCGAACATGTATCTAATAAAAGTGCTTATTTATGTGGAGTCATGAAGACCTATAGGTGAGTATTGTCCATATTGCATTATTTCGCCTAGCAACACATACAAAATATTGGATGGTTGCCAAACTACTTGGTATATCTAGGTCACAATCTTGAAAAATTGATTTGACAAATCGGCTGTATTTCAGACGTCCGTTGAATTTAAATCATTCGGCCCTCTGTTTAAGTTGCACTAGGAAACGTTGTTTACTGCACGACCTTGTAGTTAAATGGCAACGCGCAAATCGACGCAGAATTTAAAAATATCTTGTTGCACTGCGCCAAGCCTTCACAAAGCCGTATACACCGGTTAAGAAGTCTCCGGCCAATCAAAAGGTTGTTCCTACATTGTCTGCCGAATTTAATATCTCGTATCGACCTTTGGCAGAAGAGGTCACTCGATACAGATCATTAAAATGCAATATAAATGATTGCCGTATTATGGCCCACATGAAACCAGCCAGACTGTAATGGAAAATTTTGTAATTTTGTCGTAGGTACGTTTCGTAGTATCTAATCACCGCTAAAACGTATCTAACTGAAGTGGTTAAACCGATACGGTACCGACTATCGTAACTACTTAGAAACTGCAGTTTGCAAGTTGCACCGTTAATAGCTATAATTGTTTGGCATCTTGACGACCAAGCGAGAGGTTTTGTCTTAAATAACTTGTGGAAAACGTCTTTTGAAAGTTTCCCCGAGTATCAACTAATTTACCTCCCAACTAGTACAAAAATATGAGGCGTTCTTTGTGAAACCTGTCGTACTCTTACTTATGTTGTTCATATTTTAAATATAATATGCGTTGAGTTTTGTGAGCAATATTGAAACAATTGGTGCGAGAAAGTTGTGGCCGCCAATTGATACATGCTACAAGTACAGGGTGTACTGGAATGTATATAAGAGACTAACTGACGGATCATTTCGCTTGTCCTCGTGTTTATTTGCGGCGCAAGATTAGATTACGAATGGTCATTAGCCCCTGTGCAGTCGTGATGCAAAACCTGTATGTGCGAGATTTAATAAAATGGTAATTGGAATTAGTCTTTGTAGTGAATTTTGTTGCACTTTTTGATTATCTGCGACTGGTTTACCCATATTTGGGTAAAACTTTAAATATTGTAGTACCTGATGCCGTACGGCAGTGTTGTACTTGGGCATTATGTTCAGGGTTAATTTCAAGTCAAGTTGGTAATAAAAGTCTTTTGTTTTGCATATAGCACTTTTAAGGTGGATTGCTTATGAATCATTAACGTGCTGTCGACTTGCAGGCAACTGAAAGCAACTTTGTAACAAAAACCAGACTAAAATAAATTAAAAAAATGTGACTACTTACACCCACCGTCTGCTCTCTTGGTATACCTATTGTATGTCAGCTTCGACCGCGAGTAACACTGAATTCTCGAGTACGTACAATGAATTCAGTAAGATGTTAAAGTAGCAGTATACGAGATTATAAAATGCATACGAGTTAATAAAACGCACATTTTATGGACCCAAGTTCAGGTTATTATTAGGTACCTATAGCGTGTATGGTATAAATAAAGGATTATTGCACATGCGAAATAATTATATTTACAAATCCTCCTTACGATCATCCAATCATCATAACAAAAATATTATATTCGAAATGAGAACTTTCTCATTTATTTGAAATCGAAATCTAATCGAAATTAAAAGCTGTAAACCCCGAGTGCAGATCTTTTCAAAATCTACATTTAGCGCCTAAAATCATTATAATTTTAATACACCCTGTGCTACTCCCGCATTAATGACGAATCTGAAGACATATTTCACCTAAATCGGTGTGAACCGATTTAGGTGAAATATGAAAGAAAGGGTGACCTTACTTCTTCAAATTAATGGCTTTCTTTCTTTTCTTTAAATTCTTTGGAAATTTTCGGCTCTAAAATTCATCACCACATCACAAAATAAGTAATAGTACCTACTACGCTTGTACTTCGCTAAAGTGTTGTCCATTGCCCTACACAATTCCTCGGTAGTACAGAATTGGCTATTTAGCAGTTACAGGAACTTCAAACATACAACACTCTTTTCTGGTTTCGCCGCAGTTGGCTAAAAACAATGCGAATATGTGTAAATCACAAATACTTTTTTCTTAGCCCATGTCAATATAGTATTCAACCAACATTATATTCTCATGCATTCAACAAATTGACTGCGAAAACTATCAATATAATTGAAGAAGTTATCGAAGAGATGAAC
The DNA here is from genome assembly GCA_963576445.1 of Lithosia quadra. NCBI lineage: Eukaryota > Metazoa > Arthropoda > Insecta > Lepidoptera > Erebidae > Lithosia > Lithosia quadra. The sequence goes on from OY754882.1 coordinate 2,592,614, forward strand.
CACTATCCTTCATACTACAAATATGAAGGACAGTGGTTCATCTCTTCGATAACTTCTTCAATTATACTTATTGCTAGTTTTCGCAGTCAATTTGTTGAATGCATGAGAATAAAATGTTGGTTGAATACTTGTTAGTTTAAGAAAGGGTTGCCCTTTTACAACATTCTAAGGGCTTTTGATTGACTAGACTGAATACATTCCCAGCTCACAGAATTCCATACCTAATACATTGATATCCCGACTTCCACTAATCCATTTTACGCCAATCTGAGATTATAGTTGAGTCAATTTAATAGGCCACATTTGACAATTCATCAAAATTCAACATCGCAACCTTATACGCAACGCGCCGCGGTGGGCATCAAATTATATACTTTTCGTTTTGTTAGAACTGCACAATTGCTTAACTTTTTTCAATTACTATTACATATTTATTGTAATAATGACAGATACAAGTAATTTTACGTTTTGCTTTCACCAATAAACCATTCTAAACATAATAAACAATTTCTGATTTATAGAACTGAACGTCATTACCTTGTCATTACAATATTGTGTCAGTTAATCCTTTTTCTTTTTAAAAATTAGGCATGTTACTCTAAAAATCGAAAGCTGACAAGTAGAATCGAATGCAATGATTACTTGTGAAGAAATATCATCATAAAATTAATAACCACGTTGTGACAAAAAGAATTACTAATTGCATTTTTTGCATTAGTATCGATCACCAATCATCCCTCAATAGTTATTTTGTAAATATATTCAATGAACAGAATTGACCTCTCTACAGTTTTATTATAAGTATAGATCATGTACTTGTCTTATTTTGCTCCTTAAATTTACGAAAGAAAAAATAATAATGAGACAGGGATTCACCTGAGGATTTTAAAAATTCACATTATCTTTCAAGTCCGTATCGATTCATTCGTTTTAATCGACCTTTTTTTAACAGGTCACCTCATTATGAATATAAAACTGACAAACGTCAAATGTGGCCTATTAAATTGACTCAACTATAGTAGATCCAATTGATTCAGAAAATCTAATAATAATTGAAAATTTAACAAAGCCTTTATTTTTACTGAAAAGTGGTTATAATTTTGCAAAACTTAGTCCGACGGACGCAGAGGAAACAAAACGGGGAATAAAAGAATATTTGCGTGCTACGAGAAAATTTTACTTGAAAAGAAAACGTAACCTTATGAGGCGTACATCACAATTACTTTGGTTTATGTTTTTTTATATTCCTAACTATGTAAATTATTGTATTATCTAACATTTTATGACATTTTTGCCCCAATTAATTAGACGTACATAATGTAGGAGTTGTATGTGAAACTTCAACAAGTGAATTCGGAAGTCTGGGCCATTAGGTACTGTACTTATTTTACGGTCTCATTGGTTTCTCGAGAGTGTCACGAGACACAAGTTTCGACTGTAAGGACCGATGTTCGATTCATGGGCAAGGTGATATTCAGTTTTTTAAAAAAGCGCTAAGTCCGTAGAACGCGTATTATATGTAAACTATAAAATGACGGGCAACGAGCAATTGTCCATTCCTGGTTACTATCTCTTTAACATTGTCCAAAATTGCCATTCGCTTTTACATAATGTTCCCTCACATGTTCACACTCTATAGATATTCTCTTTATTGTATTGTAAGACAATAAAACATACAGAACATTATTAGTGGTTTGCGGTATATACAATTGGCGGCCTTATCGCACAGGGCACCGTCCACTGTAGCAGTAAGGAATCCGGCTAAGTGTTGTTAATAATAATTTTGCTCTACAGAAGCGTAAAACCTGATGTCTATTTATATATGTCTATATGAGGTGATAAAGAAATACTTTACACTGCACTTATTCTACGACATTTTACAACGCGAGATTTTACAATACTTATTTAAAAAACTGGGAATGTGACTAGGGAGACCAAATAAAAAAAAATGTTTGTTAGTCGAATGCAGTTATGATACTATACGTAGTGTCAAATACTTCGTCAGTTCAGTGTCAAGAGCTTGGCAGTTCTCGTTTTTGTGGTATTAAGCTGCATTATGATAACACTTACGATAGTTTTGTATAATCCTTAATTCGAATTTCGCCAGTAAAAATACTTAATTGCAATCAAGTTTAACCTTACTAGGTTGTCAAACTTTCCAAACATGATAACGCAGTTTATTTTGATTGATCTCGGTTCTTATTATTGGTATATCATGGAATTTTCCTAATGTGCCTGTGAAAACACTCAATACTTTCGCGAATCGCGATCTTTTATTGATTATATTGATGATATTGTGCACGATACGTGATACTTATTATTGAAGTTGAATTCTGACATTTTTGTGATCTATCAAGATCAGCGGGAACCGTTGAACACTGTGTTTATAATCGCTACAACACTAGCTTTTGCCCGCGGCTTCGCTCGTGGTTAATTCTGTTCCAGTGCCCGCTTTCCATGGAATCCTATTCCAGAGAAAAAAAAGTATAATACCAGACTATTAGCTATAGCTCTGTGTCAAATTTTATCCAGATCCGTTCAGTCGTCAGAGCGTGATTGAGTAAAAATAACAAACAAACATCTTCAAGTAGGGGGGGGGGGGGGGATTATTGATATTGGGGGATCGCGATAAATATTGACCGTCTCCACGGGCCCAATAAATTGTATCTCTTTTCTTTGAAATTCCTGCTCAAAGTTGGATCAAGCATGTACCTAAACTCTTTACTGTATAAGCCCACTAGACTTACTCGTGCGGTCAGAGGATAATAGGGTCAGCAGTCCCACGAAGGAATGAAATGCAGCACGCAACTACTAACTTTTAAGTGATAATTGCATGGGTGTGAAAGCAACATGCGAGCCTATTGTCATCAACAGAGCACTTTTTCCAGACTTTGTGCTTGTTGCTGACATCTAATACTATTATGAAATTGTATACGAGCTATGTCGGTACATTGCAGATATTAATAAATTGTGATTTTTTTAAGTTAAACCGTTGTAAATTGTATTGTAATCAGAAAGACTTGCCAAATATCAGACCAATCAGACAACTAAAAGGGGATTAAATTGGAATTACTAGATTCAAAAAATACTTGGTTGGCGATCGCAGAGCAAAACCACGTCATTTCGAATTTTGAATTGATTATGTAGGGAGTATGTTCGGTAGTACGGTGGGTCAGAAGGGTTGTCCTTTACAGCTTGTCTTATCGGTATAACATTCATCTCTAAAACTTTGTTATGAGAACTTATACCGCCAAATTAACGCACATGCTTGTCACTCTTATGCACACGACTATCGCGATAGTGTACTTTCTTTTTAAAATAGATTCTGTGACTTTGCCCAAATCGGGAATCGAACCCAATCCTACTCCGCTACCATTGCGTCTTAAAGGCGTCTTGGGAACGCGAACATCCTACTAATATTATAAACATGTCAGTTTGTGTGTTTGTTAATCTTTCACGTAGAGACTGCTAAACGGATTTGGCTAAAATTGAGACAGGGATAGATAATAGTCTGGAATAACACATAGGTTACTTTTATCCGTGCAAAAGTTTTCTATTGGAAGTGGGAACACGTGAACGAGGCCGCGGCGTTTAGTTATAAGTGGTATTAACCAACCTCTGTGTCGTATTTCAGACAGAAAAGCAGAGCAGGCGTGCAAGGCGCGCCTGCGCTAGCTTCCACTGTCCAGGTGAAGGGGCCCGACGAAGATAAGATCAAACAAATATTAGCCCGGACCGGGTATACGTTAGATGTCACCACAGGTTAGTACAGTAGTCTTGCACCCAATTAGATTTAGTTACCCCTCCCCTGTCTAATCCTCCCTTCCCTTCAGGGTAGGCAGCGCGTGTGTTGCACACGTCCATAGGTCACGGTGACCGCTTCCCATCATGTGGGCTGTGTGCTTGTCTGCCACCTAAGTTATATTAAAAAAAGTAAAATACCTACTATGTGTGTGTAGTAGTAGTCGCAAAAAAAAATACCAAAAAGGTACGATTTCAACTGGACCGAAATAAAATGGCACTACAGCTCGGGAAGTTGGTATCAGCTTTCGCTTAAAAAAATAATCCTCAAAATCGAAAAATCTGAGGTAACACATAATTTACTGAAAAAGAAAATACCTAATCGAATTGAGAGCCTAATCCGACCTCTGTGACGTAGCGAGAGATTGTTAGTCAGAGGTCGCGTGTTCGATTCCCGCTCAGTGCAAATGTTTGCAAAACAAAATTGAATTTACGAAAAAGAAAACTAGTATCTAAGTATGTTTATCCGTATTCTAGAACCCATAACAAGTAGTGGATTGGTCCCAGAATATTTACTGCTTTCACCATTGTTGTCACGAGTATAAGTACTGCTACGATTACTTATTTGGTTCACACGTTCTTGATTTGATGATTCTAACAGTAATGGGTCTACTATGGTGGCATACAATCGTGATTGCTTTATTCATTAAAATTAGTTCATGGTTCGTAATTGTATTAAATTGTCGCTAAAAACGTTAGCTACTACTGAGATATTAGATTGTAGATTCGATATCGAATTATATGCGCACAAGAACACATAATTTATACTCCATTCGGTTAGGTAGGTACTTAACTCACCAGGTACTTGTAGGAGGTAGGCCACGACGGTATCTCCTGCCGTTAAGTAGGGTAGCCAGAACTCACAATTCCCCCCCACTCCCCCATCTCCAAAATTTTCCCCTCCAACACCCCTACCCCACCCAAACTCCTCAACCCCACTCCACGCGTCGGCAGCGCGAGTGTGACATCTTTGATGTTGCACACGTCGATAGACCACGGGACCGCTTCCCATCAGGTGGACCGTGCGCTTGTCTGCCACCTAAGTAGTATAAAAAAATAAACATAAACAATCTTGATGTATCTATATAAACTGTTTTATTTAAAAACTTAGTTTTAAATTAATATTTTTGAGTTTAGACAAAAAACCGAAATTGAACCACTAGTTAGTCACTAAGCCTAGTTTATTTGTTTTTATAAAAAGTCGCTACTACAAGATTGTTTAACTTTAGTTAAGTACCTAACCAAATGGAGTATAGTATTGCACACCTTGAAGAGGTTATAAGATAGCGCACCTATGCATATTAATGATATATCTTTTACCAGACTTATATTTACCTGTTTTATGCAAATTTTTATCGTTTGTTTCTTGGTCCGACCAGTCAATGTCCTTAAGGCGTTCTCTAGCCTATTGATGACTAATGCAGGAGATATTATAAAACAACTCCAGTACGCAATTTCCACTTCTTAAAACGACCACTACTCAAAACGACTTCTCTTAATGACCACATCGCAAAATAACTAGGTACACAAAATCCACGTCCAATAAAATTAATATAGTACTTTTATATCCTTGTATTAATTTGTCTACACGCGCTTTAACACGGATTTACCCACACCCAAAGGGGCTATCTCGAAACTGAAGATGGCTCTGGGTCAACCAGGGTACGAGGTAAATGGCTTAAGGGTCACCTTACACTTCAGCATCTGGACACACGTTGTACTATCCTTCCATGTGTTTGTACCCTCCGTCCACTAGGATCCATTGGTAGAATCCATTGATGGATTCAAGTGAACTTTTAGTACACTCAGATCCATTGATGGATTTTAATAAACTGTCATGTTCATCAGAATCCATTGATGGATTCAAGTGAACTTTTAGTACACTCAGATCCATTGATGGATTTTAATAAACTGTCATGTTCATCAGAATCCATTGAGGGATTTTAATAAAATAACATAACGTAACATAGCGTCACGCCTTTTTCCCTGAAGGGGTAGGCAGAGGAGGAGAGAGATGTAAACATAATAAAATATTATATGTTACTTACAGAATACTTTAAAAAAAAAAAAAACAAAATAAGCTTCCCCTTTTATTTCATAATTTCAAGAAAATGACCGACAGTAATATCGTTGTGCAATAACGCCATTTGCTTGTCTTGAATAAATGAATCGTACCTTATTTGATAAGATTTTCTACTATTACAAATCTGAGTGAACTAAAAGTTAACTTAAATCCATTAATAAATAATTAAAATCCATCAATGGATCTAAGTGTACTAAAAGTTCACTTGAATCCCTCAATGGAGTCTGTCAAAGGCCGTGTATCTGAGTGAACTAAAAGTTAACTTAAATCCATTAATAAATAATTAAAATCCATCAATGGATCTGAGTGTACTAAAAGTTCACTTGAATCCATCAATGGATTCTACCAATGGATCCTAGTGGACGGAGGGTGTTTGTAACTATTCGATCAACTAACCCATCGCATCAGTTAGGCTAAGGACTCACGAAGCGGTTTTCATCCGCGCCCGCCGCGGTTGCGAGCCCGTAGACTTTGTAGAATACAGATTATTTTATGTAAAAAATTAAAGCACATTTCGCGACGCGTTTTACGCCCGCGTATTTTACAAGGGCTTTGGGCCTGCAACCGCGACGGGCGCGGGTGAAAATCACTTCGTGAGTCCTTAGCCTTAAAGCTCTCCGATTTTTTGCGCTTCATGAAAATGTCGTTCGAAAATGACTCCAAAACCTTATAACAAAGTAGAATAAGAAACTCATTTTTTGAAGACGGTTAGCGTAAGGCGATTCTGTAAGTGAACTACTGATGTCAATAACGCATAAAAGCAAATATTTTTGTTATTCTTCCGCTGCAAATCGTTCATTCAACTACCACCTTTTCATACTATTCTTTTCTTTGGCATACTTCATCTATTTCTCTAGATGTGACTTAGCAACAAAATTTTTACTAATTCGACTCGTACTAGAATCTACGAGTGTGACACTCGGGAGTCTACCGATGAAAGAGAGAATACACCATGAACTGAGACACAATAATTTGTTATGTATACCAAAAACGCCTAAACGAAATTTGCCCTACTACTTAGATGCCAAGTTCCGCATACTTCTATAGTGCCGCATGTTTTTATAGACTTGCGCGAGTTCATACTTTTCGTTATAGGTATAGCGCTTTATTGTGAGGAGCATTTAATCTTCCTGCCTGATCTCCATATAGCTAAGTGTCCATGTCCAATATGGCGCAGGTCAACGCAAATATGGCGGGCCGCCACCCGGGTGGGAGGGCGGCACGCCGGGCTCCGGCTGCGAGGTGTTTTGTGGGAAGATCCCTAAGGATATGTATGAAGACGAACTCATCCCGCTGTTCGAGCGATGTGGTATCATCTGGGACCTGCGTCTTATGATGGACCCCATGACGGGCACCAACCGCGGCTACGCCTTCGTGACGTTCACGACGCGCGAGGCGACGCAGCGAGCCGTCCAGGAGGTGAGACCACAACCGACTCCAACCCTGACTACTCTCCCATTTTCGTGTCTCTCATGCTCGGGTTGGACCACAGGTATTGAGCATCAGAGACTCCGTGTCTGTTTGAGGGGGAGACCATAATATATGTGTATGTTCGCTTCGATAGTTCAATATCTGCTTTGTTATTATTTTGGCTGATTTAAAAAACCCTGTGTCTCTTCCTGCATCAATTATTTTGGATAAAATGTTCGCTCCCTCGAACTAGTGTATATTAAGCCGTAGAGTTGTTGAACAAACATTAGGTACAAAGATTGGTGCCATCTGTACGCGCAGTGGGCCGCGGTCCCGCAGCCTTGAGGAGTTTGCAAATATTTTGATAAATAGCCGGCGAACGATTGCGGCACCTATCTTTGTGCGGTTCATGGATGTTATCGAGCACATCTGTACCAATAGCCAACATTACCTCACAGTGTTATCGCAACACTAAAACAATGCTGCAGTTGTTCATTATCAGCATATCACGATTGGTAACACAAAATTGTGTCAAAACTCTAAAGCTTTACTGACAATGATTTTTATATTGATTAAAATTGGTGTTATTAATTTGATACAAAATTTATTCTAATTTGACGTCTACTTTCCAGGTGACTCGCCGAATGTTTAAGTATATTTCCTTGAAAGATTAACAGATCACAGCACTTAGCTGCCGCGCGTTTGGGGACTTGATCCTGTGTAGCTCCCCCTCCAGGCGAAACCATCACGTCCCCTTCTTGCGTCTTGCTCACTCTCACTCACTTGACTCACTCAAAGCTCGAACGATAGATATAGAAGCGCTCAAGCTCATGATGGTTTCTCCTTGCGCAGAGCAAGTCTCCAAACTACGGCCTCACTTGCAAGACTACTAGATGCATCAGACAGTACTTTTGCAAGGTCCCAATCATTTGCCTGTCGAATATATTCACAGTCACACTTGGGAGATTTAGAATTAAGCTTCTTCTATCATTTAAACAGCATGTCATTAATATCCCGCTCACGGCGGCCATTTGCACCCATTCACAGCAATTTTAATCCCTTCACTAATAGTGTACAGAAAGTTGAAGCTATAATGAATGTCTTGTGGCAAGCAGCCGCCGTCCATTAATATGTAATCACTGAATTTGTGTAAATGTGCAATGTAACACCTGTAAACTGATCTCGCCTCGCTTGTCCTGAGATATCATCCCGTTCTTTACTTTGCACCTCGTTCAATTTTAAGTTGCTTTAATTTTATTTTTTGTTACCATCACACTCGTACTCGCTTCTTTTTATTTTCACTTCCATCAAACGGTCCACTTACAGGGTTAACTTTGAATTGGCTTCGAATAGTTCTCCAACTGAGAATATAATATATCTCAGGCTCTCCTCTTTGCTCCGTACAACACTGTCGGCTTATCATCCAAATTCAGTTAACTCATCACGATTGGCTCTAACCGTCATCAACTCAGTCGCGTCGAGGGCCCGCCTGGCCGCCGGCGGCCAAGTCCGGCCGAACGGATCCGTATCGACGCCCTTTTCAAAATTTTTCCCTTGTTATTTTTCCCACAGCTCGATAACCATGAAATTAAAGCAGGGAAGACTCTGAGAATTAAGATTAGCGTACCGAATCTGCGACTTTTCGTCGGCAACATTCCCAAGTCTAAAGGCAAAGAGGAGATACTGGAAGAGTTTGGTAAATTAACAGGTAAAGTGTCACTCGAATGAATTAAGGAGTTTATAGAGTTGTCGGGTTGAGTGCGTGGGGCTTGGTGTGGACCGCTGAGGGTGCCCCGCTTGCTCCCGCTTGCTCCCTGCGTCCCCTCCCGCGCGATCTCCAGTCATAGTCCCGGCGGCCGCGCTGCGGCCCGGCCCCGGCCGTTGGCTATTCTCCCTCGAATTGTTCTTGCAGCTGAATGATTATGAAATTCGAAAGGGGAAAAAGATTGGCGTAACAGTTTCCTTTAACAATCACCGGTTATTCGTGGGGAATATCCCTAAGAATCGAGATCGGGACGATTTGTTTGAGGAGTTTACTAGGCACGCACGTAAGTCCTTGTCGAATTCATAATAAGTGCTACTCGGTTGTTTTAAAACGACGCGCTGCGGGGCACCGTGACAGGCGCGGGCCCGTGCCGGCAGCCCCGGCCCGGGCCGGCCGGCCGCCGGACGCCGGGTCACCGTGGCCCGCGGCGCGCTTAACCGATTTTACCTATTGGCCTCTGCCTCGAGAATGCTCACTGGTCATGACTGGAGAACCTTGCTGTTGTTCTCTAGAATAGACTTCTTCAGTACCGTATATATGTTCTCCTGGAATATCGTTTGATTTGCTTCATATTCTGTAGAGTTGTTGAATGACTGAAACGCGTCGGGCTCGAGGGAAGCTTTGTTCATACCGTTAGCGAGCGTGCGCCCCGCCGCCCGGCCCTTATCCGTCTTGTATGATTGCAGCTGGGCTCGTCGAAGTTATAATATATAGTTCGCCCGATGATAAGAAGAAAAATAGAGGATTTTGTTTTTTGGAATACGAGTCTCACAAAGCGGCGTCACTAGCTAAACGTAGACTGGGCACTGGTAGAATAAAGGTAAGGACACACTTCACTGAACGCGATTGCTACCATTGCTAAAATATAGCCTCCATATATTTTATGCAAAAATTGTATATATACATACCTAAAGTGTAATGGAGATATACCTATTATACTGTATTTAATTTTGTTTAGGTATGGGGCTGTGATATAATAGTGGATTGGGCAGATCCTCAAGAGGAACCAGACGAGCAAACAATGAGCAAAGTAAGTTCGTTTTATTGTCACGCCTTCTTTTCCTTCCTCCCTCTACCAATTCAAGACTAATTCGTTTTCGCAATTCAGCTCTTTCCACCATGCCCCTCCCCCATTATAGTCCCCCCATCATCAACCCGTTCCCCTCATCAATCTTTCCTCAATATACCCTTCCCCCATCAATCCTTCCGCCCATTAACCCATTCCTCCCACTGCCCCCCCTCCCCTTCTCGTGAACGCTTGCCCCATGAAAACTTTCCCCACCAACCCTTTTCCCACATTTAGTATTTTTATTCTTAATCCTATACTGGCACTATATTTATTAATAACTTTCACGAATGTGTCTGTGGTCCAGGTGAAGGTGTTGTACGCGCGTAACCTGACACAGGAGATAACAGAAGATGCACTTAAGGAAGAATTCGAGCGCTTCGGGACCGTCGAGCGAGTTAAGAAGATTAAAGACTACGCGTTCGTTCACTTTGAGGACCGGGATTGTGCAGTTAAAGTTAGTATCACTGTTCAACCATCTCATTCAATCAATACTTGCACATCATTTTTATCTTAGCGCTGTTCCCGGTTGCGTTCGAGACCGGGATCCGCTAATTTCTACCAGTTTTGCGTTTCTTCGATTTTTTCCAAATCACGGAACGTTATATTCGCGAATAGCGTCCACTCACGGAGCACAATAACCAGTGGAGAGAGTATGGGCATGTTTTTGTTCTAAATCAAAGTCACCAATTCGCGGCGGGGAGGGAATGCGTTTCGCCCTCTGTGATTGGGTGACGAATTGTCAAAAAAATGACAACTCAATAGCTAGGGATTCCAAACAAGTAATTAAAAAAGTATCGATATCGATAAAATTGTTGAGTCATTCGTAATCTATAATATTATTTATAAGGATTTGTTTGCGATACAGAATTGTCTAAAACAGGAGAAAAAGCGGCAGCTTAGTGGTTAAGAAGGTCCGCCTTACGATCGAGAGGCCCCGGGTTCGAATCCTGGTCATTACACTACCAACGTGAACCCACTCCTAACACAAGCCCTTGAGCTTAGCTGGAGGGTTTAGAGGGAATATTAGTAATAATTTCAGTTGCTAATATTCTTTATAAAATAAAAGAAAAGGTTATTAAATTAGGAAGACTTTATTTACAAAATATTTTTTTCTGGTACTTTTACGTGAAATGGCTCTAGAACATACGACACTGCACTTTGTTGGTAAAAAATTGTCTCTATGTGTAGCTTTGATCCAAATTTCTTTCTTCTCGATGTCATCATTAGGAAATCTGCAAAATTTAATACAAAATACACGTTTTTCCAATATAATGAACCCCTTTTTTTATCGTGCGGAAATCCCCATGGATACCACCCCCTTCGGCCATCAGGGGTGGTTATGTCGGGATCGAACAGACTAAAACCGCACGCACTAAGACCGTCTCGGGCCTTAGTTACCGGGGTGTAAGGTTACCCAATGGGCATATCCCTCGCACCCAGCTGACCCCGGGGCCCCCGACGAAGGTGGGGTGTAGGGTGACAGGCGGCCGTCCTGTCACCCAACCGTCGGCGCGCAGACAATCAGCTCACCTCCCGCTCGCTCCTCACTGTGCCATCTGCTAGTCAGAGGGACGAACCCCTAACCTTTAAACTGTCGCGTTCCATGAAATTCAATAGGTAATGATAACATACAAAAAAAATAATAAGAAACTATAGGAAGAACATTGAATAAATAAACCTATTTTAAATTCTATCGATATAAAATGTCGCGATGCTGCGAACAGAACTATCGAGAAAAAAAGGGACAACTGCTATATGCAATTCAATGTGCTAGAAAGAGAGCAAATATTTGATTTTATTTTTCGTTGTTGAAATTGTTGTTTTATTAAATGGAGTAAAAAACACTTACCTGTGAAATGTTATCCCATCTTTCATGTAACTTGACGTTGTAGTAGACTTTCCACACCATTTAATTGCACAACTAGGCATTGCTTTTATTTTTATTTCCTTTTAAAACGGGAGCGCGTGACGTTCGTACGTCAACCTACAATTTCTGCGACTGATCAAAATTTCGCAGCATACACTTCATTTAGCGTATGTTTAGCGACTGCGGCAGCCCCGCACGCTCTCTCCACTGGTTATTGTGCTCCGTGCGTCCACTACACGAATCGCCCTTTTCGCATTTGGTTCACTTGTTTTGTTAAGCCCATTTGTTAGGTGTTTAATTACAACATATTTTAGAAATTGAACAATTACGTACCTATGTGGACCGAATGCGAAAAGGACTAAGTAACAATTAATTTTACCAAATGCGAAGTGGACCAATTGCGAATTGGACTTAACGCGAAATAGAGAAGTGCGCTTGGAATAAATGCGAAATGGACAAAGTGCGACGAAATGTCGTTTTTGTTTGGCGTGCAAGGCTTTTATGTGAGTTAAATTTTTTAACATATTTTTATTTTTGTGGTAGGCAATGCAAGAGTTAGACGGAAAAGAGATGGGTGGCGCTCGCCTGGAGGTGTCGCTAGCCAAACCGCCCTCCGACAAGAAAAAGAAGGAAGAAATTTTACGCGCTCGGGAGCGTCGTATGATGCAGATGATTCATGGACGCGGCGGGTAAGCACAACACCATATTATTGTATTTTTAAACTGTTTGCCGTTACATTTACTTTGCTGTCAGGAGATAGTTGAGAAATATTTGTTAATTAAAAAAAAAAAGCCTGTGTTATTCCAAACTACGCTCTATCCCTGTGTCAATTTTAGCCAGATTCGTTTATGCGTGGTTGAGTAACAAACATCAAAATATCCTCGAAAACCCGCATGTATAATAATATATAAGTAGCATAGGATAGAGGCACTGGTGATCTAAACCACTTTCCATTTGGAGAACAATAATCGCTGTGTTGTTGTTTCTGTAGATTTTTTGCCTATAGAATTATTATTCTAGAATTTTACATTTATGTTGCTTATTTCTCTATCTTCTGATAGCAAAGATGGTGCTACGAGCGTCTACAAATAAGCTACGAGATAGCTAGAGCTAATACACACTGCAATCTGTACATTTTGTTGCACAGTTGTCAATATCTCGCTCAGCTTAAACATTATTTTTAATTTATTGTGGATACTGCCTAATTACCTACAAGTCAGTCGAGACACAATTTTCTTGACTTGAGACTGTCTTGTCTCTGATGTGCGCTAGCTCAAGCTTATAATGACCAATCACAACGTAATAACGTGATTGGTAATAAATTAAAAGCAATCGCCAATCGCGTTATCGTCTAGTCGCACTTCGCCTATTTCGCATTTGGTCCACTTCGTCCATATTGCGAATCGTCATATTTGAGAATAGTCCACTACGCGAATCGTTCATTCCGCAATTGGTCCACCACCACTTTTTTTGTTAAGCTTATTTGTTACTTATAGAAAGTTTAATAGCAATATATTTTAGAAGTTGGTCGATTGCGTAGTGGACCAAACGCAAAAAGGATTAAATGAGAAAAGCAATTAAACTGCAAGTTGACCATTTTATGCTAAAACATGTTTTTCTCAAGTAGTCCAAATGCGAAGTGGTCAAAGTGTAACGAAATGTGGGTTGCATAATAATGCTGAACATAACTTACTCTTTCTTTTGTTTTATATTCTGTGCATAATATAATAATATATTTGTTAGATATAAGATGTACGGTTAAAATACGATACAAATTGTTTACGTGTACCTATTAAATATTTAACTTTTCAACTTGCAAATTGTCAGATTAAATTCTTTTTTTATGCCCCAGTAAACTAGCAAACGTGAATGGTGATACGGAATGGATGTCGTGAATGGGATTGAAAGTGATTTCATACAGGTTTAGACCTGTGTAGAGGTTCATTTATACTAGACGACTATACTTCGTAATTCAAAGAACCCCGAGAGCTTAAGGCGAGTCCTATAAAATTTACTTCATCATGATTATCATGAAAAATAGTTTTACAATTTCACCGCCAGAAGGCGATGATACAATATTATATTAATCGGTTTACGAGCCCGCTAACGACTAGGTGAAACATCTCGCACTAGGCTCTGTGGTGACTGTCGATCTAGTTAAGCAACCGAGATCTAGATCAACCTGGTGTAAATGAGCCTTAATAGAATCTGAAATGTATAGATAGTGCATTTATTTCTTCCTAAAATACAATCTACACATTTCTAACAAACCATCTTATATTGGTTTAATTCTTGATTGTATGCGAAGTTTGTGAGTTTACGGGGTTTGCTAGGCACGTTCACAATGTCTGTAACGTGGTGTTAACTGTCAGATTCGATTGGTGCAGCTGCTCGCCGGTACTACGAGGCCGCACTCCCCAGCCCCAGCCGCGCCCCCCGCAGGCGCGCGGTGACTACGGTCAGTATACCACGCACACACACACCCCCCACACACACCACATACAAACAAATATACATACAGACATCTGAACACGGCGGAGTAGGTGGACGCTCGGTGGTGGGCGTAAGGTTCATTTTCCACAATGTTAAAAAAATAGCATGTTTTTGTGATTGTCATTCATGTCATTGACTAACGCCATCTAGCGCATACAGGCCGAACTTCTTCAGAACCACTGATTCTGCATCGAGTTTAAGCCATTACTAGTGTGTTAAATATAATTTGATAAATTTTAAGCTCCACAGAAAAAAATTCATTCTTTTGGTTGAACTTATAACGTTCACCGAGAAAAATCAATATTAACTGTGAAACTACGAGACTGACCTGAGTCAATCATCGGTTTCGAGGTCTGGGGCTTACCATGAGCTCTTAATAGCACTTCAAATGCGATGCAGTTCAACTCAGAGAAATGGAGTTGCTATGCACCGCATATAGCGCCATCTTTCTCCCTAAGTTGAAATGCATTGATTTGAATTGCTATTAAGAGCTCATGGTAAGGTTTTATATTCACTTGTAAGAAATACATCATGTTCTTGGATTGTGTCTGCCGAGCGTTCACCCACACCTCTAAAACAGTACAACTCGACAGCACAGAGACAGGTGAAGGGAACTCGTTGATAAACGGACGCTTGACATTAATCATTACATTATACCATGTAAAGCATATTTGTAACTGACAACTCTCTCCCTCCGCCTTTCTCCTTGTCCCCCTCACACACAGATGATGTGAACACGGTGTGGTCTCCACGCGCACACTCGCACATTCCGCTACTGTTCCTTACTAACAAGATGGCCGCTACTATACACCTTTACGGGATTTCCCCGCCAGTGTTGCCAGTCATTTTTTAATGTTGCCAGTGTATTATAATCGTAGAGGTTTGGGAGTTTTTGTAGTGTATCGTCACGGCCTCAGTACATGTTTCATTAATGCTACTATTTAGGCTAGTTATTACTGCCAGGTAGGAATAGGTTCGATGCATGAATTCGGAACAGTTTTGATCTATCGAAGACTTAGTTGAGGGCATTACATCGTCCATTGAAATTGTAATAACCAAATTAACAGACTGCATGTTACAGAGATGTTGAAATCAATTAAATTGCTCGGATATTAAAAACAAATCCGAACATGATTTGCGCTTAGGTAGGCTCCGGTGATGGGTCGTTTTCGAAAATAATTAATGAATAATTTTCTTTTTCAATCAATTTAATTATCAGAAAAATGGATTTGTGCAAATAGAAATTGAGGATGCATGCTTCCGTGTGTCGATCTGTGAAGAGCTTCAGTCGGTCCGTACCGAGGTGTGGCCGCTGGAGGAGCAGAGGTGTTGGATTAACCCGTGTGCTGTACCGAACCTTCCTGTACTTACACCCCGTGTAAAGTGACAAAAGCATGTGTTCACTTGTAATCTTTTCCCGGTACGAGTGTCGTGGAGGCTCGCACTCCGCCAGCCGACATCGGTAGCTTGTAAGTTAGCGTTAGTTTAGCTTAGCCTCTAAAAGGCCTGTGTTGTGTGTTTATAGATTATGATTACGACTATTACGGGTACGGTGATTACCGAGGTGGCTACAATGAGCCATTTTACCGGTACGATGAGTTCTATTTTGATTACGCGGGGCCACCGCAACCGTCCGCCGTCCGCCAGCCTACCAACAGACCGCAACCGGTGGGTCCCCACACACACTCACTAATGTATCACTCTTATTTACTAGTCACTAGTCGCTGTACTCATTGTTCTATCGATTTTGATTTGCCAAATTTTTATCATCTACTGTTTTTTATTTTTTTATTTTGTTGTTTAATCCCATCCTCGAACGGAGTTAGTGACTCGGTAAAGACGGTAGTGTGTAGGCCTGACGGTGGTGATCGCACTGCGGCGGGCGTGCCTCGGACTTGTCACTGATTGCCGGGAAAAGTATTAGTGGGCGCGCGGGGTGGCTGGTCGGCCGATCTCACCATCAGGTCTATATGACTGACGCCACTCCGACTAACATGCCCGTCTATCTGTACCTGTTGTTTTCATTTGCCATTTGACACTTGCACCGCTTGACTCATTCCGCCGCGCTTGTCACCCCATGTAGTGCTTCCGCTTTGCTTCATCACTAACTGATAACACGCTATCGCTTTGCCACCCGCACACATCCCGTAGGCGAGGAAAGTAGCGACCCCCCGATGCTTGGAACGCCCGAGTAATGTTGTATTTGTCGTTGTTGTAACGAGGTAGAGAATATGTTGAGAAGACTTACTGACCCGCTTGGTAAATGCCTCACTCAGGACGACGAGCTCGGGCTAGGGCCCAACTCGCTATACTACGATCTAACCGGAGGCATTCAGGTACCGCCGACAGGCGCCCACTTATTCCAAATTATTGATGTTGTCATGTCGGTGTTAGATTTGATTAGAATATTTTCGATTATTAGATTTGCCGTAGAAGTCGTAAACATTTTGAAAAGTAATTTATTCGAAGTACTGAATGTCGTATAGGGTGACTATGTAGCAAAATAGCGGTCCCCAGTCCTAGAATGCGTATCTTAAAATTATTGAATGAGGTAGAATGCTTCCGTACCTTACTGTTTCATATTACTGTAATGAACATGTAACAGTATTCTGTGGCGTTCCACGGTAAAAGTGTTTTCCCGTAACAATGCTTGTGATGTTGGTTCTAACTGTTATGTGAGTTCACATACTTTTATCGATCTCGATCGCCACAAATTTGTACTGATACTCGTATATCATAAGTATGACTCTTGAGGACGCTGTTCAAATATTTGCTCAAACATTGGTAGCTGTAAAATATACGTTTGACATCGCCGTCAAGTGCTGTTTTTATAATGTAACTTTATATGGTATGTTGACAAATATTTGAAATAGCGATAGTAAATTTTTTTGCAGCATGCATAGTTATATAGTTTCAACAATGATACATTTTTAAGTAGTATCTTATATCCTACTTATTTTGCGTATATTTTTTACGAATGTGTTGTTGTTGTATTAGCAATAAATTTTTGACCGAATTCTGAAATTATTGACCCGAGCGCATTATTGAAGTGGACAATATATTTCATTATATTGCATGACAGTTGTAATGACTTGTACATCCTATGCCAATTCATTAAGACAATGCGCTTGGGCGCTAAGTGGACTAATATTTAATACAATACAAACTTTACAAAACCAGAAATCGGTCAGTACCGTGACTTAACCATAACACTGTCCCTATCATTACGCCTATAAGATGCCTCGTTTTGAACTAAGTAGTGGAATAGCGCTTGTGAAAGGGATAGCGTTAGGGTACTATATCATGTCTTGCTCTGTTGCACTAGCGTAGTTGCAACCGGTAAGACCTGTTTTTTAATCGAAATATTGCCGAAGGATTATTTTCCCGAAATATTTTACTGTACATTTGATTTCATCATTACTTGAACTTTCAATGTAAGTAATCCGTCTTTATTGCCTATTCACTATGAATGTTCTGAAGTTTTATAGGTATATAAGACGGTAGTCATTTGGAAATTCTGGTTGTGTTTGATGATGCTGGTCGACACGCCATCCATTTATTAGATGCATCACTTAAACTAATGGATGTTGTTTCATTTTTGGCTTCTGATTGAGGTTCAATAAAAAGGATGCCTAGTCACTTTAGCTAGCACTGCTGATAATATGTTGCCATAGAATAGAAAAAAATGTCCAAAATGAATTCCCACATGTCTATTGACCGAACCCTAAATTGATTTATACGACATAAGCTTTCCGCGGTGGTTCGGTAAAACAATTCCATAATCCATTTCCCAGGTTCCTTAATTTACCACCAATCTGCCTTCTTTTCTTTTTTTAAATTTGTGAATCGATCATTATTCTACGACAAGTATGAGAAAGGATATCATGGTCTACAACAACGTCGGTCCTGAATATTCTAGAATATTCAGAAGCGTCTTGATCGTTGATATGAATATTCTGCAAACAAGTATTCTAGATTGCTTACACTGGCCACGTTCTGTTCATGTGTGACAATAGATATTTTTTTGCATAGATCGCAACTAGTTTTGTGACATATTCCAAACTGGGCTGGTTAGATATAAATGGAACTGCTTTTTCCTATGGCAAGATATTTCTAAAGTATTTAGCATTACATTATGAATGACGTTAGCATGGCATAAATGTGAAATTCAGCCTCATAGAATCCTCTCAGGAGCGGTAGGTCTTATTCCCTGAACGTACACTGTGTTTTTTTTGACTTTATTTCGGAACGTCTATTCCTGTATTGGTTACTTCACGAAACGTCTACTTCCCTGAATGTTTACTCCTTGAATGTTCACTCCCTGAATGTCTACTTAAATTATTTGCATTTTATATGAATGCTTAAATCTATCAGCAATTTAAGGTTAATCACACCGAAGTAAGTAGACTTTCCGGGATGTAGACTTTCCAAGAAGTAGACCTTCCGGGATGTAGACGTTCAAGGAATTAGTCCGAGAATAAGACGAAGTAAACCGAGTGTACGTTCAGGGAATAAGACCTACCACTCCTGAGGGATAGAATCTTATAATTAGGTACCTTAGTTATTGTATATCAGTCTTTTGCTCCGGAAAATAATCCTTGAGGCATTTTTAGTGGGTTGTAATGACGTATGTATGTGGTGGTTCGGTTAGGCTGGGTCATGTGGGACGGGCGGTCGATGGGCGCGTCGCGCGGCGGCGGCGCCGGCGTCCGCGGCTGGGGCCCGTGGTGGTGCCCGCCGCGTCGCGCGTGGCCGCCGCACGCCCAGCGCCATGCGTGGCAATCCCCGCGCCAAGCCAAGTTTACCAGGTCAGTGGATAACACACACACACATACACACACTCAGCGGAATGTCCGTGGGTCCGCCGTGAGGACGACTTTAAATACGCAAGGTCTTTGCATACTTAAAGCCGTGTGTTTTGGTTAGATTTCTCCGCTTTGTTGAATGCTTGGTATATATATCCAGCGAAACCGGTCTTCAGCCTCATAATATTGGACATTCTATTAGTGCGACCTTTTAACACAGCGTATATTATGATATTTCATTCCATTCCGCAGATTCCTACCTAATGTAGTAAGATACTAGTTCCAGCCATATACAATAGCAACACATCTCCCTGATCCTGGATTATGGATTCAGTAGATCAGGGACTAATGAAACCTTATCTTAATGTTCCAAATTCCTTGAACTTCCTATGCTTTCCTCTGTATGTAGTCGTAGAACAAAATTCAAAATTACGAATTTTATAACATTGGACTCTCTCTCGGTCGATTCTACTAATGACACCATCCTGAAACCTTTTCCTTTTATTTCAGCGTGTTTGATGGTTTGCGTGTAATCTGGATTAATGCATTGTATATCGGTAACTATCCTACTCCTGTCCTTAGTCATAGGGCTACCACAAACTTACCTAAATTATAATGCTCGATCGAGTGACGAGTCCATTGTTTCCTATTTGAAGTTTGTGCTAGACCCTTAGGTTCCTACTTACCTTAGTGCCTAATACCGAGCAGTTTTTTTTCCTGAAAATAGGGAATCTTAACGCTGTTTTAACCTTTATTAACCCGTCTTTATTTAAAAAATAGTTTTATACCCGAGGCGCAATCTTACGATTCCCTATTCAGATGAGAGTTTCTTGTAGGTTGTGTATATTGAGGTTCAGAAGGCCAACTTTCTCAAAATATGTACGTCCTAAAAGGAGTCTTCGGTTCCACTGCCATTTGGGCAAATGGTCATTCTAGGAAGTGATGACTTTGAGGGAGTAGTCATAATGAGATAAGAGCGACGCAGGAGGTAGTCTTACGAAAGTTGTCTTTCTGAATCTACCTAATGTTTGTCGAGGGTAAGACTAAGTTTATTACAGTGAGTGGTTGGTTGCGCAGGTAAACGTAAACACGACGGGGGCCACCAGAACGTCGGGGGGGAGTGCAAGCGGCGGGTGGGCGCGGGCGGGGCGGGCGCGGGGTGGGGCGGCGGCGCGCTGGCGCAGCAGCCGCTGGGCAGCTAGCCGGGGGGCCGCGGGCGCGCCGCGACCGGCCCCCGCGCCGGAGACACTACAAGCTGCGCGGGGGACTAGCCGGCCGCAAGCGCGCGCCCTGAGGGTACCTTCACGTCCGGTCTTCGCTGCGTGCCGAGAGGATCGCTCTACTTTTTTCTATATATGTGTTTTTTTATTTGATTTTCGAGTTTTCGATTTTGTATCGCATCGATCCGTAAAAATCTTAAAGTAGGACGTTATGAAATGTTTCGATTGTAAGTTTCCCGTTATGCTTATGTTTTTCACTTAGCCGTATATATTTAATATATACTTTATTTGAGGGAGCGCGCGGCCGCGGTTGCCTGTTTGTGACCGTGCGCTCGGGTCGCGGACCCGTTGACTGTCTGTTTTTTTTAATACATGTTATTCGATATATTTTATTCCTGTGAACGCATTTTGCGATGTGATGTGTATTTTAGCAGTAATTATTATATTGTAAGGAGTTTGACTGTTGTTTTTTGACATACTTACAACTTAGGATACTTGAATGAATTTAATCGGATGAATTGAACTCGACTAGCGATTACGGCTAAAATAAAACCACCCCCTGTACTCGAACATTTCCCGACTGTGTTCCTGCTTTAGTTTTTTGCTTTATTTTTATTACATATATTTCCCTTAAAATACATTAGTGTGAGGCAGTAGTATTGTAAAGTTCTGGATTTCTGTAATGTTTATTATTGCTGTACTAAACGTTTTTTGTATTCGACCACATAGCATGTCCATACTGTTAGAACTCTGACTTGTATCAATCTTGTATCAGTTTAATGTGGAATAAATTTGCAAAACTGTGTTTGCCTTATTATACATTTTCTTTTATTGTCTACCTATATCCCTCCCTTTTTGGCCGTGTTACTACCAATCTCACTAGGTACTTGTAATAACACCGGTAATTGAATTGCCCTAGGTACTTAGGACGTGTCTACACCTAGCGGGATCCCCTGTCTGGAAGACTTATGAATGATGCAGAGAATTAGTTCTGGATTTGTTCTACTGAATTATGCTGGAAACAGAATTTGTTCCGTATAATAAACGGAAATATAAACTTTTCTAACCGACCTCCAGCCAGCGGGATATTTACCAAAATTAGGTCTGGGGAACTATAAATTGGTATTACCTTTTAGTTCTGTCTTTGTTCTGTTTAACAAAACAAAAAACATACTTCTAGCGTCCTTACTTCAGCCACAATCAAGCTGAAATGAAACCTCCAGTCAGCGGACTTTTTCTCTCAGGGACATTTTTTTGTAACTTTTACACTAAATTGATAACATTTAAACAATTTACGACTATAATTATACTTAAATTACCTATTCGTACATCTAGTATGAAAATTAAAAGTATAGAATTTGAAAGCTAATAAGAATACAAAATAATCTCACCGGTCTGCATTATCTTTCATAAATTAATATAAATGCGAATATTTGTAAGGATGGATATTGATATAATTTTCATACTAGATGTACGAATAGGTAATTTAAGTAAAATTACAGTCGTAAATAGTTTAAATGTTATCAATTTAGTGTAAAAGTTCCAAAAAAATGTCCCTGAGAGAAAAAGTCCGCTGACTGGAGGTTTCATTTCAGCTTGATTGTGGCTGAAGTAAGGACGCTAGAAGTATGTTTTTTGTTTTGTTAAACAGAACAAAGACAGAACTAAAAGGTAATACCAATTTATAGTTCCCCAGACTTAATTTTGGTAAATATCCCGCTGGCTGGAGGTCGGTTAGAAAAGTTTATATTTCCGTTTATTATACGGAACAAATTCTGTTTCCAACATAATTCAGTAGAACAAACCCAGAACTAATTCTCTGCATCATTCATAAGTCTCCCAGACAGGGGATCCCGCTAGGTGTAGACACGTGTACTTAGGTACCTACTAAAGTTGAAAGTTGTTAGAACAGTAGGTAGGTTGGTACATAACAAAAAATGTCAGTGTTACAACCTTACTTAACAAAAAAAAAACAAATAAACTTCGCGAAACATAAAAGAAAATCGGGAAAACAAACGAAATTGAACAAGATAATTGCCAGTAGGTACCAAAGAGAAATTGCCAGTGTTACAAGCTTTGGTTTTCCCGATTTTCTTTTGTTTGTTTCGCGATATTCATTTTTTTTGTTTTTCTAATTACCTACCTATCAAAAGAAAAAAGTTGTAACACCTAACAACTTTCAACTTTAGAGGTAGGTAGGTTAACCTAATTAGGGTAATTCAATTACTGAATTTTACTACTAGTAGGTAGTAGGTAGTAAGATTGGTAGGTAGGTAGTAACACGGGCGGGGCCAGACTGACCATCACACCACCCTGTCACACTAGTGTGGTGGTTAGGAAATCTATTTCTTAACTGTCATACTGACAAAAGAAGGTCGAAAAAATACAATGGACCATCACACCACCCTGTCACACTAGTGTGGTGGTTAGGAATTCTATTTCTTAACTGTCACACTAGTGTGGAAGTTAATATGTCCTTGCAATGTTTAAATTGTTTTCTTAACCGTCACACCATTTGAAATCACCAAGAAGTATTGATACCTAATTTAAGTCCTTAGATAACTGGCCACTTACATTAAAGTGTTCCAGATAATTTAGTTTGCTTATGACACGGATGTCATTTCAGTTGAAAAACTCAGTCACTGGAATCGTTCCCATATCTCCCCTAGTATCAGTAGTCCGATTAATTAATTGTTTTCTGGTTCTGGTCTTCTTTTTTTGTCAACAATATCATGGAACAGGAATGTACTTTAATTAAAAGTAACGGCGGGAATCTTCTTCTCAGCCCACACGGACACCAATATTATAAACAGTTAAGAAATAGATTTCCTAACCACCACACTAGTGTGACAGGGTGGTGTGATGGTCAGTCTGGAAAGACACGGGCATAAAAGGTATCCCTCATGGTCGCAAGACTCTGCACTTAAAAAGTGATGTTGATGACTGTCGCGTTAGGCACTTTGCATAACATGAACCAAAACTTGTATTTACAAAACTCGCAGACTCTCACATCATGCATGTTATCTGTCCAACTAAACGACCCTATACGCATACCTACTGAAGAGCGAACTAAAGGGCTCGGTTCTAAAAAAAATGAATAACAATAAATAAATGAACTGAACTGAGTTGGAAGAACCGAAAATAGGTACTAGGTACTAAGGTAATTTATCGTACGATTTCGATGTAATTCCATTTCGTACAATTTCCATCTTTGTGCGACTTCGTCTTGGTACAATTTCCATATTTATGCAAGTCCATATTTGTACAGTTCCATATTCGTACAAAAGGATGAACTCGGATATGGGAGATGTTTAAAAATAAAACAAGCTGTTACGTTAAAGTGGTGTAATCAAGTGTTTGGTGGTGCTAGCTGGCCGGTGCTGACACGGCGCGGGGCGCGTCGTCATACGGTGTCGGGGAGCGGCGGGGGCGGCGCGGCCAGGCGGGCGGCGGGCGCGCGGCCTGCCCGCGGGGGCGGCCGGGGGGGAGGGGGGGGCCGGCGGGCGCGGCGCGTGCTGCGCGACCGGCGCGCGCGCCGCGCCCACCACGCGCCCAGGGCCGCCGCGCCGCCGCCCCCGCCGCACACGGCCCACCACCACGCACTGCTCTCAGACCCACCGCCCACAGCCACCGACCCGCCTATGGATACGTCACGCCTATAACCTGCTCGGTTCACATCCGACGTTGGGAGAGACCCGAGAGACGGCTATTTCAACGAAATTCGTTTTGGATTAAGGTTACCGTTGATTTATGTGAAAAATTCAGCTGAAGAAGATATATCTATGGCTAGGGTTTATCTAATTTCTAGGCTACCTGTTTCAAGTCTATCATTACCTTGACTGTGTTATGTTATGATAATTTTGGTAAAAATAAACAAATGGAAATTTT
This sequence comes from Lithosia quadra, assembly GCA_963576445.1. Lineage (NCBI taxonomy): Eukaryota > Metazoa > Arthropoda > Insecta > Lepidoptera > Erebidae > Lithosia > Lithosia quadra. The sequence goes on from OY754882.1 coordinate 2,617,015, forward strand.
AAGTTGAAATCACCATAAGCAAACTGCTTAGGCGATTGATGGATTTTCCCTATGGTAGGTAAGTAGGTAATCGCCAAAAGTCAATGGAAGAAATTAATATCGTAAAGATCACAAAGGGTAGATACCTAGTGGATATAGTATTTGGCATTTGATTTGGCTCGGCTCGGGATTCGATCAAATCGGCTTACTACAGTTTTGAAGAGCGTTCTACATACCCACACACATTTCCTTTCCTACAAGTTTCATTTCCTTCTATATAATTGATAACTGGTAACCTTAGTCCAAGTTAGGATTTCGAAGATAACACAGGTCGTTGAACTCCCTGAATCTTCTTTAGATTGCTTTACGATACTAACGGATAATATAAAACTTTTACTAGGTAGACCGGTACTAATTTTTAAACATTTTAAAGTGTGCCTTTCCCATAGAATTCTGCTCTTGGCAGACGTTAAGTACATAGGCACCGAATAAAAACTTGGTTATGTTAGTGTATCCAAAGCTAATTATATTGGCAACAGACACTGTTCATATGTGTGTCTTTATAAGCCATGGTTCTTTTAGCAATAATCAATTGTTTAATTTTCGGTATATAAATTGCATAATAACCTCCACGAAACAAAACTCTTAAATGGTCGTCTCAAGGTTAAAAAATGTAGCTTATCATTCGCATATATCACCATCTATTTTTATATGAAGTCTCTTAGGAAAGTTAGATGAAAAAAAAATATTATCTGTGAATATTGTAAAGCTGAATTATTTATATCGTTTATGTTTCATTTTAGGCATTATGTTTTAAATGTTATGTTTAGGTTGACATTTTTACAACATGCAACATTTAAGATTTAGAAAAGATTTTTAGATAAAGGAAGCAGAGAATGATGAAGTGAAGCGAATAGTTAATTAATTGCCTCAAACTGCTCCCGAGAAATCTTTCATCGGGAATCAAAAATTGTACTTGTATCTAGATTGAGAACATTTTTTCAGGAGCATTTTTCATAGATTAAGGCAACTAATCACTAAGTATGTTATCTTAGACATAGACATAGCACATAATAGATCATTGCAAGGCAGAAGAAACCAATAAATTTTGCCTTCGAACAAAATTGTCGATAAGCTACGCAACTCAAACGCAACCGTACATTTTCACTTTAACAAAATCTCTACAAGCTGAATATCTGTTTATACTTAAACGACTACAAAATCCTTTTATGACGAACTGCAGCTTCTAATCGAAGAAAATTTCCTGCGACTTCTATCAAAAGCACCATAGCAGACACATAGCGAGACAGTCGATCAAAACATTTTCATGTGGGTAGATACACAAAATGTATTAAAATTTTGTTCAACTGTCTTATTTTTCCAAATGACCGAAGCAATGGCGATGGTAAGAACGGGAGACAGGATGACGAGGAACCGTGCAAGGATGCTGTGGGCCAAGGGTGGATGGTCTGGCTGGTGGTAATATAGACTCACGTGCGCAGCGCCCGGTCAGTGCGGGGCGGCGAGCACTAACGAGAGGGCGACCAGAGCGGCGCGCGCCGCGGCTCGCGTAGACGCCGCGCCGCCTGCGCACACCGCCGCGTCAGACCCGCGGGGCCCAGGGCGGGCTTCGTACCCACCCACTACACTAACTGATGGAACACTTTCGTTAACCACATTACAATATCTTCAACAAAACTAGAGTACAATTTCTGAGGTATGATAATTTTGATTTACTCGTGGTTAAAGGTAAATAATGATTGATAATCTGGCTTTTATTTATTTAGTTACAGTATTCCATCAGTTGACAAGGTACCCCGGGCCCCATAGTGCGATGACTCAATGCAAGCTTTGTCCCATCGGAGTATCAACGTCATTCAATTTTACATAAACAGTTAACAAGTGCAAACGATTCAAAATACACAACAAAAATTTAGACTTAGGACAGAACAGAGATGCAACTCTCCTGAGTCATCACAGTATCGAAAATAAAAGAAATAAATAATAAAATATTTAAATGGAGTATGCAAGAATGAATCAACACGAAGAACATTTAGATTGAAATTACACTAGGGGTAGACTCGGTACGTAAATGAAAAAGTCTGTAATCTTTGCAACATATTCAATATATTCTGCTAATTCACCAACAATAATATGATTTATATTTTGAAACGTTTGTCTAAATATCTAGAATCCTATCATACACGTTACAACATGTTCAGAGACAAAGATTGCATTGAACCACCAGTGGTTTATACTGAGAAAGTACAGTGAACATAACATTATTCGTATATCTGTTTAGAGTTATTAGTTAACAGTGCTACAGTGTTTAGAATACAATATTTTACAACGATTTAGAAGATAAAAGCAAGAGTAAGCAGGTTATGGACGACAAGCTCACATCGTGGGAGTTTCATCTCTATATCTGCATACAGGTGTGGAAAATGTGCCAACGAGAGCTGATGTGGTAGAGCATCTACATACCTCGTTATTTAGATGGGTATAAGAAACAACCGCGGAAGCCTAGTGGTCTGGGTAATGGACTGCTGAGACGGGGTTCGATCCCAGGTTCACCATGGCACACACCAATGACTTTTGGATGCTTTTCGAAGTTATGTGTGTATTTATCGTAGGTTTATAAGTGCCCGGTTAATGGCAATAGGCTCGCCACCTATTACATTGGGACCTAAACATAAACTGGCGAAATGTGGGTGCTAGCACCTCTGCCTACCCCTTCGGGGATATAGGCGTGAGTTTATGTTTATGTTATTAGAAACATCGATTCGAAGGTGATCAAAAAATCCTTTTGACTCTACCAATTAAAATCAATCTTACGTTGAAATTCTCTACAACCTTAATTATTTTAAATTAATTGAGTGTTACCTAGCTCAATAACTTAAAGATAATTTGGGTTCGAAAAACAAATATGAAATAATATATTTGGGGGTCCATCTATTCAGGGGAAGCCAGTTGTCCTCAAGCTGGTCAAAAAAATTTGGAGAGGGACAGTCAGTTGGACTATCTATAATGTTATAAGGTATTAGAGGGGCAATAAAAACGGAATAAATATATTTTGATTACGCTAGTCTCACAATTTCGAATAATTCATTGATGGTATCAATTAAAATAAGAACATAAGATCTTTTTAACACCAAGGACCTATGAACATAGCACCGTGAATCGTTAACAATCTTAGCACCAATTCCTATTTTGTATGCTACGGCAGGCTACGGCCTACGGCGTAGACCTTACAGAAAAACAATTTACCTCGACGAAAATTTAATCGGGGCGGCACAGTTCAAAAGTTATTTTTGTATAGAATACCGGAGGATAGAGAATAAATTAAAGAGTTTCATGCTACTTGATATTGTGTAATTGTTAATTTATATAATACTTGATACCAAATTATTATTTGCGTAAAATTCTATTTTTATAGCAAATAACATTTTCACAACTCTTTTAATGTAGAATGGGTTCGAATTTTAAATTGATTTTATTTAGCCATTCTACCAAATTCTATTTTCCACCTGTATGCAAATAAAGCAGTGTAGATAAGCAACAATAAATAAGACAACTCGGCTAGTAGGTCCACGTACTGCTTACCCCTTAAAAATTCTCAACAAGCTACAATATTATAGTTATATTTTATATAGACTTTATTAATTATACCCCTAGTATGCAACGACAAAATGCAATGGTGTAGATACATTTATATTCAAGTGGAAATGCAAAGTGCGGTAAAGTGCCAATCGTATAATACAGTGTCTTCAAAAAAATTTGGAAAAAATTTAACTTATTATTTAATTAAGACTTAACAGTATTCTAAATTTAAATACGAGATAAAATGGATCATTTATCACCATTTGTGAGACACCTATGAGAAAAAGTCGTTAACGTTGCGATATGTAGATATAGAACCACTATTTTAAAAATCGAATACTTTCGTAGTATGTCCGTTAGTCCTTGTGTATTAAAGTTGGGTAACTTTGGTCGATGAGCGCTGAGTCTTCGAATATTCTGTGCAACTAAACTACTCCCACAGATAAGATACGACACCTTGTTAGCAATTTTTTTATCACACTACCACATAGCCTCCTAGGCTATGTGGTAGTTGAGCTATAATTCGAAAAGTTTTGTGTGAATGTCATTGATTTCTAAAAATTAAATATAACCATTTTTCTTTATCAAATGTTTTCTTAAGATGTATCTTATCCAGAAGGAGTCAGCCGTTAGTTATCTCATCGTATCGTATACGATAGTATACCTTCTATTATCAAAATATAGTTCGCGGTCCTTATTCACTACGCCCGGTAGAAAATAAACTTGTCTGATCGCGCCCGTGCCTGTCAGTTGCATAAAACGGTGTAGATTTATTCTACTTTACTATTATTCGCCATATCCAACATCCACTATAATACATAGTGTCAGGTCTTCTTCAATAAGAATAGTTTATCACACATTATATATTATCCTATCCATCATTTTCCGCAACGCCGACGCTGAAGAAATCAAACTAACTGAGAATACTTTTCGATACAAAAGCTGTCTCAATTAGCAAGGTTTCTTCGCAAGTTTAATTTAACGTACCTACTGTGCCGCACTAACTACAGCCGTTAACGTAACCAGATACGTTTCTATAGTAGTGGATTAAGTAGTAAGCTTCATATACGATACGATCGTACTTGTAGTCGGAACTTAGTTTAATTGTCATGTGCTAGTTTTAGGCTAAGCGTATGTTAATTAAGAATTAGAATGTAATACTGCATCCCTTATATTTTAACACACGCTTAACCTAAAGCGTCGTTCTAATACAGAGCGATTACGTAAAACTCACGCAAACGTCCAACGTTACTGCCATCCGACGGTATGACTAAAATGTTTTTATACAAGTACTAGCTGTTGCCCGCGGCTCCGCCCGCGTGGATGTCGAAATCCGTTTCAAAAACTATCCTATCTCTCAAGTTGGATCGAACTGCACATGGTGTGCGAATTTTATTATAATCGGTTAAGTGGTTTAGGAGTCCATTGAGGACAAACATTGTGACACGAGATTTATATATATTAAGATAAACAAACATTTTATTCAAACGGTTGGATGGCATTCTCGCGACGATCAAGGACAGATATAAGACATAGAGATAGTGGTTAGTGACGTCATTATAACGATTTCAAAATCAGTCAAAATAAAGTAGGTACTTAAAACTCTCTGATGCAAAGTATCCGTAGTCACATCTCCATATCCGTCCCTAGCGATGATGACGTAATCGCTTAGTGTTAGAACGGCGTGTGGTGGGCGCTAGAAGCTCGTGCATACTAACAGTGGTCGGGCTTGCGCTTGGGCATGAGCGCGCAGTGCTGCAGGCCGGAGCACGCGGCGGCGGGCGGCAGGCACGCGCCTGCGCACTCCGCGCTGTCCGCGCCGCACGCGCCCTCCGCACCCCCCGCGCCCCCCGCACCCCCCGCGCCCATGGTCACCTCCGTCCACACGGCGCGCCAACCACCCGCACCCACGGACTTATCCGCTATTATAAACCTGTTGAGTTGAGGTTATGTAAGGGGTGAACGGTTCCTCTGACATAAAGGAAGTATGGTCCGACCAAATGAGTCTTACAGACCACGGTCTATCTATCTTGGTTTCATATCTTATTGCTTTGGTTTATGATGTCATCCGCTTCAAGATTATATTCTAAAAAGCTTCAAAGTCAGCTTTTAACAACACTCATGTTTAAGCTAATACAGTTAACAAGTAAAATTTTACCTATGGTATTCGAGCGAGAAATAAGTGTAAACGGAAGCCGTGTCTACAACTACGAACTTTCTTAGTGTTAATTGCTTTGGAAAGCTGCTCAATTATAAACAAATAACTATTGATGTTTTTTAACGTCGGTATACCTACAAAATATGTTTAGACAAGCATACGATTACGTTGTGCTACAATTCAAAATGAATGCCATTTTTTTATTTCTCTAAAGCATTTGATACTGTTTCTATCTCACATTTGCTCAAAAACCTGCAGCTCTAGGTATTAGACGCTTGATATTGAAATATATTACAAAGTTATCTGATAGATCATTCTTAGTTTATTAAAATAGATAATTTAATATCATTGAATGCCTTCTTGATAGTGGAGTGCCACAGGGTAGCTTGATTGGGCCTACTATAGTCTTGCTTAATATTTATTAATGATTGTAGAGATTGGGATCAGACCCGTATGAGTGTTCCTAAAAAGAGGTAGGTACTCACGATAGTCTTATCGAGTTAGACGATGAGAGGTACTGCCAGCGGTCGGTGGGCGCCTTCTCACCGCACAGCTCCAGCGGCGGGCCCGGGCTCTCGTACCATAACCGTAGCACTGCCGCCGGACATCCACGCTCTGAGAATGATTTTTTAATAGAAATAAATTGAATTAGAGGCTACATGACGAGTAATTATCAAACAAAAATCATATGGAAGTGTCGGTTAGTGAGGACTAGCGATGTCGCTAATCGACATGTCTTCGCTAAATGTAAAAATATGATTGTACATTATTATCTAATTGCTATACAGTGCCATATAGACTTAAATTAAGCACAGCATATTAAGGGTTCTAGAATGAACAATATACGTATATACCCACACCCAGACCCATGTGAACAAACATATTCAATGAGAATCAAACTCACGGTCTACGGCGTAGCAGTTGAAAATTCTACCGCTACGTACAATAAACGCTACAAATATTTACCAGTAAGATGTCCTTCGACAGCGAAATATTCGAAATTGAGCAAGATTCTCTTCCCGGGGCGCGCGGTGACGAACCAGTTGCAGACCCGCGAGGCGGCACCGCGCGAGGGCGCCTCGTACGTCTGCGGGTAGCGCGGCGACGTGATCACGCCCCACTCCGCGCCCGACATGTTGCCGCCGCAGTCGCCGAATATCGACTTCGCTGGCTGAAATACGTGGATAACGTCTTTTTAACTCCACAGGGCAGTTTTCCATACATTTGAATCTGGCCAATTTAGTCCTAGGAGTCAACGTTGGTGACGGAGGTTCCGTAGGTAACGGAGACATAATGGAGACCAAATCCGAGGAGGTCTAGGTCAGCCAGGGTGCGAGAGAAATGTCATCTTACACTACGACTTTTGAAGATCCAAGGGATTTTTCGATGGCCCCGCTAGCCCTTTTATATGACCTAATTAATTGGTTGAAATAAATGATTAATAATAATAATTAGGGGGAATATCCAAGGAGATTTCTACACGGAGACAAACCTTTTCATGGCCGCTGTGTTTTCTGTCGGATGGAGAACAGCCTACTCTTTAGACATCATAGGTCTGATAGGTCTATGGCAAAACATCTCAAGAGTTAAAAATTGTACACGTTTTCTTACTTCAAATATGTATCTGGCTTTGAAGCCAGAGGCGACGGCCTCCAGGTCGGTGTGCAGCGCCAGCACGAGGCCGCTGGCACCGCGCGGTGAGTGCAGCGGGCCCGGCGTGGCCAGCCCGCACCAGCGCCCCAGCGGCACGCGCGTGCCTTCACGCCCCACCCACCACGCCTCCACCCAGTCCTCGCTGCACGTCGTGCCCCTGCAATGTCAATTTCAATAAGCATGCAACTGAAGTTGAAAGATGAATTATGGAGAAAAGGAGTGCAAGGACAGTGGCCAAACTTTGAAGCGACCAGGACTGTGGTAAGGTATTCTTATTCGGGTTTAATCTATCCCAAAATATATTTCCAGAATCTCATCACCTTAGCCATATTGCCAGTTTCATCCGAGGCCTTTGCCACGAAGCGCAGGGTTCGTTTACTCCTTCTCCTCTTTTTAATATTTTAAGCTTGCACCAGAGCCTCGTCCCTCAATCAAGAGTCCACTGTACAAGCTTGCAGATTGGCTTCGACGTGAATGTCTTGGTGGGTCTCATACACCCGGCATACTGGTTTTAATAGTCTACTTACCCATAAAGCCCAGCAGTAGCATTCCACGCATCAGCTCGAACTTTAAAGTGGTCGAAGACAACAGTCACTTGTTCGTTGGGCGTAGCTGACAGCGTGTACGTGCAGTTAGTTCGCGACGGGTAGTTGGATGGGTAGCGAGGAGAATTGAACTCTCCACGCTTTTTCGCTTCTGAGCGATATGTAAAAGCGCATTCGCCGCCCGGTGCGGCAGTCCCTGGCACCCGATATTCTGAAAAAAAAAATGAAGAATGTCATTAGCCATTCCACAATATAATAATAATTTATTAGAATTCTGTTTCCTGTTCTGTTTCTTATACTCCAGGCACTTTCGCTAGACACAATATTTTTGATGATGGAAATTACACAAACTCACCAGTCTCGAAAGTATATTTGGCCTTGAAACCTCTCCCTTGCAACTCTCCAGAGCTGAAAACCATGACCAGCCTCGGCCCATCAGACAGCAATGGTGGTGGGAATTGTGGTGTCGCATTTGCCACTTTTTCCCCGCAAAGTTCCGCATCATGCTTATCATAGGAGTCTGTCGTTTCTTGACCGCGGAGGTACACCTTCAGGTACCCTTCTGGACACGAGCTGGGGATGATAGAAATAATTAGGGGCGAAATATGGGTCAGAAAAAAGTCAGAATTCAGGACGGAATTTAAACCTGGTTAGCTAAGATTCTCATTTACATATCCTAGAGGTGTCACCTAAGAGTCCTCGCCGGTTAGGCGGTGCGATGCTCGCCCTCCCTTTTCAGGGTTCGATGGGGCCAACTTAAAACCGAAGTTGGCCCAAGGCCAGTCGAGGTGCAAGGGAAATGCCTTGTAACCTGACACCCTGGTAATTGAGAATTGAGATGGCGTGTTCTAGTCGGTCTGAGTCCGATATAACCACCGCCGATGGCCGACAGGGGTGGTATCCATGGGGATTTCTGCAGGAAAAAGGTAGTAACCACAATATACTTACTCTGGTTTTGGATTTTCGCCTTTCGGTATAGAAAAGTTTTGGAATTCTAATCGAACCCTTTCCAAATTTTGTGAATCTTGCATACCGTATATAAAATATCTGAAAAGGAAAACAGGAGGTTCATTACTTAACTCATTATCACGTAGACAGGCTCTACGGCCCGTAACCATCTCCCAAGTCCCAAAGATTATCTTCATTATAATATAGGGATTAGCCATTATTATTATTACTGTGTTAAAAGTTACTGAATCCAAACTTACCTACAAACAACTTTTTGTAAATAGAGGAATGGATAATTTGGATGGTACACGAAACCCGTCGATTCCTTTTTACTAAGAATCTTCTGGTCGCACTCGGAGCCCCTAATGTGCTCGGCATCGTGTTTACTTATAAAATCTGAAAATGAAAATCATTATCATCATCTTACTCAATTATTTTAGAGTAATAGAAAGTTAGAGACCAGAATAAAGAAAGGAGTTCACGATAGATCCTAATTAATTTTACATAATTCTCTGCGCCTATGTAAAATCACTGGATCTTAGGGAAACGCGCTTTCGAAAACGGAAACAGGTGATGGTACCTACTGAAGATAAAAGAACTGCAGTGTTTTTTATTGATTTAATTTCTGTTTTTTGTTTTTTTATTATCATTATTTATTCACGCTGTTAGTACAGCTAATGATAATTTCATAAAAATTGCCTTACTTTATCTAAATAATGAATGCTGTAATAAAAATCCGTATGAAGTCACCGGTTGTTGACCCGCGCACTCGACAGATATTGCTGAACAATGATATATAACTACATGTGCGTATATGAGTGGATATATTACGAGAGAGAATGTAAGGTGGGTTGAGTTCTTGTAGATACTATACACATAGAAGTGGTAAGTGGCCGTGGCACGCGTGCCACTGGTATGCGTTGGTTTCGCAAGGTTTGCATAGTAAGATAGAGCGAGAGAGAGATTATCTGAAGTTTTTCTTAAGTCAAAGTTTGTTTGATTCAAAATACGAATCGCCGTAAATATTTTTTTATCTATAGCAAAGAAATCTCTAACACGAACTAGTAAGGTGTATTTTCGTTTTGCAGTATGCATAATTTAGGTTCATTTGGTATGGAAGATATGCGACTGGTTGTACCTATGTGTGAGTTTGACGACAGCGGTTCCCCTTATGAATAAGTAATATCACACTTCCATTGTAGTAGGTATTCTTTATTCCGTGATACTATAGCAGTTTACCCAGCGTATTACACTCGCAGCAAAAGTCAAAAGTAGTAACTCACCTAACTTAACAAAACTCTCAGAGAACTCGAAGATACCCTTGAAACCACGATTCTGCGTGTTAGCCGCGCGGGGGAGCGTGTAGAACGTGACCAGGAGCCGCTCGTCGCTGGAGTACAGCACGAGGTTGCGCTGCTGGCCGCAGTACGTGCCGATCACCGCCGACGAGTTGTCGGGCCCGTCGTACACGCGCACCCAGTCGAAAGGACAGCTACAGCAAGGTAGGACAAACTCAAAACTCATTTTTTTTAAGTTAGACACGTTATGACTTCACCTCGCCTGATGGTAAGCTATAGGTAAAGTCTCAGTAAGGGGGTCCCCGTTACATACACTGATAGTGCCATAATGGTGGCCCTCAACATGCTTTTTCACACCCCGTTTAAAGGACCAATTAAAGGAACAGTTTAGGTGTATTATTAATTTATTTGACAGGTAATGTAATGTTAGAGATGTTGAAGATAAAATCTTCACCCATCTGATAACTATATTATATAGGATATATTTTTCATCTTAACATGCCTATGGGGATTCCCCTGTCAAAAAGTATTCATTGCTATTCTTAATTTTTTGTTCGCTTACAATGAAAAAATGATATTATGTTTAAATTTTCGCTCACTTCCGAATTTCGATATCGCCAGTGGGTTGTGAAGGTCAGATAGCAGTCGCTTTCCAGAAAATATCGAACTTCAGCATCTTCGTAGTTAGACTGCAAAACCAACTTGGATTGATTTGGAAAAACGTTCGGAGGATAAAGATGCGGAATAAAATATGTTAGAACTTCACTTACTGAGGACCGCCGAAAAACAAATCGAAATCCCGGAACTCTAGCCGTATTCTTTGCCCTGGTTTCCCGGTGAACAGGTAGTTGCACGTCATGTCCTTGGGGTAGATGCCCGGGTAGGTCGGCGACAGCAGCAGCCCCGTCTTGCGCTTGCTCGCCTCTATTTCGAACGAGCACAATGTGTTCGGTACCGGGGTGCCCACTTCGTACTCCGCTGAAGGAAATAAAACACCAGATAATCATCTTCTTTACGTAACGTAATCAAATGCAAAAGAAAAAAATTGAGTGAACTTTATTCTCTTTTTACACGGTTTTTTATTAAACGGTTTTATTTAACTTGACCTGTTTGTTTGGGTCAAATCTAGTAATTGAAATCTGACCCCCTTCCAGTTGTTGGATTGGTCTGATATTTCAAAGGAATCTGTAGTTCTGATGATAATACAATTTAAAATCGTATCACTTAAAAAAACTTTTTACTCTATTTATTCATGTGAACTTTATTAAGTATCTAGGAACACTAATGAAAAAAATATAACATTTTGATATTTTAAGAATTCCCGTAAATATAATTTTATAACAGATGCTGGTTTAAAAAAACATCATAGCCTAGCTACCTATTAGCGAACTACCTATTAGGTAATCGGTGCTATTAACAGATAATATATTATGAGTCTCACACACTTCAATACTGGCTTCCGTAAAGGCTACCAAATATATTTCCAAGTCTGGAATATTTTAGGAATAGTTATATGTATATCCAAACTAGAAGTTCTGACAGTTCTGAGCGATTAGGTAACCAACTGAATTTAGACGGTCAAGGTTTGAGGTAAACTTCAGTTTGCTAGTAAATACGTTGAAATTGTTTTAACAGACGTCCATATCTTTGCTATACATTTAAAAATAAAGGATGCTATCAATAGGCAGGTTGAGTTGCAGCTACCATGATTGCTTGAGCTATTTCTTACATAACAAAACATACACTCACGCCTATATCTCCGAAGAGGTAGGCAGAGGTGCTAGTACCCACATTTCGCCACCTACATCGATCAAAACCTATTTCTTACACAATCAAATTCTTGCGTAAAAACATTATCCCTGTTTCTTTACACTCTTATCATAAATCGCATTAAAAATTTGTCTCAAGTTTTCATTTCTAGTACCTACTTAGAACATTTTAAGTTCAATTAAAGTTAAATAATTCAATAGAAAACAGATAAGAAATAGGACAATCCAGTACCACATTGAAAAGTCAGCAGGCATAAAGAAAGCTCTAAAAGAACTAAGAGAGAAAACCGACTGGATTCCATCTATCAAAAACAATACAACTGGAAGGAAAGAAACTAAAAGGCCTAAGATTATGGAAATAGCAACAACATTTTATAGCAAATTATACGACGACGCAGACCACACAAACACGCAACACCTACAAGAAGAAGATACAGAACCTATCCCTCCAATACTAGAAGATGAAATAAGATATGCAATAACATCTCAGAGAAACTACAAAGCTCCCGGAGATGATGGAATAACCAACGAAATTTTGAAAGGATGCCTAGACTACATAACGGAGGCTATTACAAACCTATACAACAGTATTCTAACTAAAGAAATAATACCTAAACAATGGACAGCTTCGACCATTATACTGCTCCATAAAAAAGGCGACAAAACGGAAATAAATAACTACAGACCGATCAGTCTCATCTCCAACTTATACAAAGTATTCTCGAAGATAATATTAAAAAGAATTGGTTCAGTGCTGGACGAAAATCAACCGAGAGAACAGGCGGGATTCCGAAGCGACTTTTCAACAATGGACCACATCCATGTTGTAAAGCAAGTTATACAGAAATGTAACGAGTATGGAAAAACGTTCTACTTGGCATTTGTGGATTACAGCAAGGCATTTGATTCTCTAAAACACTCGCACATCTGGGAAGCTCTAAATTCACAAGGGGTTCACCCAAAGTATATTAGAATAATAAAAAATGTATATAAAGATTCGACAGCAACAATTCAAACTGAAAAGAAAGGTCCAGCATTTAAAATAAAAAAAGGAGTACGACAAGGAGACCCCCTATCGCCAAAATTATTCTCAGCGGTACTGGAACATATATTTAGGAAAATTAATTGGGATGCATATGGAATAAATATAAACGGTGAAAAGCTTAACCATCTGAGATTCGCAGATGACCTTATTCTACTTAACGAAAACCAACAAGGCTTAAAAGTAATGTTATCACAATTAGAAAATGAAAGCAAAAAGGTGGGTTTGACCATGAACCTAGATAAAACAAAATTAATGACAAACCACGTAAAAACACCTATATTACTAGATTCTAACCAAATAGAATATGTTGATGAATACACATACTTAGGACAAATCATCTCAACGGAAAACCAAATGCAAAAAGAAATAAACATCAGAATAAGTAAAGCTTGGAAAAGGTTCTGGTCACTGAAGGAGGTAATGAAAAACCCTCAAATACCCCTGAAAGACAAAACGACAATATTCAATTCATGTATACTACCATGTTTAACCTACGGAGCTGAAACTTGGGCCATTACTGATAAGCAGAGTAAAGCACTCAGAGTGTGTCAAAACAAAATGGAGAGAAGCATCCTAAACATCAAATTAAGGGACAAAATCAAACTCACAGACATAAGAAACATGACAAGGGTTGCAGATGTCACATACACGGTGAGAAAACGTAAATGGAACTGGGTAGGCCATATGATCAGAAACGAGAAGAAAAAATGGACAAAGGATGTTACGGAATGGTGCCCACGAGATGGGAAAAGAAAGAAAGGTCGCCAAAAAACTAGATGGGAAGACGATGTCAAAAAAGTAGCTGGAGCAACATGGCAAAGACAAGCTAGGAACAGAAACTATTGGAAAGCCTTAGGGGAGGCCTATGCCAAAGGGCAAGCGGATAATGTTACCGATGTCGAGGAATAGAACTACTATTATTAATTAATATTATTTAACTACTATTTATTATTGTATTGTTAGTAATCGATTCCAAAATAATGCATGTAAAGTGAATGTCAATAATATTGAAGAGCTATTAGTATAATAGTTTGATGATGAAAAATAATTTATTTACTATCCGAAATAAAGGCTATTTGAATTTGAATTTGAATTTGAAGTTCAATTAATAAATATTTAGCATAAATAATTTTTTCTTCACGTGTGGAAGTTCCCACGTTTTGTAATCTTATGGGCGCTAACTCTGAAGTTATGTCGTAATTAAAACGCCTAAACACAATGTTCCGTCTCAAAGGGTTTGTTGCCGGAGGCGTGGTTGTAACCTAAGAAGGGAACCACAAGCCTCCGTAAATTTAGCAAACATTTCGTTGTTTGTTCATTTTATCTAATCCAAGTATAGGTTCATTAGATAAGAGGCATGCATAGTGTTTACCAACTAAGCAATTTTAGTTCATACATGACGTCTATTGCCATCAATTAGATAAAAGATAAAATATTATTTATTGTACACCTTTACGAAATTTGATTTACCAGATAAATAATATTTAATTTACATTTAATGTACAATGGGCGACCTTATCGATTAAAGCGAATTCTGCCAGGCAACCTTTGGATGTGATTAGGCACTTTTGCTTGACTTATGTTGAAACTAAGGATTTTTTGCAAAAAATCCACCATCTAAATGTAAAACTGACTAGCCACGCAAAACAGCTGTGTTAATTTGGCTGAAATTTTGCCCCGAGAATAAACCGTAAGCTCTTTTTATCCTTGAATAGATTTCTGTGACGTGTGAGAATGGGATCAGTATTTTTTTTTCATATATCGGTCACTTCAATATGTCTTCACCTCACCTGATAGTAAGCTAAAGGTAAAGTCCCAGGAAGCGGGTTCCCATTACATACACCGATAGTGACATAATGTTGGTCCTCAACTTGATGGCCTCGAGAAAGAAGAGGTGATTGTCGTCGCAGCACTGTATTTCATTTCATAGGGGAGGGTCGCAGACATAAGCTGGTTGAAATATAAACTTACACGCGTTGATGAAGCGGTAGGTTCCCGTGAAGAGATTCGGTGCGGTGTACGGCTTGTCTGTGTAGAAGGAGAGCGCGACTGCACGGTGTAGCGAGACGCGGCGGCGAGGCGGGATCGGTCCACAGTAGCGACCACCGAACGCGGAGTTGACGAGCTCGCCGGCCTCCAGCGATGCCACCTCGGAGTATATATCCATATGCTCGTGCATGCATCTGGAATCAAGAAGAGGTCATTAGCCTGCCGTATCTATTTTTTGGAAGAACAGACGTTTGATGTTCTGCAGAGATAAAGATCCTCAGATCGAGCTAGGCGATAACTCTCAGTCAGCCGTGGTTGATGACTAATATTGTACACTCGAGAGCAATGAATCCGGGTCACTTAAAGAATGTTAAAAATCTCGGAAACTAAAAATGATAGGTTAATGCAATAAATTGTATTTAATAGACAATGTAATACTCCTTAAATGAAAGTAAAAAAAATATGAGTCACCATACATTTTATTAACACAAAATTACATAAAGAAAAAAACTGCTGATCTCTCCTTAAAACAAAAATAGGAAACATGAAATTTTTGAACTTTATTACGATTTTCTTGAATTTTAATACTTCGTATTGCCTCCTCGTGCTTCCATTACTGCGTTTACGCGGTTTGGCATGCTGTACACCAAGTTCCTTATACGATTTTGGGGAATATTCTCCCATTCCTCTGTGAGAGCAATTTTGAGCTCACGAAGCGTGATTGGGGGAGGGTTTCGTTGTTTTACGCATCTGCCTAGCTCGTCCCAAGCATGCTCGATCGGGTTGATATCCGGGCTGCGCGCTGGCCACTCCATACGAGTAATGTTCATCTCTTGAAGGTAGTCATTCACAATCCTACCTGTATGAGGTCGGGCATTGTCATGCATAAATATAGCATCCTCACCTAAATTGACCATAAATGGACCAACGTGATCATTGAGGATTTCTTCCACATATCTTACGCTAGTTAAAGAGCCGTTTTCTATGATCACCAGCTCTGTGCGACTTTCAGAAGAAATTCCGGCCCACACAAGTATAGACCCACCACCGTAGGCTACTTTTTCTTCGATGCATGCTTGCTTGAATCTTTCCCCTGGTCTTCGATACACTCTGTGTCTTCCATCGTGCTTGTAGAGCATAAATTTTGATTCGTCGGAGAACATAACTTTTGACCAATCTTCAATACTCCAATTTACGTGGCTCTGGGCATATCTTAGTCTCGAAATACGATGCCCACGCTCCAGTTTAGGGCCGTTTGCAGGTCTAAGGGGTTTTAAGTTAGATTCAGCAAGCCGACGTCTTACTGTCCATGCACTTGGGTTACTTCCTCCGAGGCGTCGAAACTGATTGGTGAGTTCAGTTCCTGTGAGAAAGCGATTTCGAAGCATGGTGTTCACCAAGTATCGGTCTTCTCGTGCTGTGGTACACCTGGTTCTGCCCGTTCCTGGTCTGCGTAGGTTAGAACCAGTTTCTTCGTAACGTCGGAGAACTCTTTGTACTGTTGACAGCGACACACCGACAGTCCTGGCTGTATCGCGCTGACTCCGGCCGGTTTCCAGCATTGTAAGTATTCTGGTGCATTCTTCAGGCGTAAGCGACATAATTTCAGCTTGAATAATGAATATAGAGCACTATCAACATGGTTTATGTACCCACATAAATGACAGATTACAAACAAAAGCAAAACCAAATGCTGTAATTTCGTAGTTCCATCTTCGAAAGTGGCCCTTTTTCAAATTTGATTTTTTTATGATATAACTTTACAATAACTAAGAAGTTTTAATACCTTCATTTAAGGAGTATTACATTGTCTATTAAATACAATTTATTGCATTAACCTAGCATTTTTAGTTTCCGAGATTTTTAGGATTCTTTAAGTGACCCGGATTCATTGCTCTCGAGTGTATTATAAACTGCTGGTAGATAGAACCGCTAATGTCGTTTGTGACTGGACAAAAACGAGCAACGTGACAACTTTGATAGCGCGATGCAGGATTAGTAGTTTCTAAGTAGTTCAACTTGATTTCGCTAGATGGCGCTGAGTTAATATATTTTATACCAACATGTATAAAACGAATCAACAGGCCTGCGAAGTACTGATAAGGTTACGGTTCCCCCTTAATAATTATGTTTACGAAGGATTACACCTGTGTTGGGCCTCCGGGATTAGATTTATTACCTACCTCTGTTTTTTATTACCAATTTAATAATATATTTTATGCTATACATATATATTATTTTATATTTAATTTTTCTCTTTTGAAATCTCGTTGTAAATTATGAGATATCAAGATAGCAAGGTAATAACGTCATTACCATAATTTTATAGTAAGAGATATTTAACTAATATAAACTATTGTCTTTTTAGACCTGTCGACAAAGAAAGTATCTATCTATTTTACCAATAAAGCGAAAAACTTTCGGTAGGCAGGTAAATGATTTTTTTTATCGAACAATACTTAATCACATACCTTTTTTGAAGGATATTAAGATGAGAATTTTCTATTCAAACAAAACTCAAGGTAGTATTGTTTCCTAACATTTCAAAGTTAGGTACAAAGTTGAGGCTACTTCTCCCCAGTAACACAATTACATAAATGGCTCTTTCGTATTCCATCATATCTAACTAGAACAATCATATTTTCGTTTATATTAGATCAAAAAGTCGTATACAAAACAAATTTTTCGCCTCGACTGGGCAGAATACGCTTAGGGAAGTTTATTTTATTCAAGGTCACACTTCCCGGTAAAGTTTGACCTAATTCCTAAGTCTGTGCATGTTCTGACATGCACATAAATAATAGCATTGAGGGTAAACATGTTTTTGTCCCTTATTAAAAGGAAAAGAGTGAAAGAGATGAATACTTACGCTGGTAGCTCCCCCACGGCGGCGCCACTAGAAAACAAATAAATGAATATTAATGTCAAATACTTTTGTCATCAAAGGGCGCGGATTATTTATTGGAGGGTAGAACAACAAAACATGGAAAATATATTTTATTTTATGTTTCGTTTGTCAATTGACTGCACCTTGTTGGATGGTAGGTACGAAGCTGGGGTGAGGTCCAAAAGATACGGGCCACCATCCTAAATGCTGAACATCCTGAAATGGTAGTCCCTGCCTCGAAGCCCTGAACAGATGCCTTTTTACGCTTGAATAACCCGGGATTATAAAAAAAGGAAACAGTATGCGGGCAGAGCATTCCAGCTTATTATTGTGCGACTAAGGAAGGAGGTACCGTATCGCTGAGTTCGTAACGTTATTTATTTTATTATGTGCAGATGCATCACAGTCCAACACGTGTAGTTCTGGATTGCAAAGGTGACGGTGGGATCATTTGTGTCAATTTCGGTAGATCGCAGAATAAACTTCAAAACTTATTGCTAAATTATCCAAGCAGTAGACGAAACCGTTGTGAGCAGGATGCAGAATATCGTTTAGGAGGATCAGGGAACATATATGTAAAGAATGACGTTCAGTGTCCCTCTGACTCTTACTGGGTAAACAAGCCTGGCGCTCAGGGTTTAATTAATTTTCCAATGACAAATGGAAAATCCTTTAGAGATTTGAACAGGGGGCCCACCCGTATTGGCAAAATAAATTAATATCTATTGCTCCTGGTCTGGATGTCTAGATGTATGTTTGTTACTCTTTCACGCAAAAACGGCTGAATGGATCTGGTTGAAATTTGGTACAGAGATAGATTATAGTCTGGAATAACATATATAGGCTACTATTTATCCCGGGAACAGGTTTCCGTGGGTCACGAGTAGCAGGAACAAATTTTCATAGCTAGTTATACATAAAAATAGTTGCTTACTCGGGTGGTTTCCCCCGTAGGTCGAAAGTACGCAACTCGACGAGGACCCGCTGGCCGGGCGCCGCGAGGAAAGTGTACAGGCACTGACGGCTCCGGTTGTTGGGGTTCACCAACTCCGGCGCATGGAAGGTGCCATTGCTGGCGCCGCCTCGGCTCACGAACGTGCGGTCGCACTCTGCAACACAAGATACCGGGATATGATTTTAGATACACAGGAATACTTAGATACCTGGGTACTTAGGTATCTGGTAGGTATGTAATTATTATTTGCATGAATTCTGAACCGTTCCAGATTCGGATCAGAATTACAGGTATAAAAGTTGGCTATTATTATTCTATTTTATAATATATCCTTAATAAGCAGCATGTCCTGTTGCACTCGTGCTGAGCCGTGCTTACGTTGAGATAGGCGAATTCGCCTAATTTTGAGATATCGTTTTCAATTGCCAGTACCGTTCTATAACTTTTTAATATTATAATAATTGTACGTAACTAAATTCAAGGTCATTCAAAGGCAACCTTCAAATCCTAATATTTCAGTGGCTTTGTCCAGCAGTGGGTTGATTGATTGATCGGTTGTCTGAGAGAAAGTTAACTTTATGAGAAACGATTTACTTATTTCGTACGGATTTCAAAACGAAAATGTTCTAAAGTGACAAGGGTTCCAACACCGGATTTGAGTGATTTTTTTCAGAATGTAGGTAGATTAAAACTTATTTTTAAAGCTTGCAAAAAGGTTTTTTTTAAACCACTTGTCTATGAATGTTTTGCGTAGTGTAAAAATTGTTTTAAAAAGTACATAACTAACCGCAATTTTTGTATAGTGGTGTAGAGTCGAATTGTCGAGAAGCCAAATTTTTCAAATAGGCTCAAAGGAAATTTTGGGCGGCCATTTGAAGTTTAGTTTTTCGGAGTCTCTTTTACATGTAACATTATTCAGAAACGCATTTTCAAGTATACTGGAATATTTCACAACAACCGTATTCTCACAATCACAGTGAATATTTTTGTATTCAACGAGGACTTCCATTGTGCTTGAACTGCGCAAGATGCAACTGTCGGCACTTCGCGCGCTGCATTTAATCAATGTCAGCATTCCAAATTCAAAATATTCAAATCTGTCTGTTCCGACCTTTCGACATACCCACCTCACCGTTGGGTTTTCACACGTTAAAAAAAACGCGGAAATATTATTTGGTAATTTAATTAAAATCACCCCGGGTCGCTGCTATAAAAAAGAATCGCTAAAATTTAATTATCTTGTAAAAATTACTGGACCGAGAGAATAAAATGATCAAGTTGTAAGCAAAGTTAGCAAAGCTTCTTCCGTGTTTTATTTAACCTATACCACGTAACGATTAACTTTTAAAAAATTTCTGTATACGTCAGTATACGTTTATATTCTAAAGACTCATAATATTCAAACAACCGTATCTACAATATGTCAGAATTTAAAATCAGAACGACGCTTGGATGGCGACGTACAAATTCTATTTGTAAACGGACGGCCCTGTCCCCAAAATGTCTCTTTTGTTTAATTCTCGACATTGCTAAAAATCGCGATAAACTGATGACGTCACGAGCTTTGTCATTTAAATTAGTTATAATACGAAAATAAAACCGGCCAGTAGCAAATAATTGTGCACAGACCATTATCGTTCGGAATGTTGTCAACCTAAAATATAATACGGCCTTTCTGATAGTAGCTTATAAGTACTAAAATTTTCAGACCATAACAATATTATCAGTGAAATGAAGTATGTACACTAGATTCTTTGTGTGCATTAAATAATATAAAAACCGATTGTTTAAATTTACATCTCTACCGATGACGTTACTTCAACCGTTGTCACAGTGATGATGCTCACCATAAACAGAATTTTTCCACTTTATTTTATTTTGCAATTTTGTTAGTTTGTCAACACGCTGGGACGGACAGTTTTTGGTATTTAACAAGTCGTTTTATTAGATACTGACCTTTATAGGATGAAGGCTTTATGCTTTATGAGTCCACGAATAAAATTCTTCAGACCGTAAAATGCCCTCGTTCCTATTAAAGCCACCATGAGTCGTTTTCGAGAAAACGTTTCAAAAATGTAGGTACCTTTACACTTTTCATCTCCAAAGGTTTCGCAACAAGGTTAAAACCTTCAGGCATGTAGGCACAAATAGCTGTGTTTATCACCAACGCTCCGGGCACTCGCTAGAATTTCTTTGACTCGAAATAGGGGAGATTTCAAAAGCCCACAGTTAGGTAGGTAAAGTGAATGGATATGAAACAACTGCTATGCGATGTATATGCTGTAATTATTTTCGTAGCGTCTAATTTAGGTTGTCATTAACTTTTTACACTTAATATTTTAGGAATAGAGAGAGCCGAGAGGAGACATTTTTACTGTCGTCTTCGAACATCAATAAAAGCGTCATCTATGTGTTATATGTACTTAATTACTATTTAATAATTCAAATTAATGTGAATAATGCGTGTTTAAGTATTAAACTACGTGACCTATTTTTTATATAATTAAATAAAAAGAAAGTGTCTGTCTGTCAGTGTCTGTCTTTCTGTCAGTTTGAAAGATATAAGGTTTGTCAGTCGGGAACGGATGGGCAGATTTGGAGAGGATTGTTGTTGGCAGATAGATAATATAACAAGGCTTAACATAGACTACTTTAATTGTGAAAATAAAACAGGGATCCGCGCAAAAAAATAAAACTTTAAAAATGCTAGTAAATTAATATTTAATACGTAGGTAACACCGCCTTCACGGTGACCACTTTGCGGTCAAAATGAAGTCACTTTTGCAACAGACGCCATTAAAAGTTTTCACATCCGTACTACTTTGTGCTAGAAGCTTGCGTACCTACGAACTCTTTCAAGGTAGAAATGTTCTAATTTTGTATTTTAAAGTACCTACTTTTTAGTTCTTAAAGGCTATACTTCAAAATAAAACCTTATATTGATAGTTTCGGAAGAACATATCTCTGACGTGTACTTTTTTTATACCACTTAGGTAGCAGACAAGCACATGGCCCACCTGATGGGAAGCGGTCACCATGGCCTATGGCCGTGCGCAACACCAGGGGCGTCACACTCGCACTGCCGACCCAATTGCAATTGGGCACCACGGCAATTGTGGTGCCACCCAGTGATGGGTTTATGCCCTGTCACTTTAAGCATTTTTTCAATCCATCCGATTAATGTCGGGCATTATAAACCAATTTATGTGGATTTAACCAATGCTAGAGCACACGCCCATATATATAGACAGATTGGACAGACAAAGTGTTAAAGACTATTGAGATCACGAAAAGTTGCGCATTCACACATGGCTTCATCATCATTAATCATCATAATCTCGATGTTGTTTCCGCTTGCATCTGATGGCAGCCTGCGTCAGAACCTCGTTCATTAATTTGTAGGTATACTAGCTACAGGCTAGCTTGACTCCAAATGTCTGAATTGAGCTCGAAACATCCCACCCTAGATAGGCATATATTATTTAATATAACTTTTCAATGTTTCCTAAAAATACAATTTATATCTCATTAAAGTACCAGTTTATTTTGATAGATCACCAGACATAAATAAACCTTTAAATGTTAATAGCTATCCAGTTTAAGAATATCAATTAAAAATACTACCGCATTGAGTAATCACAAACTAATTACACAACACACGACATGCTGATGCTGGTTGGTAGAAAAAAATAAAACAATAGCAACATGGAAACACATTCCATTTTCAAATCTCGCCCGATTGGTGTTGACAGCAAAATGGGGTAAATAAATGTGAAACGTATTTTATTGAAAATGGGATGACTGCGATAGGATCTACATTGTGCCAGGATGTTATGCCTATTGGAAAGACGCCGGTTATAATGTTTTTCCATTTACCGACCGTTCACACTTTCAATTTCCCCACTCACTGTAATCTTTAACCTTTTTAAGGGATTTCGAGAGTAACGCGACGGTATTGTGTGAAGGTTTGTGCTGAACATCAAATTTACGTGCAGTGTTGCCAACAGTGAAAAACTATTTGCCGCTAGAATAAGATCTCTTTATAAATTGTCGCATGGATTTTGGTTGAATAATTTGCTTCCGTTGACG
This sequence comes from Lithosia quadra, assembly GCA_963576445.1. NCBI lineage: Eukaryota > Metazoa > Arthropoda > Insecta > Lepidoptera > Erebidae > Lithosia > Lithosia quadra. The sequence continues at coordinate 2,639,930 of OY754882.1, forward strand.
AATATTCAGTTTATTGTATTAATTTTGAGTAGGTAGTGAGATCTTATTGTAGCCATTTAATTAATTTATTATCTATTAGAAGACGTACTTGGAAGTTTAGTAGGTGAGGGCTCAGCGTGAGTAGCGCGGCTTGAGAGCTCCGTGGTCTCTGCCGCGAGCACTGCACAAAGATAACATTGAGTTATTTGTAAGGACCTACTGACTCAACAAACACTTTCGGTACATACAACATTCAGAAATTAATTCGAAGATTCGAAGCGATGTTCTTCGTTGACCATATTTTTGAAATATTTTTAAAGTGGAACCACAGGTTGTATTATCTATAAGAACTTCAGGAGTAACGAATACATAGACAACGCACACGGACATGAATCTCGGGACATGCGGGAACAGTATGTTATGTACAGTACCTATTATAGGTGTTAATGGATAAGATTGTAACCAGATGAATATTCTTTTTTTTATACCTTTTGCTGGTGGCTCTAGAGAATCTTCATAAAAATTTTGAAATTCTATTCTCTAATTTTAAAATATTATTCGTTAGCTTCCTTATTGTATACGGTGAAGTTCAGTTTTGTGTAATAAACGCTCCATTAAAGGCCGTTCCTGAGGAAAGTTTAATAAAAATGTATAAAGAAATAGAGGAGGCATACCTACCCTAAAAACTTGGTCAAATTATTAGGGATATTAAACTTTGTTAAAAAAAATTAAGCTTTTTCATGTCATTATTTATACACACGATGGAGTGTGAATAATGGTTTGTATATCATTAGGGTGGCAGACAAGCACACGGCCCATCTGATGGTAAGCGGTTACCGTAGCCTGTGAATGTGTACAACACCAGGTTCTTTTGTTCTATTGTGTTCCGTATTGAATTCCGTTCTTGTGTTCTAAAAATCATGTTTAAAAAAATACGGTCAAAAAATAAAACGAGTTTTTTTCAAAGGAGATATGACCTAAAGTTATAGTGATCCTCGGACATTAGCTAGTTGAGAATATTCTCAATTAAAACCTCTCTGCAAAATTCAGTTGTCTTTACCTGATTGAGTAACAAATAAACAAAGAAGCAAACTCACTCTCATATTAATATTAGGCAGGAAAAGTTGTCAAATGACGCTTCAAAGTTTAAAACTATCTTCACAGTTTACCGGCTTGTGTATAATTAATTCACACCGGAGGAGATAGAATACTCCTCTTAGCGAACTGGGAGCAAGTTGATGAAGAATTTCGAGAAGCAAGTTATTAAGAATTTACTAATAAGTGTTCACACTTGCGCTGACAAGGCTACAATCGCGGCCATATTTCGTTAATGCATTCAGGGTAAGAGAATTTACATATTCGCGTGAAACATGTGTTTGCTAATGGTATGGAGGTGGCTTTCAAAGAGTATGGTCGAAACGAAAGCAACGAATTTCAATATAATGTGTATAGTGTATACTTAAAATGCTAAGTATATTCTAGAACCCATATAATGTATTAGAACATTATTTTAATAATTGCAAAATCGCGATGGACGTAAAGAGTACCGAACGAATTTTGATGCGGTTTTTTATTAGAAAGGTCTTGTTTAGACTAAAAGTTTACCGTGTGTTTAGTTGTAATTGGTTAAGTAGAACCGGAAATATGACCAAAAACGACCTAAAAACGAAGCGCGGGTGAAACCACGGGTATCAGCTTGTATAAAAAGTAGCATATATTGAATATATAAGATTGATCAAAATCCCTCCAGTAGTTTTTGATCCCGTGCACAAAAAACCGGTGCGGACAAACACAGACAAACAGACAAAAATTCTAAAAATCATTGTTTTGGCATCTATTACATCATAATATTTTTTTTTCTCATACGTCTTCCATGTACAGACGCCGATCAGTTACAGATTTATTACACAGTGTATATAGATACCTACAACGCTTATGGTTTAAAAAAATAAGTTGTGTCAAAATTTATAAATCGAACATCGCAAACATTGTGATTGTTCAAAATCTAAATACATTACAAAATGAATTTATAAACTGCATAATTATCGAACATTCACAACGAGACAACAGATTGCGTCCAAAGTGTCAAAGCTGAATAAAGACGATCGCCTTTGTCTCCCAAAAGGCAATATAGACTTCGCAAGTGACAAACTATGTCCGCTGTATCCGATAAGAGGAGGCTAGCCTTCATTAAATACTGACCCAGAGCCATCGGTGCTCGACTGGGTAGGTTGCAATGCAAAACAGTATAATTAGGAAAGTCGATAGCGCCGTTATCCATATCAAATAAACTTGCATATTGCACACGTCTATAGGCCACGGTGATCGCTTCCCATCAGGTGGGCCATGTGCTTGTCTGCAACCTAAGTAGTAGGTATAATAAAATGGAAAAAATAAAGGTTAAAGACTCTTGCATTCTACCTCATTCTTATTGGAACAAATACTGCCGTATTAAAACAATGGTCAATGTTGAAAATACTGTTATATAGTTAAAAAAGAATCATAAATGCGACGCTTACAAATTAAAAAAGTTCATATAAAAGAATTTCTAGTGTGAGTTCCATTTATTCGTTTTATTCTGTGACTCCGGCGTGCTTCAGTATTAGTTTCATATATAGTCTGGAACGGATATAACCAACGACGCTGCTCTAGATTTTCTCCCGAGGCCTTTATTAATTACTTCGTACTATATTCTCTAACATACTTTTTTCAATACTTTTTCACATTTCATGACGAATGTTAAATGCATAAATCATTCGTAATTATACCTACTCGTATTAACCTACTGTATAAAAAAATGAAAAGAAGTTTTAAATCGATACCATAGTACGCATTAATAAGAAACTTCGTCAATTCGTCCCGATTTCCTGGCTCTGTTATCCAAAACTATTAATCTCTGAGTCAAATTTCACAACAAATATTCACACGCACCTACATCTTCACAAACTTTGATATGAAATTAATGAAATAATGATTCCATTCTCACAATCCACAGAAACCTATTTCTAGCATAAAAAATAGTTTAAGAGTCTTATTCTTAGACCCACTTAATACACACAGAAAATTTCATAAGAATCAGTCATGTCATTACGTAGGAATTTATAGATACAACCAATATTTAATGTACAATTATGGCTATGTATTATAAATATTAAGTAGGATAAAGACTACCTAAATCTAACCAACTGATAAATTGATCTTGTCACAAAATGGTTGGCACTAAGTTTGTGCGGACAGTTCGATCGGTCGGTACGAACCGTCGAGGTGCCGAATGTTACCGAGTGACATAAATAGGGCGCCGATAAGACGTTGTCTGACGTCTTACATTCAAAAACTTACTCGTCTTGTAGACAACTGTTGGGACTGTTCATCTTGTTCGGAAGAAAATTACTTAGCATCAGATAATATTATATGTTTTACCACGCTTTTCATTCACACATTTAGTTTATAGCAGGGCGTCAGGAGTTCGTGCTTCAAAACTTCCTGCACCTCTCAGTTTTCACACAATTCAGGCTGTGGCGGGATCGGCAGTGGCCCTGTAGAAGACTGTCTTCGGCTCTCCACGTACAGAGAGCAGGCAAGGGGCGGGTTATTCTCTGAGCGAAGGCGTGGTGTGATGCTCGCTCCCTCTTATTTCTGGGGTTCGATGGGGCCATTTTAAAACCGTAGATGGGCTAAAGTCAGCCGGTATGTACGTGAAAATGCCTTATTGGAACCTTAAAAATCTAGAGAAAAAACACAGGATCGAAAGAACAAACTTGAGACTAACACTGTGATGATTTCGAAAATGCCCAAAGTTTATATAATTATTTTTAATAAAGTCAGGTAGATGCCTGCAAAGCCTATAGCCGTACCCTACGTATCTATAACCCCACATATCCACGGAAACGTCAATGCACGTCCGAGAACAAAGTTACCCGAGTTCCAAGCAGGAAATGACGTCATACCGTATACGTATGTTATGGTTGGGTATAGACAACGATAGATTCTTTTATGTCTTGACTCTTGACATTTTAAGGAGTTATGTTATTATTATTTTATGAGAAGATTTGGAGTTTAGTTTAGAATTTTATTTATTAATATATTAAACTATTTAACTTTCCCTATCTTGTATTGTCCACTGCAAACTGAAAGGAGTGGTCTTTAAAATAGTAAAGTTACATACACAAGACACAGGTTAGGGTTAAGTGCACTTACTCTATCACTTCTAATGACGTGGGTACTTTAATATAATTTATCACTACACATCTTTTATAACTATCGGTTATGCTCACACATGTATTTTGCTGAATAAACAGCAGAGGTACATTAAAATTCCAATCAATTATTCATACTTTCTCTGGACACTGGCTTCTGGTACTTTCTAAACAAGTTTCAACAGCATAGGCCTTATAGTTTCGGTGAAAAGTGGCTGTGACATACGGACGGACAGACGGACAGACAGACAGACAGACAGACAGACATGACGAAATTATAAGGGTTCCGTTTTTTGCCATTTGGCTACGGAACCCTAAAAAATAACCCGTACCAACGCGAGCACCACAGTAGCACTCACTATCGCTCCTCACGAATACATGATCTACTTAAAAATCACCTAAACAGCCCAACAACTAACGGCCATAAAGGGCAATATGTCACCCCGTTATCTCTGCACGCTCGTGTCATAAAATAAATGATCATAGAAGCCTAACTTCAAAGGCCAAATTAAACTCACGCACACTTTGATATATATTTATATCTGCTTACGAAGATCGAATACGAACCGAGGTTCATAAGATTTGGTGTGATGTGATCGCAGGTTCGATTCTCGATTAGTGTAAATATTTGTGTGCATGAATGTGTTTATTTGCAATAGTTTGCGTGTTTCTATTTCTATGTATAACATATATGTAATTATGAATGAAAAGCTGCACCCAATAGCTAGTTAGGTATAAAAAGCATTTGTCGAGGCATGATCGAGGCCTTCAAGGTGAGGACTACCGTTTCAGGCTTGATAGCATTAACAATAATGGCCTGTTCCTGATTAAAACCCATTTTAAAAACGGTACGCATTTCCACTTTATGAGCGTAAACGTTTACTTGGGTTTAAAGAGGTTGAGGTTGACTTGGGCAACGAAAATCTTGATGAGGCCTTTACGCCGGTCGTCAACGCTACATAAACAAATTTTGGTGGTGAAAAAATTACACACCTCGGTTTATGGGACTGCCTATTTAATGCAAATTTAACTATCAACTGTACTAAGTAAACAGATAGTATAGTTGAAAGTAAATGTGTATTAAAATAAGCTGTTCTCATTGCAAGTGAAAACAACGGGGGCGTCTCGACCAGGGAGCGTAGCGTGGCAACAAGCTTTTTCACTGCGGGTGCTTTCCAGCTGGGGGTGTAGCAGAGTGTCTATACTGCGTTGCACAAAATTTTTTGACAGAATTTGTCACTGAGTTAATTGACTCGGAGTGTCACGTTAGGAGCTAACTTGACACTCCGAAACCGAAACTTCGAAACCGAAAAATGATTTCCACGTTTGCCACCAGGCGGCGCTAATCAATTTCCATACAAATTTGCGTTTACGCGCTCACTAGCGAGTGTGAAATGGCAAACGCAAAAACTCAGTTTAAGCACTCAGAATAGGATCTTAACGGCCGGACCTTATTCTAGCTCAGTGGATAAGTACAGCTTGCATATAAAGTGAGTAAACATTATTATAATTTAAAAATAGAATACCCTTTCACGTTTGATGTAAACAAACACCTCTCAAAAAGTGAGAAAAGGGTTCACTATAAAATAAAATTAAGATCAACTTCCCTTCGCATATTTTTTTTTGCATCGCTGGAACATTCTGTTCAAATATTTGCTTTCGTACCCCGGTAAGTATGAACCGGCAACTTACAAGGGTTCTTATCTGCTTTATTTAAGTAGTAGTATGGGCCCGGGAGTAAATTGACGTCACATCCTGTGAGTATGCATTTAACTCTACTAGATAAGGATGGGAAATGATCCTCTACTGATATTAAATAGATATTTCGTTCTTTTACTATACGAGTATACCTACTAAGCGTAATAAGTGGCGTGGAAGCCATCATAATAAAATTCAACACATTCTGTAACTTTTATTAACAATTAAAAAGTAAATTTAACAGAAAAATAATATTTAAGTTGACTGACGTATATAGACCAATATACCTACCTAATCTTTAAGTCAGTTTGCTGCATATATATATTTGTAAATGATTTATTTTGACTTCTACGGGAGCTACTGCTGTCTGATTCAGAAAATCTCGAATCACATATATACTAGAACCTTGTTAGTTAGTCAGCTAGCATGTGAGACTAATTTGGTTCCCCAAGATCTTGGTATCCATATCTCCACAAAATTCTACTACTATTGATACTTTCTCTTAGGAACCACAAATCCCAAATGTGAACATATCCAATATCCATGCTTCGATAAACAGATAGGTCGAAGAAACAATAAGCCTCTTAAAGCAATCTCAGTGAATAATATCATAATGTAAATCTCTTTTCCTTCGAGGAAACCAACACTCAAATTATAGCCAGAAAGAATTATACATCGCGACTTCGCGAACTTGGTGACAATCCGTCGCAAAGTTACATAAATTGGATTGTATAAGGACCTCTTCAAAGATGATTCTTTGAGTAAAAAACATGAAACGGTCGCAAACGTACAACGTACAAGACTCTTCTCTCAACGGATAATAGGAAGCCTTGTTATAAACTATCCTCTTTGCTTATAAAAAACCGGTTAAGTCAGATACGGACTTGCATAGAATGGGTTCTGAACCACCTTTATCCAACTCATCTTAATATATTATACCAAAAACCTTTTTGACGGAGACCTGTTTACAGTTTCAGTTATGTTCTAAACTATTGCACTGCATAAAATACAGCTGTTGACAAACGAAGGGATATCAAAGTCTTAGGCGGCGATTTCACCAGTTAAAACCTGTTAGATCTGAACGCGTTTATATTCATAGGTAAAATTCAGCCTTAGTAATTCGGTTTGTTGGTTACCCTTCAGATCAAAATATTGAAGATCAAAAGAATTCAGCACATATTTTTACGAGAATATATCATCGAAAGTCAGTCACCCTTGGGGTAGTCAGAGACGACATCCTTCCACTAGCTACAATCCTGGCGAACATCTTTTGCAAGAAAAGGATGAAAACAATTCCTTCTAATTTATTATTAGTAGGTATATCAAATCACATTGTGTACAAAAACCACTAAACAAACACTCTGGAATTAGTTCTCAACAACAATGAGACGCAATAAGACGTCGCTGTGAATCCGGCGGCTGCTCAACTACTTATTTTTTATGTAGGAGAATATAACAAAGACTTAATAAAAGTTTCTTTGTACTGTGTTTAAGGCGGTTTTCTACGGTGCGTGAATCTGCTGATGAACGCGTCAACTGCAAGCTGTGTGCGGACTTATCTGCACGTGATTGTGGAAGCAGAGATAAGTCCGTAGAGGTGCGTTGAATACACGACGCTTTAGTTAAGTTTAGTGGTAAGTAATTGGGTAGGTGCCTATTGTCAAAATAAATTATATATTCAACGACTTTATTATAAGTGCTTCACATATAATGTTTATTGTTATTTTGTTACTCAATTTTCCTTTTAAATACACTAAACACTAAAAGTAAATAATTTAACACGAAAAACTATGACGTCGTATATGATCATTTAATACAAATTTCTGCAGAATATACTGATTTGACATTTAATAATAAAAATAATAAATTTAAAAATTCAAAAACCCGACTGCCTAAAAACTGAAAAGAAAAAAACAAGCACTTAGATTGATGTCCGGTGGTCTAGAAACATAACAACTGAACAGTCGGGATCCATTATTCGACAACCAATCTAATTTTTCAATGGATCCCGACTGTTCAGTTGTTATGTTTCTAGACCACCGGACATCAATCTAAGTGCTTGTTTTTTTCTTTTCAGTTTTTAGGCAGTCGGGTTTTTGAATTTTTAAATTTATTATTTTTATTTTATACTTTTTAGTTATTTACATAGCTGTCCAGATAATAATGAAGTATAAAATCTATCTTTTATGGAGTTAATAATTTTCGTGTAGTGAAGGGACATCACCGAAATTCAACCTTAATTATTATATGTTTGCTCATATCTCTGGTTCTACTAAACCGATTGTAATCAAACAAACGTAAGATTTTAAGTCTGACCAAGACCTTTAAAACAAATAAAACCGCATCGAAATTCGTTCAGCAGTTTTTGCGTCCATCGCAGTCAAATGTTTGTGGCGCCAAAAATCCGCCATTTTGATTTTCTAGAAATTTTAATATACCTGGTGTCACTCACACAATCATGACGAATCAAACAACACCTTGTTTGTCAAAATCTGTCAAGCAGTTCAGGCTGTAGAGCGTGCAAGACAAATTTTCAAGATTTTCATTTTGCCGCCAAAAATCCGCCATTTTGATTTTCTAGAAATTTTAATATACCCAGTGTCACTCACACAATCCTGACGAATAAAATGATACATCGCATGTCAAAATCCGTCAAGCCGTTTAGGCTGTAGGCCGTGCCAAAGAAATGGACATACATACATACATACATACATACATACATACATACATACATACATACATACATAGTCTCGAAAAACATTACCCTCCTTTCTTCGGCAGTCGGGTAAAAAGGGTCGTCTATCCCATTGAACCACGATGTGTAGCAAGCAATCCTTGGTAGTGAGCTGTGCGTAAAAAATTGTAGAACAACTCACCGTGGAAAGCCGCCTTAAAGAGTAGGTACAGTTTCTATAAGATTATTAACGCGTATTTGCACAGAAATGTTAAAAGATTTGTTATTAGACGAAACGAAACTCGTTACTTCTTATTATATCATAATCCTATCTATTGACATGTGAACGTATAGACATTATTCTGACTCGCAAGGACTTTTGTTGGACAAAGTACTTTTTTGCTTCTTCATCAGCACCAATCCCGGTTGTATCCAAAGTAACCAAAGTTTGCACTTTGGAACCCAGGGCCCCCTTTTATACGCCTTCTTTCCTTATTTGGTTTAGTTGGCGTTTATGGGAGCGACTGGCATCTGATACAGTTTTTTTTTTCGTGCGGAAATCCTCATGGATACCCACCCCGTGGCCAGCGGGGCAGATTATGTCGGACTCTTACCGACTAAAACCGCACGCCGTCTAGGCTCTTCTGACGCCAGGGTGTAAGGTGGCCCGAAGAGCATTTCCCTCGCACCCCGGCTTGACCCGGGCCATCTCCGGATTCGAGATCTGACACCTCAACTCCAATTCCTCTCGCAGAGTCTCGTCCATCAATCTTCGGAAAAGCGAATGTTAACTATCTTTAGATACTTTTAAAAGCAGATCAGTAAGAATCCCTTATTTCCGTCGGTTTCAAGAGGACATGAGTAGATTACTTTTTTTCCAAATAAATATATAGTGCCTACGGGACTTCTGAACCGAATTCCGTATATGCAAAGTCTTTTAGGTTCTAAACCTTTGAGAGCCTTGCGCCTGATACACTCATAATATGAAACAGTACTGCGCACTTTGCCATAAAGGCATCACGCTAAGAGACTTTCGCTGTGACGTAGGCAGTACTAAGACCACAGAATTAGGGTAGGATAGATAGGTACCACGGGTGTATTAAATAGTATGAAAACCGTACTGATAAATTTTGTATAATATTTTAAGTCCTTTTAGGACATACTCAACGTCATTACAGTGTTAGTTCCGTTGCCCGTTCTCTGATTCTTTCTCTTGGCTTTTTCAGGCACGAAAGCCGTCTGAGCCCTTACACATCGGGGATGTGAATGAAACTGCGGAGCTTCGTCCGTTTATCAGCAGGCAATTGATGCCATCACACTGTACAATGAAATTTATAATGTTTACTGTCAACAGTAAGATTAAATGTAAACTAAAGTAGGAGCTCGGAAAGCTGCGGAGAGCTTGGTAACTGTATCAGTTTGATGACACACTGGAACGGGTGGATTGCGATATCTATCATACTCTAAGTCTGTGACAACGACCTATGTTTATGTTATAGGCAGTAGAGCAGCTGGAGTGTAAGTGAGATTGAGGTTTTAAAAGCCTGCATAGGTATTGTCTTTGAAATTTTATGTAACCTATAATTTTTTTAATAAACTTGGGCCTATATATTCCCGAAGGGAGAGACAGAAGCGTGACCTCGAAGTTCCACTTTGTAACTTAATATCAATTGAAAAGCAGCATAATTGTCTTTTATGTATTTTTTAAATAAGTACGAGGTGTGGGTTTGCTTGGTTAGGGAAATGATACCTTATAACTTAAGATCGACGGAAAACATACCTCATTCTTTAACTTTGGTAAAAAGTTAAATAAGAATGCTTTTATGAAAGTATAAAAAAGGAAAATATAAAAGTAAGGACGTACCTACATACCCCGAGATTTATTTTGAAAACAAACAAACAAGTATGAAAACAAATAAAACAATCGCGGTTTTTGAGTTCAGAACCTGAATATAACTTGGAAAAGTATCTACTATTTGCTTTTCGGTAAAGAATTACTCTCCTATTTCGTCCACTACAAAGACAAAGCTACGTGTAAAAAGTAGAATTAAAACTGCCACGAGTATATTTTCCACCTAACCTAGAAAGACGCGAAAACTTAACTACAAATTCCCCAGTTTCATTAAAAATAAATCCCTTAGAAATCCGTATAATCTAACAGTTAATTACTTGAGTGTAAACAATTTGGTGTATCGCTGCGACGTGGCCAACATGGCTGCCGGAAGCGGCCATCTTGATTGTGCTCACCGGATATTGGAGATTGACGTCCCATGTAATTACCTAGATATTGCATCCACTTGTTTAGCTTTGATAGCATACATGTGTCTGTGTTCGAGCAAGGTTCAACCCATGTTCAACCTATTGCTCTTTTGGAAACAATATGTGAACGACTTTGTTTAGTTAAACACTAGTTTAATGAAATAGGTACTTAAATTTTTTTTAACGGGTTCTATCGCGACTTATTTGGATCAAAACTCACTTTCATGAGTAGTGAATGTGTGTGTTGAAGTACAGTTCGCGGCAAAAGTAGATGATGACTTATTTGTGTCTATACGGGACAAATCTTTGTATGTTTCCGTACCATCTTAGGCAACTTTTTTTAAAGTTTATTTGTGTTTATAAAGTATATATATGTTGATAGCTATAACAACTCTTATAAGTCTAATTTAATTAGAGATAATTCCCGCTAATTAAATAACAATGTGGAAAGGTATTGTGAGATCAAAGTAGAAGCTTTATCCGTGACGGATCGTATTCAGTAATAATATCAAGTTTCGCTAAACCACAGCAATAGCGCGTGACTCTAATACAATTAAGGTAATGACGCGTTGTCGTATAAATTGAGTTTATCAATTACTGTTATGAAGGTAGATGGAGAAGACTTATGAAGGAAGGGTTAAAATGAAGCAAAATATTAGTAATTAATTATATAGTTTACTGTTAAACTATTAGTCCGATGTACGATAGAAAAAACGCCCTACAAAATTATTTCTGTAAAATATTACCTTCATATAAAAATTACTTACAATTAAACGCTAAGGAAGTTTGTCAGACTTTGTCAAAAGGTGTGAGAGTAACTCTTAATAGCTGAAGAGCCATTGTTATCTCTTTTCCGCGGTGTCGGCCGTCCTGCTAGACATTACAAAAATAAAACAAAAGAAGTCCCAAATTAAACTTTCCTTAAAATGTGGGAAGCGATCCTTTTGTCGGGGTAATCGAGGGGCGTGATGGGCCGATCTCTGCTCCCAACCCTAAATTATCTCGCCTCAGCGGTCACAGATAAAGATTTAACTATTAGGCGAATCTTTTCTTAATGTTTTATAACTTTTATTTTCACGTTTTTTCCCCGTCTTCTTTCATTTATATTCAGTGTTAAAAACTCTGAGGTACTTATTTTACCTTTTCTTGTCAGTAATTGAGTAATTGTGGGAAGATTTGAAAGAAAGATTGATTATCTTATCGTGGTGACGTCATTAGTTGCAATTCTTCCTACGCTCAAAACTTGAGAACCCATCAAAATGTTTGAAATTCAAACCAAACTCATCCGGATTTCAGTACACCTTATAATTTTCATTGCTCGGGATTGGAAGACCTGGCGGTAGTCAGTCCTATGAAAGTCAAAACCAACCAAGTAAATGAGTAAATGGAGGTAAAAAGAGTAAGAGAAAGGATTTTGGGCTCCAAATTCAAACTTTGGATACAACTGGAATTATTAGAAGGACAAAATTTAAAAAATAGAGACTGTTAGTTGCAACTGTACACGAACAGAGTCTTCAAAACAGAGGTACTGTCCCTATCAGTTAAACTATAATTGATAGGGACTCCCAATCGAGAATTGATTGTGCCAATGTCGATCCCTTACTAAACAGGTTCCATTACTGAAAAGGGATACGGCCAGGTGGCACCCGACCCTTTTCTTATAATGAGCACTGTAACCCTGTCAATACACTATGGGATTTGAGTGGACCTGAAATTTCCATAATACAGTCCAATAGAACATTTTTACAGAAATTCTGAAATAAATTATGATTGTAAAGTATGTATGTGTATGTAAAATTTTGACGCAATTAGTTTACCAACTTTTCCAAAAATATAAAATGGAAGAAGTCAATGTACAGGATGGGCGAACCCGTGACCAATGAACGTGAACGTCTGAAAATGCAGCAGTGGAGTTTGTTGCGCCGTTTCTTCTCTACTAACGCCTAGGAAGCGGTGGTAAACTTAGTATTAAGTAGTTTTTGACGTCAAAAAGATGTAATTACATTGCACTATTTTGAAAATAAAGAAAATAAATAAATCAATCAATCCCTTTTTAGACGAATACTGAAAAATTCAGCTACATGGATACGTCCTGGTTAGCTGCAACTTTTGTTTACATTAAGTGGCGTGGGAGCCGTTTGCTGAAAATTTTAGGATTAATTGCTAGTCAAAATATGCTTTCTAAAATGGGACTGGTTACTGATTCAAACTCTGTCCAAGATGTTGGCTTTTACGATTTAAATATCCATGCACACTTTGTATATTTGTGACTACCACTACAACTTTAATTGCTATGAAATTTTGAAATGTCGCTGCCTGCTACAACCACTCTTGGTTCTTTAAATGTAATGATAGGGTATAAATTCCATCTTTCAACACGTAACAGTAACTTCATTTGTTCAACAGTTACTAAAGAAACGATAAAGCATGTCCAGTAGCTTTTAAAAATAGAATCCATTAGTATACGCGGCGATTTGTGTACAACTTATCTCCGTGAAACACCTGAGTTCTGGGGGAATGGAGTTGACCTGAATAATTTATGTGTAATATTAATTATCAACTGTAATTTATTACTGTGGCTTACCTTGGATCATACTTTGTGAGTGTATTCAGTAATTATACCAACGTAGGCCACACTTTGTGAGTTAAAATCTGATATTATAATATAAATATTCTTTGACAATGGCACAAGGGTCTATTTCTATATTGTCGGGATAATGTTACAGTGGCGCCCAACGTGGGGCCTATTCACTAACATGAAACGTACATCCGAATTTTTGACTAAAATATGGTATATAGCGGTCTATGTAATGTATTTATCCCGCAATCAGACCTAGAGAAATCACTTTGGTAATTCGTTCGGCCTAAACCTTGCCGAAAAAATCTAAAGTTAACTCATAGTACTTGTACCTACTCGTAAACGAGACGTCATTCGTTCGTATTTCACAGGTAACTAACTACAACAACTGTAACTATATCATAAATTAAAACACTTATTACTTGATATTTCTTTCTTTTTTTTTTCTTTCTTTCTTTTTATATTCTCAAAACCGTAACGTTCAGATGCCGTGCTCTTAGAAATATTTATTTTCCTGCTTAGTATGTGCGGTGTAACCTTGATATATTGCGAAACAGTGTCATAAGAGACCGTTGTGGCGTGAAAGATGATATAGTGACAAGGGTTGAGATAGGTACCCTGAAAAGGTTTTGGACACTTATAAAGGACGTACGACTACAGGATTTATAGCGCAAATTTTAGTTAAAAGGTCAGTTTAGATTGTTTTAGAGTAACTTTCTCTAAACTTGATGGGAATATTCTTAAGAGATTTCATGTGTTTAGTACTGTAACGAACCTAAAAAAAATGGCAACTGCTGTGTGCCATCCCAGAGAGAAAAACCTTCGTCTCCCCGTCTCGTTCGTCAACCCGCAGATGGTACGAGCCATCAAATGAGTTACTTGGTTTGAGCCCCGAAGAAATTACGCTAAATTTAGTCTTAAACGACAGAACTGTTCCCAACCGCTATTACGAAGCAATTATCACATTCTCTTCCATTCTTTACCATTACTGAACCAATAAATAACAATTAAGGTAGCGCGTTTTATTGCATTCAATAAAGAAAACTCATTCCCGTTTCATTAAAGAAGTAATGGTCAATTAATTGTAAATCGAAACCACGGTGAATGTGTAATTAATAGCTATTGTACGTGGAATACGGATCCTGTTTCCGTTTCCCACAGGATTCCCGGGTAGAGCGATTGACTGTAATACACTGTATAATACAAAGGTCGCGGGTTCGATACTCGCGAAGCAGAAATATCATGAATATGTAAATTTGCATTAGTTTCAGTGTCTTTATGTAAGTTATGAATAAAAAATGCATTCTAGAACCTATAATACACGCTAGTTAAGTTACGCTTGCTTTGAGTCTAAATAGAGTTGTGTAGAACCTTCTAGTACATATTATAAGATCCAATCCTAATACAAGTATTTCAGTTTAGCCGCAAAGGTTAGCGAGAATAACAGATATGTGTTGACCACGTTATAATCGTCGCCGTTTTTAATAAAGAAATTTAAAAAATAGGTATCTCTGAAGACAATTAAATTGGGCTGTTGTAATGTAAAACTAATGCTGATTGCCTATTAAAACCTCCTTCCATAGACAATGACTTTTGTTCCTTTATAAATATTCATGAATCTGTGGACAAAGTACAGTCAGCATCAAATGTAAATCAACAAAATTGTCGTGTACTTCCATCCATAGAATTCAAAATAATTTTATTATTCATTTAATCTCATTTTTAATAGCTGATTTTATGTGATTTTAGATACTGATCGTACTAACATATATTACCCATAACATTTGCTAGTGAATACATAATGATGGTGTGGGAGTAAGCGGCCATTTTGTAATGTGATGTGAGAGTTAAGATGGTGCCGAGGTTCTCATTAGCGCGGCCTTTCACTAATTGCAACCATACTCGACATAACTTGGAGCGCAAAAAAAATGATTCTTTTTATATTCTTCATAATTTTATTCACATTCTTTATATTAACAAATATATTATTTTTAGTAACGTGAAGAATCTGTTTCTCTTTTTAGAAGATGTGTAAGGCGGTATAGCACTAATTTCATTCACTTTTGACACGTATTAAGAAGTAAATTCAAGTGTAAACATTTTTATGAAGGAAAAGTAATTTATATTATATTTTCATTTCTTTTCATTACTTTTCGAGAAGTTTTATTCACACGATTAATAGATGAAAACACCCAGACTCCTGACTTTCCAGACAGGAATAAAACTTTCCAGTTTTTATGTTTTATTTTTAAATCAACCGGCAAAATGGTTGGAAATTATCTCTACGAAAGAATTGGATGGACTTCCCCGAGTCCCACAGCCTATCAGGAGCTTGTGTAATCTGCTTTAAAAGTATAATTAATAATCGTAGTTTTTACACAAGTTTCTGGTATGTTCGCGAATAAATAGCTACTATTCGAGGATTAAAATAAAAATTAAATATTATAAATCTAAGGAATTCTACACAACGCTATCTAGACCCAATGTAAACATAACTTCATTAGCTTGCATAATAATCCTAGAATTCGGATAGACATATTTAAATACATTTTGCTTTGTATTTTATTCCTAGAAACCTCAGTAGGATAGGCTAGGGTCTCAGTTGTCTGAGTTTTGAGGGGAAATTTGAAATACAATTGATTCCCCTGCTTGTGGCGCTCACAACTTTGCAGATTTTTAACAAACAAGAATAATGTGTTAAATCAAGTGCTTATGTGTCAAATTTAAACACATTGTTCTTGTTTGTTAAAAATCTGTTGCGCGCCAGGGAAACCAATTGAATACGCCAAAATTCAAGATTCACCCTTCAATATTCAGTTCCAATTAATGTTATTAACCTCAATAACTTCGGACCACGGCAATTGTGTTCTGTTACCAAAATAATTATAGCGCTCACTGCCTCTTGTATTATTCATATCGTGGACTGTTTTTCGATCGACATCGTTCCAATCTGTTGACACAGCTATTAAAATTGTACGTACTTTGATTCTGGCATCGATTTCGTGCTTACCTGTGAATAAAATAAATATACGTTAATACCTTCTTTAGATATTATCGGTAGTAGGTATATCATGAAATAACAAATATAACAATAAGAACTGTGACAGATTCTGTTAAAAATTAGTTTTATTTCAATATCCATTTAATATTTAGTTACAAAAATATATGGATGACAATTTTTCATGCATGGGCAGGTTCTCATTTCGAATGAACGAGGTTAAAATGACAATCGCTCCCGTAAGTCAAATTAAACGAAATCGTGGTATCGATCTACGAGTAAATCGTAGATGTCTACGGCGTAGACATTCGTAGAATAGCTTTCCGTAGATGCCTGTGGATCGATGGATAGCAGCTTCAGTTAGTTTATAACAATTACATTTTACAAACTAAAAACTTTTTTACCATTGCTGCAGTGCGCAGCGGGAAAAAATGGCGAGTAACGTAGTGCCGGCATTCGACACTCAAGTATAACAGTAAACTGCCGGCGAGTGGCATTCGAGTGAACAGTAATCACTTGCTGATCGGAGAGCCATTCACGATATGTCGAGTGCCGCCATTCCGATATTTGCTACGTTCGAAATTTGTAATCAATCTGGGGCTGTCTATCCATAGAGCGAAATTTGAAGCGGCCACATTTTTTTTAAGAATACCATTTGAAAAAAGAATGAAGAATATAGAATGTAATAACATAGATTTAAATTGTGTAATTAAAAATTCTACGAATTCTTGTTCTTCGTTTAACAATGCAAATATTTGTATGCATGAATACTCGTTTATTTAATTGTATTAGTTTGGGTGTTTTGTGTATATTTAAAAAAAAACTTATTTGTAACCGTAAGTTAAATAAATGTATGGATTGACAAAACAAACATATAAAACATATGAGGAGTTTGTGACTAAGTTATTACCGAGTAGGTTAGTACATTGCAGGGTAAGCAATATTAGTCAAGTCAGTCATACGATGGGTGATTAAGGTTCCCGGTTTGTCAAAGTATTCTTAGTATTCAGTAATATTCTTCCTATTAGAAAATTTTCTGAATCAGCTCAAAAAGAGTTCCTTAAGTCTAACCTAACCTAACCTAACCCTTACCTTTTTCCTACCTTCATAGTGTACAAAAATGTTCCAAAGAAAATTATTAAATTTCTCGTCACCATTTACAATTTTCACTTCCAAGGCGCTTAAATAGATGTTTTATACCAAAAAGTAATCACTCCTATAAAAATATAAAATACGTATGTAAGTCTGTTGGTTGCACGGTAAACAGCCCGTATAATCGTCCGTGTACTGAACAAAAGGCGTGTAACAATAGCTAGCCTTGGGTCAACAGGGCTAAGCGTCGAGCTACGCCCGGATACCGAGGTTGTATCGCGGAACCCTACACTTGGACTGAATGAAAACGGCCAGTCGGATTATATGGGTTTTGTTGGAGTTTGTAACTTTATGTTGTATAGTCATCACCAGCATTAAAAGTAGATGAACATTTTTAGAATTTCAAGGGAAGTTGAGCAAAGTAATCTACATCTCTTAGTGAAAATACTGTTTGTCAACTAATTTTGATTAAAATTTAATTGATAACTTTTATTAAGATGCTAACTGTGCGTGTAAAATGGTAGTAGCGTGTATTGTGGTATCCTCCTATAGTGCCGGGGCTTTGCTGAATTAGATCCTGAAACTTTACCTTTAGCTTACCATCAGGCGAGGCGAAGTCATTTTGAAGTGTCCTATATAAAAAAAAAATCTGCCGAGCCTTTACCGCTCGCCAGGCACCCGCAGCGCGGTCTTTTTGCCTTTCGTGTGCGTTGGTAGTATAGGATTCCTTTTGCGTAGTATAGGATTTCCTATCGTTCGCGGTGAAATTGACAATTCGCGTATGTCTGACATGAACTATTGCTCGGAAAAATGAATCATTATAATCGCCCAAAGAAGAGTGCATCGCAAACATATTGACCGCCCCACCTCGCCGTCTGCATAACGCCTTATTGTCGGTAGTTATATGGCTACAGACTATCCTCAAAAGTGTAAATCAAAGCAGCTTATTTGAATTTCATATGAGCCAACAACACGAGAGTACCGGTGTGTAGATTTCGTTGAAGTTTTAACTGCCATAAGGCTTACGAGTTACGGTATGATTTAAATATAAAATGCTTGTCATCGTCGGAAAAAACCGCCTGTGAAACTTTGTAGTAAAGCTCTCGCTGAAAGTTATTAATACCCTTGCCTAACAAGTGTGTGTTGGTATAAGAAGATATAGGTATACTTACATACAAGTACTTTTGTTAAGGCGTGTGTCACACGAACAGTGCGCTGTCAGGGACGTCAGTAATCCTGTTTTTTGACTACATCTCCGGTTTTACTCAATCGATTGTGATAATACATGCGTAAGAACCTTTCAAACAAAAAAAAACCGCATCAAAATCTGTTCAGTAGTTTTAGCGACCATCGCGACACAGCAGACAAACAGACAAGACCCAAAAAATGAGATAGAAGTCAAATATAGCCTACCATGAATACAAAAGTGTTCAGAGTCATTCATGTATAATAAATAACCCAAGATTCTTTTCGAAATACCTTAAATGTACAGATACTAATAATTTACAATTTTAATAATATCTATCTAAAGATTAAAATATAGGAAGTACAGAAACGTTTCAAAAGTGTCTCAACTATCATTGTTTTGGATAGTACATCTTATCAAATGTCCTAAACACAACGTTCCATTCGCACTCCTGAGGCGTAAGTACATGACATACGTTGTATCTCCTATTATGCTTGTGGTCATGACAGCCATTAAACAACCGAAGCTTGCGGTGGGAGACAACACCGACAGCGGTGCGCCGGCGGGTGGGGTGTCACTGCCCCATCCCACGCACCCCACAGCTTACTAAGTAACTATTAGGAAGATAATTAATGAGAATCTACTAAGTGAAGAGTACTCATATTTAGGTCAATCTTAATCCATAGTAATATCATAGATGTGGGAGTTTCGCTTTTCGCTTTGATATCTAAACTAGTGAACCGATATTGTTGAAATTTAGTAGAAAGATAGACTAGAGCTTGTAAAATGACTGTTGCGATCGCGAGATGCAACGATCTCTCAATTTAACATTAATATATTCATCGACAACATTTAAACTTTTGCATAGGTACATTAAGAAAGATTAAAAAACTGCAACCAACACAAGTCATACAACTAAAAACTAACACAAAAATTATAAACCGTAAACTACCCGACATTAGATTTTAGCTTTAGATGAGATAAAAACCTCCACAAAACTGGGTCACTGAAAAAATATCGCGGTCACAGCATCTTGAGAGAAGCAGCGGTATCGAAGACAGCGCATTGTGTACGGGCATCCCTCGTTTTGTTTAGCACTTCAGTCTAGAGGGCTCTCACCGACTGTCAAAGGAACGAACTACCTTCTAGAGGCTAAAAATTAGGAATTATAAAAGTATAAGAAAGTAACGTTGCTATAGATGAGAATTTTTAACAATTCAATAACAACTAATTGCGAATAACCATAAACAACAGAACGCTTTTTGAAGTTAATTAAGTTAAGTTCATTATAAAAATATCATCATTCTCTGAACCTTGTCCCAACTCAGTTGGGGTCGGCTTTCCAGTCTAACTGTGATGCGGCTGAACTTCAATATTTTCCGTGGAGCGACTGTCATCTGACCTCCACATTATAAAAATATATTTCACAAAAATAATATCCTACGGCATTTTGAAAATGGAGTTACATATCTAAAAGTTAAAATTATGCGGCTACTTGGGATCGAGAAAATATTATCCTATTATATTTTTGATAAGCCTCAACCCTCCATGCAGCCCAGTCACCCGGAATAAACTTGTTAGAAAACGATTTATTGCGAAAAAACCAATCTATTTATTTGCTTGAGGCGCCCTCTTAAATACAGAATGATCAGCTTTGCCGCCGATGGAGATCAGACACACTCTCATCTATAACCCATGACTTACTGGAGCAAAAAAATTTAGTATCAATTTAAGAGCACAACCCTGGGCCCATAATTCGGATTGGCCAACTGTAGGTACGGTAACTACGCGTTCTAATACTCTGACCTATTTTCGTATTTCGTTCGTTACGACTGTCATAAGAACTAGATGTTAAACAGAATAATGCCTCCAAGCCTCCAACCACTAACACTGTTTGTAACTGTCATACCTACATTACATTACAAAAAGGCGCGCTATATCTGTATATATAGACTACCTACCTCATTCATTTAGTTTCTGCATCCCGTTCCAAATTTTTAATTTAAATCCATTCCCGCCACCCCTGAACCACAACACAATTCTTGTTCCAAACAGTTCGTTTCATTCTCTATTTATCTAGTTTTTAGGTCCAAAACTATGCAAGATTGCTGTAGTAGTCTCTAGTGGTCATGTTATGGTACAAAGTAGCCCTCCAAACTAAACGGCAACTGACAGTTTGACAGCGCTTTGGCGGGCGAAAAGTGACGGTTGGTCTAGTTGAATGTAGAGAGTTTAAACTGACACTTGACACTGTTTTGGTGAGCAAACAGAACTACAACTGTGTAAACGACTAGCAGAAAAGCTGTTTAGAACCAAAAAAAATATGCTACGTTTATAGGTGAGCCAAGAATGGGTTTTGAATTTTGAATGTGAAACGGGACGCAGAATTTGAAACCTTTTCATTAGAAATAGCGCACCTTTTTGAATTGAAATTGAATGATCAGGGAGATCGATTCAAATTATTTATAAGCTTCTAGTTCAAGTTATATCTTACCAATATTATATACGCACAAACGTAACGAATCGACGAACGAAATTTGATACAGGGGATAGATTATTATAGTATGGCATAACACATAGCTTTTTATCGCTGAAATTGTCCAAATTTAGTTAGGAAATATTAGACAATTTATAATGACAGTTTTCTTTTGAAATAAGTGTAGTGTACTCAATGATTGAACTTTAAAGCTAAAAATGTGTATAATAGGCATCTACCCCCTGAGTGTAACTGGTAATTTTATCTGTTTTTGTCTCGTCTCCGCTATAAAATTTTATGATGGCCCTCGCGTTAAACGGTTATTTGTTTGGATGGATCATAAAATATTTCATGAAATTATAAAAGTAAATTGAATATTTTAGGTGTACACCTATAAATTTCAATTGGTTCAAAGTTTGAAGGTGACTTACTCCGAGTGTAAGTAAGTATATTTAGAAATAGCTAAGCCTGCGACTTCACCCGCGTGATTTTAGATTTTAAGTTTTTTAATTTTTTACTCGTAACCCTAATTATTTTTCCAAAATTAATGTAGCCTAAGTTACTCCTTGTAACATAGGCTATCTACCAGTAAAAGTCTCGTCAAAATCTGTCCAGTCACAACACAGATCAGCTGTAATAAACAGACAGACGGGCGGACAAAAATTGTTTTGTACATCCAAATGCACTTAGTAAAAAGGTTTTTTTTTTAAACTAAGAACTAAAAACTAAGAATAACTAAATTTAATGTTTTAATTGATGTTATGAGAACTTATTTTCCACCGTATTCGTAAAAAAAAAACCTACTTTTTATGTTGGCTGTACTTGTGCCTTCTATAATAAAGCGCAACCGCACTGAAATATAATCTTTACGACGACGGTTAAAAACTTGATAAATGGCGCAAATTATTCAACTGTTCAATGTCCACAATGATGGATGAGTGCGCTGATAATCAACCCTTCACATTTGACTTAACTGCAACTCTGCGAGTCACATTAATCATTTGTTTGACTTTTAGGACGAAAGCACACGTGCTTCTTTTTGCAACTAGCGTTTTAGTGATTTTTCGGACACAAGTTACCACATTCGCACATATTAAACCTAATTACTTACTTCAATAAATTGAGTATAATATATTATTGAGGTAAGAGTCCGACATAAACTGCCCCGCTGGCCGCGGGGTGGGTATCCATGAGGATTTCTGTACGGAAAAAAGGGTAGGTAAGGTTGACTTAGGCTGAGTATACATAGATGTTTGTTAGTAGTGGATGGTTATACCCAGACTATCTAACCACGTAACGATAAATGTGAAGGGTTCCAGCTTGCAGCGCTGCTTGTGGCCTAACCAAAACGCATACAAACTTATATTATTTGAAAGCGCTACAAAGCTGCTTGCTCATGTATAGCTCATGTATTAGGTACCTAAAAATCCTTAATAAACCCTTTTTCTAACCCTGCTCCGATTTTATTTATTTAAGTAATGATCTGTAATTATAAAAAGGCCCAGGTATGGTCATGATTCTTATTACATTAATATCCGTAACGTATATTAATGATAAAATGGAGGATTAATGACAAGTTTGGAAACGACCAATGAGAACACAGTGCTTTTTAAATAGTATAGGCTGAGTATAATAATCATAATCAGCATTAGTCTCTCAGTGTTGGGGTATAGACCTGTATAAACCAAATTAAAAGGAGTAAGCGAACCACATAGTGACACTTAGACGCACCAGGGAACAATGTTAAGATGAAAAAAAAAACAATAGTCGATGGATGGTACTTCCCCGGTTGACTTATAAACTTTTATTGATTACCAGTTATCGGAGCGAGAGCGTACCAGAATGAAATATTGCTTAGGAACAAGTTTACTTTATTTAGAAACTTTTCCGACTTTTCCGACTTTCTGAGACACTTCTAAAGCTTCTAGGCGAGCATGGAAAAATAATATAAAGTGTACTTCGTATCAAATTATAAAGTTAGCTGCTTTGAGGCGCAATTGTTTGAGTTATGAGAGATTCTTTTAAATTATTGTATTACAAAACAAACTTTACGTATATGTAATCAAATATGGCAACCTCCGTGGCGTAGCGGTACTAGGAGCGTTTAACTGCTAAGTCAGAGGTCGCGGGTTTGATATGCGCTCAGTGCAAATATCTCTGTATGAAAATGGATATTTGCATTGGCCTGGGTGTTTCTATGTATAATATATATTACAAAATAATATATATTATGAATACAAAGTATGTTTATCCGCATTTTAGAACACATAACATAAGCTAGTGAAACTATTGCTTACTATGGGTCTAAATAGCGCTGTGTAGAATATCATAGAATATTTATTAAAAAATGTATAGGTATGTATATTAATTTCATGTTTAGAAAAATATTTCTTTAGTTGTTTGATCGAAATCTTATACGAGTACCCCTGTTATTTGAACATCTATGTGGCGTATTTATGGGCGTAACCCTGTCTTAATTCGTAAAATATTGGGATATTCTAGATTGTATCTATAGACCATAAATATTGTTAGCACTCAAGTACATAAAATAGTTGAAGGTAGCCGCTAATGCCCTGTATGGTCCAAAACTTTTATGCGCCTGGGCAACGGAGACGGCAGCTCTTCTCACTGGCCGGGACACTGCCGCTTGCGCCAACACCGGCAGAGGCCTCAAAATAGAAAGATCACAAGTGAAAATATTTTGTTCTGTCAAAATATGTATGTCACATAACATCAGATCAGATCGATACATCCATCCCACAGATTTTTTATTATAGCGCAGAGGAATTTACGAAGGTTTTACTTCACAAGGGTTATTAGGGTTAAATAACCCCAAACTGCAAACAGCCGCTCACAAACTTCAATAGTGAAAAGTTAGTAAGGATCTCCGAAGTTTGATAGGTTGCCATATATCTCAGGGTTTTGGAATTTAGTACACTGTGGCCTCGTCGAGTTCATTACTCCCATCATAGACCAACTGAATCAGTTAATAAAATGTGGATATTCAATACTTCTCTGTCTACCCTTGCCGAGATTACAGCTATGAGTAAAATATCCCACTCGCCAGGGGAGATACTGCTGCCTGAGGTTAATGCCGGCGGAAGCGGGAGTGGCCCTCTAGAGGGCTGCTCCGAGGCTCTACACGAGTCCCTCTGTCTAGCAGAAGTCCATCTTAAAATCGTAGATGGTCCGGGGTCATCTGGGGTGCGAGGGATGTGCCTATTGGGTAACCTTACACCCTGGTAATTGAGACCCGAGACAGCGTACGGTTTCAGTCGGTTTTTTTTTTTTTATTGGTAATAGGCTCGCGTTTGACCACGATCTCACCTGTTGGTAAATGATGATGTGGTCGACGGTGGAGCACGCTTGCCTAGAAGAAACCTATACACTCTCGACTCCAGACTCGTTCGACATAACCACCCCTGATGGCCAACGGGGGTGGTACCCGAGAGAATTTCTGCACGATAAAGAGGTAAGTATGAGTAAATAATAATTTTTTATACTCATAAAAGGTTTCTAGTAACATATAAATGTATAAAAGACAAGAAGACAGTCGGTAAAAGGAAGTGCGATTTAGCAATCCGGGATGGCGTCTCGGTTTATTTCCGGAACACAAATGAGGGTTGCTCGCCGTATATGCGATGGAACACCGAGAGAGGCGCCGAAGGGAGGAGGAGGCAAGGGAGGTTCATGTACGAATTTTATTGCACCATCAGAGCATCTGACAGGCGTATAGATAAAAGTTTAATCATTCGAATGCTATATTGGGGTAGAGGTGTGGCGAAGTTTATCTTGACTAAAAATACAGAGAGTAATACTTTTTTGACATAATAAATAAGCATTATTATATATATGAACGTATGTAAGCCTACAGCTTTCAAAAGCCTAATTTGATACAAACAACACGGGCAAGATGAAAAGGCTTACTAATTAGTTAAATATTACATTAATCTTGTCAAAGCGAAAACATTAAAAGGATTCTTATTACGGTGGGATTATCAAATATGTTTTAGACATCTTTAAGAGCGGCCAACCCGTTATCATTTTCATATACACTCGTTCGTACGTGATAATGGCATTAAATACGACTATTAATTTATTTTTAAATTATCTGGAATTACAATACCACAGACAGACAAACACAGACACTTCAAACTTATAACCCCGTCTTTTTCGTGTCGGGAGTTAAAATAAAAAAAAGACATTTCTACGTAAACTGAGTCTGTGTTTAGAGAGAGTCTTCAAGTCTAGAGTGAATAGGTTACTTCTAGGCAAACGTGCTCAACCGTCGACCACATCATCTCTTACCAACAGGTGAGATTGTTGTCAAACGCGAGCCTATTACCTATAAAAAAGCCTTGCACAACTGGAAAGCCTTAATTGTTTTTTAAACCACTTTAGGAAGTCAAATATAAACATTCATTTCACAATCTTTTGGTATTAAAAAACTATTTCTTTTATTAAATATTTTAACGATAGTTCGACCGGGAGGGATCCTCTTGAAGAAGTCTATATCTTATCGCCCTTTGGCTCAGCATCGTAACCTTTTACGATAGACACCTCAATTAAATGAGTTAGTATGCAGATAGTATTATGTGTTGACAAAAGAAAGCTTTATGGACGTAGTTTCGTGGGATAAGAAAGGTTTTGTAGTGTACTTACTGGTACTTAGGTACTTTTTGCTAGGCTTGAAATATCGTCTATAGGGACGGCTAAAATAGGGACCCTCTTTTTAGAAGTCTGAAATGGTGATTCTTATTTTTCAGAGGGTCAATTCTCGTAACAAAATATGATTATAATTCAGTTTCGATCTCATCTCGATTTCATAAATGTCAAACTTGACATATAGCTAAAGAGGAAAGAGAATACATACTAATTACGTTTATTTCGCAATACAGCATACCTACGTAGCAGAATACTTAACTTGCCCTTTTTCCCAACTTTTAATCACGATTTAGTCACAATCAAGTCAATCAATATTGAATGTTGAAAATTTTTGCTTACCCCTTTTTTCATAGGATACGTCAAAATGACTTCACCTCGCCTGATGGTAAGCTAAAGGTAAAGTCTCAGAACCGGGGTCACCATTTAACCGCCAAGCTAACGATGAATATGAACAAAAATGTTTTGATGACTTTCTATAAAAAAAATATTCGATAATACTATAGGTCAGGGTAGGCGAAGTGTGCCATTGGTGGCACGCGGCACAATATTTTGGGCACGTCGCCGGTCATAAAAACTTGTGTAAAAAATGTGTTTAGGTATTTTATGACGACCTAAAGAGAATGATCCTATGCTACGGAGTGTTCAAATATGTTATAAAACGTCGTATGACACTGAGCGCTTCCCATCAGGTGGGCCGTGTGCTTGACTGCCACCTAAGTGATATAAAAAAAACGTTTCGATGGCACGCCAGTGACCCCATAAAACATGTTTTAGAAAAAAATGGCACGTTGATGCATAAAGGTTCGCCTACCCTGCTATAGGTAATGAAATACACATAGAAGCAGTAGCTATAGAACATTTTTCATTTTTGTACCGCAGCCCGTGATCCGTGCTCTCCCAAATGACTGGTCTTGCTCAAGTGAAAGTCGGATAAAATCAAATCATAACGCTTGGCCGACTGAGCACCGAGCAGGCATTACCGTGCCTTCGCCCGGCCACATGGCGCCCACCTTCTAAAATAAAACAATCATTTACGTTTCAGGAGTGCATAAATTCACTCAACTTGAAACTTCTGAGGTCTATCTTTGCTGTAAGTTACAGGCTAATTGTTTATATCTGCAATCTGTAAGGAAATAAATTAAAAACCGTTTAAGTTTTCTCGTACTTTTTTGAAGGTTTTTCGTTTTCAGTACGATTAACCCGTAAGAAACTTTTGTTAATTTTGATTTTATTTTGCTTAATTTAGTTTGTAAATATTTATTTTGTTTAGTTTTTAGTTTTTATATTAATGTAAATATTATTTAATTTACATTGTATTTTTATCATAATAAATACCTACACATTTAGTTTTGTATAGTTAATTAATAATTTTTAATTTTTTTATTGACTAATAAAAACATCTCTACTTGTTCACTGTCATTTTAGTACAATTTATTGTATTGCCATGCAACAACCATACTTATTAGTAGTAGCGGTGGTAGAAGCTTTTTATAAAACTTAACGGGCTAAAATATCTAACCTCTTTATGCAGTATAACATTTTTATTTATCTCGACGACGACGGCGGAAAAGTTAAACGAAGTCAATCACCGGTTTGATTCAGTTTTATACCAAAGAGGACTCCATGGCTGTTTCTAGGGAGCTGTATAACGTGAAAGAAATTAGATTTGTGAGATAATAATAGCTATACCTAGCTATACTAGTATAGATTGGTCTATTTTTATGATTTTTTAATACTACACTGCTGTTATAGCAAATAGAAACAGTATCGTGAAAAACCACTACTGACCAGCAAAAAGAAGGTGTCATACAAATAACATTACAAAAAGACTCGCTAGTCCTATAAAGATAGGTCTCAAAATTCATTAACTCATTTATCTTGTTACTGCCTCCCGTTCCAAATTTAAAATTTGAAATTCTATTCCCTCCTCACCCAGCCAGGAATCGTGGTACATTTTTTAAAAGTTTACGTGAATGTAAATATTGAAATAAAATATTTTAACCGATTCCATGGGGATTTATTAGGGTGTTATTATTATTTACGTCTGTCTTCCCGTGACTATGACTGTTGAAAAATGGTGGAAACGTCGGGTTCAATATAATATAAATAATAATAAAATCCTCCACCAATAATATAATATCGAGATAGAATTCGTTTAAAAACAGTTTTATTTCTATCAAGCATCGAGTTGGCTAGCGTACAACAGAAACTAAGCGAAACGAAGCCTCTGAACGGGTTTTGAGTGGATTTCAATACAATTGACTGATTCCAATATTACATAGGGCCTCCTTTCATTTTACTTGCACATTGATAAGGGTTTCACTTTTAATTGGATTATTTTGGCTTCCCAGAAGGGTAAATCAAAAATCCAATTGAAAGGGATTTTCCATAAGGTGCTTACGAATCGATAAGGGTCATTTGCTATCATCGAATAGAGTTCATTTGTTTATAATGTTACGGGGAAATTACAGAACAAAGAGAGATAGTTCTTGATAGAAAATAAAATTTAAAACATACCAATACCTACTTAATTGCCCAATCGTTAACCTTTATGCCAGACGTGAGAGATAAAAGCAACCAAACATTTTTTAATGTTAAATTTTCGCAACTTGTGTTTGTCATTAAAATTCTCCTCACCGGCTGAAACGCCGGTGAAATTTAATTAACATGCACGGTATCATATGAACGTATGATGATAATCTATTTCATTGCACGACAACAGTTCCGTGGGTTTTAACTGTTTTAAAAACCCTTTTCTTTCTGATTCTCAAAAATTTTATAATTATGAATAATTTTACGCATATGCGATACATATTCATATGCGTACACGTGCGACTGTAAGGGTAAAATTGTGTGCCAATAAGTGTATTAAAAGTAAAAATTTCATGGTACTAGGGTCAGCTCACACCGAGACGCGACGCGACGCGACGATGCGCGGACGTTTTAATAGAACAACTTAAAATATACTTTATTTACAACATGAAAAGATACACATTTCATTTTGAGAATTCAGAATACATTGCATCACGCAGCACTGCGCCTCGAGATCTCTCGCGACGTCGCAGTGAATGTTTTCGTATTGTAAATAAAGTATATTTTAAGTTGCTCTATTAAAATGTGCGCGCATCGTAACGTTCGCGTCGCGTTTCGGTGTGAGCTGACCCTTATTCTCATCTTTCTCCCTGTGGGGTATGCAGAGATACACAGTCTGCTATTACTTCCCTCCTTACACACTTTACGATCTTCCTCAACTGTCATTAAACCTTTTATGTATGTCTGCATATTCCCGTTATCATAATTGAAAATTAAATCGTAGAACGCGTTATTTCAAAAGTAATTTTAAAAGTTCACGCTGATTTTATAGACGTTTTGGGCCTAAATATTATGTAGGTCAGTATACAGTTTCGAAACAGGCCCCTTATTCTGTTTGACAAATCGTACCGTAACCATCCACGTTCGTACTAGCCGACATATTTAAATTGGTTTAGTTTTACATCGGTTCTTTCCTCTATGATAACCTATTGAAATCGACCAACTTCTCGCGTATCGACTGTGATTAGAACTCGATGTCAAACAGAATAATGCCTCTGGATAGATTGGAACTATTGATGAATTTAAAAATGCAAAAATATTTTTTTTATTAAAATGTCGAAGACTGACCAATCACAACGCATCCCAAACGACCGTGACTGTGCCAGCACCACTGATCTGTATTATCTATAGATCAGTAGCCAGCACCGACATGTCGCGACTCAAACTACACCTGCGAGTGCACCTTCATTCATTAAAAATTGACAATGAATTTTTTCGTAGCGTTAATAATGTTTTTACTCGAACGAGTGAAAAAGATAACTTTTTTATTATAACTAGTACAGCAATTTGGACTTTTCAAAATGGTATCATATATCCTTCAGAGTAGCTCCCTTTCTGGTTGAAAACGACTATAAAATCAGCTTGTATTATCATCATCTTCTTATTGGTCTGGCTCGTTTTGTTACACTCAAGCACTTGAATTTTTTTACAACCCACTATTGCAAATACAATAGAATGTATCAGTAGAGGTGAGAATTGATTACAATATCTGATACTGTTACTTCTATCTCATATCTAATTTGAACTTTACTGACAGATGATAAAGTTCAATATCACACAAATTCGTTTTAAAATGTCTCTTCGCTTCCCTTCCGTGACAACGTAAATTGAACCTTACAGTTTCGTAATTTATCAAAGTAATGGGCTGAAATCTCCATAGGATTCCTTAAGAGAGCGCTAACTCAAGAGCCCCTCAGACAGAGAAGTAAGGAATCTTTTGTTGAATACAGCTCATGATATATTAAATATTTGGTTGTGACATTAACGATCAACAAATTGTGGCTATAAAATTTGAATAAAACATCACAATTATTCAAGCGTGATAGTGATAGCGGGGTATTATTGGGTAGTGAAGGAAATACCTTTTAGGCCACTTTACACCCCGGTCAGGAAGACCCGAGACGGCGTGCGGTTTAAGTAGGTTCGATTCCCATAACCGCTAGTCGCAGAAGTGGTATCGGGAGATTTCCACACGAAAAAAAGGGTTTTTAGATAAAATCAAAATTTTGCTGTGATATGTTATCTTTATTCACTGTTTTGGTACAATCGCAACCAGAAATGTTTGATATTTAATCATGAAATGTCAATATCTTTATACATTTTGGTCGTAAAGTAACACACAACTGTTACTGGTCCGCGTAATTTAAGGGAAACTGCGTCTATTTTACCGACATGATATATTATTATAACTATTTGTATATTGAAGCAGTTAATCATACACTGAACCAATTTGGTTCGTCCCGGCTTCATGCGGGTAGATCACGTATTGTAACCCCTCAGGGGTAAATTTCCTGCCAATTCAGACATACAAAATGATGATAAGTCTACATTACCTGTCTGTAGAAATGTAATAAGACGGATAGATTTAAACTAAATTTTATAAACCATATTTTTTGTTACAAAGTAACGCTAATGACTAGTGATGATAAATTTCAATAATTAATTAATTGAATCTTCATTGATGCTGTGTGAAACTTGTGTATTCATTCATTGTGGGCATGAAGTAACGCGTATGACTAGTGTTGACAATTTTTTAATGATGAATATGTTAGCAATGT
Source organism: Lithosia quadra (assembly GCA_963576445.1). Taxonomy (NCBI): domain Eukaryota; kingdom Metazoa; phylum Arthropoda; class Insecta; order Lepidoptera; family Erebidae; genus Lithosia; species Lithosia quadra. The sequence goes on from OY754882.1 coordinate 2,670,881, forward strand.
ACTGAAAGCAGTTAATTATAAACTTTTATTAATTTTAATCAAAAAGTAACGGCTATGACTTATAATGATTAAATTCAATAATTATTAAATTCATGATTAAGTTAAGCATTTATACTGAAACCCGCAACTTAAGCATAATATCTCAGTAACTCTCCAAAGATTTATTCACTAACATTTACAGTTTAGCTAATCTCGACGTTCATAAGCGTTGGAAATATATTTACATCTACAACCAAATCTCCAAGGTAATATGTAAGACCTGTGAGGAAATCGAAGGTTGCGAAGTACAATCACGTACAAAGTTACTAGAAGCTTCTAAGGTATTCTATCAGATACTAATAGCCCACTTTACACAATCTCTAAATCCCGTGGTACGTACGGGTGTAAAGGCTTACGCGCGGGTAATCCTGCATACACAATTGTGCGGGAATGTACATTTAGGCTTTAAAAGGGATGTTTTCTCATGTGTGCTAATTCTTGGTAAAGATATTTCTCGCGAGGAATCTTCTTTGAGATGTGTAAAGTTTCTTAACTAATATAATAGATGCGAAAATGAGTATGTTTGTTTGTTATTTAAGCATGTGATGTGAAAACGGCTGGGTGATTAGGGCTGAAATTTTGCACATAGGAAGAGTACGACAAAAATGGATGTGTGGAGCTCCATCAACGCGTCGGGGCCCAAGCCAATCTTCAACTGTGAGTCGGTAAGTTTGCTGATGGATGGATGTGACTTTGGTGCAGGCTTTTCTCTGGGATTTGGGGATTGAAGAATTGATTGATTGATTGATTGATTGAGAACTGGGGTAGTTGGTCCTACTCCACTTGGAGTTAGGTTGCCATAGTAGCTTTTCTTTCAATATATATTTGTAAATACATTGTTATGGTTGTGTGGTGCCGAAGACATGAATTAGCACCCTCTATCATCAACATCATCTTCATATTAGGCTCGGTCGATCAATATTTTTTCTGTCGGTACCTAATTTCGGTCGGTCTACGGTTAGGTGACAATTAGCTGAATTTTTGCTGACTAATAAAGTCGTAATTTTATTAAGCTAAAAGATAGGTCGAAATTCTAATTCTAGATTAACAATGATAAGTTAAAATAAAAAATGAAGGCTAAGCTCAGTATTTTGAGGTTATTAGCTGACTCATACAACGAAGACTTTCTTTGTAAAGGATTAGTTCTCAAATGTAATTACTTTTTAACCGACTTCTGAAAAGAAGGAGGTTCGCAATTCAACTGTAGTACTTATCTGTGTTTATTACCTCAGGACGTTTGAGTGGGTGAACCGATGTTGATGATTTGAAAGCTTGTCCATTTGAAATTGGTTATTTTATAGAAATATTTTTTTGGATTATGTCGCAATTTATTACCCTTTAGTATAGCAGTGCGTTATCCCCGATGAAAACAATGCCGCTTATTTTGATACAATATGTCTTAGCAATACTTGATAATATTTTTAATTACCTTTAAAAGACCTATCCCTAGACAGCTTTGAGATACCTACTTCGTATCCCAAAGCTCCCACGGGAACACGCAATTTTATTGTAGCTACTAAAAAACCAGGCCGCGTTTAGCTAGTACAATATATCTTTACTACAATAACCTACTGGGTACCATCTCATCAACAATTCCAACTTCCTGACCTCTTTTTTGTTACCGGAATGATAAAAAGATTTCAAAAGTGGTAAACATTTCTGACCGCGATTGTACATTCAGGGATGAGTACATAAAATATTCATAAAGGTACATATACATAAGCCGCTTGGGCACAAAGCCTCCAGTCAGTCGGGAGTTCAATAAGAGAGGTTTTATGGCTTTAAAACGGGTGTGTGTTGCCACGTCGTTAATCAGTCAACCCTGTTTATGTGTACTTTAATAAGTACATATGTAATGAACCTTTATTATTACCGTACTAAGTACTTTATTGATTAACTAGCTGTGCCCCTGACTTCGACCGCGTTTACTTGGAATTACGTTTTACTTTTTACGCTGAGCCCTTTTAATGAAGTTAAGTTAGAGACGAGAGAGTAACTAATATTGAAACAGTGTCGCTTAAATTGGACTTTCTGTATAACTGAGAAGTCGTCCAGATTAAGCGCCAGTTCATTATTAGTTACATTACCCTACTTTTTATGTTACTAATATCTACCACATCACGTTTACGCAATAGTTTCAATCAATTCGAAATAGACATAGCATATAATTACCGTAATATCACAAAAGTTACTTAACTCCAAAAATAATTCGTTATGACCCGATTTCAACTGAATCAAGTAAAATGATACCACACGGGAAGCACTAGCTTTCAAATAAAAAAAGAATCATCAAAATCGGTTCATCCGGGCAAAAGTTCGGAGGTAACAAACATAGCCAAAAAAAAATAGTTAAATAGAGAACTTCTTTTTTTTTTAAATCAGTTAAATAATAACTAGTCGTGCATAACTGCTAATTGTAGATACGTGTATATGCACATTTGACACGCGCCAAACAAAGTCAATCCCGCCAACATTTGTTCAACGATAATTGTCACGCGTGAGTGGGTGCACAGTGGCTGTTGCTCACCGAGTGCTAATAACACGGTGTATGGGAGGGGGCACGAATAATTGGGAGGCAAACCGAAGTACGTTGCAGTCAGCGCTCTGTGAAATTGGTGACGTATGTGAATATCATCATACGAGTCAGGACTATGAATGGAGCAGCAGGTTGAATAGTTATAGAATCATATATATAAAAAAGTGTCTTAAACAAATATACAATTTTACTGAAAGAAAAATACATTTCGAAATCAATTTAAACTACATTCGAAGATTTTTATAAATTCGCTTGTAACATTCGGTAATCAAACCGAGTAAAATCCGAAAAAAAAACATTGTGTAGTTTTATGGTATCAAGGTTTTAGTCGGTTCGATTCCGATATAACCACTTCACTAGCTCAGGTGAAGTGGTACCCGTTGGGGGTTTCCACACGTAAAAAAAGGTGAACACTTGTTACTTAATAAACTTCATTTAAAAACAGCAAATATTGTGTCCGGCTCTTACACGTTAAGCTGTGGGTACATTAGTAATTAGGTGGTTGGGTACATTGTTGCGTAACCATTGCTCTACAGTCGCTTAATAAGGGGGTTTGCATGTTGTAGGGTTACATTTTTTGGTGAAAGATGTAGGTAGACAGAACAACGCTAAGATGATGGTGACGTTGGTAATAGTAACATCTAATACGTAAATCTAAAAAAAGCTAAAAATGGTTACGGTGGTATTCAAAACTCACATTAATCATGAACCCTGAGAAACATTACACACTTTTTCTGCGCAGTCGTGTAAATTGTCTGAATATAAGTACTGGTTTTGCAAAATAGCTCCTAGTGTATTCTTAAGACGGATAAAAACATATCCAACCGAAAATACTTTTTATTTTATGACAAAGACGGCCCAAAATCTGACCTGACCGTAAAGATTTCTTTATTTTATGACCTAACCGCTTTCAAAATACGTTTAATGGAACACTTGAGGACATTATTTTTTTGTATTTAATAGTTTATTTCTATAATAAAACGTAAATCATGACCGTTAAGGCGGGCATTTGAGCGCGACACTGCCACTTGCTACCGCGTATAATTTTTGATGGGTTTCTCTTTTTATCTGACTGCAAATAAGGAGGTGTTTTCAATTTAAATGTTTATATGTTTTAATACTAACCAGCTATTGATTCAAATGTAAATATTTTAAGGAACACGTTGAAAATTATGAGTTTTAAAACTGTTGTACCACTTATACCACATTACCTATTAGTTTTACAACAAACTAGCTACACCCCGGGTTCGCCTATGAGCTATCTCCATTCCAAATTTAACTCAAATCTGTTAAGCCTTTTCAGTCAAGAATGAAACGGTACTTCGTAGCAAGCTCGTAGCCTCTCGTAGCACAAACAAAGCCACTAAGCCGTAGCACTCGTAGCAGTTAAATTTTGTTGCAATCGTAATCACTTGCAATCCAGTTGTTTACTTAACAATTTCATTTAGAAGCAGCAAACATTGTGTCCGGCTCTTACACGTTAAGCTGTAGGTACATTAGTAATTGGGTGGGTGGGTACTTTGTGGCGTAACTGTTGCTCCACAGTCAGTTGATCCTTTTTTCTTTTTTATACATACTTGTACCGAGGTTTGTATGTTTTAAGGTTATATCTTTTAGGGTTCTGTACCTCAAAAAAAAGGATCCGTTATAGAATCACTTTGTTGTTTTTAATGCGTACAAGTACATCTGAGACGGATGTACTTCTGAAACAACGTTGTATTTTAATGTTCTTAGGTTTAGGGTAGGTTACAAAGACAGCGCTGTGTATAATATATACTTATTCATTATATTTAGGTAGTTCAAATTGACTTCAACGTCTAAAAGTGGGTCAACCCTTACTTTAAAAGCCTAATAAGGCTTTAGAGTGAATAAAATAGAGGTAATGTTCGAATATTATTTATCAGCCATAAGTTGAATTTAATCTATTTAGTTAGTGTCCCAGTGCGCACCAAGCTTTATACTAGCTATAGTTTGCAAGACAATAACAGTTAAATCGAGTTGCCCTCATAAAGACAGTACATCTGGCTTTTATTTTGTTTCTACAGGCAGCTTTTCACGGTGCGTGATTTCGAGATCGGCCGTAAACCAGTCTAACCAACGCACTATTTTGTTTTTCGTACGGAAATTCCTCCCGTCGGCCATCAGAGGTGATTATGTCGAATTCGAACCGACAGCACACCGTCTCGGATCTCAATTACGTTACCCAAAATGCATTTTCCTCAAACCCATTGCTCCACGAGTATATGAATAAAAATGTTTTCATCTTTTCGTATCGCGCGTGATGATATTGCAGAATTACGCACCGTGAGCAGCCGCCTTTAGGATATCGAACCCAATGTTTACTCGTTTCAATTAATTTCTATGTTCTGAACAGTAATAAAAGGCATTTGTTTAATTACTTTTATGAACTCAGACTCCGTCAGGAACACCTAAATTATGCGTATTTCATTGTTTTGGTACTTAGTGAAGAATTATAGACCTGGTTTCACCCTCATCTCCGTTCACGTTTATGTATATTACTGTATAGATCCCTCTTATTTGAGTGGAAATTATTTGCCTAGTTTCATATTTCACTAGCGACCCGGGACTCGGCTTCGCCCGGGTGTAAATTCCAGTTTTCCAATAAAAATATATAGCCTATGACACTCAGCAATAATGTGGCTTTCTATTGGTGAAAGAATTTGTAAAATCGGTTCAGTAGATCCCGAGATTACCCCTTACAAACTTTACCTCTTTATAATATTAGTATAGATAATGATTAGTTGTACAATTATTCGACTGTATATTACAAAGTGTATTTAGAAAGATTGGCTTGGTCAATGGCTACCGCTGGAATTCACCGTAAATAATGTTAAACTTATTTAAAGGTGAGCTAATTTAATTTAATCAAATATAGACTACTTATCTCATGTCGTAAAATCATGTAATTAACTTTCTAAACAACATTAATCAGCATATCAAAAAAAAATTGATATACTTTCATAGTATATTACGTGGGCGACAACCCTACCTAGTATCTGGGCGTGTCTAGGATATTGGAGACGATTACAGGCTTCAGACGAATCCTCTTTGTGCAATGCTTGTTATGTCCGCTCTAGCGACGACTGCAGGAGACAGATACGTTCGAGTGCAGCGTCCAAACGATACGAGAAGACTTTCCTACAGGTAGATTTTATATTTCTTAGATTAGGTATAACCTGTGATTTAGTTATAACCTAGTTAAAATACACGTAAAGTACTCATGCAATTGACAAAGGCAATGTTATCGGGAATTAATGTGATCATGGTAAGGGTATATTTAACCTTTGATTTTGGCTGTGATCACAGGCTGAAGATCGACTTCTTTCTGTATTTAATAACGCATAATAATCCTTCTTATAGAAGTTTCGGGAACAATCTGGGAGTCTTCAAGTTAGGTTACTTCTAGGCAATAGTACTCCACCGTCGACCACATCATCACTTACCAACAGGCAAAATTATGGTCAAACGCGAGCCTATTACCAATGAAAACAAAACGTTTTAAGGCTATACATCACGCTATGACTCTTAGGAGTCTAACAGTAACGAAAAAGAGACGCATGATGCGGTGGAATAGAACGACACCGACTGTGGCGGATGAAATCATAAGGCACAGCTTCACCTTCATAAAAGTGTCGAATTATTTTAAATAAGATTGCTCTAGGAAACTAAGTACAGTCAGCGATAAAACCAATTTTGTCATTAACTGTACCATCACCTAGAAAAGAATAGATCAAATTACCTCTCTTCCGCTAGGAGCCACCCTTCACCTCCATATTTTGTCCGACGACTATGATGAGTATGATGAAGACCAGTAGAAGGACCAGTATGCAGCAGATGGCGACCGCGAGCATGGCCGCGTGTTCGCCCAGCTTGGCGGAGCCCTGCGCAGCGCAGGTCTGCGCCGCGGATAGCGTTGCCGCAACCACCCGTGCACTAATTCTGAACGCTTCCTTCACACCCAACCAATACAGTCAACGTGACGTCACAAGTCTTAATACCTTCTGATTTTAAAATTCAATTTTGGAATTATAACGGTTTTAAGATCACTGTGGGTAGTTGCGATTTTAGATGATGAAATTTTTGTTTATGACACTTTTTATAGCACTTTTACATACACACTCTTCTTCAACCTTCACTTTCTAATATCTCGAGCTTTTATTATTATTATATCGTATACCAATAAAATTTGAGCACGCCAATATTTTGTATACTTCTTTGAACAAAATTATTGCCAATACTACTAAAGCATAATTTGAAGTTTGAAGGTAAGCCGCCGCCTAATTTGAGTAACTTCCGAAGTTATTTATAAGTTTATCGCTGACACGGTATAAATCAGAATTCGTGGAGCACCTTCCAATTTCACCTGCCATTACCCTGGGGCGACGGTGTTTTGTAGGTACTCGAAATTCCAATTAGAGCGAAAGTTGAAATTATATATACATCTTCCTCTCTCCAGGGTTGTAATGTACGGATAAAAAAGGACATAAGATTTCATCCAAATACGTGCCTATCATTGTAGGAACAGCTAACGATATAATACTCGTAAGTTACCTACTTAAAACTATAATATTTAAAACTTTTTAAAGCGTAATTGTTGTTAAGTAGTGTTATAATCCCTAGAGGATAAAATCGCTTATGATTTTATCCTCTATTTTTGTTTTTAGTTTTATTATTAGCCTGTAAGCCTTCTTAAAAGAAAAGAAATGAATAAATGAATAAAATATCACTTCAATACTATAGATACTACGAGTAATAAGATAAGTCGTTTTTAAGCGCTCTTATTTAAACGTCGTCGATCGATTTGAAACTTTCTAAATATGTAATATCCTGACGACTATAAGTTTGATAGCGCCGATGTCATCTATTGATGCTGTAAAGTTGGATAGCGAAATTCTCCGACTAGGCAAGGTTATGACGCCTGGCAGGCCGCAGCCCTGCGTTTATCGTCGAAATATTGTACGGATGTAATAATGATATCTAGTGAATTTCACTTGCGCGATGCAAAATCGATAGTTCTGCAGTATTTCAACTTCTTTGCGTTAGATGGCGCTAGGTACTTGTGGTATCGCTACACATTCTTTCATTACATTTACCAACATGCGATTTTTTCTCTTCATGTATTATTCGTTTCATCAAGGTATTTTATTTGCAACTTCAGCCGACCTAAAAAGTCACTAGTCCATAACGTAATAGACAAAACAAACGCACACAGCCCTACAAAAGCCACAACTCAAATATTCATTTCTGTGGTCGAGATTACTTCGCAATCACAAACCTGACAATAACAATATTGTAGAAAACCTTTTTCTCCACAAGGTCGCGACTCGCGTCCTTATATTTATTGCGAGGGCTTTGTGGATTTGTAAAATGAAAAACAGAGGCAGAAATCATCACCATCCGCCATCTTGCCGCATACGGTTGGCGGGATTTAATCACGAGTTGGACGCGGCCATTTTTATCCACGTCTGGTTTATTATGATTAATTGTAGGGATTTTATACGAGTACCTTTTTCTCATTTACTGAATTAGTAATATGAAATCTCTGATTGCTTATTATGAATGTAATGTAATAACATATTTTGAGAGGTGGGACGTTACATTACGTAAACAGTGTTTTTATGTACTACAGCTGTTGCCCGAGGCTCTTTTTATTAGGTGTAAATAATAATAAATTAAGAATACAGATTATATTACAATGAGAAGTTCATATTGAATAATTTATTTACTTCTGAAAGGCATGCATTATCTGTATAGATTACTGGCGATGCATAACAAGAACATTTAAGAATGAAAATTTAGAAACAGTTACTAGACTTAATGTCTAGACAGTAATGATGAAATTTACTCTGATATAATAGGTACAGAACACTAATGCTATCTGGTTGAATGACGACATTCGTTCTTTTAAATGCTCACCCGATTAACTATGTTGATTGGAATTGGAAACTACAGTAGACCACCGAAAGGGACGATGCATCTCGAACGAGTTTACATAAGGTTATATTTATCGATAAAGTTCGGCCTTAGCATTCCTGTATGCCAACACCTTCGAATTTTAAAAGAAATTTTTTGTAACATAGAACCCGTCTACACGCTACCAAAGCATAATTTATTAACCTCCTTTATACTTCAACCCATCTCTGAAAAAACACTAACATTATAACGTGACGTGGGAGGCTGGGATAGATGAGTTGGTTATCAACAGAGGGTAAATAATGGATGATTTACGAGTATGACACAAAAACGTGTTCGTTCAACAGCGGCCGTTTTTGTTACAAGTTTGAGACCTCATCATATGTTTTAGGGGATACGTTGCATGACTCAAATGGCTGCTTCAGAAAATACCCGTTTATCAGAAAGGAATTGAGTATCACCTGTCATAAGGCGATGGTAGCTGAATGGGTAAAGACGCGGCCTCTACTCAGAGGTAACGAGTTCAAATCTGGCCGGACAGTACCAATGTGAATTTCACTTTGTGGAATTTATATGTGCTAATCACGTGATTTATCTGCTGACGGTGACGGTGAATCCACATGTCTTAGAAGAAATTCTAAGGACATATCCGATCCACCAACCCGCTTTAGGCCAGCGTGTGTGGATTAGACTCTAAACCCTCTCAGCTCTCTCGTTAGAGGAGAGGAGATCCGTGTCCAGCAGTGGGACATAATTAATGGGTTGCTATTATGTCATAATCCTGTCCTACTGATATCATAACTGCAAATTTCTGAAGATAGATAGACGTTTGTTACTCAATCATGCTCTAACGGGTGAAAGGATCTGACTAAAATTTTGCACAGGGATATAACAAATCTGGATCCCTGGAGTAGGTTCCCATGGATTGCGGAAACGAAATTGCTGCGGAATACACACGAAGCCAGGCATTATAATACCTGCAAATACTTGAGAGGATAAGTAGAACTATATTAAATTAACACCCACTTATCATTAATTGTTTTCAGGTTCACATATATGGTGATGGTTTCCTATTACCAGTAACAAAATGCTTTTCATACGACTATGGCGAAGCCCAGAAAATTAAGTTAAGTGTTTAACCTGTATGTATGTATGGCCGTCTCTATGCGTTCTCCACCTCGCCTGATGGTAAGCTAAAGGTCTCGGGAAGGGCGTCCCTATTACATACACCGACACTACCATAATGGTGGCCCTCAACTTGACGGCCTCATCATACCGTGAGTTTATGTAATTAAAATACTATATAGCGATAGTTCCTACCACAAACGCCCAGAATTTGAAACTCAAATTAGTCTATTATAATTGTTTGTAAGTTTTGTTGACCTTTCAAGTTTCATCTCGACGTCGGCTCTCACGAACAGTTTAGGAACCTGCTTTCTGTTAGTAAACTGTGAAGACATAGCTATATGATACGTACATATACTAGAGAAATATGTTGTACAATTCGTTACGTAGATAGATAGATAAATAGATAACTCTTTATTGTACACCAACCTTAGTTATTAGGACAATGTTACATGGGTCACAATCATTTCAGATACATGTACAATGTGCGGCCTTATCGCTAAGTGCGATAACTTTCATAGCTAAAAAAATACAACTTACCTCCTTCTTTAAGTTGGTTAAGTATACTAAATCCTTCTACAGAATGTTAAAATACTTTTCAGAAAATTGCATCAAAATCGGTTCAACCAAACGCGAGAAAATCGCGGACAAATATGGTCAAAGAGTGAACTGCCTTATGGAGTCGGTTAAAAATTATTTTTTTCAAGTAGGCGTGAATGGCCATGTCAGAAACTAAGGAATAACTAAAAATACTCGAAAGTTTTCTAGGGTTGCGAGAATGAGATCAGAATTACACTCGAGTAGAGTCGTAGGCAATAGCTAGTATTATACAACACCTTTTATGAGGTCCTTACATGGAATTTTTATTATTAAATTTAACTAAAACCGATTGATCATTCCATTCGTGCTCAGTCAGGGACATCTAAAAAGGGAATAGTTATAAAATTAGCAATAAAGGACCTTATACATCATGACTCGTCCTCAAACATCGACAGCATGAAAGGGATATACATTTTGCCGCTTAATACTGTAGATAAATGAAAACTGTGTATTTTATCGTTACTACGTGTTTTGGAAAAACCGGTTACGAAAACGTTTTTTGTGGGTAACTTTTAGGTTAGGTTAGGTTATTCTGTATATTTGTTTTATTCACATGAATACTCGCCTTAGTCGCACTTATATGACGAATTGTGCAGGGTTTAGTCGTCTATAAGAATTCGAAGACTGTATAAGCGAATAGCGAATAGCGAGGGTTCCGCCATGAGAATCCCATTACAATTAGAAGTCGCTTAAATAAAATTAGAAGTCGGTATCTCCCGTCTCAAATGAGCTGTCCGACTGGGGTAGTACCTCCACCCTACAGAAGACCGCGGCCATAATAATCATCGGGTTGTGTTCCCACCGGTAAGTAGGGTAGCCAGAGCTCACTGTACCTCTCTTCCCCCCATCCTTTCCTAACCTCCCCGCCCCTTTCCAGGCCTCTCTCCTTCCCTTCAGGGCAGGCAGCGCGTGTGTGACACCCTTAGTGTTGAACACGTTCATAGGCCAAGGTGACCGCTTCCTATCAGGTGGACCGTGTGCTTGTCTGCCACCTACGTAGTATAAAAACATTCCACCTCTAGCATATTCTGTTCACGATATATAGCTACTTAGTTACAGCTATGTAGCAGTAAGATCAATAAAAAAATTGCTAAATTTATACCTCCGTAATGTAATTATTATGATATTAACATGATGTCAAGAGTGGAAATTAGGCCAATTATCTCTTCATAATCTCGTTCGGTTCGAGCCCGCAACTCATGTAACTACTACCTCTACATATAAAGTAGATAGATCAATAATACTGTTTTTATTTCGGCAGAGGGGTGAATTATTTATCGTATAGGTGTGCTAGTGAATGAATAGGAAAGTGCGATTGGGGAAAGCGATAACGCGTTTATAAATACTGGTATAACAAGTAAATAGATGTGTGTTTTATAACTTTCTTTCCGCAGAAAATATAAACGGCTTTAACCATTATTACACAACTGTGATATATCAACGACTTCACGTTACAAGAAATTCAATATGGAATGCTGATACTGACTATTTATATGTGCTAATATAAAATTGTTAGTTAGTTGTGTCTGTGCATGGTATCTAAATTAAAAAAAAAACTTTTTATGAATTATTTTATGTGACTGATTCTGAACAATACTTTTTCGGAATTCTGGTCTATTTATTCGCGATGGGCACCAAAACTACTGAATGAATTTTGATGCATTTTTTTATTACAAAGGTCTTACTTAGAATTAAAATCAGTCGTAAGTTTGATTGCAATCGGTTAGGTGAAACCGGAGATATGACCAAAAAATGATATTCAACCCCCGCGGAGGCAGAACCGGCATCACTTAGTTAAAGAATAAAATAGTAGTTTGTACATATAGCTTACACCCGTAACCTCCATACACCAAATATTTCCATTAATATTAGTAACCATTGATCAACAGGCAAGTTACTTTGCCACTTAAATAACACTACAGTTAACCACCCTGTATTATATAACGTAATGTTTCGGTGGCCACAGGTTGACGTACAGGATGTTCATAAACAATTCAATAACGTAATTGGATTCCCAAGTTAGGTACTTAATAATAATAAAGCCAGTTAGGGTGCTTTTATCACATTAGACGCTAGTGGAGCAATTTGGTTCTATAAGGTACATTTTATCACTTGAGAGATGAGATAGTATACACGAGTGTGTTTTGGTAAAGTTTGGCTTTGGTTTTATCAATAAATAAAGCACCCCATTTGATGGCGTTAGTCTGGACGTTAGACCACAAAAATCATGTATAAAAAAGAAATGTTTTTAATGTTTCAAAACATTTGTTTTTTATAGATGATTTTTGTGGTCCTTTGGGATGGGAACTTTTCCAGGCTCCATGTTTATGCTTATTTAATAACGGAAAACCCGAATCACACTTTTCTCATTATATCGAAAACGTTTAAAAATCATCACTCCATCGTCATCATTTTAGCGGTGATTTTCGTTGCATTTAGATGCAACCTTTCTTTTGCATCTTGACTATTACTGAAGCGAGTCCCGTCTGACCCACCATTTCAAAGAAAAAAAGCCTACGCCAGAGCCTTATCTATTAATCAGAAAAGTTAGTTTGGACCTCTAAGATCTTAGTGAGACTCCATAAACCTAACAAGATTGGATTGGTTAAGTTGTAAATTTCTCTTTGCAAATAATAACCTTCCACCACAGCTGATTATCACAAGCCAATCGCCCTATACAAGGCAGGCAATCGAATCCGAATGTAGATTCAGAAGAGGCCGCCTTCAAAATGGAACCTATTCATGCAAATGCGGTTTAAAGCCGTCCAATTTGATTTCGAGGTTTGGTTCGCACCGGTATTTGAGGTTGGATAATTTGCAACGTGCAACGCCAATATTAATGAATGCAATGCATGATTGTAGGGAAACTAATAACCGATATAATTTTTCATATCCTACTATTGTATGTTGTATGTTTGTATGGGAAAGCATTTAGCATTTAGTAATGACCTGACAAAATGCAGGCGTTTAATGCAGATTTCATACAATTTGCTTACTTAATACTTAAGTATATTTGAACTGAATACATCAGCGTGGCAATTTTTATTAATCCCCTGGAGCCCTAAACGGTAACGAACTCTCAAAATGGCTTTGTCGATTCAGTTTAAATTTAGTACATAAATATAAACTAAGACCAATAGAAGTAGCAGCTGTAGTTCAAAGAACTGGAAACTGTATTCCACGTGATGGAGTGCAGGTTTAGTACCTACATTAAATGTGAAAGATAATATAACATCCGTAGGGATTTCCGCGCGAAAAAAAAGAATGATACAAGGATAATGTTCAATCAAAATTGCAAGTCATTTTTGCATAACTGAGATAAACAACCAGTAATAGGCAACCGGTAATATATCTAAATTTTCAACGTAATTTTAATGTGAACCGAAAATATTTTGAAGATTTGAACTCCAATAATAATCTAATTGTAGCTGTTACGAAAATAACAAAACCCCGGGGAACAGAAACACAAAAACGTCATTAAATTATAATTCGTGACATGTTTTTAAAACGTGAATCAAAAACATTTCGAACATTTCAGTATTTCGGCGTTCCAGGATTTAATTTTTTTCGGTATTCTATACGCTTATTGGTTGAAAATGATTGACTGGTGGCCAATGAGCGTTGAGTATCTGAGGTGTTATCACACGAGTAAAGATAAAGTACCATAGATATTCATGTGGTTTTAAGTGTAATTATTATCCTGCGAGTATGAAGCGGTGACCTACGATATCTGCCATCTGACCTCCACAACTAATTGGTGATATCGAAGTTGTGTTCTTAGACCAACTGTCGGACTTTTTAGGGCTTCAATTGCCATAGATGGTCGTATGGTAACCGGGACAGACGAGTAAGAGGAGAGACGAGCACGGAATTAAAAATAATTGAGAAAAAGGAATTCTCACTTGTTCCATAGAACAAATTGACACTAAAGCTAGTGCGAACAAACGCTATAAAATTTAACTAACACTATAAACAGGACGAGAATAATTAATTATAGGGTGACATTAAATTAATTAACGCCACACTTTAAAATAATTAATAAGAAAAAGAAACATTGCAGTGTTATGATAATAATGTTAAAGTTGACTTAATTACCGCTAAGAGCTTTCTGAAAGGCTATTATTATGCTAAGCAAGAGCCGGCAACAGTTGAGAACATCTACCTTTTGTGAACGGACCTTTTGAGCGTTTTGTAATAAAACTTTGGTACTTTCCGCTACGAGAGGAACGAACTTCGTAAAAAAAAACATATTTTTTTACACTTAGGTGACAGTGTCACATTCGCGCTGCCAACCCTGTAAAAACCTTCTTGAGTAACCCTATATTGAAGACGTTTGGGAAAACCACAGCAGGGAGATTATTCCATAGCCAAAGAGTGTATAGAGTAAAATTCCTCTCATACCTCACTGTGCACACCAACGTGTGAAGAAATTCCTTATCTATGGCGAGCGAACGTTGACACTTCTATTTTCTTATTAATTCTGTGATAACACTCGATTGTCTTCCACAATGATTTAGGTGCATATTTTCAAAACAGTACTCAACAACATTTGATAAACATTATCAAGACTTTGTATCGCAAACGTAACAAACTTCAAAGAGTGATAAACACAGGGGTCTATTTCCAACATTAATTAAATATAACATCCGTAAATAATGTTATATTAGATGTTATTATGTTGAAGAACAACTTCCCGACGAAGAATTCTTCTTAATCGACGGCCAGGCGGCGAAAAGATTAGAAGCCGGCAATAAAAATGCCTGAGGACTCTCTATTACATTATTGTATTAACACACTATATGATACGTACCCATTTCTAATAAAGTTAATAACATTTTCAAGGGTACGTATAATCGCGCCATGAGAAAGGCAGAGCTCCACTTGCTCTTGTTGCGATCCTGGTACATAGCTTTCGCTTCTCGCCTATTTCAAGTTTCATTTATTTGAAAATCGAGATTAGAGCAATCCCTATTTCCCTTGGTCGCGGCATCACGCGTGAACGGCTGGACCGATTTGCCTAAAAATTGATGGAGAGGTAACTTAGAACTAGGATAAAGACATGAGATACTTTTATATCCTGCCACGGGGACGAAGTATACCAAGAGCGAAGCCGCGGAGCACAGCTAGTATATGTATAAATATTGGGGAGAAATCGACCCCGCGACCTGTGACTTCCAATGCTCTAACGTTACGCCACATAGGCCGCCAAATAAATGTAATTACACGCAACCTAAACCACGGTTACACATCGTTTATGGCTAGATTAGGTAGTGCTATTCGCCACTTATCATACCCTAATGGCCTTTACTCCCGTAGTTACGTCACGCCGTATCGGTACCAAGGTTCATCATAATTGAATGTCTTTTACGACTGCCGCCCACCGCGTATATTATGACACACTGCTTAAGTTTTACAACCTTAATAAAGGCATAATATCAGGGTAATGTGTATACTAAAGTAATTTATTAATGCAAAACACACTCAGTGATAAGAGGATAGATACCTTAGGATGGGTATCATTTTTAACACATTGAGACACTTCTGTGTCGGTTGTCACACGAACATCTAGGGTAATGTAAATGACTATCGGAGACGTAAAATTCCCATAACCTGGTCTAACTACAGAGCTTCGATACCACCAATAAGTAGTGGAGGTTGGATGGTAGTCGCTTCACGAAAAATTGAAGTTCAGCCGTTTCGTACTTAAACTGTAAGCTGATATGAACCTAACATCCAACGTATATTTGAATTTCATAGTTTTCTATATCATCATTATCATTTTAGCATAGTTCCCGACTGCATCAGAGGCCTTGGAATTCGCTTACTTCTGCCTCCATTAGATTTGGTACATGCGGCTTTAACGGGAGTGACAGCCGTCTGGTCAATCCCGAAAGAAAAGCCTACACCTAAATCTCACCCGTCAATCAACAAGTGTACCGGCTTGCAGACTTGGGTCTCAAAGACAAATTCTGAAAGAAGAAAAGGTCTCATGACGCTCTCCTAAATGTCAAAAGAAAGGTAAGTTAGTATTAACTAAAAGAATACTCGGTTGATATTTCCAATCCGACCCGATCAACATAAAATCGAGAAAGGTAGGGCAGCTTCAATAACTATACTTAACTACTTTTTTACCTTAGGTACCTTAACTACAATCTATTTTTACTGTATGTGAAAGCTAGTTATTATTTCGTTACAATCACAGAAATTGGAGAATTCTACTTGGGAGTGGTCTGATATAATCAGGGACAAACGCTAATGCTTCATAATTTATTTGGGCCATAAACAAGGAGGTCAAATAAAATGTCGTGTAATCATAGACATATTATGGGCAGGTTTGTCTAACAATCACTTTATGTATTACTTAAGTGAACTATTTTTAAAATGCTATTGTATTCGCGTGTTATTATTATAATACTGCCCAGGGTTTAAGTCAGTCATCGTATTTAAGTCAGATCTCCGGTATCATAAACCTAAGTTTTTTTTAATATTTCAAATGTACGGCCAGTCAAGGTGTAACATTGATACTCTTTATTTTGTAATGATGCTATACAATGGCTAAAACAAAACCTTTCCTTTTTAAAATTACGTTATTATTCAATGCCAACAGTGTTTTCATCAAAAAGCGTCCAAAACAAGGTAAGCAGACTTAATTAAAATTCATAAAAAGAACAGAAATATCAACAAACCCATTAAAGTCATTATTCTCCCGTTCTCAGAACTCTTTCATGTAAAGTTAAATCTTTTCCGTATTTACCTTACTTTTATTGAAATGTTTTGCTCAGACTAAAAATTTACCGTATGTTTGGTTGTAATTGGTTAAGTAGAACCGGGGATATGACCAAAAACGACCTAAAAACGAAGCGTGGGCGAAACCACGGGTATCAGCTTGTATAAAAAGTAGCCTATATGTTGCCCAGAACTATGAACTATAATCGTACCAAGTTTGATCAAAATCCCTCTAATAGTTTTTGATTTTAGCGTGAAAAAATTTGGTGCGGACAAACAGAGGCACAGAGACACAGACAAACAGAGAAACAAACAAACAGACAAACAGACAAAAATTCTAAAAATCATTGTTTTGGCATCTATTACATTCATAAAGTCCCCTAATAATTTTTTTTCTCATATATCTTCCATGTACAGACGCCGCCGATCAGTTACAGATTTATTATATGTATAGATAGATCAGAAGGTTATAATGCTTATTTGCTGACCTTATAAACATATAATAATTAAATGAGTAAGGGGTGGGGTGGGATGACATAAGTTTCCTATGGAACTATTTTAATATTTCCTGCTATAAACAGCTATATTATATGGACGAGTCAGTTTATAAGTTTCATCATTCATTCCTAGCAATGCAATGTTGGTATCTGAACTTGCAATATTGCATTCGAGATATTTATTTGCTGACTCATTGCGACACGACTTGAATAAAATATGGTACTTACATGAAATAAATTATTTTATATTTCTTTATTGTGTTATATGGAGCACAAATTTAATTTAATTTAAATCTAAGTTGTAAATATAGTACAACAATTTATCTGTTAATACCTACATTCATAGATAAGATAAAATCATCGACGTTTAGTGCACGGCATCTAACTTGACAAGATTTTGGAGTAGTGTGGGCCCCACTACTCCAAAACCTTGCCAAGTTAGATGCCGTACAGTATACTTGTTTGTGGCAAAATTTGTCGCATAGAAACAAGTATAGTGTACGGCATCTAACTTGGTAATGTCTTGGAGTAGTGGGGCCCAAAATCTTGCCAAGTTAGATGCTGTGCACTTTACGAATAGAATCGAATGACGTTTGCCGCGTAGTGGCTTACTAGTGTGTGCTTGTGCGCGTGCCGACTTGTACGTTAACCAAGTGGACCGAATCTATATTATCGTCAATAGTATTCTTCAACGCGTCCCGTCCATAGGTTTTTAAGTAAAAAAAAATAATAAAACAAGAACGGATATAATGTTTACTATTTTTTAATTAAAAAGGTCAATATTTTTTTCCTGTAGGAAAGAATTCAATTGTCTAAAATAATAAATTATATTGTAGATCACACGAATGTAGAGTAATTATTACCCGTGTAAATACACTTACCATCCACGAACTCCGATATTGCTTGTCTGCCACCTGAGTGGTATAAAAAAAAAAAAAAAAAAAAAAAAAATAAGGTACTTTTATTATGAGAACCACCAGGTGTTCACAAGTAATTAAATATTCATCCCGTGAGAAAACCCTATTTTAGTAGAAAATGTTTTATAAATTGATAATAATTAGACTATAAGAACTCTTGACCTATTATATTTAACAAGAGTAAATAATACTGTTCAATTAGTGAAAAGAGGGTTCGTCAATTTTTTGCTCATTGTTTTATGCCCCTTTCCTTCTTCCCAGATGTTTATATTTGAAGAGAAAATTTTAATTATCTACATTTTTTGTATACTGCTTAGTTTACTGTCTACCTGACGGGAAGCGGTCACTGTAGCCTATGGACATGTGTAACATCAAACCCAGGCTGCCGACCCTTCTGATATCCTTCTTGTGGTCACTTGGAAAAACCACAGCAGGGAGATCATTCCACAGCCTAAGCGTGCGCGGAATGTAACTCCTTTCATACTTCACTGTGCGCACCGTTATTGGATGCAACGTGTAAGGGATAAATTCTCTGTGTGTGGCAATAAGTGCGATGATGGATCTGTTCGCATTAGATTGTTTAATAGATTTTATTTGTTAGACTAGAACATTTTATAAGGATGGTGCAATGGGATCTTATCCAAACTCAATGACTGACAGGGTCTGACGCCAATCGCTCTCGACATAAACCAAATAATGGAGTATTGGAGTACAGAGTTACAACTTTAGTAACGTGTATCAAGAGAAAAGTGGATATGTTGCAGTCAAAACTCTTAACCAGTCAAAAGTACTTTTAACGTTGTTTTTAACACCAACTTTTAACGATTTTTTTTTCATTTCTTGGTGGTTTGACCAACCTATTTTATTCAGTTAAAAGTAGTTAAGAGTGGTTAAGAGCTCTTTAATTAATGCACTAAAATTGAGGGCATTTTTCTTTTAATTTATTTTTCATTTATTTTTGTATATATTTTAAGTTTCTGCCTACAAAATAATATAACATACTCGTAAATGCTTGTTACAGCATGGTAAGTAAAATAAATACTGTTTTTTTGTTCCAGCAGAAGACGTTTTTAAGAGGTCAAAGTCGTCCCTTACGACCCAATAAAACGTTATTTACCTAATTTCCGAACGACCTAAATCGAATCAGTAACATGTTGAAATAAACGGAGCCATTAGTTACCGTTCTTTGCACTTTGTACCGTTCACGAGATAAACCACCCTTTCATGTTAATCATGCCTTAGGGGTGAAAGAAGTGGTTTTAGTTAATATTCCAATATCACTCATCCACTGGTTTCGGGTGAACCTTGAAAAGGGTTGACACTGTGATTTAAGATGTGCTTGAAGTTCGGCGATGGGGAAAATTAAAATATCTAGGCCTTAGGAAATGAAACACCTTTTAAATTTAAGAAATAGATCTTGTCTATAGATACTAAATAAATATACATACTTGTAAATCCACGAAAGGAGATAGTCACCCCATGATTTTTGACTTTACCAAAAATATAACAACAAAATATATGCGTTGCAGTTTAAAAAAAACTTCAACGCTACAGTCCGACGCTACAAGACTCAAAACAGCGCAGCGTGCGGTTTTCATCGGTTTGATTCCCACATGACCGCTCCGGCTGACCACGGGGGCGGTATCCGTAGCGATTTCCGCCCTAAAAATAACGTTTAGAATATAATGACGCTAGCACAGCTGTAGTGAACTCGAACTGACCAATGTCAGTTATTCAGAACTCTCTTAGCTTCAAATCTATAGATAGAAATTTATAAGTCTAAGACTGAGTACAAAGACGGGCTTAGAGGGCTGTCGAGGAACTCACAAGCAGGATTGTACCTCTTAGCCTTAAGAGAGATTCCGCCTCCCTGTATGTGTTCTACCGATTGTAAAACGGCTTGTTCTGAAGAGTTGTTTGAACATATCCACTGCTACTTAATACTGTCACACCCACTCACATTACACTGGGGACTCACCTTTACACTTTAAAATTAGAATGCTTACGTACTATACAGAAATAAAGATAATCCCACTCATATACGGACGGTTCAATTACAGAAGGCCTTAAAATATTTTGAATTAATCTATAAAGATTTACTATTCGTCTAGAGTATTGGTCGTGCAATACTGCTTAAAAAAATCGTGCTAAAATAGGTAGTCACTCACTTCAGTGTCAATTCTGTGCACGTTTTTTTATAGTAAGACACGTCAACATGACTTCACCTCGCCTGATGGTAAGCTATGGTTGATGCTACAAAAATAGCGAACACTCTCGTGTGCCGTAACACGCAGACCTTAACAGTTGTAATAGATAACGTACATCAGCGAAGTTTAGACGTCTTTTGCTTGTTATTTGTGAACCACTCAACATAAGTAATAATCAAAGCTTTACACCTCAACCCGACTGTCACTCTTTTACCCCCGCCTGTCACAGTTTTACCCCCGCGTCTGTCCATCAAAACATCACCAACTGTCAGTTACTATTTGTTTTGGCGCGTTATCTTATGTATAACTGTAACGTTGTCTATTGTTTTGTTACAGTAAATCCACTTTATCACAAATACCAACCGAAGTCTTTACATAAATCACTGTCAGAAAAATTCGATTTACCTAAATCAGATTTTAATCGTTCTGAGTCTATGGTTCTGAATTTCAAACTTCAGATAAAGCAAACCTTTCTATTATTAATGTTAACAAAATAAGGAAATACAATATTGCTTTTTTTTGTACCTATACAAAAAAAAAGTTTTTTGTATAGGTACTTATGAGTAATTATATAAAAAAATCATTATAATCCATCAAATAATGTCTGACATAAAGACGGGAACACATGGAATTATGTTCTGTTTTCACCATTGCCGTAAATAGCCTGTCACGTACCATAAACACGTTTCATTATTGAATTTCCAGTGCTCATTTCGGACGGGAGATACCGTCGGGACCTACCTCCTACTTCTACCTCTAAAGTCCGAAGTCCACTTTCCTACTCTTTCTTTTGATTTACGGTTTTTTTTCAGGATTACTTACCTCAACCCCCAACCCTGAGAGGAGAGCATGCGCCAGAACCTTTACCTTCAACCAGCAGGTGTACCGGCTTGTCAGACATCCCGAAAACCTTTTCTTATTCAATATCCTATCCTTCCTACTAATATTATAAACGCGAAAGATTGTAAGAATATCTGGATATCTGGATGTACGTTTGTTACTCTTTCCCCCATAAACGGCTGATGGAAGAATAACATATAAACTATATTTTATCCCGGGAACAGGTTCCCGTGGGTCACGGGAAGCAGGAACAAAATTTCACGCGAGCGGATCCGCGGGCAACAGCTGGTCATTAATATTTCTATGAGGCATTAAAACATTTATTCCTATTCGCGTTTGTACAGTAAGCTTCAGAGAAAACGAACCCCCCTTGATAATGATATCATTATCAAGGGGGGTTCGTTTTCTCTGAAGCTTACTGTACAACAATGAGTTTTTTTTTTTTTTTTTATACTACTTAGGTGACAGACAAGCACACGGCCCACATGATGGGAAGCGGTCACCGTGGCCTATGAACGTGTGCAACACTAAGGGTGTCACACACGCGCTGCCTACCCTGAAGGGAAGGGGGAGGGCTGGGAAGGGGCGGGGAGGCTGGGAAGTTCAGCTATTTATATAATTAATCCATGACCTTTAAATAGATAGATGACACTATTTGTGCATCATGTTTATAAGATAATTAGCACATTAATTAATAACAAGATTGTTGGAATGAACAAGCACAAAGGGCGGGTTATCGCTAAATGCGATTTCTCCAGACAACCTAAGAATCGAGTTTAAAATACGTAAAGATCATCCTATCATACGAATTTTGCCTCCCCAGCGGGCCTGTCTCCAGTCATTTTTTTCTGAGAATATTAATAATCGTAATTACTAACATTACCCCTAACCCCGCCAGCTAAGCTAAATCGCTTGTGTTCGCAGTGGGTTCATATGGGTAGTATGATGGCTAGGATTCGAACCCGTTACCTCTCAAACTGTTGGCCGATTCCTTACATACGAAGCTACCAACGCTTAATTTATTGAATTTTAGAGCTAGGATCGATCGACTAATCTACCAACTACATCCTCGAGAAATATAATTACATGTATGTATATGTTACCTAAATAAAAAAACTAAGTTAGTTAAGCATAGTTATTCCTAGGTCCATGTTAAGCAGTAAATAATTTATATTCTTTTTAACGCGGGAGTACAACGACAGGCGCTTTTTTAATTTTGTTAAAATTTCTAAAAAATCTGTCACCAAAGAGTATCTAATGGAGTAGGTATAACATCTATGTCACAAAAAACTAAATATATTATGTTATTATACTTCGGAAAATTAATAAAATCCGGCGATAAATACCTTCAAAAATTCAAATACCTTACTAAAAATATATTCGAATAAATTTTCAAACTTTTCTTCAACAGCTATGTAAACACTATTCAACACTACAACTTTTTTTAAACTCTTAAAATATTCTATGACTAAAGTAACAGCACTATGATCACTTTTACTTATTATTTAATTTAATAAATAGGTTTTTTGGAACGCGCGTTTTTTTTTTAAATCATCCGCTGGTTTAGGTTGCGTGTAGCGGGATGTTCAGCCCACGAAGTACAGACGCGCACTGACGCGTGGAGGCGACACCCGGAGGGCGGGAGGCGCGGACGGATTCAATCACATGCAAGCATCTGCCTCCGATCGCCCCAGACCACCTCAGATAAGGAAAAACACCTTCCACAACACACTTTTAATGGATCCCGGATTAACACTCGCAGATTTTGTGATGAGAAAGTTATAATAGGCACTTTGGAGGGTTTAAGCTAAAATGTTTTTTGACATTCCCTATGACCTAAATGGACACTCGGAACTTGTGATATTTTGTATATTTTTATTACAGAATAGGAAGTCTTAGAGCTAGGTAAATTAAATGCATAATATGTTAGTTTGTTAAACTATAAGAACACTCTATTTTGACGGATACTTATCCGTTGGAAGAAACCAACTAATTACATGACTGCCTAAAAAGGGGTGTAATATTTTGAGGTTCACTTATGTAAGTTTCTTTATTCCATCATAACTTATAAACGTCTAAACAGAGAATCTTTACTACATCCCGAGTAATAGAAGCTATTTCTGTTAAATAAAATTATTTTTGACAAGACAGATTACTTTTATAATTCTCCAAATTATTTTTTATTTTTCAAACACTTAACGATATTGGAACCACAATAGTTTCGAGCCCAATGACTGTTGATTTTTTTTAAACTCTCACTTTAACTTTTTAATGTACGAGAACCATCTCTAAGACATTTTTGCTATTTCACTTACAAGATGGCATCTCGCTTTAAAAACAATGGAAAAAATATAGAAAGAATTTTAAATGAGATTCAACAGTCCAATGTTGTTGGTGTGACTAGAATTAATGATTTGCACGTAAACGATACGCCAATTTCCAGACGTGGAATAACAACTCTAAATCGATTCCGGGCTCAAGTTTTTTCATTGGACGAATTCTTGGAGAAGACCTCGCGTAGAGTGTCAAGAGAGAGGGATTACAATTTAGGCTGTATCGCTATTTTTTTTTGCTGACGTTTCCACTGCTGCTCGTCTCCATAGATTGAAGCATTTTATTATATTAGAAAGCATTATCATTTCAATTTGCTTTTTTTTATTGACGACCTCTTCAGCGTGGCGGTAGAACGTTCGACAGTTACTTTGGAGGTCGCGCGTTCGATGCCTACTCTGTGCAAAAATTTGTATGCATAAGTAGAATCTAGTAGCATTAGTCTACAAAAAAAATGTGTATAAGTGAAATATATGTTTATTCGCATTCTAGAACCCATAAGACAAGCTAAAGCTATGCTGACTTTGAATGAGCTATAATGATTAGAATGTAGAGCATTTATTAATTAATTAGTAATTTCATAATTTACAAACGATTTCCTAACGAATCCCCATGGATACCACCCCCGATTAGTCGGTGCGGGTGGTTATATCGGCATAACCGCCCCCGCCGACTCGTGCGCCGATAATGGCGTGCGGTTTTAGTCGGTTCAAGTCCGAACTTCTCAAGCCTTCGCTGGGTGTAAGGCATTTCCTTGCAACCCGATGAAACAAATACTCAATGTTAAAAGAAGAGATGTAGGTACCCTATATTATTTGGTTTTGAAATTGTGTACAGATACCGGCACGTAAATTGGCCAGACGCGTCATATGCGCAAAGGTCGATTTTTAGGTCCCCTTTGAGGTATGAGCGGGTCGCGGGAGGCGCGGTTGCACCGTCGCGGACATATGATTGGTCCGTCACTTGACTGACCAATCATATGTCTCCGAGAGACGTCTTGTAGCGAATCAACGTTCCGTTCGTTCGTACTTTGAATCATTTGATTGGCTCAAAGTGCACGATGCGCGAACTTACCCCAAACCTGGCCAAGTTACGTGCCTGTATCTGTACCTACGCGGTCTGATATGGGACGTAGATAGTGACACATTGACCCAGTTGTCTCAGCTTATCATAACGAGGGTGTAATAACAGATACGCGAGTTGTTGTTTGTTTTGTATATAATGTTTCTATAATCATATATGGACCCATTCCTTTACTTTTCAAGTACCTATACAGGATGAATTTTTCAACTGGGCGTAGATGGCTGAATCCGAAACTATGGGGAACATAGAAAAATGCTCTAAGTAGTCTCGGGGACAATTTGATGAAAACTAAAACTGCATCATTGGATTTTTAAAAATCCATCGTCGTTCGAATTAAAATATAATGGAACCAAAATACGTTCTGTTTTTTTGCGCCCATATTTCATTTTTTTTGACTTGACTAGAGACATAAAAAAAACATAACCCCAGTATTTTTTTTAATATCTCCAATCTACCGGAAGCGCCAGCTATCAATTAAAAAAGAATCATCAACATCGGCTCATCCAGTCGAAAGTTCTGAGGTAATAAACATTTAAAAAACAGTCGAATTGAGAACCTCCTCTTTTTTAAAAGTCGGTTAAAAGTAGCTGTAATGTCGACATGTTAATCTCTCCTGAGCGTGGAGCGGTGGAGTTTTATTAATTGCGAGTTCTGTTTGGGCTTTTAGCCTGGATTAGTGAAGTTATCCGAAGTGCAAACCTTTAGCACGGCAGCAGACGGTAACAACATATTTGGAACGACGAGTGTGGTTGAAATGTTGCTGGAGTTTGTATATAGGATATGTTCAATTTAAAGCCTTTTTGAGCTTCTATCCGCGGGATTATTTGTACTCATACTGATAGATTAGGAGTGGATTTCATTGAAAATTTATGTACAGTCAACGTTCAGAATTGGGTTAGCATCTTAAGTCTTATAGTCGCTTCTCCGGTTAAACGCGTATCTATGTGCATGTCATGTTTCAACGCACACATTTATACGTCATACAATATCAATATGAGAAAATATATAAATGTGTGTGATGCGAAACAAAGATAACACTATGCTCGCCTCTTCATACTATAATGTTCGAAGCATATGCGCTGAATCTATGTAAGTGATGCAAAAATTTGTAATTTTGTGTAAGGTGGTGCGTAGCTAGATCGGTAACGAGGCTAGTACGGTTAGTGTTGAAATGGGATGTTGTGGGTTCGGATCTTAGTTTTATCCACTTTTTGTTTTGTTTTCATTAAATTTTAGGAACAAGTTAACGGAATTAGAAATAATTATTTACAAATAGAAAAAAATGTTATTCTTAATTTACAAAAGATTATAAATAAAACAAAAGTTTTCAAAAAATGATTATTTAAATTTGAAAATTAAAAGAATCATCGAATGTTAATTTGTGGTTATAATATTTTTATCCAAAAAACATACTTTTATACTTAATTAATATTGCATATTGAGGTTATAGCTTAATTATTCATTTTCTCGAGGAAAAGAGGATTGAAACTTAACCTCAACCATACAGTCTTATACTAATTACTGGCCAGCACGTCCCTCCTTATTATTTTATTATTACGTCCCTTGATAGGCTCAATAGGCTCAACTGAAATTAAATAATACAATTATTTAAACAGAATAGCTTAGCGCGGCGGTAACAATATCACGGGAGTGTTCATTTTGAATTGAGCCTAACATTTATATTTTATATAAAAAAGTATACTTACATTTTTATTTTATATATGACTATATAAGCCTAACTTTTATATTATTAATATTTTGTGTGACCTCCGTTATTCTCAATACAACTAAAAAAACAGAGGGATCGTGCTGGCCAAGGAATAACTTTAATATCCAAAATGTTCACTAAACAATTCACGAACTATGGTGGCTCGATGGATGGAATAATTATCGTGCGTATCTTCCTTTCCGTATCTTCCTTTTTGAGATGAATTAAACGTTTTTTCATCAGAAAATATTGTTGATTCCCAGTTAAAGTCTAAATACTCTCGTGCAAAACGTAACCGCTCCTGTTTATGTCTTTAAGTCACAAACGGTTTTATCGCTGGCGTTCGGTGATGTCAGCATGAAGTGCACTACGAACGGTGAGTAATGACATGACATAATGAAACTCAATGTCCTGTTAATGATAGCACTAGGTCTTCCACTTCTCCTCTGACTCTGCAAGTTACCATGATCCTCAAATCGTTTCACCCAACGGCTCACAGTATTCGTCTAAAAAACAACAACACTATATTACACAATTCAACCATTGAACAAAATTGCACTACCTACAATAATATTCAAATGAATTAATCAACTTACAGATAAGCCCGTCTCGTTAATAATTTGAGATATTATATTCAGACCATTCGAATATAGGGCCAAAATATTACTTTTGCTTTAATACTTATATTTGACATATTGATTTATTATAATATTATCTCTAATCGCGCTAATATAATTAACACAAACAGTCGTAACGACTTCACCAACCAACAACCTCACTCATTTATTATTTCCTAGCCAATAAATTCATTTTATTTCAAATCCACCCTCAAATAATTATTTTTTTGCTAAGTTTAAAATTATACTTATGAAACATTTTTATATTCGTATCAACATTTATAAATCATAACTTTTGAATATAAAACACAAAAAGTTATATAGTTCAGATATCAGGTTCTGAACCATCAGCCGACCATTATCTTTCGCCAGCCACGGAGCGGTTTACGTATGATATTGAAATTAACAATATCAATCAACGAGTGAACAATGTTAATGTGTGTGTGTGTGTGAATCGTCTTCAAAGAATAAGGTCATAAGTACGACTAGTATTGACGAGCCAAAGTTTTAGCAAATTGATAAGCCACTTCTGAATCTTACTGTATATAATGCGTTCTCACGTTTTACTAGACGAAGTTCAAGTTCAGAACATTCACCACAGTTTCTATCATAAATGAAATCCGTTTTAAATAAGTATAGCATTTTTTTTTTCAATATAATATAAGTTAATTCAAGATAAATATTATATTTAAAGTCTACCTCATTATCTGCTTTTTATCAACCGATTTTCTAAATAGTATATCAATAAAAAAATCGAAACCACATTCTTTCCCCTCCCAGATTTTGCTCACTACAGCACTAAATTCGTTGTATGCTTTAAAATAAATTAACGGCTAAACAAACAGACGCTAAATTAAATACAATTGTATTTATTTTAAACCATGAAATATAATGGTAACTAATACACATGAGTCTGCAGATAGTGACAGCAAACAAATATAATAACTAAATTCCCCATGAATCTAATGAACCCCCATTCTCAAATTGACTTTATGAGTATGTCTAGATTGCTGACACAGGGGCAATGAGTACGTTTCCTCCACTAAGCGAATATTCGAATACATTTCCTCCACAGAGCGAAATATTGTTGACGTAACTTAAACTGGTAATACACTTATTTTTCTTCTCAAACGCGGAAAGGTCGCCCTGCTGAGCAAGATAAATTATTTTTAGGTGTAGGTATACGTGAAACACACGTGTTTGATGACCTATGTGAAGTAGCTGTTGAACATTCTGCAAAGTTAAAAGTCGCAGATTCGATTCTAGTTCAATTTAAATATTTTTAGTCATGGATATTTGTATCGTATGAAAGTCGATCTCATATGCACCCTTTTCCTTACAAACGGCGATATTACTTTCGTGCATAGACGTTTAAAAAAGTGAAGGACACGAAGGTTCACAATAGTATGATTGATGGGTAGTCACCAATAACACCTATGCGGGGTTTTGAGAGACCGTTCATAAAAATTTTGTTTTTTCGTACAATAGATTGGGAATGAAATACTAACTAAGGCCCAGGGCTCCGCCCACGCTGAGGTAGGGTATCGTTTTTAAGTCATATCTCCGGTTCTACATATCCAATTTTAAACAAATATATGGCAGATTTTAAGTCTGACCAAGCCCTTCTAATAGAGGAAACTACTGAACCATCGTGAATTCTTGTCTCTTTGCGTCCATCGTGAACAAACAAACAATAATTCCAAAAATAAAATTTTTACTCTTCCTCTTAATTCGTTTTGTACGGAAATAAAAAAAATTTCTTTATTCAACTCTTTCTCTTAATTATTTTTGTACGACTGCCGTCTAAGCTCTCAAACCTGCTCAAATATGGGTGTTACTACACCTCTGCATACCCCTTCAGGGATGTAGAAATTTAGATACATGCATGAATTTAAGCCTTCATATTTTATTTTCCCGCGAAGCACGCAGCCATTTTATAAACTTTTACATGAATTTTTAGGTATGCGTTTGTGATACGTCTATATAAGTATGTTACGTGTCCTATAATATAAACGGGTCCTTTGAAAAAGCCGAGATGTAGAGTATTCACGGGATTTTTGCGGCGCGCGTCGCATTAATTCACGTCAGCTTAGAGAGATTGTCGATAGATAGCTATGTTTGAAACGTTACCTGCGTATTTTCTTTTGTTATATCTTTGGATTGTAAAAATTTTCGCAGTCTTTTGTCAACTCGTATACAAATAAGTATACCTTCTCAATGACCCACGAGGTTTTCCTCTCAGCGTTTGAGGGACAGACGGTAGTCATCACAGCAGTCAAGATAAGCCAACTAAGAAAAGTACCTATGAGATCGGTCCCTGGCCGCCAGAGTAAAAGCTTTAGATGCAACCGGGACTAACGCTGTTGGATTGTAATCTATCGCTGTACCAAATTTCATCTAGATCTTTTAAGTCGTTAGAGCATAATCGAGTAACAAACATCTTCACAAACTTTCACATTTATAATATTAGTAGCATCGGTGGATAATAGACAGAGTATAAAAAGTACATGATTGTATAACCTCAGCCATCTGTAACAATATACTTTTTAAACACATACCTACACACAAACTGATAATATTACAGTATAGATGTGTACATTATAATGAACAATATGAACATTACCACGAATATTTTCGTGTATTACAACATAAAAGGAACGAGATACCTCGGGAGGCCGCCCTGGCGTGTCTCTACTCCCACGCACAAAGCTGCAGGCGAGGTACTCGTTATATAAAATGTTGCTTTTATATGTTTCATTAAGTTTTCTGTGTGGCTCGGAGCAATAACCACGGTATTGAAAAACATTTGACAGCAGGTTACCAACATGCGTAGGCCTTGGAAAGTTTAGGAATGTACGTCAAAAAACTTGTAATTAGTTTTAGAAGTTCAGATATTTTTGAGTGCGTGTTTCTCGGTGAAGCACGGCGGTGAAGTAACATTTATAAAGCTAAAGATTTTGTTTGTTTATGTTATGTTTACTCTTTTCCGATTCCTGCATTATGTTTATATATCTGTTATCGAAATTATATTGTGTAAAGTAACTTTTTGTTATACAACGTAGGTGGCAGACAAGCACACGGCCCACCTGATGGGAAACGGTCAGCGTGGCCTATGAACGTGGGCAACACTAAGGGTGTCACACACGTGCTGCCTACCCGGGGAAGGGGGGAGGGCCGGGAAGGGGCGGGGAGGCTAGGAAGGGATGGGGGGCTCTGGCTACCCTACTCACCGGGCGGGAATACAACACGATATTATGGCCGCGCCA
Organism: Lithosia quadra; assembly: GCA_963576445.1. Classification (NCBI taxonomy): domain Eukaryota; kingdom Metazoa; phylum Arthropoda; class Insecta; order Lepidoptera; family Erebidae; genus Lithosia; species Lithosia quadra. Next base: position 2,701,307 of record OY754882.1, read on the forward strand.
ACTTAGTTTTGTAGAGAACGACTCTGTGTACTTGTGTCATGGATGGTTTTTTTAGCAAATTAATATTATTATTCGTTTGTTTGTTTGGTTGAATGCACTATAATCTCAGCAAAAACTGGTTCAAATTGTTTTTTTTTGCAGTCTGTATATCACAGAAGGATATAAGCTATATTATCATCACGTCAAGTCGGGCCAATTTTCAAAGCTAATAAATTAAAGCCATGTATAGGTTAAATAGGTGCCACGGGCCCAAAGTAATGAATAAAAAAAAGCATATTTTATATTCTCCAAAAGCCGAAACAGGTAATTTCACCCCCAGTTCAAGGTAAAGTTATACACTTTCTCAATTTCACAATTACAAATTAAGAGGGTTCCACGTTGGTTTCAAACGGAACGATCAATTGAACTTTAAATATTTAATTTTGAATTTTAAACTTTTTAATTTCAATAACGCGGTAAGTTCCTGCGTTACTTTCAATTTATACTATACCAGCTGCTGTTGCCCGCGGCTCTACGCATACAAAGTGTATGCTACGTGCTACGGCGTAGCCAACTAAACGTCTACAACGTTGACATAATAAATTTAATTTTCCACGCGGGCAGATCCACTGGCAACCGCTCGTATTGAATAAATGCCTTTAATACTTGGACTTTCAAGTGTTCTAAGTGTGCCAACAAATTTACAATTTCCGTAACTTATTTTAGCTATCCTTTGAAAGGGTAAAAATGCGTTTTTGCCCTGTCAAAGATAGGATAAAAAGGGCATGATCATGAAAAAAAAAAACAATACCGCCTTCAAGAGTAATTGACTAAGATTATCCTATAACATTGACCCAAAACAGCCGCCATTCTAAAAAATAATTATCTCAATATCGAGCTTCATCAGTTGGCGACAAAAGTCATTAATTAATTGAATGCCCTACTGGAAGAAGATTCATCTCAGACAATGCCGCAATCAATCACGGTTAGCAACAGACGTCGTAGTGTGAGACAACAATACACATTTACAAGAAGTTAGAGAGATAAAGTAGATTGAAAAGTGGATAGCAAACAGAGTTTCTGAATCGCGAAAACAAAAATACGAAGAAACTTGTTTTAAATTGTTGATTTAAATTTAAATTCTAAACTGATTAATTTTCTTATTCGATTGCTTGTTTTTCTTCTTAATGTGGCCAAGATAACCTCACTTGCAAGTACACTTGCTGATTGGTGGATCAAACTCTGGTGCAGAACTTCCTCTTAGAGTTTAGAGGTCCAACGACAGTCACGCTCATAAAATAAAAAACCAAGTACTTTTTTTTTTATTCATGATAGGCTTACGTTTGACTTAGTAAAAGGAGGTGCAAGAGAGTGGACCCGATACTATAAATGTTTTGGATGTAGTTGGGGCCACTCGCAATCCGGGTCTGACCCCGCATTCCTTGGGCAAAGCCTGCAGCAGAGCCTTATCCGTCTATTAGTAGGTCTACTAAGCGGGACGTTTGATGAGGCCGTCAAGCTGAGGGCCACCATTATAGCACTATTAGTGTTTGTAATGGTGACTCCCATTCCAGAGACTTTGCGTTTGGCTGCCAATCAGGCGAGGTGAAGTCACATTGACATGACCGAAATAAAAAAAAAGTATTTTGGCTTGCAGTTAAGGTTGATTCAAATCCCGATGTTTATTTGACTATTGAACCAGAGGGTCAAGTTTCGTAATAAAACTATGTATGGTTCAAAACTACCCTTTTCATATGACAACGAATACCAAAATACCTGAATCTCCGATAAGTCTTATTTTTAGAATGACTAAGTCCCAAATTCACTCTCGGTCTAGTCTCGATCACATGTCAAAAAGTTACTTTTTATTACAAGAATAACTTATTTTTGACATTTGGGAGATCAATATGAGATTGCTACTAGACTGAAACTGAACGTTGAACATATTTTATTACGAGAATTGGCCCTCTGATAACAAACATCATAAACGATTCACATTACAACTACTTATCAACAAACCGATCGAAAGCTATCGACATCTTCATAATATTCTACCCATCTACCGAACATCAAACACACATTTGCAGTCAAACCACACGCAAATTTATATCTAGTCCCGGACAGCATAAAACTCAAAATCCTATGAGATGTTTCACCAGAGTATGGATGACTGATCGTTATGTGATTTATCTTATTCGAACTCCGATGAATTCCTAATATTTGATGTTACGATGTTAGAAATGTTTACTTAGTTTATACTAGAGGTTAATAAAGTTAGGCTACCTAGTAAAATATTATCATAACCCCAATTATATCTAACCTTAACAGGTAACGAGTATTTATACGCAAACAATTTACGTATAAATACTTGTTACCGTACCACTGAGGTAAAAAAATATATTAAGGCGGGCAAGTTTGCCGTTTTTTTTTCTATGACATATTATACAGTGCATCTAAACCAAGATTTAGTTAAGCTTATTATTTGAGTTCTAGAATCCGGAGAAAATTATTTTTTTTAATTAATACATGCCTAAAATATTGCACATAAAAATGCCCACACCAATATAAATAGACAAATATTTAAACTGAGCGGGAATTGAACCCGCAACCTCTGACATAGTAGTCGAACGCTCTAACGCTACGCCACAAACTATTTATTCTCACACGCTTATTTCTCCCTGAAGGAGTAAGCAAAAACATACATACTATCTATATTCTACCCAAGGCTCTGAAAAGCAAGTCTATAAGATGCAACTATTATACATAGGAGCAATAATCTTAAAAATTTACTCTCGATGCTCAGTTACGAGTTTGGAGGTCGAACTGTACTATAAGGTATAGCTATCTCAACAGAGGTGTAGCTATAGTTCAGCGAGTAAATTAAGAGTAATAGCTATAGTCAGTCGGGTTTTCTCAAGTAGTACATCATTCGTCACTGCGGGTTGAGTATGTGGCCACTTACCAAATGGACTTGTCCTGTTGTCTTTACCGAAGCCTTTTTGTACCTACAGCTTTGTCCACAACTTGAATTATTCTGTGTCAAAATATATTTAGATTTACATTTACTGGACCGGAGAGCACGTTAAGCCGTCGGTCCCGGTTGCCATACAAATATCTATGGCAGTCGTTACGGGTAGTTGGAGCCCACAAAAGTCCAACCAGTCTAACTTCGAACTTCGATATCGCCATTGGTCATAATGACCATTGGTTGTGGAGGTCAGATGGCAGTCGCTCCACGGAAAATATCGAAGTTCAGCCGCATCACAGTGAGACTGGAAAGCCGACCCCAACTGAGTTGGAAAAAGGTTCAGAGAATGATGATTTACCGGATAATCCTACTTATTCTACAAACAAATTTTAAGTTTGAGTGTTTGTTACTCAATCACGCTCAATCGGCTGTACGGATCTGGTAGAAATTTGATATAAGTAAAGGTTGAAGTTTTCAACTAGACGTGGATGACCAAATCTAAAACTATAAGGAATAGTGAAAAATATTATTCCTATATTTTAATGAAAACTGAAACTGCATCATTGGAATTCAAGAAAATCAGTACACTTAGCCAGAAATTGAACCTAATGTTTTAAAAAAAAATACACCCTATATTAAAACAACATTCAATAGTGCTGTTAATAAGGAACGATTAATTACGATAAGAAATTAAAGTTGCCTTGCTCTTGTGTAAAAAGACATGTAAAAATGACTAGTCAATCTATCGACTACTTTTTGAGTTTTGTGACAACAAACATACGCATACCTACTATCTTTCGTATAATTATAAACTCAGGTTCGCGAGTCAGTAAATGCCTTTTGGTACAAGCGATCCCAACGAGCAGCTTTTAGGTACAAAAATCGATCGCAATCAACCGGCATGTAACTGCCAAGTAAAAAAAAAGAGAAATGCATGGTTTGATGAACGTTTAATTGAAGCCCGCGTGGGCGGGTACAGTCGCCTTCAAAAGTTGCTTCAAAATTTTTCAGTGGAAAATATGAATAAGTAAAAAAATAATTATTTGATTAATAATTATTTCTGTCTGTAATAGTCTGTGATCGAATCTTACTAGTTAAATTTGCCACACGGAAAGTGTCTTCGGATCGAGATTCGATCGAGGTTTCAAATTGTACTGAAAATGTGCATACAAAAGTTGTTCAAAATCTTTAACGAATTCTATCGCGATTTATTTGGTGTTATCATTGTTGACATTTGAAAGTGCAATGGTCACGTGAAATGTGTTAAGCGAGTACCGATTGTGACTGTACCAATTCAAAGGTATGGAAATCGGTCAAATTGTTCCATTAATACGTAAAATAACTGTTATTATGAGGAACACAAACGTGAGTAATTAATATTTGTGGTTAATATAAGTATTTCCTACAAATTCTTGTGCCCTAATCTCTATCAAAAATTTTGTGAAGCTATGTTTGTATTTCGGAGGTCGTGATTCAAAATCTATAGAATATATATAATATAGAATCGTGACTTTCATAAGTTATGTTTAATGTATTTAAACAAAAAAGAGTCATTCATTCATTCTTCCACTTATTCTTTCATTCATTCTTTCAAGCATTCTTTAATTCAATCTTTCATCCAATAAAATTATTCAACACTTCTCCTCCATCCATTTAAGCTATAACTATGCCAAATCTTACACTCCCATGTGCTCGCAATATTCCTAAAAATGCATCTACAGTTTTTACTTCACGTATTTTTAACATAGATAAATAAGAACATTCTAAACATATCTACACTATCCCTGAATCGTGACAAAAACACAAGAATATATTAAGTTTAAATTAAAGTAAAGAATTTCAAATAAGAGAGATAGCTATAGGTATGTCGGATATATCCTTCAAAGATCGTTGACAGCCAGCAGAAATCTTTAAGATTAAAAAATGTTCCACCTCAATCAAAGGGATACGCAGAATACCATTTTCATTTTCCTTAGCCTTTAAAAATTCATTCGTTCAAAGAACCTACGGAATGTTTTAGAGTCAGAGGCGTGTTTATTAGTGCCAAAGTAATTAAGTTAATGGCTTGCCCGCCAAAATGAAGGCGCGCGAAAATATGCAAAAATAGAGTAGAGGAAAACAATAGACTCAAAGAATCGCATTCATAGTCATACTCTTTGGAAAATGTGAATTGTATGGCGCTGGAACTTTTGGAATGGAATAATGTTAGTATTTTGAAGATTATGCAATGGAATTTAAACTCTACCCATATAAATGTTTCGATTGATGTTTTCCTTTTCATTATTAGTCTACTAGTTAAGTGTTAGTCGCTGCTTCTCCCGCGTGGGATCTTGATTGCGGGCGAGAGAAGCCGCGGGCAACAGCTAGTATTATAAATGTGAAAGTTTTTTAAAACGTTTGGGTGTTTGATACTAAAAGGTAGGTATATAACATTATGTTGATACTTAGAACCTATTCAAAGGATCAAACCCTGGGGTTTGATCCTTGGAATAGGTTCCTAAGTAACGGGATCGTGATAGGAATTCTACGCGAGGAGAGTCACGGGCATCAGCTAGTAATACCTAAACAATGAATCACCTTGAAGTACTTTATTCACATAATACTACTTAACTAAATACGAAGAGAATTACCAACTCTTAACCAGTTAAGCATAATTACAAAAAATTTCCACTCTCCCAACGGTATCTTATTCGAATTTAGAATCTGAATCCTTATTGATCGTCTTTCCTCCTATAGAAAAGGACGGTGGGCCCTTCCGTACGTGTTAGAAAGGGATGAACATATTTCTGTTGGTACACTCTATCCCCATTGAGGGTGTCTATATCTTTGGATAGCTGCTACAGGATTTTCGATCCTTGAAGCGACTGAATATAGAATTTTAATAGCTCTATGGTAAGTATATTATGTAGTTACTGATTATTGATGGATCTTTCTTATTTTATAAAATTGAAAATCAGTTGTGTATATAGGTATAGGTATATTGGAGATATTTAAAAAATACTTGGATTAAAGTAAACGATTGGACTATAAGTAAAATATTCTGTTCCCAATTTTTTTTTAATTGTTGTTGATTTGATCGCGTTGTTGTTGGTGAGTGTTTGATCGCGATTGACGCCAAAACTACTGAATGGTTTTTAATGTGGTTTTTATATTAGAAAGGTCTTGGTCAGGCTTAACATCTGCAGTATACTTCATTGCAATTGGTTTACAAGAACCGGAGAAATGACCAAAAATTAGAACCGACCTCTGCGCGAACGGAGCCACGGGCATCAGCTTAGATTTATGTAGGTACCTATTACAAATGTCACTTAAATATAAAAATACTTATTATGGTAACCGTTTTTTTTACAACCTATGTACCTATAAATGGCAGCCATCCCATTGTTATATAAAACAACAATAATGTCGCACCCGATTACGTGGGAATAGAACCAGCTGCTGAAATTTGAGTATTTAATACACCTCTCCGAACCACTTCGGAGTGCCTATTGCGAGTTTATGCGTTTCCTGTTTCACACTCACTCGTGAATGCGTACCTAAACGCTAATTTGTATTGGATGAACAATGATTCATAAGTTTGTCATTAGGCGGCGCTAATGCTAATCCAATCCCATACATTAGCGTTTACGTATTCACGAGTGAGTGTGACACGGGTAACGCAAAAACTCGCACTAGGCACTCTGGAGAATACCGATGCCTTATGTATTTACATATACAATTAAAAAAATACAAAACAAAAATCTACTGTTTCATCCTTCCTTACGTATTAATGGTGTAATATATTACATTTAATTATAATTGTACCTATATCACATCATCATTTACTCCGACATGCTTTTAAGATTTGGAGGTGTTTCTTTGTTCATTTAAATGAAAACAAATGTGTTCTATTCATTCATTTGTCAAGACTCGTAGATTTTATTGCATCTGGCTAATGACTCTCTCACTGTTCTATAGCTTAAATTCTTGTCTCCATGTAGTGTTAAGAGAGAGCCCTCTACCGAAATTCTAATGAATTACGGAAACAATAACAGATGTCGCTTTTATTACTCCATCACATTAAATTTACTTAACTTTGAAGCAATTAGCAAGCTAACTTTTCCAATAAATTGAAAATCTGAATGTTGACTTTTTCCGTTTTGAATTATAGTAAAAGTTAACATTTCAATTATTGCGCCCAAAATTTTCAATCAGCTTCAAAATAATAAAAAACCTCTGAGTTTGGGACATCGTGGTAGAAAAATGTCTTATGAACCAACTTATACCCCGGCATCTGAAGAAACAAAACTACGTGCGGTTTTAGGCGGTAGCACCACCCGAAACAAACACCCCCCCCCCCCCTCCTCTGGCCTGCAGGGGTGTATCCACGGGGCCGATCCACTAAAAAGGTAAGCAAGTGTACTTACCGCTTGTGACTTGAAGTGTAGTTGCGAAGAGGCATAGCAGCGACAGCGACAGGCATCCGAGCGAGTTGAGCCAATATGCCGCGGCCATACTGTATCCTGCGAAAAAAAAATTGTAGTTTACAAACATTTAGAATATTTTGAGATTATATTACGCAGCCTCATTAAATTAAAACTAAGCGCAGCTGCATATTATAGCATTTATAACGGAGATGAACATACCTATGTACATAATATTCTTCATTAAATCATAATAATAAACAAAATAAATAAATATGAGCTTTGGGGAGCTGGGGCAAAGAGGCCAAAAGCCTTATAAGGGCGATTGGGCAAAGGCTCATAGAGGCCACGGGTGACTCTCGCTCCGGGTCGTTCCTGGTGCAGAGGATGGCCGTCGCAATCCAACGTGGAAATGCGGCAAGTGTGATGGGCACCTTTGCACCGGGCGCGATCAGGGGCGGGTTATTTGATTGACATATTTTGTTTATTATTAAGGTGACCTATGTACTGTACATTGTACATTGGTACATTCCACTACTTAATCTTACAAATGCAGGCAAGACGTCAGTTACTCTTTCACGTAAGATATGTCATGCATGCCATGAAATAAACTACGGAAAACTTATTCTTATTTTTTCAAATGTTATTATACTTAACAATTGTCCGTGATTGTATAATTCTATCCCATCTCTATTCCTTACTATACTCGTAATAGTACTATGCCAAATTAAATATAGCCTTCGGCACATAATCAGACTCATCATTCGGATAAATATAGCATATTACTGCATAATTATTTTTAAATGAGAGTACTTCCCCATTTAAATCATCTCATTCGTGTTGAAAAAAGTACCTACATACACGTGTACAAATTGAGAACCATAAAATCATTAACACGTATTTTCTCTTCACTCAACGCCATCTAGTAAGGTTTACTGGAACGATTTACAAGAGAGCCTTTCGTAGTAAAGCGCCAATTTGAAAGTAATATTGCGATTTGAACCGGTACTAGGTAGCTTTGTAGTTACAACTCCAATCGACTAGGTGGCGCTAGTATTCACCGTATACAAACTAGCGTGGAATGAGAATAACAGTCCACGAATAGCCATTATATAATTTAAAATAGCCTTAATGTCAATTATACTACTACTATACTAAATTGTTTCACAGTACCAATAGTACTGACTTAATGAAAGATTTGAAGCATTGCGGTACCTACCACATTTAAGCAAATTAAAAATTTAAGTTCATTTAATCAAATAAATAAAAAAAAATATACTATAACATGTACTATACAGGCGATAGATAGACAATAACAGTATCAATATTGGTTACGTCAATATGACTTCACCTTCAATCAACATTTACGCGGGTGGAGCCGCGGACGGAAGCTAGTTTTAATATACATAAGATCATTGGTTTTTATTGCACCCGCAATGTAGCACGCGGCATGTTTTCATTTCAATATTCAGCTATAACATATTACGAGGCAATGAACGCAAGGTATTACCATATCGTCAGCATGTGTGTTCGCGACGCGGCCGTCCGCCCACCACAGTTCACCTGAAACAAGCCACATCATCAGTTTCAGTTCCAAAAATATACACTTTTTACAAAAAAAGAAACAGATTAAACGATTTTTATCTTTTCCTCGCTTCGATTCTGTTAAAAGGCAAACCACTGTCATGCCACTGACACTCTAAAAAATGCTATTTAATTGTAAACTTTACCGTTATACAGTTAGAGTCTAAAATCAAATGAAAAGAATTCATGAATGGGGCCCAGGTAATGGTCTCTGGTAAGGGTTTCTTTTGGATTCTAATATTCTACTAGCTGTAAGTTGCCCAAGGCTTTGACTGAAATTCTGATCCCATATCCGCTACCCATGGGAACCGATACCAGGGCTAAAACGCGAGCCTATTGACTATAATAAAATACTTCCCATCCCATCAGGTGACCGCTTCTCATCAGGTGGACCGTTTGCGTGTCCTACCTAAGTGGTATAAAAAAATACTATCTGCTGCCGAAAGCTCTGAACTGTAAAAGTTTATTCATTGCATTTAGCGTAGCTACGGTTACGAGTTAACGTAGCGCTACGAGCACGTGGTGTGATTACTTTAGAGGCATCAAACGAATAATAATGTAAACATCTAGTTTTCAGTCGTTTTAGTAAACGTTTTGACTTTATCCAACGAGACGTTTTTGCATGATCCGAGTAACAAATTTACTTTGGTAATCATATTAATTATAGCTGTTCTGAATATGATCTTAGGAATACTTCACTGTTTTGCAAGGTTTTGAAAGAAAAGAAAGAAAGAATTCACTTATTCAGAACTTAACCCTCGAGATACGCATATAGAGTTTTTTTTTTATGTCGGTCACGTCAACATGACTTCTGACTAATAACTTTGCGACATAGGAATGTATTTCCTAGATCAGTTTTGGGCTATTCCAGATTATTATCGATCTCTGCACCAAATTTCATCTAATTCCGTTCAGCTGTCTTCGCGTGAATGAGTAACAAATAATATCCATCCATCCATCCATTCTCACAAACTTTCACATTTTTTCACATCAGTTGGATAGCAGTAAATATTTCTATAGTTAAATAAATAAATAAGATTTGATCATTTCAATACCAGAGTGTTATGAGAAACGTTATTGGTTATTGTAAATCATTGAAACAATATGAAAACGTCGCAATTGTTCGATAAATTGGAACAACGCCCGGAATATTGCATTATAAGCCTGTTTAAATAAATGTCTGATTGTCGACAATTCAGTTGTTTTCTTTCCGCTTTGTGTCAATACGAGAAAATGTATCGGAATGAACCAGGCTTCGACGGAGTTAATATGATTTTTATTTTATAACACGTTTATATTATTACTGGCTGAGTCCCACAATTTTGCCTGAAGCAAAAAAAGGCGCGATTCGGCATTTTTATATTGAGTGTCGACGGGCAATGTTGAACGTAGACCAAGGTAGGAGTCTCTTTAGTGACTTACCCAGACATCTGTCTAAGACATTAGTTCCGTATAAGTTCAAGTGTACTTCGCTAGATGGCACTGGATACATAATGGCATTAACTTTTTCTATTTTGCCGTATAAAATGGTACGGAGCCTGACTTGCACTTGGCTCGATTAAGTATTTAATGGCAGATTTTTCAAGTCTAATGACAATTCTTAGCTAAAACTGGGTGTTATCTTTTGAGTTTTAAATGTTGCCCGTAGTAATTGAAAACTGAAAAATGTCGGAGTAACTCACATACCTATTCCAAAATCGAGCTGCTAAAATCTCAAATGATTTGTTCCAAATATATATAGAATGCGTTGACATTCTAAAATTCCAACGTTTGCACCAAGTAAATTGGTTCAACACCCGTTATAATATATATCTACTCGTTTACGAAAAGGATAACACGAATGCTATTAAAATTGAAGAGTTTTCTTTGAACATAGCCAGTTTTAATTACATTTGGCTTTGATGTGGTGAAGACTGGCAGCGTAATAGACAAGGGACATGAATGAATAATCTACTTAATAAAGGTTTTAGGGTGACTGCCTCATCAAATAGAGTTTAATTTAGAGCAAGTGGTTTACTGCTCGGTGACTGTAGATGACACTATTGATATGCAATATTCGAATTCATGCGATATACGACGTTATTGTATACGCTAAAGAATGTTTATCGTATGAAGCCGTTGTAGCTAAAATTGATGGTTTCATAGTTCAGTAAAATTGCAGATTCAAATTCTATGGACACTGGTCTCCACTTGTTTAACGAGAGAGCTGAGAGGGTTAAGACCTTGATCCACACATGCTGGCCTAATGCTGGTTGGTGGATCAGACATTTATGTCCTTAGTATTTCTTCTAGGACATGTGGGTTTCCTCGCGATGTTTTTCATGTGATTAGCACATATTAAATTCCACAAATTGAAATTCACATTGGTACTGTCCGGCTGGATTCGAACTCGATACCTCGATTAGATATAAATAGTATAATTTGTTCCTGTCTGTAAATTCGTAGGTTCAGTGTGGCCAAACGGCTAGATCAATTTAGATAACTTTTGTGCTCATCTGCAAACTCCCATTTGTGTATTGTTAAAGGGGTAAGTTACAGTATCTACACATTACCTTACAGTTGTGTAGTTCAAGCAGGTGTAAGTGAGTATTCATAAGATCGGATCGGATCACAACCTTAAAATCTTAAAACAGCATCGACTCTGAAAACAGATCACTTGGCTACATGGTTCGATTCTGAGCCATATATTTGGGCAATAAGATAGGAATTTACTTTTGTTTGCTTACATGGCTATATTAATGAAAGACGTAGTGTGATTTGTATGCGGAATATTAGTAACACGCAGTCACAAGTATTCTCCTTAAGCCCTTTAGCTAAGCCAGTCAAAGAATGGGTTCACATTGGTAGTATAATAGCCGGCATTCGAAATTGAGATCTCTCAATCGTAGAATAGAAATAAACTTTATTATACACCAATCAAAACCAATACAATAACATATTGTATTCCGCTACAAGCAATTTCTTACAGGCAACCTATTAGACCCTAAAAATTATGTAACCTACCACAACAAGAAGTTTAATACAAAAAATATAGACGAACAAAACCTAATCTGATTTCTGTACAAAAATCTGTGAAAAAAAAACACCCATTATTTACAGATCTGCAACAGTCCATTCAGAAAAGTTTCAAGCCAAGCATACCTATCATACGCACCAATTGGTTTCTCGTTAAAACCCAATGCGAACTGTTACTACAGTAGCAGCACGATATGATGGCCGGTTTGACATATTACAATAGTGATGGAAATGTCAATTTACTCTCGATAAAAATATAATCAAATCAAATAAGTTTTTATTGCAAGCAGTACTTACCTAGGTACCTGATTCAAAAACTTTAGTAAAAAAATATAAATTTTTACCTACTTAATACATATGAACGAACTGAATATTGGAATTAGGAATGAAAATGAGTATATATTAATCCAGCTTCCTTCAGTGATTGCACTAGCTTTTTTCTTGTTGGATACTCCTTCCGTAAATAGTAGCTACACACATGTCTTCGACTGGTTTTGCTCGTTTTTTTCCGTTTTAATGTGTGAAGTTTATTTTCTTCTGTGCCAGTCTCGCCAGATTTTTCTTTAGTTATCTATTCGTCTAACAGTTATAGGTAAAATTGACCTTCCATTTTGAGATTCACGATCGAAATGTTACGAAGGCGTACCTATAACGAACACACGTGCCTGACTGTTTAGAACTCAGCTCTGCGTATGTTCGGCCATATCGACGAAATCCACAACTAAAGGCGTAAACAGAGTAAGTTGAGGGCTACCATTATAATTATCACTGTTAGTGTATGTAATGGGGACCCCTTCATGAGACTTTACCATCAGGCGAGATTTACCATTTAGCTTACCATCAGGCGAGGAGGTCTAAACTATATCGCAATCGCATTGCACTCCTAGTTTGTACTTTTCGAAGCAACGTCAAGTCGAAAATGCTTTGTTTTGACGTAAGTTTGCCGGAGGTATTATTGGGCTTGCCAGTGGTCCTAGTGTCGATTATATAGATTTTATTTAAAGAAATTGAATTTCGAAAAACAAATACCGAGTTGTGTGAAATAAGTACACCAATAGGTAATTATAATCTTATAAAAATAAAAAATAAATGATCGTGGGACACTAATATACATTATATAATTCAGAAATCAATGTAATAAATAAAAATTGTGTCCTAAAATTATACCTACATTCGATAAAATTTTATGACTTACTGTACGTCACTATTGACAATAAAGAACAGCAATTTGCTCTTTCAAAATGTCACAATAATTAATACGAAACTTCATGAGCGGACAAACGTCAAACCGGCCATTATATCGTGCCGTAGGTATAAGAATAAAGGTTCCTGGCAAAGCTCCGAAAATTAAAAGTCACCAACTCGAAGTGGATTGTGAATGAAAAACCGACCTTCCGAATTGAATCAACCAATGAAACGTGACTGCAACCTTTTTGGACTTTCATCATTCCAATTACGAATACCTATACACCTACTGACACAACAAAAAAATATCTAAGTAGGTCAACTGTATTTACAATTTACTTCTCAATATTTTTTTTTAATTTCCAAATGATTATCTTTTTTATAGTTGATAGGCTCGCGTTTGACCACAATTTCACCCGATGGTAAGTGATGATGTGATCGACGATGCAGCATGCTTACCTAGAAGCAACCTATTCACTTTTAACTTAAAGACTCCTTTTTCTACAATTCTACGAGTCTACAATTAAATAGCATTTTTAGAGTGTCAGTGGTATTACAGTGGTTTGCCTTCTGCAGAATCGAAGCCCAGATGAGGTGCCTTTGACCCCAAAGATTTTGAGTCGAGCGTTTAGACTCGGTACTGATGGAAAACTGGATAGGATTACATGTGAAATTCAATAGTGTTTGACCCCATTTTGTATCTGTAGTAAGGATACAAAGTGAGGTTAGTATCATGTTAAAAATTCTAACACTAGGTTAAGATTCATTGTTACTTACAAATATGTCTGAAGTAACATTTATTATTATTATAAACACTTTTTTTTATATTACACTCCTTCATTGGAAAACCAACCTAAAGTACAAACATTTTATGTAAAAATATCGAAGAGTGAATAAATATTTTAAGGGCAGTGTTACCGCATATATTTTTATGCGTTTTTTAAGGGTCGTGGGGTGACAAACGTAAGGTTATGGTCATATTCGATCTATTGTATGGAGTACCTTTTTATACTTCCATCTCCTACGGTAGCTAAGAGATAAACTGGAACAGTTTTATGTGTTTTCGTCATCTTTATTGATCAAGTGGCATATATTGATGTATTTGAATATATGTATTTTTGTGAACTCAAGCTCCTTTGGTAAATTTGTTAGATAAATATAGATCGACAAAAAGTAACATCCGGGACTCGAACCTGCAACCTATCCCTTATGTCTACGTTTTGGGAAGACAAACGGTTTTCTATTTACAACAAAATCAGTTCAGCTGTCTTGTCTGAAAAGTCTATCATAAAAATATACAGTGTTACAAGTTACAATACTCTGGCATTTATAATATTTGTACAGTGCGTGGCATCTAACTTGGCAAGATTTTGGAGTAGTGGAGCCCACACTATACTCCAAAATGTTGCCAAGTTAGATGCCACGCACTATATGGATTATTTGAAGCCATTGAAAGGAAAATTAAACACGAGACGTGACTTGACTTCACACATACACAAATAAACAAAATCATAAACTCGATGGTATTTCCTATTGGCATGTATTGAATTACCATAATTTGAAACAGCCTCTTGAAACTTCACCATTCTATAATTTGAAAACGGTACTTACAAGTTCTAATTGCGAAGTTAGAAGGGGATATTACTTAAGCAACTTGTACGCTTACTCTCGCTTATGTATGTACTTAATTAAGAACACGTAAGTATGTGAACAATAAGAAGGATGAAGTAAGACATTTTTTTTATTTCAGTGCAGTAACCCGAAGGGAAAGCTTGCCTGAGAGCCTTATCCGTCAGTTTAATAACTTGCACAGGTGTGGCTGGCTTGGCTGCAAGGTCTTGCTAGATCCGATACATAATACTAAGACTATAGAAAATAATTAGGATTTTTTGACCACAATCACTACTTTGAAAATCCGAAAAAAAAATGTTTTACTGATTATTTTTGTTTTTTTTTTCATTTATTTGGATAAACAAATAGTGATAAATTACAATAGGAATGCTTAATATTATATACAGGTATAATTAAATTGACCACTAACACCATATACCACAATATATACGTAATAACAAAAAAACAGTTGTGCACTGTTCACGTACAATGACGTCATGCAATAATTGGACATAGAAACTATCTGAATGCAAAATTTAATCCAAATCCGTTCAACCATTTTTGCATGATTGAGATATAAAGATACGACCTTTCACATTTAAATATTAACAGGAATCTATTTTATTGTGTAACGCTATCCTATAAATATTTAAAAGAATAAAAGAGCAATTTATTGCTGCATCTACCTACCTATTAATATTTTGCAAGATATACAATTATAACTAAAGTATAGGCAGGAAAACATAAATGAGTTTACCATATGTTTACCATATTTTTACTACTACCGTATATGTTTTACCATAACTTTACCATACCTTTACATATTCAATGTTGTATTACAAATATTACAACGTATCATGGGAAATCTCTTATCACTCAAGCATGACGTGCAAACTATCGTTTCCCGTTCATCCTTGGGACTTGGGACTCAGTTAATCCCGAGGTCATTAGTGTATCAACAGAAGTTTTCGGCGTGGCTCGGGTTCGCCGAAACTCGAGTTCAGATGAAAGATCAACTAACCTGAAGTAATTGGAAAGAGGGTCGCAAGGTACAACTCTGTCCAATCTAGTTAGTGTTGTCAGTTCGCATCTTGCATAAATGTTTGGTGTGAAGTGAGAATCTCGAAATCCGAATTCAAAATTATATACTTATCTACTAAACTAAATAAAATGGAAGTATCAAATAAAGTGTAATCCTGTTTGTATTAAATTAATTAGGTATTAAAATAATGGGTTCAAAGCAATGCCATATGCAATACATTTTTTTCGGTCGGTCACGTCAATATGAATCACCTCGCCAGGCTACCCCACTTACCGATGGGAACACAACACGATGGTTATTATAGCCACGGTCTTCTGTAGGGTGGAGGTACTGCCCCAGTCGGACAGCTCAGTTCGGACTGGAGATACCGTCATATCCTACCTCTGTTAAATTCTCTGCTGTCACTTACAGCGACAAAACGCAGCGCTATAAACTCTATAAAACATTCAATATCATTAGTCAACATTGAAAATCAATGAGCACATTTTCCATTCTCTTTCAGTTGACCGATCGGTTCTCAACTACCATTAATTCCGATGCTATTGACTGTACCGCCGGCCTTCTCACATCACTCATGCGTCCAACTAATCCCTTTTGGAGGGATTTTATGTTGATTGAATACAACCCGTATGGACAGGGCCGTAGAAAAACATTATTATGTACGGAATTTGCTTTAGAATATGCTCACCACTCGTGGAATTAATTTTGATTGGAAGGAAAATAGAATTTAATTCCATGAAACGCATATTATATTGACTTCTATGTATATCCACAAGCTGCTTAAACCACCATGCAACACAGGTTGAAGATATACCGGGTGTCCCACGGAATGCCGCATGGAGGACAAGTACATACCTAAAATAATATAGATAGACAATACTCGTATACTGAAAGAAGAATTTATTTTGATTTTATAAACAACCAGCGACCTGGGACCCGGCTTCGCCCGGGTGTCAATTCCAGTTTTCCAATAAAATAGGTATATAGCCTTTGACACTCACGAATGACGTGACTTTCTATTGGTGAAAGAATTTTTCAAATCGGTTCTGTAGATCCCGAGATTACCCCTGACAATTTAAAAAATATACAAACACAAACTTTACCTCTTTATAATATTAGTATAGATTTAAACTGCGTTCAAAGATTTTGGAAATTTCGCTTGCAACACTCATTATTCGAACCTGTTAAAATCAGAAAATGTAGCACCGCCGTTTATCACCCGGTATATATTTAAGCATATGAAAAAATACATGCATACATACAGCATACAAATAGCTCAGCCTCCTAAATTATCGGCGCGGCGCTGATGGAACGCCGTCATAAATCAAAAGTTGTTCAAACTTTCTCGTTCCGTCCACACATCCATATCGGTCTTTGTTTGTTATCGAGGCACCATAAGTATAATCTTAGTCTTTAACATAAAGATAAATGCCATATTCGGAATAGGAATTACGAAAACATAATTCGGCGAGTGATTTTCTCGCCGAATATTGTTTTGTCGTCATCATTATCCTCATAGCGATTAGCAAGTCACTTATCGCATATTGTTCCGCATATTTTTTTTAATTAGCATGTAGGCTTTTCCGGAAGCAACTGTTACTATTATTTATGTTTGTCAATTTGTTCGCGATGGATGGAAAACTACTGAATGAATTTTAGTGCGGTGAAATCAGCCGCCGATAAAACCATAGGTATAGTTCACGACATCTAACTTAGTAAGATTTTGAAGTAGTGTGGGCCCCATTACTCCAAAACCTTGCCAAGTTAGATGCCGTACACCATATTTGTTTCTAGGCGACGCATTTTGCCACAAACAAGTATAGTGCATTTAACTTGGCAAGATTTTAGAGTATTGGGGCCCTCACTACTTCAAAATCTTGCCAAGCTAGATGCCGTGAACTATATGTCCAAAAACCGACATCCATGTAGACGGAGCTGGGACCAGCAGGTAGTTTGAAAATATTTATCATCCATACATCAAAATCCCTCTCATACAGAATGCGTATGTATAAGGGCTACCTGTAGTGTCCTGAACGATACGCACGGGAATCCATGGGTTGGCTTTATTCGAACACGCAGCTTAGCAAATGTGATAGTGGTTTGTAAGTTACAAGCCCGTCGTAATATATATGGCTGCGTCCTTCCTCTGCCCTCCCCTGTTCGTTTTCCTAAAATATTTTCCTCTATTGCGTAAGCTTTGAGTATAAGCGGCCAGGATTATATCCGGATTGGGGAAAAACTTGAAATTCGAATGTTAGAAGTGAGAATAGGCAATGAAATGTTGCCAATTTCAATTTCTTTTTTTTAGTTTCGTTTAGTTTAATTTCCATTTGCCCAAAAAAATATGCTGACATTGGTGGTTTAATTAAACTCATACAGACTACCCATATATAAAAGTTTGTGAACATTTTTGGATATTTGTTAGGTACTCAAAAAAACGCCGAACTGAAACGGATCTGGCTGGTTTTGGCACTGGAATAGATTGGAGTCTGGAAAAATACGTAAGCTACTTTTGATAATTGGAATGGGTTTCCATGGATACCAGGAACGGCCATTTTTTATACCACTTAGGTGACAAACAAGCACACAGCCCACCTGCTGGAAAGCGGTCACTGTAGCCTATGGACGTGTGCTACATCAGGGGCATCACACTCATGCTGCCATGTGGGCGACGCAGCGGGCGTCAGATAGTCATATCATAGGGATGCCACCAGCTTGCAGATGATTTCTGTTTGGCCGGAGATCTTCGTTGGGGCTTACCGCCTACATTTATATTCCTCGTAAACGAATCTCCGCCTTGCGTCATCTTATTAAAATTTCATACAATTGTTTGCAATACATGCGAGTAAACAAACCCGTTTGCATATAGATGAATGTGTCATGAATATTATAGTGTATCTCTTTACAATGTGGCCACCTCCACATTCTCAGCGCTCAATAATAATAAAATGAAGCCATTTTATTATATACTAGCTGTGCCCTGCGGCGGTTCGTGGCATACTTCGTTCCCGTGGCAGGATAAAAAAATATAGAAATAGTATCCTATGTCCGTCTCCTGGCTGTAAGCTACCTCCCCACCAATTTTCAGCCAAATCAGTCCAGCCGTTCTTGAGTTATAAATAGTGTAACCAACACGACTTTCTTTTATATATATAGATTTGGGCTAAATAGGGGTTAGGGGTTCAGAAGACCGCGGCCATAATAACCATCGTGTTGTGTTCCCGCCGGTAAGTAGGGCAGCCAGAGCTCACAACCCCCCCTCCCCATCTCCCCAATCCCCTCCAAACTCCTCTGGGTCGGCAGCGCGAGTGTGACGCCTGATGTTGCACACGTCTATAGGCCACGGTGACTGCTTCCCATCAGGTGGGCCGTGTGCTTGACTGCCACTTAAGTCGTATAAAAAAATTAGTTCCCGTGCAACTTGCATGGGAATGAAGCCAAAGCCAAAAATAAGCTACAAAAAGATAAAGTCGGAGAGCTGACCCCTGACTCCAATCTGTAAGCTTTATTTAGAGCCAGGACCGGCGTTCGAATTTTGATGATATTTTTCTTATATCGGCTAGAACTAGAGGCTTTAAATTTAAAATTTTTGCACCTCATACCCTGTATGTTTTAATCAAATTTCTTTTTAAATTCCACCCCTAAGCAAGTAAAATACGAAATTTGGCCGTGCGAAGCCAGGACGCAAATATACATTTTAGTTCTAGTTCCAAACATTTCTAAACAAAATTTAAATCTCAATAAACATTTTCAAACGAACACTTAAATCGATAGCAATCTGTATGCTGAACGTATATGTCTACGCCGTAACACTAGCAACCCTCGGCTCGTAGCATTTTCGTAGCTCGGTGCTACGATATGTGTCTTATCTCCTGTTCTCGGGCATTACACACGTTATAAACTATTTGGTAAGCGTTCCCCTGCAACGTTTGTCTTTGGCTCATTTGTTACTTTTATATATTCACGACTGTTTATTGCCCAAGGGGTAAGCATAGGTGTATTAGACCTATGTGGTGTACCGGTAGAGCGTTTGACTGCTAACCAAAGAGTGCAGTTTTGATATCAGCTCAGTGTAAATATTTGTATGCATGAACATGACAATGTATATTTTACATTAGTTTAGATGTTTTCTGGAGTTTTCCTGGTAGCATTCGAAGTATTCACCTGGAAGTTCGAGGTCTGCTTACTCCTTCTCGTCCTTTTGACCTGATATAAGCAGCTTTTATGGGAGTGACTACCCACAGACCCCCAAACGCGGGGAAAAAGCTGGCTTGCAGGCGCTATTTACAGAATGAAGGATTTTTTTAAAAATATCCAATAGCGATCGGCAAAATTAATAAAGGACCGAAAAGTATTTGAAGTCCCGCTATCAAGTGACGGAGACGCTAACTAGGAAACAATTTCTGGAACATTCTTAGAGTTTTATTAAGAAAAGGCGTCTCATCTGACTTTTCTAGGTCAACATTCTTCGTGATTCGTGTAGAAAATTTGTAAGATATTTATAATGAAGTTGATGATCAATTAAGGGCGAATCTTCGAATTAGGCGTATTCAGTTCATTCCCCTGGCACACACTACTTCCAAAATGTTTATTTTTTAAGTCAGAATAGGACACGACGGCATCTCCCGTCCGAACTATGCAGTCCGACTGGGGTAGTACAACAGCCCTACAATAACTATCGTGTTGTGTTCCCGGCGGTAAGTAGGGTAGCCAGAGCTCACTGGAGGTACTCTGTGCTGTCAGCGGGGAAACCAGAATCTCTTGTGAGGTCACCACAGAATCTCTCCTAACCCCCTCCTCCCATTTCTCCTCCCCAACCTTCTCTGCCAGGGTCGGCAGCGCGAGTGTAACACCCCTGGTGTTACACACGTCCATAGGCCAAGTGGCCGCTTCCTATTCTGCCACATAAGTTGTATAAAAAAACATACCAGATTTTTTATAAGTTACTTCAGACCCATTATAAACACAATCTCAAATAACTCCACTCCAAAATCAATTCTCGCAAAGAAGAATTGAGTCCACGTACATTCCCGAAGCACCCAACTAATAGCGTTTGTCCGCAGTCCACAAGCCATTTAATATCCGGCAGACAAGTTGTGCTACCCGGCGCTCCCCGCGAATTATCATATAAATGGAAAAGGAATCGGTGGCTAGGGTCCTTTAGGGAGTGTCCTTGATATTGAAGCGCACTACGGACACAGATATCTGTTCTGTGATTAACCTTTTCGTCCTGTATTGAACAACTGGGTATTTTATTGTTCGAATTTTATTTCTCGAGGGGATTCTGGGAATTGATGTTATCTGCACTGGTCGTAATAATCTTTGTGTATAAAAATATAGAATCCGTATATTTATTGTTACGGGCCCATAACCTGTTGTATATTAAAAGCACTTGATTACTATTATTTAAACATGTTTTTTAATATTTAAATATATATAGAATAGACATTGTCACCGCGCACCGGGAGAGAGAACAACAATTCAAATTTATAGGCAATAGACATTATGAATGAAAGAAGATTAACGTAACAGATATATGAGGCAAGTGTGAATGGGCAACCCGGTAAAGGCCGACCTAAGCGTATAGCGTATATACATATTCTAATCAGATTTTTTTTCTATACTACGTAGGTAGGCAGACAAGCACACGGCGCACCTGATGGGAACCGGTCACCGTGGCCTATGGACGTGTGCAACACTAAGGGTGACACATACGCGCTGCCTACCCTGAGGGAAGGAGAAGGGCTAAGAAGAGGTGGGGAGGCTAGGAAAGGGTGGGGAGAGAAGGGATACAGATACAATGAGCTCTGGCTACCCTACTTACCGGCGGGAACACAACACGATGGTTATTATGGCCGCGGTCTTCTGTAGGGTGGAGGTACTACCCCAGTCAGACAGCTAAAAGACGGGAGATACCGTCGTGTCCTACCTCCTCTTATAAATATAATAGGTATAACTGTAGTCTTTTATATCTCTAATGTACAGATGCAGTTAATTTACAATTTAATAATAGTATAGACGTGTAGGTTTACTGCAAAGTATAAAAATAGTTCCATTGTAGTTGATTAGTCCGGGAATGGTGCCAAGACTGTAACAAGGTTTACAAAGCATGGGTAAGATGATAAATTGATAAAATTTATCAAGATTTTCATATACTTTACAGCAAGATAAGACAAGATATATTATACACCATACTTTTTATTTATTTATTTTTGTTAGTAAAAAAATATACAATAAATGAGCATTTAAATAAATATGAAATTAAAAGCGGCAGCATTTAAACTAATAAACTAACACAAAAATATAAAATTGGGTTGAAACAAAAAAGGAAATATAAGGAATAAATCAGTTCATTGCAAACAAAACTTATCAATTAATTAATTGATCACAAGTGGCTCACCACGAGTACCATGAGTCTAGCTAGACATTACATATACAGGGTGAATTTTTCAAAAGGGATTGGATGGCCAAATCCGAAACTATAAGGAATAGCGAAAAATGCTCAAAGGAGTCACGAGCCCGATTTTGATGAAACTTAAAACCTCATCATTAGATTTTTGAAAAACCAATAAACCTAGCTGAGAATCGAACCCATTGATTTTGACAAAAAAAACACACCCTTTATTATTACACCATACGATAGTGTCGCTGTTAAGGAACAAATTCTGCGAAGTAATGATATACGGCAAATTTAAGGAAAATTTGGAATTTAATAAAATTCATGTTTCATGTACCTATTTGTTTCGTTCGAAATCCCAGAAAAGATCGTAACTATTCCGTGTTTTAAATTATACTCAGAATGGTTATAATGTTTGATGTTTTTTTTAAACAAGGTAGAGCTCCAGCCCATAATAGCCGTAAAACAGATTTTGATTCAGCAATTTGACGACAATTTTATTGTAAGGCATGGTCCTGTGCCTTGGCCAGCGAGATCCCTGGATCTTACTCCCTTAGATTACTTTCTCTGGGGGTAGGTATGTCAAAAACGAAATTTACAAAGACACATATGATACAGAGATACAGTTTGATGACTTGAAACGTTTTTTGAAGAATATTCTAAACGGAATCAATAACATTCTAATATTAAATGCAGTACGATCCTTGAGGTTTCAAATCCAGCTATGTATTGAAAACAATGGTCTACATTTTGAAAAAATAATCAGTTAATGTAAGAAAAATAAAATGTATTTTGTTCAAGATGAGCTCTTTCCTTTAGTTTGCGGTATGTCATTACTTCCCAGAATAAGATCCTTAATAGCAACACTATCGTGTGGTGTAATAATATAGGGTGTGTTTTTTTTTCAAAATCAACAGGTTCAATTCCTAGCTAGGATTATTGGTTTTTCAAAAATCTAATGATGAGGTTTTAAGTTTCATCAAAATCGGGCTCGTGACTCCTTTGAGCATTTTTCACTATTCCTTATAGTTTCGGATTTGGCCATCCAAGCCCTTTTGAAAAATTCATCCTGTATATATAAATTCTCCACATTTAATTTAATAATATTATTAACCAGTTAGGAGTAGGAAGGAACACCGACCGAGTTTACCTTTGTATACAATGTTGACATTGCACCGAACTAGATATTCCAAATTCCTAAGCTCTTTGGCCAAAGCGCGATATACCCGTACATAGCTACGAAGCTACGAGCGTCTAACTTCGTAGCTTCATAGAGATTCGTAGACGTCTCGTAGCACCACGAATATCAAGCATAACTTTTAGCAAACAATTCTAAGAATTTCTTTATGAAAGCAAAACATTCTCAAATCGAATTTTTGAGTAAATGTAGTTTTGACGTTTAATTTGAAAGTATTGTGGTTTATGAAAAATCGGACTTGACTGACAGCTCAATTGGTTCCCCATAGGAAGCGATTGGTTCGATTGGATTGGGTACAAATCCCTTCGTGTTTTTAAGTAATTAGCATACCAATTACTTCAAATTTTCCTTCATGTTCTTTTTAGGATGTGAACCATTATCATCCGAGTGCTTATTCCGGTTACATCCATCGTCCATCCATTTATACATTTGTACTTTAGAGACCGAGCCTCGTACCCAAGTTCTGTTCTTTTTTTATTTATATAAATAGATACATAGTTTTTATTTTTTTACTATATATCATTCTACCTGTAAACGTCGACGAATATTTATTTAATCTGGCAAAATACCCTTTTTTTTTTTTATCGTTCGGAAATTCCCATGGATACCACCCCCGTCGGCCATCGGGGGTGGTTATGTCGGGATCGAACCGATTAAAACCGCACGCCGTCTTGGGCCTTAGTAACCGGGGTGTAAGGTTACCCAATGGGCATATCCCTCGCACCCCAGCTGACCCCGGGCCATCTACGGTTTTAAGATGGCCCCCTCGACCCCCCGAAAGGGGGGGGTGGGGCGAGCATCGCGCCACTTCGCTGACGGTGGGGTGTAGGGTGACAGGAGGCCGTCCTGTCACCCAACCGTCGGCGCGCAGACAATCAGCTCGCCCCCCACTCGCTCCCCACTGTGCCATCTGCTAGTCAGAGTAGTCAGAGGGACACGTGGAGAGCCTCGGAGCAGCCCTCTAGAGGGCCACCCCCACCCCGGCCGGATTGGCCGCAGGCAGCAGCGTCTCCCGTGGCGAGTGGGAGGCGCTGCTCGCCTCCGTTGCCCAGGTGCACCACGTGGAGGTTCCGGCCCGCACCCTGGCAAAATACCCTAAGGAGGAAACCTGTTACAGACTTTACGTGAGTATGTCCTGGGTTTACCCTAAGAAGGAAGTCTGTACCAGACTTTATGTAAGTATGTCCCGAGATTACCCTAAGTAGGAATGCTTTACCAGATGTTATGTAAGTATGTCCGAAGTTTACCGTAAGGAGGAAGTCTGTACCAGACTTTATGTAGGTATGTCCAGAGTTTACCCTAAGGAGGAAGTCTGTACCAGACTTTATGTAGATATGTGCAGAGTTTACCCTAAGGTGGAAGTCTGTAACAGACTTTATGTAAGTATGTCCCGAGATTACCCTAAGGAGGAAGTCTGTAACAGACTTCATGTTGTAAGTACTATGTCCCGGGTTTACCCTAAGAAGGAAATCTGTAAAAGACTTTATGTACGTATGTCCGGATTTACCCTGAGTTGGAGGACTTACCTCCGAATGTTGCATCAAGTAATTCATTTCACGTGTTAAGGCGGAGGTAGCAAATATTGCCGTCACGCGTCAAAGATTGATGCTGGTAATTACGTCGGTATTCATCTCGAGGAGCGAGATAAGTCTTCACGTGATATAATATCATATTACAGATCAAACGTACAAATTAATCGCAGGAGGAATAGTTTTTTTTGTCACCTTAGTGGGGTGGCTGTAGTCATTATGACTGCTTTGTAAGGTGCCTATGGTTTTTTATTGTGACGTCACTGTTCCGGCAATCTTCATTCCTCATTAGAATCATGTTATATTGGTTACCTTATTAGCTGAATCTGATGGGGACACACGAGGGTACAAGGATATCTTTACAAGCCACCTTATGCCTTGTATATTGGTACATCAAAAGAGTATGCGAAGGTATTTTAGGGTTCTTATATGTGTGTGAGGGTGTGTGTATGTATATGTACTCTCAATGACGAAATCTGAAAATATCGTCGACCGCACAGCGTAGACTAAATAATAAAATAATGGGAAATGAAGGACACCCATCTCATCCCCTGAGTATTTTATTAATTAAAAATGGACTTTGGGTTCTGAGGCGAATGCCTCGGATGCAACTGGGTGAATATTTCATTTCATGCAGATTTGCAGTTTTGAAAAAAAATTAAAAATTTGCGCCAAAATATGTTCTTTATGTAGTTTTTGTAAAGTATTTAATAGTAGCTTCTGAATCATATTGAAGGGACAGCAATACCTCTTTTATCCTTTGAGATATGGACGTTTCTGTTTTTTGCGAAAACGGTAGTGAGACGTGCAAGTACGGTAATTAGATCTCAGGCTACGGTAGTGAGTTAAATTATAATGGTAATTAGAAACAAAACAAATGTTTGACAAATCAGCCTTTTATTGAGAACGTAGGTCATGACTGGTAGGACGCGCTGGTCGAAGACCTTCGTTTTGAGGAATTGCGGTAAGGGTGAGATGAAAACCTGAAGTAGTTTGTCAAAATAATGCTACCCAACCTAACTGAATCCTTCGGGCGACTTCTTTCTCGAAGTTGTTTCTGCCAAACTGGATGAGCTGCCCAAGGTATACATATTCCTGAACAACTTCGAGGGTCTACCCTTCGACGTCAAATTGGTCTCAGTTCGACGTGTTCATTGAACATAATTTTGGTTTTGTCCAAGTTTTTGCCGAGACCGACACGTCGAGAGGCCCCAATTAGGCTTTGCAGCATCTCGCCAGCCAGCTGGCGATCTGGCTCCAGTGACTCCGCAACGCGTCGTCAGCGAACCGACGGTGTATTCGCCGATTATGTTGAGTCCTCGTTCAGTCAAATCCAGCGTCTTAAAGACGTCCTCCAGTGCGTTAGTGAACAATTTAGGGGATATGGCATCCCTTTGTCTCACTCCCGCTGTAGAGTTTTGGGGTTCGTCTTCTGGTCTTGTAGCTGGAGCTGGACGGACATGGTGGCAGTGTCATTATAAACATCTCATTACCTCGATATATCGCCAATCGACACGACACCGCAGCAGAGCATCCATAACTGCCCCGGTCTCGATGGAGTCGAAGGCTTTCTTGTAATCCACAAAAGCCATACACAGCAGCGGCTGATTGTACTCCTCGGTTTTCTGCACAATCTACCGGACAGTATGGATATCCATACTGTCCGGTAGATTGTGAGACCATATGGTCTTCGTTGCTATAGCATTTTCGAAACCCGGCTTACTCTGGTGGCTGGAACTCATCGAGCTTACTAGCGAGGCGGTTTGTGATGACTCTCGAGAACAACTTGTAAATATGGCTCTGGAGTGAGATGGATCTGTAGTTCTTCAGTAAGGCCTTGTCGCCTTTTTTGAAGAATAGTACCACCAACGCACTTCCGCTCTATGCCTTAGGTGTTAAGCCCTGGATAACGGAATTAAAGAGACTCGCTAGCTCCTTCAGGATTTGGGTGCCGCCTGCTTTTAGGAGCTCCTTAGTTATTCCGTCATCGCCAGGGTACTTGTTGTTCTTGAACTGCTTCAGAGCCGTCTCTATCTCGTACGGCTTGACATCGGATATCTCCTCGGTGTAGTGGCGCATGAATGGGGCTCTGTGGTCTTCATCACTGTGTCTCGTTGGTTTAATCATGCGTGATGCATACAGCTGTCCGTAAAATTCCTCTACCTCTTCGAGAATCTTGAACTTTGAGGTAATGGTGTTGCCATCCAGTTTTAAGTTTCGTCAAATGGGGCCTCCCAAACTGCTGAGCGAAACATTCGACCCCCGATTGCTGCCTCTATTTGGCAAGTGTTGTAGTGTCGGAGGTCGCGTCGTATCAGTTTTTTAATAAGGTGGTTAGGGATCTTCCATCTGACGAAGATGACTGAGTGGAGGGCTGATCACGCCTCCTCCTCATGAGTTCGAGAGTCTCGGGTGAGAGTTTGGAGTCCTGGAATATGCAAACAGTTAGACTGTTTGCATATTCCAGGAAACAACTTCCGAGATACTTCTTACAGCGTTTTGACCACTGTATCGGTCTTCTCATCAACAGTGCCAGTGGTTTCCAATATTGCGAAACGATTTTGAAGTTCCAGTTGGAACTGTTCGAACCCCAGGGCTGCTTGGAGCGCCGTGCTGTAGGTCGGAGAGTTAACTTTATCATACGGAACATTTCAGCCTTGAAGTTGGGGTTTAGAGAGCCTCGGACAAGTCTGTGATCGCTGCTGGTTTTAAACTTGTGGATCATCATCTCTAAATATGTACTTACTGCCAGTGATGAAGAAATCTACCTCTTAAAGCTGGTGATGAAGAAGGAATAATCATTACCATTCGTTATTTCTAATTACCATTCGAGTAAAAAAGAATGGTAAATAATGGTAATTAGACGAACAGTAATTAGATTTGCAAGTATTTTTATTGAAATAGTCCAGTTTTTAATAGATAAAGACCTGATGATTTTACCAGCGTGTAGAAGATCTTATATAGGATACACCTGACAAATAATTATACAGAAGTATTAATTTGATTACCTTTGAAAATGCGAATGGTATATAGAAATATTCTGGACCACATCACTTTTCGAACAGGAGAACTTAAATTACATAGCCATACTTGGTCTTTGACGCATGTCTTCGGCTCTGTAGTATAGTGTTGACTACCGCCGTTTAATCTATGGTCAGTCTAGAGCACAGTTACGCATAAATACGAAAATATCGGATCTGAAACATCGTCGAATGGTAATTATCAGGGTCAGGTCAGGGACATTTTTCAAAGTCGTATTAAACTACTTAAATTTGTTCTTTCGCACACAATATTTACTTACAATATAGATTAGTTATTCTATTAACCGAAGATGTATTTAATAAATCGTTCTTCCAAGAGATTTTTCACCAAGATGTACTAATGTATTAAAATCTGGAGAAAGGGACACCGATGGTAATTAGATTTTCGGTTTGGTTTTTGAAATTTGGAGCATTTCTAATAAAATACAAGGGGTTTTCACTGTTGCGCCTAATAGAATGCAACGTTAACTAAATGAAAACAATATCAGGTAAAGAATTCTTCAACGTTTAAGGTATTCTTTATCGTCAGCCGTGTAATCTGCACGAAATGAAATATTCACCCAACTGGGACTCAAAGTTAATTAGCTTAAAAAATCATTGCAAATTCTTAAAATAATTATTATGATATAATTATGTGACTGTACCTCCTACAGTCCCGGGTCCTTTAAGCGGGGCGTGAAAAATTATTTGATGAGGCCGTCAAGTTAAGGGCCACCACTGTAGCACTACCGATGTATGTAGTGGTGACCCCGGTCCTGAGACTTTACCTTTAGCTTACCATCAGGCGAGGTGAAGTCATTGTGAAGTATCCCATATAAAAAAAAGCCTACATAATTTGAAAAAAAATTACATTATACTTTAGGCCACGTACACATCACTTGGCTCCTTACGATAGAATGGTCACCAAAGCTAGTTCGGTGCTATAAATAAATAATTTATAATAACTGGTATGGTACATGCTTTCGCCCACACGTCCCTAACTAAAACATCGCTTACATATTCAGCAGCACTACAGCATAGAGTATCCAACTTGAGGTTAAACTTAGATCAGATAAGTGTAGACGGTCGTTTTATTTCTTAAATTGCGACAATGTTTAATCCACGTTTACGTTGATGCTTGAAATTGAAAATATTTTCTTATCTGGTTAAAACTTTTGTAACTTACTAAATATTAGATCTACATTGAGGTTTAGGTATATATTATGTTAGATCTAAATCTAATAAATATAAGATCTAAGTAGTTATATGATAACATTATTTGTATTCTTTACATCTAATATCGACGATCTTGGTTATGTATTTGTTTAAATAGCTTTCAAAAAAAAAATCTTAGGTACCTACGATAAAAATAATGGTTAAGGATGAATCTTGAAATTTGACGTATTCAGTAGTTTCCCTTAGCTACATTGATCATTTTAACAAATAAGAATAAATGTGTTACATTTGACACAAAAACATTTAAATAGACACATTTTTCTTATTTATTAACAATTTTCAAAGAAGTGTGCGCAAGGGGAACTGAATACGCCAAATTTCAAGTATCACACTTAAGCTAACCGCAAATATAACAGTTCAAGCATAACTAAATCAAATTGTTACACATTCCTATATACATATCTATAAAATGATCTGGTTTTACTTTCAGAGCATCAAGTTCCGCAGCTGAATGCTAAAGAGGCTGCGACAATATATCTAATTGTGTCTCAAGCTTCTAGCGAGAGCAGCCGGAACGCGAAGCAAAAATCAATAGATACACGTCTTCGAGATATCTCCTCGCTAGTAATAATTTTATTATCGCTTATAATTATTTAATATCGTATTTATTGTAATATAAAAGTTTGTTGACAATAGCCTGCAATCTTATCAGACGGCGCGCTATCGCCTACACGCCGACTCTGCGCCCCCTCCCCCGTCTATGCCTTACCACGCCCTCAGGGATTCTCTAAGAAGTTACATTATGAACAGTTATCTAAAAGAGTTATATGAAAGTATTATTGTAATGGGTTACGTAATGGACTTACCCGCGTGATTGAAGTCCCGCGTTGGGCGCCATTAGACGCGTGGTGCGAGCGCGGGAAGGAAAGGTCACGCGGAGGTGTGATCGCGAACTCGAGCAGCGCGCGACTGCCGTACTTCGCGGAGGCGCGTGCGTGTTTGCTACTGGCGCATGTGCACAACGTTCGGTCGGTTTGTTTTGCTCTGCGACTCCGTATCGGGCTTTCGTTAAAAGCCGCAGAAAACGAGATTATTCTCTCGTATAGATACGGTACGCGTTGCCGAGCATCCCAATGAACGCTGGCTAAAGTCCTCCGTGATATTGTCAGCCTTTATTCACGTGCTTGACATAAATTGCGATGGACATCGTGCGGATTTAAAAGCCGGGGTAATGTAAACAAGCTTTTTGCTGACAATTGAGAAAATGTATTTATGTGGATTTTTTTAAAGTTAAAGGGATAAGTTTAATGTGAATTACTTTTTCTTTTTATTCTTAGCGTTAGATAGTAGGGTATGTGATGTAACCGCAGTGATTATTTATTTATTAAAAACACTGACGTTAGAAAAAGGTTTTGGTTTTTTCATCCCAGCTACCGATATATAAGAAGCATTGGGGTGGGAGTCAGTGGTCTTCTAGAGGGCTGCCCCGAGGCTCTCCACGTGTCCCTCTGACAAGCAGAGGGCACAGTGGGGAGCGGGCGGGGGCTACGCCATCTTAAAACCGTAGATGGCCCAGGGTTAGCTGGGGTGCGAGAGATATGCCTATTAGGTAACCTTACACCCCGGCAATTAATAATCGAGACGGCGGCGTGTAGTTTTAGTCGGTTCGATCCCGACATAATCACCCCCGATGGCCGAAGGGGTGGTATCCATAGGGAAATCGCACGATAAAAAAAAAGTTATAAGAAGCAATAGGTATAACCATACTATAGTATGGTTTATTATGTTTTTGAATTATACGCACACGTGTGTCCCTCTTCTTCTGACCAGAGTTCTATAAACAGGGCGTTCAAAAAACACGTGCCTAGGCCGTTGAAACAGGGAGCCGTCGATCTTAAAGGGCCCTTTAGGATCAATAGCATCTGAAATGGTAGTCCATATCTTCTGGATATTATAATTACGTCAACTATTCTGCGTGCCGTAATTATCGTCATATTAGGTGCTTGATAGCACTAGATTTTTTTTCAAGAGAATATAAAATATTTTTATTCTCTCAAAAAACAATTTAAAACAATTTAAATACAAATATAAATACAACAATAATATAATCTTATTTCTTAGTTTTCTTATTGGCTATTTAAGAAACTGTAATTGTGAGACTGGTGCCTAAATATTAGTAGGTGACCAAAATTACTAGTATTCTCCTAACTAGTGTGATAACTAGGATTCGAACCCGGTACTTCCCGAACGTAAAGCCGACTCTTTAACCACTAAGCTACCAACGCATCAATACTGACGAAGTTCACCTTCGTCTTTTACATTCCATGCCTATAAGTGATACCGGGAAATTATTTTAAGCTCGGTGAAACTACCGTCACGTAGATCTCCGAGTGCTTTTCCCAATTCCCGGGAAGGTCATCCGGCGACCGTCCGTTCGCGACCTGGTCACGTAGGCTAGAACATGTACCCACCCTTTTACTAAACCGTACGTGATGTATGTGTAAAATGTCTATCTGTATATCTAACGATTTATGTATAACCTAAGGTCATATTGCTAGTAGAAGCGATATAGTTCTATAGTATACTTTACATACATAAACTCACGCCTATATCCCCGAAGGGGTAGGCAGAGGTGCTAGCACCCACATTTCGCCAGTTTATGTTTAGGTCCCAATGTAATAGGTGGCGAGCCTATTGTCATTAACCGGGCACTTATAAACCTGCGATAAATACACACATAACTTCGAAAAGCATCGAAAAGTCATTGGTGTGTGCCATGGTGAACCTGGGATCGAACCCGAGACCTCGTCTCAGCATCCCATTGCCCAGACCACTAGGCTACCGCGGTACGGTAACGTACGGTAAAGTATACATAACATAATGTTTAAATGTTATGTATACTTTACGAGAATAGGTAGATATTATTGGTGTAATCTATATAAATAAAAATAAAAATGAAATAATTGAAGTATCTGTTTGTGATATTAAAATAACATATTTATAACGATACATATACCTACTTTACAAAAAAAAAATTCAATTTTTAAATCTTTTGTCTGTCATTCTGTCTGTTTGAAAGAGGTAACTTCTGGAACCGGCTGGACCTATTTTGAAGAGACTTTCACTGGCAGATAGGTAATATTATAAAGCGTAATATAGCCTACTTTGATTATAGAAAAAAATTAAGGTTCCGTACAAAAGTATTAAAACCTTAACAATCCAAATCCACGCAGACGAAATACGAATAAATATTCTAAGACATTTTACCGCCGCTTCGGTTGCCATACGAACATCTAACAGTAGTAGTAACGGATAGTAGGAGCCCTAAAAACTCTATAAAAACGAAGAAAACTGCCTGAAGAACTATTACGGGCTCCTTTCTATTACTCGCGGCTCCACCCAGGGTTTTTTTGTGAAAACAATTTTTGTGTGCAAAAATACGAACAATGCGAAAATTATTAAATAGTTTCCAGATATGTACCTACTGTAACGCAAATGAGATCTATAATTATATTATGCAAAAACTGTATGTTTTCCTGTAAAAGAAAAATAAATAAAATCTTATCTAAATCTTAATCCTTCATAATATAATATTCTTCTTCACGTTATACCTATATCACGTTCGTCTCTATACTTTTAAAATTTTTATCTCCGGTATTAGGTATTCGAGGATTTCCGGGCGGAAAAAAGGTACCTACTTAAACTACGAGCACAGAAACTTGATAGGTACCTAGATAATGAGTTCATAAACTTAAAATGTCTATTTGTATAAGTAGGTATAGCGCTTTTCCGTAGTATCACTTGTACCTACCTACCTATCTGGGGGTTGGTGTATACCTTTGTAGAAGTTTTTCGTATCGTATGCAGTGAATATTTATCTTGCCTAAATTATCTGTCGCGCTTATCTTCAAAATGCTTTTAGTCTTAAGAAGCATATTTAATCACTGTCAGGCGTTGATGCGTAAAATTTAATCGTAGTCACGTTTCTTAGGATGAGCTTAGTGAGTGTGCCCTTTAACTGCGTTGACTACAATCACTAGAGAGAGTCAAGCATCTTATAAATTGAAGACAATCTCCTTCTTCCCATAGCCAAATAAGAATACCAATCCAACCAAAGGAAGTGGTCGACCGCCTAATAATAAAAGACAATAAGCGGAATGCCTGTATAGAATACACCTTTATTTTGCGTTAAAAAAGTCACATACAATCTCATGTCCGCGTCTTAAGATGTTCAAGGTCACATCACATACCTACTTACTACACGTGCGCTATAAGTTGAGAACTTATAGCGCACGATCGATTTTTATACAATACATAATTAGTTAAAAATAAATGAGCATCGCTAAAAACAAATGAATATCGCTAAATCAAAGGAGCATCCCTAAAACAAATTAAATCCTATCTACTTATTTCCAATGGCCATCTCTTATTATAAGAGTAATTTACACTAAAAACGAGTGCAAGCAATTTTTCAAAATTGAATCGTCACGGACAGTTCTGCGGTAACAAGCAACAAATAATAGAAAAATACAGATAAGTTGAGAACCTCGTCTTTTTTTAAATAGGTACTTTTGGAGGGCGTGAGTAGGTAGGTAGGCTAGCTTGAAATAGCTAGCAAGAATTACGTTTTTTAATAATATGTTTATTATTTTAACTACAGTCATTTTGGGTAACTTTGAACATTTTTAACGGATTATTAATGAATACTCTCTGATTATATTTATTACATCTTTATTTTATAGAACAAATAGTGTTCTTTTGAGTTGGTTTATGTTTCTAAACCCACAAATTTATGGAAAAAACACAAAGACTGCCCAAAATTTGCCCCAAAACTCACATTCAAAGTTAGCACGAATTTTGGGTAACTTTGAATATATATTTTTTGGGATTTTAAAACCTTTATTATCCAAACATTTTAAGATTTGGATAAAATTGAATGATGTATTCTTGTAAAAAAAAGTCCAATCTATGAGAATCATGACTAACTTGACGTACCTACCCTGTGAAAAATAGCGAGGTCTTGCCATATGACACAAGGCGGACCAATTTGGTGAAAAAAAAACATTGTTATTTTTATATTTTCTAATACAGTAAGATAAGTAGGAACGTAGTGCACAACATAATAAATTATATGTTTATTTGGTTATCAGATGAGATCAAAATCGTAATGACTGCTAATAATTTTTCTGGACATTTTATTTTTTAAAGAAAACTAATCACCCCTTTCCATGAACAAAATGTCATCGTCATTACAAATTTTTCCACCTTTTTAGGGCCAAATGGCAAAAAACAGAACCCTTATAGATTCATCATGTCTGTCTGTCTGTCTGTCCGTCCGTCCGTCCATCCGTCCGTCCGTCTGTCCGTCCGTATGTTACACACCCACTATTCTCCGAAACTATAAGGCCTATGCGGTTGAAACTTGGTAAGTAGACGTATTCTGTGAACAACATTAAGAATTTCACACAAAAATAGAAAAAAGCAATCAATTTTAGGGGTCCTCATACTTAGAACTGAAACTTTTTTTAAGACACTAATAACTTTGAACCATTCAATGTTACCCAAATCACTTCGATTTTGATCGTCGTTACAACTTTATCAGTTTTAGACAATTTATGTAACACCATGTACGGACAGCGATTTAAAAATAATAATTTTTTTAGTAGATTTTAAAGATAAACACCAAACATACCTGTTTACAGCAAGTTTTGTACAAATAATGCCGATATTAAATTCAACTAACAAACACTGCTAAAAACTTCACTTGAAAAAGGCGGTTAAATTACAAAATTATGACTTTGAAAGCTTAATGTTTTACGTTACGTTTGTTAAAAAACATTATGGCGATCCGTTTAGGCAGTTATAATATTGAAACAATAAAACATTTGCATCAAATAAATTTTTAAATCTTTTTCACAACTTTATTCAAAGTTACACTGCGATTCAATGTTACCCAAAATGACCGTATTTATAATATTAATTACACAAAGGAAAAGGATTTATAATAGTAAAAAACAATAATTTATATTTTATTTAGTTCCTGGCAACAAATATCGATGTGTCATTTGTCATTCATTAGTTTGAACCTGGCAACATCGTTAGGTTCTTCCAGAATTAAATAGTGTGACGGGCGTTTATTATATGAATTTTGTCTTATATTTCTATTAAAAATGTCGACACTTGCTGCACCTTTATCCGTCGCAGGGACCAGATCATCCGGAGCATCTGTCCGATCGCAAAATGGTAATGTTTATATGATAATTCACATGAGGCTTTTATGCTCCGGTAGATCACATGCATCGCGACGTATGGTTACATTTTTGTAAATATCTGTAAAATGGTGAAAAAGTGAGACAAAAAGTTTATATAAAATGTTTTTAAATAGAATAAACCATCATTTGGAAGTATACAAGAGTGCTAGGAGATATTTTTATTTTATAAATATAACCTATGCTTATATGAGTGGGAGACAAAAGGTTTTACTTGATATAAAAAAATATTCGCAGTTATGGCGGCAGCAGCTATCGCTAACATAGTGAAGAGTTCACTAGGACCTGTAGGTCTAGACAAAATGTTGGTGGATGATATAGGAGATGTGACAGTCACTAATGATGGAGCTACCATTCTGAAGTAAGTGTCTCTCTCTATTTTATTCATATTGGAATCTTAACTTTTCTATACTATTTTGAAACATCATATAGGTACTGAAAACATGATCTGTAGGATATAATTAAGTCATAAATATGAACTAAAATCAAGTCTAATTTATAACTCATAGTGGTCAGTGACCTGATCGAATACTGTTTCATAGGCTATATATTTACTTTACACAGGCAGAACAACCGTATCTCTAATGATCTGTATCAAATCTGTCAGTGATAGACATATTTAGTGAGGAACATTTCTAATTAGCTAGATATATGCAATACTTCCCATATACTAAACTGGCTGTATGAGTCAAAAAATTGTTGAAGAAGAGAAGAGACAAAAAAATGTTATATCTGTATTTTATTTTTCTTATCTTTTTTTTTCTAACTGTCAAATCAACCTCTCATATTAAGCATGTTAATCTGTAGGTAACATAGCAGTTACATTGTTTCTTCCTCAGAATGCTGGAGGTGGAGCACCCTGCAGCTAAAGTATTAGTGGAATTGGCGCAATTACAAGATGAGGAGGTTGGTGATGGCACCACCTCAGTTGTGATTATTGCCGCTGAGCTACTAAAGGTACGCTAATTGACTAGTTATTTAAGCAAAAGGAGTATGCCAAGATCGTAGCAAGTGGAAAGATGTTGTCTGCCTACCCCAATGGGAAAAAGGCGTGATTTGTATGTATGTATGTATGTTTATTGCTATTGATGTAAGGGGCCATCAATTAAATTACAAAAATTTCTAGAGAGATAAAACTTCTCTACATGGCCCTATCTCAGTTCTTGCGAAGAGTGGTGGGAAAACTTGTTTTATGTAATATTTTGCATATTAAAATGTGCATAAAGACACTTTTTATGGTATTGAAAGAAATAAATGTTTATTTGATGCACGTATATCACATGAAACATGCTAGCGGAACACATTTTCTTTGTATAATATGTATGTATTTAAAAAAAAAGGTAAAAAAAGTATGTTTATCCGCATTCTAGAACCCATAACATAAGCTAGTTAAACTATGCTTACTTTGGGTCTAGTTAGCGATGTGTAGAATATAGTAGAATATTTATTTATTTTGGGTGCCTCATGAATGCATATCTAAATGTCTCAAAAAATAAAAATCAAACTGAAAACACATTCAGAAACCCTTTTATTTAATTTACAATTTCATATTTACCAGCATTTAACTATTAAAGAATAGATAAATTTGTCCTGATATAAAATTGAATAGCTTCCTTACACAATATAGCAGTGCATCATATTATTTAATTTATTCCATTCCAGAATGCAGATGAGTTAGTAAAGAACAAGATTCACCCAACAAGTATTATCTCTGGTTACCGGCTGGCTTGCAAGGAAGCCGTCAAGTACATTCAAGACAACCTCACAGTCACTGTGGAGTCTATCGGCAGATCATCCATCATTAATGCTGCTAAGACAACTATGTCTTCCAAATTGATTGGAGCGTATCCTTTTAAAAATGCCAAACAAAATAATGCATATTCTATTTTAGTGTTTTCAATATTATTCAGCCCTTTCAACTACTACAGACATGCATAGGAAAAAAAAAATTATACATATACCAATTAATACCTATTCAAAAGTTAGTGTCAATAGCTTAGTGGTTTACCATCATGAATGATGAAGGTC
The DNA here is from genome assembly GCA_963576445.1 of Lithosia quadra. Classification (NCBI taxonomy): domain Eukaryota; kingdom Metazoa; phylum Arthropoda; class Insecta; order Lepidoptera; family Erebidae; genus Lithosia; species Lithosia quadra. The sequence goes on from OY754882.1 coordinate 2,738,711, forward strand.
AAAAAAAGAAAAAGTTTAGATGGATATAATAAAAAAAAATTGAAGTTATTTCAGTTAAAAAAATCTGCTAACACCATTTAAATCAACTAAAGTGCATTTATTTTCTTTGTGAAATCCTGCAACTATTATATTATATAAGGTTGGGGTCAAGGGTTAAATGCCTGGGTTAGGCAAACTGTGACTATGGAACCCAATAGTTTATTTATCTTAGTTTCGAATTAAAAAAAAATTAAAACACTGCAATATTTCCTTGATTCCTAAATCAGTGATGCCGATTTCTTCTCTGAAATGATAGTGGATGCTGCACAAGCCATCAAGATCACCGATTACAAAGGCAACCCATCATACCCTATTAAGGCTGTGAACATCCTCAAAGCTCACGGTCGCAGTGCCCGCGAGAGTGTACTTGTCAAGGGTTATGCCCTGAACTGCACCATTGCATCGCAAGCCATGCCTAAGAAGATCTTGAATGCCAAGATTGCCTGTCTCGACTTTTCTCTGCAGAAGACTAAAATGAAGATGGGTGTTCAGGTAATATTTCCCACTAAATAGAGTAATTTTGTTATTTAAAATCTTTTGTTTTTTCAGGTTGATTGCCAATTTTGTTAGTGATAACCTACCTTATAAACGCCTGCACTGCGTCGTGTATATTTAAGTATGCGGGTGCCAGTATCGTGGAAATAATAATAATAATAAATTTCGTGAAGATAACTTGCACAAAATCGTGCAAAAGAATCCTAGACTATCACTTGCCGTTGTGCCAAATTCGAACGTATCTCCATCTTTCAGGTACTCGTGTCAGACCCTGAGAAGCTAGAAGCCATTCGCGCCAGAGAACTAGACATCACTAAGGAACGCCTTCAAAAAATCCTATCAACTGGTGTGAACGTGATTCTTTGCTCGGGCGGTATAGATGATCTCTGCCTGAAGTACTTCGTCGAAGCTGGCGCCATGGGCGTCAGGCGATGCAAGAAGGCTGATCTGAAGAGAATCGCTAAGGCAACTGGAGCTACCTTCCTAACATCCCTCACAAACATGGACGGTGAGGAAGTCTTTGAACCGAGCATGATTGGTGAGGCAGCTGAAGTTGTACAGGAACAGATCTGCGATGACCAATTGATTCTCATCAAGGGGTGAGTAACACATTCTCCATTTTTAATCGTGATTTTACTTTTTTTTTATAAAGGATACGTCAAAATGACTTTACCTCGCCTGATGGTAAGCTAAAGGTAGTACTACAGTGGCGGCCCTCAGCTTGACGGCCTCATCAAATGCTTTTTCACGCCCCGCTTATAGGCCCCGGGACTATATAGGAGGGACTTTATTGGGCTTGAGAAATAACATACATACTAGTTAACAAAAGAATACACAAACCTGAAGTGCAGACTTTGGACTTACCTGACAAGGAAGATGTTGAATTAAAATGATACAAAAAATGTCACTTACATCGTTTTTACTACTTTTCATCAAAAACTTATTCGTGTGTCGTTAGACCTGCCGCGCGTACAGCAGCGTCTATAATCCTGCGCGGGCCGACAGACGCGTACTGTGACGAAATGGAGCGTTCTGCCCACGACGCGCTGTGTGCGGTACGTCGTGTCCTGGAGTCAGGTCGCCTCGTGCCCGGCGGAGGCGCCGTGGAGGCCGCACTGTCCATCTACCTCGAGAACTTCGCCACCACTCTTGTGAGTACGCCCAAATACTAAAAACTTCACACATTACTGGAAAGCATTCGAAACCGTCGGGCTTGTATGAAAGGCTTAATTCAAATTCAAATAATTTTAATTCAGATAACACACGATCCATATCTAGGTTAGTAACAAGTGTAACTTAAACATAACTAGTGTTAGTTTGATAGTTTTAAATACCTAATCAAAATAGATGAAAATTATATTAAGTCAAATTAAATTTAAAATCAATTGATGAATTAAATTAAATTGAAATCTAGGTGTAATTCATAGATTAAAAGGAAAATTTTGAATCGAATTAATAACAGTAGAGGAAGCGCGTGAAGTATGTCAGGAGGAGAGGGAGATGGCGCGGGCGCGGGCGGTCTGTTGTCTCTGCCTAACCCGGAGGGATAAAAGCGTGAGCATTATGTATGTATGTATGTTGTACATTACTGGAGTTAAGCCGACGGATGACGGAAGATTACATTGCTTTCATTGTGGAAAGCAATACAGGGTGTATGTGACCTCATCAAGATTCTTGGGGCTAAATACTCTGCTACTGGTACTTCTGCTGATTCACAGACACGGGCTTTCCTCTGGGGATTGGGGGTGTCAGACGGCAATCACTTTGATGAAAGCTGAACAAGTCAACTTAAAACGTGGGCTCTAAGCTTAATAACTCCTCCCGACCCTTTCCCTTCAGGGTCGGCAGCGCGTGGGTAACGCCTTTGGTGTTGCACACGTCCATAGACACGGTGACCGCTTCCCATCAGGTGGGCCGTGTGCTTGTCTGCCACCAAAGTGGTATAAAAAAAATAACTAAATTATTAGGTACTTCTGCCGATTTTCTAAAAATAGTTGGTGTGTGTGTGAATAGAGTTCCCGCGAGCAGTTGGCCATCGCCGCCTTCGCACAGTCCCTGCTGGTGATCCCCAAGACGCTGGCCGTCAACGCGGCGCGGGACGCTACGGATCTGGTCGCCAAACTGCGCGCCTACCACAACTCATCACAGACTAAGGTGAGACAGCACGATTGTTTTTTAAGCTATTGTATAGCTTTTATCGCGGCTTTGAGCGCGGCGACCAAATCAAGAAATTCCGTAACGAAAATAAAAACCTAACACCCCCGATCTGTGGTGTTGAGTGGAACTAATTAAATTAAGCTATGCATATTATATTATCCTATATTGTATATATATTACATATATATATATATATATATATATATATATATATATATATATTCTATTACAACTATCTTTGTAACACTAACGATTAGCTGTAAGTTTTCCTAAAAATGTAATAAATAATAAATAATATTGAATTTGTGTATTTATCGCAGGTTTATAAGTGCCCGGTTAATGGCAATAGGCTCGCCACCTATTACAGTGGGACCTAAACATAAACTGGTGAAATGTGGGTGCTAGCACCTCTGCCTACCCCTTCGGGGATATAGGCGTGAGTTTATGTTATGTAATATTGAATAAAATGCTATGCAATAGATTTACCGCGGCAGTACCCGAGTGCCACACGTTTTTTTTTTTTTTGTTTAATGATACATTTTAGATGCACTCACATAAATAGACGATTTAATCGATCGATAATACAGCACTGCGAGTTAGTGATAGCAAATCGCCGAATACCCCCGTGCGATTAGTCAGCGTTAGACCAGTGTTGCAAGTTCATGTGTTCGCAAATTACCTAAAATGCATATTGGATATAGCCACCCCACGTCGTAACGCGCTATTTTGAATCATGACTAAAACGCCTATAATGATCGAGCCAGCCCATTCATGCTGCATTATATGCATTCAAAGTATATTTTTAGCAGAAAGTACCAACTGAATATGATTTTAATAATATGTAAACGGGAATTAACGCGATCATGGTATAGGTATATACATACCTTTGGAATGCCTGACGTTTCGACCAGGTTACACCGGCCGTGGTCACAGGCTGACTGTCTCAGCCTCAGGCATGTATATACGTATACCTATACCATGATCGCGTTAATTCCCGTTTACATATTATTATAATCATGGAACGCGAAAGTTTAAAAATGAATATGATTTGTTGAGTTTATTTATTTTGGTTTTACTTTCTCCACAGGTTGAACACGCTAACCTAAAATGGGTAGGCCTGGACCTAACTGAGGGCGTACTTCGTGACAACTTAGCAGCCGGTGTTCTCGAGCCTTCCATTTCCAAGATCAAATCTCTTAAATTCGCCACCGAAGCGGCTATCACGATCTTGCGTATCGACGACATGATCAGACTGGACCCGGAACAGAAAGGCAAGAGTTACGAAGACGCGTGTCATGCTGGGGAACTTGACGGTTAACAAGCTTAATATTGAACTTAAAAATTCCTGTATCAAAGTGTCTTGTTAGGGAAGCAGTGTAAGGAGATCTCAGTCAACCTCTATCATATCAATTCCTATGATGTTTTAACGCTCAAACTCCCACCAGTCTCAAGTTGATATAAGAATCTTAGGGTAGTATCAAGAATAGGTCACGCCGAGCCACTTGATCCAAAGTCGGGCGTGGATGGGAACTGATAAACTAATCGCGCGGTCACTAAACTAATGATGCTCTTTACACGCACGGTCTATCGCGAGTGCTAACACGAGTGAAAATCGATTCGCGGGTGAAAAAACGCTCATGTTAAGATGTTGGAAGAGAGGGGGACTCGGCTATAAAGCACTTCCCAAGCTAAATCATATAAAACCTGTACTGAGTTATTGGCGAAGGCATAGGAGGCGCCATACACCAACACAAAAAAAAAAAGAGGGGGAAAGAGCGCGCGCTTCAGGACTGTCATGGCGTGTAACGCGATAGATTGTGTCGTGTAAAGGCCGCTAATCCCGTAAGGCGGTCATTGGTTTCGTATAATATACGAAGTTGTATATTTATAATTACCAGTCTTAGTTTATCAGTTCCCATCCACGCTGACTTTGTCTCAAGTTGCTTGGCGCGACCTACATAGAGATAAAGACCACAGACTTCTAATGGGCTAGATGCTGCAAGCCGTCCAGCCCTGAGTGCATCCAAACTGGTACAACTTCTCTAGTGACAACACAATGGCATTTCCTATTCATATTGAAAATATTTGTTGAGATTCAAAATAATTTTTTAACTTCATTGACTGGTCTCCACTCCTTCATAAACTCACCTAGCGTTCTGCCTAATTAGTGTGGTGCTAATAATAATATTGTATATCGTAATACAAAAAATCACAAATAAAAAATATAGTAAAAAAATAATTTGTACTGAGATCTACTGAGTTACACACAATGTTTGTGGTGTCTGTTTGTCGATGCCTATATTGTTTATGCATCTACAACTTTTGTTCAGCATTCAACAATTGTACTTGTAAGCTATAAGTATTATAGTTAATTTAATTTTCACTTAAACAGCTGAGTCAACAGTGAGGTGATATTTTGGTTCGACATTATACCGTCATTTAGTTTCAAATGGTCTGTAAACCAACTGGAGCTTGGTGATATATTATACTTTAGTTGCAAGACTGGTGAGAAAATATCATCATTTATTCACAGGGTTCACACTGTCGCAATATGTAACATCAATGAATGATTTATTTATTTTAAGACCATCATTGCTTTTAACATTTAACGCTAGTTTATTTGCTAGGGCGTTTCGTACGTCACACTGATAATAAATTTTAATACTATTTGTGTTGTTTGATTTCGTTATCCTGGTTACGAATGTGTAAGGGGCCGAAGCCCACCAAAAGGTCTATAAAATCCTCATTGGGCCTGACAACGGCCACTCTTTATAGGCGTGTAAAAAGATAAGGCTATAAAAAGTGGCCGTTGCTAAAGTGACACAAGTAGTAGAAACATAGGTACCTATATGGAAATCGAGGGAAATGAATATGCCACGGTATAGGTATGTGCGCAGTCACGTCACCTGGCCCATCCGGCCCCCGCCTCTAGATACACCTATGGTGCCACGGCTTGCAACCAAGATCGGCTTGAGCCCCGAACATCTTAAAATTTTAATAACATTGTATCGCTACGTATTGCCCTGACGACCTGAAAAAGGTAACTGGGAATACTGGGATTGACTGGATGCGAAAGGCGAAGAATCGGGTGGGGATGGCGTATAATTGGGAGAGGCCTATGTCCAGCAGTTGACGTCGACAGACTCAACAGGCCAATTGATTTATTGATTGATTTTGTATTGATCCTTACTTAGCATGAAGCATAAGCATTTTCATCTTTTTTATTTTCTCTATATCTTTACGTACCTAACTGTTTTAATTATTTTATTCATCTTTGATTTGACTGTTATACATATAACTCATACTTATACCTCCTATCCTATTTTACTGTCTATTCATATTCATTCAACAAAATCGAATAAAATAGTATCGATTTGATTGCTAGATCGCAGCAAAAACGATTGTCAACAAGTTAATGTCAATGTCAAAAACTGAGTTTTGGAAACTTATCTTAACTTATCTCGCCCGCAATCGCTATCAATATCAATAATAATTAAAAAATCTTTGCGGTGATTTATTGCTGGAGAAGTAGTTATGTAGAACCAAGTAGAACCCAAATTACCCAAAATAACTAATAAGTAATCTGTGACTGTGACTGATGGGAGTCGAATTTTTATTCATTCAAAATAATATTGCGAAGTGTTAATATTACAAAACAAAACAAAGATTATCAAAAAAGTAGTTGGCTTTTAAGTACTTATTTTAATTGCAAATTTAATACACAGTTGGTATTGTGCTAACAAAATGATTTTTAAGATTACGAATATAGGCTCGCCTATATATTTAGCTGTTAAAAACGTTTCTCGCACTCTGTCCACATCAGCTGTTCTGAAGACTAAGGTGAGCATTTATTTATATTTTTGTTAGCTTTTATTTGATTAAAAAAATGTAATACTAATAGTAGTAATTTAATTTGACTTATAATAAATTCGAATTCATTAGGTAGGTAACAAAAATATGGAAGCAATAAATGGTCCTATAAAGTTTATATACCTGTCTATATGTAAAATGTAATCGCTCACTCACATAGTTCGGGTCATTCACACTTGTGCGTTAATTAAAAACAAATACATTCATAACTATATTATACCATGCTAAGTAAGTAGGTACACTTTGAACTTGAATCTCTAAAAATGTTTCAGGAAAAGAGAATAAAAGTGAAAGACTATGAGATTAACTATATAAAAGTTGGTAATGGACCTCACAGTGTTTTGTTCCTCCCTGGTGCCTTAGGCACTTTCTGGACAGAAGGGAAACCACAAATTGAAGGGTTCAATAAGGAGAAGTTTACTTTAGTAGCATGGGACCCTCCCGGATATGGCAAAAGCAGGCCACCAGAAAAAAAGTTCACAACAGATTTTTATGAAAAAGATGCTGACATTGCTCAAGAATTTATGAAGGTATGTTTTTGTTATAAATGTTATGTAAAATGTTATCAGCATTATATTAATTATTGTGCTCCAGATAAGGTTATCATTATTTTTATACTCATTTTGTAATTAGCTGGGTGACTTTTAATCACCCAGGTTTTAACTCCAGGGTTGGGAGTTCAGACAGTAGTTGCACACATAAAATGAACCAAATCCAGAGAAAGAGAGAGTAGGAGAGCAGACCCCAGGTTCAAAAATGCATGTTTTAAATGCAACAAGGAACAATCAAGAGATGTGTGGTGGACAGTCCGCTCATATGCATGAATCGCTTCAGCTATATGTTTATTATGCTAATAAGTGGAATGCCCTGCACGAGTCTGTTTTCGGAAAGCTATAACCTGGGAGTCTTTAGTTCAAGAGTGAATACATTGCTTCTTGATTGTCGAACATGTTATCACTTACCATTAGGTGAGCCTCCTGACTATAAGAAAAAGTTTAACTGATAGCTTATGTTTTCAGACACTAGGAATCCCTAAATATTCTTTAATGGGGTTCAGTGATGGTGGAGTAACTGCTTTAATCCAAGCAGCCAAGTATCCTGATGCTGTTAATAAGTTAGTGGTATGGGGCGCTAACGCACTTATACTGCCCCAAGAAGTTGAAATGTTCAAAAGTAAGTTTTGTTTAATTGATATTATGATTAAAAGCTCTTGGTTTTTCTGTAACAGTTATTGAACTAAATAGACTAAACAGACTAAACAAAACATTTGATAGGTAAAATACAGATTTTTTTTATTCAATATTAGTAACTGAAATTGCTCTATGCTACTGTAATCCACTAAGAAAATCCACTAGTGGATTCATTTCCACTTATTATATCCGTTTGTGGATTTGATTCCACTGGTCATTCCACCATAAATAATTTTTTTTATACCACGTAGGTGGCAGACAAGCACACGGCTCACCTGATGGGAAGCAGTCACTGTGGCCTATGGATGTGTGTAACACTAACACGCTGCCTACCCTGAAGGGAAGGGGGGAGGGCTAGGAAGGGTTGGGGGAGGAAGGGTACAGTGAGCTCTTAATCTCTAGTATTCCCCTTAACCCCTTAATTACTCATTATGAGCAGGTTCACGTTGGTAGTGTAAAGGCCAGGATTCAAACATGGATCCTATTGATCATAAGCCAACTCCTTAACCACTATACCATGTTTTTTATAGAAATTAAGGATATTAATGCTTGGTCGAAGAGATTAAGAGATCCATTGATTGAGGTCTATGGAGAAAAACTATTTGCCAGTTACTGGGCAAGTTGGGTTGAAACTATGGAGGCTATATACAAGGAAAAGAATGGAAATATTTGTTCAGAGTTGCTGAAGGACATTAAATGTCCCACTTTTATTCTATACGGACAGAAAGACCCACTAGTAAATAGTATGCATGTGTCCCACTTGCACACAAATATTGACGGTTCCAGGTAACTAAAAACTTCTTTTATCAAAATCATTTTTTAATCTTATTTAAAAAATATTATTTGAATTCGATGTGTTCGATCTGTGGCGTCGCTCATGCGTATTCACCTTTTTTGAAACGGGCAGTAAAATAAAAGTAGCTGAGTTTTGATTATATGCTATAATATAAGGGAATGATGCACAAAAATGGCTGGCAGTGGTTTCTATTCAGAGCTTCACCATAAGGCTGACATTATCGGCTAGATGGGTGAATGTCAATATAGCCTACCGGCCTGTTTATTTTATCCAATTTCAATTTATAGGAAAAAGTCAATGTTATTAAGTGCACCAGTTTCCTAATTCCTCCTGTTAAGTTAATATGCAAATGAATTCCTGCACATTTACTTTACCCCCACTTGCGCGTCAATCGAAATCTTCGTCCTGGTGGGACTGAGGTGTTCTCTCCAAGGGTATACCTACAATGGTAATAGGTACCTGTAGCAGAACACCGTGTGGTGTTTATCGGTTCGATTCCGACCACTTTATCACCATAAATCTTGCTATAGAAACAGTTACCTACCCTCCTTTGAATTATACACCTACCTCCTTGTCTTTGTTTTCTATTATGTTTGTTTTCGTCGTTCACTTCCAATACTCGTTACACATTCAATGCCTTTGACACGCCTGGTGTGTTCTCACTAATTCCTTTCGCCATGCTGTGAGCACGCCAGGCGTGTTCTCCATATTTCATTAAACTCACTATATTTATAAGATAGCATACCAGGCAAACCCACTGTGGTTTAAGGTTTGACCATGTATACAATACAATGCATGTATTATTGTGTAAATAAATAAATAAATAAATAAAAACGTATAGTTACATTATGTGAACTCAATTTTCTTTTACAGGATACATTTATATCCAGATGGTAAACACCACATTCACATGAGTTATGCTGAAGATTTTAATAAACGTGTAGAAGACTTTTTACTACTGCCATAGTTGGTGTTGGCTTGGTGAGTTTCATGTAATATGGGACAATGATTTAATGCGACGCGACAGATCATCTCTGCACTAGTGTGAGTTGATCCTACTTGTAATAAATTGATGTGACAAAATGTCAAGATTGCTGTGAGCATTGTAAATAAACGCTCAAATAGTAATAAGCGAATAAGTATCTTATAAGATCCTCTGAAGTAATAACTAGTATTTGGAATTGGAACTCATTATATTTGCTTTAGGTTTTTTTTTTTTCAATGTTTAATTTATATATTAGAAGATAGCCGGAAAGTGGATGTTGAATTGTTGATATTACTCAATTTTATATAAATGTAACCATTGTTATTTTGTTGACACGATATTTTATAAATATAGGAAGGATTTTAATTAGCGGAATAATAAATTGTACTGAGTAAAACCGACCCTGCGCGTGCACATCATAAGTTGATGAAAAATTAAGGGTTCCATTTTTTGATTTGTATCAGGTAGGTCTATCTATTCCACTAATTAAAGCAGCTTCCCATATATTATACAAGTTTGTTATTAAATAAAAAATTTAACAAAATTCCCATATTTTATTTTCATTCACTTATAAGCATGATTCATTTCAGAATAAAACAATTTACATTCAATAACACATAATTTAAGGTTTGAAGTGACTCATATTTTACTGTACAAGTAAAAAAAAAATGGCGCGCTTATAACGACCACGTACAATCAGATTTAACATAGTATGGCGGCGTAACGCCCTTTGTTCAGATAATTTCTTGTTTGTTATTCACTTTGCAACTATATACTTGTATATTGTTAGTTTAAAAGGTAGTAACTAAAACTTTCATATTTTTTATACACAAAAAATCGACTTAAAATGTGCTCTATCGTATGGAAATACGATTTGAAATCGAAGTACAACTTTAACATAAAGTAAGCACACTGATGTACAATAGAAAATAATAAATACAGATTCCAAATTATTAAAAAAATATCCAACTACCTACATACTATCTAAGATTTTGGGGAGATCTTTGCCCAGCAGTGGGACAAAATTGGCTAAAAGGCAGCAAGGCTCTTTATGGAGTGTTTAGAAATAATATAATATTCACTTACATTTGAAGTCAAGTAAAATTATTACCATTATACCTACTTGTATAAGTGTTGTCAACAAGGAATCAAAAAATTAATCCGCTAAAATTCGTGTTACAGGGTCTTTTCTGCATATGCACAGGCTGGAATTTACCGATGAATATAAACGAGTTTAATTCCATTTAAACTGCGTTACTTTTATTCAATAAATTTCATTGAGTAAAAACGTGAAACTCAGTCAAAACCGTTTTTACTCAACAAATCTAACCTTGAGATTTAACTGACACCATATCCAGACTCTCTGCATCATATCATCACAGAAGACACGCAGCCAGACAGGCAACTATCCGCCCAAAGTGCCAGAGCATTAAGCCATCTCCTAAGATGAGTTTATGCCCTGGCATTTTGGGCATAAAATCCAACACTAGTTCTAACCCAACTACTGTTATCTAAATTTCTTTTACAAATTAATTCACTTTCTTACTGTATTACCAATGGTAAATTTTATCTATAAGCATTTAATTTAAATTAAAGGGAGTAGCAAGAACAGGGCCCGTAGACAAGTGTAAAAAGTCTAAATCGCTACGGAATAGAATAGATTAGGTCGACCAATCACACTCCAACTCGTGATCCCGCCGCGGCGTCGCCGGCGACGAGCTTGGATGTGATTGGTCGACTTAATCTATTCGTTTCTTTAGCGATTTACGTTGTGACACTTGTCTACGGGGGCAGAAGAGCTCAATTTTGGCACAAAGGCGAAGCGTCGCTTCGTGTCCTTATTTTCAACTATAACGCATGGTTACACGCGACGTCGATCGCATTAAAGCGCCTGGACCATGAACCTTACATGAATGGCGCTCGTGCTTGACGTTATACACAAATTGATATCGATCTTTTTATAATTTTATTATTCTAATATATCCATATCCATAAATGAAGAGGAGGAAAGTGAAATTATCGCGTCTGACGCGTTTCTGCACGCTAATAACGTACGCGCGTAAATTTTAACCAAGCATCGAATTCCATCCATTTTCGTAACACAAATTTCTAACTTAATAATGGAAAATATAGATATAATGTTATAGGCTAGAAACATGACTCGTCGCGACACTTTGACTTTGCGCCAGTGTGAGTTGAGCCTAATGTGTAACAAAAAGTGTATGGAGTATAAAAATATTGATTTTAATCGAACACTGCTAAATTCGGCATCCATATATATTTTCTATTGTACACCAACGGAGTAAGCATCGACTTGTTAATAAATACGTATTGCACTCAGTACATAAACGCCGATCCTAACACTTAACTCACTATGTAGTTATACAAACGACCATGGCCTCGATTCTGCTAAAGACAAACCACTGATATACCATTGACACTCTGAAAAATGCCATTTAACTGTAGACTTTATTGGTATCAGGTTAAAGTTTAAAGTCAAATGATATTTTGTAGAGCGAATGAAAAAGTTAAATGAATTCTTTACATTTGATTTTAGACTTTAACTGTATAACGGTAAAGTCTACAATTAAATAGCATTTTTAGAGTGTCAGTGGTATTACAGTGGTTTGCCTTTAGCAGAATCGAGGCCCATGACTAATCCTCCAACATACAATCATTGTAAAAAGGTTAATTATTGACATTCTAAGGCACACGTTATGAGCTAGTGTCCTGCAGACAAAATGGAAGCACAGTACAATTTTTTTTTATATAAAACCAATGTTTGTATGACGTTAATTGACCATAAGTTTTACATGTATATAAACACACAAGCTACCTACCTCGATAAATACATAAGAAAATATAGTGACAATCATTCGCTAATTCCAGGAAGCTTGTTCTTATCTCATAAATAATTTCTCTAGTTACAAAAAAATAGTATACACTGAATGGATTACACGAGGAGCGAGCGCCTTCAGCACCATAGCATCCACCCATTACATATATTACATTGAAATAAGATTACTCTTACAAATACATAACGATACAATATTACAACATTATCACCGGGATTATTAACAATACGGCTTTTTAATTAATTTTAAATACGTTTATTCGTTACGTTTACAAAAAAAAAACTAATGATTTAATAGAGAGAGTCAAAGGCACACACTTTGTAAAATAATCATACAAATTATTCTCAGTGTCTCTTTTATCACTGTCGGAGTCGCCTCGTTATACGTACACGGGTCCTTGATTATCGCTGTCGTCGATTTTCGTATTAATTTTGTTCATATAACCATCGTCGAAGAACCTTCTGAACGTGAACTCGAAGAATCCATGGAACTTACCGTTGTCGAGTAATTCACTGTCTGACTTGTTGGAGTCCGAGCTCCCGGAGTTGCGGAGTTTGTCAGGATCGACTGGATCGAAGTTGGACGTGTCTGTAGGGTAGTCTATCCTCGGTATGAAGGGCGCGACCTGCCTTCTCAATCCTTTGTCGAAGTCGATGCCCTTGAGGAATGGATGGTTTTTCACCTCGTTGGCGTCCTTGCCGAGCCTCGTGTCTTGTCCCGAACAGAGCTGAAGGATTAAATCCTTGCTCTCCGGCGACAAGTTTGCAGCATCCGGAACGTGAAGTGAACTCTCCCAATTTATAACCTGCAAAGAAATGTAATAAAGTTCATTTAAATTCGATCTGCCTGACAATGGAAGACGCTGAAAGTCAGGTTTCGTAATTTCGATTACAGAATTTCATGAAACAAGTTTCACGTTTCGATTACAGAAACAAATTACATTAAAGTTAATGTTAGGATCATACAGGAAACAGTATAAAGAGGCCCTCCTCTTTATACTGTTACTTAAGCGAGAAAGCTTACTACATCCCTATGTAGTAAGCTTTCTCGAAGAGTGTCACCTAATATTCGGTCAAAAAAAAGTGAAACTGAAGATTTGCCTGCCCTACGGGTGGAATACGGCATGTTCAAACTTCTAAGCTATGAAATACCTAATTGTACCTATATTCGCAAATAAATTAATGATTATGATTGTTAAAAAAAATGTTTACTGACATGAAAAGAAGCTCATGGTTTGGACAGAAGCAAATGGTGGGTAGTTGGTGGGTAATAAATTGTAAAAGAAAACTGGTACTACATAATTAAATTTGCTAACACCCACTTGCTTGAATATTGTGAATAATTTTATTTTAAAACCATTTTCAAGGTCTGCTCACCTTGAGTTGCGTTTCTGCAGGCGTAGCCGCTAAAAAAGGCGGCGACCCCACTAACATCTCGTACAGTATGACACCGACAGACCACCAATCACAGAGCTGCGTGTACCCCGTGCGCGTGAGCACCTCGGGTGCGATGTAGTTAGGCGTGCCGACTAGCGAGTGAGCGAGACAGCGCTGGTGCTCTCGCTTCCGCCGCCTCTCCAACGGTTTGAGCTGGTGACAGCGGCATTCGCCCATCGCGCCCCACTCGCCATCCACCGGATCCATGGAATCTTGCCTCCCGTGGTCTGAAAACATAATATTGTAATGATTGATACTTTCAGAACGACATCAGCTTCGTATCCGAGGTCCCATATTCGATTTCTGGGTCTGCAAAAAGTTTTATCATACATTACACCCAGACACTTTGACAGGGAGGGCTTTGACCTGTAGTCAAAGTCATTAATTAATCATTATTATGAAGTGCGAGTATTTAAAACAGAGTATTTATTAAAATATATTGGGATTTACAAGCAACTACGCAATAAAGTGCAATATATTTCGCACAGCTATCTTTAAAAAAAATTACTGTCATTTTTAGGTTCGAACATTCCAGAATCAATCAATCGACCCAAGGTTACCATCAAAAATGCTACTAAATTGCAGTACGTCAAAATGATGAATCTAAATTGATAGGAGCTCCTTATCAAGATAAACTCTCCGAAACTAAATGCTCTGAAACACTTCCGATTCTCTCTGGTAAAAAAAGTTACATCAAAAAAGTGTCACTCACCATTTCTCTGATAGTATTTCGAGTTATGAGTCCACCTGAACCCTGTACATAAACCGAAGTCAGTCAACTTGATGTGGCCATCTCGGTCTATAAGAATATTGTCGGGCTTGATGTCCCTGTGGATGAAGCCCATCTTATGGACACTCTCCACGGCGCACGTCAGCTCCGCTATGTAAAACCTCGCTAGACTCTCCTCGAAAATACCCAGCTTTATTAATAAAGACATCAGATCACCACCAGGAATATAGTCCATAACAAAATATAAGTTATCTTTATCTTGAAAGCTGTAGTACAGTTTAACAACCCACTCGTTGTCAGCTTCCGCTAAAATATCCCTCTCAGCCTTAACGTGCGCTACTTGATTCCGCTTGAGCACATCCGCCTTCCGCAGTGTCTTCATGGCATATAGATGACTAGTATCAATCTTTTTCACTAACGTCACTTCCCCGAACGCACCCACCCCTATCGGTTTAATCTTCGTGAACATAGACTTATCCATCTTAGCTCTCTTTAGCCTTATATAGTTAGACTCTTTCTGAGATAACATCTTCCTCATTTGACATTGCGCCTCCGCACTGAGACCTATTTTGGTCATTTCTTTTTCTAACTGCATACGTCTAAATGTCCTCTGTTTATAAGATTTTAGAATATTTTCAACATGTTGTTCCATAAAAAATTTAAAAGCTTGAGGTGAATAATTCCTAACTTTGCAATCCCGTCTTTCGTCTTCCTTTTCTTTACTAATATTCTTTCTCTCTGGTATCGGAGATTGATGCCTAATCTTTTCATTACCCTTGGGCCGTCGCTCCGTCGAGCCGTTCGAACTTTTATCCGAACTCGACGCCGCTACACTATCCTTTAGAAGGTTATTGCTGCAATTTTGATTGGGACACTTAATTTCTACCTGAGACGATTCACCATTATTCGAAAATTTCTTATGTAACGGAGAGTGGTGGGAATTGACTGTAGTCGTGTTATCGGCTTGATTGCCGTAAGGCGGGGGCGGCACAGGGTGCATGCCTCGTTGCACCGCTAGAGCCTGCATCGTGATGGCGTAACTCGGCGGCTCCGTAGTGGGGACGGTGGGAGTCGTAGCCGTCGGTATAACAGTAGGCGATGGACACGGGGGTTTCGGTGCTAGAGGGTAGCTAGGCGGCGTCTGCACTTGCTGCTTCTGCTGAATGGAGCTGGCATACGACGGAGGGGGAGGCTGCGCGCCCGAACTCGCGACTGGAGACGGAGCCACAGGCGCGATAGCCGTTTGGAGCACTGGTTTTTGCACTTGCGTACTCTTCACAGACTGCATGATAATCGGTGCTTGTACTGCTTGTCTCGCGGTCCACGCCTGTATCGGTGTGGGGCGAGTCATGCCTGAGGATGAGCCGGTCGACTGCGTCACCGTGATGGGACTCGGCGAGCCGGCGGAGGTGCCGCCCGAGTAGATCCCCGACGACGGACTCTTTCGATAGTCCTGCGACTGCGTCGGGCTCTGGCGGTTTTGCATTGAAGCCGAGTACGATGGTGGGGGTGGTACTCCAGATATGGGGTATGGAGGGGGAAGTTCGGCGCCGCCCGCACCTGTTTGGTAAATGCTTAGCGCTTGGAACTGTTGTGTCAGCTGCTGTTGGACTTGTGGCCCGTTTTGAACGACCATGGGCGTTCGCGCGGGCGGCGTGGGTGCGGCGGCGACCGGAGACGTTCCACGAGCTGGCGGTAGCGGGGGTGCAGGCGACATGCGCTTCATGAGTTGCTGCACAGACGGCATGACAGGCGGCGTGGACGGACATCGCGGAGGCGGTGGCGGCGGTGGTTCCGAAAACCCCGACGGCGAGTATTGTCTGCTTAGCTTCTCGTGGGGTAGGGGTGGCGCGTCTGAAGGCCGCGGACTATCAGACCGCGAACTCCCCGCGCCGGAGTCGAGTGCGGGACTCCCTCTGTGGAGGTTGATCTCGCGCTCTAGACTAGGTTTCCTTATTAGTTTGGAGCTCAATGAATTTAAGTTGTTCTGTTTGAGAACTCCATTGAGAGTTTCTTGTTGCTTCGATAGGTAATCGAGGGCCGTATCGAACCGCCCACCAGCGTATTTTAGGGCTCTTACAGCATGGTCCTGGAAAGATCAAACAATACGCATAAAATATATCTAATGTCAGTTAAAAACATCGATATTGTAGTCAAAACGGTAAAAACTGCTCTGAATTTGAAACTTTCACGCGAAAAAAGGGGGGAACAGATCCAGATGAAATTTGGCATAGGGATAGGTTTTAGTCTGCACTAGCACATAGGCAACTAGATCAGTGTTGCACTCATTCACGCGGCAACTAAGTATAGCTATAATCTAACAACAATGTTATCATAATACAGTAATAGATGAGATTACTACAGTGTCGTGTTAATGATTCATATAACATACATATTTTTTAGACATGATAATGAATTTAAAGTAAACATCAATTTATGAATTAATCACTGAACCATTTACGTGCGTCAATGGAGACTTTCCTTACTCTTAGGAGCCTAGTGCAAAATTAACCAAATCATAAAGTAGGAGAGTCCTTTGCTCCATATAATTCGGTTTACCAAATTATATGGTAAACCAAATTATATTCGGACTTTATGGAAGCGACAGCCATCTGATTCCCCAGCCTCGAGAGGAAAGCGTACCAACTCACGCAACTCCTTACCGGGCACGGTTGCTTCGGTAAGTACTTGTGGGAGGTGGTCGGCGTCACACACGGCGGAGCATACTCGCGCCGTGTGCACGGCCTGGAGCGGGGAGCGTTCGACTTTAGTAGGTAGGATCGGACGTGACCTCTCGCTGCCGGCCTTAGTTCGCACGATGGTCGACAGCGAAGAGGCATGGGCTGCCGTCGTCTCATTCGCTGAGGCGGTCATGACGGCAAAACGGGAGGCGCTCAGAGAGAGGGAACGCAGCGGACTGACATTCCCTCCTCGCAAGCCCAGTGCGCAAGGCCGGCGGCGTACAGAGTACGCTCGCCGCACGGGCATGGATGGAGGACGTGGAGGTCCGCCAACCAGCTAAATGGCTTGCGACGTGCCATCCCGCTGGTGTCCGCCAGGAAGGCACAGGGACGGTACGGGGGAAGGGCCGACCCTACCCCCAGAAGTCGGGCCCGCCGCCGGGCAGAAAACTCTGGTCAGATTGCAGTGAGCATACTATTGCCTATCCTAAAGCGACACAGAGGACATAGTGAGGTTTAGTGGGTATGCCCTTAGGGAGAGTCCCACATAGGTCTACGGGTTTTCCCCAAACTCGGAGAAATCATGCATAAGCACGCATTCCTCACAAAAAAAAAATGTGTCAAGGTATTCCGCAAAAAGCAATGGTGATAAAGACAGAGGCTTCGTAGGTGGATTTCTACTATGTAGGCAAACCATATTTCCAGTGGAATATTATAATAAATTATTTCCTATGGGGATACTGAACAGCAGGCGGGTGGTATACTTATTATATCTCAACTATTTCACCTTTCCAGAGAATAATTCAGATGACAGTTTGTTTGGTGGTTTCCATATGAAGAAAAAAGTTGTGATAAACCATAAAAAAAGACTGAAAGACATACCTACAAAAATTTAGATTATAAAACCCAGTCCCTGGGAAATGCAAATGCTATGTAGATATAAAAGCACCAATTGGAGGAGGGGCAGGCTAGGTGGGCGGACAATCTCAAAAAAACTGTTGGCCCTCTGTGGCAAAGACTTGCCAGAGACCAGAAGTGCTAGAAGCAGCTGGAGGACAGCTGTGCATTACAATCCTCATAATAAACCCTCTACTATTGTAAACATTCTCATGTAATTGGCTGAATAAAGGCTCTGAATGTCTTATAGAGAGTTTAGACTATGTTTAGGTCTAAATATTGCTGTGTATATCCTATAGAATTTAGACTAACCTCGCACATTAGTAGCATATTGAAAAAAGGGCAGATCAAACGGCATGAAAGGTTTAATAACTGTATAGGTGTTAAAGGAAATGCAGATGCAGATAGCGAGATGCTGTCTCTGGCTACCCCAGAAGGAGAAAGAAGTGAGAATTTATGTATGTATATTTTGAAAACCCTGCCACACCATTCATACATATTTTTAGCATATTATACTTAACTGCTTTCAAGAAAAAAGTGTCTGCTATTGACACAGTTGTCTCCAAGTGCATGGAGTGTAAGTGGAGTCCTGGGTTTGATTTACTAGCAGTATTTGTTTTTGGAATCATATAAAAAATCTGTTCAGAGTGGAATTCATGCGAGTAGAGGAGTAAATCTTGGATGCAACTCAGACCAATGATAAGACATTGAGATTGTTGATTAATCACATATTCAAAAGAGAAACCAGTAGCAACTGTTATATGGACCTTTGCCACTAATATGTTCCTCTTTCATTCAATAGTTAACAGATCAAGCTTGGACACAGACTTTTTTCTCAGAATTGAGAGGTTAGACCATTAAAACAGTTTGATTCAAAACAAAGAGGAAGAATAGCAGTAAACAAACCCTGGGCTTCAAGGTGAAAGACTCAGATGCACCCGGGAACTAACTAACGCTGTCTTTTATGTCATGTGTTCTCTTTATTGTATGTACACAACTTACACAAGACAAGAAACCATTAGAACATACCTAGTACAGGTTTGTGGTATATACAATTGGCGCCTTATTGCATAGGGCAATCTCTGCCAGGCAACCATTGGATGGGGAGAATCAGTGAGTTATTGAGCATACATAAATTATATTAATAAACATGCAACTGAGTGCAATGAGTAAGACGGTAGCATGTGTATTATATGTTATTATTGTTTTGTATTTTTTTTCTCATATTTAGTGCCAATAGATACATTTAATTTGTATTTATGTTAATGCTCTATTCTGCCCGTGATCTTTTTTTTTTTTTTTTTTTTTTTTTTTTTTTTTTTTTTTTTTTTTTTTTTTTTTTTTTGACCTCATTGCGAATTTTGTCCTTTAGATAAACTCCAAGCATAGTTTGCTCCATGGCCCGCTGCGTGACTTTTTTGTGGACTAGCCCCATAGTCAGTGTCCACGTTTCGGCACCGTAAGTCATGACTGGTAGGACATAATTACGTTACACCTTATTTTTTTTATCGTGCGGAAATTCCCATGGATACCACCCCCCGTCGGCCATCGGGGGTGGTTATGTCGATCTATGGAGGTGAAGTAAACTAGATTATGTTATATTTAAATGAACATCTTATAAATTAACACTTACCTCATCATATCCTAAGGCAATCAGTTGATTTAAAGACTGTGGTAATGCAGTCAAATCCTTATCAAGACCATTTCCTGATGAAGAACTAAAGCCAGAACTGACTCCAGAACTGACTGTGCTGGCGGCCGAGGATCCAGGTGGCTCCGAGTTTCCATTATTAGCAAATGGTAGTAACGAGTTGCGGATCTGAGCTAGAGCCTTCTGGTGATAGCCGGAGCGAGCGGCCGCCTGGCGGGGCGCCGGCGGGTTCATGGCGCCCGCGCCCGCGCCCGAGCGCCTCACCTCTCACCCCACCCCTCCCATCACACAAGCACACACCACCTTCTAACCACACTCATGGTCACTGTTCACTGTTCATTTATTATACACTCAAATGTTTTGCTACAACTTCAATGCCAGATGTTCACAAATTCGGTTGTATATTTTCCTTTTCACTGCCTGGTTTTTATCACTATTTGCTTGTCCAACACTTGTAATGTTTTGGTAATATGCTGAAAACAAATCAATAACATGTTAATTTCACTGAAAAACGCTTTAATTTCTGTTAAGCTATCATCTCGTACATTCCAAGAAAATTCTTACTGGATCATTATATTCCATTTGAGGTGAACATCATTAGAAAAAAACCGTGTTGTCGAAAAGAACAACAAACTGTCTAGTGGACCTATCTCCTTTATAATATTGTACGATATCAATGAATATGCAGGAATATATAAGACTCTGGATGGAAATACATTTAGTTAAATCAGCAGGTTCACAAACCCAAAGAATGTGCAACACGAATCAATCATGACATAGTACTAAGGAATGCCAAAATTAGAGTCAGCTTTGTTTCTCATAAATAACTCATTACGGGCACTGTCCTACTTCTGTATGTAATAACAATTATTTACCAGGATATTCCTCAATTTCTGTAAATCCAAATAAGAATCACAAACGTCATAATCCCGTAAAATAAAATTCTATCCAATAGCTCTCACATTACCGATGACATCTTTCTTGGGCACCACAAATTATAAATCCAATGGCAATGTTCATACTCAAACTATACAACTGTAGAGTCGCATATAATTTTCTCTGAATGTAATAATATCGAAATGAATTACGAAAACAAAGAACTCTGAAACACAGACATGCAAGTTGGCAAACCATACAAAGCGACCATTTTGAAGAATTACCACATTCTTTTGTATGTTCATAAAAGCTACGGCATAGTGACGTTTACAGTACAGATGCTCCGTATTTTATTTCGTTTACTATCATTGTTGTTTTTCATAAATTTTATTCATATTGCGTTAATATTCAATTGGCGAATTATATAATATAACAATTTTGGAATGTTTGTATTTTATCATTGGTTTTTCATCTAAGATCTAAGACAGAAACTAATCATAAATTGAGATAAGATTATTGTTGTGTAAAATAGTTTAGTGAATGGACGGTTTTCTATAAAACTACTAAAATGTATAGGCAGCCCTTAAATAGTATACTCTGTGGAGGTATTGAACGAATGAAAGGTCATTGATTTCAAAAAATTACTATGTATATGTAATCTGTGGCAGAAATATCTATTTGTTGTGAAGTTTTCATTGGATAAGATAATTCTTACTATTTGTAGTAATGTAATGTAATTATAGGAAATCTAGTTTCTTACATACTGTAATACAATATATTCTCAGGTCGTAATGGTTATACTATATTAATTTAGTCAGTGACTAGTCAAAAACAGTAATTATACTATAATCAATACATTTTGAAAATGTTGCGGACAGTGGGACTGTTTTATTTGCTATTTGTACCCTATCATTTTGCCCTGGAAGAAAGCTCAGTCTATGAATATAATGCCCACAATTTCGAACACCAAATAGAAGAAATGGATGGAAATTTTGTTATGTTTTATGCACCGTGGTATGTATTTTCTGCAATTCTCTTAAAAATAATTCCAAATTTATAGTATGCATAAAATTCGTAATTTAATTTCTTCACAATCATAAGCCCTATACTTTCTACTTTCAGGTGTCGACATTGTACAGAATTTCATCCGATATGGGCGGAATTAGCGGAGCTCGTTAACACGAAAGATTCAAAATTTGCAATCGCCCAAGTTGACTGTACTATACATTACAAACTGTGTAATGAAAATGACATAACAGGTAAGCTGTGTAAATAGAACAATATTTACATTTTATACTTCAGGTGATAAAAGATAGTTCTTGTATATTTATGTCATTATAACTTGCAAATATTGTATAGGGTGACCTACAGGCCTCATCCATCGCACACCCTGTATAAGCCGAATACAAAGTTATTATTTATTTTGTATTTACAGGTTATCCGACGCTACATTACTACCATAAGAACACATTTACTCCTATTGAGTATAAGGGTACTAGGGATCTCCCTTCCCTAACACTATTTTTAAGTGGAATATTCACGTTGAAATCAGAGGTAAGCATACTGTATTTTAATACTCCCATGTAGGGTTGCCAGGTCGCCAACCTAATAGCCGGAGAGATCAGCCAGTTTGGCCAGACATTATCATAAATCTTTGATAATGTCTAGATAGATTCTAATGAAAAAATAAATAAATTCGAATGCCAAATCAGTCTTATGTAGGTAATTTCTTATTAATCAGTTAAATAATCATCAATTAAAATTGTTTTAAAGTCTACCTATGTTTGGCATTATCCAGACGCCTGGCAACGCTACTCCCTGGTCTAATTGACTGCTGTCCCTACATAAGATAATCTAATACCATATTACTTTTATCATTCTAGGGCATTAATAAAGAGAAAGACTCGACAGAAGTTAAAATATACAGTGGTATGGCGTACTTAAATGATCACAATATTGAGAAGTTTGTGACTAAGGGACAACATTTCATCATGTTCTATGCATCATGGTGTAAGGCATCACAGGTATAATGAAAGACTAGTTACTACTACTAACACAATCAAAGTGCAGCACTAGTCTTGTCCTAAGACTGTCAGTCTCTAATGAGCACTCAGCCTTATTAAAATTAAAATGTTTATTGAAAATTATGACTGTTTTTAGAAACTAGCCCCTGTTTGGGCCGAGCTTGCAGTGCAGTATGCTCACAATGAATACATACAGATTGGTAAAGTGAACTGTATGGACAATGAGATGACGTGCAAGAACTTTGATATCAAACAATATCCTTATTTGATGTGGATTGTCAATGGCAGAATTGTAAGTTTAACTTTTTGATATTGAGTTCTTAATATATTTTTTTAACATTTTTTTTAGTCTACGACATACCACAAAGCACTTCTTGACCCAAATAAGGCATAGCTTAAAATGGGTTCAAGAATACAAATAAACATACTAACAGTACAGGTATTTACATCTTATACAGGACGGGATTTGAACCTGCAACCAGTCTCTTACAGGGAGAATACTCTGACCAACTAAGCTACCTGGACGCATCCTAGATATTCAAAATTCTCCATTAATGATCCATTTATTCTTCCTTATTATGAATTACGGTAGATGACTCCAGCGTCGTCACCCGGTTCTGGATGTTATCCGTTTTACATTTATATTCCAGATTTGTTTAAAGTAAAAAAATATTAATTCCAGATGGGTGTAGCAGATGCAGATAATATGGAAGGATTAAAAGCATACATTGAAAAAATGTCACTGACAGAGAACCATGACCCTGAGAAGTTTATGAAGAAGAAGAAAGCTCTGCCCGTTGCTAGGATATCAGAAGAAACTTTTGAGACCTTTTTGGAAAAGGAATTTGTTTTTATCAATTATTTTGCACCATGGTAATTATTTTTTCTGTTGCTACCTTAAGGTCTATTCACACCTAAGCGGTATTTACTACCGTCTTCAATAGAGGAAAGTTTTGCGTGCAAATATTTATACTGAGTGGGATTCGAACCCGCGACATCTGACTTAGCAGTCAAACACTCAACCGCTACACCAGAGGTCTTAAAAAAGTAGCCATGTGTTATTCTAGATCTAGACTATATGTAATTTAAACCCTGTACCAAAATTCAGCCAGATCCATAAGCCAATAGAGATTGAGTGATATCTAAACATCTTCACAAACTTTCACATTTATAAAATTGGTATTTTGATTGGTTGAATGGCCCAAGAGTAAATTGTCAAGATTTTTGTCTCCACCTATATTTTTTTTCAGTACACGTTTTGTAATTAGGTAGTTGAAATGCCTTATATAATATAAATAGGCATTTTTTCTCAAACAATTCTTCATATTTATAAAAGAAACTGGTATTTTTCAGGTGCGCGCATTGTATGCAAATGAGTCCGCTTTGGTTAAAACTAGGCGAAAGATTCATGAACGAAAGTCGTGTGCTAATAGCTGATGTCGACTGCGTGCAATCGAAGCCAATTTGTGAAACAGAAAAAGTAAGTCAAAATCACAGATTAAGAGTTGGCCAGAAACGTCGCCGATGACGTCACGCGGACCTCTCCATCCGAGCGCCCGTGAATCTCGATCGCATCCAAAGCTCTTACTTTGAAGCAAGGGGTCCGCTCTCCTAGTTGGCTTTTCCGGGAGCAAACCATCAGTCAGCAGGTTTCGTCTAGCTTCGGTTAGCTTGAGTCCCGAGGTGGGCGCCATACATCCGACGTCACGCAAACCATTTAGTGATAATACTCACCGTAAATAGAATTATTCCAGTTACAATGTCATGAATCTACATATATTTAGAATTAGCTTATCTTTGATCTGTTCTCATGATAAAACAACATAATATTTATCTGAAATACTTATTTGAAACTTTTTTTAACAATCAAACTGATCAATAATATAATTTACCTTTTAGATCAACGGTCTGCCCACTCTGATTCTATACAAACAAAAGAAGATCGTGAATGTGGAACACGGGGGAAGACCCCTGGAGAGCCTAATATCACTGGTGACAGAGCATCTGCAAGATACGGCCTCTAACACATCGCAGGACGAGACGGCCAATGAAGATATCTTAACCAAAGACGAATTGTGAAGTTAATAGGTAGATCAATAAACAAATTTGTTAAATATTTACTGCTTTTTATTATGTAATTAAAAAAAAGGGCGGGGGGGTGGGGGTGATAACCTACATAGGTAACACAATGACAGCTCAGCTTTTATCGGCAGCAAGTGTAGGTCATCTCCTGATGGCCCACAGTTGCGATTGCAGAACCCATGCTCTGGCCATCATTGGCCAATGTGTAATTATTGGGCTGGGGATATTGGACAGGCATTTCGCACTGTCATTTGTGCCACAGATGTCAAAAATGACCAATATTGCTATATCCAAAAATGTCTTATTGGACAAGTGCTGTGCACATTAGCATTTGTGAATTATAATTAAGGTTGCCTGGAAGAGATTTTATAGGTAATTTTTTTTTAACTACTTATTACTTGCGCCTCAACTGCCTGAACTGCTCATTTTTGGTGTGTAATAGAGTTGCCTATTAATACTACTGCTACATACAGAGCCGAACAGAAAAGTATTGTGGGTTACAAACTTTTTTTAATTCTGCCATGGAAAATGTTACAAAACAAATTTTATTATAAGATATGTCTATGCCTGTAAAGTTCTTATATAAGTTTAAAACTAACATAAATAAACTTTAAATATAAGTTGACAATGGGATTTAAATAAATAAAAAAAATAAGCTGGAGTTAGACTCCTTGAAAAGGTACATTTATTTAAACTTACAACACCATAACCACTATACTAGATCATAATAGTATGCCAATGGTGAATGAACCACATTTTCTAAGCAGGAACGTTTGAGGGAGGTATAATATTTATCAAGATAACTATAAGTGCTTTCTCTCTACAGTTTGAGACTGAAAGAATGCCCCGTCTGCTTGGGTAGCCTGCCTGTTGATCTGTTTGTGTCTGTCCCTAGACACAATCTCCTCTAACACTTCTCCATCACCTTTTATTAACCTGAAAACAACACACAACTGAGGGATGGTAATAATAAAATCGCAATTGTAGTTAACTAGTTATTATGCTGCTTAGATGTAGTCATATTAGCATTATTCCCAGTTGCACATGAGGCTTTCACATTGGAGCCAATTTTTTTATTTTTATATCGTGCGGAAATCCCCATGTATACCACCCCCGTCGGCCATCGGGGGTGGTTATGTCGGGATCGAACCGACTAAAACCGCACGCCGTCTCGGGCCTTAGTAACCGGGGTGTAAGGTTACCCATTGGGCATATCCCTCGCACCCCAGCTGACCCCGGGCCATCTACGGTTTTAAGATGGCCCCCTCCATCCCCATCCCCCGAAAGGGGGGGTGGGGCGAGCATCGCGCCACTTCGCCGACGGTGGGGTGTAGGGTGACAGGAGGCCCAACCGTCGCCGCGCAGACAATCAGCTCGCCCCCCGCTCGCTCCCCACTGTGCCATCTGCTAGTCAGAGGGACACGTGGAAAGCCTCGGAGAAGCCCTCTAGAGGGCCACTCCCACCCCGGCCGGATTGGCCGCAGGCAGCAGCGTCTCCCGTGGCGAGTGGGAGGCGCTGCTCGCCTCCGTCACATTGGAGCCTGACGTCTGCAGAGTGCATAGCTATTATGCGTCTATAAAATATATCACAGTATTTCACCTTGTGCTTTTCTCCAACTTGCCACAGACAGTAATGATAATAATTCCCAGAATAAAACTAGATTAGAGAAAAAAGAAATAACTACAGATTGTCTTCCTATTTTTTTTATATGTAGTCGGCTGGATTGACTGCACCCCGCCTAATGGTAAGCTGAGGTGGAGTCCAAAAAGGTGAAAAACCAAGGTCTTGGCTATGCCCATGAGCAGTGCTTTATAGCGTAGCATAAAAGATTTTTTTTGGCACCGGTCATGTCATAATACAGAGTCAAGCCAATAGCCATTTAGCCAAAGATGGCAGCAGTATCGAGACAGACCTTTATGGTGGTAGCTAAAGGGATGGATTACTTTAATAAACCAAAACCCCAAAGACATTAGAATGATAGAATAACCTGTATCTTCCTGACTCTTCATCCAATACTTTTCTAACAACACTCTGTTTCTTCTCCCACTCTTCTTTGGTCATTGGAGCC
Organism: Lithosia quadra; assembly: GCA_963576445.1. Lineage (NCBI taxonomy): Eukaryota > Metazoa > Arthropoda > Insecta > Lepidoptera > Erebidae > Lithosia > Lithosia quadra. The sequence goes on from OY754882.1 coordinate 2,765,544, forward strand.
ATGGCTTTTGATTTTTCCATAAGTTCTTGAAAAAAACATTATAAATATGAAGAAACTAAACATTGAAATTACCTACATAGCAGATTAATAAATGAACCAGATCAGTATTATGTTTAATTCACATAAATCATTTAGTAGATTAATCATTTCATTGTTACCGGTGAAGCATCATTTCTATTATGATTAGTGGTTTTAAATTTGTAGGTATTTGCAAAGGAAAGTATGAAACAGGTAGGTAGTAAAAATCAATAACACATTTAATAGATTTTTTAGAGGTTTGACCATGCCTATTAATATAGGGAGATAGAGAATGGCAGCGTAAGAAATAATTGCGTGTAGTTTTTGACGCGCTCGCTATAATATACACACCTAAAGGTATATCAGCCGAAGTGTTCTCTTCTTTCGCAGTACTGTCGTCTCGACTGCGGCTTGTACTCTTACTTCTGCGTTCCTTTTTTAACTTCCTCTTCTCCTCTTTTAGTTTCTTTTTCAACGCTCTTTCAGTCTTCTTTTGTTCCTTCTTCAGCTTCTTCTTTAACTTGCGGAGTTTCTTTTTTTCACGCGACGAATCGGAGCTACTTGAACTAGAGCTACCGGAACTTGATCTCCTACGCTTTTTAGATTTTTCCTTACCCATTTTGATGTTCTATTTTCACATATCAATGATAAAGGGAAGCAATTATTTACATCTATCTCCGCAAATCAACTGCAGCGATATCGAGTCGGCTAATCTGACAATTGACAATTCATTCTGACATTGACAATTCTTTTTTCGTTCCGTTACACGTTGTTGTTCCCATTTGCCAATTTCCAAAATTTTTTACACTACTTAAATGGCAGACAAGCACACGGTTCACCTGATGGAGCTATGATTATGAATACTTTACCTATTGGCTCGAACTTCTCAAACATCGACATTACTATAAAATTGTACTATTTTATATTATATCACATGACCACATGGTACTTACTGCAGTTTACCATAATGTGCGGCATGTAAGTACCTAAAGTACAGTCAGCATCAAATTGTTCTTCTTGGCTTGCAAAGTACTCAAAAAGATATTCGCACTCACAGATTCAAGCATATCTGCCAGCGAAAGTCTCATCAAAATCGGGCTAGCCGTTCCAGAGCTTATCTCCTTAATGACAAAAAAAAAAATACTAATAGGTAGCTACTCGTATATAGGCGTATTATACGCCTATATACGAGTAGCATATACCTATCTATTTGCCCGAGAGGCAACGAGTTTACTACCCATCCTTATTCGAACATAATATTATAATAACATAACTATGGTTTATTGCCACGGTTTCACTCGTGTAGAACGCTAATTCCGTAGGTAAGTACGCTAGTTCCGTATTACTTATGTGCTATTCCATATTGTTAATCTATCTTGTATCTAACGTGTGTGATTAACGAACATAAAAGTAGTAAGATAATAAATCTATTTCATTAAAAAAAGAAAGTAATTAATGCTAATTACTCAATAAAATTAATTTTTTAAACGCATTTATTTACTTATTTACAACAAGTATTTTAGGTCCCTACTTTGTTATCAATTATTTAAACTGTGCACGGTGCGTAAGATAATAAACTTTAATTGCTCAAGCGTCCACTACTGCTATACCTACAAAAATAAGCTATGTATGCATAGGCTTCACGATTGAGCGGTGGGTGACACGACATGGGAGTCCCGATGAATAATTGAGGCAGTTTAGCGCATGCGCGAGACGCTAGACGTAGCCCCAGGCGGCGCTTTTACTCAAGCCCAGTGCACGAATACTCGTAGTAGCTAATCCAGTATGAAGTAAAACTGTTTTTTCGCAATGCTCGTATGTTTCGCGTCGACTTTTCACACATGAAACACTATAGTTATAGCAATGTGCGAAGTTACGTTATTTTAGATACGTAAATAGTGGAATTTCGCGAGAATTTGAATAGTAAGCGCAGTGTGAACGATGCAAGCCGGGGGACCGGATAGCGCGGCGGTCTCTGAGGCCCCCAGCAGCGGTAGTGAAGAGTCGGACTGTGAGCCAGGTCCGGAGACTGACGCAGACGCGGCACTCACTGAGGAATGGGCTAGGGAGCTTCTGACTGGTGCGGGCGTGGTCGCGCCTAACGAGGTTTGTCTCTTTAATTACATGTTTGTAAAACGTAAAAATTAAAGAAGTACCTAGCTAATAATTAATTGGTCTCGTTTGTTCTTTGGTTTTAATTGTTGCCGGTCTTTAAATATAACATTTAATTAGGAATGCCAGTTCGTGATCCCTTTTAGATCACCCTCGCTTTTTAACGAATGCTTTAAGTAGTTAACAGTTATTTAGAAGAATTGATTAAAACCTAAGTACCTATCTAAGCGTTTAATATAATTAGGTAATTACGTATTAATTATTTACTATTTCCCAACCAACCCGTTCAGTTAAGTTGCTCAATGAATTTGATGCAACCTTTGACTTGTTTGAATATTCTTATTTCATAATTAGTTGATAAGCTGGCCCCTACCACGAAACGTGCAAAAATCAACTGAAAAATATGCTAATTATTATCAACAGTTTCAGTAGGTAATTTTATAGAAAACTATACAATTTTACTAAGAAATCGCTCAGTCATGAATATGTTAGATAAACTCGATGTGATTAAATTAAAGGAAACCAATCCTAATGTATTTTTGGGATTTAGCCAACCTCACCTGAAGGATACCTACTGATTGACGGACGAGGCTCTGGCGTAGGCCTTCCTCTCGGGGTTGAGAGGTCAGCATGACAAAAGCCTTGGACGCAACCGGGAGCAACGCTAAGATGATGATGATGATTTTTTTTCCGTGTGGTGATCCCTACAGCGGTCGGCCATCGGCAGCGGCGGCATCCCTACAATGGTTATGTTCGATTTGAATCGACCAAAACCGCACGCCGTCTCGGGTCTCACATGCCAGAGCGTAGAGTAGCCCCCTACGCTATTTTGTAATTCCCTCACACGCCGGCAGAATTGGTACCTAAGCAGTGTAAGCACCTACTTTGAAAAGCACCAAATTAACACACATCTTGTCTTCACCAGGTACACGTAGAGTCGCGAGCAGGAGTAGCAGGTGCCCTGAGTCGTGTTCTAGCTGTCACAGTCTGCTATGAAAGCAATGGAGAGTGCAGATCCTTGCCTCTCGTGGTCAAACTACCGCCCCGAGATCCATTCGGACGGTTATTCGTGGCGGAAGCACAGTTTGATACCAGAGAGATTTTATTCTACACTGAGCTAGCACCCGCTCTTAACAAGCTGGCTGAGGATGCTCTAGGCCCTGGATCTGTGGGTTTACCTATACCTAGATGTGTGAAAGCTAGACTGCCTGGTAAGTAAATTTATCAACACAGCAGGTTGTAGTGAAAGCTTGTATTTTGGAGCTCGGAGCCCGGTTTCCTAATCTTTCTCTAGATTTAACCTTTACGGCTGCTGCCTGGCCACCAAACTCCGAGAGAAAAGTCGACCGGCAAAGCCTCATCCATTAAAAGAAAGAAGAAACAATTAAGATCCAATATTAAACACGGAAAGTTACGTTGTCATTCACTAGTCGTTTGTATGCAATCCGTGTGGAATATTTCGCCGTTGAGTCACGAAAATTATTTTAGTTTTTCAAGGTCTTTTAGTACGAGTAAATTGAACAAGTGTAGCTAACTATTTTGTATTTAGTAAGTATGTAGGTACCTAAATGTATGGCGTCTTGGTGTTCCGTATTAAGAACGATTCAGACCGACCGCCCCGACCGGCTACATCGGGCCGGGTCGACACGGATGCGTAATTGCGTCTTGGAGGACGGCTTCCAAGTCGAACGACTTGATTAGCTGCACTAGCGGTGACTATACAGCTCCTAAAGGACCAGACGGGACGCATGCTGATAAAACCGGCTAATTATCACGAAGTCCGTCCGGAGCCGTTCAGAGCCGCGCGAACCGTCCAGTTATCGTGGAATGTGTTGGGGAATTTTACCTATTTTTACATTCCTCATCCTCACTGCTAGAGCAAGCCGGTCGGTCTAAATCATACCTACAGGTGTTATGATGGGCTGTCCAACGATGACGTAGATATTTTTTAATTTATTTTTTACGAAGCAATGCAGTTCTCTCACAGACTCCCACTTGACCTATCTCGTTTGTGGGTCACATGCAGTCATGCCGCAGAGAAGTGTGTAATATTCTATGCATGTGACACTACCTGCCATTCATCCCGTCCCTCTCACCTGTATGACCCGGTTTCAAGTTCTTTTACTTTCAAAATTATAGGTCAGGTTGTTGGAGGTTGTAGACTTTTAAATACTTTCCGTTAAATGAAAGATTATTATGAATGAAAATATTGAGATTATATAGTTGGTTAAAAAATTCTAACTACAAAAAAAAATAAACTACATGTTCATTCTTCATTCGATAAACCACCATAAAAAGGTGAGGTTGTAAGGTGGCCCAATAAGGCATTGTACGCGCACTCCGACTTACACTGGTCCGGTCCATCTACAGTTATCAGATTACTCTCTCGGGTTTGGTAATCACGGTGTCTTTATCTTGCCCCGGTAAGGGGAGAGAAGCACACCCCACTCTGCGGCCCCGGTGTGTTTCTGCTCAGGTGCCACCCTTGCCTTGGCCTGCGCTCATAGAAGACGGAGGAAGTCGAGCGACCTCCGGCGTCTGGAACTCTCTCATGTAATAATAATATCCACTTCTCTTTCAGATGAAATTGGGGGTGACAGCGAGCTAGTTTTAGAAGATGTTACCTCAGCAGGTTATGAAGCGGCTGACTTTGCTGAAGGTCTAACTGAAGATCGTGCAAGAGCAGCGTTATATGCTGCAGCGAGGCTACACGCACTGTCCTTAGCACTACGTGACAGAGAAGGACCGTTAGATCAAAGATTCGACTTTCTGTTTCCATGTGAGAGAGCTGCAGCAGGATATCTTCGCCTGGTGCGGCGTGGTCTCCCACAACTTGAAGCATTTTTAAGAGGACGTCCAGATTGTGTCGAGGAAGCCGCAGCAGTATCCGCCCTAAGTGCTCGAGCGCCATCGTTACTTGGTACATTGTTAAGACCAGCTGAACCAGCACCCTTGGCCCATGCAGACTTTTGGAGTGGAAACCTTCTATTCCGTGAGAAAGATGGGGTCAGTGAATGTATAGCTTTAGACTGGCAAATGGTTTCTTTGGGAAGACCCATGGATGATGTTGCCCTGCTGCTCTTGTCGTCATTGACTCCAGAAATGAGAAGAGCTGTAGGAGATAATCTCATAGAAGATTATGGTGATCGTTTGGAAGTTGAATGTGCACGATTGGGGGCGGCGTCAGCTGGGACTACAGTGAGGCGTGCCCTGAGACCTGACTGGCCAAGAGCAGCACTCAGAGCGCTATTGCTTTGTGCTGGAAGCGTTGATGTAGCATTAGGAGAGCCGAGAGCTGAGAGACGCTTGCTAGAAGCCGTTAAAGATCTTCATTCGCAGGGTGTTCTCGCTTTGAGGCCAGACAACGAAGCGTGAGTGCTGCATAAACATTACGTGTGCCAAGAGCTGAATATTTGGATTCAACTGTTCATTAATTAATGCAATCCAGTTTTATAGTGTAGATATAATTTTTTTCAGGATAATTTTAGCACAAATTACAGTTTATTCGTGTGTAATAATGAGATTGTTGTTTGTATTAGTTATTCGTATTTGAGGAAATGCCCGTTGCTGATTGTCGAGCCATTGTGTTGGTGTGGTGGTGGTATAAAGCCTAAACAAAGACTGACTTTACGTATAACTACATCGTGCGTCTATGTGCGTATTGTATCGTAGCTCTACAATAGATGTTACTTGCTCATCGTATCAAAAGCTAGAAATTCATTGCGGTCTATTGACTATTATTTAAATCAGAATAAATTATTGACAGTAATATTGCATGTTTTATTTGTGTATGGTCTTGAGGTAGTTCTGCTGACTTCGATTCCCAGGCCGGGTAAAGTGCAATAAAATTTTCCTGTAGTAATAAGTATCTGCCTTCGACTACCAAGTTGGAGGTCGCGGGTTCGATTCCCGGTCAGTGCAAATATGTATGTTTTGCTCGACTACCAAATGGAGGTCGCGGGTTCGATTCCCGGTCAGTGCAAATATGTATGTTTTGCATTAGTCTGGGTGTTCTGTATAACATGCGTTATTAATATCTGAAAATGCCTAACCGCATTACATAATACCCATAAATGATAAGCTCTGCTTAGTGTAGGTTTAGATGACGATATGCAATAAGTACCTATGTCTCAGAATATTTATTAAAAAAATACTTTGGAGCACGGGGTCAGCTTATTATTTTGATTGGTTCGTTAACTTTTACCCGAGCGACTGCTGATCTCCCAACCCGGAAAGGAAACATGGTTATTTATATCCAGGTGTAGGTACCGTTGAAGACTTTACCTACAGCTACGAAAGTGGAAATGACATCGAACGAAACGGTGAAGTTTGCAGAAGAGGCAACCAGTTTATACGCATTGGCATTATATAGTGTGCCTGTGCGAGTACGATAGAGTCCAATAATCTCCCGTGATGATTTTGCTCGATTTTGCTCTATTTGGTTCCAGTCACTGATCTGTATTATCTATAGGTTCCAGTGTAGTCACTTCAACATCAACCAAGAAGGCTAGTTAATTAATATGCTGCCTTCATGCTGCATTCCCTTCCCTACATGTTTTGCTATGCTATGTCCAAAGTTCAAGAGTTCAAGACAGAATGTGTCTGTGTGCTCAGCATGCTATTCATGTGGCATAAGGCTTGATGAAAAAGATATAAAATAGGTATGAATGTTAATTTTTTTTTATTTTAGGTTTGTTTTATTTCTTCTATTTCTACAACACAATACCATAATTTTATCATTTTCTCACGCAGATATAGATATAAGACAAATTTCTACACGTTTATACAAAACGTCACTTATTTGCCAAATGTCAAAATAGTTGACCTTCGTCAGATATGCTCATAAATATTTGGAAATTGAAATGTTAATTTTTTCATTAATATTGGACATATACCAGCTTTTATAGTTAATTAGTGTATAGTTATGGCTCAACCAAGTCAAGTGACCGTCGACATAGAAGACGATGAACCAGCGGAGGTCACACCGCGCCACAATGCTTTACACAGACTTGACTCTGTTTCCAGGCCAGCACTTCCAAATAGAAATAATCTAGGCTTTGGGGATCGTCTAAACAGTGTCTTCAGAGAAATTAGGCCACTAGTGGAACATGCGCGCATGGTATGTAATTATGCATTGCTTATCAATAAATAAATAAAAAACTGATATCTTTCGTATTGGTTGATTAAATAATATTGACGTTCTGATTATAGTCTAATGAACAATAGAATATCATTTAAATGCAGTCAATTCTATATATTTAACCTCAATTTCACAGGGTAACAATGCAAGACTTTCACTCCCTACATGGTTGCCAAGGAATACACCAGGAACACATCAGATCGTAGAAGTCGGATTGCAAAGACCTCAAAGTTCTATTGCGCACGTTAATTTAGGACCAACAGCTCAGACATTTGTGGTGACAGAGAGAACTACTCCTCCCACACAAAGATCACAGTCAACAAGTCATGGGGTGACTAACAGTGCGTCAAACGATTCTAACTTGTCAGAGCAGGGCCCGGACCAGCCCGAGATCAACGTATCGGTGAATCCGGCCAATAATAATAATATACATGACAATGCCGATAATGACAGCCAAAGTGAAGATGGCACTCAGCAGGTTAGTTACTTTTAGTATCTAAAAGATTTTTTTTAAATATTGAATGAAATACATAATGAAGTTGCATGACAGTTATCTTACATTTATTTTGATTATTTTATCCTTCTTTCTGTTTGACTTTCATCTGAGTCTAATTTGGTAGATATATTACTGTTTTTCTACTAGGGAATTCTCCGTAGTAGTCATAACCTGGCTACATACCCTATAGCCCTGGGCTTAGTATATTACCTGGGTTCAAAAAATAAAGTACCTCAAATGAGGATGTAACAATCATTTGTTTCTGCCTACATTACTGCATAAACAACTGAGTTTATAAAAAAAAAAACTAGAGTGATACTTTTTAAGAAAAACATACCAATTAAAGATTGGTTATGTGAAATACATACCTACACACTAATACTACATCACTTTGGACAGTTTTCCTTATTTTAAGATTGTATTAAGCAGATGATTCACCATTCTATGTCAAACCAAATGTAGTCATACATACTTTAATTGTATTTAGGGACATGTATGGAAATGGAAATGGAATTACTGGCTCTCATTGAATAGTTGTTGAATATTGAATAGTTGGTGTAATATTCATCAAAATATTTTATGTCTATACCAAAATTACACCAACTATAAACTGGAATGAAACATTATTTATTATAAGAATCCAATTTCTATAATGAAATAAGCTTTATACTTTGAAATTCCTTGATATACAATGTTATCTACCATACTAAATCTCGTTAACATTTTGAGACAGATGTTTTACGTTATGTACAAATTCCTAAGAAGTATGTAATAAGTATGGAACAAAGAGTCTTTATAATGAAACAAAACAAACGAAAATAAAATGTAATTAAGTTTTAAGAACAAATAGTTCCTTTTTTAAATTAGTATGATGTCATATATTGTAATTGTAAAATAATTTATATCACTGTTCAGTTCAACTGGACAATTAGAAATTCTCCCTTCTTGCAACTTCAGAGTCTGCAGTGTGAGTGTGACGCCCCTGGTGTTGCACACATCTGTAAGCAACGGTGTCCGCTTTCCATCAAAATTACCAGCATTTTAGTCTTAAATGTGTATGGCGAAAATGCGTTGATAAAAAGCTGCTACGGGTGGTAGAGTATTTGACTAAGCATAACGAAAAATCGTTAAAGTCTTATCTTTGTTATCACGATTTCTATTTCTCGTTAGTCATTAGTCATTACTGCATGACTTATCTTAATTTGTTGCGCCTACCTAGTGAGTGAGTCATAAAGTGCGCCAGCAATAAAACAGTCTAAATGTAAATAAACAAGTGAACTTTACTTTGTAATAGCTGTCACTCGCAATTCCGCCATCTTGGAATTCTGATCCCTTACCCGCAACCTTTGGGAACCTATTGCAGGGATAAAAGGTAGCCTATGTTTCGGTGTCGGCAGCTGACAGCACCATACAGTTCAAAATCAGATTGAATGCCTACAAATAACTGGCAACTGAATCAGAATAAGGGAATCTGGATACGGGCGTTATCAGTCGTAGTGACTGCCTGCCTGTTAATAATATAATAATAATAATGTTTTCCGGACTACAATCTATCCCTGTACGAAATTTCAGCCCGATCCGTTCAGCCGTTTGAGCGTCATGAGTAACGGCACGGTACTAATGACTAATGAGGCAGTCACAGCGATTGTATTATAATTAGTATTGGCTGTAAATAAATAGCAATATGCAAAGATTTTAAATGACACTGACTTTACGAAAATCGCAGGTTAATAAAATTTCTAATTTTACATTGTATTATCATCTCAAGTTCTCGACGGAAGTAAATACACATGCTACCAACATTAAAACCACAGGTAGAACAATATTTTTACGTTTAAAAAAACATGATCGTTAAGTATGTCTACACACTAAAGCCGACGAGCCTCATTATGGAATAGGCTTGCCGACAGTGCAACTTTCGGTAGCCGCCGGATTGGCCTGCCGGGTTAAGTCGACGGCTTTGGTATATGTAGACAGCTTAAGAATCATCTAAGAGTATTGTAAGCCTCATTTTGAAAGAGGCTAGCCCGGCCGCGCTACTTTTGGCTCAGTGGTATAGTCCCGTCCCATCAAAACGGCATTTAACTGATAGGTAAGTGACGTAAGACTATGTTAAGCTTCATTTTGAAAGAAGCTTGCCGGCTGTGCCTCAATCAAAAGGTGTATTAGTTTTAACGCTCGTCCAGTCACCGGAGTCCCCCTCCGGTGACTGGACGAGCGAGCAATCTTACTTGGGTGGGTCTAAGCCATATCTATAGTCTGTTAAAGTAGGTACTTAATACCAGCACTCTATTGTAGGAGTTGTTTCAGGTGGTGGACGTGAGGGCCACGCTCAACGTGTTGATACGCTACGCACCGTTCTACTTTCTACTGTTCATCAAATTCATGTACGACAGCCGGGAAGGGATCTTCACATTCATCATACTGTTCTGTACCTTCACGCACAGTAATAGTCTTGTTAGAAGGTGAGTAGCGCTTAACTTGTAACTGATAACTTCGCAATGGAGACAAGCGTAGGTCCATAACATAGTAACGTACTTATATATTTTGATAGAATGTTGACACAAGTGTCGTACAGTGTATGTGTATGAAGTTGTGGGGAGTATTTCCATATGTGATAAGAGAATGAATGGATGGAAAGGAGATAAATATCGAGAGTGAATACGATGGAGGGCGGAAAACCGGTGAGACTTAGGGAATTTGTACAAATTCTTATGGGTTAAAAATGCAATATAGACTCTTCCTAATACTAGTACATTTTTTTTCAGGGAACATGGAAAACAGATGAACCGCAGTATACTGGCATTGTTCAGTGAGTTCATCTTCACATCTAGCTGTATCGTGATTGTACATTTCTTATTCGGCCATGGGAAACTGCTGCCGAACGTGGTCATGTTCCCGGGGTATACGGAACTGGATGTTTGGGAGCTGCTGTGGCTTGTGGTGCTCACCGATCTCATCGTGAAGATCATCACTGTGGATGTTAAGATATTAGTCACTATGATGCCTGCGTTTATATTGCCGTTTCAGAAACGGGTAAGTCTGAAAATGTTTTTTCTTCGTCATTCGAGCGCCTGAGTTGCATTTTTATTTATATCACGTAGGTGGTTATTATGGCCGCGGTGTTCTGTAGAGCGGAGGTACTTCCCCAGTCGGACAGCTCATTTCGGACGGGAGATACCGTCGTGTCCTACCTCCTTCATTGCATCCAAAGCTTGCTCTTATTTTAGAAACCGGGTCCGCGATGCCATCTCTTCCCATCTTAAAACCGTAGATGACTCCGATTGGCCGTGGATGATCAACTGGGGTGCAAGAGAAATGCCTTATGGAGTAAACCATACGTGCGGCCAAAAGGGAAAACCATGGCGATTTTAAAACGAAAAAGGCCCGCTTTTACGACGATAACACCACTTTTTTTTTCTTGCGGGAATCCCCACGGATACCACCCTCGTTGACAGTGGAGGTGGTTATGTCGGACTCTCGGGTCTTCTTTTACCGGGGCGTAAGGTGACCACCCATTGTGCATTTCGCTCGCACCCCGCGATAACATCACCTACAAATTTTTTGGTATTATAATAATAATAATAAAGCTTTCTTTATTCCGAAAAAAAGAATACACTTCTTGTGTTAATATTGTGATATTTTAATTAATTTAATTCGGACCCCTTTCGGGTAAAAGCCTCCTCCAATTTTCTCCAGCCCTCTCTGTCCTGTCCTGTCTCCATCCATCCATTACCAGCGACCTCGACTATATCGTCAGGCCATCGTTTTTTCGGTCTTCCGAAGTTTCTTTTTCCTAGCGGTCCCTTCCACTGCATATTCTATTTGTTTGCCATCTACATAATATTGGTTTTCATTTTTGTTTGTCATAGCTTTGGTTTTGCTTGGGTGCATGTCCAGACCAACCTTTTAGCTTTCACTATTTAAGGTTTGTATCATGTTTTCTAGTTCAGTCGGTGTTTTAGCTAAAAGTACTATGTCGTCTGCAAACCTTAAATGTGTCAGTTTTTGTTTCATTATCCAGACTCCTTTATTTTTCCAGTCAATCTTTTGGAAGATACCCTCTATTTTCTTCTAGGACAGGTTTAAATTTTTCTTCCATTTTATCCAATAATGTATTAGTTAATGCCTCAGTTTGTTTTTGCATTTCAATTTTCATCTTCTCAAATAAAAGTTGAAATTGGTCTTCCATAATATTACGTGTAAAGGAACGTATTATGGGTAGTTTATGTATATTGTTGGCAGCACTGAATGTCACAAGTGTCAGTTGTCACTGGATGTCACAAGTGTCAGTTACTGTCACCTGATGACACATGTGTCAGTTATTGACTGTTATTGTCACTTTAAAGATTGTAGGGTAGGCCTTAATTTGGCAACTGATGTGAAAAATATGGCGGATCACACCTTTCGGTTGAGTTGTTGAATGTTTGTTTACACTTTTTGAAACAGGTGATTGTTTGTTGCACTGTGATCACTATACCTTGTCTAATTTAGGATGATAATAATGACAGTTCATGTCTATGAAGTATCGTATTTTTTTTACAAAATTAAACCCATAAAATTATTGTAATTCATAGACAAGCCCCGCCCACTTGTCATAGTGAAGCGTCTTGCAAGAATATAGCACAATTGACTTTACACAAATGAATCGAATGAATCGAATTTAAAATAATTTATGGAAATTATTAAGTACTTATACTACTAAAATTTTTGTGATATAATTAGCTAAATATGATACGAAACATAAATACTATACCATAAAACATCTCTTTTGTCATCCTGAAGTAAGTTACCTAAAATAATAAAAAGTAAATGTTTTTGTATTTTTGTAACTATCGATTCCATATTCTATGGGAACGATAATCGAAAATCGAAAGAACCATTTTCGATTATACTACATGGGGTACCCTACTTGGAGCTGTCAAAATTATCATCCTAGATTAGACAAGGTATAATTACTTTAATCTGTTGTTTTTACTGTTCGATTTACACTGCGGCATCCTTTTTATCACACTTTTAGCACTGATTTTTATTTTGTGCACGTGCACACGATACGATCGCCGGAACCGGAACCCGGAATTTGGTATTATAATTATTCTTATTTCTATGTATATTATTTCCAGGGTAAAGTCTACCTATTCACCGAGGCAGTGTCTCAGCTGTACCGCTCTCTGCTCACGATCCAGCCCTGGATCTTCTACCTCATGCAATCGTACGAAGGCTCGGAGAAGATGGTGGGCATGTTCCTCACCTCGGTGTACGTCATCGCCAAGGTCATTGAGGTACTCGTGAGACTGAGGCTGTTCAAGAATGCCACTTGGACGCTACTGCAGAGTGTGGTAAGTGTTCAAATCATTTATTGAGCCCCGAGACTCCAGCATTTTTCGCTATTCCTCATAGTTACAGATTGGGCCAACCACACCCAGTTGAAAAATTTACCCTGTGTAAATGCAACTTGACAATAGTTGTTTATTAGTAACTAGCTTTCGCTCGCGGCTTTGCCCGCGTGGAAGTCGGTATCGCATCGCCACCAATTAAACGACTCTCCACTCGACTCTCTACTCCATTTTCCACTTGTACTCTCCACTTCACCCTCCACTCTCCACTCAAAAAAAGTATAAAAAGTATCATATGTCCGTCTCCTGGTTCTAAGCTACCTCCCTGCCAATTTTCAGCCAAATCGGTTCAGCCGTTCTTGAGTTATAAATAGTGTAACTAACACGACTTTCTTTTATATAATATAGATTATAATAGTTAACGGGATATTTGAGTTGAGTAAACGATTTTTCGGCCCTTTTGAAAGTGACATAATCACGGTCAATCTAAAATCTTATAGTTTTTTATTATTCTATTTCCATAGAATCTCGGCACCAAACCGACGTGCGAGCAGCTGTTATCAGCAGGCGACTCGTGCCCGATCTGTCACGACGACTACACGACACCGGTACGACTCGGGTGCAGCCACATCTTCTGCGAACTGTGCATCTCCGCCTGGCTGGACCGCGAGCACACCTGCCCACTGTGCAGGGCCAAAGTCGCTGATGAACCGACGTGGCGGGATGGCTCCACTACTTACGATTTTCAACTTTATTAGTCTACTAACAAGATTTAGATTAGACTGCACATGTCTGCTCTCGCTGAGCTGAACTGTCTTTTGAGGTAGGTAAGGTTGAGCCAGTGTGATTTGGTAGCTTCATAATGTAGCATAAAACGAGGTGTAGAAAAACCAAAGGGAATATTTTAAATATAAACCTGTGTGACAGTCCCTTTTCAGGAGGAATACTCTCGTCAATTGAGTCACTTGAAACCCTTCTTGGATAGCTGAAATTCTCATCTGCATAAGTGTTAGGCTCTTTTTACATTAGGAAACTAGAAAGACGCGAGAATTCAGTCGTGTATTATAAAATCGCAACGGGAAACTTGTTCGCAATTTAATACTCTTACAATAGGTACTGGAAATTATAAAAAAATCTCATTTATTTTTGAAAAAAAAAGTCCTTTAATTTTTTCCACTAGTATTTTAACCAATTTCTTCCCATACTTTCTAATTAGAATTTCTTCTTTAAATTCTTTCTAATGAAACAAGCACGGCTATTTTTTAAATTTGTCTTAAAATTTAATTTTTGTTTGGCCATCTTGCCGACGTCACAGATGCAATCGGGTGACTTGAGTCGCCTGTAACCAACGTGGCGGGTTTCGCGAAGCTAGTCGGAAACACACGACTCCAGTATTATAGTGTGCAGTTTTTGCCATTCAAATATATGTGAGAGACTCTTTAGTGATAACGCGGCGATGCTAGTTCGTCACTCACGTCGTCTACAAGTTTCTTAATGTAATGGTGGAACCACACTTCGCTATTCGCCTATATTGTATTCATATAAGAGTGACTAAAGCGAATATTCGTGCGAATAAAGCAAATATACACGAATAAGCCCTCCCCACTTCGATTTATACACGTGAATAAAGGCGAATAATTTAAGGCGAAGGGGTTTAAGGTGACGCCTACGTCAGCAATCATCCAAATAATTAATATGAACTTTCATAAATATTTAACCGTACCACGGTTTTAATCCATAAATTGCCGAAGGCGCGCCACGAAGGGCTCATTGTTTTGCTCAAGTGTAGCGATTGTAACTAATTCATGTAATTAAGTATTATAGGAGAGTAGAGCAACTTATATAGACGATTGATTACTAGTTTTTACTCACGACCAGAACTGCAGAAAGATTATTGCCCCCCCCCCCCCACCTTCCCCTCCCGGGGTTCGATGAGGCCATCTTAATACCGTAGATGGCCCAAGGTCAGTCGGTGTGCGAAGAAATTCCATTATTGGGTAATCTTACGTAATTAGACCCGAGACGGCGTGCAGTTTTAGTCGGTCCGAGTTCGAATAAACATCCCCGATGGCCGACGGGGAGAATCACGGTGATATTATCGTCCTACTTTTGAACTTAAGCATAATTATTTTCATTAGTGAAAGCAGACCTAACAAAAAGAAAATTACGAAGATAGTTTGCGACTTTGCTGCATTGGATTCCGGATGAAATTGTGCATTTAAATTGCTCTCATTGACCAGTCCATTATCACAATCGTTTCAGAGTTAGAAACGCGCATTTATACTAAAGTGGATTTAATGTTTATTCATACGGTCTCGTACCGATAATATTTAATATCTTGTTTAGTCAAGAACAAAATACAAGGCTAGTTAAAAATATAAATAATTAGGAAGGAAGCCCGTAGGACCCGTGTTATTTGGACTCTTTGCTGTAAGATAACATCTGTGGTTGATCAACAATCGAATGAAGGTTTGAACATGGAATGAACGAATGTATTATGTCATTAATGTTAAATGGTTTAGAGTGGATTTCATCAGTGTCTGGAACTACGATCAAATTGAACTGGGAAACTTGGCCTCTTATTCGGATTGATCAACCGTACAGTATCTACGCGCGTTCATATTAGTTGACATATTTACACGTGTCGATGTCTTGACATCGATACACTTAAATATGTTCAAGTTCTGAACTTGAATGTACATAATTTTTTTCACCGGTGAAATCTGAGTGTGACAATATTCAGAATCCAAACTGGACATTTCCAATATACAAAGTGGTCAATTTAAAGATTTATACATTTTTGTTGTTGGCAATTTAGTTTTTTTTTACTGTGATTGTTTGAGTGTTTATTGTTCATCTAATTTTAAAGTGCAAAAGATTCGACACCAAATTTTTAATATATTACTTCATCATTAAATTTGTTTTTATTCATAAGTTTGTTTATTTATTTGTGTATTTCTATTCTTTAGAATTCGTAGTCGTTGAAGAAAAAAAATTATAAGAAAAAAAATAGAAAATGAAAGAAGTGTAAAGGAACTCATGGGTTTATTTATACAGTTTTTTTTATTTCAGTTAAGAAGTCTATCAATAAAATAGTTGTTTTATACAAAATCTTGCATTTAGCGTATGAAGAGTTGATATAACAATGTATGGAACATACGGTTCGAAAAGGAAAAGTTAGAAATACTATATTGTTACTAATTGCTTTTCTCGATCCTTCTCTCTAGCTAAGTGAAATGCGGTGTAAAGACACGTAATTTTAGATGAGGGCCTGTAGATAAAGTGACATTTTACTAGTGGAATCGCTTTCAAGTGAACACAAAAAGTTCAAAATGTGTGGGAGTGACATTATTTGACGACATGTCACGTGTAACAAATAATGTCACTCCTATACATTTCGGACTACTGACACTTCGAATTGAGTCCAAGTCACCGTCTACAAGGCCTCTAGACAATGTCACATTCTATCAGTGCAATCGCTTCGAAGCAAATTTTCAACTGGAGTGACGTTATTTATTACAAGTGATATGTGAGTGCTTCCAGGTGATTCCTTTGGTAGAATGTCACTTTGTCCAGAGACCCAGGGGGCTAGACAAAGTTACATTCGATTTGCCATAACGCCAGTAGAAAAGTCCGAAATGTATGGGAGTGACATTATTTGTCGACATGTCACATTTGGTTAAAAACATCGCTTGAAAGCGATTCCCCAGGCCCATGTTAAGCTAATCTCTAGAGAAAATGTATATTGTAAGTTTCACTTTTATTGTCAATTCTATAACATTATTAAACATGAAAGTATATTTTGAAATAATGTAAATATTTGTTGTTTTATAAATTATAAGGTTTGCAATTAAATGTTGCGAGGGATTTGTTACTTGATTGGATTTGTATAGAGTTAAATTGGCCTAAAACAAAAAAGATATGTATATAATGTAAGTTACATGTAAACTTGTAATTATGCCGAATTGTATTTCGATTTTTTTCATAAAAAATACAAATAAAATGTACATAAACATTGATTAAAAATATATAAATATATTAAACCAGTAATAACTGTATGTCCGTAATTGTTAAGCATTTGTTTATAATATTTCATACTTGTTCGGTACACTAAATGGCGTAAAAAATATGTCGCTAAAATTTGTTAACTAGCATTAATGTATGTTTCAAAATATTAATGAATTGTATATAATATTAGTGGTGTTGAGACCGCTATAGGTAATTAAAGTTCGATTTTAGGCAGGCAGGTCTAAGCACGGTCATCTACGCAAGTGCTATAGTGCGGCCGTTAGCATGCGAGTCATTCGCTCATAAACGTCACATTACGTCATTATGACGCTTCCTAAGAACAGCAAGAGCGAGTGAAACAGATAATAATGAGCACGATAATGCTAACGACGCGACAGTACTCCTGCTTTTGATTTAGCACGTCATGATCGAATAAGCTCGGCTTTCTTCGGTTTTGTAAAGCGTTTATCTCTATTGCACAGTGCATGTCTATAGAAGATTAGTTAAAACAGCCCCCGTAGACAAGTGTCACGGCGTAAATAGCTAAGAAAACGAATAGATTTGGTCGACCAATCACATCCAAGCTCGTCGCCGGCGAACGATGCGCGCGCCGCTGCGGAATCACGAGCTGGAGTGTGATTAGTCGACCTAATCGTTTCTATTCCTTAGCGATTTGGACTTTTGACACTTATCTACGGGGGCAGAAGTTATAGTATTAATTTCTCAAACAGCCTGTGTCCTGTCAATGGGATAGCGCATGTGCTTGATGCTTGATGTGAATTGTGTGCGATTAAAAGACATTTACCGAAACATTAACTTTAAATAACGAGGTTATTGCAAAGTTCCTGTATAGCAGAAAGATTCTTGGTAATTACCAAAAATTCGCGGTGATCATTTAAACCAATATTGATTTCAATGTATCATGCTGTGCTTTTTTGGCAGTGTAATAATATTTTATTCAATTTTGAAAACAGTTCGACACTCAACTGCCAACATAAGGACTAAGGATGGTAATAATTTATAATAAGACATTTAAATTATAATAAGAAATTATAACAAGACAAAGTTGAATATTTGTAGACACGTAGTAGATTGTATATAACTTTAAAAAAATGTTTGCTATTTTATTTTACTTTCACTAATATGTATGAAATGTCGGCTTTCTTAGATATAAAAGCAATGAGCTTTCTGTACTCGTACTATGTGTAATCTATTCTGTGGTTTAGGTAAATAGCTGCAGCATAAATGCGTATTTGTGAACTTGTTTAGTTCTTTAGTGTTGGGTCAAAATTCATATTATAATGTCGGCTAAAGTCGGCGAAATTGTTAATCCGTAATTATTGTTTTATTTATTTCCTTACGTAGTTTTTACTGAACGGCGTTACACGATGTAATGTAACCTTTGCAGTGAACGTTATCCCTTTTATAATTAGGGGTAACAATCTTGTCAATCTACTCAAATGCGCTCTATGAGTTTATAGCTCTCTTTGGTGGTAAGCTCAGGTTGCGGCGGCAGAGACGCGTCCATCAACCAGTATTAGATACATAAAATTAATCACCAGTTCAAAGGCCTCGCGTCATTGGTCGATCAGAGTGCCTAGTGCCTAGTTTTGCGTTTCCCGTTTCACGCTCACTCGTGAGTGCGTAAACGCTGATTCGTATTGGATGAAAAATGATTCACACATTTGCCACCAGGTGGCGCTAATCCAATCCCACGTTTACGCACTCACGAGTGAGCGTGAAACGGGAAACGCAAAACTAGGCACTCTGTCATTTTATTGACTTTGGTTGGTCAGTTAGTACACTTGCGCAACTTTTTGACGTCTGTTCAAGATTTTTGCCTCCAAGTAGGTATACCGAGGGCTTGACGGCCTCTCGTTTCCACGAACTGAACCCACTCATAATAGCTTTGTTACATTACAACGTTTAGCACCGGTCACTACACACTTTACTACAAACTGAATATATTTTAAATTGTTAAACAAAAGAAACACTACAGGATGGTTCGAGAACTCGAAAGTTATATCCAGTGGCATGCGCTTTTAGCTTTGCCAAGTTTAAAACAATATATTGTTTGTATGATATGAGCGTTAAGTTACATAGTGAAGGCGAACTAAACTACGATTTATTCAATGACTCATTGTATAATGAACGGATTTAAACTGGTAAAATCCGGCCTAAGACAATTGTGAAAATTAATAACATTCCATAGTACTGGAATTTAAAATTAACCAGTAAATATTTAATAGTGATATGTATTCTGCTTCTATATTCTTGCTATTTACTGTGCTAATTCCATCAAACTTCTATATTGTGGTAATGGGGTAACGCTAGTCTAGGTTGTCTCTTGTTACCCCATGACAAGGCCAGAATTACCCCACAACTGACTCAGGTAACAGTTTGCGTTGCTTAAGATGACTGGTAATAAATATTTCTAAAAGGAAACTATCCACTACCATTGTATATAAAACAAGTAGCTATCAAAGAAACTAGAATTGTTTTAGATATATTGTCTATCATACATTAAAATAAGTATGACAATAAATTATTTGACGGCATTTTCATGACATTTTTATTTATTTCTTCTACCATAACGCCACGATTTAAATACAAAAAAAATCTACATTTGGGTGCAGAATGCCAAATGAATGAAAATGAATGGCATGTTGGGTTATATGTATAACAATAACGAAAACCAAATAAAGTTAAATCACATTTTATTTATAGTTTACATTATATAGATTCACATAACATAATTCTTAAGTTTACTTTTTGCCTACAAACGTGAAAAATTAAATAATTTAGATCATTAATAGTAATTATTATTCAAAGTATCACAAATATTGGATAGAGTAACACTGCTCTGAAAGCGCGAAGCATCTATCTTGTATATATCGTATATCTAGGGGCACTCCCGGGGTCGCCCTCACGGACATCGGTCGTTACTTCGAAAATTACTACATTTATCAAATAATTAAATCACAGAGTCGCTTCAGAGTACTAGATAATCACACGCGATTGGCACAAATCGTAAATCAAAGGAGGTGTGAGGCCTCGCGACGGGACGGACGAGTGCGGGCTCGGGCGAGCGAGTCCGCCGGGACGTACATGTTATATCATACAGTAAATCAAATCGAAAATATATCGTGGGGACAACGACGCAGGCAGGTTCGCCGCGAACCGACCGCTCGCGCTCGGAGCGAACAGGGGAGCGAGCGTCGGTCGGCGAGAGCGCAATCGTCGGTCCCGTCGGCCCGGGGAGCGAACACGCGATTCGATGACGAACGAGGGTATAGTGCTGAGTCAGGAGCAGGGCAGCTCGGCGGTCCCGCGGCTGAGCGTTCGTTACGAGCCGTCGCCGGAAGCGCCGGGCGGGCTGGGGGCGCGGGGCTCTCGGGGCTGGCGGGGTTCGCGGGTTTCGCACGTGGCGCTCAGCTCGGCGGGCGCGGGCGGCGCGGGGGCGGGGAGTGCGCAGGCGCCGGCCTCCAGGTCGGGCGGCGGCGCGGCCGAGCCGTACAGGAACAGGCTGCGGAGCTTGGCGGAGCGCGACGTGGAGGTGGAGGGCAGGTCGTCGGGCCAGGACGCGGCGCTGGTGCTGTCGGACGCGGCCACGTCGGCCGTCACCTCGAGGCGCGTGGCGGCTGGAGAGGGCGCCTCATGGCCGCCCAGTGAGCCCGCCAGTGCCGCTAATGACGGCGCGCGGACCTCCGCGTGTGCGGAACCCGCGGAAAGTGATGCGTCACCTGCGAATACACGTCACGTTATGGTTTAATTGAAATAAATTGTAATCATAATATAAATAGAGGCAGTTTTGGTATCAAACTTTTTAAGTAAATGTTGATTGGTTATAATGGTAAAACAGAAAATACAATACAAATTGCACATACATACCTACCAGTAAATTAAATTTTCAATTATTTTTATGATAAATTTTAAAACAATGAAGAACAATCACAACTGATTTTCGACATTATGAAGAAAATAAAAAATGGTGTTTACCTATACTAGGTTCCAAACGTCGCGACGCTGCGTCCATATCAGGCGCATGATCACGCTCATCATCGAAGTGCGGCTGCGCTGTCGGCGGGGAAGCCCCGGCACACCCGCCGGCCCTACACAGCGACACCGGTACTACGCCGTACACGTAGAACAGTAGGATAGGCACGCCGATGCCTACAGCCAGCCCCGCCACTAACGGAGACACCAGTAGTGCCGCTGCAACAGCCGCTGCCACGGCAGCCCGACGCCGCGGGGCAGGAGCTCGTCTCAACCGCCGGTGGGCTCGTCTCCCCGCCCACAGGGGCAGGCCCACCAGTAGCGCGGGTAGTGCCACACCCGCGACTACAGCGATGCCCAGTGGGGCTCCCGCTAGAGTACCCAGCTGCCATAGGAGCTTCTTTTTGCGCGACCAAGGTTTTTTGCCCCAGAATGTGCAGCCGCTCGGACTGGAAGAGAAGTGTTGTGAGATTAAACTTCTGCAGTTTTTTTTCATAAGGTAAATGTTGCTAGCTACAAAAAGAACAGGGACGAGACTAGGTGAGAATAAATCAATTTAAATAGTGTAACTAACCACACGAATTCAGTATCTACATACTTTTTTTTTTTTAATTACTAGTATTCGTGGAAGCCCCTACAGCTACGCCAAATTGCTTGTGTAAGGAGGGGGTTTATGTCAATAGTGTAATGGCCTGGATTTGAACCCAGGTCCTGAGACAGGACTCATTCGAGCCGATAAAGGGAATTCTTTTCCATTAGCTAAGATCCTAGCATACACACCTTTCACTTTCACCAATGTTTTCAAAAGTACCTACGTGGTTCCTGGTTGTAAGTATTCTTAACATGGCTTTTCATCACTAAGCAGCTATCATAATCAATAGTGATCGATTTTCATTTTTATAAAGAAACACCTCCAAACACATTTAATTACAGACTTTGGAACCCAAAACCTCAAAAGCTTACCTTAAGTAATGTAAATCGGAGACCTCCTTCATACAGAGCCAGCAGAACTCGGCGCCGCACACGCAGCATACCATGTGATTGCACGACCCGTCCTCCACCTTCACGATCAGTACGGAGCATCGCGGACACGGCTTCACGTCACCTGCAGTAGTCAACACATCCTTGTTAAAGATATTGTAAAACTACGCAAACTAACATTGCTCAAGTTTAGAAGATGGCAATCAGCTTGAAATTTGGTACAAATTAATGTCGCTTCAACAAAACGTTTCTGAAGAGTCATATCTAGTAGTGGATGCTTAAAATGGCCCTTATCTTATTGGGTATTTTTAAGTGGTCAATACACCTTTAGTTTGCTTTACTTACTACTATGCAAGCCAAGAAACTAAAGTACGGAAAGCTTATTTAAGTGCCTTAGTTAAGTGAAACAATGGGACACTAGCTTGCGATATTTCCAGCGCGGCGTCATCCGAATGAATGCCAATCCTAGTTGCATCCAAAGCTTGCACTTTGGAGCCCGATGTCTGGTCTCCTACTCCTCTTGATTTATTTATTTTGTCCGTCCGTTGCCCGGTTTGGTCCTTAAGAGCTTGATGGACCCCTTTACACCCGGACAGCTTGTGGTATGTAGCCATCTCTAAACCTTTGGGGTAAACAGTAGCAGAACATACCGTGATCCAGGTCAGGATGAGAGGGTTGCTGCGCCCGGGGCGGCACAGGCTGACGGGAGCGCCGGGCTGCGTCACACGTCTGCGTGGGGTGCCACGCCGCCTTGCAGTGGTAGCAGAACGACGCGCCGCAGCCCGGCGCTAGGCACGTCAACTTCGGACATGACGCACACCCTGACGCTACTACCGCGAAACTGGAAAAAAAATTCTATGTTACGTCATAGTTCACTGCAACATCTTTGGGATCCTAATTATTATTTATTATGATGCGCGAATTACGTGTGGTTATTTATAGCTCTCAAACACTAGAACCCTAGTATAGTGCCGCTACAGTCGGCGCCAGGTAAAATTTACCAAAAGTTCTTGGGCGATTCGAACCGCGGTGCGAAAGGAATCATTTAAAAATAGCTCTTGGGCAATTCATACCGCGGTTCAAACCGCTCACGGTGCGACTAAAGACCCAAATCGTCGGGGCCTAAGTTCACATCACCAGCAAACTGGTACTCCTGCTGATTGGACAGAATTATGCGGAGAATTTCCGTTGAGGGGTTCCAACATTAGAGAGTAGTTAAAAATGATACCTCGCATGTTAAAATCCGTCAAGTCGTTTAGGCTGCAGGCCGTGCTAAAGAAATGGACATGCATACATACATAGTCTCGAAAAACATTACCCTCCTTTCTTCGGCAGTTGGGTAAAAACCTATAGGTGAGTAGACTTAGTGGGGCAGGGATCCAAATCGAGTCAACGTTGATTAACGCTGAGATGATGATTTAGGTTTTTGAGAATGCCAGGAGTTTCACCATCTTCGTTTCATGTTCTCGTCCTCTCGCATTCACTTCTGTAGATTATCGAATATGTAATGTAATGGTGGAACCACACTACGCTATTCGCCTATATTGTATTCGAGGAAATTCTTATGGATCGACTAAACCCTCCACAAATTCGACAAAGAAGATTAACTAAGGCGAATATTCGTGCGAATAAAGCAAATATACACGAATAGGCCTTCCCCACTTTGATTTATACACGTGAATAAAGGCGAATAGCGAAGTGTGGTTCCACCATAAGAGATAGTGGTCGAAGGCCGACGCGTTGAAGAAAATAAGCCGGCCGGATTATAAGCTGGCGAGTTTTGGGAACAAGTGAGTACATTGCGAGTTGCAAGGTACATAATATGTGTTTCAGTAACTGACCTGCAGTCAGGCGCCGGGCACCACCTCGTGTCAGGATCAGCAGCCAACGCGCGTCTGACGCTAAACTCCTCATACTTGTCATACAGCACAGGGTTGTCGACGATACGCCGCACGTCTGCAATAATGAAATGAAACTAATTGTAATTAAAGGTACTTTTATTCTTTATGAGAAGGCGTGCCTCCAATCTTCAATGTAATTTAATTTTGCATTGTTTCACTTTTGTTTTTGTGACGATTATGCACCAAATAAATTATTAATTCTTTCTTTCTTTCTAATTCTGAATCTTTTTCCTAACACGTCGCTATCGGTAGCTTATGGTGAAGGTGACGCTCTTACGAATGAGAGGTCTCAGGTAGCAATTCTGGCGATTAGACTATCGACGTAAACCCACTCTTAACACAAGCAATTTAGCTTAGCCAGAACTAATAATATAATTAGTTACCAAAATTCTTTACAAAAAATAATCTTGATTTAAGCTCATGTGAACTGAGGATCGAAATTTAGTTTTACTTTTAATGACTGGTTCACAAAAACCCACGGTCACTTTTTGCCAATCATTAATGTTTTATACTTTATTTTATAAAAGGTTTTAGTCTATAGCTATGGCGATCTGCAAATTGGAATGTGTTAAGTTATTTTGTTGCCAACTGTACACAAAATAATAATGAGGCTTCAGTTTTATCTCACAGCGGTATATTATTATTTTAACGGTACCTACAAATTAACAAAAAATACCTTCGCGCTTTGTAAGTTAGTAGGCCAACACGATGACCTCATGAGGAAAATCCTGTTATTTAATATTAATCTATTATGGGTTGGGTGAGAGTATCGAGATCTTAAACATTGAGCAATAATCGCGAATAAGGTTGCAACGATGTCAGAAAATCGATAAAATCGATATGAAATTATCGATATCCATAATATATCGATGTTATAACCGACAACCATGGTTATCGGTTATAACATCTTTTTTTTTAGTTTATTTTTATTTTATTTTAATATTTTATTTTTTTAAGGATTTATTTATTATTTTATTAAGGATTTAAGTTCAATAGGCATAGATTTTTCAAACGGGTTATGGTATTGATTTACTCTCGCAAGGTGGTCTCTTCGATATCTGAGAGGTGTCGATATAAACATCGATAAAATACTATGCATCCCTATTCGCAAGTTGTTGCGACACTGTTACTTGACACAAATATCTTTAATGACTTGTCAGCTGCACAGTTCTCGATAACGATTATTATTACTATTATTGCATTTATCAACATTCTTAGAATTACGTCATGATTCGTTGAATCTGTGAGGTATCGTATCCGATCGATTCGAGGAAAGAGCAGAATCAATTCTTTTTTACTTCCGCGGATATCGTCCGATTATCCCAAAAAGCACAGGCGTGGCCAGATTTTAGTTTAGGGGAGAGTTTAAGAATACAAAACACGCATGATTATGACATTATTTTTCATTTGAAAAAAAGAAATGTTTGTAATTTCTGGGGTATGGGACCCCTCTCTAATTATGCCCATGCTCATAAGTTATACCCCTATGTAAAGGTATTTATTGACCCTGACTACACCCATGCTCAAAAGGTATGCCGTATAAACAGACTTAAAGTTAGTAGGTAACCATATTAAGTCTGGCAGTATGCAAATAGCTTCTGAAGCAACTCGTTATAAAACTTAATCCTGGAGAACTTCAGTTCGTTCTGAATTCCAATTTCCTCCGCGCCGCCCTAGTTTCATGTATCGCATCGCAAAGCGAGATAAAGTGAAAGATTCTGAGCGCGATACGAACATAAGAAGCTCGTTTTACTGAAAACGAGAGAACACTACAATAGGAAATTATAAGACATCGTCCTATGGTCCTAATATAAAGCGATATCGCGTTCTTCGTGCGAGTTCGCGATTATCAAACATTTTTAGTTGCGGAGATCGCGAATGTGACGTTATATTCGATATCTGTAGTTATTCCAGTTATCCCATCCCTCGCTCCCCGGCTGCAAGCCTCGGATGTAATAGGAAACAATGCTAAGATGATAAGGAAAATAAGCACTACAGTATGTATAATAAGAGATTCGTAGTCAGCGTCAAAAGCTGATGGTCATATATCCAGATGTCAAAAGTATTGCTACAAAGTTTCAAAAGTTGATGATCAGTGCAAAGTCACTACATCATAGTGACTAATCATCAACTTTTGAGACTGTAGCAATAATTACTTTTGACGTTCTGAGCATCACCTACTGTTAATACCTAGATATTATGGTCATCATCTTCTTCTGATGCTGACTGTACGAGTAAAATTCGCGCAGACTTGCGATGAACGCGTAATCGCTTCGTATTAGGATGACGCTTAAGAAGACGATTTGATTTCCAAAGTTTGGTTACAGCTGTCGAGATTGAGTTCGACAACTATTCGTATTAGCGGCGCGCCTAGTGGGCAAACTTGTGGAATTGTGGGGGGGGCTAAAGGCTAAGCCACGAAACAATATTACATCATCTACAATAAGTCAAACGACAATAGACCATTACGCAGACTGTAGAGACCGCCTTAAATTGAAGCTGTAAAGTTTCTTGTGTGACTTTGTAAACAAAGGCAGGCACAAAATGTATGTCTGATGAATGTTGCGTCATCGTCATAGTACTCGTTACTGGGTGAGACAAGTCACTGTAGTCATGAGACGATTAAGTTGACTAAGGCTCCGGATCCGGAATCCAGAACGCTCGTCAATTACATTCTTCCAGATGTATTAAAATTCATAATCTGATTTATACAGAACTTATGTGGAACATAACTACTTTGTATAAGGGTCCGTTCACACCGACCGGCTCGGAGAGGAGAGCAGATTCTTATCACGTTGAAAACAGAGTTTTTAGTATTTGTAGTAAGGTTTATTTTTGCATCTGCAGTGCTTTTGTGATTATGAAAATCATTTGTCAGTGTGAAAAGAAAAATGGGCGCCGATGCTCTCCGAGCCGGTCTGTGTGAACGGACCCTAAAACTCCAGAGAAGAAAACATTCCGATTGTGTGACGCCAGCCTAATCTGGTATAATTCCTGTTGAGTGTTCAAATTAAAAACACTGGTTCTAAGCAGGAAATAAAAGTATAAACATACATGACACTACAATAACACCTCTAAAGATAGCAAGCGGTTGCATTAAAAATAATAAATTCCTACAGCCTGCCATCAAATTGCTTTTACACGTGTAGAATATTAATATAAAAACATTGCATATCATTATGTCGGTTCCATGTTAAATAACTGTGCGTGTCCATCATAACATCACTCATAAAAACAAGTCATAAAAAATGCATGGAGTTTTATTGTATTCACTTGAAAGAATTTTTATGCATTTTTTTTATATCGGTCACGTCAAAATGACTTCACCTCGCCTGATGGTAAGCTAAAGGTAAAGGTCGCAGTAAGCGGGTCGCCAATACATACACCGACAGTGCCATAAAGGTGGCCCTCAACTTGACGGCTTCATCAAACGCTTTTTCACGACCTAAAGGACCTGGGACTGTATAAGGAAGGAAACACGTGAGATGGTAAAGAATTCAAGGTCTTTATGGTGCGGCAAAGAAAAGAGGCACCGAACCGCTTAGTTCTTGATGGAATAGGTACAGTTAGCGTCAAAAGTAGATGGACTTACCTGAAGGATGCATGTTCTCGTGGCACACTGGACAGTTGACCGGCACCCTTGCCTCGAAGATCTCGATGGCGAGGTACTGCCGCAGACAGGACTCGCAGCAGCGGTGGGCGCACCACGCTAACCGCACCATGACGCTCTTGTTTAGCATCGACAGGCATAGTGGACATTCTAATATGTAGCCCTGGAAAGAAGAGAAAAATCGTTAAGATAATGATGTGCGAATTGGCTATACAGGCAACTAAACTTTATTAGACGTTATACTGGCGTCGTCGGCCAAGACCCAAGACGGCGTGCGGTTTTAGTCGGTTCGAGTTCAACATAACCGCTTCAGGGGGGTATCCGTGGGGAGTTTCGCTCAAAAAAAAGTAAAAAGTATTGTACTGTAAACAATATTTTATGGCTGTCCCAACTGGCGCTTGGTTATGCGTATGAGGGCTGAGGGCAGGCATCGCAGTTGATCGGCGGGAAGTGGTAGATGGGACACAATTATTCAGGAGTTCATGGGAGTGTGACGTATTGTACCTTTGATAATCAATAATAATCATTTATCAGTATTCAGTATTTAATTTCCAGTCTAATAAAACATAATTGGTATATTTTCTGAACTATTATTTTTCCCACGTAGGTAGCTAGTAGAGAGCGAAGCTCATTGTCTAATTCAACATTATAAATTGAGACGCAGAAAATTTTTAACCGCTTTGTCAAAAATTTATTGGCATTGAAAATATCGAAATCAGATATCGATGGGAAATGGGAGTAGAATTTCACGCGGGCGAAGCCGCGAGCAACAGCTAGTAATACTACAATTACTTAAACAATATAAGTCGCCATAAAACAAGAAAGCACTTATTTCTGTGAAAAACAGTAATGCGTTTGTAAGTGCCATAGGACTAGGACGGTGACGTAGCGTAGGCGGCCGCGACATTGACGAGGGTAAAAGTCAGGCAGCGGCGGACAACCAACATCTTTTTCTATATAAAAATATTTCTTACTTTCAAGAAAATACTATTCTGGTGAAGTCTAATACAAGGGCCACCCTATCTCTTGCCGTAGGTGTCCTACAAGGAGACTGTGTGGAGAAGACTCGGCTTCTCCACCCAACAATTTATAAGAAGAAGTTTCGATATTTGCCGTAGAGCGACTGCCATCTGACCTTCTAAACCCTGGGGCGATATGGAAGTCCTGTAGTTCTGTTGTCCTAATTGATTCATTTGCGCACAGCCTAAACCGCTGGGCATAAAAATTCGGCAAGCTGGAAAATTTCTATTATTGAAAATAAAAACTAAAGAAGGATTGTTGCCAATTATTCCTAAGGGTGTAAAATAAGAGATGTGCTATGTGCATTTTCAAACTAAGAAACGCGTAATTGCACAATCCAATTAGTATGAAATTTTCCTGCGCTAAGTCGGGACGGGTGGCTAGTTACTATAAGATCTCATCTCTACATTGTACCTAGTGTATTATGTAGGTGGTTACAAGGTACACGGTATAAACGATACTCTGTTAAGTAATTAAATATGTGCATATGTTTCGCTTTAATGAATCGGCTAAAGGTCTGGGCTACATCACAAGGCAATTATTCATTCTGTTAAAATATTCGTGACTGGAGTCTGGTGAGGAGTCACGAATATTGTACACGGATCGGTGTTAAGGTTTTACTAGTTAGTTCATATTTATTAATGGATGTGGAGTAGGTAGACCTTATAACTGAATTATGATTCAGGGGTTAACGGTGAACAACTTGTGAGTGGAAGCCAGTTATATGACATGACATACAGTATTTATGAGTTCATTGAACGGTGATATTCAATTAAATATTTCTACAGTTAATTTTATTATAATCTTCGTAGTCAAGGTAAGTTTTCATAATGTATAGGTATAGTAGAGTATATCTATGTGGAACAGAGTATCTGTTCAGAAATCTAGCACATCTCCGTACTCTGAATAGATAATATCGACACCTCTGGGTTCAATTGGCGTATAAACCAAAACACGACTTTTCAGGAGAGCAAAAAAACGATTTTATTTTCATAAAAAAAATCATAACTTTTTTATTTTAGAAGTTACATAAAAACTTCCAAGGAGAAAGATTCTTAGAATTTGTGGATGAAGATGGTTAATTCATTCAATCATATCTATCTCCTATGGTTTGGAAGTTAGCATGGATATACGTCTTGGAAAATACCAATTTATGGTTTATACACCCATGAAAATTGGACAAAAATTGACAGCCTACAGCTTATATCCGTATTTGGTAAAATTAAGTTCACATTTATTGATGTAAAAGCACGTAGCTGTAGATTTTTTGCTGTATAACCTATTTACTTTGCACATCAATAGAATTTTTACTAATAAAATCAATCTCAATACGGTCAGAATCCCATTAATATTAGTCTAACTACTAGATTATGGTCGATATATACGAAATTAAACTACCAGAAACGAAATCAACTTTGTTTTATTAAATGAAACAGATATTATGTCTATTATAATTTGTGGCACAACATTATCAGACATGATCAGATTATCAAACCATAAAGGCAATTATTTAAATCTTTAGTAGGTAATCAACGCACTTAAATAAAATGAAATAATTGAACATTCAGTCTCTTTGCGCAAAATCAGTTTTCAATACAGTAAATATACTATACTAAACTTAAAAACAGCAAACTTAAATAATAGCAAAAATTGGTACATAATAAAGTTGTAAAGTTACTATGCAATGAAGCATAAAATAGAAAACTGCGAATAGAATAATATTTATAAGTTTAGTATTAATGTGTTGCATACACTTTATAGGTCACAATATTTAACGGAACATTAAATTTGTACTTGTACTAATGTACTAATGATAATAATTATCATTAGTATTTTAAGCTTCAAGTATAAAAATAAACTGTGATGTAGCACCTGAAAAAATGCCACTAAAAGTGGCAATGATAAGATAGTGACTGTATGACCCCAACTTTACTTTACAAAAGCAGGTTGCCAATATTGGATGCCAAATAGGTACAAGGATTTTAAAACATCTATGTGACAATGGAGTAATACCTTAAAGATACCACCATGACTATTTATAAACTTATACCATTGAAATGTGACTGACCCTCTTACACTGACTGACGAAGATGATGAGGAAGAATTAGATGAATAGATTATTTTTTGTTTTACTAATAGTAGAGTAACTAAACAGTACTAGTAGTAGACAGTAGTAGTAGTAGTAGTAAGATAGTAGAGTAGTTTCTATTACTTAATAGAAATCATCATCTTCGTCAGTCAGTGTAAGAGAGTCAGTCACATATCCATGGTATAAGTTTATAATACTCATGGTTTGTATCCTTAAGGTATTACTCCATTGTCACATAGACGTTATAAATCCTTGTATTTGGCATCCGATATTAGCAATTTGCTTTTGTAAAGTAAAGTTGGGTTCATACAGTCACTATGTTATCATTGCCACTTTTAGTGGCATTTTCTTCAGGTGCTATATCACAGTTTCTTGATTTTCTCTTACAGAGGTAAGGTTGATAACGATGATCTATCATCTACAGACTCCAAATAGAAATACAGACACGTGAAGATTTCATTGGCTCCTCGCTTTGCATCGCTCTCCCCCCACAAATTATTTAAATCGTTAGTAGGTAACTAAAGATTTAAATAATTGCCTTTATAGTTTGATAATCTGATCATGTCTGATGTTGTGCCATAATATAATAGACAAAATATTTGTTTTATTCAATATAATAAAGTTGATTTTGTTTCTGGTAGTTTAATTTCGCGTATATCGCTCATAATTAAGTAGTTAGACGAATATTAATGGAATTCTGATACATTCTAACAGTATTGAGATTCGTTTTTATTACTTATTTATTATTGATGTGCAAGTAAATAGTTTTTACAGCAAAAAAATCTACAGCTACGTGCTTTTACATCAATAAATGTTAACTCAATTTTACCAAATACGGATATAAGCTGTAGGCTGTCAACTTTTATTCAATTTTTATGGGTGTATAAACCATAAATTGGTATTTTCTAAGACGTATATCCATGCTAACTTCCTAACCAAAGGAGATAGATAATGATTAAATGACTTATAGCTTTCTTCATCCCCAAAATTCTAAGAATCTTTCTCCTTGGATACCCACACGTAAAATAATTTTTGCAATGGAATTGTTTATACGTCCATATATTATTTAAATGTGGATTTACGACTTCAATTTTAAATTACGTTATAGAAATACATTTACTCGTCATGGCGTAAAATACATTTTGATTGTAAATGGATTTTACGCCCTGGGTTGATAAAAATCTTGGTCATAACGTCTTACTAAATATTTAAAAAAGAAAAATTTGGCTGTTACATCAACATTTTATCTTTTTTGTGGAAGGATGACCTAAATTTTTTGGGTCGTAAAAGCATTTTTTTTGGGAATTTGAACATTTTAAATATACAGATCGATAGAGAAAAAAATTCTGAACAAGACGGTGTATATAACTCATTTTGGCCAAAATGGTTTATACGCCAATTGAACCCAGAGGTGTCGATATAATATCAGGTTGAATTCAATCGATTAGACGCGCTATGCTACGTTAGTATGTTTTTATCGATATACTTAAAAAAAGCGAAGGCTGAATGCTTGGTTTTAAAGCATAAACAACGCCGTAACCAGTCTATTCGTATAAATATGACTAGCACAGAAAGACACATCACATTATGAAAGAAAACAGTTAGTATAATCTGCTATAGAATATAAAATAAATAAAAATGAATATGAAAGAAATTATTAACTTAATGACCAATATGCGTGGTAAAGCATAAGAATTTCGTAATAAGAAGTTACTGAATGCTACTTGAACGACCACACGGCCGTAGATTACAATCGCGTTCATTAGCGGTGCGAACACAATTACTTAATAGTCGCGAGGAATTGGATCGAATCAATTGTAACGCTTTGTTGTAATAACAATAATAAATTAATCAAACACGTTTATTACGCAAGTTCGTTACCCGATCAATGCACTTTTTATGTCTTTAGCTAGACTATGGCCCACCTATTAACGTGTGCTGTATGTCCATGTACATAAACACCAGAGGAATCCATGAGTGCCTCTGTGAACGCAATCCAGGTAGCATCACAATGGGAAAACCGAATTAGAGAGTAGAATCACCATAGAAGAAGAAGAAAAAGATGCCTTTTGCTTTCACTGTAGCCCGTAACTGTCTAGGACTGCCCGGTAGAAGCAAGTAGAGCGCAATGCAATCCTCCTAGCTTATCGAGTGATTGCTTTTTACATAAAATTCCTTCCGCAAAAGTGATTAACATAACGAAGAGACCAGTGTCTACGACCAATGACATCGCAGCTAAATCTGATACGATTATAACTATAGTTGAGTCAATTTAATAGGCCACATTTGACGTTTGTCAGTTTTATATTCATAATGAGGTGACCTGTTAAAAAAGGTCGATTAAAACGAATGAATCGATACGGACTTGAAAGATAATGTGAATTTTTAAAATCCTCAGGTGAATCCCTGTCTCATTATTATTTTTTCTTTCGTAAATTTAAGGAGCAAAATAAGACAAGTACATGATCTATACTTATAATAAAACTGTAGAGAGGTCAATTCTGTTCATTGAATATATTTACAAAATAACTATTGGGGGATGATTGGTGATCGATACTAATGCAAAAAATGCAATCAGTAATTTTTTTTGTCACAACGTGGTTATTAATTTTATGATGATATTTCTTCACAAGTAATCATTGCATTCGATTCTACTTATCAGCTTTCGATTTTTAGAGTAACATGCCTAATTTTTAAAAAGAAAAAGGATTAACTGACACAATATTGTAATGACAAGGTAATGACGTTCAGTTCTATAAATCAGAAATTGTTTATTATGTTTAGAATGGTTTATTGGTGAAAGCAAAACGTAAAATTACTTGTATCTGTCATTATTACAATAAATATGTAATAGTAATTGAAAAAAGTTAAGTAATTGTGCAGTTCTAACAAAACGAAAAATATATAATTTGATGCCCACCGCGGCGCGTCGCGTAAAAGGTTGCGATGTTGAATTTTGATGAATTGTCAAATGTGGCCTATTAAATTGACTCCACTATAATCATTTTATTAGTCGGTGAGGCTCATGAGACAGGATACTGCAGTATAGGGTTGTCGCAATAAAGTATAGACATCAAGGGTCATGTTTTATCTTCAATTAGCAGTATTCAATTAAAACCACGATATGTAATGAATGCAATGAAAGTTTTATGCAGCGTTTTCATATTCGCGACTTTGTATGCCTAACTGCGATAATATTATTTTTTCCATGGATTGTTAGAACGCAATCACCATAATACAATGCAGTCATAACTTACACTGAACAATGCTATTTTCTATGTGTCGATTAATGTCATCTATAACATTTTACAAGGGACATCATTCACTTCAAGGAAGGAAGGAAGGAAGTCACGAGTCAATTATTAACGCGCTTATATTTAGCTTCACTGATAACAATTAGCAATATATATAAAAAATATAATGGAGTAAAAATCAGAACAGAATCAGAACCGCCCTATTATAGGACTACCCAATTGAAGATAGCAGTCAAACAAAAAAAAATGTTCAAGTATTGAGTATTTCTCACGGGGAAAATGTGCATGAAGATGCTGTTCCACTACGTCAAAGTAGGTATACTAAAACTATACTGTGACTATATTGAATATAGTTCACGAGAAAGGTACTTCTTAGACTTGTTCTACCAATGTATTTTTGATTCTCTGGAGTCAGCCGACGATGTTGTAGCGCTGCAGCAAACTCTAGTTTAATGTTACAGAAATGGAACATGAATTTTGTTATGGATAGCTTCTCTAGTACGTAGCACCCACAATGGTATTTATTGCAAAAAAAGTTGGCAACATATTCGTAGAGTCAGTAAGATGGCAATTTAGATAGAAGATTTCTGTGCCAGGCCCGATCGATATAGCCTTCGTTATATCTAGGCTGAGGGGCCATGCATTTGACACATTTAGGGCACACGATATTGTGTTAAAACCACCTCATTTTGGATCTAGCGCTAAATATATTTTTAAAATATCTAGTAGTCTTCACAAAGTAAGTTAGCGTGTCGCCAGTTTATAAACGGAATGGTAATTCGTTGAGACAGTTTTCATTAATATATTAATAGCGGCAATATAACTGTGTTGAGACAGACAGAAGCTCATTTTGTAACTTTGCATTAATTAACGTGTCAAAGGTCGTCTACTTAAAGGGCCCGTTCAGAAAATACTTTCGCACTTATAGGAGGGGAGAGGGTGTCGCTTAATGTGACAAGATATGACAAGGGAGGTCGGGGGTCAATTTCACTCACAGGCATTACATACTTTGACTTCTGTTATTAAATACCCTACGTGTAGTATTAAGTGTTTCAATTCTATTAAATTACTTCTAAGTATATTTTCAACACGTATATTAGAGCCCTACCAAGATCTTCGGGGCTCAAGCCAAGCTAACCCGGCACAACAGAACTGCTGGTTAATGTATGAAGCTCTGGCTGGCTCTCTGAAAAATCGTCCGCAAAAGCCAAGATATGTTAAATCTAGAAAAAAAGTAGGAGAGCGAATCCTAGACTCGAAAGCAAAAGCTTTGGTGAGGTTAAAGTTGTGATGATCGATATTTTTACAATAATTATAAAATACATGCTGTATTAAGAAAAAAAATCCACGAATAACAAAGTTGTTCCATTTGCAATTTTGTTTGCTCCTCGGCGTCCGTCGAGGTGACCGACCTCATTGTTCCATCCGAAAGTGATGTCAACAGCCCGTAAATTACTAATTAGATGCGATGCTTCGCTCAGCTAAATGTCTTTAACAGTTCTCGGGCATCTCCACGTTGGAAGTGGGCGTGTCCAGAGACGATTACTCTCAATTTAGGCACTAATTGCTGTCGACTGTGCCTAACTTGTCCCTTGTCGACATGAATGCCAGTAGCAGAACTACGCCGCTATACCAAAATGGCGAAATCGCCATGACTTGTAGTTGTAGGTACATTGTTTGGTCCTTTCGCAATGGAAGTGTTTTACTGGCATAAAGTTTGTACATCAATGTACCTGTAATTGTACTATCTACATTGTACAATGAAGGAGAATAGCAACGGACCGGTTTGTTAACAACATTGATTTAACGTCAACTGCAGACGTGCACTGTTAAAACTGTTAGGTAAATATTTACAACTATTCTTACCTGTAGGATTTTATATTGTTACAGTTTTGTTATTAGCTATCAATCAATTGTTTTCAAAGCAATTTTTTCGGTTGTTCTTTCGCTCAATGTTATAAACTTTTCTCTTTCAAATTTGGCTTTGATTTTTTTATAATACCGAAGACTGTGCGTAAATTACTTTCAACTTTGAACAATTTTTTTGGGGATTTGTGCTAATGCTACTTATTGTAGGTACTATTATTTACGTTTTGCACACTAATATGTACAAAACGTAAATAATAAAACATTTTAAGTTATAAGCAAACTAAATATAAAGTAGAAGAAGCGAAAGGAGTAAGCCAGGATGGTAGCAAGTGGAAATATATCGTTTCTATACCCCAATGGGAAAGATGCGTGACTGTACATAATGCACCTATGTATAACAATATAAAAATTACTACAGCATTCACTTTTAATCTACACAACAATGAACGCGTGAACTAAACCACATTCGCGTTTTCGCACTTTCAATTCTTTAATAACTCATGAGAGTAATTTTTTAATGGGTACCGTCACTTTAATACAAGTTAATCTGCATTGTCCGTGGTAGCTAAAAGATCGTTAGAAATAAATACCGGTATGTGCGTATAATGGAACTCAACACCCAGTCGGTCGGTAACCGAGACTCTAGATGACTAATTCTCTGACCCGATGCCAAAACACGGTCCAAGGTGGTGGCTAAAAGTCATTGTAGATATCATCATTCTCGGAACCTTTTTCCCAACTCAGTTGGGGTCGGCTTTCCAGTCTAACTGTGATGCGGCTGAACTTCGATATTTTCCGTGGAGCGACTGCCATCTGACCTCCACAACCAATGGTCATTATGACCAATGGCGATATCGAAGTTCCAAGTTAGACTGGTTGGACTTTTGTAGGCTCCAACTACCCGTAACGACTGCCATAGATGTTTGTATGGCAACCGGGACCGACGGCTTAACGTGCTCTCCGAGGCACTAATAAACCTGCGATAAATACACACATAACTTCGAAAAGCATCGAAAAATCATTGGTGTGTGCCATGATGAACCTGGGATCGAACCCGAGACCTCGTATCAGCAGTCCATTACCCAAACCACTAGGCTATCGCGGTCACTCACTCAAAAGTCATTGTAGATAATCCTAACAATATATTAGATTTCTTCATGATATCCTAATAATATTATGAACTAGCTGTTGCCCGCGGCTCCGCCCGCGTGGATTGCGAATTCTGTTTCAAATGCCTTTTTTCGTTCGGAAGTTCCTTCATATATCATCCCGGTCAACCAGCAGGAGTGGTTAAGTCTCACTCAGACCTGATAAAAACCGCACGCCGCCGTCTCAAGTCTTCAGTTGCCGGGGTGTAAGATTACTTAGAGCATATCCCGCGCTACCCAGTTGACCCTGGGATGGGAATTGTTTGATTTATGATGCCTACAGTCACTTTCTATCATCGCACCGTTCGCCACAGGCAGGGAATTCATCCCCACACGTTGCATTCGTCTGCAGTGCGTACTGTAAGGTTTGAAAAAAAATTTCATTTCGCGCACGCTTAGGCTGTGGAACGATCTCCCTGCAGTGGTTTTCCCTGGCGGCTATAATATGGGGTTCTTCATGAAGGGCATTAGAAGCATTTTGCAGGGTCGGCAGCGCGAGTGTGACGCCCCTGATGTTGTGCACGTCCATAGGTGCATAGGTCACATAGGTGGGCCGTGTGCTCGTCTGCCACTTAAATGGTATAAAAAAAAGCATGATGTCCTTACCGAACCCCGGAAAAGAGGAGATGGGGTGACAGGGGGTACAGAAGACCGCAGCCATAATAGACATTGTGTTGTGTTACCGCCGCCGGTAAGAAGGGTAGCCAGAGCTCACAACC
The DNA here is from genome assembly GCA_963576445.1 of Lithosia quadra. NCBI lineage: Eukaryota > Metazoa > Arthropoda > Insecta > Lepidoptera > Erebidae > Lithosia > Lithosia quadra. Next base: position 2,803,241 of record OY754882.1, read on the forward strand.
CTCCTCCCTATCTCCCCAATCCCCTCCTCTGACGTCCGATTTCAATAACTCAAACAGTCTTTAAATAATTTTTACACAATTTTATTGAAAGTCTTGATTAAGATATAATTTATTTGGATGGGAATACAAAGATATACCTTTTTTTTTTCCGTGCGGAAATCCTCATGGAAACCCACCCCGCGGCCAGCGGGGCAGGCTATGTCGGACTCTTACCGACTAAAACCGCACGCCGTCTAGGGTCTTTAGACGCCAGGGTGTAAGGTGGCCCAAAGAGCATATCCCTCGCACCCCGGCTTGACCCGGGCCATCTCCAGATTCGAGATGGCCCCCTCGGGTTTGAGAACCACGTGGTTCCCATCATGCCCCCGGAATAGGAGGGGAGGGGGGGGGGGGGGGCGCTTTCGCGCGCCGCCGCCTCGGCCTGCTTCTGCTAGGGTGACGGGCGGCTCCACCTGTCACCCCCAGGCCAGCGCTCATGGAGGACGGAGGTCGTCGGACCTCCGACGCGATAGGCGTCCGCGCCCGCCTCCGTCCAGGAGAGCTCTGTGCAGCCGCTCCCGAACCTTTTTCGCCGCCTCTTTCTCGAGTATCACTTGCTCGCCGAAGGAGGCGGCGGCCAACCACGGGTCCGCACTCTGCACCATCGCCGCAATCAGCACCGGCAGTGTGAGGACTCCCACCCCGAGGGCTGCCAGGAGGGCCTGTCTCGGCACCTCCCACGCCGGACACTCTGCCAGCGTGTGCAGCCCTGAGTCCTCGCCCGCATCGCAGTGATAATACAATGATATACATAAGGAAACATAATCTTAGATAGGTATAATTCGCGAGACAAACGACTTCCTGGCGCGAGCGGATTGTTTTGCAATAATCCATGATTGGTGAATTTCAGCTCGTCCAATGCTGTAGCACCCCGTGCTATCCTCAAAGGCACCCAAGAAAACTGTACTGCGTGTATAGAGCATAATACTTTGGGCACAGTTTAGATATCTATCTACGTACCTATAATGTCCCGAAGTATATTGGTTTGATTTACGTCCGCATTTCAACTTGCATTTATTTCGCCGCGCATTATTTTTCATATTGCGATAGCTCTTAAACTATTTATGATAATTATATAGCGTGAATGGCAATTTTGATCTACATTAAACGTACAACGTATCTAACGTATTTAATTGGATAAGAAATAATACTGTAATGTTAAAATTAGCTTCGAAAATGACACATTAATTTTTTGTAATTTGTAAAGATAAAAATGGTTACTGTGGGCTACCCTTATTAGGTAGACATATGCTATCGCGGACTTTTATGTAGACCTTTTTAAGTTGTACATTTCCACGGTACATTATTTTGTTCTATCTTCAATAGTTTTCGCAGCGCACGCGATGTAAGTAATTTGATTAGGTCATTTTTTTACACCTTGGGTTACATTATTGAAGTTTTAGTAAGGATCCCTAAATTTTTCGGGGATAAATTATAGCCTATGTTACTCACAGATAATGTGGCTTTCTATTGGTGAAAGAATTATTGAAATCGGTCCAGTAGTTTCGGAGCCTATTCGTTACAAACAAACAAAAAAACAAAAAAACAAAAAAACAAAAAAACAAATCTTTCCTCTTTATAATATTAGTATAGACTAGCAGTGGCCGCGATTTCGCGGATTTAGATCTTTAAGTTTGTAATTTTTTTGCGCGGTACGCTAGTTCTTTGTTTAAATGTGTGTAACGGCCTCAGGTTACAGCTTATATATAAAATTTATTACCTATATGCCAGTGAAAGTCTCGTCAAAATCGGGACAGGCATTTCAGAAAATTACCTCGTACAAAAAGACAGACGGACAAAAAATTTTAAAATAGCTTGTTTGTTATAAGTAACCTGGGGGTCTTCAAGTCAAGAGTGAATAGGTTGCTTCCAGGCAACCGACGACCATAATATCATCACTTATTAAGAGGTGAGATAGTGGTCAAACGCAGGCGTATCGACTTTTGAAAAACTTTAGGAAATTAACGCTAAGCGGTGTCTAGACTCTAGACACATCAGATATCCCACTCACAAATTCACAGACGTCTGAGGTTCGAATAACTTTGAAGATTTATTATTCGTGAGGACGATATCTTGATCGTTAAATATATAGTTTTATCGACCTCATGCTTAAGAAAGGCGATGGTAGCTGAATGGATAAAGACGCGGCCTCTTCTCAGAGGTATCGAGTTCGAATCCGGCCGGACAGTACCAATGTGAATTTCACTTTGGGGAATTTAGTATATAAATTCCCCAAAGTCTAATCACATGATTTACCATCTGCTGACGGAGAAGGTAAAACATGGTGAGGAAACCCACATGTCCTAGAAAAAATTCTAAGGACATGTCCGAACCACTAAACCCTATTAGGCCAGCGTGTGTGGATTAAGGTCTAAACCCTCACAGCTCTCTCGTTAGAGAGGAGACCCGTGCCCAGCAGTGGGACATAAATGGGTTTCTATCATGCTCAATTTGTATAAAAACATTTGGGAGCAAGCGGCCATATCGTGGGGTGGTCGACCCAACATCACTTCTAGATACATCTGCGGGGTCAGCATGGCGTGTGTAGATATTATTATGTTTTTTTTGGCTCGACCAATGAAATCGCAGAAAAAGTAGAGGGGTAACGATTTGGTCGTGTGACAGCTTTTTTCTCCGATTTCATTGGTCGATAGAAAAGATGACATAATAATCATCTACGCACGTCATGCTGTTGTTAATTGAGAAATGAGGTTCTGGCGCAGGCTGGGAGGTCAGACGGCAGTTGCTCAGAGGTGAGACGTCCATCAATCAATATGAGGTTGATATGAGTCCTTCGAAAATCGCGGTAGAGTTCCATGCACCCGAAGAGTTTATGCATATAATGGTAATTTTATATGATCAACAGCTTCATAAACACTCTCAGATAGCTTGTCTGTTGACGTTTACGTTCACCGAGAAAGCAATAACAATAAATTTAAAAAAATACGAAACGCCAAGATTGCTTTTCGCTCTATCCTCTATCGACCACAAACCGGTCATATTTACATTCTAGAACAGGTTGACATTATGACAGTACACGCGACACGCGAATGTTATTTTAGAAGCGCATCTTCCGCTTCCATTATGGTGTAATCAACAACCTCTAAATATCATTTTTTTAATGATATTTGGATGTCAACTGTCAATGTGACAGTTAGATGGTTGATTTGACAGGTGGTTGGATATCTTAACTTAAATGACAGTGACAGCGGTTCAATTTCAAATGGATTTAATAATTGGATTATTGCAACATAATAAGCTAAAATATTTATTTACACCATATCGATGGAGTACGACTGGTATGACCGTTAAAATTAAAGCAAAACCCTTTACCTAAGCCTTTTTACGAGTACCTCCGAACCATAAATTTTATATATGGCAGCGGTTTTGTAAGAGAGAGTCATTTATGCAATTGATTGACTACGTTACGTATTAAGTACCACTTCTGGTGTTAAAGCTGTTTCAGCTATATAAAGCGCCATGTCGGATATAAGACCGTGATTTATGGACAGGTAGTTAGCCTCTGGCATTGGATGAGACATAACTCATAATAACCATGTTTACAACCGGCGGCGTAGTTTTACTGTAATAATCCCGCGGTAACGAGTCCGACTGTTGTGCATAAAGTCCGTGCAATTCACAAACAACTCACAGAATTACTAAATGACAAAATGTCTAAATCAAGGAAAGTCCACTTTGTAATTTGGAAATTATGCTATTTGGATATTTTATAAGCCGGATGTTTTGAGACCGCGACATTGCTTTTTGTTAATGGTCGCATAAAAATCGTGTGAGACGCTGCGATAAAACTCTTGTCTTGAATCGCTTCGCTGCTCCCATGCTGGTGAGTGATACAAGAGCGCGTGTGATGTACACAAATCATTACAGACATCAAAACAATTTGAATAATATTTAACGAAAATAAAACCTATCGTCTGTCGCCGTATAATAGAAAAATTGTCACAGGAAATTTGCTGTTAACCATTTTACTCTTGATATATTTTTATGATACATATTTTTACAAATTATATAAACGTTGGGACATATTTTTACTGAGTTTTTTTGATAGGAAATCCTTAGTGTGAAATCTGTAAACATCTCGCCGTGTGACTCATTTGTGCTGGAAAGATAGCTCTATACTTACAAGATATCAAATGAATTTTATTTGTCAAAAACACGATATAAAAGTTATATGTAACAGGTTTTTAGTGCAAAACATGCATGTTTTGTCCGTGGTGCGCAAATTTTTATCAACATCAATCCTTTTGTTCAGAAATTCATTAATACATACTATAGAAGTTATCTTTATTCAACCAGAATTCTTCTTTAGATAGTGCTTTACACGCTCAATATTATACACGGCTATTTGAATTTTCTAGTACCTCATCACGTTAAGGGTATAAGCGTTCCTTTGTCGTCTGGCCAAATATCGTATAGTAGAACGGTAACAACCTAACAACGTTTGGGTAAACGATTTCAGCCCGTACAGACGGGTCAGGTGGGTGAGAAAAAGGAGAATTGCCGACATTTTGAGTCTAGGGTTGCCAGGTATAGGTACAGGCCTACTACCATTATCTTAAAGCAATATTATTTCAATCTTACTTTAACTTTCATAGTGTGAATCGAATCCGGACCATCGACTTAGTACAATTGAGTAAATTAAGCCCATCAAGGGTTTAAGTCGCATCAAATAACCCACCCCGTTTCCCAGCGCAAAGGTGCCCATAATGCTAGTAGCGTTGCCTCGCGATGGTCAGTCATCCTTTGCGCCAGGAACAAACCGGAGCGGGTGCTAAATTTGGAGAAGTGTTCATAAAATACTACAGTATTTTATTTGTACTTACAATATTTTTTTCATAGTTTATTCTGATACTATTCGAACTAAAAATAGTTGTTAGCCCTAGTTAGGAGTTAGGACATAGCGAGCCAATTCTATTTGGTAATGTTATGTAGCGTCATTCAATATATTATAGAATACACGTACGTTCACTTAACATTAGTAAGTTTGGAGAATTCGTTTATTAAAGTAGATACTTACTTTAAAAAATAAAGTTCGCTTTAAGTATTTCCGTGCATTCCTATCATGGTTTGGGAGAGCCAAATTATAAATAAGCATGATTTAATAAATATTCTATATCATCCTTCATATTGCTATCTAGACCCAAAGTAAGTATAGTTTGTAATTTGTGTTATGGGTTCTAAAATGTAAACTTTAGTTACTTATAATAAAGACAAAGAAAAGAGAGAGAATGAGGAAAAAATACTTAAATACATTTTTTTGTAAATAAATAGGTACATATTATAATAGAAACACCCAGACCCAGATCAATGCAAATATGAATATTTATATACACAAATATTTGTAATATTTGCAATATTTGTGTCGTAGCGGCAGCAATCGAACGCTCTGCAGCTACGCCACAACCAAAACTGACAAACCGATAACTGATGCTAGTGTTGTGGCTTTGGCAGGCAGAGAGGTAAAGGCGGGGCCCCACTGGCAACCGGGGTGTTATCGGTGGGGATTTCCACACGAAGAATAAGGGGCTAAACATCGATAAATTTGAATTAGTGGACGCCTAATAGTTTTATTTCGCTTCTATTTCAATCTATACACATAAATACAGAATAAAATGTAAATAGCGAGTGAAAAATTGTTACCCCTTCAAATGAAATGAATGCTATATACATGTCGGCAGTATATACAACAGATAAAATTGAATAAAAAAAAAAACAAAATACAAGTCTTAATCGTTTCTGTAATCTTTCGACCGGTTTCTGAACACATACTTAATGTCAGAAATTGCATAATTGTCATTCAATAACCCCGTTTTATTTAAATATGATTTATATTTCATAACCTAGTGTATACACGACACGTGTTTTTGACCTCGACTTCATTAATATGTTACATTGTACAGCTTATAATAATCTTTAAAAATATATTATTGTTTTTCGCCCATGGCACAAATTAAAATTTTGTCCTGTTCTTAATGATCTTATCGCTATACATAATATAGATGTTTAATTTAATTAACGAAACATGTACATTGTACATAAACATAATGGTTTTTAATATAATTAGTCTAAGAGCAAAAACAAAAAAATGTTTTTGAAACTAGATTAAAAAATACTTATCCAAGTTTATGCAAACAGTTATGTAAACGGTGCGGTTAACCGTTATCGGCGGTTATTGACGCTAATATCCAGATCATAAAATACCTAAACTGGATTAAAGCTATAAATTAACCAAGATTAAAGGAAATCAAACTATTTAATTTAGCGGTCAGAACTGTCGGTTACAGCACATGTTGTATTCGATAGTGGTTTTCTATTTTAGAACAAGAATAAATTAACTTGGCAGTGCAGTCAATCTTATGAATAAACACGCCCTGATTAAAGTATTGCATAAGGCCGAAATTAATATCTAGTATACAACTGGTCGTTGCCTACGGCTCACCGAGGGGGGTACAAAATAGCTTACAAACGGACTATTTTCAGACTTATCAAATACACACAAAAAAAATTATAAGATTTGATGACAGCCGTTTGGAAAGAATTCGATAAGAAACACCGTGACAAGAGATTTTTATTTTATTAACCGACTTCAAAAAGGACAACGTTCTCAATTTGACTGTATTTTTTCATGTTGGCTACCTCAAAACTTAAGCACGTAGGTGGCAGACAAACACACGGCCCACCTGATGGGAAGCGGTCACCGTGGCCTATGGACGTGTGTGCGTCGTCACCCACGCGCTGCTGACCCTGAAGGGAAAGGGTGGGGAGGCTAGGAAAGGGCGGGGGAGGGGTGATGAGGGGTACAGTGAGCTTTTTTAAAGCTAGTTAAATAGTTTATTTGTTTGAGGTTAAGGGCAAGTAAAAGCAAAGGTGGGTAAACTAAGACAATCACTCCAAGTCACCTGTAAGCTGGTATTGCATTCATTGAAGGACGAAGTCTGACGTCGGTTTTTTCCCTCGGGATTGGGGAAGTCAAACGACAGTCGTTTCATAAAAATCAGCAAAACGAAATTATGGCATAGAGTACCTCGGAATCCTAATTTTTTTTATTTTTCACTATTCAATTCTTATAATATTGCTTCGTATTATGGGCGGAATCTAACTAAATAAACACTTTTTGCAACACAAAAATATGGCGGACTAAAACTATTTCATTAATTTATGCCCTAGAATTTCGGAGGCGAATCAATACAATTGTATTTTTGCCAATAACCGGTATTATTTCTCTATTTTTCTGTATTGTGTACAATTAGGGGGCCCAAAATGAAACATCTCTTATAAACAAGTTGTAAATGTCGTATCGATTTGAAACGTTGCAAGTACGTTTACATTTACATAAATGACATTATGTAAGACAACCGTAAAACGTGTCCACGCTTCACATTAGCGATTATAGAAAGCGTTTATCGAATCATTTCACTACATTCGACCATTAGAATATTTACCATGCTTACAATGACCACGGTGAAAGCAGGGTGATTTGTTATACTTATTTCGAAGTGATGGATGTACGTGGTTTTGTAATCATCCTTTTCACCTCACATCCACTTCAGAAGTGAAGAAGTCGATATCGTGGCCGCTAATAGAGGCCACGATATCGACAGTGGGAAGCGACTTTGTTTATACTATGTAAAGATAAAGACTATCAAGTATAGTAAAGAGCCTTATTTGAGGCCACTGAAGCAAAAAGATATCACGGTTGTGTATGGTGTTCCTTCATGAATGAGCATGTTACCGTGAAATTACTGTAGGGACCGGAATTGCTCGCAGTATCAAGATGCGAAAGATACATATTTAAGTCCGCACAAACAAGATTCTTTGTATTTTTTTTTTATACAACGTAGGTGGCAGACAAGCACACGGAATACAATATATAGACCGGTCATGAGTACATTTTGTACAATCCACAGGAGTAGATAGAGATGGGTGAGAGTTAGGTATTCAAAAACAACATTTTGACCTGTTGTTTTCGGTGTCTTGCAATGAGGGAGCCGACTTTATCGTCTACCGATTCCGTGAGAAAAAACCAATAACGCATGTCGCGCAATCATTAGAAACATTTTTAGTCTATCTGACAAATTGATCTATCTAATGGTTCGATAGGCTAATAGAGCTAACGAACTACTGGCACTAATCGATAGAACAAATGATTATTTTCACTGGTGAAATCCGAGCTAAATTATTATTAAACAAGCGTTCAAGTTTAACCAAAATAAGTTCTCAATTTTCAGAACTAGGTTATCACGTATTCCATATCTAAGAAATATTCACGTATTAAATAACAGTACCTTTCCTCGTTTATTATTCAGTATTCTGCGCAGCTCTACCGAAAATTTCCTCATATATAGCAAGGCTCAACCCGTCTCGTGAAACCGCACCTGGTGCTTCTAAACCAACAGTGTAATCCTATCAATACCGTACCCCTTATAAATAGTACAGTCAACGACAAAAGTAGCTTTACAAATTTTTATTTATTGAACACCTTAGCTTTAACCTTTAATAAAACATGTAATTTATTGTATTCTCTGAGGATTTTAAAACTAATTATACGTCAATTATTGGTCATAAAGGTTTGTAAATAATTAAGTGTACGTATCGGTATCAACAATATCAACTTCTATCATTGTCCTAAGCTAGTCGAAAGATCGAAAAGCTCAGTAAAGAAGGCTGGATATTTGAAAATGGGAAGCCGTTTTACATATCAATTGAAAACAACAAATATACAACAAAATATTTCCAAACATCATAACAGAAGATTAAAAAAGTGATGTCTAATATTATGATGAAGTGCCATTAATCAAATGTCACGGTTATATTTATTGACTTAACCTAATTTTGTACCCCGAAACAAAAACTGTGAGTCGGAAATCAATCAAATAAAAAGTACACATAACGGAAAAAGATGAATGAATGAAAATGAACGATGACAGGAAGATTGAAAAGCTTGATAACACGATCGGACGACGCGATGATGACGTTCAATTTGTGCTAAGTAATGACGCGACTCTCTAGAGAAACTTTTACGATTCCAATTTCGCAATTATAATGAAATCATCAGTAAACAGTAACTGATAACAACCAATAATTACGGTGAAAGTCATATTTTTCTTTACGCCTCAAGTATTACAAATGATTTCTTTATTAAATTATATTATTGATTTCTTCGCGGCTCAAATTGACTGTTCCACTAAGGTTCTAGGTGAAAGGGATAAATAATTATGAAGCAAGCTAAAAAACACGAACGTAGAATCGTTATTTTTCGAACAAACAATGTAATCTGATCTTTTTTTTTTTGATTGGGCTTACATTTAAGGAGGCAGTTGCCGGCTGACCTCCCACCGAGAGAGTAAAGCCTGCGCTAGGACCTTGTCTGTCAGTAGATACACCACCATCTTGTAGGTGAAATTGACTTGATCCCCAGAGAACCTTGGTCTGGGTCTCAAATACCCGCATGTGTACCCGGGCACAGCATTTTTTTTTACAGAGCTTGCCAAATTGATCATATTCCGCCTGATAGTGAGCTATAAAGTGATAGGTACATCAAAGTTACCTAATCCCACAAGTTGTAGGTATTAATTTAAGTTTCATAAGATTTGATTGTGATCTCTTGGCTGGAGATTTTTGAGGTTATCAGTCGGAGTCATCTTTGCCATAATTTTTTATCGAGTCGATAATGATTCTATCATGTTTTTGCCTCTCCAGTTTTCTGGGTTATAATATTTTGAACTTAGTAAGTGGGTCGTTTTTTTTACAATGGGTATATACTTCATCATTCTCCGAACCTTTTTCCCAACTCAGTTGGGGTCGGTTTTCCAGTCTAACTGTGATGCGGCTGAACTTCGATATTTTCCGTGGAGCGACTGCCATCTGACCTCCACAACCAATGGTCATTATGAACAATGGCGATATCGAAGTTCCAAGTTAGACTGGTTGGACTTTTGTGGGCTCCAACTACCCGTAACGACTGCCATAGATGTTTGTATGGCAACCGGGACCGACGGCTTAACGTGCTCTCCGAGGCACTAGTAAACCTGCGATAAATACACACATAACTTCGAAAAGCATCGAAGTTATGTGTGTATATACTTGTATCTGCAAAATTATTGGAAGGACGCCATATTGCAAGATTTAATTTTAAATAAATTATCCGTAACTAACAATCGGCCCTCGTTTCGCTTCGGTTTATACATATAAGTTTTTTGACTAAGGTCAAATTACTTTTAGCCTATGTTCATTGAAGATGGCACATTGCCTTTGAAATGGTAAAATATGTAATGACAAAATGACAAAAGGTTCAATTTCCTTAATCAGACGACACAGTCGTTAATCACAACAGGAAAATTAGTTCGGGAAAAAGGCCAACGTGATCCTCGAATGTAATAAGGTAGACAGCTGTCTAAACGTGAATTGTGTCTTTATTCTTTGAGCTTTCCAACTGACTTCTGTCGCTGAATACTAAAATCCTGCTTTGTTTCTGCACGTACATCCGAGGCAGTAGTGTTTATTATGCCTGCTCGAGACGGCCTGTGTGTGTAAACCCATATAGCTGGTGTTTCGTGTTATGTTGTCACTTCAAACGGCTAGAGCGCATCAACTGCTGCTTATGCGAGTAGAAAGTGCTTTTGTTCAGCATATGCAAAGCACGGATTAGAGTCTCTTAGACGTGACCCGTGTCGGCTATATTTTATCACTTAATTTTGTCACTCCATCAACGTTAGTAATGATTAAGGACGAGTTGAGACACTGTCGGTGCGAGTTTTACTATTCAGTCGTGTGGTGTCGTAAGCGAGTGAACTGTGTAAGTTTATGTGATATTGAGTCATTAATGCTATTCTATAGTATACAAATTCGATGTAGTCTTAATAAGACGATAGAACTCACTTCGAGTATGTAGCGGAGTTTCATGACGTCACACTTCGTCCATTTCGCATTAATTTGTTCCACTTCGTCTATATCGCGGTACGTCATGCAAGTAAGCTGAGAAAAACCGAATTAGACTTATCGCGTTACACATATGTTTACGTCGAGTGGACCTAATGCGCAATGGACGAGGTGCGACTAAACTCGTTTGTTTGTTTTATAATCCGTATAATGAAAATATAATTAAATTACCTCGTCCTCTTCACTTATAAATTCTACTGTAGCCTGGTGCCTGCTCTGGGACTGTTCCACTGTGTTTACTTTCACCGGCCGCCCGTCCCCTTGATCCAATACTGTAACAAAGAAAATAGAAGCATGAGTCACTTGAAATACAACATTTTCCACAGCGTTCTGCAGATATGTTACGCACCGGACAGGCTTGCACCGTGCTTAATTGCTTTCAACAGTGCGTTTGTTCTGTTCCGAAACATAATCCGACGCACTGCCACAGACATGTCTGACCTTCCTCAGATCCGACTTCTTCAGCATAACCCAGCAAGGGGGCAAGACGCTTTTACTGTTGTAGGTACTACGCCGACCGCCGTAGCAAGACACTTCATCTCTAGAGTATTTTCGACCGACACAATCACAGAAAGAATTTTCAAGTGATCGAAATGACCCATTTCATTCGTCGACAAAAATCGAGAATCATGATTCTATAGGATCTCAGTACAGGGGTGGATTATAACCTAGAATGGCAGATAGGCTATATATTATCCTGGGAACAGGTTGCGGAAATGGATTCAATTTTTCACTTAGGTGGAGCCGCGGGTAACAACTAGTATACCATAAATCTAAGAAGAAAGTTGACTTGACGGCTAAGGCGTAATACTCGATCCAAGTGTAGAAAGAAGCACGTGGTAATCACAAGACTGGCTACGTAACGCAAATATAAACGTGAATTTGAAACAGAAGGTGAAACGTGACATGATTTTAATTGCAGTGTTGGTTAAAGAAATCCTATTGCATTTGTTTAGACTCCTAATTAATTATCATCATCGTTAGTCCCGGTTGCATCTAAAGTTTCTGGTCTAGAGTTCGAGTTCCACACTCCTAATCATTTTTGCCATGATTCGATTTACAAGAGCTACATCACTACATGACACCAACCCCGCAAGAAAAACCTGTAACAGAGCTACGTCAGTCAAATAGTAGATGTCGGTACATATGCTTGCAGTCTTGGACTCCGAAGATCTTGGTGAAGTATGAAAAATATAATGTTTATCCACATAGGCATAAAGCTAAGTTTACTTTGGGTCTTGATAGCGCTGTGTTGAATGTCCTAGATTTTATAAACGTGAATTCGAAATAAAAGGGCAAACGTGACATGATTTAAAACCTATTGTTGATTACAGCAATTTTAGCACTTGTTTATAGTCTCCTATTAAAACAATTATTTATGCGTGAAGAACAATTTTTAGGCCGCGGTAAATCAAAAGGATAATCGCGTATCTCTTGCTTATCTTGTCTCTAATCTGTGTCAAGAATGTAATAAATCGCATTTATGTTAACACTAACTTTTGTCCAGTGTGGAATTCTGTTCCAGTTCCCGTACATGTACTTAGAAAACCTGTTCCAAGGATAAATTACTATTTATTATTGTTATTCCAAACTATAATCTTTTTCTATATCACATTTCAGATTTTTGCGTGAGAGACCCACAAACTTCAGCGTTTACAATATTAGTAGGATTAATAATAGCCCGCGACTCCGCTTGCCTGTACTCCGGACGTCGGTTTTCGCGTTTTCTTAACTATATCTCCGGTTCTAACCAACCGATTGTGATCAAATATGCGTAAGATTTTGAGTCTTTCCCAAACCAAGACCTTTCTAAAAAAACGCATCAAAATCCGTTTGGTAGTTTTAGTTTTAAAAAGTCGACGAATTTATAAAGTATGGGATCTTATTAACATCTCCAGGCAACCGCATGTGCTTGCTGGTACACCTGCCGAGGTACGGAAGAGGCCCTAAATTTTCTTTCGGACTTGGGAGGTCAGGCGGGATCCGAAAAAGACTTTTCACACAACACAATCCATTACGCTGATCAAGATTAAGTAATATATACATTATACATACACACCCATCTTGCAACTATTGTCAAGTAACATAAATTTAGATGATAATAAATCAAAATGCACAAAACAGTCTCGTGCTTCGTGGAATATTATTTCTTCATGGTCATAGCAAAAACCCCGCCAGACACAACGACAACACTTCTTGAATACTAATATAGAAGGAGACGATATAAAATGTTATAAAAGAAACATATTTTAAACCAAAGACTTGGTTTCCCGCACAGAATCTCCGAAATCCCTTTACAAAACCACCACGTCCCGACCTTCCTTCAACAAAATGTAATCTCTAAATTAATAAGTTTTATATTCTCCGAAGACAGACGAAGTTTAACAAGAGATTTCTTTTACGCGACCCTTTAAGGAAAACTGAAGAAAGAAAAACATTTCAGTGTATTTGTGCTATGCAAACACTCCACCTGAGACTTTAGGGCAATCCACTGTCGATAACGGCACGGCACGGTACGGTAATTTTTATTATGAAAAATAGAAAATAGACCTTATAATATGACAATAGAATTGAAGTTTCAGTAATAATCATTGTAATGGCAAAAACTGAGTTGCTAAATGATCATCATTGAATAATATCACCATTTTCCTGCCCTAATCACCTGCATCTAGTAGATGAACCCATAAATCAGCAGGTGTACACACTCTTGGCCCCGAACGTCTTGATAAGGCTCCATGTACCCAGTAATTTCTACATGCCTTAATATCAGTTGTTTGATATGGTGCAACATCTCATTCTCTTCCATACTTTTGTGTCAGACGTCATCTTCTACATTTTCTCCTCTCCTTGCCACGTCTATCTTTTCTTAGTCTACTTCTGCTTCTAACTTTAAATTTTATTAAAGTTCTATTTCTATTAGCCATAATATGTACAAAAATCACATGCCGTGTCATCGGTGGGCGCAAGCACTTAATCGTAATTTGTTAAACAACGTAAACGTGTTTGACTTTGATCACACACATTCATTAGCTTTATTTATTTATGTATGTTCACTGAGTTACGTGCCATATACTGAATTTACATGTTATATCAAATGTCTTTCATTACCTACTTATTTCTTTATCTCAATCTACGGAAGTATTTGGGGTTACGGGTAAACACGTATCGTTCATGTTAGTCAATATCCACTAGGTCAGTTCATTTTCACGGATGTTTCACTCAACACATATCTAGCTGTTTTTCGCTGTTGGTATTCAATAAATCGATTAACGTGATTCCGTTTTTAACCATAAATACTTGCCTGCCATATTGTTTAATAACCTATTTGTTTCTAGTTTCTACACCTTGGTTTGCCTTTCGTTTCTTCTACCTTCATAATAGTTTTAATACTAGTACGACGGTTAGGTACACTGTTGACTCAAAAGTCAATGTCCATAATTAAAATATATTCAAAATTAGGTCTCAGTCTAGTATCGATCTCATGTCGATCTCCCAAATGTCAAATAAGAGCTGAATTATAAATATAAATCAAATAAAATGTCAGAATATAGTATAATAATGGCAATTAATTAAGCCTTATCGTGAAATACTCCAATTGGTATTAAAATGACACATTCCTTAGAAGTTAGGTAGGTAAACATTGTAACAGGAAAAACACGTATACCTTTGAATCATTTACAGCTGCCTAGCAGTAGGTATTGTTTATTATTTCTGGTTTCTCCACATAGTCTTGGTATGCTATGGCTGTTTCTGTTATGATAGCATTAAAACTATTTTTGCGAAAAAATCCAGTTATACAAAGCGATACGTGTGCAATAAAAATTTGCAATTTATTATAATATTTTTAGATTAAAGAATTTCAACTTTTTAGAAGAGGATGAATTTACGACGACGCAATACCTAGTGTCGGTATGTATGTCACTGTTATACTCCTCGTGGTTCCTATGTGGTCCCATTTCAATTTCGTTCAGTTGTTTTTTTTTTGTAATAATCATATAACTGGTCCAGGACATATTAAACTCAAAACCTTAACCAACATTTGTCTGCGTATATTTTTAGTTTCAGCAGGAAAAAATTAATAACAGTAAGCATACCGCACGTTTCGGGGAAGCCGTTTATTTATGTGGAATTCGCATCACAGTAAAAAAACCCGCTGAACACTGCTCGTGGTTCGTTGGCATTGCTTTATTACCATCTTTTAGCCTAGCTTACGAGTTACGGCTAAACTTCTTATCAGTCAGCCAACCCAATTAAAAAATACCGTAATCCGCAGCTTGTATTAAAAACTATTATATTTAGTCTTGCGTGAAAAATCATCTGCTGAGGCCGTCAAGGTAGGCATTTTAGGATCGTCAGCATCTGGGAGGATGGCCCGTATCTTCTCTACTCCACCACAACTTCTTGTCATTCAGCGGGGTGCAGTCAATTGACGGACTGAACAAAAAGAACCATCCATCCATCCATCCAACTCTCTGCCGCGGTTGTGCGGTTCGAAACTGAACGATTTTTAGCACGTCGAGGTAAAGCCCCTGTTCGGAAACTGCAAGTAGTGTTGACGTAGAACACAATATCAATTAACTTTAACGGCATGATGTAACAAGTGTTATCTAACGCGTTATATGTCATACACGCAAAATGTTTTTACAGTGTACGTTTGTGTGTTTATAGCGTAAACGTCATACGTAAACATCATTTTGCCTGTGTGGTCATCCACCAGTGTGGTTGATTCATCGCAATCATAGCCATCTACTGCTTGAATGACAAGTCCGACTATCTATTTTCTCACAGAGAGTAACAATTCAAATCGAAAACCGCAACTAATTGAAGATTAGACCGTGAGAACGAACGACCACAGTTGATTGAAATTCCTAACAACTTGACCTCTCAAAATAGTATCTACCTCTATGTCTGGATTTCCCCCCCAGCAAACAATATGGGTGATATAATATCAGGGGTTTATCCGTGTTTTTATTTATGTGAATGTTTGTTTACCAAGCGCCGGCGTTACTGATTCGGTTGGTGGTCGAGTGTAGTATTATGACTAAATAAATTATTTGAGTTAGCTTCTGCCCGCAACTTCCGATTCTAAATTCCATGCAGATAATATCTGGATGTTATAATCAGATTTAGAAAGAAATATCTGCGTATGATTTTAGATTGGCAAATTTTTATTATACTTATTACTATTTTCAGTTATAAACAAATATTCCGATCCCATATAAAATTTGTCATATTTATAGATAGTCGCGTATGCTAAAGTTCTTCTAAATCTATTTCGCCGCTTTGCATGACAGTATAACAAACAGCCAGTCATACTTATGACTGGCTGTTTGTTATACTTATGGATTCTTACATTTGTAATACCAAGTAGATTTTAAATTTATATGCGATCCATTTGCAATTATTTCCTTTTCATAAGAAATGCTCTCTTTGCTTGACAACTGTGAAATAATAGGATAAATTATCAAAATACTACATAGTATAAAGACGATACTATTATTATGTTATGCGATTGATAGGTACCTTTGTACTAAAACCAAGTAGGTACACTTGACACAATGCAACGGTTCCATTGCGTTCGTATAGTTGTTACAATGTTGACCTCACACTGCCTTGTTTTTGGAACAATGATTAGTCTCAGTCTGGATCAATGCTTATTGGATTGGTCACATCCTTACGAAGAATTCAGTCAATTTATGGGTATATTTGCTCCTAAGCTAATTTCTTCCAAACCACACAACAGATTATGATACGGTTTTCATTGTTGTTTAGATATTTTTAAGGAAAATTTTATGTCTAATTTATCTACCTACATAAACCTTAAAAACTAACAATGCAAACGGGTACTTTTAATTGCGAACATAGCCGTTAATTTAGATTAAAAGTGTATAATATTCGTTATATAATATAATGTATGATGTACAGTTAGTTTAGATTAAAATAATTAATTTTTAGTTCACAAGAAACAAACAGTTTTAAAAATACAGCATCACGTTTCAACCCCTCGCTGCCAAAACAATTTTTTTGACAGCTTGCATGACGTCCGTAGTCATTTTTACTTTGAATGGCAAGTTCGAATATAATGAAGATTATGTATGCGCATGAAATTTATGATAACACCAATCACAATCAATTAACTTGTTAGTAGACAAAAATAATTTGCTTATTCATCAATGGCTGCGTCAGCGCATGTACAAATATACATGTACATTGACATATCTTACAATTTACAAAGAACGAATTTAGACGCAATTCAATCACAACGGATATAAGACCCTTCCCTTCCTAGCCTCCCCCCCTTCCCTTCAGGGTAGGCAGCGCGTGTGTGACACCCTTAGTGTTGCACACGTTCATAAACCACGGCGACCGCTTCCCATCATGTGGGCCGTGTGCTTGTCTGCCACCTAAGTAGTATAAAAAAAAAGACTCCGACACGTCGCGGTCGCGGCATCCGTTTAATGCTCTTTCATAGAAAATGTATAAAAGACACGACTCTGAACACATAGAAAAGACGGGATGCAGACATGTCTCTCCTGTCATTATGCCAGTGCCTACGCAATAGCGCTATTCTAAAATATATCAATTCGATATCGAGTATCACTCACTCAAAAAATATAATTTAGAAATTAAAAAACCCGACTGCGTAAAAAACTAAAAAGAAAAAAAAACAAGCACTCAGATGTCCGGTGGTCTAGAAACATAACAACTTAACAGTCGGGATCCACTATTCAACAGCCAATCTTATTTTTCAATGGATCCCGACTGTTAAGTTGTTATGTTTCTAGACCACCGGACATCTGAGTGCTTGTTTCTTTTTCTTTTTAGTTTTTTACGCAGTCGGGTTTTTTAATTTCTAAATTATATTTTTTTATTTCATACTTTTCAGTTATAAGTAGGTATCCTAGCCAGCTATTTACCCGATTGGACTTTCTACTGTCTAATAAAAACCTATGAATTGTTGTTACGCAACTTTAAATCGCTATAGATCCTAAATGGTCAATGGAATCGAAAAATGTTGAAAGGAAACTAAAAATGATTTTTAAATACCTATTCAACGATACCCCACTTGACATAGTTTGCTAACTTTCATTTTTTTAAATTTCCCAATATGGCGGCCAGTAGTCGCCATATTGAATTTTCACTGACGTCATGTCTTTAGTGACACTCGCCGGACTAAGAGGAATCGATTGACGTGTGAATCATGAAAATCGGCCCAGGCGTTTGGTCTGTATAGTGCTTCAAAGGAACATACAAACATACATACATACATACATACATAGGCTGTTAAACACATTACCACTCCTTTGCGTTGCGCAGTCGGGTAAAAAGCTCACTGGCTATGTTTGGGAGTTATTGGTCGCCATCAAATCCGGCCACCCGAGGCTATACCGTTCGTAATTGGCCCAGTTTTAGGTTCATTATATCGTGGCCAGTTTTGTAAAAAATCAATAAATACTAACTACTACAGTACTTGTAGCCGCAGATACCTACCGTGATCAGCAGACATTCGATGAGTGAAATAAATCTCGTTATCAGTGTAGGATCCGTGGATAAGTCAATTTGATACCGAGATTCGTGGAGATACACCTCCAATAAATATACTGTAGCATCAATAGTGTATTCCTCGAACATGCCCAAAGTGATCTATCTACTCCTCGTGAGACTTGATATCGAATTTTTATTACAGAATATCACTACTGCATACCGGTCCGAGTTATTCAAGTCTTACGTCCGTCTAGTCTAGTGTTGTCTGGCTTGCGTCTTAGGCCGATGTAGGCGTATACGCTATATTTAGGAATATCATTGAAGTACATTGACCTGAGTATAAAACCACGTACCGGAAAAGAATAAGGTACTTAAAAATTATACATACACAATTACACACAATAATGTTTTGATCATAACATATCCTTTTCCCTTTAGGTCGCGGAAATCAATGGAGAAACTGGTATTTACCTGAATCAAGTTAATATTAGTTGTAGATTTCAGTATAATTATATTTATTTTTAACTAGCGAACTGCAGGAACTTGTGCAATTGGAAATGCTATTTTTGAATAAAATTAACATTCATTATAATAGTACTTAACATTTTTTAATAAGTAATTAAAATATTACTTATTAGGAATTGATTTTTCCTAACATATTGGAAATGTTAGGAAAAATCAATTGATAGGGTTTTTGTCACCAGGATGACATTATGCGGCAGGAGATTGCAATCCATTTACAATTAACACGCTATTCAAGTTTATTCTTCCAAACTCAAAGATATGTAACAGGTACCTATTTATTTTATTTATAACTAGCTTACCCGCGCGCGGCTCCGCCCGCGTGAATGTTGGCTTTCGCCACCAAGTCTCTTTTAAGCAGAGGGATTGTCCGTACTAACTTTCAATGTCTATTCCTTGGCAAACAGTGGTTGCAGCTAAACGTATTCATTTCATCTCGAGTTCTATCTAACCCTCCAAGGTACAGTACCGTGCATCGCGGCCAAAGCCAGTCTATTTACCATCATTGTCCTTTTTCATTGTCTTCTAGATTTTATGGGGATTAGATAGCTGGCTGCCCCAAAGTATGTGTGACTCGGAAAAAGGCCCTTTAATAAACCTTTACATTACACCATAAATATTTGCATTGCACTTTCACATTTGGTCCACTATTTCAAATTAGTTAAACATTATTTTTCCGAAAATTTATTACTAAAATCTTGCTACAGACATTGACGTTTGACAAACTGATTTAACATTCAAAAAGTTCATGAAACTAAAGAAAGAGTATTTAATAATAAAAACTGGTCAAGTGCAAATTGGGCTCGTGCTCGCAGGGTTCCGGATAACACTGGGTTGAGGGACGAACTTAACTTTGCTGCAACGTTTCTTGTCTTGACTGACAGCCATACAGATTCTTTTTGGTGATGTGAGTAATATTTACGATTTCAGGACTTTTACCTTTATTCATGCTGTAAGATTTTACTTTCTGCAAAATATCTGGATTCTAGCCCAAAGGGAAGTATCCTTTCTTTTTTCTCGTGCGAAACCCCCGTCGGGCTTCACCTCAACGGAGCCAACAGAAAGGTAGGTATGTCGGACTCCTACTGACACATCGGCCTGTGTGACCGAGGAATCTGGTGTGTCCTAGAAAGGATATCCCAGAAACCTTGGCCGACTCCGGCCACCAGCACTGGCGACCTCAACGTGTTATTAGGAATCTAAACCCCTTTTCTTTATAAAAAACACGCGTGGAAACATAACGTGGGTAACGGTTAGCCCCGACCGTCACCCTGGGCGCGCACTCATGGAGGACGGAGATGGTTCTGCGAACTATACCGCCCGGTGCGCCTTCACCGCCACGGGGGAGTGCTAGATCTCTCTAAGTAAGACAATTGTTGTAAATAGACCAAAAAAAAACAGCTCGCTGAGTTTTTTTGCCGGAGTCTTCTCAGGTCGCGTTTCGAACCGGTGCACTATGGGACCAAACACTGTTTACCATCTCAAAAATGCATTTGACGAAAGTCATAAATCCATTGATCTTTTTATAGTTTTATACTCTCAAAGGATGGAACTTGCGTATTAATTACAAAAAATATACAATAACTTAGTTTTAAGTATATAAAGTGAACCTCAAACCTGGGCATAAATATTTTCATGCCAATTATATTACCGTTAAGGAAGTTCAAGACAAAATTATTCGGAAGTTTTCCAAGGAAGTATATTAGTGTTATACATCATTAGATAGCTTAGAATGTACACTATGCAACCACGTTCAGTTTTTGTAAAAATAAGAATTGCTATATTTTTATTTTATTTTTTTAGTGAAGTAAGGAAAATTTCGATTTTGTTTATTTCAATTGGAGTTTTCATTGTTGCCGAAGGCTGCCGGTGTCAAGTTAATTGCTCTATTAGAGACCTTACTTATTCAGGAATATAAGGATAAAAAAAAAACTTGCGCGTTTTTTGCGCCAAAGGTGATTTAGAAGCAATATGTCAATCGGGAGAAAAAATCCCGAAAATTACGGTTCTTCTTTTTTACTATGAAATATTTAATTATTATATTTTGATGTCTATCTTGTTTTTTTTTTCATTTCTATAATAGAAGCATACATTAACTAATAAATAGACCACAAGAATCTTCTTTTGGAACTTTTTTTTAGCGGTATCACCTTAAATACGGATTGTCGACACTACACGCATGGATAAGATTTATGGAGACTATCCTCCATATTTCTTACAATTTGGGTTTTGAGAAGTGGTCAGCAACAACTCCAGAAAACAAGCAACACAAAGAAGACAAGAAAAAATATATTCAAAAACGTTTCCGAGAAGTGCTTGGTTTGCACATTGATAAACCACGTCAAGGTTCCAGTAATACCTACTCGTAGCAATGACGGAAATACGGCAAGGAGATTTTTCCAAAGTTAGCAATGTTCTGCAGAGATAACCGAAATTGATGAAGAGTTAATCTAGAGATTATATGTGATTCTTCAAACCATGGCATCGGGATTCCCTATTAACGCAGAAAAATTCGGGCAGTATACATTAATAACTGCGCAATTATATGTAAGCAAATAACTGGTACTACATGCCATCTTCGGTCCATAAAGTACTTATACATGGTGCTAAAATAATAGAGCATTATGCAGTTTTGCCTATAGGACAATAAAATTATCCGAAGATGCCCAGGAAGCCCGAAATAAAGATTACAAGAAATATAGGCTACATCACGCTAGGAAGTGTTCCAGATCAGCAACAAACGAAGACGTACTGCATATTTTGTTATATACATCTGATCCTTATATATATCTATTTTAAATAAACTCAGTTTTCTAATATCCAAAGAATTGTTTGACGAAGCTAAAAAATTGTTGGAAATAGGAAGTGATGAACAGGATATTATTAGCTATTTTTTTTTAAATTGTTTTTCATGTAGTTTTCAGCATATGTATTTGTTTAATAATAATAATAATTTAGTTTTAAACTTATTTTAAGTACTTAAAAGTATAACTTGTATTGCTATTTTATTGTAACTGTATAATTTTGTATGCAATTTCGTATAACTTTATGTTTGTCATTTTTTTACGAAAAATATATAACTTTTATAATGATGGTGTTTAATTTCTTTTATTGCCTAGATATTCATTAATACGAGAAAAAAATTTCAAGGAGAAACATCTCAAAACAACAGAGTTATCGATTTTTGAGATGAAAAACACCGTTTCGTCCCATAGTGCGGTGGTCCATTTGCTTCTAGTTTTAAATATTTATAATTTTGACGTTTTGTAAGAGCCGCTTAAAATGGTCTATACAGAATAAATGAATTTTGACTTTGACTTTGATTTGACTCTCCCGTAGCTTTTCCACCGACACTTCTAAGCGCATTAATGCCTCGCAAAAAAGCGGTGGCATTCCAAAAAGAAAGAAAGAGAAAATTACTTAAATATTTAAATATTCGAGGACATGGCGCCACGCTATCCAATCTGGACGTTCTGCCAGTGTGTGAAGTGGCGAAGTATCCACGGAGCAGCAGAAGTATTCCGGCAACAGTGGCATTCGGGCGTCTCCCGGCCTACACAATGCAGGAACTCACCAAAATAGTCACCCATCAGTGAGCCTTGGATAGCTCAGGGTCATGGGCCACCTTAATCCAAGACCTAGTCCTATAGACCCAAGACGGAATGCGATTTTCGTTGGTCAAGTCCGATATTACGTCCCTATTGGCCAGGGAATGGGAGAGATCCGTATTGATTTCCGCACGAAAAATAAGGTACAGATTCCTAAAACTCTCCGGTTGCGCTGCAGGTGGCTCACTAACGTCGCCGAAGGTCACTTAACGACCTCCGTCCTCCATGAGTGCAGGCCTGGAGATGGTAGGTCAAGCCACCTATTAGTCGGTGAGACCACAGTTTGGATATTACGCTTCGTTTAATGTCAAGCATTATCCGCAACATTCCTTTGATCTAATTCAACTTGATGCCTCTACGTGTTCTTAAGAAGAGGTCTTGACAGACAGACAGACGGATAACGAAGAGATAAGAGTTTTTTCCTAATCAGGCACAGAACCCTAAAAATTAATATATTCTATTTACTTTTGAGGAAAAAGAAGTAAAGGATATTACTCTATGAAAATTTAGACGAAGTCAATTTTAGTTCCTGTTGCTATGACAACTATTATAGATGGCGATAAAAACGTTTGCAACAATCAATTTTCTTTTTATTACTAAATTTCCTGAATGAACCATATATTTTTAATTATGTTATATGCTATTCGAGGCGGAGACAAATCCAAAAAATCATAGATCATGAAAATATGTTCAGCCGTTCTTGAGTTCTGGGAAAAGCACGTTTTAGCCCTTTTTAGGGCTTTAGGGTTCGAATTTTAAAAAATCCTTTCTTAGTACACCTCTACGCATCAAAACAAACACTCCCTACAAATTTCAAGTCTCTACGACCAGCGGTTTAGGCTGTGCGTTGTAATCAGTCAATCAGTCAATCAGTCAATCAGCCTGTCAGGACTTTGAATTATATAGTATAAGATATGGGTAATATTTGAGTTGTGAAGGATAAACGTGAATACTAGGAATGTATGACTAATACTGTGACTTACTTTACTAGCAAAATATGTAAACAAAGTGTAACATAATTCTGTACAGACTATTAAAACGGCACTAAAACATCACAACAAATTCTAGACTTATGCACTCATAACTCGTGTTACAAGATACTGGAATCAGTCAGACCTTAAAAGTAGGAATTTGTCACAATTACTGCAGCGGTGTTTAACTATCTTTAGCATACTATTTTGTAATTAGGTAGGTACTTTATTTGTAAGGTTTTTTGCTTACCTTCTAAAATTAACCATTCACCTTTGCCACAATAACCTTTAATGTCAATAGATATATAATTAATAGTACAGTGCCAAATAAAAAATATAACCCCGTTACTTTTAATGATCTAACCATTTTTGTGTACGTTCTGGCGAATTAAACATACATACATGATTGACCGTAGACGTAATAACGTTTGTGCAAAAAAAATAACTATTTTTTCATTACCAGCGGTAAATATTACGGTAAAATTTTTGCCATTTGGTAAGTAAATAGAATCACCTTATACGCGTTTCTAGATACTCAAAGTCTTGTTATAATATAAGATTCATGATACTCGCGGCTTCGCTTCCTCGGAGGTTGGTCGTTTTTTGCTCATATCTCCAGTTCTACATAAATAAAACATAAGGCAGATTTTAAGTCTAACCAAGACCTTTCTAATAAATAACCGCATTATAATCCGTTGAGTAGTTTTTGCGTCCATCGCGAAAAAACAGGCAAGAATTCCAAAAAAATTTTTTTTTTTCATAATCGTTCATTTAACCTAAGAAATTTTTATATTATCTCCAATGTACAGACAGCTGATTTCCAATTTTATAATGGTACTTACAGATTTTAATATCCTCTCGTTGAGCTAGAAGTATCAGTATGCTATGCTAACATCATCAACGACGACGTTGCAGTTACTCCTCAAAAATTAAAGAGATCTATTATCTCTCTGGCTCACTCAGGCTCTATTTACGATGATGTTTTCATAAACAACATTTCCCTTTTACTAAAACCGTGTTTTTCTATTCAGGAAAGACATAATACAGATGTTGTTTCCGGCAAAGCGGTTTCCGAGATAGTAACGGGTACAAGAACAGCTCGTTTAAAGGTACGTATTAGAAATTAATTCTACTAGAATTACGTAATTACCGGATATAGTAGGTACGGACGACATGGCCCGATAAAATCTTTTAAAAACGCAACGCAAAAAATGGAAACGCAACAGCCGCAATTATAACATTCAAACTAAATTCACATGTAGTAAGCAACTCCAAGCAGCAATAGAATGGATGTATATTTTTTCAACCTTTAGCTAAGTGTTAATCGAAAGAGCACAAGGACAGATCCACACTCGCAACAACACTCGATTACATGTTCAAAATTGCATTATACTGATCTCGGTAACGAACTGGGCCCTTATTCTATTTGCCATCGATTACTAACCGTAGAAAAAGTGTGATTGTATCACACCCAAACGTCATTTTCTAATCTTATCAAATTATCGAAAGCAAAATAGTGTATTCTAATTGCCATACGATTGTACCGTGGTTTCGTTCTGAAAATAACTGTCAGTAATTATCACTTTTCTGACAGTGATCATTTTCCCGGTTTTAATTTAGAGGTATGATAATTGATAAGCTTTGCGTATAATGCAAGATGAAATAGTGTTAATTGGTTCCTACATCAATATTTGGACTTGTTTTTCCATGAAAATCGCATCCAAACTTTTTGGAATTTCATATAATTTCTGAACTCATAATGAGGTGACTGTGACATTGAGACATTGTCAACTACAGTCATTTGACAACGACTTTGTTTACGGTTTTTTGCCGTTTTTTTGGAATCATACCTAAATAACTTAAACCAAAATGGATGAGTATTATTTGTTATATTCCGTCGTCAAAGGAAATTGCAGAGAGATGCATCAGATCCGCTGTCCTTAGATCAGAAATTATACATACGAAATTAAAGTAAGAATTGTTTCGAAATTGGCACTAAAAGTTGGCAAAGCATGGAAGAGATAGGTACCTATTGGACGTTGAAGGAAAATATGAAAAGCTTTTTACATGTATAATATCATTGATGAAAAGCAAATTATGGGGCTGCCAGTTCAAGAGATGGGAAGATGAGATAAAAGCCGTAGCAGGCCACACTTGGTAAAGACTGGCCAGAGACAGGTAGAGATAGAAGGCATTGGAGGATGCCTATACCAATAGGCAAAATACCCTAAATATTGTAAATCTAACTAAGTGTCATGTTATGTGTAATGTCTGAAATAAAGGTTTATAGGTAACTATTATTATTATTAAAGGATTGTTTCATTTTCTTAGCCAATCCTTTAGATTGAAACCTATTGATTGATCTAATCAAAGAGCTACAGAAATCAAGGTAGTATTAATCAATATAGTATATTTATTATGTACCTATGCATGCATGTAGGATCGGATAAGTAAAAAACAACATGATTCTTTAATATTTTTTATTATAGCTAAGATCTTTTATTACATCTGCAAACTTGTAAAAACGAATATTATATACCTTATACCTGTGCTTATACCTTTTAGGATTTTATGAGAAATATCATGCAATCAACACAGCAAATGTAAAATACATTTTATTTGTTCTTCTTTGAGTCAACGGCTAGATTTATTTATTTATTTACTTTTTAATGCCACATAATCTTGTATATTTCACTACTCTACTTTTTAACTTTCCTTCATGTTCTTTCCTTGTTACCTATGAAAGACTGGGTATTCTTTTCACATTAAACGTTCATACTGAACTCGTGTTATTTCTTATTATATAATTATATTCTTCTTTTAGTAATCGTTTTACAAAACTTCCATTTACCTATTTTTCGCATAAATGACAATGATTTGTTTATTTTCCCGTATTTGACATCAATGTTTTTTTTTGCAATTTATGGCAAATAGGTAGGTGTATGCCAATGTCAAACAAAGCAAACAAAAATAAAAACTCCTTTCAAAATATCTATTATCGGGCACGTCAAGTTTTCCAAGTGTGGCGTAGCGGTAGTGAACGCAGCCGCTGCGCAGGAGGCGCGGGTTCGATCCCCGCTCAGTGCAATTATTGTATGCATGAATATGGGTATTTGCATTTGTCTGGTCGTGCCTCGGAGAGCACGTTAAGCCGTCGGTCCCGGTTGCCATATAAACATCTATAGCAGTCGTTACGGGTAGTTTGAGCCCGAAAAGGTCCAACAACAACGGTCTAGCTGCAATGCTTCGATATCGCCTAATTTCACCATTGGGTTGGGAAGGACAGATGGCAGTCGCTTCACGGAAAATATCGAGGTCCAGCCAAATCCACAGTTAGACTTGTAAAGCGGACCCCAGACTCCGAGGTGAAAGCTTTGGATGCGACTGGGATTTACACTAAGTTGAAGAAGTCCAGTCTTACCATAGATGATTATCTAGTACTAGCTGTTGCGCGCGGCTTGGCCCGCGTGGATTTCGAATTCCGTTTCAAATTCCTTTTTTCTTGCGGAGGTTCCTTCGGATACCACTTGTGCCGTGTGCTTGTCTGCCACCTACGTAGTATGAAAAAAACACCCCCATCGGCCAACAGGAGTAGTTAATTTTGACTCGGACCTCATAAAAACCGCATGCCGTCTCAAGTCTTCAGTTGTAAGATTGCTTAGAGCATATCCCGGTTTAAAGATGGGCTCCTCAACCCCGCGAAAGGGGGCCCTGTGCCCTCTGCTAGTCAGAGAGATACGTGGCGAGCCTTGGAGTAGCCCTCTAGAGGGCCACTCCCACCATGCCGGATTGCCCGCAGGCAGCAGCGTGAAGTTTGTTTTTTATTGTATGTACTTTTCCGGAATAAAAAGTACCCAGTGTGGTGCCCAGGATATTAAAGAATAATTATACCAAGTTTTATCGTAATCGAAACGGTAGTTTTTGCGTGATGCCTGAACAAACAGATAGACAGACAGACAAAAAAATTATAATCACATTTTTAGGTTTGGTGTCGGTCTAGTAACACCCTCTGCCGTTTATTTTTTTGATATTTTCAATGTACAGAATTTTCACTTCTACAGATTTATCATAAGTAAATAATATAGATTTGGTTGACTGACATTAGCGTAAGACTACCAAGTCTTACGCAAATGTCAGTCAACCGCGCGCTTAGATTTGTCGATTAGAATCCCATGTTTTTCTGTCATTTTGACGGTTTGGTACGATTGTAGATAGACTCTATCACGGTTAAGACGTGGTTAAGATGGCCAAAAATTTTCAAATATCACAGTCTGTCAGTCCAGTCTTACGCAAATGTCAGTTAAATGCGCGCGCATGACAATTATAGTTTTATTTCACAGCCGTATCACGGCCGTATCGAGGCTCGATACGGTTACGATGACAATTTACACTAGACGTTTGTACCATTTCGTGACTTAATCGTAATTTTCGCGTGATTAGCGCAACCAATGGCAAATAGAATAAGGCCCCTGGATGTAACCGATTCGAAATTGGAATCGATTCGAATCGGTTACAACTAAAGAACGGCAGATTCAATTGAAACTGGAAATAAACTCGGTAAGACGTCAACCGAATGTATTAAAAACAATGAAGATGCAGCGTGTTTTTCAGCTATTTATACAACTGTATCGACATTGATGTACACGGATGCCAATAACGATTTATTTTTTGGTCACTGAACATCCAAAGACAACAGTATGCCTTGTCTCACGAGAACTGTCTATGTAATCGGTTTCCAGCAGTTATGATTACTTATGATCTTGGGGAGATTGGGTGTATGGAACCTCACCAAGATCTTTGGGGCTCAAGCCAACCTCACCTACTATGGATGGACGGACGAACCTGAGACGTAGGCTTTCCTTTCGAGGTCTGGGGGTCAGAAAAGAGATGTCGAAACGTCTGGTCTTATGCTGGGTACATTTTTGGTGGCCATCCTTTCGCGGCTTTTGCCTCAGCGCTCGGAGAACCAGCCCATCCCTTATCTGCCCTCTACTGTGCCCTATTTTCGTCACAGTGACACGCAGAGAGCGTCCGAGCAGCCCTGTACAGGGCCACTTCCACCTCGGCCGTAATTAGCCGCAGGCGGTAGCGTCTCCCCTACGAGAGAGGCGCTGCCGCCTTCTTTGCCCGGTTGCACCCCGTGAAGGTTTCGACCCACGGTTATAACAAACCACTGCAAAAGAAATTAGTCGGCATAAAGTCAAAGGTTCTTAAGAAACGGTCAGACGATAAAACTAAAGAGCGATTGAATCCATTTTATTACAAACGTGTTGTCGTATCAATATGGTGAGAAGTTCTCAATGTGTCGTGTACGTGATAAGATCTCGAGCAAAGTGAACAAGCACCGCAGGCTCGCGGGCCGCAGGCAAACAATCGGTTGATATGGTGACATCATATGAACGAAACCAGTCGCGTGGGATTTGCACTTCAGAATGGCGTGATGTGAAATAACGGTCCACGTCTGGTAATTATGTGTATGGCCTATTATCATTACGAAAACATATCGCAATCCCTAAAGGGCGCGATGCAAAGCTTTAATTAAATACCAATATTATTTCTTGATTTCCAAACATTTCCATCTGTGCAAAGGACAGTGGTGCAATGGTAGTGAGTTGAGTTGAGCTTGAGGTCAACCGCTGGATCTGACGAAGTTTTAATAGGCTGGAAGTTCACACTAGTAGCATAGCCACGTGTATTGTCTGGTTGATGATATAAGGCACGTAATGGCATTAAAAAATGATAATTTTAGCACAATCTACGGGCTACTCACGTGCGACCTAACCATCACCATCGCAATAAGTACTGGGTAGACAATACTGCCGCCTAGCTACAGGTTTGATTTCGGTTGTTCATCATCATGACCTTTCCGATGACTCTGGTTGCATCTGAAACTTTCATCTTAACGCCCTATATCCGCTCCCCATTTTAAGTTTACTTTATTTTAGTTACTACGTAGCTTTTGCTTTCTGACCTACCAGCCTTGAAAAGAAATCCTGCGCCAGAGCCTCGTCCGTTGATAGGCTGTTGTACCAGCTAGCTGGTGAGGTATGGGTCCCGAAGCAGTTAATAGGGACCCATAAGTAGAAACCGTACACGTGTACACTAACGCGCGTGCAATTATGACGTGTACACACGGATTAACTGTCCACTTCACGTCAAGATTCGTTACGAACTATACTTTACTATTGATTAAAGGAAGGAAAACATGTTGTTTACTTCAACGAGTGATCCAAATTTATGCGCAGTGGGGTAACTAGACAACGCTAAGTTTTAGAGGTCAATTAATTATAGTTTTACCAATAAAACCCTCGGCTAAGTATAGCTTTTGGTAGTACAGTAACCAAGCACAAAAAATAAGGTCAAAGAGAGAAAAAATACGGTTATTTTCCATCCGTTTAACTTTTTGCTACAATATTATCATAATTCAGGCTTCGCGCTGATCATAGACACGAGATTTTTAAGACAGACTTATCACCGTGCAATCTCGTAGGCATTAGACAGCTGTTTTGTTTGAAGTATGCTGACTTTCATAATTTTTGTAAAGCAATATACAGTATATTGCTTTACAAAAATTATGAAAGTCAGCATCAGCATCAGCAGCCTCCAATTCACGGTCTCAATGAACATACCTGGAGTTAACTCTTTCATCTGAGTGAAACTCGATATCGACTTTGGAATCACAGAATAGCACTGCGAACGTGGCCGTAGTCACTACGGGGTTTCCCGTAGTATCTTTTCCGGTATTTTTGATAGCTAATAGAAATCAGATAAGTACTTGTGAATCAATAAATATGTTGATACTGTTGCGGCAATGAAATGGATTACAAATTGATTTGTCTGATATTCAATATTTTAAAGACATGATTATATTTAAAAGGAAGATAAGAGGTTTATTTACAAATTGATAGCCTATAATTATAATTATTTTGAAATGTATCAAGCATAACGACAAATATGAACCAAAAATAGTGATTAGGTACTTTTAATGTTTCTAGTTACTGTAAAAACATATTCTGGTCAAGAGTATCTTTATACGAAATCGGCGAGCATATGTATGAAAAGAATAGCAATTCTTATAGAAGAAGCGAAAGATGTCTGCCAGGATCAGGATTCTAACAAGTGGAAAAAGTCGCCTCTGCCTATCCTATTAGGAAAGAGGCGTGGTTCTATATAAAAAAAATGAATTAAATGAACACAGACAATGAAAACCTTAAAAATACTTTTTGTGACTTAGAAGTTAACTGAAAAAATAAACACGTAAAGTGACTTTAACTACCTATGTGATGATGTTTTTGATTTCATTCAAAGGTTACCTTTGCATGTGATAGGTACTTAATTGTTGTATTTCCTTTTTTATTAATTACTCACCCTTCAGAATGTCATATATTCCAATTTTATTGTGTTATCTGTTTGATTTTTCTATTCAAGGTAACTTAAAAACCCATTAGAGTTTCTAAAAACCCAGTATCGGGGCTGACAAATCTAAAGGTACATTTACCTCGTAGGCAATGGTTAAGTTTTTTAAAAAGTTCATTTTCTTGTAAAATAACGTAGGTACCTACTTGACCTATAGATACCTGAGTACATTGCGAAATCGACCACCAAGCCGATTTAACTGCTTTGACCATTGCTGATGGTTATGACAACGAATCTTTAGAAACAAAGTGCAACGTCTAGATTTTAATTCTGTAGCGTCGTAAAATCCTTATTTATACGAGCATTGAATTCCTCCTTTGTTTACCAACCAATTCACCAATCTATCCATTCATTGTTACCTAGCCGTTGTATTAGAGGCAAATATAGCGACTGAATACGAACATATTTCCTCTCTAATCCAGCGTGTCCTCGGTCAGGAATACCGGAGCGGCTGGCGGCTAGCGGCTTGCATGACCGGTTCCGCGGACACGCCCACACAATAAGCGTTAGTCGCTAACTATCTAGTGATCGACCGCGTATCACAATTACTCTTTGAACTTATTGATCGATACAACATTTAATATTATATATCGTTAACTGGGACATAAAAACAAATGGCAAAAAGAATTCATTTTGCGAAGCTTCTATTTTTTATTTAACATGATAAATTAATTTTTGAATGTCATTACTATTTTGGTGTAAAAAATGAGGTCTATGCTAAAAAAAAATTTTTTTTGGCCTAGACCTCAACAATATTCGCCTACGACTTAGTTCAGTTTAACTAAATTAAGGTACAGATATAACTCAATTAACTCCGTTTCAGGTTGTATAGGATAAATATCTTAAAATTATATACTTCGTGCTGAAATCCTTACGGATACCACCCCATCGGCCATCAGGAGCGGTTATACCAGATTACGACCGACTTAAACTGCACACCGTCTCGGATCCCAAATACCGGGGTGTAAGGTTATGTAATAACTAATAAGGTATTGCACTCCAATTAACCTTGGGCCATGTACGGATTTAAGATGGCCCCATCGAACCGCTTAAGGGGAAGGTATCCCGAATACTGTCAACAAAGAATTTATTAGTCTAAGACTGTCAACGTCAACCCGACGACTGCTCCGCTGTAACGACAGTGACATGACATAATATTTTATCACTCATTAATCTCTCAAATATAAATTGGTCTTAGTCTCAGAATGGATTCCTTCTATATTGAGTGCAGTTGTATAATTACGACTGCAAGTCTGACCTTAGCCTTAGCAATTACGCAGCCGCCGCTTATGCCATCTAAATAAAAAAAAATTAGCACAACCTATATTTTTAACCACAGCATAAAAATTTTATGTTCTCTTAAACCAAATCAGATGAGGAACAAAAGGTTGTTGGCAATTCTCTGTGGGTTACTAAATTATTAATTAAAATTCTTGCCAAAGAATGTTGAAGTTGTTTTTTTATGAGACTGGGAATGCATTGCTGATTAACTTGGTACGACCACGTTCAATAAATTTGAACAAGCAGGTTTTATGAAATGTGTTTATAAATATAGAATTAATAAAATACTGATAGATATTTGTGTCATATCTATATTTTTATCTATACTATTATAAAATTGTAAAGTAGCTGTGTCTGTACATTGGAGATACCTAAAAAAAACTTCGGTTATTTTATATGAATGATTCTGAACACATTTTTTTTTATTGTTGCGTGTTTGTTCGCGATGCGGTTTTTCTTTTTTTTTTAATTAAAGGTCAGAATTAAGATCTTACGCATGTCTAATCACAAGCGGTGAGTAGAATCGGAGACATAGCCAAAAAACGCGAAAACCGCCATCCACGCAGAGCCGGGGGCATGGGCTTGTTCAAAAATATTATTTGTTAGTTATTATCTTGTATATCATTCTATACTATTAACATCTACTATTTAGTTGTTTTTTTTTGGTTAGTTAGTGCACATTGTTCAAGTTTTTTGGCACTTAGGTATTTTGGAATGACCGCTAACTTCTTGTCTCGTAAATTTGGAGATCGGGAAGTTATAATGATATTAATATTATTAATGTTATACTTTGCATAACATGTTTTAGTATTTTTATCGTGTAGTGTAGGTATCAAGTCTTGTTTACTTCTATACTTATTATTAAATTGTAAATTAGTTTTGTCTGTAGGTACATTGGAGATATTAAAAAAGAATGATTGTGTAGATTACTCTGGATCTTGGTTTATTTTTTACGAGTATAAACGACTCTGACCATAATTTTGTTTTTTTTTAAATTCTTTCGGTCTTTTCGCGACGGACGCAAAAACTAGGTACTGAACGATAACGAACAACCGCATCAAAATCGATGCTGTTTTTCTATTAGAAAAGTCTTGGTCAGACTGAAAATCTGCCGTATGTTTGATTCTAATTGATTAAGTAGTACCTACCAGAGATAAATTATGACTAAAAACGTTAATCGACCTCCGCGCGGCCAATATACCTTCCGTTGGCGTTAATTACTAAGGATTAGTTAGTTAACACCTGTTTCAATATTATATTATTCGTTAGATAAATGGCATACCATGAATCATGTTTTATGCGTGTGCGCTGATAGATGTCATCCGCAGTCATGCGTTAAATCGGTACCTCACCAACACTATCAGGTAGCATAATATAGGTATTTCCGTAGGCGGTAGAGTCACACTTATCATGGTTCGTTGCTACTCCTTCACGCAAAAAGACCGGAAGGTTCTGAATGGAATTTGGACTCGATACTGTAACATTTTGGTATTATCTACTGTGATGCGAGCACGATATCTCTTTCGAATCAAGTTGGTAACAAAAAAAAATTGTATAAAATTTGTAAAGCACCCCTATCGTGCGTTAAAGGAACTGTAGGTACAAGTGTTGTCACACACACACGTTATGAACTCGATTCCTAAGAAATTTCGTGCTCGCCTCACTGATCTCTTAAAAAGTTATCCAGCGTTCGCCCCTGAAACCCAATAAGTTGCACTGTGGTCAAGTTATTCATAAACAATGATTCATATTTATATCAGCAAATATATGGAACAGCTGGCATGCCAGTCAGCTTATAAGAAATCAATGACTCAACTTCAACCTTTTACATAAAAAATGGTGTAGTTTGTACATAATATGACTCAAATGACAAGTATTTGCAACTTCATGATGAAATCGGATCCTGAGATTTCGAGGCTCTTTTGGAAGATCTACATAAAGTATGATTCATAAATTCGTAACATTCTCCTATCGATGCAAAGGCTTGAATGGTTTGTTACTCAGTCACGCCAGAACGGCTGAACAGAATTGAATGAAATTTGATAATGAAATAGATTTATAGTCTGCAATAGCATGTAGAATACTATTATCTCGGAAATAAGTTCCTGTGTGTCGCGGCAACAGGATCAGTTGTCTATGCGGACGGAACCACGGCTAACGGCTAGTGATTAATATTTTAGCAATATTTAAAATATTTTGCGGCAAATAGGTACCAGCAGTGGATGTAGAAAGTTCTTTATACGTAATTCATAATTTTTATCCTGCAATTATAATATAAAGTACACATTGTCTTTTTCTTATACATAATTGTGCTACCATTTATCCGCAATTGTATAAATTATTCGTTGTTTTTTTTTATCTCACTAATGACAGTTCTATTCTATAACATATTCTTTATTATTACATAATTTATGAGTCGTTTTTACTTTATTTATAACTGTGCTTCCAACCGTGATAGTTCCGATTACTCAATACGGATTTTCGCTACGTAATTTTATAAATTACACAATATGTATACCTACCTACGTAAATTAATTAATTTAATGAAATAACTTGCAAATTACTAAGCCAAATCCAGGTCACTGCATGCGTATTATGCACATAACTTCTTTTTCACAAACGATATAGGTACTTCCCTCACTTGAATATCCCTAACATCACGACTGACAAAAAATCGCGTCTTCCGTCAATCAGCAGGTACCTACAGGCTTGCTGGTGAAGTTGGCTTGGGCACCGAAGATCTTGTAGGGTCCCATACACTCTATCCTACTTCCTACTAGTGTTTTAAGGATGTATTCAAAATGTGTGATTTCAACATTGACAAGATATTGGCATAATCTGTCAAAATAAAATCTACTGACGCTTTCGTGAATTCGTCAAACCTTTAAAATCACTTTTTGATTAATTTATCAACTAGATTTTAAAAATTAATATCCTTCAGTTTTCATAAACGCCTGCGGGTAGCGGAAATGGGAGCAGTATTTAATTCTACGCAGACGGAGCCGCGGGCAACGATGAGTATTATAACTTAAATAGCAGGCAATGGCATCATCTGTAGTCGACCATATCTAATTTTTACAGCCACCAATTTCACGCTGCATTACCTCTCAAATAAATGCAAATGAAGTATTGTCTGTATTTCAGTATCACTAGAGGGCATAATACGACTTTGGGCTATGCAAGGTTTAATGACAGTAGTATCACGAAGTTGTCTGTAGAGGAAGATCATGTGGAATGTAAGGACAGAAGCGAATGGTGAACTATTTGCCTGTCTAATAAGAAATAAAAAAGGCGTAAGTATAAATAGATACTGTACGCTACGATATTTTACACAGCTATCTAGACGTAGACGTAGCTTAACTACCTTATGTTATGGGTCTGTTAAACTGCGAATAAACTTTAGATTTTTTCAAAAGGAGTACCTAGAAGGAATAGACTGATCCCGGTCTCCGATGTACAACCAAGAAAGCTGAAATAACTCAAGATTTTCAAACTGGTGTAGGTATATTATGTATAGTTTCAAAAGTATAATATGATGACTATACAGATTTCAAAATCGAAAATCTACAAGAGAATGAATGATGAAACTTGCAAGGCCCCACTGAGCGATTTTCCCTAAGAAATATAAATATTGCTCAAAA
Organism: Lithosia quadra; assembly: GCA_963576445.1. Classification (NCBI taxonomy): domain Eukaryota; kingdom Metazoa; phylum Arthropoda; class Insecta; order Lepidoptera; family Erebidae; genus Lithosia; species Lithosia quadra. The sequence goes on from OY754882.1 coordinate 2,839,163, forward strand.
ACTACCCTTGAATATCTGAAAATAATCATGAACTTTTGACGATGACTATACCAATTTATGATTCAAAGTTTAATATTACTATTCTAAATCGTTTTCGTAACGAAACAAGGGATCCAATCCCATTGGTTTCTTGCAACACTTCAACGGTCACGGTGTTTTAGTAATACAACAATGAACTTGATGGCCGTTCACCTTTCTCGGAAGTACTTCGGCCGAATTTAAAATAGAAAGAGTAAGGGGATCCAAGATAGAAGTCTTGAATGCACTCGGGAGTCACGCTATGATGATAATTCAAAAAGAAGTAAAACAACAATGTCAGATCAATAGATCGTATGTGTTCTTGATATGTCGAAAACCCGATATCTGTGCTAATATTATAAGGTTGAAGAGTTTGTTTCGGGTTTATACCTTAATCCACACACGCTGCCATGCGGGCTGGTGGATCGGACATGTCCTTACAATTTCTTCTAGGACATGTGGGTTTACTTCGCGACGTTTTTCTTTTACCAGCAGCCGATGGTAAATCATGTGATTAGCACATATAAATTCCACAAATTAACATTGGTAATATCCATCCGGATTCAAACTCAATACCTCTGAGTAGAGGCCGCGTCTTTATCCATTCAGCTACCATCGCTTTGAGCACACAGGGCACAGCTAACAGTATTATAAATTGTTTGTACTCACTACATCTAGTTATAAACGTGTGCCTATTTCTGTTTATAGAGCATGTTTCATCGTTTGGAAACACTCCCATCAATCAAGACACGCATAATTTACAAAGGTGCGCAGGTAATAGCGAACTTATAACGATGTTTATGCATACGGAGTGTTTCGTGTTTAGAAACGTGTTTAATCACAGTCATAACGTGTGTAGAGCGGGTAGTTTTGAATTAGTTAACGTATGTATAAGAAAGAACCGGCGGAAGTTTCATCGTCAAATTTTCACCACTAAAAATAATTGCGATCAAGTTCGACTTGTAACTGAGTTTTTTCATTCTAAGTAATGTAGGTAATTTACTGAGTAAATGTAATCTTTTTTAAGTAATCAAAGTTATCGTTGGTGAAATTTATGTAATCATGCACATTCGATTTACAGGGCTCTACCTTACTAAACTACAGGACTATACAGTGTATAACAATATCTCTCTCTCTCTGCTGAGTGACCTAAAACTGGATGGTTTTTAAACGTCGTCGTGGCCGTGTGAAGGACCCAGGGGCCTTATTATGATAATCCTATAGCAATTCAAATGCCATGTACCGAGCATAGCTTCATCTCTCTCACTGAAATCATTAACCTATATCGCATTTGAATTGCTATAAGTGTCATGGTAAGGCCTCTGATGGTAAATGTGAATGAAAATCCTGCTAGATAACTAAGAACAAACTAGCTGCTAGACAACAGGACCCACCGTGTGGGTGGCGACTGGTCAACTAGCAGAATAAACATAGATTCACGTTATAGTCCACTCAGTGACAGTCTGATGTCTGAAACTAACACTTAAAACAATCAATAGGCTATTACGGCAGTTGAAACTAAAATACAGTCAATTGAGATACTTTTTAAAGTGGTTCGTGTGAGGTCATCTTTATTTGGAGTCATTACTAACAAGTTAGAATTTCAATATCAAAATGAATATTTTTTCTTTGATCTTGGTCAGACTTAAAATCTTCCGCATATTTGATCACAATCGGTTGAATAGAACCAGAGATATAGGTACTCAGTCAAAAAACGCGAAAGCCAACGTCCATGCGCTAGTATTGAGATAAAACTATTTTGAACGGATTCTTTCACGATTTATTTGATGTTATTATTATTTTGATTGAACGCGACATTTTGGTTCCGTGTTTTCTCGTACTTCCAACGACACATAAGCTACTTTTTATCTCTGAAATATTAAACTCTTAAAGGGAATTCCAAACGTATTTATAAGTGGATATAAAGTTATATGAATCGGGCATTGACATAAAACGCACGTGGCTACCCACGATTACACTGCACGTTTGTTTGGAACTTGGAAAAAATGTACGGCTCCTGTCACGTGCCGTTTACACATTTGAAACAACCCGAAGCCGTACATTATACCTTTCAGACGTTGATTACTCGTAAATAGCAATTAAACTTAAGTACTTTACTTGATAAATTGACTTACTTAACCGAGTATGAGTGGTAAATATTATAAAGGCCGTTTAAATACGGCTGGTATTTTAATTGTATACATTTAGGGTTTCGTACACTAAAGTGTTGAATAACAAGAACAAATGTAATACAAGGGTAATTAAAGCAGTGAGTTAGAATTACTGAATAGTACCTATATGAGTATAAGTAAGATGACAGTCATCTACCGAACACACAAATATGCGAGAATATAAGAAAAACCCAATGACAGTTTCCTTAGCGCTTTAAAATTAATAAGTAGGTAGGTATTTTAATAACATGTAAGATACATGTTATTGAAATTTTATTTACTTGTTAGTAATTTTAATTAGGTACTGAGTCATCATATTATAAGTTCAGATCAATCTGAAATGTTGACGATCACGTGGATGATGATGAACTACCTATATAAAAATTGCTGTATTTTTTTTTTAGATTAATCCATTAGTTTTAGGAAGATTAACGCAAATCGCATATAAAACCCACACTTGAGCGGATTATCAAAACGCTATCTTGAGCAATACCGCGTAAGTCACAAGGTGAATTAGCATTCTGTTGTCAATTAAAGACGTATCATTATGTGAAGTCATCATAGGTTTAGTCAATCTGGAATACTTCGGAACGTTGTTTGGATACATTAGCCGTAGTTGTTTGGTTAAAATAAGGCAAATGGTATATAAAACAATACATAATATTATATTGTCATTTCCTCACTTCTACTAACCATCGTTTTTCCACGAAAACGAAAATACATTTAATCGGGACCTTCCTATTTGTCAAGCTGCCGCTCAAGGATGTAATTAAGTACTAACTATCGCATTGAGATATCCTAATGGTAGTTTTAAATCAAGGTGAACAAATAAATAAACAAAAATAAATTTCAAGAGATCAAATACGATATCCAATTCGATTTTATACGTTCACACGTTTCTTTGTATCGCATCAAAATTATGCATATTCTAGCATTATAATAACATGCAAGAATTTGCATGGCTACGTGTCGTAACAAGGCCCGTCCAGCCTTGTCGCCAATTGATCACGGGCCACAGGTTTCATTATATAAATACTCTAAGTATAAATAAAACGTGTGATTATTATTCTATGCGCTTAATTTCCTTGTCTCAATACACGAGAGCGGACATCACCAGACATGTAAAGTGTATTATTTTGTTATAAACTTTATTAATATTTTACGATACACTTGCACAGATCTATCTAGACCGATAGAAGCATAACTAGCTTGTAGTATCTTCGAAGTATTCCACCTAGAGCACCAGTCCGAATAGCACCTAGTCTAGTCCACGAAGAGCACCATCAATATTTAGCAGGTGCTGTTCGTGGCTCAAATTTATTTTTGCATTTTTGTTCACGAAGAGTACCTATGAGTTAACAATCTAGATTGCGATGTATAGACTGCATGATGGGCAGCTGACCATTAAATATGATCTATCATAGTCAGGATGCAATCTAGGCTATTGCACACCCTACATGTATGGGAAATGGGAATGTGATCTAAGAATGATTTGTTTATTTGGATTTGATAGTACACCAGAAAGTAAATCTATCACGAGTCCACCCACTTCTGGCTACAAATCCTTAACGAGCCAGATTTTCCAGTCATGTGGGCTATTTGAATGATACTAACATTTCACGCTATGAATACATGCCATACCTATATACTCGTATGTAATCACGTCTGTGTATATTCTATCTACGTTTTTGATACCAGGTTATTGGGGACGAGAACAGCCCTAACCTTGCACAACCCATCTCAGTTTTCTAGAATATCCAGGGATGATCTCTCATTGTTTCCTGGGCCAGGAACTATTATAAGAATATGTATTGTATGTGGAAACCTCCCAAGTTATAGTTTCTTTAGGTCACAGTAAGCTGAATAATTAATAATAATAATTCAGGACAGACTAAGACATTTTACTGTGAGGTGAGCCGTTTAGTACATCTCGTTTGATAACTTCGAATTTGTACAGATATTATTAAGAAATAGTCTATCAGGGTCAGAACCAAGCAAAAACCTAGAAATAAAAAAACTAATTAACGTAATTCATTAGGTTTTGCCTAGCTTTTTTGGTTTGGAATTTAGCGGCACACAACAACAACAACTTGTTGCGAAGCTACGTTCCAACAAAAAAAAACTTGTAGCCGTAGGCGATGTTTGTTTAGCATCGCCCACTAACCCCTAACATCTTTACAAATAAGATCATCGCATTTGCATACGGTTCTATACGATCTTCCTAAGAATATAAAAAATCCGTCGAATGTAAGCGATTCGATTCGTTTCGAGCAATCGATACTATAGCCGTCATAGCATCTGCGTCAATGAGAGCTGACGAAACCAAATGCATCATTTATATCCATGAAAGATTTAACTGCCGTGGAAAATTAAAAGTATTACATTTGGATATAACATTTATTTATTCTTAATATTTCAGGACATTCTATATCTATTCATACCTAGAATAAGAAGTAGCTTAAGTGCTATTCCAGTGCCATATTTCATCCAGATCCGTTCACCCGTTTGATTAAGTATAAGTTAGGGGCAAAAATCTTGACTATGTACTCGCGCTGCGTTGTGGAACTTTTAAGGTCTCTTTGGCAGCAAGCAAGGGACGGGACAGCAATCATCGATCATTTGAACGTCAAAATCGGTCAAACGTCTTGCGTCATTAGCTGTACGGTACCATCCTTTTATTGGTTTTTTATTGGCGAACTTCTGGACATTTGTTTAATTTTTTTGCCTCGCAGTAGTATAACAAACATGCATCCATACATATATTCATATCTAAACTTTCCCATTTGCGTGGTATGGCGTCAAGTTTATAATCTTGAAGCAAAATTTTATAAGCCTTGACGCCATGTCCTTACTATGTATGTTTTGTACTTGAGCTGAACAGTGAACACTTCACTTTATCAATAGACCGCGTCATCGATGCTGGAACAAATTTAATATACACACAGTTTTAATAGACACGATGACTGAGCAATAACAACCATTATCTGAATGTGAATAGGTGCGAGATTCCGAATCAGGTATTTATTGATAAAAATAGTTCGTTGACTTGTGTACACTGTTCATAAAAAATAAAGTGTGCGTTAGCTAAAGTATGTTTGTGTTTAGTTTCCTTAAGTTTTATTTGCCATGTGTCAAGAGAAGAAGACTTAATATTTATAGCTAAAGTACACGGGTACACCAAACTATACGTGTGCATCACCTTCAACTGCAAAGCTTATCATCCTAACGTTAGTTATGTTGTATAATCGATTTTTTAAGAATAATTTCTGGGTCGCATCCGAGGTTCTCACCTCAGAGTCTGGGGTCCGCTTTCCGTCTTTTATTTTTCCACTTCGCACGGACTGGCCGAGGCCATAGCTATTCGTGATAGGGCAATAGTGTGCTGATAGCATCAAGATTTCAGAAGTAGGGTCCTCGTGAGTGAGACTCGACATAAAAAGGTAAAAAACTGACTAAACCAGAAATGTTGATACTACAGAACTTACAGTACGGTAGACTTTTTTTTTCAAGACGATGTAACCGCATGCTTTACGCCTTAAGTTTGACAGTGTATTGGCAATTCCATTGAAAGTTTTCAAATTATATGTAAGTAATTTTAATCAGTTTTAACACCATCTCTAAAGTTTATATTAAACAAATACCCGTATTTTTTAATAAAATCACTCATGTGTACGTGAGTACCTAAGTACGCTATCATGAATGAGTGGTAAAAAAAACAAAAGCTTAATCGACTGTTAACAAACGTTGGTGATGATGATTGATGACATGCGGAACATAAATAAAAAACTTGACAATAATATTTTATTTGTTTCTACTGGCAAATGTTTTTTAGTAGCCAAATAAACATGATATATTTACCTCATTCAGTGCATATTACTGATTGTATTTTAAAAACCTTAATTCACACGGGTGAACTCGCGGGCACAGCTAGACTACAATCTTTTTAAATCAGTCAGTTATCATGCTATTATTTCCAACTAATTTATGGTCAGCTTCTTGTCTAACCAGTTTTTTTTTTCTTTTTTAGACTAACTCCAACATACCTGATATTTATTTCTTGTTAAGTTGATTGGAATATAAAAATTCAAAAATAGAACGGGCAGCTATAATCTAAAACTGAGAGCTTGGGTATTGAGCCACATGAATAGCTACTTTACTCATGTGATTGAGCGGTGTTATGGGGTACTTACCTTGTTACAAAACGAGCATGCAGTCATTACTGGGACACAAACGGAGTTTGTACTGGCAACTATTTATCAGGCGAGGTAAAGTCATATTGACACCAACACAAAAAAAAATAGAATTTATGTACATTCTTTGATAATCTTTTGAATGTATAGACACAATATCAGACGCCAACTATTTTATTAATATGGAAAAAAATGTGTCTACATCGAGTCTACATGAATATGCATTAACTTGACATACTGAATACTATCTATAACTAAACGTATAATGTAAATGTAAGCATCACTTAGTATTTCTGAGTAAAGTGTAACGTTTTTCTTTAAAAGTTTCGTCCTTGTCTATTTTCGAGAAAAATATAGGCTGGATTATCTATAGAATAAACAGTTTCTAGTAAAAGCAAACAGACAAAGGCCAAATGAAGCGCAACCAGGTCAGTGCTGCGAGCTGACTGGCAGCTCATATAAAACAACTATTAGAAAGTATGTTGTTTGCACGGTAATTATATTTCGTCATTGTACTACAGAATATTCATCTTTAAAATGTACGAGAATGTCTGCCGCCGAAATAGACACAGTACAAAGCACCTACATACAGTACATACTTGTCTAATTGAATTCTTATTTGAGGAACGTGAACTATTTAAACAACTGAGTATACTTCTGGTCTGGTCTCTAGACACAAATTCCAGTGAACAAAAGCGAGACATAATGTATATTCTAAGAAATTCGATGTTCCAAAACTATTAGACAATTATATTTTGTAAAATACTCGCTGAACCGTTCTGGGTTTCGTATGTGAAAATCTCGTTACAACGTCCTATAAATCCGATCTAATTCAGAACCTTATACCAAACTATTAGAAATCTAATTGAGATATAGTGTAATCGAGTATTTGTAGCTTTAAGATGCTATAGTTAACCAATTTTAAAATCTTGTAGATTTTTGAAGTTAAATATACTTGCTTAATTAAATTTAAAAAATCACTGTCTCAAGTTCTCTGATTAACTAAAGAATGATAAGCACGTACCTACTTAAAATAATATTTGAAATAAGGACGAGTAAGAGGGAATCATATTAGAAAGAAATATATACCTATTCAAAGTTTTCTGTCGAAACGAACTGCGAGTCACTTCAAAATTCTTCATACTGGACAGAACTTAAGTGAAATATTGAAGTTGTCAGAGCTCTCTGTCGAGATCAAGTAAATATATTTTTTCCTGGAAATATTTTCTGTTAATAAATTTTCAACAACTCGCTATCAGCCCTTAGGAATTTGACGAATGTTTCTCTGGAGTTCAACAACCTAACCTACCTTACATCTTAGGTAGACTTGCCATTTGATGCGTACCTGCGGAAAAAAGAACAATAGATGCATAAAACTAAGAAATAAATGTTATTCTGATCGCTGGATATTTCTTAAAACTAGGTTCAACCTCTGAAGCGGGTTATACGTTTGTCTTCAAAACTTTAAAAATAGTAGCTAAGTAATAACAATATTAGCACACAAAGGCATATCGACCACACCAACACGCTAACTCAGCGAGTCAGAGGTTCAATTCCCACACAAATATGTTCAAAACTCGGTTTCAGTCTGGTCTCAACGAATAGGTACCTTTTTTGACATTTGGGGGATCGACATGAGATCTACAATAGACTGAGACTGAATTTTGAACATATTTTATACGAGAATTTGACCTCTGGTAGCTTTATCAACATAACTGAATTCATGTCCCTAAGAATACAAACAAAAACAAGCCATGCACAATCTTTTCATCCGAAACCGGACGATAATTTCATCCTATTTGGGTAGGTAGGCCATCGAAGTTATTTTTGTGCATGCTCCACTTCTCTGTCGAGACCGTGCGGCGGCAGCGATACCATTTTATCATATTACTCAAGATTTGCTATATAGATTAAAAACGTCAAGAAAAATTTGAAAATGGCAATACTAGTCTTCGAATTGAAATGAAAATTCAACAAAATTGAACACAACAACACAACGCCAACAACAATTAGAAATGGAAAATTCAATTTGATGATCGTTTATAAACAGATATTGTGAGTACATATAATAATATTCTCATAGTACATTATTAACAAGGTCGTCAGTCCGTCTGGCTGGGAGGCGTTCCACCTTATACGCTTGCCGATTCGCTGTCTCCACTCTAGAAATCATTTGCTACAACAACCATTGCCGACCCTTCGGCAGATATGGTAGGCCCATTGCAACTTCAGCTTGCTTATTATGAGGTGTAGTTGAACGCATTTGAGTTTACGAAATTTGAAAAACAGAGGTAAATGCTTTATAACTTTCGGATCTAAATGGACTGGTGACCAAAAACAGGATAACTAGAATATACTGGATGCTAACGCGCACGTTGTAAGAAAGAGGTCATGTCCAGCACTGAACTAAAATTGTAATGTTATCAATAAACTTTTATTCGCTAGGTAATAATTTGAATATTTGTATCTATTAAACAGCACATAACTATTTCGAAAAATAAATGTAATGTGTAGGGAGCATGTGGCAACATTATCATGTACTTAGGCTGTTTGCACTAACATAACCCCGTTATCTAAATAAAAAACCTGGCTAGATACTGTATCTTATCGACATATTGATAGAATGAAAAACATACAATATTTTATTCAATTACATATCGTGTATATTTCTGGAAAATATCGCGTTTAAGAGCCAGGTGCTATGTATAACAACCTTGGAACAGTATGCCAGTGTGCATTGTATTACCATTTAATATTCAGAAATAAAACCATAAAAACATGTGCGCAGCTGTTTGACGGAATAAACACGCCGATATTATGTAGATTTCAGTTGTAGTGAAAACTCGTGTTTTCTCCGTAAAAAATGTATCTCATTTCTTTGCCGCCCTATAATCAACAATTCTTTACCAAAACACATATTTCCTTCTTTTTACAACTTTTCTTTGTTTTGCTTGTTGCTTGTGATGTTTCTTTCTTTTGTATTTAGTTTAAGTACAATTTAACCATTACCATGATGGCGAGGCTGTTTAATGTTAAATGCTGAGTATATACATAGTTGGGTGGCAGATTGTAGAAATGTACTCTAAGATTGTTATTTTCTGTTTATTGTAGTCTGTTATCTGTTTTTGTACCAAATAAAAAAAAATAAAAAAAATACTAGAATACTGGTTAGTATTACAATCTTAAATCGTGATCCGGTGTTTGATTCAATAATATCGTGTTTGCACATCAATATTATTGGCCGGATTGTGATATTTATTGATTGAAGAATTCGACTTGCTTATTAATCGAAAGACATTTTGTGCTAGCCCTACTAACAGATTGTATTCAAAACACAGTAGCAACTAAACGTAATTTTGTGCTGGACAATGTTTTAATAAAACTATTGTATTTTCATTATTCATAATCAAGGCTCCGGTGAGTCGATTAGATCAGCTAATTTGTGTGTCGACGCGACTTTGACAGCTACTAATACAAGGTTGCAATGCCCTTAACTACGAGTTGTAACGAGAGCCGGTGGAACGTCGAATTATCGCTCATACCGCGACGACGACGACCTTCGGAACAGTCAACCAAACTGCATCAGCGCGTACAATCTTACATTAATCTTGCTAATGCAATCTTAATCTTGCTAACATTTATAAATCTGCAAGTTTGAAAAGATGTTTGGAAGGTTGTTACTTAACCACACTAATTCCGCTGCCTATTCCATTTTAGTAAGGCTAAATAGTAATCTCCACTTACGAATAATAAGGCTTTATGGTTCCGTACTCGAAAGATAATCAAGGAAACTATATGACTAAGAAATATTGTTATAAAGTGTCTCTTGTATATTCTTCTAAGATGGAACAATTCACGAGCAAGGCCAAATCACACTTGACTTTGACGTTGCTCACACAATAGGTCAATAACAAAATTTTAAAAGTTTTACGATAATTTATTTCAGATATTATATATTTTTGTCAAAAATTATAGGTACCTACCTACTAAACAGATAATTTCTTACATACCTTGTCATTCTTGTCAGCACTATACAATACTATAAATACATTTATAGCGTTGACAATATATCGTCTGTATAACCTCAATAACAAACTGTTAGAAATACGTACTTACTATAGGTACAGTCGATAACTACCTTAATTCATTTGACCTCTTTTTAACCTTTAGAAGTTGTAACTGCTAATTATAATCATTTCATAATATTCATACCTGTAGACCTGTAGTTAAACAAACAAACATAGCAAACAAGTGATTATTAATTTTACTACTACCTACTACTAGTTTGTTACATAATCAAGTCAGAACCGACAAAGGGATTTGGATGCAATTTGCCACAGAGATTGGCTATAGGCATACCTATTATAAGGTAATATATTTCTATGGAGTGCAGTATTCCATACGGGCGGAGCTGCGGACAGCCGTTAAAACTTTCTTAGCCACGTTTGTTCCAAGATTCATCCTTGGTATTCCTCGTTAAAATACAAAATTGCTTCTTCAAGCTTTATTATCCATTCTTCAGTTACATTCGTTCACATAGTTATTCCATTTAGTTTACGACCTCAACTAATTGTTACGTTGCCTACTAGCTTTTACTTGATATTTCGTCTGACTGACGGTCCATGTTGTTGACAGTTGAACTTTTGAGTTAAAAGTACCTTTACATCTCCAATTCTTGTTCTACTCAACGGATTACAATCAAAAATACGGCAGATTTTAAGTCAGACCAAGACCTTTTAACAAAAAAAATACGCATCAAAAGCCGTTAAGATACTAGAAACAAACAGATAAGAATTTAAAAAAATATATTATAATATATTCAGAATCGTTATGTAACTTAAGCCAAGTATTTATTGTTATTACCTATATCAAATGTACAGACACACTACTTAACAATTTTATAATAGTATAGATATCAATGTGATGTCATAGACATTGCTATAATTAAATCGACTGATAAAAGGACATTTAATATCACGATTGTTGAGGATTTAAGTGTCGTTTAAAGAAATCGAGTCTTTGTCCCGCCGACGATTCACGATGGCACTAAAACGCACCATCAATTGAATATAAAACTTCTCACGGATGTTTTACGTAAACTCTTCATCGTATGGATGTTTGATCTTAATTTATTGCACTACTGATTGCAATCTATGTATGTAAAAGTAACTGTCTGCTGTCTGTCTATTACGTTTTCACGCCTAGACCGCTAAACCGATATCGCTAAACTTAAGCATAAGATATAACCTGGGAGTCTTAAAGTCTAGAGTGAACAGGTAACTTTTAGGAGATCCACCATCGACCACATCATCACTTACAAACAGGTGAGATTTTGGTCATACGCAATCCTATTACCGATGAAAAAATCCTGTAAAAGATAATTTTTATTTCGGCGACACTTTTCCGCGATGAGTAAACTGTTTCCACACAGACCGAGCAGCAAGCTGTAGTACCTAAGTGTGTATTAAGTTTATGTTCCTTCATCATAAAGCCCAAACAAAATTTTTAACCAAAAGAGGTCTTAACCAAGGTCACAGATTAAAATCACTATTATTTTTCTTTCAGCGATCATGTCACTTAGAACTTATTGTTCTACAATATCAAGATAATCTTAACCAGATTTCTCTGCAAAGCAACAACATGACAGTTTCAAAAGTAGTTTCACTCCTTTCCACGACATACTCGTGACAGATTCCCTAATCGTTTGACCTCATCACGTACATGCTATCAGAATGTAAACGAAACGCAATTGGCCGTGTCATTTTAAAAACAAAACATTAATTAGCTCTTGAAACAACTTATTTCAAAAAGGAAGAAACAACTTCATAAACAAGTATAGTATTCAACAGCTTGTGTTGCCAAAATTGAACGGAGCCGACCTAAATAATGTTTGGAACGCTTGCTTTACGCTGTTCGACATTATGGTAGCTGATGGAAATTTTTTAGCGATCCAAAATGTTTTAGTACATCAAACAAAACAAACTTTCAAGCTTTATTGTATACCATTTAGATAAAATGTAAAAATTAACATTTAACAAATGAATTTTGATAAATATGTTTCTTATAAGAATCTAACTACAATTTTAACTCAAATGACTACACTTATTGGACTTTCATATCCTTGTGTCAGTGGGAAGGCTGAAAGGATAAGTAGTATGTATTTTTAATTTTTCAAATAAGTTACGTAGGCGACCAAATATGTAATATGAAAGGAGAGAGAAATAATAAAGAATAACAATATTTTATTTTTTATGTCAAAAAACACAATAAAAGGATATTTTCCTGTTCGTTACCTTGGGTGAAAGAGATTAGTACGGTTCTACGTCAACACAATGATAAACTTGACATGATTATAATCTTTAATTTGCGGAGTATGACTCTCACTTTTTCATGATCACGTATGTACCTAAACTATGATATTGTAATAATCATAACAGGTATGTCAGTATATGAAAAACTCCTACAATGTATGGCAGTTTAATTTGAAAGTTGGCACATAAGTGCTACCTCATCGCAAAGATAATATTAAAAATGTATTTCCGCACGAAAACAAAAAGATACATGAAAGTAACTTCTTTTTTTAAGGGTTAACAAACCCTGCTATTAAAAATCTAGCAACTAATGTCCGGTTTCACCCGGGTGCCGACTTTACCCATGGCTTTCCCAAAATTTTCATTCACAACAATAAATAAAAATTAAATTGTTCGTCGTTCTCAAGTTTAGTGCAGCTCTCGATTCGATTTTATTTCTAGAATGGTTTAGATCACACTTGACCAAAAGAATAAAACGAAACTAGCTAAGTTACGAAACTTAATTATTCAGAATTTGTTAAATGAAGATGTTTTAATGAGCTTTGTGAACTTACATCAAGTTAAGAAGTTCTCAACTTTCTAAAGTCTTTGTAAGGATCTGCTCTCCTTACTTAGACTGAATAGACTAAGTTAATGTGCCAGCATTAACTCTCTCGGTCCACGACAAATAACTCATACGATAATTGAGGTTACACAGTTAGCTGCTACGTGGGTATATATTATTGTGAATAGTTCGCAATACTTTCACCAACTCATCCCACTTAAAGCGGCTAAGATGCGATTAAATATTAAAAAGCGTATTTGGGTCATCAACATCAATATTAGATACGGTGGCGTACCTAGTATCGTTAATAAAGCAAAGAGTGAAATTATGATACCCATTTTCTTTTACCTTATAATAGCTACTCCCTTTAATTTAATGGATTAAGTACATACATTTTTAGCACAGAAACATTTTAGTTTTTCTCATCAAGGTCTCATCTGTGTGCAAAACTTTCAGTCAAATCCGTCAATCTGGTTTTGCTTGATTAATTAACACATAAATATTCATGTTAAGAATAGGATTACATTATTAATAAGATAGGATTAGTAAGGCTATAGCGGTTTATTACGCCAGCTTGGTCGCATGACACGAAGCATTGATGTGTTTAGACTCGATTTTATAGATGACTTGGTGTAAATGCCGGCTCTTCATTCTTCGCATGTTCAGTTGTGTTGTGGGTTTGTGAGTTCTATCGTCAGTCCTCATACAGAATACTTATTATGTAAACTAGCTGTTGCCCACGGCTTCACTCGTGTATAATTCTGTTTCTATTTCCGCTTCCTATGGGACTGGGACCAAGTTGGATTAAGTAAAAAACATCCAAATATCTTCACAGACTTTCACATTTATAATATTACAATAATATCAATAATAGGATTAATAGGATTAACCTTTTTTATTATATTTTATATATATATGATATAATTACTATTAATACTGAATGTTTTTAAGTGCGAAAAGGTAGGTTATAAAAGTATTAAGTAACTAATTCATTTATTGTAAGTATTATTGTTAGTCATAGCTGGGCATTAACTCGTTAATCCGTTAATCGTTAATTAACGAAGTTAACATTTTGAGTAACGGATTAACTTTTAAGTTAACTTGAAAATATGTTAACGGACTCGTTAACTTCCGTTAAATTTCCCTAAGTCCGTTAATCGTTAATCCAACATATTCTAACACGTATGTTCGACAACTGCTGCAAGTGCTGCAACGCTACCGAAACGTCAGTACACAAGTAGTTGTTCAAATATTCGCGTGTAAATCCCGAAGACTACGTATGAGTAACTATAAACCGCGAAAGCCTAAGAATAACATCTCAAAATTAGTTCGTCTGATTAGTGTTTCGTTTAAAGCGCAACTAGTTAATCATCCAGTTGAATGAAAAATAATTGTTTGTCAACATGCCTACCCGTCTCTTTTTGTTTCTAACCTGTTAACTGCCAGAACCAACATTTATTATAAGGAGACTAGCTTACCGCCCGCGGCTTCGCCCGCGTTGATGTCGATTATCGCCACAAAGTCTTTTTTACCCGACTGCGCAACGCAAAGGAGTGGTAATGTGTTTAACAGCCTATGTATGTATGTATGTATGTATGTATGTATGTATGTATGTTTGTATGTTCCTTTGAAGCACTATACAGACCAAACGCCTGGGCCGATTTTCATGATTCACACGTCAATCGATTCCTCTTAGTCCGGCGAGTGTCACTAAAGACATGACGTCAGTGAAAATTCAATATGGCGACTACTGGCCGCCATATTGTGAAAATTAAAAAAATGAAAGTCAGCAAACTATGTCAAGTAGGGTATCGTTGAATAGGTATTTAAAAATCATTTTTAGTTTCCCTTCAACATTTTTCGATTCCATTGACCATTTAGGATCTATAGCGATTTAAAGTTGCGTAACAACAATTCATAGGTTTTTATTAGACAGTAGGAAGTCAAATCGGGAAAATAGCTGGCTAGGACACTTATAACTGAAAAATTTAAAAAATAAAAAAATATAATTTAGAAATTAAAAAACCCGACTGCGTAAAAAACTAAAAAGAAAAAAAACAAGCACTCAGATGTCCGGTGGGCTAGAAACATAACAACTTAACAGTCGGGATCCACTATTCAACAGCCAATCTTATTTTTCAATGGAGTTCTAAACTTTATTAAAAACTAGCCGTACCCCGCGGCTTCGTTCGTGGCATACTTCGTTCCCGTGGCAGGATAAAAAGTATCCTATGTCTATCTCCTATTTCTAAGCTACCTTCCCATCAATTTTAAGCCAAATCGATCCAGCCGTTCACGCGTGATGCCGTGACCAAGGGAAACAGGGATTCAATTTTATATATTTAGATGTTAAAGAATTTTTGTATTTGCAAGTAAATGAAAAAAAAAATAATCCAAAGCTCATAATAACTTCCTACGTCTTTTTGACCCCGTTAGGGAGTTTTTTTTATAAAATTTTCTATACACGTGTCCTATCAATTTTGTTAAAACATAAGGATTTGCGCTATCCCATATAACCTTTGCCCCCATTTTTCACACCTTTAGGGAAAGAATTTCGAAAAATCCTGTCTTATCGGATGCCTACGTAACACGAAGAATATACCCTCTATTTCAGGTTTCTACGATCAGCAGCGGTTTAGGCTGTGCGTTGATCCGTCAGTCAGTCCCTTATATCATTCAGGACAAAGCATTTTACGATGTATAGATGCAAGTTTTATCACGTGTTAACGGATTAACGATTAACGTTAACTTGCGTTAATTTTTCTGAAAAGAAACGCTTTAACTGTTAACGAAGTTAACTTTTTCAGTAACGGATTAGCGGTTAACGAAGTTAACCATTTGATTAACGGTGCCCAGCTATGTTGTTAGTATATTTTTCCTCAGATGGTTAGTATGAAATATTAAAGAGTTCAAGGTGTATCAAGGGCAGAGAGAAATAAAACGCAGATCACGTATCACGACCACGTTTGAACTATTAATTTCACAAAAAAATAGTTTTGTAGAAATTCACTCATTTATTTTCACTTGTCGAGATGAAAACAGACCTGAGTCATGAATTTTAAAAATAGTCAACTTGTGTTTATGTTTACGTTGGTTTTCATTGCAAACTATCCGATGTAAGATCTTTTAACTTTTTATTTGTTCATTGTATTTTTATGATTCTGAAACTCTTTTACGATTGTTACTCTACCAGATGTGTATGTAAACGCCTTTTTTATTAGTTTTGCAATAATGTATGGTTTGCCTGGTTTGTTGTCATAGATGACTACTGCTCCGCCTTGGGAAGTAGCGTGATGATGATACATAACATTCATCAATAAACAGACTATCCAACACAATAAGAAATACGTAATTCGAATCAGTAATTCCTAAGATTAATGCGTCCAACCAAACAAACAAACCCTTCGGTTGGGAAGTTGGATCAGACAAAAAGCCGTTAATAGAAAGAAGAAAAAGTAATCGGACCACGGTCTTCATAGTGAAAGCCTCGAATCCAACCAGGAACAACGATAAAATGATGATGATCACGATAGCATACAAGTTGTTACGTCCGACGTTTGTATTGATGATATCCTTGTCGTTACATTAACTTCTCACAGACCATGGAAGTACTCCAGTACTTCCTTTATAATGCAATGCCAACAAAAAAGCAAGTACATTTCTTAGAACAGGTAATAGTCTATCACGCTAGTAATGTTACACAGTCGTGTATTGCAGATGAGAAAAGCAATTCCAGGAAACTATAATGGACCGTCGAGGTACATTACGACGATAACGGTCAATGTTGCGAAAGAGCAGCAAAACATAGTCTATTATTCAGTGCAATAACATCCTCGAAATAAATGGATGAGATGTTACCCCTAAAAGGAGCTCTTGTGAGGTTGGATATTATCCGAAATAATGAAGTTAGACAGCTTCTAAGGGTAGATTGAGGCTTCTGTGGCACAATTTGTGCTTTGTCAGAATTACAAAAGTGTAGCCAAAAATATTTCTACTGATATTATTCACATGCTTGTAGAAGTAGGTATTATCTTCGAAGGCGTATGAAGAGTCATTGCCTGGTTGATTAATGTAACTTCGCTATCTAGAGGAATAAAATATTTGAGTTCGGTTGATAATTATTGAGACTGTCAACCGAACTCAAACAAAATAGATCTCCAGTCTGCAGTGTTACCAAGCTTCAAGACAAACTTTACAATTTCTACTATTACACGTAGTACTGGTAAAAAATCCATGAAACTTGGCAATGCATGCAGTCAGCGTCAAGAGTACTTTCACATATTTTAATATTCAGTTCTAAAAATCGAAAGGAAAAACCAAACATTAAAAACCTTATCTTCTGAGGAAAAGTTTTATAAATTTCAGCACCTTTTATAGCTGGCTGTACTCGAGTTAAATAAACATTAGGAAAAAAACACAGTAAAGAGGCCGTGAGGCAAACATTATTGGCATACAGTTGAAAGCCTCGCTCGCTTCCTTTTATTAGTAACGGCAATCAGTAACCGCCGCGTGAAGGTTTCCGAATTGTTAACTGTGTGATCCTTGAATTACAGCTGAATAAAAACTATTGTGAGAATAGAAAGTCAGTACTTAGTGAAGACTTCATAAAATTAAATCATTTGAACATATGACCAACACCAATGACGTGACATTTGAGAGACGGGCAGTTAAAACTTAAGTAAATTCGTATGATCCGCATGATGAGGGCTTTAGCAGCTAGTTTAATAATCTAGAGCAGATTTTCAAGAATGTTAAGAGTACCAGCAACCGGCGTGCATGTATGAAAACTATTATGAAAGAAGAAGAAACGAAAGGCGTATGCTAGGATAGTAGCCAGTGGAAAGATTTTGTCTCTACCTGCCCCAATGTGAAAGAAGCGTGACTATTTGTATGTAGTTATGTACGAGTATGTAATTCGCCACTTTTGAAATGTAGACAAGTCACTCGCTCGTTCAATTAATGAAGACATTTCTTACATTAAGATACTAAATTGAAATCAAATAAGTCATTAAGAAAAACCTAAGTAGCGAAGTCTGACATCATCTCTTGCCACCTCATAAGTATGTATTTGGGTAAATACGCTATCATTAGATACATAATGATCGGTAAACAAAATGATAGATTATACACAAGGTCATCATCATCACTTCATTATACAAGGCCTTCACTTCGGATGCCAGGGACCGCTACTTTTTCTCTTCTTCTAGATTGGCCAACACGACATATTATGGGAGCGACTGCTGTCTGACCTCCCAACTCCGAGAAAAAGCCTGCAACGGAGCCTCGTCCAACCAGCAAGAGAGGTTTGGCCCCATATAAATTATTAAAGACTATGTATGTTGCAATTAGAAACCATATTAGATGCATTATAGTAATGTTTAAGCACAAAAAAGAAAGTATTTAACTACGAGTATAATGCATCCTTTTATCTCATAACAGACAAGACATCTTTGAACAAAATGGAAAGTTGACACTTAACCTGAACAAAACATTAGAAAATACGATACGTAACTTAACTATCGTATTTTAATATATTTATGAGTTTATTAAGTATATATTAGTGTTTGTATGTCGTCTGTATGTATGTTTGAAGATGTACTCGGTATTTGTCGACAGTAACCGCAAGCTAATCATCAGAGGGTGTACTTATTTGACACCTTAAAAGAGTAAAAAAGTGACGTAAACTATTATTATACTAAGAGAGAACTCAGTTGGCAATATAGAAGTTCTCGACTTGAACCACTACACTACCGACATAACCTCAGATCGCAAAATATAGAAGCTAGAGGGTCGACCCACTACATTACCGCTACCGATAAACTTATTGAAAATTACTTAATACAATTATTTTGGCTCAATTGGCGGAAATAATGATACAGTAATTGAACCCGTGACCTCTCATAGAAGCTACTCACGGTGTCTTACTTTGATGTTAGAAATTTCTTTGCTTGTTTGAAATCTGACTGAATCTAAAAATCACGCACAAATTTGTGGTTACACACATCTTGATAGCTATAAATTTTCGACATTTTAACTACATCCGAAGTAGTGTTTCAATTAGTATCTCAATGACTATGTAATTCAGGGTTTTTGTAACCGAAAACCAACCATTACGTTGCGATTGAGAAATCATTCTAAAAATATCGAAATAGTACACTTTAGGTCCAGAATTAACGAGGCAGTTTTTGTAATATTTCTAAACTGTTAACCATTACGCGGGTCATGTGGCTGTTAACCATACGACCTGTAAACGCTGGCAATTACAAATTACGCAATATAAAATCAAAAGGACATGCTTCGCAGCTATTGCTTGTGTGCCACAATGCTGTGAAGACGTTTAACATAATATAATTCGCGACGCGATTGGCTACAGGCTGATATTTACTTCAGACTTGTTGAGCAATATCTACGTGATGTGATTGGTCGATAGTTTGGTTTCTATACTAACGAACATTAAGGCCATTTACATCTTAATTCCATACTTTGATCATCAGAAATGTCATTTGCGTTTGAACGACCGTTACCCATAAAGATCTGTATTTTAACTGCCGCACTCAGAGACGTTTAACGGATACTTAAGTTGTTCCTTAGTAAAATTTGAAAAAAGTTACCACTCAGAGTCAGTTAAGGATTCATTAACACCCCTAATGACACTTTAAAGTTAAGTGATACAAAACCCTTACTTAACTTTTAAGGATTGATTTTTACATCTAAAAAAATAGAATTATCGTGAGGAAATCCTCATGGATACCCACCTCGTGGCTAGCCGTGCCCCAATTAGGTCTTTACCTATGAAATTGCCGTTATGTACGAAAAAAATGAAACGATTTTATTTTCATGTATTTTTATTTGTATTAATCGAAGTAGTAATTACCCATACAATCAATGCATCTTTGCCAACGCAGCGGCAGTTTATTGATGCGGTGAGCTTCTAACCCCAGTTCTTGCAACTTGGAGACCGTCTGCTGTGCAGTATAAGGTCGCACATTGTCGTGTAGGAGCAACGGAGACGAGAGATTGAATGCTAGTTGCAGATGTGCTAGTTTCTCCATCATTGTGTTCAGTTCTTCACAGTATACATCTGCAGTAATGCTCACCCCGTTTGGTAAGAAGCTGTAATGAATCACACCGGGCGCTAGACCACCAAACAGTCACCATCACTTTTCTAGGGGTAAGTTTTCGTTTAGGGCATTGTTTAGGTGCTGAACTAGGATCCAACCAACTTTCCGAGCGCTTGCGATTATTAAACAGAATTCATTTTTCATCGCAACTAACAATATCATTTTAAAATTCCTTTATTTCTGTGTCTGTTGAACAATGCACAATTGACATTGGCAGTTGTCAGTGATGCCATAGAATAAAAGAGTCCAGATGTTTTATTATCAGTATATGAAAATAGGTATTTAATTTCATCTATATATAAAAACTAACAGTAAAAGAACGGATTGTAATTTATACTACTATAAATAAAAGTTTTGAATATGTTTAATATTATTTTTCTACTTTTTACTGTTAACGCTTTTTAGGTGTGGCTACACCGACGCCTTATCGATGCCCTATCGATACTGTGATTTTGTCACTGCACCGCTCTACAAAACTTAAAGTTGTGATTAACTAATGTACCCTTAAATTATGACTCTGGGATGTTCCATCAATTAACAGATTTAATGATAATTAGTTAAGTATCATTTAGGACTAATTTAAGGAACCTTTCTGAGTGCGGCAGTAAGTCAAGTCAAGTTTAGATTAGTTAAGTCAAATTATTCGCTGAAGTTAGTTATAAAATACGTTCACAATCTTTAGGTGGAGATATTGCAGAGCGTGACAATATTAAAATAAAAATTTATGATTTACAACATACTATGAACAGCAATTTCAGCAATTTGTAACGATAAATTTGCTATAGAGATTGCTGGACTGGATTGATTGGACACAACATGATATGGTTGTGTACGGTATGGCGTGAGGAGGCGATATTTTGCGCAATGATTCACTAAAATCTCCCTGAGTACTATTTTGATATTAGATACGCTAAGTGGTAACATCGGGAACCTTTTTCTTCTTTGTCACCAATCAGACAGTCTCTCCCACAAAAGTCGTATAAGCCAAAGCAATAAGAGGAGTAAACAGAAGCAATCTAGGCAAAAAGGCTTTGGATGCAACCGAGATCAACCCAAAGATCATGATAAATTCTTATAGTACCTATGTGACATTTTGTACTGCGCATATTCCCAGAACCAGAATATTAACCTGAGAACTCACAACACAGTTCTGTTAATAAGGAAAAAGGTCAAAGGATTTAATGAGACCACAACTGGGAGCTCCTGAAATTAATGTTAGAATATTTATAAAGGTAAAATGCTGCCTACGCTTACAATTAGAAACTGGAACTGACACAATGGAGTAAAGTCCATTTAGTTAACATCGCGTATTAATTAGATTATTTCGACGTTTCCTGTAACTCCAGACCAAATATTTGTAACTGTCTTTTTACCTTTTATAAGAAAGTTGATAGGGGCGTAAGAAATTACGCCCATGGATGAATTTTTGATTGCTGTTTGTTTGTTTTTTAATGCTAACGTTATGAAACCTAGTAGCACAACGCTATATTGAATGAAATTTTAAGCAATTGCATGCTAACTATTTTCCAATGATTTTCTGATCGGAAAAAATGATCATCCAGGACGGGACTTGAACCCGTGACCAGTCCCTTACAGGGGGAATGCTCTGACCAACTGAGCTACCTGGACCCATCCCAGATGCTCGAAATTTTCCGATATATTCTATATGCCCATCAGGTCTGCGAGCTTCTCAGTCTAACTTTTTTATTAGTTACGTCTTACCATCTAGCAGGGTAACCACTGGATGGTAACTGTGCAGTCTATAAAATGATGACCAACATTATTGATTCCAATAATGAAAAATACTTAAATTGTGGTTCTCAGTTTGATCAACTAGATAACTTACCATCGAGAGCTTCCGGATTTTTAATCCTGGTCATTACACTACCAGCGTGAACCCGCTCCTAACACAAGCAATTCAGCTTAGCTGGAGAGATTAACAGAAATAATTGTGATTTCAATTACCAGCACTTTAAAAAGAAGTGGCATAGGTAGGTATATAATATTACCTAGGCCGTATGTAAAAAAAATAATGTTTATCTAGCAAACACAATAAAAAATGAGGCATGAGGAAGAGCCGAATTGAGTATTGTCATGCCCAAGGTTAATCCTTATAAAGAAGACACCTCCACTATAGCCATTATTACTTCCGTAAAAAAACTGTTTCTAATTCGGAATTTAACAAACAAACAGCGCGGCTGTTTGTTTGTTTTGGCGTTGAACATTTGAAACCATTGTACAATTCATCATTTATCGTTGTCCTCATTGATGCTTTACTAATATTATAAAGAGAGAGGTCGAATTCCGTGAGTTTGTTTAAGTAAATGTCTGGAGTTATCTTCGGAACGACAGCACTCATTGGAAAAATGTTTTAACATTTGCCTGGTACTTCCTGATGCACTCATTTAACACCATTATGTGTAAATTACGATACATGCAGAATTAAAAATATATATAAACGTAAAAATATATTAAAAAACTAGCTGTTACCCGCGGCTCCGCTCGTGTGAAATTTTGTTCCCGCAACCCGTGACCCACAGGAACCTATTCCCGGGATAAAAATTTTATACCAGACTATAATCTATCTAGAAAGAGACAGGAAAAAACGCGGGCGGGGCCGGGGGACTGGTTTTATTTTTAGTTCTTTCATTCAAAGGTTTATGATTAGACCTCAAACTGTTATATACTTAGGTGTTATAGTCAATTTCGTTACGATTACGGAAGTCGGAAACAAAGTCATATAACCAATTAACATGTCATAAATAACAAAATGGCACATTGTGTTCGAGTCTGTGACGATTACGACACGTTTGCGTCAATCCACACCATACTTACATACACTTATGCCGAAAAACTAGGTTAAAAACCGCCTCAAGACAATGAATTTAAGAATTTTTTGGATCGCCACTCGATAATACAGAACGTAACTCTGTGACTGTCTCCTCTCCTTACTAGGCTTAATAAAACATTGAGTTGGGTAATATTATCTATGTACAACATGTACAAATAAATAATACACACAAATGAATAAAATTAAAGTGTCTGCTTCGAATATTAAAATAACAGGTTCTAAATCAATGCATATTAGTTTACACTATACGTATTACAAAAAAGATTTTCTTTTAATTTCTGCCGCGTAAAAAAAATAAATGTTAATAAGAGGCAGTCCTAAGAAAACAGAAATCTGTGTGAGCGAATCCACTGGCCAAGGCTAGTAAATAATAATACTACAGGCAATATGCCATCGATCTCGACCAAGACCGAGCTCCATCACAGCTCCATGTCTCGCTACCATGAAAGGCAAACGCGCTTCTTATAAGGCTCAAGCTTGTCACATCTCCTTTTATCGACAATCCAATGAGATAAGAACGCTATCGAAGCAGGATTCCCATTCATGGTAAACACAGGCTTTCGTTGATCAGATTTCACCGATTCTTCTTGTTAAGGTACAGTCAGCATTCATCACAACTTATATTGCACAGTAATGTTTTAAAAAAATACAGATAATACCAATCGCGAGAGATTTTAATATTTTTTTTATTTCAATGTCTAAAAAGTTGACAGATCTCATGTAGAATCGAACAATTTCTGATGTTATCAATAACATCAGATATCAATCAATCAATTAGCCTATTGCAGTCCTTTGCTGGACATAGGTCTCTCCCAAGGTACGCCATAGCACCCGATCCTCCTGTTTGCACACCCAGTCTATTCCAGCAAGGACGTCCTACCTTCCGTTTGCCGATTCGCGTCTCCACCTAAGGACTCGTTTGCTCCACCGGACATCGTTCCTTCGGCAGATGTGACCAGCCCATTGCCACTTCAGCTTACTTATTCTATGAGCTATGTCGGTGACTTTAGTTCTTTGGCGGATGACCTCATTACGAATTTTATCTATCAGTAACTCCACAAAAGCTCGCTCCATCGCCGCTACGTGTCTTTTGATCGATATTACTGATGTAGGTAAAAATGTTAGATCAATTTTAATCTGCTGACTATACGTTGCTTTCGAACGAATATGTAAAACAACACGTTTGTTTACAATCTCCACGATATCTGCGTGCCACTCGGCAAGTGTTACAACAGTTACAAGAAGCGCTGTATCATACCTACATAAAACTGTTGAGTAATATATTTAACATTTCATAATCGCAAATGCATTCCAAGTACTTGCCGATTCGTATTAAGACGCTTTCCCGACCAAATGTTCTTAAGCACACGTTTCCTCTTTGCGCAAGACCAGTACGTATATACAGATTTATGAATAACTTCAACACAAAAACAATTTTAGAATAATTTAACGCACGCAGCATTTTATACTTTCCTATACTAACTAATTAGATAGAAAACAAGAATGCCAAGCGCCTTTTTACAAGCGTAGTATATTAATTTATGTAATGTTGTATACTATGTTAGCGTTAGTATGTTAATATGGGACAAATCTTGGAAGCTAAATTAGAACCACTTCCTGACGTCAGATTTGGTTCAAATTTGGTCCATAGGAACTTCTAAAGTATTCTAAACTAAACAGGATAAGCCAAATGAGTTAGACTAATTCTTTTTGAACTTTAGTTAGGATCCCAGGGTCCCTTACCCGAAGGGTGAAAACGGAACCCTATTACTAAGATTCTGCTGTCCGCCTGTCTGTCTGTCTGTCAGTCACCAGTCACCAGACTGTATCTCATGAACCGGGACAGCTAGACCATTAATTTTCACAAAGCAAATACTAAAACCAAAATAAAATAACATATTTACCTACTTAAATGGCAAAAAAATCATGTATTGTTGTGGCCCCCATACAGCAACATTATTTTTTTTGCCATTTTAACCCTTCGTGTGCAAATCCTTCTCGCACTCGAACGGTTTTTAATATTAACGATAATAATGAGGGGTATTCTTGTAAAGTGTTATTAATATATATATAGCTGCTCGTGCTGATTCACTCACTCATTGGTCACCTCTCCTGAACAATTTTGTATGAAATTTTTTTTTTTCACCGATGGTTACGTATAGAGGTTGGAAATTCATTCGGAGGAAAAATATGGAGAGAGCTGATGATGGAGGATTTCGGAGACGGGTGAAGAGCACGCTTAAGGTATTGAAGATAGGTTGGTGGTGCTTGAGCAAATGTCACTCGAAACGTCATTCAATTGCCAGTGACCTGAAAAAAAATTCAAAATGGCGAAAAAAAAATGGCCGCCATAGAAATTTCCTCGGTGTCCATCTCGGAGAGTATAAAAGATGGAAGAGTAGTTTCTTCGCAAAAGATGATCAGGATCCAAAGGTCTACTCGATGAATAGAAAAAAAATTCAAGATGGTGGAATTTATTTTTCTATAGAAAATGTATGGCGAACATTGAATAGACTACAAGTTTTGAACTATGCAAGACTTTGATTTATACATAGTTTCTTTTTAAAATGTTTTTGTGGAAGAACTCTTAGTCAGAAATATGTAGATAGATGATGATCGAGGGTTTGGAAGATGGGTGAGAAGCACGGCCAAGGTATTAGACATAGGTGAGGGCTGCTCAAACAAAAAATACTTGAAACCTCATCCAATTGGCAGGGAGATGGAAATAAATCCAAAATGGCGGATTCAAGATGGCGTCAACAGAAATGTCATGGGTGTCTCTATCAGAAAGTATTAAAGATGGATGAATTGTGTTTCGGTTCACCTCTGCTGTATTTTTTTTCCCTGATGCTTTCATATAAAGGACGAAAATTCATTCGGAGGAAAAATATGGAGATTTTGGAGACGGGTGAAGAGCACGGCCAAGGTATTGAAGAGAGGTAGGGAGTGTTCAAATAAAAACCACTCGGAATCTCATCCAATTGTCAGTGAGCTAAAAATATAACCAAAATGGCAGATTCAAGATGGCGCCCATACAATTTTCGACAGCGTCTATCTCACAAAGTATAGGTAATAGAAGATAGAAGAGAGGTTTTTTGGCAAAAGATGATAAGGACCTAGCCTAGAGGTCTACTCGATGAATAGAGAAAAAATTCAAAATGGCGAAATTTATTTTACCATACAAAATATAAGGCGAATATTGAAGAGACAAATGTGCAAGACTTTGATATGCTTTTAACCGACTTCCAAAAAAGAGGTGGTTCTCAAAACGGCCCGTTTATTTTCATTTTTTTGCAAAGATTTTTTTAAATAAACAGTAGAAGTTTTCGTCTTGGTCCCATAAAAAAATCTGGATCCAACTCCTTAATCCTGATGCTGAAAGATTACTGCCTGCCTAGGCCCTAGGTTATCAAGATTCAGAAAGTGTTCATTGTGAATTAATATTATAGGTACCAAGCAACGACTTCATGGTTAGATTTCAAGTCCCAACCCCTCAACCCTGATAATGCAGGGTACAGCTGCGCTCACAAACTATAGTGATTCAGAAACTGCGGATGGTGCAATGCAATAATATTTTAAGTACCAAGCATAGACTACATAATTGAACTTCGGATCCCGACTCCGCAATTTTGATGCTGCAAGGTGCTGAACTCTTAAACCATGGGGATTCGAGAATTTCTTATATTTTTATTTATTTATAAAAACTTCATGCACATATGCAACAGGCATTCTCTACCAGTCAACCTTATAGGTGGTGTAGAGAATAACATAGCATAGCATAGCATAGAGAATAACATAACAGCATTTTAGGCATCAAGCAACAGCTTCATGATTACACTTCAAGTCTGAATTCCATAAACCTGATGATGCAGGGTACAACACTCCTAAACCATAGAGAATAAGGAACTGTTCCTGGTGAAATAATAGGTACCTATTGTAAATGCCGAGCATAGACTTTTGTTAGGTATTGAATTCCAAGTCCCAACTTTTCAATCTAACCACAAATTCACGGTTTTCAGATTTTTCACCCTATGTCTGCTATAAGGCATACCGATAGGTAGATATGCCAAAGTGATTTAATTCAACGGGATTTCTTGACACGACACGACAGACAGACAGACAGACAACGATGTGATCCTATAAAGGTTCCTTTTTAGGGTTCCATACCTCAAACCCTAAAACGGAACCCTTATAGGATCACTTTGTTGTCTGTCTGTCTGTCGGTCTGTCAAGAAACCTACAGGGTACTTCCCGTAGACCTAGAATCATGAAATTTGGCAGGTAGGTAGGTTAGGGGGAAAATCTGAAAACCGTGAATTTGTGGCTACATTACACAAAAAAAATTAAATTGTGGTCATGAACTAATAATTAGTATTTTAAGTAAGATAACTATATCAAGTGGAGTATCATATGAAAGGGCTTCACCTGTGCATTCTGAAACAGCTTTTTGTTTATTTTTATACGTCATAGGTTTTGAATTATCGTGCAAAATGTCGAAAAAATACGACTGTAATACGGATCCCTCCTTGCGCGAGCCTGACTCGCACTTGGCCGTTTTTTCCTTTTGAGATACGGAACCCTAAAAATGACTCCTCACGATCCATTTTAACTTTTTGTGTTAAAATTCATGTTAAAAGTACAATTTTAGTTCTTAATTTAAAGGTGAACCATGAACCGTACTTTTGACATGATAGTTGACCCATAGAGTTAAAATAGCGGGTGAGAAGTTATTTTTTACGCATTAAAAACACCTTTCTTAAGTTACCCGTGACTACTGTAGTAGGTACCGCTAGCGGTACTTTAGTGTTTCTTGAAAAGAATCAGTGCTGGCAAAATAATGGGTAATTGTTAATATCCTACCGGTTATTAGTCAGGTATGCAGAATATTTTTATTTTATAATATTTTTTTTTTTTGTTTTGAATGTCTGACAATGGGAGAACCACGTAAAAAAAAAACGAGCTGGGGCTATACCTCCTGGGTGGCTTGGAAACTGGCCCACTACTCTTTTTTATATTATAATAAAGACGTATTAATTACACGAAAAAGTTTATATACGTAATATAAAGAACTGTAGAGGGCCAGTTTTCAAGCCACCAAAGCTAATATTTTACTGTTTCAGATATTCATTTTGTAAGAGTTCACTGTTCAGTAACTTATGAGTTTCTTTAGTGTTATAGCTCCCCGGAGTCACGTGACCTGAGGAATATAACTACATTCTTAATATAATATTGGAAAATCGGTCAAGTGCGAGTTGGACTCGCAAAGAAGGGTGCCGTACCACCGTACAAGAAATAACACTTTATTTTTTAAATTTTCATGCTATAGCGGCAATAGAAATACACATTCTGTGAAAATTTCAACTCTCTACCTATTGCGGTTCAAGAGATACAGCCCGCTGACAGACAGAAGGATGGACGGATAGCGGAGGCTTAGTAATGGGGCCCGGTTGGAACCTTTCTGGTACAGAACCAAGAAAAACTGTTACATAATTACTTACACACCAAAACCTTAAATCCAAACGGACCCCTGTTCCAGGTTCCTGTTGTCCACTCATCTACGTGGTCCGCTTTAGCGGGCCGCGCACCCACGCGCCGTACTAGTCTGGTATATAAAGTGTACCTATAACACTTTGCATACCTGATAACACTTTAACGGGAATACCTAATAAAGATAACATGCCATAGCATAGGGTGCCACGAAATATTACTATATCGATTATTATAATCTTACTTTAGGGCTTAAAGGGGTATTAATATCCACATTGCAACTAAGTACTTTGTAATATTTTTGTGCGAAGTTAGTGCTGATAACGAGTACTGTTTCCTGACTATACCAAGAATCCTACTATCCTACTAATTTTATAGACGCGAAAGTTTGTTAGTATGATTGTTTGTTACTCTTTCACGAAAAACAGCTGAACGGATCTGGATGAAATTTGGCAAAAGGATAGATTAGTGGTTTGGAATAACGCATAATATATGCTACTTTTCTTATCGGAAATACGTTCCAGTGTGTTGCGAGAACGGGATCAGAATTTTACGCACGCGGAGCCGTGGGCAACAGCTAGTTTATAATATTGCTCAACCCGCGAATCGAATCATACCCCGCAGCAGTTTCATGCATACCCCTCTCCTATTGAAACAATGACTGATTGTTATAATAAGTGCCTATCATTATATCTAACATTTCTAACAATGCGCCACATGACAAACCTGTTAGTATAGTCTAGATTTCTAGATATTCTATTATTCTGCTAAGACAGGAGAACTTAGTATAAATTATAACAAATTATTACCTGCGTAATTGTACGAGTACCTATTTAGTAAAAACTATGAGTAAGGTGATGGGCGTGGCGGGATTTCCCGTCCGAATTAGTCACTGTCAGAGAACTCAAGGCCACGTTGTAGTAAAGAACTTTTTAAGTTATATTTGTTATCATTGATAAGCTCACGTTTGAAACACGTTCGCATGTCTAGACGGAACCCATTCCCTCGATTTTGTCATATTTCTAAGACATAGCTTGTCGAAAACACGGCAGACCAACTCGAGGCGAAGATGCCCAGGTTGAAGCTTTCCGAAAACACAGATTCAGACAAGGAGTTTAACTCCTCAGCTGTACCTACACGCAAATGAGTGAGTTGCCAAAACGTTATGTGCGTACAAAAATGAGCGCAGTGTCGCCGTGCGTTTGGTCATCGTTGGTAGAAAGGACCTGGAGCACATACTATTAAAAATGCATCCTATAAAATACCGATAGACTTGCACAATGTAACAACAAACAATAAAAAGCGAAACAAGCGCTTCGGCTTCGATTCGAATGCAAGAGATTTGATTCATAGCACAAGAATAAGCTGCACATCGACTTGCCTTTCAGTAGTATGCTACTTACTATTATCAGCCAAAACATTTTAACCAATCTTGCTTTTACTAGCTAAATATTTGCTTAGTGGTGACTTTGTATTCCTCTACTGCCACAGGGTACAAAAGAATTGAAAAGAAAATTAAGAAAAAAAACTAAGTAATATCGTCTGACTGGGGAAGTACGTGTGAGTACGTGTGTTGTATGCTAATAAAGTAGAATTTCTAAAGCTCCTTAGGGCCTGCGCAGACGAAAGGCTATTGTCCGCAAAGGATAAGTCTGTGAACCGTGGAAAAATGTCAGCCTGAAATTGCTCTTTTGTTCGTCGCCAGTTCAGTGAAATCTACGCTATGACTCATTGCGAGATTATGTACTTGAGTTTAAAAGAAAAAGACGAATTAACAAATATTTTAGCATAGAAAATACTTAGACCTGGCTCAGGAGTGTCTGCACACTTTTGTCCGGAATGGCTCGTCAATACTAAAAGCATGGGTTTTTGCCATCTTCAAGTAATTTTGGTATTCGCGTCTAATAATAACATTCTGTCTTACTTATTAAACTACAACTTTTAATGCAGCTTTATCGTCAAATTATTGTCCATTTAAAGAATACGATGCAATAAGAGCCCAAAGCCCAAAGCACAGCAATATTCTGCGTGGTTGAACGATTTTATACATTCTATAAAAAATCTAGTCTTAAATAAAATAACTGTACTTATAGAAAATATTAGTATTCTCAAAAACTTCTTTTTCTTTAAGTTACTTAATAGTAAAAAGCCGCAGATCATTATTCTTAAAAGACAAAAGACAATAACCCCTCATTTCAATTCTGCATTCCCATTGTAAAAACTCTTGGCGCCGCCGACATTAAATTGAGTGTAATCGATAAGTCAACCGTTTACTGTTTACCCGATATTTTTAAGAGAGGGCAATGAGTTCTTTCACTCGTGTCACCGCTACATGGAGAGCGAAGGGCATGACACCCAAAATTGCGGCATAAAGTGCTCCTCACTCGCCTTTCTTAACTGAAGTCGGAGGATATCAAGTCCGCCCTACTTAAGGCGTCATACTAAATTTCTGACGATTTCTTTCCTAGATTCGCAGGTACTCGGGCACGCTCCGATAGAAGATTTTGCGTTTGGTTTTTATAGGTTCAATCAGAATGAACACTCACATTGTTTATAACAAATTAAATTTATTAAGGAAGGTATAGTAACATGCTGTATGTTTATAATAATCCATAAGGAAATAACTATCAGCTCCACTCCAACGTATAAAATAGCCGCTAAATATTGAAGAGTACATAGTCCTGTACTCTTCAAATTTATTGTCACAGAATCCTGTGTAATCCGCAGCTTATCCTTAAGACAGGCGGTTAAAGTTCGAACTTCGGTCACGCACCTCTGACCCTTCAAAGTTCACGAACGTATTAGAAATTGTATTATCATTTTATCTAACGGTGAAGGACAATGTCACTACGTCGTCGTGGAGAAACCTGCACGTTTAAGAGAAGAGAGAGGAGATTAGAGGTCGAAATTTGACCACAGAATTATGTAAATACTAGTCCTCCTTCTCATTCTAAACGACTCACCTGCGTTTGATTATGTGGGTTACACCATCACCTGTCCGACACCACAGGAAATGAGTGGCCACCGGCAAGGTGTTGGGTTCATGGCAATACATTATTATAATAATCAGTCCCGTATTGTTTCTGTCGAAAGTTGGTAACCCTAGTGCAGGTGATATAAAAAGCGTTTTAAAATTAACGATACGCCGCCGGTCGTTCGCGTCTAGTGCCCGAAGTAATAAACATCATTGATTTCTCAACCTTTCGATAGACTAACATCGATTGCGGTCACGGATATAATTTAACCTGGCCTGACCTGACTCTTCGCGATCGGTGTAAACACTTATCCACATGCAATGAATACCCGTTAATTTTAATTCGTACATAAATTGAGGACCCCTTGAACGTGAACCGCTCTTCGAAGGAAATAATATGATAATAAAAAATGTGTTATGCCGGATACACACTAAATGACTGAAAAATAACAATGGCTAATGAACAAACGCGAATAAATCAGCGTGACGCGGAAGAATTAGCTCCTTGAGACAGATACGCAAATATAAACGAGTGCAGTTTGCTCTTAAAGCACATAAGAAGCGAATGTGATTAGTCTCACACTTCTCACTCCGGGATGCTAAAAACCAACCGCTATACCAGTCGTTTGCGCCTTCGTTCGGTTGGTGTATACCGAGCATTAGATATTGAAGCTATATTCACACAAATATTGCCAGTTATGTGGACGTTCGTGTTGGATGGTATAACGCGAAGTGCATACTTGCATAACAAAGCAATACAAAAGTGACCTTGTCACACTAGTTACATGTGAACAATCATAATATGAGAACCTGAAATGAAACGTTTACAATCGGCAGTAACTGGAATCATTACTTACACATACATCAGGTGGGGTGCAATCAAATTGGCGGATGAAACAATAAAAAAGCATGCTCAATTGAGGTCAGATTAGTCAACAAGCAAAACTAAATGATTACATTAACGTTCTGTCGTGGAGATTCCTAGAAAAATATAACTTAAATGCCCTTTTGAACATCAATGTTGCGGTACACTCGCCATCAAAAGCGAATCGCACTCGTAATGAGGAGAGATGTTTGTGTTTCCTTTAATATTTTATGAAAGGTAAATCAGTAACTTGGAATTCAATAAGCCACTTTCGAAGTCGACTGTACAATACAATCATTGAAGTAGTATTTTTTACTATTTAGTACTTAACAATTAATTGGTGAATATTGAGTTGACGTGTAATCGCTCGCTCGTTAAATTTAACTGTAACTGTAGGCTTACCATGAAATGAACTGTACATCCGAAATTGCGGAGCGAAGTTTCCGGCAATGTGATACTATCAAAGGCCGATACTAATAAATTTTTATCCCGCTACGCCTCAAAGACACGTGACACTTCGTTCGTCCTAAACCGCACCAAAGGAAATCCGAAGTAACTACATGGCACCTAATTACTACATATATTACGTTGCTGTTTCATGGTATCCCCATAATGCTCTCCTGGAGCCAGCTGACTCGGTCCATAATTGAGCGAGCCTAAATGAAAAGATATTGTATTAAGTAAGAGTTATTGACTTGTTTACTGACAATAAACAATACCATTATCTTAACAGGGCTTTTCTTCATACAGCATGAAAAATTGCTCGGTTGATGGGAATACACACCCGCCTCTGCATTCGTGGCACCACGAAATTTGGATGATATTATCTCTGCCTTCAGTGTTATACACAGCTTGAGCATGTGAGCGTATGTGTGGGGACACACACACATGCATAATTACGTACGCTATAGGTACATACATAGTTATGCATGTTTCATATTGTGGGGACACACACACATGCATAATTACGTACGCTATAGGTACATACATAGTTATGCATGTTTCAGGTGTCATCCGAGCTATTCCCCACCGCGAGTTGATTATACAAGTAAATTGTAAGTTTAGATTAAGCTCAGTCGTTACAAACAAAATATACAGATCGTTCGTCCACTGGTACGTTTTATTTATCACCGTGCAACCCTAACAGTATGTATTAGGCTTTTAATGAAATTAAACGTTCCAAGAAATAAGTAAAATAGTTTATATAATCGTGGACACTTACAAATAGGTACCTAGTCTTGTAGGTATCATTTATAATATTATGCCATGAAAAAATGCTGTATAATCCAGCTCTTAGATTAAGAGGGTTTGTCCACTGCCGCCGTCACCGAGACGTCAACGTCACCGAGAACGTGATGACGGCGCCGATTTAGTGATAAATACATTTAGCATGGTATCCACCCGCACGCCCGTTACCGATGACGGGCCGATGTGCCGGCAATACAAAATCGACCCAAAATAATCTCGTTCTCGGTGCCGCGGCCGTCCCGGTGTTGGCGGCGGTGGATAAACAGCCTGCCTTTTAAAACCAATATTTACCAAATGGTAAAGATCCCTATTTTATTTAGATTTTTGCATCCAACCAGCCCACTTACATGCCCTTACATAGTTGGTATGTCATTCGATCGCTGCAAATGTATACTATTATTTCCTGCGGGGACACTGGCCGGCCGGACGGACGATCCGCTTGTGGGTCACTTTGTCCATTTCTTCAGAAATGTATACTAAGTAATAATATTATGTATACATATATTCTATGGATACATACTATACAAAAACTGAGTGTTAACAGAGCATAAAATTATGCATGTATGACATGTATGTGTATTTACTTTCACAACACTACTTATCAATGGAAAGGCCAACACTGCAGTATTTTTCTTTTGTCTTCAACTTTATATTTGCAAGAGGTTCCTTGCACTATCAGCAAGTGTTTGTGTGAATCAGTGATGAATGCAGAATCTCTGAAAAAAGCTGTTTTTTTCTTCTTCTTACAACACTTTCTAGAGTTGACAACTAACTAGAAAAAATGCAAATAATGTTAGCCTTTCTATTATATAGAGTCTATAAGAAATTTCTTCTCCATGGGAAAGAGAAAGTAGAGGAAGAAATACTTAATTTATTTCTCTACAGTATAAGGCCATTTTCAGAGATTAAGAATACTATTGAGGAGCTGGGTTTCCCATAGCAAATACCCACTCAACAGAAAAAGAATGGGATTTCCCATTGAAGTAACCACTCAACTGGGGAAGTCCCCTTCATTTATAAAAAAATATTGGTTGAATAACATTAAGTACTTTTAAGTTTAAGAGAGGCACTTGAGGATGGTAGGAAGAGACGAGAATGGATAAAAGTGACACTCACATTTTACTTTAATCTAGTCCATCAGATGGTCTGCACCCAACCTGATAGTGAGCTATAGTGAAGTCCAAAATTTAAAATTGCTAACCAGTAACAATATAATCATTAGGTAGTTTCACTTAATACTTGCTTATTTGTTAAAATACTAGTTATATTCCAGCATTATTATGGTGGCCATGAAGTGTAACAACTTGAACTGTAACATTGACCCATTTAATTGAGGACCCCAATACCTCAATGTCTCAATTGAGCACGCTCATAAAAAATTAATGAAGCCAATTTGAATATTTATGCTTTGTTTATATTGATTGGTGTGTGGTCTATCGGTTTCGCTTTTGAGTAATAATTAAAATGAAACATGTTCAAAATTTTACGTTATCTATACAAATAAATAAAACTTAGGTGTCGGTGTGTACTTAATATTAATGAATAGAGAGTCTGTTTGGCAGTCAAAAAATTGTCTGTAAGTTTGATAGATTGATAGATACAGAATACTTTTACAAGGCATAACATAGGCCACTTAATTTTGGAATAAGACTTAGGATTCCGCACAAAAGGAATTGAAAATTTAAATCCAGCCAGGCGGAGTGGTAGGCACTAGCAGCCTGTCTAATAAATCTGGCCGTAAATGTTGGAGTAATAATCTTAACGTCCAAGTGTTACTTTGTGTCCTACATTAATAAATAGGTAAATATATTTTGATTTTGATATAGGTATTATAATTTCATAAATTATTGCAAAAAAACATTATGTAAAAAATTTAAAAATTGCATTAAGTAAGTAGGTATGTACATGAAATTGCTAGCAATAGATGTATGTATGCAAAATATCTAAATTAAGTAGGTAAATGGAATGTTTGCCTGGTAATAGTGTATCACACCCTTTATATATTCATATATTTTCAAGGTTGAAACTAACACAATACTATTAGAATAATTAATTCTTAGTGAGGAATTCAATGAGAATTACACCTTAGCATTGTTTAGGAAGTTATGTAAAACACTGCATAATAATAAATAATGTAATAAAAATATGTAGAATATACAAAATAGAATATACTTTAGACTTTCCTTATAAATATATTTTAAAACTTTTAGTAAACTAGTTACTAATTGTTTTTTAAAAGATGTGTTTTAAATGGAATAAGTACACCATAATAAATTAATGTGTGATAATGATAAGATAAGGTATCAATACTTTAAAAAATGGAGATACCTGAAGTTTAAAATAACAAAATAGAAAGGGAGTGAACAAAGTCTGGAAGTGAAATGTACCTGTATGAGCGAGTCTCCTCCCGACAAGGGGGCTATCGAGGAGCAGCCGGCGTAGCGACCAGCGGCCCAGCATACCGCCACCCCATCCACAGCCGCCACCGCTACCCCGCCGCATGCCATCACGTTCCACCATCACAACAAACTAATACACATTACACACTTAACACTGTTCTTATTACAACTTGTCTCAGCTTCACACGAGCGACATTAGCCCCGTCCGATTATGGACTACCGTTATGAAATATTGACATCGACTCACGGACCAGTCTTTGCACAACGCGTACCTATTGAGTAACCGAGTCGCAACGCATCAGCGAGAGAAAGTACCGATGGCCAGCCGGATCGTACGTGCCTGCGGACGCGTTACAGATGCTGCCTCAGGTGGGGACCCTGTTGTTACTTAGTGCCCCTAGTGCTGACTGAGTTAACTTACGATTATGTATAGACTGAGATTAAACTCACAATATGTACGAAAATGTCTCTTATAAAGTACTAAATATTAATTCGGATAACGTATAGTAATAGTAATCAAGCAAATTTTTCCATTTTATAAAAGTAAAATGGGCAGACTGCGGTGACTACAAGAAAGAAACGACGAACACGAATAATATACATTCACAACACAACTGTCAAACAAGAGCACCGCTACTATGTGTCTATCTATATAACTAACTCGCATTATAACTCACAGTTTTCTCACCTTGAATAGAACAAAAAATTCAATAACAATCGAGAACTACTATGAATTGAAAAATTGTCTATGGTGAACTATAGAAGGTTTTGGTCTATTTCTGCTCGGTTAGTGTTAAAGTAAATCGATTGTATCAAAATGTTTCAAAAAGCTAACTTTTACCTATTGTTTTTTTTAGTAAAGTCCTCTTTCAGTCCGTACTCCAATTAGAAAATATAGCAAAGCTCAATCCACAGAGTTAAGTTTACCATACCAATAAAATAGTAGTCCGAGTAAAAGTGACAGGTATTTTCAAGTTCGGTAACCTCTGAGGTATGTTTGGGGAGCTGGTTTTTTGGCGTTATCAAAGGTAACAAAGCTGCCACATAAGCGATTTGGCCAATGTATTGTACATCT
Source organism: Lithosia quadra (assembly GCA_963576445.1). Lineage (NCBI taxonomy): Eukaryota > Metazoa > Arthropoda > Insecta > Lepidoptera > Erebidae > Lithosia > Lithosia quadra. Next base: position 2,876,417 of record OY754882.1, read on the forward strand.
CTGACTCTGCAGGCACGGAATCCACTACTCCGACTCGCTGCGCCTGCGCTGCCCTCCACCAGTCGCAGTACTCACAGTCACGATGACTTTTAGTGATTTATTCAATCAGTTTATTCAATCAGTTTAACAGCAAACTCCATAAACCTATCTGATAGTGTCATTCGCATTGACCCAATGAATGGCAATGAATTGTTGTTTTTCTTTAATTTGGGAATAGAAAATATATTACTATACTAGTTTTTCAGCTCAAAGCAGCAGTATGAAATAGAGATTCTATCCATGAGCGAAGTGTCCAGACATTTTTGGTCATATCGTAACTCAAGTGTTTACCTCAAGTTGTTACCATTATTTTATTGTATTGTTGCCGACAATCGCGGTATAAGAAGTTAAAATGAATATATTTTCGCATATCGCTGTTTGTGTTTTACTATTACTTAGCAGTGCTCTATGTGAGAATAAATACTCGAAGTCTGCGAATGAGAAGAAATCTAAACTTGATGTAGATCTTAGAAGCTTGGAAAAACCATTTCGAATGAATAAACTTAATCTACTATGGAGCAAAGCGCGTCAGGTAAGCTTTAGAACGATTCCCTTTTTTACCAGCAGCCACAAAGAAATCTGTAAGTAGTAACAAGTGCTGTAGTTTTACCTTACAATATAATTTCATATTTATTATATTTTGTAGCGTTTAACAGAGCCTAAGCTGAAGTCATTGTATAGTGACCTAATGATACATGACAAAGAAGAACTAATACACAAGAGAGTTAAAAGTGAGGGAGGAGATAAAGAGGGTTTAAAAGAGGCTGAACTGCGGCGTAAGCTCACCAACATCATGTCTGGTTATGGTTTATTGCACCACTTTGATCCAGATGCACCCCAACAAAAGGAACATCCAGTGAGTATATAATGGTGCACTGTCATGTTTTTTTTGTATATAGGTACAATACTATGTAATGGCTAAAGTGAAGTAAATTACATAACAAAAGATTTTTACGAAAGATCAACAAATTTTTGTTCAAAGTTGCACCTGAGACTTTCAACTCGGGGACTGAGGTTTACTTACTCATATTATTCTAAGGTTGCCTGGAAGAAATCGCATTTAGCGATAAGGCCGCCCATTGTACAATCTACTGTTACATACTACCTGTTTGTTTTCCCTGTAAACTTCTGGTGTACAATAAAGAGTTATCTATCTATCTATCTATCTATTATTTCTTATTTATACCTTTACCGAAATGACTGCTGTCTGAATAACCAAAAAACCTGCACCAGAATGCCATCTGTTATTCAGCAGGTGTACTATTTAGCTGGTGAGGTTGGCTTGGGCCACATACAATTATGACTCACATACACCCCTTTATGAAAGATTGTCTGTTAAAGATTACAAAATAATGAGAATAAATTAATAATTTTGTCATTCAAACTCCACTACTTAGGGTTATTTATAATAATATCTAGCAAAAACAGACATTTACCAGTGATAAAGTCATTGAGATGTAGTTATTGTTTTCACAGACTGTTGACCCATCTGTTTTTATTTTATCTTTATTCGAATACTGTTACTAATGGGCATAACCAGAAATTCGAAATATTATCCACAAAGAAACCTTCTGTAATTTTTCATATGAATAATAATTTCATTAAAGGCACTTCTTGTTACCTGTTACAATAACCGCGGTAGCCTAGTGGTATGGGTAATGGACTGCTAAGACAAGGTCTCGGGTTCGATCCCAGGTTACCATGGCACACACCAATGACTTTTCGATGATTTTCGAAGTCATGTGTGTATTTATCGCAGGTTTATAAGTGCCCGGTTAATGGCAATAGGCTCGCCACCTATTACATTGGGACCTAAACATAAACTGGCGAAATGTGGGTGCTAGCACCTCTGCCTACCCCTTCGGGGATATAGGCGTTAGTTTAGTTAGTAGTTAGTTATGTTACAAAGTAGTGTAGTAGTAGTGGTAGTACACCAGTATTTTCTTACCCGAATAGCCACACACAAAAATACAACTAGAACACTACATACAACAATTTTTTATTCTTTCTCAGTTCGTGCAATCACTCTCGACTATAACCTGATTTGTTGTTAGCTGTTTTTAAAACAAATTTGAATATTATTTTTTTTATCCTAGGCTTACAATTCTGCAACAGATGACTACATAAATAAAAGTATTTTCAAAGATAAGAAGCTAAACTATTTATGGTCAAAGGCGGAGAATTCAGGTTTTACCCAAGAAGAGCTGATAGCTTTGAGAGAGGAGTTTGGCCATCATCAAGAGAAAATAGAGGAATATTACAACCTGTTGGATGATGACTCCGGCAAGGATGATGGGTATAAAAGTATGTTCTTCCACTTCTAGTATTTTTGTTCTAGGTTTAGGACAAGAGCTAGGTAGTTTTTTATGTCGGAATTGAACCGACAAAAACCGCACGCCTAGTTAGTTACCATGGTTACAGGCGCTAGTTACCTCTGGCTCAATTTTGGTGATTCTGTTTTTGTGTGAACTATGTAAGATTATAAGGTAAACCCTAGTATTTTTCTTATCCAATTAAGATATCATTAGGTATATTTTATTTTATTCTATACTTTACATTTAAAATACTTTTGCAATTTGAACTATGACTGCCATAGAAATGTATTTACCATCAAATTCAGTGTCCCACATACTAGGAAACGTTGGAAGTGCCTGTATAAAGTAGCTGCTTAGATGAGCTGAGCTGAGCTGATTGATAATGTATTCGCTTGATTAATTTGTAAACATTATTGATTTTGATGATTCATCAATAATTGCAGATGTCGTGAATGAAGATGAGTTGGACAAGTTTAATGAAATAATACAACACACAAATGAGATGACTAAGGACCACCTCGGCAAAGCCAATCAGATCAGGGACAAGCACAGGGACCTTCGGGATGGATATGACAAATTGCAGAGAGTTATTGCTCAAGGTAGATATGATAAATGAATTAAAATACGATTTATTTTTTGTTATGCATACATAATTGTATATGCCCGGGGGTTTTTTTAATTTTAATTAATATACCTACCACTTAGGTGCCAAATAAACACACGGCCCACCTGGTGGGAAGCGGTCACGGTGGCCTAATGACGTGCGACACCAGGGGCATCACACTCGCGCTGCCGACCCTGGAGCGGGAGGGGGTTCAGAGGGATTGGAGTGGGAAACTGGGGTAGGCAAAGGCGTTCGATTTTCCACACTAATTTTGGTCGTGAAATAGGGGCATACAATCCTAGCCTCTCAAATTTCGAAGGTTTCGCGCTACTGTATCTCAATCCTCAAAGAAGAGAAAAGTACCTATTTCTTATCATTTATTTGCAGCAACTTTCGTCGTCAAGTCCTTATCGTACTAATATTTGTAACATGTTCTCATTGAAACTACACATAGTTCATTGAACGTTCGTGTCGGATGCACAGCAATAAAATATTTATAGACGTTTCTTTGAATCTCGTATGTAACGGTTTCTTCGGAACTGGAACAAGCCACTTCAAATGTGAATTACGTTTACGACTATCTATTTGAAATGCAATATGTCCGTATACTGTGACTCAATTTAAATCTCTGTTGCCAATGAATTATGCTCAAAACTATTTATTGGTATCGGTAATAAGAGAAAGGCGTAGGTAGGTAGCAACATTCCACTTGCTACCATACTGTTACCTACCTATACGCCTTTACCGCTACCGATGTTTTACCTGCGTACCCCAAAGGGAAAGAGGCGTAATTATCTGTACTGTACGTATTGATAACAAGACAGGGGCACAGATCGAGAGATACCTTATCATGTCGGTCATAGAGATTTTTTTATTGTGTACTAGCTGTACCCCGCGGCCTCGCCCGTGGCAGACTTCGTTCCCGTGGCAGGATAAAAGTATCCTATGTCCATCTCCTATTTCTAAGCTACCTTCCCATCAATTTTCAGCCAAATCGGTCCAGCCGTTCACGCGTGATGTCGTGACCAAGGGAAATAGGGATTCATTTTTATATTATTTAGATTATGACGGCTTGAGTGACTTGGGCGATAGTACTGCATTCGATACCTACTCGTCAATATTTATATTATATGCATGTCTTTAGACTTTCAAACAAAAAAATGTCCTGAAAAATTTGTAGCAGTATGTTGGCTAGTGTAATTGACGAAGTGTGTGGTACGTTACACACTACCTACCTACTTACTACTTACTCCTTCGCGCAGACGTGGCTATCAAACGTTATGTTTCTTGATAATTATCTGTTCCAGGTCCTAACAACCGAGATTTCATAGAGCCTAAGGTGCAAGGCCTGTGGAAAATTGCAGTAGCTGCGAACTTTACTACAGATGAACTTGCTTCTTTGAAGGTAAATTTGATAATTTGAATAAAAGCTAAATAATAATATTTTTTATAAATAATAGTAACAAAAGTACTTACTTTTAAAGAATCAAATAAGAATAAGATTTTTGATAATTTGAATAAAAGCTAAATAATAATGATTATAAATAATAATAACAAAAGTACTTACTTTTAAAGAATCTTATAAGAATAAGATTTTCTCGCTGACTGCACATATTATGCGCCCTTTTTCACTGAGTAAATAATTTGTCGCCAGGTGGAACTGCAGCATTACGAGTCTCGACTGTTAAAGCTCCGCCGCTTACGAGTGGACCACGTAAGCAATCAAAAACAGTACAAGGGCAAGGTTATTTTTGTTTTCTTTTATTTCTATTTTTTATTTTTATTTTACCTACATTTTTTTTATATCGGTCACGTCAATATGACTTCACCTCGCCTGATGGTAAGCTAAAGGTAAAGTCTAAGGATTTCAAGTGTGTTTTGCGTCTGATTGTAAACTAATTCGACGTGAATACTTCCAGTTGTGATACCTACCATTCATTTGTGTATTACAGATTGCGGCTGCCGGTGACAAGATCAATCATTTTGAAGAGCAAGAGCAGATGATCAAGAAACATTCCAGGAAAGTGGCCAAACTGCATAGCGACTTAGAAAGCAGGATATTGGAGCGCCACACAGAGCTCTAACGTTTCAAGTTAGCCAGCGCCCAACCAATATTTTATGCAATTTTAATGCATTTACGACCAATGTTGTGAAACTACCGGCAAGTGAAAGAAATCCTCAATGGTCAAGATTGGTCAACAATATACAGTAATGTTAGCTGAGTAGGTACATACAGTCACCATCAAAAGTAAATCAAAACTTAAAAAATTGCATGTAAAAAAGAAAGTTATATTATAATCACAGTTAAATTATTTTTATAGACTACTGAGTAGTTTATTAAGTATAAATTATTTTGCTCAAAAATTATCTTTCAAAATCTGAAAATGGTTGTCTACTTTTTTGACGCTGGCTTGGTATTTTTTATAGTTGTGGAAATTCAGAGCAGCTTTGAATGTAAGTTATCTACATTAGACAGAATAATAATATATAGGTACATAATAATAGTACTATGTAATAATAAATACAAAATATTAAGTCATTGTAATTGAAGATTTTATTGTAAGCTGTACGCCGCGGTTTCATCCGCAGTACTTATCATGTAGGTAACCTTTCCTGAGGGCTGGGCCATCTAATGCAATATTTTTTCAGAACAAACTTCAATTTTATTATTAGTACCTATAGAGATATGAACGAATCTCAATAAATTAATATTCTAATAAGTATAAATGTAATGTAGTTTCACTTCGTCACTGTTTTTTCATCCAAGGCTTGCGCTTTGGAGTCCGCTCCTTCTTTCCATATTTTGGTTCGAGTTTTACGGGAGATACTGCCGCCATCTGACCTGCCAATCCTGAGAGGAGCTTGCGTCAGTCTCATCCGTCAATGAGCAACGGCAGCATGATAAACCGTATGAAATTTTGAAGCAATTAGTAGGTATGCAAACTTTTCCTATACTTTGTCAAATGTAGGATGATAATAATGACAGGTCTAAATAGGGTAGCCCATATAGTATAATCGAAAATGAATCTTTCGATTTTCGATTATTGTTCCCGTAGAATATGGAATCGATATTTAGAAAAACAAAAACTTTTTATTTTTTATTATTTTAGGTAACTTACTTCAGGATGACAAAAGAGAAGTTTTATGCTAAAGTATTTATGTTTCGTACCATATTTAGCTAATTATATCACAAAAAATTTAGTAGTATAAGTACTTAATAATTTTAATAAATTACTTTAAATTCGATTCATTCGATTCATTTGTGTATTGTCAATTGTGCTATATTCTTGCAAGACGCTTCACTATGACAAGTGGGCGGGGCTTGTCTATGAAATACAATAATTTTAGGGGTATGATTTTGTATAAAAAAATACGATACTTCATAGACACGAACTGTCATTTTTATCATCCTAAATTAGACAAGGTATAGTGAAGTAGATTGGAAAAAGAGATCATCCAGGACAGGATTGGACCAGAGACCAGTTCCTAACAGGAAATACTGCGGCCAACTGAGTTACCTGGATGCGTCCTAAATACTCGAAATTCTCAGATACCTACATTTTACGGCTTACGGCGCTGTTTCGGTATTTTTCTGGTCTCAATCATTAGGAAAATCACCAAAAAACCTGGCGGTTGACGTATTTTCCATTCAATGAATAAAATCATTATAAATACTTACTTTAGTCACCCTACAGCGGTAGCCTGGGTAATGCTGCTGCTGAGACGAGGTCTCGGGTTCGATCCCAGGTTCACCATGGCACACACCAATGACTTTTCGATGCTTTTCGAAGTTATGTGTGTATTTATCGCAGGTTTATAAGTGCCCGGTTAATGGCAATAGGCTCGCCACCTAATACATTGGGACCTAAACATAAACTGGCGAAATGTGGGTGCTAGCACCTCTGCCTACCCCTTCGGGGATATAGGCGTGAGGTTATGTTATGTTACTTTAGTCAGCGTGACTTGGCTTGAAGTTTTAATAAACCACTAGTTTATTTTTCAACTTGAATAGGACTCATCAGGTAGGTAAGAGGTTCTGTATCGCTCCAAGGTCGTCTTTATCAAACCCGCAATGGATTTTATCAAAGCATAGGTATGGGATAGGTTTTTATAAAAGATAGAATAAGAAGACAGCGTCTTGGCATATTGTTATAGTACGCTTTTTCGTTATCGTAAACTTGCGAATACAATTATTAGATGCTATGGCACCAGTTTGATGCTTAGCTAAACTGTGAGGGTGTATTCGAGATGAAGAACACACGTGAAATACTTTTGACAACGGTTTATTTGCCTAGAACTTACCGTATATCCTGTTTTTAATCATATTCGAGACAAAATAAGTGTTCAATAATAATTTACTTACAAATAAACACATTACCCAAATAAACCTATTAAAAAAGATTATTGAAAAATCAGGTGGTATTATTAAAAACACCAGTTTTTACAGTGCATCAATATATCGTTATTTAATCTTCATGTACAAGCAAATTTATTAATACATGTTTTATATTTCGTCTCGGTTCCGAGCGTACCAATCATCAAAAATCAATATCGCATTATGCCATAATATAGTGTAAAATATGTATAATAGACGGCGGCGAGCCACACGCTCGCAAGGCAACTCAAAACACTCAGCGGCACTTCGGAATCACATTCCAAGCTACCTACTATTACATTCGTTTACGCGTATATCTACATCAGATGACAACGACGCCGACTATAACATAACTAGAATTCGTCTAAACGTGACGTCGCGGTCGGCGAGCGGCAGTAACAAATAAAACTACATCCGACTCCCCTCACGAGTTTCATTATAATGAATCGTTTAATGCTCACTTCAGTCGATCGTACAGTATAAGTAGTTCTCTTCTCGATAGGACATCTTCTCTATTATGTATATAGATAATCTGTATAATATAATTCTTTCTCACTAATATCTACACCGTTTCCAAGGGTTACAATTATATATAATCCTCGTCGGCTGGGGCGGAGACGGAACCATGCGGCGCTGTCCGTCCGGCCCGGCGACCGGGCCTCTAGTGAGTCCACTTGCTCCATGCCTGGAAACAAACATCCGCGCTATGATCATCGGTTAACTTCTTCACAATGTAATATTAGTACAGCGCGCAGCGTTCAGATTTTATGTGATTTTAAATGTGTATAAGAATGATTGAGACGGACTATATCCTGTACATGGCGACCCTGTCGCGCCCGGCTTACTCATCCATACAGGGAATTGCACAATTCAAATGCACGGATTAGGTCCGTACCTGTTTGTCAACGGCGTGGTGTTGCGCCTGGTCCCACTAATACGCATCGAATGACGGAGTCGCGGTGTTTTCCGGGTCGCCATGTGACACAAAGGAGGGTCGTAGTCGCACATCTGTTTGTCAATGGCGTGGTGTTGCGACTGGTCCTATTAATACGCATCGAATGACCCGAGTCGCGCTGTTCGCCATGTCACACGTTGACTATAGTGCGCGGCATCTAACGTGGCCAGATTTTGGAGTAGTGTGGGCCTCACTACTTCAGAACCTTGCAAAGTACACTATACTTGTTTCTAGGCGACGCATTTTGCCACAAACAAGTATAGTGTACAGTATCTAACTAGGCAAGGTTTTGTGAGTAGTAGGGCCCACACTACTCCAAAATCTGGCCACGTTAGATGCCGCGCAATATACAAATGTGTGAGTTTGAGTGGTAGTTTACAAATGTGAGGTGTCAGTGGGGTACCTGTTTGTCGGCGGCGTGGTGCTGCGCCTGGTCCCAGTGCGGGTGGTGGTCGGGAGCGGGTGCCGCGGCGGCCACGGGCGGCAGGTAGTGCAGCGGCAGCGCGTGCATCAGCGACAGCGCCGCCGCCGTGGCGCCGCCCGCGCCCCCCACCCCCGCCACCCCCGCGCCTCCGTACGCGCCCTCCAGCCCGTGGCCCACGTTCACGTGGCCTCCCACTGCTCCTATGCCGCTCACCCCCTGCAACAATATTGTCTATCAATAAATAGCACAAATTCAAATTCAAATTCAAATTCTTTATTTTTCAAAATAGTGTAACGTAATTACATCTTTTTGACGTCAAAAACTACTTAATACTAAGTTTACCACCGCTTCCTAGGCGCTAGTGGAGAAGAAACGGCGCAACAAACTCCACTGCTGCATTTTAAGACGTCAGGTTATACATAGATATCTTAAGACTAAATATGGACGAATGTACATTTTGTCTCGTGTCAATATAAATAAAGGTATATAAAAAAAAAAAAAAAAAATAATATATAATAAATTTTAACCGAAGTTAAACAAGTGAATCAATTCTAGTACACCATTAGCTCCGGGTGAGGTGAAACCCGAGAGGTTTCCCGCCCGTAAAAAAGAGGTGAATTTCGTAAGTGATAAGTGAAGAATTAGAACCTATAAGAAATAATGATAAATATCAGGTCTGGGAACAGATTCTAGAATAACTACCACATTTTACATAAAAAATATGAAGTGATTAAAATCTGGATTCACACATGAGACTACTTTTTATCCCTGGAAATAAGTTCCCACGGAAAATGGGAATGGCCAAAAAATTTCACGTGGGCAATAGTTAAGAACAAAAAATGTATGAAAAAATAAGGATAAAAATACATGATTCCGATTACATATTGAAATCAATCCACGTAAGCAATACAGCGGTTTAAATCTAACTACACTAGTCGTTAGTTTATAGAGCAATGTTAATATTTCTAATGAGTACATACTATTTAGACAAAAAATATAATGTTTGTACAAGTCTTACCTGGTATCTGTCATGGTCAGGTATGTGCGGGTGATGGGGCATGTGCGCGTGCGCCCAGTCGTCCCCGCCGGTCAACTTCCAGGCGCGCTCCGTGCCGATGGGGCGCGGCTTGCGCTCTTCTTCCTCCCCCCAGCCGCCCCCGCTGTTCACGTTGCCCACGCTTCCTACTCCCACGCCCACGCCACGCTCCAAAAGAGACTGAAATACGATTCCAATTTTATGGACTATAATAACACTACTATTTGGACTATAATAACTGTCTGCCACCTAAGTGGTACAAAAAAAACACGTGAAAAATTTTCTTCACCTAAGCACAAATCCTGCATTGAAACCTTTTTCTTATAATATAATTTGCTTAAGTTGAGTTTTACCGAAGCGACTGCCATAAGACCCCCTCCCCTCCCTCTAGCGGAGATTGTTTCAGATTTGGTCATCCACGCCCGATTGAAAATTCACTATGTATTTTTTTTTATTCATGATAGGTTTACGTTTGACCACAATCCCACCTGATGGTAAGTAACGATGTGGTCTACGATGAATCACGCTTGCCTAGAAGGAACCTATTCACCCGTGACTTGAATACTCCCAGGTTATAGCTTTCCGGAAACAGACTCCGGCAAGGAATTCCACTCCTTAGCTGTACGCACAATGAAGTATATGTAAATGGTATGACTGGTATGTCAGGGCCGTACCTGGTAGTGCGGGTGCGGTTGCGGCGCGTGCGCCATGGGCTTGGGCGACTGGTTCATGGGCTGCTGCTGCTGGTACGACATCAGTAACGCGCTCAAATTGCCTGAATTGCTCGCACCTGCAAACAGCTGCAAAGCACAAGACAAAGTGTTAGTTTATCTACCATTTTTAAACGATGTACCCTGTATAAATTGGAGAGCTGGCAAGTTAACGCGATGGATGAAAGACGGCTGCATTCAGTCGAGTTGCGAATGCCAAGATGGATGTACGATGTGACAAGAAGGAATACATTGATGGAAGTTACATAGAATTTGCTTAGATCGGACATGACACATAGGGAGGAAAGTAATGTCGCAAGTTAAGGAAGCATTCCACTTCTTTATCGTACAGGGGCAGGAATCACCGAACCGCCTGGTTCGCGATGGTATTGACTGTGCTGTATGTGGATGAGACCTAAGAGCCTATGCATACCATGTTTTTTAAACGCGCAGACTCAGCCTGTAGACCTTTGCGTGCGTATCGCGTCTGTATCGCTACAAACGCGCGTCACCGGCGCGTTTAAAAACGTGGTGTGCATAGGCCCTAAGTCCTTGTTGTTCGGGACAGGAAGGGAGAGAGTGAAGTCAGCCGTTTTGTAGTTAGATTGAACTCAGAATTGCGTTGGGAAAAAGGCTCGGTGAATGTTGAAAGGCAAGAAGATGGAGTTAATGTGAGCATAAAGGGTACCTGTGCATTGTGTTTCTGTTGCATGAGCGGGTGGCGCTGCGCGAAGTCTGGCGCGCGCGGGTTGAGGCGCGACACGCTCTCCACGCCCACGTAGCCCAGGCCTAGCGCCGCGCCGCTCATGTTCACGCCGCTCGCGATCGACACTTGTTGCTGCACAAACCAAAGTTTATCTGATGAAAACTATCTGTTTTTTGGTTACTACTTGGACGGTTACTTCGAGGTTATCATCATAACGTTATCGTTAGTCCTAGATGCATTCAAAGTGTACTCATTAATAAATTTATTTGTTTTACAAGACTGTCGCACATTTGTAGATTAATTCTGGTAAAAAAAAACAAGTGCACAATAAAATTCAGTTTCAGTCTAATCTCGATCTCTCAAATGTCAAAAAGTGTACTCTTCTGCTTACAAGAATAACTTTTTAAGTACATTTAGGAGATTGAGACTTAGACTGAGGTCGATTTTTTTTAAGAGAATTGGCGATATAGTTCCTTACCATCATGTTGTGTCCATTTCGGGAGTTATCTTGATAGATAGGTCCATTCCGGGAAAGTCCGCTCATATCCATCGTGTTTACATTATTACCTGAAAGTGTATATTTGAAAAGGTTATCATCATGACCAACTTGTAATGATAGTATAGTACATACATGTAGTATAAAATCTAGATGATGTCTGTGGTTTCGCCCGCGCGGAGGACGATTATCGTTTTATGGTCATGTCTCTGGTTCTACTAAATCAATTCCAATCAAACGTATGGGAAATTTCAATTCTTACGAGATTTTTTAAATAAAAAACCCCGCATCAAAATCCGTTCAGTAGTTTTTGCGTCCATTGCAAACAAACAAGACAATTTTTCTTAAATATGGCTTAGTAGACAAAGGACTTATTCGCAAAATGACTTGCAGTCGTTTTTGGGCCTATTCGTGATACTAGAATTAAGATCCAAGTGGATAGTATATAATTGGTAAAAGGGATGTGGTACACATTTAAACGTGCCATCCCCATAGTAAAACCCTTTCTTTGTGCAACGAATAATCTTTTTTGATAGGTTGGAGGCAAACACTAATATTCTTTCAGTGTCACCATCATCAGCAATGAGGAATTTTTCACCCAATGCAACTGGTATATATACATCTTCTAAATTTTTAAATGCTAGTCTTTCAGAGTTCAAATATTTTTTCCGCGCTTTATATAAGCTGTCTTTTTTCGAGTGAAAAGTTGGGAGGTTAGTTGCACTGACGCTAGGCAAATTATCGAGTCTTATCGAAAATTCCCTTTATTGGCTCCAAATTACTACAAACCTCTTTTTTCAATTTATTCATTTCAATATAGACAGCATTACTATCTTTGTCATACTCACAGCAATGTTGAGAAACTCTAAGAACTTTTTTAATATTTGCGTCTGTTGTAAGTGATGCACTACACTCTTTCTTTTTTACACATCTCCAAAATACACTTTCATTCTTATTGTTTCTAACTTTGTTATAGCGATGACCATTGAAGAGTAACGTTTTGTGGCCTTTTCTACTTTTAATAACAATAAACTCCGAATCTTCCATTGTCCCTCAATGCGAAGCAATACTTAATGAGAAATGTGACATAAAAAAAATATACCCACAAACAGCTTGCATTATTTTACTCGACCATTTATCTACCCACATAGAAATAGACACGGAAAAAGATGAGGAATATTAAATGCATAACAATTACAATAATAAATAATAAGCGGTATATATACTATTTTATTACATAAATATTGTATTTTGTTTTTATTGTTTTCCAAGGAATTAAAAAAAAATAACATGTTAAAGCCATCTGCTGGATTTGCGGCGGACTAGTTGAATGGTTATTTATTTTAAGAATAACAATTTAAAAAATACCCAACTGTGACGAGATTAAAACCTAAAAATTTAAACTATTCAACGATACCCCAGTTAATATTGTTCGTTGAAATTATTTTTTATTTTTTAAACAATATGGCGAATTTCGTCCGCCATATTGTTTTTTTTTACATTTTATGCCTGTGGGTGGTAACAAAGAAAAATATATACATACCTATATACGCGCGAAAAACATTGCCCTGGCTTTTTGCAGTCGGGTAAAATGGGTCATTTTAAGAATAGGTTTTTTTAAGAATAAGTAATTTTGCGAATTAGTCTTAAGAAGAATAAGCCAATTTGCGAATAGGTCTTTTTAAGCTAGTCATTTTGCGAATTAGTCTTTATAAGAATAAGCCATTGGACGAATAGGTCCTCTTTTTAGGAGTAAGGCGTTTTGCGAATAAGTCCTTTGTCTACTAAGCCTCTGGTTTCAAACTAAGAAGAAAACATCCTCGATCCTAATTGGTCGATCGAGACTTCGATGTCAACTGGTTATGAAACACTTACAATGACGGCCGACGAGGTGTGGTGTAGTATCATGTGGTGTGGTGTGGTGTACTGGGGTGTGGTAATGCAGTGTGGTGTACTGACCGATGGGCATGGGCTGGTGGTAGGCAGGCGGCGCGTGGTGCGCGGGCGCGTAGGCCGGCGGGGGCGTAGAGCCGTGCGAGGAGGTGCGTGAGCAGGGCGAGCAGCCGCCCCCCGCGGCGCCGCCTGCCCCCGCCCCCGCGCCGCCCCCTGCGCCACGGTAGCCCGGCGCCTTGCTCGCGTCAGCCAGCGCCAGCAGTTGCTAAAAATTATACAGCAAATATTGTATTATAGCATCTATAACGTACGTATAAGGCACGTAAAACCAATACGGTACCTATATATTTATTTATACACAATTTAAAACTTTGTCCATTCAATTTTATAATAAAATGAAATCTTTATTTGCGAGAAACATGGTACACTCCAATATTAGAGATTAAAAACGTCATGTTTGAGTGGTAATAGTAGCCACACAAGTTACAGTATATTAGCGCAAGAATACTGGAATGTGTGTGACTATCATAATGGAGCTTAGAGGGTACCTGTGGCGGAGGCTCGACGCTGTGGTGCGCGTCGCCGGCGCCCCAGGCCGCGCCGGCCGACAGGTCCTTGAACAGAGAGTACTCCTGCGCGCCGCCACTGCCCGCGCTTGACTGCGAACGCACAAACACACATACTGATCAGTTTTATGTCATTGAAGCAATCATCAAGATTAGTCATTACTGTAGAGCATAATATCCTTTAAAAAATCTACCAAAAACTTCTAGACTTCTTCTTCATGAGAATATTACCAATTGTATTCAAAACTTGCCTTTGAAACCCTGCTTTTATGAAAGCGACTGCCGTCAGAGCCCCCAATCCCTAGAGGAAAAGCCCGGGCCAGAACCTCATTCGTCAATCGGAAGATATATCGACTTGCAAGTGAGGTTGGTCTGAGCCGTAATTACTGTCGGGCTCATATATAGACAGATACTGATTAACAACTATAATATCAATAAATTCGTAGGCACATACTTGTGGCGTCGTATTAATGTGTAGAGCTGCGGATGTGTTAGGTGCATTCTCTTCGTTAGCGCTCCAGGAATTCGAATTGTCCGGGCTCAGCTGTGAACAAATGCACAACGATTTAGACACAAAATTAAATACTCCTTCGGTCGCGGTATATTTTATTTTTATATGTCGGTCACGTCAATATGGCTTCACCTTGCCTGATGGTAAGCTAGTCTCTGGAATGGGAGTCAACATTACAAACACTGATAGTGCTATAGTGGTGGCTCTCAGCTTGATGGTCTCATCAAATGCTTTTTCACGGCCCGCTTATAGGACCCGGGACTGTAGGTAAAGAATCTCATAATGTAGTATAAAGACTTATATAACTGGTATATTGGATATTTATGATGAGTGCGGAGAAGAAAAAAGGCAAGTGAAAAGTGGTGATTTTACTCTATGTTCTCTATGTTCGTTAACTCAATTCGCTCGTTTAACTAAACGAAGCTCTGACACACAATTTTTATACAACTTAGGTGGCAGACAAGCACACGGTCCACCTGTTAGGAACCGGTCACCGTCGCCTATGGACCTGTGTGACAGGAAGAGCGTCACACTCGCGCTGTCAACCCTGAAGGGAAAGGGGGTTCGGACGGGAGATACCGTCGTGTCTGGATATCAACAAGCTGGTAACGATGGTAGTGGTTAGCGTACCTGCATAGTGCGTTCGGGTAAACGGTGTGGTTTAGCGTCGTTATCTTCAGCCTTGAGAGGTAGCGGCGCGGATTGCGGAGCGGGCGTGGGCGGCGGTGAGGGCTCGCGTGTGCGTTGGGGCGACAGTGCGCTTAGCCCGCCCGGACTGGCGCCTCCCGTCACCGTCTGCAAAAGCACAAAGGGTTAGATTTATTTATTTCCTCATATTATCTGCCATTACAGGTTTATAACAATGTAAATCATGTCTAAAGATAAAATTCACTTATCCGGTAATATTCACACAACTATGCTTCACATAAAAATATATAATAACGGGTTTACATTCAATTAAGCACGAAAACAAATTATATATACATCCCTTTTTTGCCTAATACACTTAGGTGGCAGATAAGCACACGCCCACCTGATGGAAAGCGGTTACACTCAGGGTTCACACTCGCGCTGCCGACCCTACACGTTTCCACTTGCTATAATCCTGGTATAAATCTTTCGCTTCTTCTACTTTCATAATTATTTTTATACATGCACGCCGGGTACTCTTGATATGGACCTACTTGAATAACGGTCTTTCGAAAATAAACAGTTTATAAAAGTTTGAAGTTGTTACCTGTGGTGTGGCGCGTGGTTTAGGCGTGTCCTGCGGCCCGGAAGCGGACGCGGAGGCGGGCGCGGAGGCGGAGGCGGGCCCGGCGGTGAGCTTGGCGGCGAAGGTGTGCGGGCGAGCGCCCACGATGACCCCCGTGTACGACAGCGCGCCCGTCGCCTTGCACGCGCTCGGCGGGGTGCAAGGCGCGGCCGATGTGGGTACGCGTTTCTCACTCGTAGGTGCTGCAACGTTCACAAACCGTTCATTTATATATTATTTATATTTTAACTATCGTTACACTCAATTTAACTGATTACAATCGAATGTGTAAAAATCATGTAGGTGCGAGACTCACCTAAATGCATGTCAATTTATAGAACCACGGAAATGTAAGGTAATATTTTAATTTTGGTGATATAAATGCAATTAATCGGAGTTCCCCCTTTTTTTTGTGCAGAAATCCCCAAAAAGTTATGTCAGACTTTAACAGGCTAAAACCGCACAACATCTCAGACCTTTAAACGTCGGAGGTTAAGGTGACCATAAAGGCATTTTCCTCGCAAATTGGGATTGCCCTGATAAAAGAAGTTTTCAACTGGACGCTTTATGAAAACCCCTCCCTGTATGCATTCTAAACTAGGACAAATCTGAGGAAACTGGAAAGGATGGCAACACTCTGTAGGTATATATTATGCAGTGAAATAATAAAGTGTGTACGTACGGTGCGCCTGCAGTCGCGGCGGCGCGGGCCGTGCGGCGGCCACGTGTTGCTTGGGAGCCGCCCGCGCCGTGGGAGTGGCGCGGCTGCTCGTCGAGCTGCTACTGCTGCCACTAGCACCCGCCTGCTAACCGTCACAAATAGTGTAATAAGTAATCGCACGTAACACTTGTTGTTTCTCGGATTTAAACATAAAAAGGTGTATCCAATTTTGTGGACCAATAAAAAAAAAACACTTGCACTTCATGTTCATATTAGATTAATGAAATAATACTCATAATCAAAGCACGTGTTTATATCAGTATTGCCGTTAATAGGTAAAAATTTGCAACTTCTTGGATGCTAGACTTAGTTGGCGTCTAGAAACCTGTAGATCATATGACGTCACTGCATCTGAACCTAATATTAGGAGCAAAGCAACTAATGCGTTAATGAGACGAAAAATATAGGGCAAGAGCGCGTGAACCCCAGTCCTTCGTTATTTTATACAAATTGAAAACTTGTCGGCGCATACTCCCAACACAGGTAAGAACGATGGCTCATTATGAAGTTCGGGTCATCGTGGCTTTGGCAGATAAACGGTACTGAGGTTCTATGATTCACGGGCGCTTGATCCAATATTTTAGCTATTCATATAAAAAGAATCGACGACATTATAAATGAATAAATCACATAGCCAAGGAACCAAGTATACACCTATACATGTAAAGGTGTACACTTCTATCTTTTGCGGTGAGTACCTACAGTATTGAGGTATAAAGAAGCGCGTACCTTGGGCGGTGGTTGTTTGGGCGTCTTGGGCTGCAGCGGTAGCGGCTGCGGGGGAGGCTTGACTGCCGCGCGAGGCAGCAGCTGTACTATATCAGCCTCAGGGTCACGGATCATGGCCGCAATCAGCATGCCCGCCTGCCGCGTTGCCTCGGCCGAGCCCCTGCCACCAAACACACATTCACACATCTTCGTACAAAATAGTAGTTAAAATTACAGGCTGGCTACTCTGCAATTTAGCCCGCGTATAAATCCATTAGGCGATAAGCCGACGGCGGTGCGGGGCGGTCAAAATGACCGCGACGCACTCTTATTTGTACGATTATAAGGTTGCCTTAGCTCATGTCGCTTGTCAGTCATACGCGGGCTATATGCGATCTAATTAAAGTAATAAGAGTTCGTCGCGGTCATTCTGACCGCCGCGCGCCTCCGTACTCTAAATGCTAAGCAAGATACTGACTTGATAGTAATGATGCGCTCGCCCTGTCCCTTGCTCTGCTTGTCCACTTCGATGTGCGCGCCGGTGGCGGAGCGGATGGCGTTGATGTTGCTGCCGGCGCGACCGATCACGCGCGAGATGGCGTGAGATGCTACCGACACTTTCTTGCAACTGCAATACAAAATATTATAGCTATAAAACCACATCACCCAACCTCTCCCGCAGAGTTCCACAATAAGTTTTATTTACTATTTCGAAATTTTGATCCGACCATTTACAGTCAATAACGTGTTTGTAAGCACTATTTCGACCAGCACGATTTAGTATCCATAAACTATTTTATATCTAAATTATAGATTACTTTAATTTAAACAGTAACTCACCCTGGTTCGACGGTGGAGATTGCCTGTACGCTAGACTTTCGTACAACCTCTTTCCAACCTTCCTCTCGTCGACCTCCAACGCAACCTCCTTTAGGGGATGTGCTCTTGTTATCCGTCTCCCACCTACAATAGTAAAACATTTTAAGCCTACACTCAAAGAAATAGGACGACACAGACTTGGTGATACATTTATCTAAATAAATGGAAATTTTTGTGATTTTTCTGTTTATCAATTTAGATGATGATATGATCTTAGACAATGGTCTTTATTGAAATGAGGTAAATATTTTATTTCAATACTATCGCGATGTCCACGGGAAAAGTAAGTGAAGAATACACCTAAATTCAACGTATATTTCTTCTATACGACAATCATTTACAAAATATCTATGTATGTGTTTTTACCAACATCCATTGCCATCTTGCAGACACATGCTATTCACACATAATTAGTCTAACAATAAGAAGCAATAATAGTTTGTAAACAATTCAAAAATCAATGTCAATAGTAGGCCATGCAAATAAAAATAATTACCGGTAACTAATGGAGAGCATGCAAGTTTACAAGCATTCGTAAAGAATTTATCAAAATATCAACAATCTTTTCATGTATAAAGTTTGAATTTTGCCTTGTTGGCACCGTGGATTAATATTTTATGCGCGGTTGTGGGGTCTTGCGTTCTACTCCTGTATCGGACTAATGTTCAATACGTCTGTACATTTCGCTAGCTTAATTGTAAAATATCCGTTCGGGGGCCATAAAGACGCGTTAAAAATTATATTGATTTAAGCTTAAAACATCATACGCTTTGGTAAAAAAGCTAATCTTAATTATTGAATGAATACCATTCAGAAAGCTTCTTTCAAAGATGCATTAATTTTTTTGACTATTATACATGCATTTATCAGACCGCTCCCGAAAAAATAAGACTTGATCCTGTGAACCTACATTTAAAATAAAACTCTTTGTTTTTGAACCATAAAGTAACTCGCCCAAATTATTGGCTCTCACAGCGTTTAAAAATACATGGAAAGTTGTTTACATTTCAATACAAATCTTTGTGAACGGTTTTACCCGACGACGGTGAGGATAAAACAACTTTGACACTGATTTTATCACGTATAATGGTGCCGAGTGACGTTAACATGATGGTCGAACTTACTGATGCGTGTGCTGTGTCTTTTTATTTTTGTCGCTTGTGTCAACATCGTCTTTATCCACATTGAGCCTAGTGGCTTCGAATACTTGACTCTTTCTGGAGTTATTTCCATATTTGTTAACATTCTGTACTGTAATGCTCTTAGGGATATCCTCTTCGGGTTTTCTGCAAGAACAATATTTTATCTTTATCCCCCCCAAAATAGTATTGGTGATTGCGTCGTCTACTTTGAAACAGTTCTAGTAACCAATGGTTCTAAGCTAATTGTATAAAGCAATATTACTCAATCAAACATAAAAAGCATGCACCTAAATATAGTGTTATTAAAATTAATGCTCATTAATTTATAAACACTTAAGATTTATATTTTAACTTAGAAATCATTATAATACACAGTGTGGTTCTATGAAATAAAGATGTAAATCTTTAAATGAACTAAAAAGAGAACCTTATTGAGATCCCATCAATTACTTGGGCAGATTCTAATACTGTTAGCATATTGAAATCTTGTTTGATTTCCACTAACAGGTATTTTGAAATAGGGCATTAGTAAATTTCAAATCACACTTTAGGTTTTTCATTTCACGCGGACATAATAAAGGACCAGTAACTTAACCCGCCTACGAGGCCAGAAGAACTTTAAATTTTCCTCTTTAACCAGTGGAAACATTACAAAAACTATCAATCATATGAAAGAAACTGAAATTATCCTTGATCCAATGCTGGGTTAAGCTAGAGACGTGCAGTTCGTTATATCTTAGTACAAGACCATGTACATGTGACTAATTTTACACATTCTTTGTTAAACTCAAATCCATCACCAAGAAGTTACTTATGATGAGCTCAATATCACAATATCACAAAATATTCCTGGTCTCTCTAGAATCATTCATTCAATATAAGTACCTACTATTGCACAACTGTTTGCTTCGAAAATACAAGTAGAAGTAGATTGCCGGTTTTCCTTACATAATTACTTGGTTTCATGAATGAGAATGGATTTGGGACGACAATAGAACATTTTTTTTAAAGACCGATTATTAACATTAGATTCATACTGAAAGAGACTGAATCAGATTCAGAAAGGCATATAAAAATAATATTTTAGAAAGTGTCAAGTACACATAAGAGAAATAGAGTACAATACTCTAATATAGCATGCAAACCCAACTCTGTATGTATGAGTAAATCGCACAGTAATTTTATTCAATATACGCGTCAGCATTTTTATATTGTAGCTGTGAAGTACATTTACTATTTGGTTCTTAAATTGCTGTACTATTTCTGTTGCAAATAAACATTCTCAATTACATCAAGCATATCGTTTAACCTCACTTTAAAGCTTAAGCAGACAAGTGCTCGTACACTATATCTAAATCGCAGTACTACAATTATGATAAACCTTCTTTTGTCACTTTTTTTTTTAAATTTACCACACAACAATAATCAGTATTAATTTATTACAAAAACTAAAAACAACGCAGTCCAATTATTTACTATCTCAAAGTTTAATGTTAACTCCTCTCTATGAAGCAGTACTGTATGAAATCCGGGCAATATACTTCTACCTCTAAAAAAACTAAGCAATACGTGATACGGTTACTACGTGTGGAGTACTCACTTTTCTTTCTTCTCAGCTGTCCGTCTCTCCGTCGGAGGGGGTGGTTTGACAGGTGTGGCGGGGGGCGAACTTGGCGCCACGTTTTCTTTCTCTTGTTTTTTATCCGGTTTAGGACTATTCTCTTTCTCTGGTTTTGTCTCTAATTTAGTTGGTTTACTCTGTGAAGTTGTTAAAAACATAATTTTAATATTGTTGCTTTCATGATATTATATGCTATGAATCAGCTTATCAACCAGTGGTAATGATGGTAGAACGAGTAAATAGGTTAGAAGTTGTATTTTGATATACCTAACACTATAATAACGAAACTAAAAGTTTGTAACCCTATTATTATATACATCTTTTCTTTCAACAAACATTTTATCCTTACATGGCGACCCTGCCAAGACTACTGTGGTAATTTTTTTGACTTATTTGGTTGGTATTTGCATAATATTGCGTAAATTTTTTTTCTCTGATGACTCACTTTGTCCGGTTGTTTCTTAACCGCGGGTGCGGGGGGAGGAGGTGGTGCTTTTTCTTCTTTTTTCTTTTTCTTCGATTTAGTGCTTTGAACTGGAGGGGCTTTCACGTCAGAGGAGGAACAGGAACCCTGCACACAATATGATGTTAAATGTGGTATAGATATATTAGCAATATGCGTAATACCCAGCTTTTGAATTAACATTTCGTCGGGCAGGAAAGTGAGAGTCCGACTAAGATCTACCTTCTTTAGTATTGTAGAACAATTTCTCTGTTGTATCAGATCATATCTTTACAGAACAGTATAAATATTTCGTGTTTATAAAGTGTTCCTATGTAAAAGACATTCGCTGAGCGATAGAGAGAATGCTTGACAACCCCGAAGCAAGCCGATCTTGCCTGACTTTCACTCTTCTTCCCGACGTGCCACAATCAAAATAAGAGCGTAAGGGGCAAAAATCTTGACAATTATTATCTCCCGGATCCTTTCCGCCGCTTCCTTCTCGAGCATCACTTGCTCGCAGAAGGAGCCGGCGGCGGCCCACGCGTTCGCACTCTGCACCATCGCTGTGAGCAATACCGGCAGAGCGAGCCTGAGGGCTGCCTGAAGGGCCTGTCTCGGCACCTCCCACGCCGGGCACTCGGCCAGCGTGTGCAACCCTGAGTCCTCACCTGCATCACAGTGATGGCACTCAGGCGTTGGCTCCTTCCTGATCAGACACAAGTGATCCCCTAAGCACCCGTTACTGGAGATCACCTGCGTCAGTCGGAACGAGAGACTCCCGTGAGGCCTCTCTAGCCAATCCTCCATGTTGGGTCTTACCGCGCCAGAGCGTTAGCCGTGCCCTTCAATTTGGGGGCCAGCCTTCGGAGACGCTCCCCGATGTCCCATCGGCCGTTGAGTACGAGCCTCAAATTTTTCATCTGGAGCTCAATGCCGATGGATATGCCTCCCACAACGATGCTGGACTCCGTTGGTGGCACGCTCCGAGGCCCATGAAAGAATAGGACCTCGGTTTTATGCAGAGCCATCTCTAGACCTAGCTGCCGGATCCGACCGTATGGTTGTGGATGGTCAAACCGTATTGGCCATCCGCCACATCCGGCCCACTCTGGAAAGGTGCTCGACGAAGCGTTTCATTATCACTCTTTTAAAGAATTTGCACACCTCGTAGAGCAACACTATGGGCCGGTAGGCGGACGGCAAGTCCGCTGAGTGCCCCCTCCTTTCGGATGAGGACCAGCTTCCTCTTCAGTAAGTGACTACGGGTGCGTCGTCGTCCTCCACGCTGGGCGGTACAGGCGACCGAGGTGGAGTCATCTGTGATGGAACATCTTCCACCACAGATGACTCAGCCTATTCCCGCTGGGAACATGGAGATAACCACTCCTCCGAGGAGATCTTGCTGGAGACACTGAGTTAGCAGCGGGGCCCGAGGGCGTAGCTTGCCCTGAACCATGTGGTTTAGTTCCAGCGTCTTCAACAGCTCAAGGCGGGCCTCGGTTTTGACCCGCCTTATCTCAACTCGGAGGGCCCTTTGGGCCTAACTGTACCCTTCGAACAACTCCGTCTGTCGGGCCTTCGCATCTGCGGGGCGGAGACACCTCCTACGGAATCGGGCCCACTGGCGGTGCGCGATCACGCAGGCTTAACGCAGCCTCGCGATCTCCGACGACCACCAGTAGACCTGACGCCTCGGATTATAGGGCGGAGCCCTAGGCATCGCCGAACCACTCCGCTTCATCATCTATGTCCAATTGTATGCACGAACCTGCGAGTTGGCATCAATACCAGAGTCGCCTTCTTCCTTGGGCACGGGTTCGTCGTCGGGCTCGCCGCCCTCCGAACATTCCCCGAGCGCCTTCTCGCAGTACATTGTGTTCTTGTCGTTTTCAGCCTGAAGTTTACGTCTCTCCTCCTGATTACATGATCGCCAGTACACATAAATGAGTTCCTAATATCAAATAGTTGTGTATTTTTTTTTAATTTACAACATAGTAACTAATTATGTATTTAGACTAATACTAAAAATATGTGAAATTTTTCATGTCTATTCCGAAGAATGTACAATGGTTGTATTGATTTTGATACTTTCATTGACAATAAAAAAATACTTACATGTTGGGCCTGTATAATGTAGGCATGTAAAAATGATAATTTATGTTAATCTAATATAAATCAATGTACCTATATGATAGGACATTCTCAGTCGCCTGCACATGGATTGAATCGGGAATTGTTAATGCACACTTTAAATAGCTGTACACTGCTGCTCATGAGAAAAAAAAATACATACCACGAAGGTTAACTTACTATCTAATCTGAGGCGAACAGTTCATTTATTTTAAAAAGTGCTTATTTACGGGACACACAGAATAGTTTTGATTCGCCGCGGTGTACAGCGATTTCAAATAGGAGTACCAACATTGAAATTGGCAACTATTTCATTCCCGATTGCCACCTGGTGTAATTAAGCAAGGTCCCTTTTCCATTGCAACATGATTTTTATACACAGTTGGTAGATTCAAGACGCACCTTCTTCTCCAGCTTCTTCTTCTTCTTGCGCTCGCGGCGGCGCGCGGCGGCTTGGCGCCGGCTCTCCTCGCGGCAGCGCTCGGCGTCCAGCTCCTCGAGTAGGATGGTCGCGTTCTGGTTGGCGCGCGCCGCCTGCGTCTCCTTGGCCGCGCGGATCACGCGCACGCACTCCTGGCATTTCTCCAGTAGCTCCTTGTCCGAGATTGTGCAGATATACCTGGTGATAAGGTTGTACTGCGTCACTCACACATGTTTTAGTAGTGAAAACTTCTCATGGCGCCTTTGGTATTTTTGAAAAACATTTCAATTCGCAATTTGATTGACCTATTACCGTTACCGACATTTATTAGAAATAATTTTTGAAGGGGTTCTTGGCATTGTAACGGGAGTTCTTTAGAATTTTTGCCATTTTGATTGGTTCTTGAGTTTACGTGGTGTACTGAGAGGATTATTGATGGTTTTTGACATTTTGGCGGTTCTATCGTTGTAATTAGATTTTCACTTCTGTCGGCACTGTCGAAATGTGTTGTTGGAGAATTCCAAGTCTGTATAGTGCGGCAAAGGAATGAGGACTGAACGTGTTGAGCTAAACGTATACATCGTTCATTTTGTAGCAAGCGAGAGTTACAATTACCTTGTCATTTCTTGGTCTGACGGGAACTGGGTGACCACTCCGACCATCCATTTGACCACTTTCGTGTGACCTTTACGGAAGGCGGCCATCAGACAAGATACCTAGAAAAAAAAAGTAAAAATAAAACATTGCTACCTTGAAATTTAATTTATACGTTTTCTGACAAGTTGCAGTAATCTATTACATATACTTAATCATAGAATAAGAGACAGAATAATAAGAGAATGGAGGAGGTAAATCTGGAAGACGAATCATGGGCTCTGTGGATAAGGCCTCAGATGCAAACAATTATAAGAAAGAAAGATTTAGGTATATCAAAATAAATATATACTTACTTTTCGATTGTCTTGCGAGTCGATGTCGGCGCCGGCGGCGTATAACATCTCGACCACCGCGAGGTGGCCGCCGTTGGCCGCCAGCCAAAGGGGCGAATTGCCTTTCTTGTTTTTCACTTCAACCGCCGCTCGTCTGCAATGTACACAGGAACGTTATGGCAATAGCATTCACTAAAGTAATACAGAGAGCTTCCTTTTAGGAAGATTCGTGATGTTGATGTTTGGTCACGTGGAAACTATGATTGCTAGATAGAATCCGATAAAATAGTTTCATAAAAGTGTAAACCTTTTATAGAATCAAGAACCATCTAATTTTATCAGCTCGAATTTAAGTTTCAAAATCAAAGTAGCATTACATAGGTATAAAAAAAAACATTAATGAAAAATTTACTTTTAAGTACACATTATTATTGAAAGACAAACCTTTGTAGTAAGAGTTCGACGAATTTGGTGTGTCCTTTATCAGCGGCGATGGTAAGCGCGGTGTCTCGCGACGAGGGAACGGGAGGGGCGTTAACATCAGCTCCTTTGTCGAGGAGTACCCTCCCGACCTCCACGTAGCCACCACTGGCGGCTTCCATGAGGGGAGTCAACCCTGTCTTCGCCCGGTGTTCAACATTCGCCTTACGGTCTAACAGTAAACTGACGACTTCGTGCCTGCCTTGAAAGCAGGCGAGGGTTAAGGCGGTGTTGCGGTTGGTTTCGATTTGCGCGTTGATGTCGGAGCCACAGTCTAGTAGTAGTCTGACGGCTGCCGTGTGACCGTTCATAGCTGCTAGCATCAGAGGGGAAATGCCCAGCTTTGAACCGGTGCGGGAGTTGATTTCAGCCTGAAAAAATAATAACATATTAGTCAAAACGCCACTTCAGTTTCGGGTGACATTTTATTTTTAAGTCATACTTTCCAGGAGGTTGGAGTTAACAAATATTTGATTATGATGACGTCAATTACACTAAAAAAATTATATATACTGAAACGAATTAGTTGGTACAGTTTTCGAAAACTTTCAATTTATAATAGTTTTTTTTATTTGAACAGATTTCTGAATGGAACCAGTCCACAGTCGGCAAACAGAAGGTGGGATGGTGATCAGAATCTGACCACCATCCCATCTTCCGTTTGCCGACTCGCAATCTCCACTCATAGGGCTAGTTTGTTCCAACGGCCATCGGTCCTTGACAGATGTATCCAGTCCATTGCCACTACCGCTTGCTTATTCTGCGAGCTATGTCGGTTGAGCCAGCTGTTGATGATACATACCTGGTGCGTTAGCAACAGTCTGATGATGTTGACGTAGCCGCCGGACGCGGCGAGCGAGAGCGGCGTGTAGTCCGACACGTTGCGGTGCTCCTTGTTGGCGCCGCGGCTGAGAATGAGCTCCACCACCTCGTAGCGCCCGCCGCTGCACGCCAGTGACAGCGGAGTGTCCTTGGTGCGCTCCGACTGCGCCTCGATGTCCGCGCCGTGGTTCAGCAGGATCTCCACGATCTTCTCGTGGCCCGCCGTCGCCGCAAGGATCAGAGGAGTGAAGCCCTGTCAACAAACATTACAAATATTACACGAATACTGTATAGTACAACGGGACTTTTAGATAAAAAAAATATCAGAAAAATATTGAGGATGTGAGGGGAAACTAGAACCATAAATTAAAATGGTTAAAGAAGACCGGCTTCATAAAACGAGGAAACATAGGATAAATTGACGCATAGAGGAGGTGAAGGAGGTAGAGGAGGTGAAGGAGTTAAAGGAGGCGAAGGATGTAATGGAGGTGAAAGAAATAGAGGTGATGGTACCTTCTTGTCGCGATGCTCGATGTCGGCGCCGCGCATGAGGAGCAGCTCGACCAGGTCTTCGTGGCCGCCGGCGCACGCTAGCGTGAGCGCCGTGTCATGGTTGGAGTCCGTCTCGCCGTCCACGTCCATGGCGCAGTAGGCGGCCGGCGCCGGCTGCGGCGGAGTCGCCGTGCCGAACGCCTCACCCGCGCGGCAGCCGCGTCCCGACCCGGAGAAGCGCGCCTGCGGAACACCACAATGAATTATGTCACCGGTTCTGCAAACACTCAGAACTACTTGTGCTACTAATTACCTACTTACTAAACTGCATATCCAATGGGCAGAGTAAGGTAGTGGTAGGATTTACAAGAATTTCTTGACGATAAAAATATTATGTACATTTGTATAATTTGTTTAATATACCGATATTAAACCACTTACCATCGCGAGCTATGGTATTACCGGTAAACCGGTGGGTGAATTTACTCAAGATTATTCTTCGTATAGAAAAAAATATTTTCACCTATTATTGCGAGAATATATTATATATAGACATTAATTTTGGGCCTCTTGAAGATCCACTCCGGTATATTTAGAAAAGTATGTAGTATATTGTGTGGACAAACCTTTACCTTCTTCGGGCGTGCTACTGACGCGCTGTTGTAGTGGTGTGCCTGTTCACGCTTGGCGTGCGGCGCAGGCGCAGGCGCGTGCGGGTGCGGCGCGGCAACCGCCGCCGTCCCCGCCGCCGCCGGCCCGCCCGCACCGCCCGGCGCGCCCGCCGGCCCCGTATGAGGCGGCGCGAACGTTCCGGATCTGACACAAATAATATGTCTGTTACTAACTCTTTTTTAACCGACTTCGAAAAAAGAGGAGGTTCTCAATTCGAACGCTATTTTTTTTATGTATTTTGCGCGATAATGGATGGATTTTGAAAAAAAAATTTCTGTTTGAAAGAGGCTACTTCTGAGGTGGACCGATATCCAGGGTATCAGGATCTGATGCCCATCATCAGATCCTGATACCCTGGATATCATCTTGGGAAAATCGAGGGGAAATCATCAAATTTATGGTAAAAAATCTGTTTTGATGCCTTTGTACATAATAAACCTCATAAATAGGTACTTTTCTTTTTCTGTATACCATAAAGTAAAGAATATTAATATTATACCGACTTCACAAATAATAATATTTGTGAAGTCGGTTTTTTAAACGTAGTTATAATTATTTAATCCTACAGATGATATAATTAGATACAGATAATTGACATCACGCGTTTTGAAAACGTGGCGTTACTGAATCAGGGGCTTGGATGGAAAGTATGTATTCAAGTAAGGGCTTACCGATAGTCTTCATAAGGTAGTGTGGGAGGTGGCAGTGCGAAGTGAGGTTGGAGATCAGGTTGTTGAGGGTGCGGCGCAGGCGCGGGGGGCTCGTCCTCGGGCCGCGGCGCCAGGGCGCACTCCAGCGCGCCGGCCGGGGAGGCGGGCCGCACGCGGTACTGCCCACTCTGCTCGCATAACAGCTCTTGGAAGTCCTGTCGAATGAACATACTATTTTACTATACAATCAAAGTGACATGACTAATATTAAAGTTAAGTATTGAATAACATGTCCTGAAAATTCTATGGGTTTAGAGATCTACCTCCCTATCCATTTTTCAAGTTGGTCTTAATTAGATAACAATCGGATATCTTTCAAACAGATGGAACTAAATAATATGTTTAGTCTGGAATGGTACATCATCAAATTCTAAAGCCCAACCCAACCTCACCTATAGACAGTACACCAGCTAATTACTGGACGAGACTCGTCCGAATTTAGAGATTAGACGACAGTTGCCTCCTCAGAAGCTAAGATACACAAAATCAGGAGGGGGAAAGCCGAACACGGACTTCAAATCTTCAAGTATAAGCTTCCTATGTAACTTGGACTGACGTTGGGATGAGAATATCATAGAAATATAGAAGAAATATGGTGTATAGAAGGCGCTACGCACAGGTAGTTCGTGCAGGTGATGGTGGTGATGATGGTGCAGGTCCTGGCGGGGCCACTCAGCATTAAGCGCCTCCTCCAACAGGCGGCGCGCTTGACGCTCGTGGCCCTCACCCTCTGCCTCGCCCGCCGGCGCCTCCGCGCACTTGGACGATAGGATCTCGTGTGACTTCTGTTGCATCACCTGCGTATAGGCCACCATACTCGATCGTTATAAAGCACTTGTCACACTTCCGGAAAACGACCAACTGTCGATTATTTTGTCGCTCAAGAAATCTACAAGAGCCTGTTCACACTACCAGTTAGACTAAAGTATTGTCGCAACGACAAGAGCTGTAAAAGATAAATAAAATCGGTGAGCTACTCTCGCTTGGCGTTACGTTATGGCGCTTACAGTCCAACCATATAACTATCAGAGCTACAGACTTGCTATCTCTATTATGGCTGCTAGTATTACTCGTTCATCGCCGCTGGTAGGACAAGTGTCTTAACGTTGAATAAGAAATAGTTGAAGATTTTTATAAGGACACTCATACGTAA
The DNA here is from genome assembly GCA_963576445.1 of Lithosia quadra. Lineage (NCBI taxonomy): Eukaryota > Metazoa > Arthropoda > Insecta > Lepidoptera > Erebidae > Lithosia > Lithosia quadra. The sequence continues at coordinate 2,905,627 of OY754882.1, forward strand.
TTTTATTATTATTACAGACTTGGACAACAGATAATGGAGGTAAGCGCAGACGTGTTGCAAGAAGTATATACTCCCTACACGGCCTACACCTGTTTGGTTCGTAAGTCCATGTCGCTGTTTTAACCCCAAGTGTTGCCACTATCACCTGCGGGATGGACCCGGCACCCGGACAGGGAATCCCGTGTTGCATTTCCTACAATTTATTAGGTCATCACTTTCCTTTTTCATTTTCTCAGTCTTCTAGTTTCTAACAGCGAGTAACAAGCTTGAGTAAGATATAAAGAGTCATAAGCTTCCATTACTCCGTACTGTTCGTAAAAGGATACCATCAACTTAGCCGTGTGCGACCTTAGTACACGATAGATTTTAGGATAATATTCACTATGTGGTTGGTACTTCATAAATGGAACCAACGGCATTTGTGTTGGGCTGTACATTTGTAATTAAGGCTGATTTACTCAGAGTCAGTTACTGACCAAATTCGAGGCAAGCTGATACTGGCATCGTGTAAATTGAACAAGAGTTAGTACAGCGATGTCGCGCCAGTGCTGACTCCAATATTTGTGGATAAATATCGAGTCAGCATTGACTTGCCTCGAATTTGGAGTCAGTGACCCAGATCCTGTGTAAATCAGACTTGTGGCCTGCGCAGACGAGGGCATTTTGTCGACATTCACTATAAGTACCACGTACGAAAGTCTCCTGAACAACCGATAGTAAATACGGTCATTGGACCGCTGTGAGGTGATAATTTCGGATGCCACCGGGACTAGTGCAAAGATAATGATGAATCGAGAACATCAATTGACAAAAGTATGAAGAGTTCCCAGAAAAAAAATACTTGTAGAACTAACGTGACCAGTCCCAGTAATCTCCCCTAAAACAAAGTTTCTCTTTTTTCTGAAATGTAATTAATACCGCAACATAATCTCAAATTTGCATTACATGATTGAACGCCGTGTGCGTAAACCTCTGACGAATTCTCGGGGGAAATAATTGTATTCGAAAATAAGGGATTATTGATGAGGACAAAATTTCCTCGTGTGAGCAGGCCATTAGGCTGTCCGTGTGCACGCTTGCGGGCGCCTGTCTCGTGCAAATTATATGGAACGAATTTGAACGAAAGTCGTGCAAAATTAGATATAATTTGCACAACGTACGGGCGCTCGCATGTGACACGCATGAAGGCAGCGGACGAGATAGACTCCGAGGAATACAGTCTGCGTGTACAGACCTGCAGCACGAGCGAGCGCAGTTCGTTGGGCGGCAGCGCGACGAGCGAGGGCACCTCCCGCTGCAGGTAGGCCAGCACCGCGCCCAGCTCGCGCGCCTCCACCCCGCCGCCCGCGCCCGCCCCACCGCCCTCCTCCACGCCCTGCGCACCCTCACACTATATTAACACTCCAGCGGTTATCACGTGTGGAAGGCGTGCTTGTTATGTGTGGCGCAGCGTGAATTGTTATAGTTTGAAGCGATTTAGTAGTTATTAGTAGCATAATTTCCGGTGAACATCTTGACAGTGTACTCTAGCTGCGCAAAAAGCGCTATTTAGATCTCTTTGGCAGTAGCGCGGGACGCGACGGCTGCGTCAGTTAACCAATCATGGATTATGTTACACCAATCACGGGCTCTAAGGGCTCGCGTCATCGGCTGATCAGTATTTTTATTATTTTTTGAGTTAGTCCGTATAGTGCACATGAGCGAACTTTCTGACGTTTGTTCAAGATGTTCGCCGGCACTTATTACCCTAATTTGCGAGCTTCAGAATTTTGCCAACGGCACGATAGTAGGAGCATACATTGCCGAGCGCTCGCAGAGTGGCGATTTCGGGTGTGTTTTGAATTGTTATGACATAGATGATGATGATGAGTGATTTAATATTAGTAGCTTATACAGTTGTATCGTTTTAGTCCTTAAAACCCTGACGCATTGTTATGAAGCCTTGTTTGTTATGTCGTTATGAAGAACTTGTTTCCAAATGAGTCAGCTTTGGGGTGTAGATAGCTTTAAAATTATTTTTTTAAATGAGATATACACGATATAAATTACAACTTTGGTCTATTGTCGGAAATCGAATTATGGAATCGATAATTTATAATCTGTAAAGTAGGATCTAATCAATAAATTGGGACAATCTATAAAGTAGTTCACAATAACTTTATAATATTGCTTGACACAGTTTAGCCCAATCTTACCTGCACCGCATAGCCTTCAGGCCTCTGCTGCAACTCCTGCACGTACTGTTGTTGCTGTTGATGTTGTTGCTTCTTGTGCTGTTGTTGCGCTTGCTGCTGTTGCTGTACTTGTTGTTGCTGTTGCTGCTGTACTGCTAGCTGCTGGTATTGCGCCTGCTGCAACTCTTGCAGCTGGTGCTGTCAATATATTGACGCTTATAGCTCATAGTCATGATACAGTCAAAGTCTGTTTGGAGCGAAGTAAATTTGACAGTATTTTGATGAAAGTTTTAAAACCAGTTGACAATACTATAGTTTATTCACCAAGCTCCAAGCTGTCGATCTCACTAACGGATATGAAAATTACTGTTGATCATACCGGTCTGACTATCAATATGACCAACTGGAATAACCCAATACAAGTACTTATCAAATCTACTTAGTGCAAACAGTGTTTGGTCTTATCAACACAATTTGAGTAGTTTTAGTTAAGATGTACGACTCATACTATTTACAATGAAACATCAATATTTTAGTATGAATTGGTACGACATGCCTTCAATATACGTCTCACAATTACCTAATGCTCAAAACTCTATGAAACTAATGTACCGAATAAACAGTCAAACGGGGTGAATAGGGACTAAGGGGTGAATAGAAACAAAATAGTCAGTTAAATTCTGCAGTTATTATCTTCTATTCGAAACTATAAACCACATCCACGTCACGATGAAGAGAATCATCGAATATCCGGTTAAATACTTGAAAATTTCTAAAAGAAATTATTTAACAATTTCTAATGACCATTTATCCCTATTCACCCCTTCATTCCTATTCACCCGCTTGACGGAACCTAAAAGATAAGTGAAATCTGATGTGTGCTAACAATTTCGTATAGATAGCGACTATTAACTAAATATTATACAACAATAGGTATAATATGAACATATCGCGAAGATTACCGCGACGGCACCCACTTCACTTATGTGCTGCCCGAGTCGCTGCAACGCATCCAGGAGAAGGAACTTGCATCCAAACTTGGAACATTTACGCGAAACCTTTGCACGGGGACGGTCTTGGATCGTAGGGTTCTATAAGGGAACAGTGGTTAGGCAACTTCGGATCGCCATTGTAAGTTATTTAAAGGTGATTTTCGCGACAGTACCAGTTTAGATCCTTTTTTGGTCCTTTCGATAATATAAATCTCCGAAGTATCTGGTATGTGGTGGTTTTGTCGCAACGTTAGTCAGTACAAAGATATTATTTGAAGACTGCTTTTACCAGACTGTATTTTTTTTCGGAGGGAATGGGTGCTGCTAGCCGAGAAGCCGAGATGCCTACAAGCTTGTTCGGCTACAGATACTACATTGCTTGTTTACTCGATAAATTTAGTTTTATCTACTACCAATGTTTATCATAAATATTCCTGGTGTGGTGAACTTAATCATAATGGAATCGTGAAATTTGGAAAGCATACACGTAGCGCTTAAAAATCTGATCAAAGTTACTAGAACTTTGACGTCTATGCTTTCAAAATTTGATGACATGATTAATAATCTGGAATACAAATGTGGTTCTTTCAACTTTTAAAGTTGAATCTAACAGAATTAGAAGGGGATATAGTGCTGTACCTTATCTATATAACTTAAATGTATAAATAAACTGACCTGGTTAAGGTTAGTAGGTAGCTGCTGCACAGGGAACAACTGCGAAGGCGGCGGGTACGGTGGTGTAGTGGGAGAATGGTGGACGGTCGTCACACCTACACATTAAACAAACTATTGACAACCACATACTACATAATGTTGCACATAACATAACATATACAATATATATCATTCAGTCTGTGATTAAACATTAGTTTTTGTTAAGAAAAGTCATTGATTACTTTTGTGCTTAAACGATTGCAACACATAGCAGCAAGCAATAAAAACATAGTTCCTATTCGCGTAGATATTGCATATCTATAGATACCTATAACAATTGCTTTACTATTCTCTGTATACATATAGTCTAAAAATATATGATTTAATTCATTTATATTACATATTTGATGATGCACATAAATACTGCTTCAAGATTGAGTATAACAGAAGGATATTTATTTTAAAATTGTTTAAAAAATCTATTCAATGTTAACGACAAATAATTTACATACATTACATACAAATTAATAAATTATTATGACATAGGTATCTGTCATACTGACTCTATTATTTACTCAAATCCACACTAAACAATAAATTAATAGTTCGATGCTACAATGCTATGATTGTACAATTTGCTACAGATTTACGAAAATTGATCAGAAATAAGTAGAATATTTTGATACGCGATAATTAGATGCGTATTGACTCACAAATGGAATTGATGGCAAGGTTTAACCTTATTAGTATGTAGTTATGTTAATGAGGGTGAAAGCTGAAAACAAAACAAACGTGACTAAGCCAAACAAGAGCGCCAAGTACTGCAACTGTCGGCCCGTGTTTTATCTATATTACTATGTCAAATGTAGTATGTTATTATAGGTACGTGACCCGTACGAGGCCCATCTCCACGAGTGAGAGAATCACATCGGATCTACGCTACAAAGGGTGTACAGTGGGTGGCATGTAGAAAATATTGTTGCGATCCTCTTGGTCGTGAACCTCCAAAAACCATAATTGGGTACATTAACGGGTCAACGTCGTTATATTTGAAAATGAAAATGATTAATTATATTTTAATCAAAATTCAAAACAATCAAATAGAGCTCACTGAGTTAAACAGCATTTTCACTAAGAAATATAAATTACTTGGCTCAAAAACAAATCATGAAATTCTGAAAATGATCATCTGCTTTTGACGCTGATTATAAAACATCAGCTGCTTAATGCTAGCACACCAAACACCATCAAACTCTTAGCATTCTTAGATTTAGCTAAGTTAGATAATGATTGTACTTTGTGAGAGTAACCTTATTCATCAAACAGCAGATGTACCAGTTAACAGGTGAATGAGAGCTAGAGGGATTCCTTTGACACCCCTAGCCCAGCAAATAACTAAACGGTTTACTGAACACATTTTAACTTATCACTTTGACATAGTAATATTGAATATCGAGCTGACAATGTACTTGAGGTGGACTCGCGCTCTCTAGTGCGTAATGAAGTGATGGGGTACATAAACACACATGACGTCATACGTGCGGACTTGCCTTGAGCGCAGAACTGTAGGTCCAAGGCGTGCAGCGCCGACGTGGCGAGCGTCGGCGGACCTTTACAACAACGTCACCATAAGCTTATTTTGATACTATTATACCGTACATCTATTGTGATATCTCCTAAGCGAACTTATCAATTTGAATTTTAAAAAAACTGCTCCACCTCTATCTAACGGCTCCTTGTAACTTTGACCTGAAATTTGTGGATTGAGTGATAATCCAATCTTGTCTTTTTGATTTTTAAATCATTTTTGAGTACGGATACAAACCCTTCCGATTTGTGAATCAAAAAAAAAATCTGATGCAGACTATTTCCTAACAAAAGTAAATGAAGACTGGCAATGTAATCACAACAGGGACTAAATTTAAGATTAAACTTTTGCTACCTAAAGCAATAACAGAAACTGCCAAAGTATTTAATACGTCCATTAGAAACTGCACTACCTATACTGTATATTGCAAATAATTGACGATATAGACTTTCCCTATGGTATCGAAAAAAAAAAATTATTTAAAATTCGAAGGGTAATATTCACCTGCAGGATCTGGCAAGTCGAGCAGGCTGCGGTCGGCTTCAGGCAGGCAGTCGGCGCGCGGGTCCCTCTGTAAGCAAAGCACGGTCAGCGAACGACCCCGGGGCGCATACAACGCACTAGCGCAACTACTCGCCTCTACGACACCCACCGCACCGTTACTGTATCACCCCACTGCACGATATCGAATCAGCTTGGCGATACAACCGACATAACGTCATATGCAGGCGGCTTGTAGAATATCGCAAGCGTATCGGTTTTAATATAGAGTGGTGTTCAGTACAGGATTCACAGTAGGATATCACTGGGTGGATTTGGCATTATCATCTATCATTTTCAATCTATTTGTTAATATAGCATCATTTTTAGGAATTTTGTTATTTATTAGGAATGTTACAAGTAATCTCTCACTGTTCTGTCCTGCATGTGAACAGTGCTATATGCAAAGTAATCATTGATTTACAATAAAATATTTAGTATGAAATTGTTAACTTGAAAGGGATTTTTGATTTGAGTGAGTTTGAGGCTTACAAGAAAATTTATTGGGTGGCAAATATTGTGGTAGATAAACCATTTTTTGGATTTGAAAATTTATTATTATATATCAATGATGAAGGAAAGAAATGAAGTGCTATCTATGGGTTGATAATAATGATAGCTAACGGTCACAATAAACTACAATACCACCTGTGTTATGTTAATCAAGTAATAGACAAGAACATTGGCCTTGAGACAGAACCCTTAAGTAATTACTGCTATTGATCATCACGATAAAAGTAATGTAAGGTCACGCTCCCTGCTGTACTTTACAAGTTACTGATCTTTGATGTGAAATAGACGTAATAAAAGTGAGTGATTGTTAAAGAACTTGCATTTGAATTTTGAAAATTTCTGCATTTTTTATTTGGTGAGTTTAATTTGAGATAGTTTTGATTAAAAAAAGAGAGATTATGAATGTTATGATATAAAAACTAACACGAACTTGAATGATAAATTCATCATAATATGTTTATTTGAATTCCTAAATCTTTCTAATTTTATTTAGTTAATTATATTCATTGCCCACAGTTTACTCTGAGCGACAATCGTGTTCAATTCTAAAATATAAATATATATTTACGTAAAAACGACAAATGGTTTGCTTAATTAGAAAACCTTGTCAGTTTTGATGTCTTCCGACATAATTATCTTTCCTTTGTGACTTTTATGAATATTTATTGTCACAATATCAGGTACTTATCATTCAAATTGACCAGTTTTCTTTTACCGTGATCATAGCAACGAAAGACACAACCAATATGTAAGTTTGTTCAACAGTTAACTAATAATGTCCGACCAAGAGATTCGACATCGCATGAGCTGGTCATCACCATAGACACAATTAGCTAGTGGGCTACGTGTGCGAAACTGCTACATTTAACATGACAGATAGGTTAGTGAACGTAATTTATTGAAGAGTGACTCACGTTGCATTTATTTTTAATGTGGCATTTAATTTTAACTTTCTTGTTAACGTCCTTCCACGTAAACCCCGGCGGGAGTGATACCTTAGCCATGGCGTGGTGGCATATCTACACCGTGGGAAGCAAGCAAAGAGAAATGAAAAATGATAGTATTGTGATAAAGCCAACGATATACATATGTATAATTATATTATACATCGGGACAGGTGGGGCAGCATTGTTAGTCAGAAACGTTAAAATGACAAGGAGCAATGTGTCAAGCTTTATTATATTGATCATTATATGTATTGATCAAAAGTATAGATTTAAGAAGTTAACAAGATTATTTGATTAATATTGCCTGGTGTAAAATTTGATTAAAAAATTATTGAATATTATAGGGTCATAAATGGATAGTGCATTACACCAGTAAACAAGCAAACTTCTTAATATTTTGCCTTTTATAAGTTAAATATATGAATGATTGCATGAAAATGTCCCATTAAAAGCATACTTAGGGGTGCCACCTGAAAGTATATCATAGAAATTGGTTTATCACTAACACAAACAAAATGATACACCCAGAAAAGCTTAGAAGTTTGACCAAGATTATGGAAGAATACCAGATTCGTCATAGAACCAGGACTGACTAATGATGGGGGTAAGAAGATTGTTATTCATCATTGACCAGCATTTTAGGATATTCAATCAGTTAGTAACCAAACACCAGTTAGTTTTCCCTTGGCATTCATTAATTTCATTTTGTAATAAATACTTTATGTTTAACGTGATTAGTAAAAAAATGTTGAAATATATTACGTCATCTCACTATAAGGTGGCAACCCTTGTTAGATAACAATATGCAATGCAAGTTTGGATCTGGCAATGGTACATTTCTCATGTAAGGGTTAATAATAAAAGTGCCGCTACAAGAAGATATGACATTAACACAACAATATCAAGGTACCCAACATAAGATAACAAATACTTTCGTTATTTAAGTAACAGTTAGAAAAAATCAGCAAATGACATTGGCGTATACGGGACAGTATAAGGGCGAGATTTAATAGCCCACGCCGCATAAGGTTCGAAGACCATCCTTAGACTTAATTATAGTGGTAGCATCCATGAGACATTTTCCTTACTTAGACAAGTCCAAGTATGGTCTATCAATTTCGCTCAAGTTTTGCAATCAATATGGGTATCTATTATTTCGTTATTTATTATAAAAAACGAAGATATTCAAATTCTTAACTGAGTGTGAATAAAATCTATGATTTTTTTTTATCTTCTTGTGGCGTTAAATTTATTTAAAAATATCTGTGGATCAAGTAAAAGTCATACAGCAGCAGCATGAGCAAAATGCGAAAGTAACTCTGTCTGCCTGTTACGCTTTCACGCCTGAACCGATGAACCGATTTTGATGAAATTTGGTATAGGAGTAGATTAGACCTCGAGAATGAACATAGGCTATGTTTGGTCGCGATAACCGACATCCACGCGGGTGGAGCCGCGGGCAACAGCTGGTACATATTTTTTACTTTACTTCAAATAGAAGGTGCGAAGGTAAGTTGTGACTTTGACCGGGTCCACAAACACGGCATTCCCCGATAGGTGAGGTGTGAGGTGTGAGGTGGCGGTGAGATGCGGTGAGGTGTGAGGTGTGGTTGGTACGTACATTATCGTCGAGTATGTCGGGCGGCGGCGGCAGGTGGTGGTCGGAGTGCGGAGGCGCGGGGCGCTGCTTGCGCGCGCACTTGTGCTTGACGCCGCCCGCGTCGGGCAGCGCGCCGCACAAGGGCGCGGGCGCCGCCCCCGGCCCCGGCGCCGCCCCGCCTCCCGCGCTCTTCTTGCGCCCCGCCACACCGCGCTCTGAAACAAGTACATTATTGACGGATACTACTTAACTGATCTTCAGGTTCAAAAATATACTCTCCTCGAATGTCAACTTTCATTCATTTTCCAAAATGCACCCTTTTTATACCGATAAACGGTTGGTTTATGATACCTTCTTAGATCAGAATAATAATATTAAAATTGCACGTAATTTAGAAAGTAAGAGAACATACCACCGAGAAATAGATGGGATGAACTCTGAATACATCCTAGATATTCGAAATTCGATACATTACATCTTGGGCCAAATCTGGAACCATATACTATCTAAGGGATTATCTGCAACGAAAAGCGTGGCATTGGGCCGGTTGTGACTGGAATGGCGGCCCATATCCTCTGGTCTTTACCCTAGCTACTTACCATCCAGCGAGGTGAAGTCCATTGACGGGCTAATAAAACAAAAAAAATTTGATGTGTGCAGACGTACCGTCCAAATACACTTTGGAGAACTTGGTGGGCAGGTCGGCGGGGTGGTGGTGCGGCGGGTGGTGCAGCGCGGGGTGGGGGTGCGCGTGCGCGGGGAGGAGCGCGCGCGCGGGGGGCGCCGCCGTCCCCGCCGCCGCCGCGCTAGCCGCGCCGGGCGCCGCTGCGTGCGACAGCCCCAAGGCCGCCGCCTGCGCTGCGCTCAGACCCGACGCGTCCTCGATTGCAGGGTTGCCTGTACATGACATGACGTATAACATCGATTTACATACATAAACGTATAAAACCTACGGACAGAACGTGCTGAAAATGATGGCGGCTAGCCATGTGTGAGAGAATTTTTGGCTGCAACGTTTTATCCATTTATTAAAATGTGATTCATGTGTATTTTTCTTGCTGTCATCACGGTTTTTACACCATACTTTCCGCTTTCAAAAACCGTATCCAAACCAAAAAACGATCTATGGCCAAATCATTCCGCCAGGAGTGTACGACTACGATTTTTTTTTAAATACCTACTCTATGACTTTTTATTTGCTTTGTTTTACTTGTCACTTTTTGAGGCTTAGAATACTATAAAACGAAAAATAAATATGTAATCGTTCAAGTATTTTTAATTCAGTTTTAAAATGGTGTCTCTTTTAATGAAAACTCACCTCTAGGCAGCATAACCGAGTGTGGGAAGTCGAGCAAAAGTTGCACGACCGCGGTGTGGCCACCCTTGGCCGCCTCGATGAGCATAGTGGAGTTATCCTTCAACTTGCGGAACGGGTCCGCCTCGCATGCCAGCAGGAACTTGACCACGTCCACGTGTCCCCCCGCACAAGCCAGGGACAGGGGGGTGTGGTCGCCTAACGCCGTCATACGATTTACGTCAGCACCCTGGAAGTGAGTGACATTAATTTAGGGTCGAGATCTTTTTTTATAACAAAGATATTTCGAATCTGTACAAAAATGTTAAGTTTGATTTTTGATTACAAAAGAATAGCACTCTGTGAGTGCAGCATCTCAAAATCTCTAATAATTTCCTCAAAATGCCAAAAAGCCTAAAGAATGCCACGAAAACTTAAGAACTCTCAATAACCACCTCAAAATGTCAAAAAACCTCAAGAACCCCTTTACCTGTTTCAGCAACTCAAGACATTGCGCGCTCGTCGCTCGAGGTCACTCATCAGGTGACAGGTGAAGCAGCTTGTCAACTTAGCAGATGCAAGCCCTCCTTCAAACGAGGAACACCGTGGTTCCCACAAGAGAGGCTCCAAGTCAGCCAAGTGTAAGTGTGGCTTACCTTTCCGACAAGGAACTGCACAGTGCAGACGTGGCCGGCGCGGCACGCCTTCATGAGCGGCGTGCGGCCGCCCTCGCTCTCGTGCTCGAGCTCGGCGCCGGCGCGCAGTAACAAATCCGCCACGTCCGTGTGCCCGTTTTCGCACGCATATGTCAGCGCCGTGTCGCCTGTCTGCGTCTGCGCGTTCACGTCCGCACCCGCATTTAGGAGGTAACTGTGCAAAAACATACGGTCAAATGTAGCAGATAACATGACGATCGGTCAGGTACACAATCGCACAAAATGTATTTTTTGATTTCTCACAAAATAGTTGTTTTATCGGTCAATAGTTTAGTTTGGTTGTTAATAACTATGAACATGTACAAAACCTCTTGCACCGCGGTGCAAGAGGTTTTGTACATGATGCTCGTTGCCGTTCTAAGGTTGGGTTGCAACTGAAAATCAGCGTTGACACTCTCCGAATGAAATATAGTTATAATAATCTGTGCATATTTATGTTAAGAGTGACTTTTTGATAGACATGTTAATAGATAAATAACATTTGATAAAAAGTATTGTCTCTAGTATGCAATAGACCTCACTCCTTCTCTTCCAAGAAATAGTGAAACTACATAATTTTGTTATAGGGCTTGTTACCCAGAGTTAATATATAAAGAAATTAATTGAATTGATGTACTAACCGAACAAGTTCAAGATGTCCTTCTTGCGATGCTTCCATGAGGGGAGTAGATGCACCGAGTTCGGCGTCCGCCCCGGCTTTGATAAGGAAGTCGGCAACCTCGAGGAACCCGCCGCAACACGCCAGGGTCAATGCTGTCTCTTGAGTCTCTTCAGTCTGAGCGTTGATCGAGGCCCCTTGGCCTAGGAGCAACGCAACCATTTCTTCGTGACCTAAAATGGGTAAGTTATATTAATTAACGCATAAAAGGATCATAATACTAGTTCGATGGGGGTTCGATTTCGCTAGCACACCTTACGAAGTGTAGTGAGGTTAGACGAGGGAGTGTTTACTTCGGTTCATATTTATCATATCATTTTAGCGTTGTACCGAGTTTCATCCAAGCGTTCACCTCGAAGCCTTTTTTTTATCGTGCGGAAATCCCCATGGGTACCACCCCCGTCGGTCATCGGGAGTGGTTATGTCGGGATCGAACCGACTAAAACCGCACGCCGTCTCGGATCTAATTACCGGGGTGTAAGGTTACCCAATAAGCATATCCCTCGCACCCCAGCTGACCCCGGGCCATCTATGGTTTTAAAATGGCTCTCTCGACCCCCCGAAGTGGGGTGAGGGGAGCATCGCGCCACTTCGCCGACGGTGGGGTGTAGGGTGACAGGCGTCCGTCCTGTCACCCAATCGTCAGCGCGCGGACAATCAGCTCGTCCCCCACTGTGCTCTTTGCTAGTCAGAGGGTCACGTGGAGAGCCTCGGAGCAGCCCTCTAGAGGGCCACTCCCTCGCCAGCCGGATTGGCCGCAGGCAGCAGCGTCTCCCGTGGCGTGGGAAACGCTGCTCGCCTCCGTTGCCCGGGTGCACCGCGTGGAGGTTCCGGCCCGCACTCTCGGGTCTGCTTTTGATTCGGCTTCTACAACTCCGACAGGAAACTTTGCAACGAAGCCACGTCCACCCATCAGCCAGTGTACTAGCTTGCACGGGGTTACTTGACCCGGTACACTCAAATAATATGCTAAATAAAGGAAATTAATGTTCGTACCCTCCCTGGCGGCCTCCATGAGTGGCGTGTACCCCTCGTCGTTGACCTCCTCGATGTTGGCTCCGCGTTCCAGCAGCAGCATCGCCAGTTCCACGTGGCCGCCACATGCCGCCAGCGTCAGCGGGGACTCAAAGCTGTCCGTCGGCATGTTCACCTGCGAACACTCAATACCTCAACCACTGACCTATTGAAAACATTTTACGTACACACACATATATACGCGACACTGACTATCCAACTATAATAGCTACACGTGATTTTCTTTTGTATTTTGTCGCTAATATAATCAATCATTTCTCTAGAAGATGAAGAAAAAAATTACAGCATGTTTGTATTGTGTAATATCAAATCAAGTCGACGTCGCAAAGTGCGGGAATCTCGTATTCTTTCGGGATTTAATTCCAGAAAGAATTTTAATAAATAAAAGATATATTTGAAAATTAACATACCGATGTTTTCAAATAAGCAGACATTTAAATAGAGATAAAAAATGCAACAATATTTATAAACCATACTAATATTATAAATGCGAAAGTAACTCTGTCTGTCTGTCTGTTACGCTTTCACACCTGAACCGCTGAACCGATTTTGATGAAATTTGGTATAGGAGTAGATTAGACCTCGAGAATGAACATAGGCTATGTTTGGTCGCGATAATCGACATCCACGCGGGCGGAGCCGCGGGCAACAGCTAGTAAATAGGTATAACTAAATAAATATTGTTATTTTAATCACCGATATATTTCTTATATCGTATATCCGTATAATTTCATATTGATGTACTGATAAATCAGCATCTACCATCATGCTCAATGCTTCATCAGCCTTGACACAACACAGTGACTTGAACGCTTTCAATATTTATTCTTTTGCGTACACTTTTCATGATAGAACCTCTTTTAGCTGAACTCATAGAAAGTTCTTTCACGATCACTGGAGAGTCCCTTTTGCCTTATTTTCGAAGGTTACACTCATGGGCTATCATAATTTACTCAGTGCTAGTTGACGATAAGAGGTTGTGAACTTTACGTTTTTGGGTTTTATTGCAACATTCTACAAAACTTTTGAGAGGTCTATCCGATGCAAGGCCAGATGTAGATAGTATTTAATTTAAAACACATTCTGGTAATTTTATGCACTCGTTCAAATAAGTAGAATTCTTTTTTAAAAAGCGTTCGCGATGTCTATTGTTTGCTGTCCGTTTTTCATTTAATTTTCACATAGCTCACGCTTTCGGTCTCGCTCACGGTCGATATATCAAATATTTGTTTTTTTTTTCGTAATTTGGTCGGTCATTTTGAAATCAGAAGAAAAATGTATGAAGGCGCGAAAAAGCGCAGGTACTATCAATTGTTTATAAAAGTCAAGACTATAGATCATAAATTAAAAAATAAAACACCGGGATATTCGGAGCAATTTTTTTTATACACCTTTGATTGTGCAAATCATCTCCAAAAAGTTATAAATTTTAACTCTGCTTTTAAATGATAAGATCAATGTTTACATTATTTCTCAAATGAAATACGCTAACTTACCTTCAAATATATACACAATAAGGTAATCAATCCATAAACACAATTATTTAATCACCAAACTGTAACCACTTGAATGTTGTTATTTGTGTTGTGAGATACAACGATTATTTATCTACCCACTTTAACATTTTTTTATTATTTAAAACCTACCTACAAGAATTTTTGACATGTAGCTGTAACAGATAGGGTTTTAGGTATAAATAAATAATACATACATCATCAATTATTGAAAATTGATATTTTGAATTAAATCCCGCTAGATTGCGAGATTCTCGCACTGTGCGTCGTGTAAAATAGCGATTTTGCAAAAGTAACTATAATAGGTACCCCTAACGGAACACCCTAAAAGTTTTATTAAGTTCGGTTCCGACATAACCCTTTCACCGCTAGCTCCAATGAGGACCATTTCTTTTTTTTTGACATAATGGAGAACTCAGTTCATAATGTGTGAAAAAAAAAGGCTGCGGACAGGTAAGAAAACGCAAAGGACAACAAATTAATGAAAACTTCGTGAAAATAATGAAATTTACCTGTGCTCCAGAGTCAAGCAGCAGCCTAGCAACCTCTACATGTCCATCCATGCTAGCTTCCATGAGGGCAGTGTGCATTTCATCTGTCTTGTGTTCTCTGTCTGCACCCGCCGCCAGCAAGAATCGCACCATGTCTAGGTGACCCTTGTAACACGCAAGTGTCAATGCGGACTCCTTGAATTCGTTTGAGTGAGTGTTGATGCCGGCACCGTGTTCTAGAAGAATCTTGGCAACTCCCACGTGGCCGGCTGATGCCGCCTGTTAAAAAAAATGTATTTAATATTAATTGAGGAGTCGGTAGTCTAGTAGATTCAAAGCTCACCTGAGAGGGTAAGAGTAATTTTTTAAAAGAAAAAAGCTGAAGAATTTGTTTGAACAGCTGTTGATCTCTGGAACTACTTGAGCTGTTTGAAAAATTATTTTTGAATTTGGAAACGTTCTAGACTGTATAATATTGCGCCATGATCGTTAAGAGTCGAGTTGGAAAATGAAACGGGAGGGCGAGATGCGATACAGTGACATAGAACCGAGTATGGCGGGTAAAACCGAAGGGTACAGTTAGCCATTTACATATGCACTGAGTGGTAATCGAACCCACGACCTCGGCCACGCCACACACTTTAGTAATTAAAACATAACCGTAGTTCAAGGTAAGAAATCGAAAATATTTAAACGCAGTAATCATATAATGTTCACTCACTCAATTGATCTAAATCGCGATAAGTATGGAAGGTAACAGTTATCTGAACTCAAACATTGTTTATGTATTACATTGTATCTTGTTTATCATATAGTTGGCTATCACTATGATCTATTCGAACTGTGTTACGATGGCTGAACTAGTTCGGCTTGCGTGTCAAGCTATATTTGGCACCTTCTGTTTTTTTTCTCTAGTGGGTTGAAAATGACGAGATCGAGACTGAATTTTGAACATTTACAAAAATTGTCCGTCAGGTGAGAAAGCGTGCTTACCTCCATGAGCGGCGTGTGTCCGTTCTCGTTGTGGTCCTCGACATTAGCGCCGTTTTCGAGCAGCGCGCGTACGCACTCCTCGTGTCCGCCGGCGCAGGCATACATGAGCGGCGTGTTGCCGGAACCCGACACGGCGTTCACGTCAGCGCCGTGCGCTACCAACAGCCGCACGATGTCCACGTGACCCGCGCTAGCAGCCTCCATCAGAGGCGTACAGTCGCCCTGTACCACGACACACAACAAATACACCACATTAGCACTATGCCTTTCATAAAATTGAGAATCGGGTAGTATGGCGCACATTGAAAGAGGCCTATATCCAGTAATGGATGTCAATAAGTTAATTGATTGATTTATAACATTATTAATTATGTGGTCTACTTTTTTCGAGCGTCCCTGTGGATATAGATGTTCTATTTTACGAAGGCGGTTTTGCTTTGGTTGTAGTTAAACGTATATTTACACACTGCTTTCGTATGCGTAAAGGCTGAAGCGGTCAGTCGGGCCCGTGCCGCGGTCCGGGTCACTAGAATTAACTACATGCAATTATTGTTCTACTACCACTACCGCTAAATAAACTTCTTTTGACGTGACATTGCTTGACATGAACTTTCGCACACAAATGCACGTGTATTTATAAGATACTCACACTACTATTGCTCACCCGCCTTCCTGAGATAGAACAACTATACCTCCCCCGTTGTCGGCGGGAGCGCTTATATCGGGTCTTTAAGCGCCGGGGTGTGACCCAAAAGGTATCGGAGAAAGGGGCAGTTATCCGGTTTACCTTTTATTATTTCTTCAGAACTTCGATATCCCCAATGGGATGTGGAGGTCAGATGGCAGTCACTTTACGGAAAATATTATAGTACTGTAATTCGTGTAAAGTAGGGGAACAGACATACAAGTAGCAACGAGCCGAATGTATACAAAGATTTCAGCACATAGTGTAAGGATATGCTCTAGGCTTGTTTTAAATGTTACATTACATCCCTTAAATATTTCTGGTGTAATAAATAAATAACGCCGCGCCTCTCAGTACCCACGTTAACGGGGGGAAGAGCCACAATACGCCTTTAATTCTATAATCCCAAAAAACCATGACTAATGCGATACGGTATAGTGCGCGGCATCTAACGTGGCCAGATTTTGGAGTAGTGTGGGCCCCACTGCTTCAAAATCTTGCCAAGTTAGATGCTGTACACTATACTTGTTTGTGGCAAAACGCGTCGCCTAGAAACAAGTATAGTGTACAGCATCTTACTTGGCAAGGTTTTGGAGTAGTGGGGCCCACAATACTCCAAAATCTAGCCACGTTAGATGCCGCGCACTATACAAGAAAGTTAAAGGCATAAAGTTAGTAAGGTCACCTTGATGCCTCTATCCTCGACGCTCGCATGCATAGCAAGCAGCACCTGAGCCAGCTCGTAGTAGCCCGCTGAGCAGGCGAGCGACAACAGCGACTCGCCCTCTTCAGTAGTCTCGTGCACGGAGCGGCCCTCCGTCAGTAGCTTGCGGACCGTGCCGACGTCGCCATCGGAACACGCCTCAGCTAGCGTCGGCAAACCGTCCGCGCCTACCGTCGCAACTGTTGCCACCGGTGTCGTACCGGTCGTCGAAGACCCGCATTGTTGACTACAAACAACCAGTAAATATCAATCTCCAACGCATACACGCTCAACAGTTTGTATTGTACGCTATAATCAGATAAGATCAAAGCTTCATGAATCACAGGCCCCGAGGCGGTCTCGATCGAGTCGACGAAGAGAGAATCTCTAGCGAATACGTCATCGTCGACCCGAGAGGCTTCACGCTCTCGTGTTAAGGACTCAATTCTCGGAATATCATCATGCGTAATAGTATATATGTATTTATATAACGTACGCACGTGTTCTCGTAAAAGTAACGAATGTATCAACAGAATTTGTTTACATAAAATCGATTACGCAGTAAGCCTATCAACCGATAATGATTATAAAGTCACTATACGTAGAAAGAGGATTTTATTGAAACAACTAAAACTAAAACCAATTTAGTAATACAAGGGTGTCTGTTTTTGAACGACGACGGTCACAAATCAAGGCACTGAGATAACAATATTACGATAATTAGTTCATTAATAATATTATAAATATTGTATACAAATGGCGGCGTATTCGGAAAATTGAATATGCAAAATAAACAAGCAAAGTGTATTTAGTTATGAATAAGTGGAAATTTTTAGAAAGTCGCGCAGAAGTGATGACGTAATGTTTGATATTTAAAGATCAATAAATGCACGATAGAAGCTTGTGCTCAGACGAGGTTTTAGCGCAGGCTTTCCACTTGGGTTGGGAGGTCAGACAGCACTTGCTCCCGTAAAAGCCAAGATAAAACAAATGAAGAGTAAGTGTATCGCGCTAGGAAAAGCAACGTCTCAGAATACCTCAATCATGAACCCTAGACAATTATAACTATACCGCCTGGGCATAGCGATTGTATCCAAAATACTTGACAAGTTTGCTAGGTGAATACCTGAAAGACACCATCTGTACAAATGGTATTGGCCTTAATACCTGTTGCTCATCACACAATAGATTACCTAATCACTTCCAATGAGATACTATAGGTACTTAACACATAATAAAAACTAAAAAGAAAGTGCCCTTAAACCTCGCTAAAATGGAAATGAGTGCTATTAAACTCTCACATGTCACTAAATCACGCACGTCATACAAAGCAGTGACGTAATCCATACTAATCATATAAATGCGAAAGTAACTCTGTCTATCTGTCTGTTATACTTTCACGGCTAAACAACTGAACCGATTCTGATGAAAATTGGTACAGAGTGATTGTATTAGAGTTTGGGAAAGAATGTAGGCAAATTTTCTGACACGATAAGCAATAGTTTCATTGTACTCCCTCGTGACTTTATGTTCCATATACTATTATAACTATCGAGGGTCTTGAGGCAGAATGAATTAACACTTTCACAGCTAACCACGAGTGCCGCTCGGCATTCATACTTTTCTCCAACTTGCGAACCACGAGCAGCACACGTTACCGCCTTTCATACTGTTTATTAGAAAATCACGTCGCCTAATCGGGATTCGCTTAGTACGCGTTTGTAGCTGAGTTTATAAGCTATACACACATATGCAATACAAGTACGTAGCGGGAACAGGACAGCTACAATATGCAATCCCCCGCGCCGCCCGCTCAGTCTGCCGCCGGCGAGTAAACAGGGTGAATGGGGTTGCATTTTGGCGCGAAATGGCTTCATCGATACATCGCAGCATAATCGTTCGATGTCTGTGCGCAAGAATGCTGATTTTGACATTGTGCAATGACCCGTGTTTCAAAAAATATCACACGGTAAAGAATTACCATCTAAAAAAAGGCATTTGTTGCATGTAAGACTTTTTTTGTTGTTGAAAAAATGACTATTTTGGTTTTTTTTTTATAACTATAACATAAATAATATAATGTATTTTTATTCATTATTCATAAACTACAATAGCGTATCTTATATACACAAAAATAATTATCTGTGTACTCATTTTAGTTATGTTTCTATGACATTCACAAAATAGCAGAAAATCGCCCGCGTACCGTATCAAACGGCGCTTTAAATGCTCCGCTGTGAAAGTGTTAAGCGCCTAATGCGGTTAAAGAAACAATAAAAGAAGAAAGATAAGTTACAAGTTAGGAGAGTCCGATTAGTCACGGCCTTCCGTGCCGTAGAACTTCAATCCGTCTAAGCATCCCCTTGTCACGAATACCAGTTCAAATCTACCTATTTTGGGTTCTATAAAATGCCCAATCAACTGGTTTAACTTGGCTCGGGGTAATCAAATGTCACTATCGAAAACAGCATCGAACATATAAAAAAAAATTCCAATCGACGATGAAACAGTCGAAATTTATATTAACTTAACGCTACACTGCGTACGTGTTCCGATGCCAATCGCACTTAGCAACTCTCTACGCGCTAATGCATTAGCAATGCAATCGCTGAAATAGGCGTGAGCGTCATCAAAACCCGATGCAGTTTCGATAGTCGTTAAATAAAGTCGCCAAAACGGACAAAAATCGCCGATCGCTAATTCTAAACTAAGCATGTGTACTTCGATCGTAATAAGGCTGTGAGAATATTGAAACCGTTGGACTGACCCAAATCGTGACATATGATTTATCTCTGCATAAAAAAAAAACTAAGAACAACTGTCGCTTATTACTGTAACTACTTCAAGATACGATGCGTTCTCAGATTGATTTGGGGCAGGTCAAAGTAATCTATCAACAAATGCGTTTTGCTTGTTTTTTATACTACATAAGTAGCACTACTACTACTACATCCTAGCCTCAACACGTTTGTTATTCCAATGCTGCATTAATGTCTCATGCGCGTTGCCAACCAGCCAGACAAGACAGGAGCATACTGTAGCACTCCACGCAGTCGATGACTTCGGTGCAGGGCGTGGACAGTAACGATGGAACCGGTCGATAAACTAAAAGTCGCGCAGAAATGGAGCGGCTATACTTAGAGTTTCAGTACTTTGAAAGATGGCATTCGAAACGAGGTACCTAGTAGTTATTCTAAGAGATAGGGACTATCAATCTATGCGTCTTTCGCAATTCAATCGGTCCATCGGCAAATGTCGCAACCCTATTGTCACTTGAACTTGTACTGACAGTTTCACCTATGAGGGCAATAATTTGTTAAAGCACCCTTTTTTATCAGACTGGGTAGGTCAATATTCAATCGGTATGTTTATTATACCTACCCATATTGACTGACATGCCCGAAACGTTGATGAATGAAGTAGGGCTAGTCTCGCAGTTGACGATAGAGCGAGCTTCCAGATTCTTTATAGGATAAAACTCATCACAAGGTATTCCGACAAAATTATAATTACTTAACGACATAGCTGTTAGTTTTTTTACTTATAAAAAATGCTTAATGCAAGCTCGCTCGAAAACAGACTTACTAACATACTTTAGTATTTGGACCAACTTTACCGTTAGAGTCCACGTACCGGTACTGTCAGTCATAACAGGTGATAAACACATTGGTAGAAGATTGACCTGCCCAGGGTTTTATCAATCACTGATTGAGTTTAAATCCTGTCATGACCGCAATTGCGACAAATATAATGGAATCTAAAGCGCACGATATACGTCAATTTTACATTTAATTGACACAATGGTACTTTAGATAAGCATTGACGGTAATAATTTGATAATATACTGTTAGTTACTATCTGGCAATAGCTTTGTATTGATTATAAATTTGCTAAACCAAACGATAGAAGCGAGGTCGAGTTAGCACTACAACTACTACAAAGCTTTGGAAAGCTCGGCTTATACAAATAGCGAGGTAGGGTAACGAACTCAGTCAAAGAAAGATAGAAACAAGGGGTGTTACGCGAAACATTTTTAGGATTTACGTTCAGAAACTGGCACTGTTGCCTAGTAAACTCCTTTATTGACAAATGCCTCTTGATAGAACCGCCTATCGGCAAAGAACTCAAACAACACTATGGTTAAACAACGTTAAGCACGTTCCTTTTAAAATGGAGTATCTACGGTCGTCAAAGTACTTTGGACCCTCTTTCTAAAGAGAGACGACCCAGAACCTAGCTCTTTGATGTTGAATGATACCCTACTCGTATATAATATTGATACACAAATCCTTGACAGTAAAGTTACAAAACAAACAAAAACAGGATCATCTGGAGGAGATTTTACCATTTAAGGAGCTCCAAATAAAGCTGAGGATTCCTATATACCAAAACTCGATAAGATTATATGGATTACAATGTATGTAGCTAGTTATAGAAAAAGCTGTGTGTTCATACTTTTTATCTTGGTGGTGATGTCGGTGGTGCGGGGGCGGCTGGTCGCTGCGCATACGTGTGAGTGCGGCGGCCGCTTCGTCGAGGGCGCAGGATACCGACGACGTTAGTCGCCGGAGTACCTCCGGGTCGGCGAGATGCTTACCCTCACCGGACAATTTACCAATGCCTGGAAATAAAACTTTACATGAAAATCCTGTAGATACGAGTGCTTTTTATGTTACGCTTGGTAATGCTCGTACGTTACATGTAATCAAATTTCGGGCATGATTAAGGAAAGATTAATTACAAACAGAAGAATAGTATATTTATGGGCTTGCACAAGGGATAAACAAAAAAAAAATCATA
The DNA here is from genome assembly GCA_963576445.1 of Lithosia quadra. Classification (NCBI taxonomy): domain Eukaryota; kingdom Metazoa; phylum Arthropoda; class Insecta; order Lepidoptera; family Erebidae; genus Lithosia; species Lithosia quadra. Next base: position 2,927,524 of record OY754882.1, read on the forward strand.
TTGTAGGTACCTTACGACAGTATAATATATGTAATGTGGGAACTTCTATTTATAAAATAAGTAAATTCTTATTCTTGTAACAAGGCTCTTTATGAAGGTGATGTATCTGATATTTTTAGTTTTATTAAATTCCAAACTCAAAATTCGTTTACAATACAAGTCCGTCCGTCACCTTCCTTCATCATTTTAGCTTACTGTCTCGATTTGGCTAGTATGGTTTATATAGAAGCGACTGACGTCTGACCTCCCGATCCCAAGAGGAAAGCCTATATACGCCAGAGCCTCGTCCTTCGCTTAGCAGGTATGCTGGCTTGCAGGCGAGTTTGACTTGGGCCCCAAATTCTAGGGTCCGTATGCCACCTGATTATCTCTAATTGTCTGACTGTATGGACCCTTAAAAGTTAGGTAGCCTGTGTGGGTCAAGGATTCTATAATATCAAACGTTATGATATTGAAACCTAGTTCAAGTAATACCTTTACATTGATTTGTGAGGTCAATCTGACTTGGAGGTTTACGAGTATGCTAATGCTGATCTTTAATCATCACCTGTAGGTACTATGTTGTGTAGCTTCTGTGTGACGCATTTTTCATTGGCAATTACATTATAAGATTGGAGATTTGTTTTAAAGTATCATCATAGCCTTTTTAGTACCTATTTGGTGAAGTGGCATGCCAGAATCGACCTGTATAAAACTATAGAAGTTTCAGATGAACGTTTTATGGTTACGAAATATCCCTGAAATGTCTTACGAGCAACAAAATATTCAAAACTTTAAATTAAAATGTAAAGAACTACTAAATAAATTTTGAAAAACGTGTACCCTGTGTGCCTGTACAACAGTAATATTCTTTTCTCTTCATACATCCGTTTAATTGTTCATACAATTTAACACGCTCAAGTATTCCCTCAAATTTTGATTATGTTAAATTATGCAGCATGTGGGTACATTATGTGTTTAGATATGATTATGAATCTTATCGGAAGTTTTAACTAACAATATAATTCAAAAGGTAAAATAAACGTAATCTTGATAGGCTTACAACTCCACCTACGGTTGAATGTAGTTAAGAGGTTTGCGTAGAAAATATCGATATGACATCGCTTTCAGCTCTGTTCATGTAAATCGATTGAAAAAAAAAGTCCTATTATTTAACGTGTCACATAAAAAGTGTGACAAAAAACATTAATTAGAATAATTTATAGAATCGATAAAAGATGCCTGACTGATATTTAGAAACAAGTAAAGATTACACAGCATAATCTTGTTAAAATTTTATTGATACGAGTATATCGCCCATATCATTTGTATTTACATTCAGTGAGATTTGATTTCATTATAAATTTTCTTTTAGAAAGTGCCGATTTGACGCTCGAAATTTCAAATCAAGACAGGCCCACCATGGTGTAGGGCTTGGGCCTACCAAGATCTTCAGGACCTTTCTTTTTTCAGGCAAGAAAAAATGTACCTCATTCGCAGACCGCGCGGTAAGGGTAAACACACTAAAACCACCTGCCGTGTGCCATACACCGCGACTTATTGAGTGTACCATCGGAAATACTATGGCACGGCTCACCCAAGCGAGCGCTAGGACATCTTCGGAATTGCAAGCCGATACACCTGCTAATTAAACGTAACTCTGGTGCAGATTCTCTTCTGAAGGGGAAGGAGAACGGATCCTGGGTCAGGAAGGAAAGTGGATTCTGGGCTTTGAAGTGCAAGCTATACATGCAACCGGCAACCAGTATTGGCGCTCGGATGAAGAAGACTGAATCTCTCTTTCACGTTGATTCGTAGGATTTTTTCTCCTTTTTACCGAGAACTTTACTGTAACAGTGACTTGACAGTTGGTGCTAAATGTCGATATCGTTTTATCAATTTGTTACTAGTCAAAATCTATTTGACGTTATTTTGACGATCGATAACGTACATAAATATGGATTGATCTCACGTTACGTGGCGCGTAAAAGTGGAAAAACGGCTTGATAATCTTCACGGTAACAAAAATGTCTCCGTACATTATGTTTACTCGAATTCGTTTGATTATTAGTTCATTACTCAACAGCTAACACTTGGAAGTTGAATATTCAAATTTGTTAACAATGAAATTTCAACATCCGAACATACACTCCAGAATAGATTACGACATACTACACAACGCTAGAAATCCCAAGTACACCAGTAACTAGCTTGTAATATAGTTTCTAGAATGCGGATAAACATACTAGACATATTTTCATTTCCAAATGCATATAAGCCGTAGAAACATCCCGACCAATGCAAATACACATATTAATGTAAGCAAATATTTGCATTGAGCGGTAATCGAACTCGTGACCTCCGCTCGAACACCACGCCACATAGGTGGTCAAAATAAGAAGTCGTTGGAATAAGTGAACCTTTCGATATTGGAGTCCATATTCTGTACACGTTCTTGCAAAGTTTCATTACAACACGAATATTTAATAGTGCTAACGGAAAACTGTCAGTCAAACATAGACAATGAATTGGAATTGAAATTAGGTACAATAGAGGACGGTCACCTGATTCAAAGCTTCTACAGGGCAAGAGTTCACAAGAATTAATTTAGAATATATGCACTGTATTGCAGTTCATACAGTGAATAGTTTTAACAAAACAAATTTATACTAATATGTTACACCTGAATTTGTTTATTTGGTTGGTTGAACGCGCTAATCTCAGGCAATACTGGTTCTAATTGAAAACATATTTTTGTGTTGAATAGTTCATTTATCGAGGATGGTGAGGTAAGGAAACCATATATTATTGTTAAACTAATGATTAATGAATTATGGGCCTATATGGGATAAATGGGCCACGGACCAAGCTCCCAGGCACAGTTGTAAAACTATATGTATCATCATAATTAATACTATGTACTAAAAACTCAGAAGCACTCAAAGGTGACTTGTATGAAAGGTTTGATGACAGTTGAGGCATCTCGTGAAGTGTGAAAGACAAAGCAGATGACGGGCTGTTGAATCTGCCTACCCCGGAGGGAAAAAAAGTGAGTATAAGATATGTATCAATAGTGAAGGCTTCTAGAATGTGAGCTGATCGTGGAACATACTTTGGAAAGGTTAAGCTTAGTATAAAACTGCCCAATAAATCATGTTGTTGTTCAAGTGATTTGTCTTTTTAGCTATTGAAGACGTTCAATTTTACTTATAAGGTAGTGTTGATAGGAATCTAGCCCTTTCTCTAGCAGACTATGAACTCTTCTAATAGACATGATTTCGGTTAATTTCGTCATACTAGGTGTTCTGTTGCTGAAGATTGGAATGTTTCCGGCCAATATTTTGTCTAAGTTCGCATATCATAGCCTTTAGCATTACTCTTGCATCTTTTCATTATTTATTTTGTTCAGTTTCCTTCCTTGTTTCACATAAAATTAATTATGAACTTAAGATATGACCACACGACACCATACAAGACGAAAATAGTAATATTATGAGTCAATATGGCAAGGAAGTCCGTAAGTCCAGCAACAACTTAAATTACTATCAATTCAGTCATATCTGCCTAAAGTACTTTTGTCAAATAATTTATATTTTAATTTTTGTATTATTTATTTTCATATAATCATGCCTGTACAAGGGCAGTCTTTGAAGACGAAGGCATAGCCGAAGGCGTATAGAAGCAGCTATAATCTGGTCCCACGTAAAAGCGAGCGAGTCAATTACCGTCTCTGACGGGCACATTTGCAAAAAGTCTGGAAAATACTGTAGCACAGGTGGGCGCCACCGGTACTTTTACTAAACATTTTTTATAGCACTAGGTATAAAAAATCAATAAGGAAACGTGGTATAGTAGAAGACGTTATGAACATGATCGGGAACTGTATGCTTCAATGGTTCACGGATAAAGCAACACATTTAGGAACAGAATAGAGGTAAGGGTAAATGGGCTACCTAGTAAAGGTCTCAACGGGTGTACAAGACTAGCGTCAAAGTTGATGATTGCACAGATTTCAAACTTAAAAATCTAAATGAAAAGTGTTCACTAATAAATTGTAATCGTTGAAAAGTATTTCAATAGAGACAACTTAATAGTTAAACATTTTCATTGTGAGATATTAAATTTATTAACTTTGTTCTACTCGTAAAACTAAATATTAAAATTTTAAAATGGTCATCTACTTGACGCTGAATTTACTTAATTACCTATGTTAATCAGATCGACGATGATTAAACGAAAGGCCAGCTCGAAAGTAGCCACAACCGTATTTATGAAAACGACTAAGTAACAGAAGCGAAGGACATTATGCCAGCTTCATAGCAAGTGGGAAGATGTTTCTACTTACTCCAATGCTGCAATGGGAAGTAGAAAGAAAGGCAGTCTTGTAAAAGGCAGTGGAACGATTGTCGGAAGTGTCGGAACGGCAGCTTATTTTAGGATAGTATACCGTTACAACATGTTAATTTAGAATTCCTAATTCAGAAACAATCAAATGTCGACTCGAATCAATACTAAATGAATTAACGAACGGGACCCATTGTAACCATTGCCTACTTTATACGGAATGCTTTGGATAAGGTTTGTTTAATGTAGACTATACTTCGTTAAAACTATTTGTAAATTTTCTTGTTAATTCTGGTTGCGTGAAAATAAATCAAACAACCTACCAGTGACAAAATCGGTGTTGTGGTCAAACACGTAGAGGTCGCTTATGAGGAAAAGTATATCTAAGCCTTATGTCATATTCCCAGTCGTACCTATCTACACTACCTGTGTGCATAGCTACAGCAATTTTTGCGATAGTCAACAAACTAACTGACGGATTTATTTGGATGCACTGATAAAATCGCTATTGTTCAGATGCCTTTTGCAATGTCAATCTCTTAAAGGAACAGAACACAAATTCAAGAAGATATCTTGTTTTTATGGTATCGTGTTCTAGGAATGTGATGGGAGACTACAACACAATGAGGGTAAAAGGAATGTTACACATTCACTTTCATTATCTACGAAGTTTCTCCTCGATTTTCAACTGATTCCTTACCATGATAATAATGAAACAAATTAAATTTAATTAAATTAGACTTTACGAATTAGCAAAATTACGAATGAAGGTGAAAAGGCCACTAGCAAGATGAACTGTCCATCTGTAGAAGGTAGCTGAGGTGGTAGTGGAAGGCGGAGGATTATGAGTTATAGCACATATTGGGAGGGGGGGTTTTGTCTAGTCTGCAATAGAATATATTAATTGATTGATTGATTGTTTGAATGACTGACAGTCTAATCTATTTTAACGTGATCATCAAGTATTTGTTGAATGTCTGAGAGTGCCTTGGCAGAGTAACACGTTCTTAGGTTCTTCTGTTAGATAATTTTCAGTAGCAGCCTAGCAGAACGTAGTCAAGACAATAGTGCGCGGTGGCACACAACAAAAATAGCGGTGGCAAGATTACTTGTCCATATTCAACTGGGATATTAGCAAAACAGTTCACGAATTGTAAATAATTTTTAATTTTCGGGGATATAAAGCCGAAAGTGTAAAAAAATATATTTCATTCACTTTTGCTGATTGTCCCCGATATAATATTTTTATACCGTCGCCGAACATTATTATATTTACTCATTTGTGAGTTGTGTGGGTGCTATGGTTACATAAACATCCAAAGTTGAACGATGACGCGTCTACTCAAAAAAGTTTACCCACGGACGAATCATAAGCTCCTGATCAAAGCGCAGAGAAGCCTTTCAAAACCAATCGATCAGACTTCCTGTAAAGCAATTAAAAAATAAACGACATTATCTGGATCGCCCACGTTCGCGGGTAGCGTTTCTATTGCGACCTCTTTCCGCGGGGGTTTATACAATGTTACGTCACGAATCGTGGTACTTGGGTGGCGAGTGGCTATTGCCCGATATGATGGTACTATAAGGGGGCATTCCTACGAGACGATTTCAACTTTCAACACGTTCCGATTTTTTACGGTGCGGTGTTGGATTGGAGCCGGTCAAGATTGTTCACGAGACGGTTTGTATTGTACAAAGAGCTGGTGTGTCGCGTCATGTGAAACGGTTCATACAACACTGTTGCTCAAACCTAGACACGATTTGACGGTACCAATCTTAGCTCCTGAGAAAAACGAGTATCTGAAAATCAGTGCTGCACATTTTGCCATTGACGTGTAGTATTAATGCTGAGGCGGTGACCTATTAAGGACTGTTTCCTGTCAAAAAAAACTTATTTTATATCTGTTATTTTCGTAATGTCCTTAATAAACGTCTTTTCTATCTATCTTTAACACAGCTTCACTGTGGTATACCGTAAGACCGGACCGTGCCGTTTAGAAACCATTTAGTGGTATATGAAATGGAGATATGACTAGTCTTCGAACTCGCAACAATGCAATACACTTGTTATACCGACCAACAATAAATGCAGATTCGTGAATGCCGATGAAAGAAAGTAAGAAAGAGATTGTTTTTGTTTGTAAGTACGATTGTGTCGTCCAATTTAGGAATTATTAATAATCTTATATATATTTATAAACTGAAACTTAGGCAGGTAAATAGTTTGAATGAATAGTTTTTGGTCCTGATGAACAAATTATTGTGTTATCATATTCGAACATAAATGATTTTAACTAAGAAAATAAACAAATCTACAACCTATCATAATATGTTGGTATTGTTGGTTAAACGATTATCGTAAGCATACTAGGTGTCACTAGCGAGTTGCTACCCGCATAGGGTTAGTCATACAATCAATTGTCAGTCAATCGAGATGAGAACCAAATTATTGTTGGATTACAAACGCCTTACCGACTTGTCATTTCAAAATAGCATTCTCTACATCTTATTCAAGGACCATAATTGCTCAACAATAATTGCATATATTGCAAGCTTAATAGTATTTTTGATTCGACAGCAGTTTAAAAACGTGGTTCCGACATCTTATTACAGGTCAAAGGCACATAAGCTGCTATTAACTTCGGCGACTGTCCTCTCGATGTACCGACTCAACTCTGCATTGCTCACACAACACATTCTGATGTCAGTCTCTCCACTTGCCGATCTAGTCGCTACGCACAACAGTCGCCCAATGATGTTGCGAACTGCTCGTCGATACCATACGTGGTATTGTGTGTGAAGATATTTGCTGAATAATAATGATGTACAGCAAGGCCGCTACCTAAGCAAAATTATTATCTGCAACCTATATAGGTACGTAATTATTATTTAATAACTTCATACTAAAGCGAATGATCATTATGAGCACTGATCACTAATCACACTTTAAATAGGTACGTGAAGTATTAGTTACGTAAAACAGTGAATGTTACTTTTATTATCAGTGTTAAAGAGTTACGTTTGTGTGTATACGTGTGATAGTTGCAGACGAACGAAAGTTATCGATTTTGTTAAATACGTACCTAGACATAATAGCGAGTGCAGCTATGTGTGCGAAGAGGTCAAGGCGGGTTATGCTTTATTCCAGTAATGCTGACGCCCCTATTCGTTCATGTTTAAAGAGATCTTTGGTTTTTTAAGTATTGCGTGTGGTAGGTGGTCCGATTTCGACAGCTGCCTCACTGCTGGCCGCGGTGAAGTGGTAGATTTGGGGTTTGCACACGCGAAATAAGATAATCTTATTTAAAGACATTTTCAGTGTATCACAGTTATGTCTTGGATGGTTATGACAACGTATAGAGATAAACTAGTAATTTTAATGTAGGTAGGTAGGATCAATTTACAGGACACTTTTAATAATATGTTACTTTGAAGAAACGAATGATGAAAAGGTCAACATGGAACTCAATGAGCTATCTTTTTCGAGACGAAAATCATTCTACAATAAAGTAGTTACGTTAGAGTCTAACCGACTGCTAACAGACATAACTATAAAATTATTTTAGGGAGCAACGGATTGCCCGCGAGGTCAGGAGTTCAGGACCAACGCCCTACAGGACCTAACCACAAATTCTCGTGACTTCGTCTTGTTGGAGGACAGAAAACCCAGGGAGGAACGCCCTAAGAAGTGCGCGCGTGATACAGGCTCGTTGTCTATGACCTGTTCATAGAATTACGATATGCCCCGATTCAAAAGAATCGATAGTGTAGTAGCATCGTAATAAAAGTATCGATACTTCAAGGTACAAATTAGAATATATTGTATTTAGAAGTATCGATAGTTTTAATGAGCGCATCCTAATAATTATTTCACAACATAGACTTGAGGGTAACATCACTATGAATCAGAATAGCTCATCAAGTACGTGGTAGCTTAGCAACATACTATAAACAAACTATGCGTCTGTATTCTGATAATGAGCTTTCATCACTTCGGAGAGCTTCATTACTTGACACGAAGAATCTAATTCTAGAGATGTGTAATTAGCATCGATAAATATTCGGTTCCTAGTATCACAAAATCGATTACAAACAAATCGTTTTGCATTTTTTATTGCGCGCGCGATGATAAATGATGCCACTGATACGCGCACGCGGTTAAACGGTAATGCTAACATTGCAAACATGCCGAACAGGGGAGAGAGATGCGGCTATACACTGTGTATATCTGCGTCTCTCTCACCGAGTTAAACTGCATAGCTTTTGAATTGCTATAAGAGCGTCGTAGTAAGGCCTCAGTTCATTTGACCTATATCTTGGCAAGGAGAAATGTGACAATTTGGATAATTCCAAATAATCACTATGAATAGCGATATTATGATCTTTTAGGTTAACCTTTTTCTTCTGTTCTTGCAGGTTTTTACTCCACAAACAGTAATTTTGATAAAAATGAGGCTAAAGCATAGGTATACTGCGTATTAATTACCTACTATCACGTTCCTTATGGCCAACTCACGCGGTTTGAAATAATTTCATCTTTATAGTATTTGCTATGTCTCAAGTTTCGAGTATAAAAGCATCGATATCGAAAGTATTCGATATCCAAAAGTAACTAGTCTTCCCCTACAAGGTCAATATAATGCTTTTTTCCTCTGTTCGTTAACGGTCACGGTTGCGAATTTGTGGACAGAGGTCTGTAGGAACCAGACCGTGTAACCGCCTCCCTAACGAATTTAAAAAAAACCGCCTTCTTGTTGGGATGGCGGGAACACTTTTTTTTTGCTAATTTTTGTACCCTGCATCACCAAAGAATGTCCGTTACACTATCTATGGCTATCTTTGCTACATATAGGGATACGGGGCGCGTTGGCGAATTGATGTCCAGCCACCCTTGATGTCTCTCCATCGTGCATTCGGATAATACTGATACTGCCATGATATACTATTTAATTCTTTAATTTTGACTTAAACATTACAGAATATTGATAATACCGGCAAATAACTTGACAATGTATTCTAGCTGCGTAGAAAGCGATAGGTCTATAGGTAGGTAGGTTTGGGGGTACGACAGCTGAGGCGCACTAATTAACCAATCATAGATTATATCAAAGCAAACATGGGCTACTCCCGCCTCTAACAAACATTTGCCAGAAGCAACAACACATTCGCGTCTCAAAGAAATAGGGCAGGCTTTGTCACTTCCGCTTCCGTTGGCCATGAGTACCCACAGGCCCCATTATAATTTTTTTAATTTTCGTCATACGTCTCATTTTAACGTACCTATTAATTTTTCACAATTTATTTTATTTTGTATCATAAAATCACATTGTATGGGATATGTGTATATTTTTAGACACTAAACAAACAGTATAAACACAATAATATATACGAATAAGAGGCATTCGAACATGTACCAATAAAAAATGGACACTTAGTTATAAGAGATGATAAACGCCGCGGTAAACATCTGTTTGCCACGGCCGCGAACTGCGAAGAGAATTTTAATATGGATGGGCGTTTGAAGCTTATCAATTGGTACGGGGCGTTGGACGTTTGGTACCGGTGAGCGCGGTAAGCGACGATTATGTTACGTGACATACGTCTTTGTAATATAACGTCATATTAGAAGAGAATGGCTATACGCCAGGAAATCTGTTTCGAAATTAATTGATTTTTGATAGTAACAACAATTTTTGTCATAGCAATACACATTTTGCATTCTAAACAATCACAATTATGGTCATAAGTGTCATAATAACAGACCTGTGCACGTATAATAGATCTGGCTAGTGACATTAAAGATCTGATGCAATTGAGTGACGACTTTCGGAGTCCCAATAAAAAAAATATTTTCTTTATTTTATCTACCTAATGGCTGAATTCCGAACTCCTCATTTTATATTATGGCGCATTCTGCAATTTGATACTAAATATGAAAGGAAAGTGTGTGAGAGCGTAAGTGATATCTGTAAATTAGCCATCGGTAGTCTTATTAATTTGAAATTCTCCCATGATTGGTTTCAATAATTATATTGTTTAGTGAAAAACATAGGTGATTCAAACGCATTATAAGCACAAATTATGTAAAAATACGCCTCGATAATAATTTATAAATGTTTCCAAGAAGTTGAAGATAATAAAAACATTACGGCATTAGTTTTAAACATATTTTAGGCAAGTGGAGTATCGCTATATCTTACAAATTGGTCCATACGAAATTTTTATACACCGCGTCAGTGGCATCGCGGTGTGTGGCGCGACCGCTTAGAAGTGACGTTGCACATTTCGGACGTCAAGTCTACCAGCACGATGCGAGACGCAATAGTGGAAATCGTGTACAAAACAAATTCATGCAAATATCAACCATATAAGTGGAGCGTTGAGTGTGACACAATATAACGTGTTTTCTACTATCAAGCTCCTATTTACAATATTCGAAAAAATTGTTTATATCCAAATTAGCTATTTGACTGAATACTGGATGTGCTGTAATCGATAGATTTCTTGCTATTTCGATATTTCATTTGACTACGGTAGAGAAATAAGGGGCAAAGTACACACGACAAGAAACTTGATGAACGACGACGTGAGCAATCCATCATAATCACACTCAAAATTATTGTAAAATTTCCTACGTGAAGACAATCGAGATGATTTTGTTAAAGTCGTGCTTTAAAAAACTAATCTCGATTGTCTTCATACAAATGATGAATATTTTGAACGATTTACGCGTGAAAGACTTGAGAAAGTCAAGTTTATTTACGAACTCAGTTTCGGTCAAAAACTGACTGGCAACGGGCAGAAACGGTGACTCTAAAACTGCCCTAAAGGATAGAGTGACCAAGATCTGCTGGGTGCGGTATTTTACGAGCGAATTTCCAGTAACAACAAATAATTTGATGTCAAGGACAGCGTATGGCTTTAGTCGGTACGACTATGAGATAACTTTCGTTGGATTCTCTGCGATGAGGTACCCGATAAACAAAATTTTATTTAACTGTAAGGCAGCTAGTGTTAACTATTCTCTCCAGTAATAGAGTTTCCGGACATTAGGTAGCGGTATACGGGCGATTCGACCTCCATCTGTAGTTTAATGGTTGCTTGGATCAGTGTAGCTCTTAATATCCTTGAGCTCGACCTCTGAAGAGTTGATACGTAGTTTAGTTTAACAATTAAACAATACACCAAGTAATGTTAATTTTAGTATTATAATCAGGTTCAATAATTTAATATTAATAAGTTAGCTATTGTTAAGTCACGTATGTGCACGTTAGTGTTGTTCTAAAACTTTATGAACGGTTTCAAAATGAGAACATTCTCTATTCGTCGACATTTGCGGCGGCGCGCGTGCAGTCTGTATCATTGGGAGTCCTGAGGTCATTAACACCCATGAGCCTTTGCAGTTGCGTAGTGACGTTGCCTCTTTGGTAGTATTTTACTGCCTCCATCATGCTCAGTGGATCTTCTCTTTTCATAATCAGAATAATACGTACATACAGGATTGACAAAGCTCAGGTGCAACGTACCCATTCCATCTAGGATCAAGGCAGCTATTTTCTTTGCCGAACCATAAAGACATGGAATTCTATAGGTAGCAAAACACGTGTTTCCGTCTTTCTATAACCTCGGATCCTAAGCAAGGCGTAAAATTAAAAGATTGTTTTGAAAATAGCTAACTGCGCAAAATGTTCAAGTCTATTTGTCGTATTGTTAACATATATTTGCCCGCTGAACGGATCTAACCTTTGTTTAGGGTAACCAGCAGTTGAAAAGCTGCGTCATCCACGTAAGCAATCTTAGCAGCAATGCGTGCGCGCAGCATTACACGGATTTCTTTTTGTCATAGTCCCGCATAATACATGCAAGATTAGGATATTAAAACTAAAACAAAATAAAGCTGTATTATACAGACCTTTGTTTACTCATTCAAGGATTTTGGAGTTTAGGTATTACAAAATTGCGAGGCATGCGTTAAATACGAACAAACCATACTAATTCCCAGACGTCTGGTGGGGACTACGTCACGCGTGTGTCAACAATACAACAGATGTACATTATACAGGAGTGAATACTATGTATAGTGCTAAATTGGCGGTCTGGGCTTCCTAGATGCAGTTATAATGAATTGGGTACTTTGCTACACATGTCATCACATCTTGGCAGTCGGGGTAGACAGAGACCGCATGTTCCCACTTGTTAAGGTCCTAACATACGTTTCTTCTACTTTATATTTGTTTACATGCACGCCGATTACAGGTATTCTTGATCTGGCCTTTCCTTAAACCATCCTCGATCAGATTGACATTGGCCGCCCTTTGCTGTGTTATCTACCTATTTACTCATAAATAAGTTTCGTCAATTTACTGCCGTTCATCCTCTCTACGTGTCAGAAACAATAAATTCCTATAGTTGTTTTGACTCTTCATTACATAGTAAAAAAAGTCTAGTCTATGTCTTAGTTACACTTCTAAATACTACTCTTATTTTGATACCGTGTTAGTATCATTTGATTTGAGTATTTATTCTTGGAAGGTCTAATAAACTGCTGAGTGACAGCTGCTATATAGTGAGATTAAATGAATGTCTTCTTTCATGCAAAAACGGATAATAAATATCATCTCAGCGTTGTGTCCCGATTACATCATCTAAGGCCTTCGGAGCCCAGGGTCCGCTTTCCTAGTTTTCTTTCTTCACTTCTCACGATCTTGGACATCTATATAGTATTGAGACCATTGGTTTATTGCATCGGTTAATTCTTATTTATTCATCCACTCAACAACTGATAGTATATTTGAGAATACCACCACGGTGTGACGTCATACCTTGCTCATTTTGGAGTTTTGACGTTCAATAGAAAGTAACTGACTGAAAGCCAACTACCCTGTTAGCATGTTGTATAAGGAAAATAATAATTTCCTAGCTGGTGAAGTTAAACATTAAGATTTCAATAGATTCTTTAGATGCTAATATAACAGCAGTCGTAGTGAATGCCAAACATAGCATTTTCCCACACATTCCTATTATTGAAATAGTAGACATGCTTACGTGCGATCGTCAGGTTCTGGGTTCGATGTCCAGGTGATATTGGGTTTACAGTTAGAATTTTTTTCAGTAAGGATCTTTGTAAACTGCAATAGGCCAGTCTAACTACAGAACTGTAACCGACCGTGTTTGGGTTGGGTGTGCCGTGTAGGTCAGATGGTAGCCGGTGGATTGTAGTGAGATACATTCTAGCTGGTTGACATCTGGAGAAACATACGGAGATCACTCCTTCGCGAGATGTACTTATTTATATTATGAATAATCACAAAAAAGTGATGTGGATGGTTTTTTTTTTCAATATCATACAACGCCATCTATACCCGAAATTAGGATGTAAACATTTTTCTTTTTGTAAAAAAAAATCATAAGTATTATACAATAAAACACCCAGCACGATGCAAATATACATATTTTAAATGAGCGGGAATCGACCCCGCGACGTCTGATTTAGCAGTCGAACGCTCTGCCGCTACGCCACAGAGTATCGCGCGTTATGTTAATTAAACGTTGAGGAATACAAGCGATAGCATTTCCTCTTATAATATTCAGTGTTACCACCTAAGTAATAGATAAGTATAAAATAATGATAGTAACATGTTATACTAGAGGTGTAACTGTGTTATCTTAGAAATTATGCAAATTTAAAACTCGAGGCAGAGTTAAACTATAATTATAATTATAAATTGTTTACTTAAAATTAAATCAATAAATATTCATCTTTATTTTAAAAGTTTATTGACTGTGAACCAGTTCTTGAGCATGCTCACATTGCGTTTAAAGCAATGTTGATATGATAAGAAATAACCTTTTCTTTAATCGTTTGAAACTCTTCTAGGTCACAGGTTTTATATCGGAACTGCTATCGTACAGATAACCTGAGATATTATGCAAATAGATGTTACCTTTTTTGTACAATAAACTAGCTGTAGTCTACGACTTCACCCGCGAGATTCACTAATACATGCGGGTTCACAGGGACCCATCTCGAGATAAAAAGTTAAGAAGTAGACTATGTGCTATTCTATCTCTGTGACAAAGATCATTTAGATTCGTTCAACTATCCTGGCGTGTTTAAAATTTGCTTTTATAATAGCAGTAAGGCTGTGGAGACGCTAGGTGATTTAATTGCGCGGACTTTGCTCATTCCCTCAAGGATTTCCGGGTGTAAATATAAAGGGTTTTAATGTGAACTAACACATCTAAGTTTTACTGTATTATATAAAATATTATTCATGACATACATACATACATACAAATCACGACTTTTACGCATTGGGGTAGGCAGAGACATGAAATATTATTTACTTCACACCAAACCAATACCTATTACAAAATATATATTTTGAAAATTGTTATCATTGAGGTACTCGATCAATACAATTTTATCATATAGAAAATATTAAATACAATTAGGACATATTTAAACATTGCATGCTACAGTGGACTGATACAATTTTGTGACGTAATTGTTTGTTTACATACTGCTGTACTAATATGTAAAGTTCAGTCAACTCTGATTGCATGAGGAACAATAAATTCAGACTATAATTGGGACAGCACGAAAATTTGGTTGTATTGGACGAAAAATTCTTGAAGTTCTTAGATTATGAAAGGGATTGGTCGCAATTCAGACTCAGAAATATCATCCGGAAGTCACTATTCCTATTGAAACTATAGTGATAGCAAAGAAATTAGTTATTTTATGATATTGTCGAATATTATTTATTATTTTCTTAAAAAGTCAATTTTCTTATATTGTATAAGACGGGAGAGGGGAGGGGGGGGGGGGGGAATCAGGGATTTCACTGTCATGTGGCAACTTTAACTGGGGTCATGGAGCCAAAAGTCTGAGCAACCCTGATCTAAATGGACTGGCCACCAATAAAACTGTCCAAGTTTCAAATAAGTAGGTAAGTACTAAAACTGAATTCCTTTCAGTATTTTCCACCAAATATGATAAAGTATTTCACATTTGAAGTGGCCAAATAACTCATTCTTGTACAGTTATTGTTTATCTCAAAGTTCAAGTGAGATCACCAATTATGTATATATTCATAGGTGAGACTCAAAACATTAAATTCTTATTCATAGACTGTGTCCAAATTCATACTTTATTTTTTAAAATTATGTAGCGGCTTCAACACACTAGTCATTTTTTAATCTGAACTAGTTTTTTTTTAACAAGCACATGCATACAGCCCATCTCACGTTAAGCAAGAATGTCTGCAAAACATTTGGAAATGTATTGATAATTAATTGTTGATTGAATAAAAAGCAGTGTGGCTTGACAGATAAAATGGTGATGATAATTGTATAAGGGCATGTAGTTGTAGGTATGTACTGAATGAGAGGTCAAATGTAAGTGGATAATTAGTAGTCAGTCCGTCGGACCATACACTTATCAAATTGGTGTTCTAAAAAAAGGGCAGGCCATACACCAATCTAGTTTATGATGATTTGAAGCATGGAGAGGGGAGGGAGGTTTGAGACCCACCAATTTTATGTTGTATGTTAAGTTGTAAGTGTAAAACATGTTATTTTAGGGTGAGCTGTTTTCCCTGGCCACTCGAGCTGATGAATGCATGATGTCTTCTATCTCCTTTCTATCTAGAGGACATTCAGCAATATTTGCGTAAGGACTAAGGATGTGAGTGAGGTGCATGCCCAGTGTCGTGCCCTCTTAACTAATATTTAGAGTAAGTACTTAAGTTGGTTATTTTTACTAATCATGCAGCAGATTAGTTTTGGTCTAGGAACTCAGAGTTAATCATAATATCTAAAAAGTTGATGTTAAAGAACAGTATTGGTCAATATTAGACTGGTTTACCGGTTATACAGGAATAGACATCCAAAAAAGGACTTTTAGTAAGTAACATTCCGAGTAATGGATATTTTACAGACCAGTAGAAATTATGCTAAGTGAAAATTATGCGATTGAACCTGCTTGGGATCCCATAATGGCATAATTATACCAAATAGAACAAGAAAAAAAATGTATTTTATGAAAATGATGAATGCAATAACAATCAAATGCTCAGCAACACTTAACTTAATCTAAACACGTCTTATATAACCTTTGTTTAAACTGTTTTGCTAACACAAACCTAACAATTTTTGAAGTGACTATGAACTTCCGAGCTCGCATAGGTTTTTTTTTATTTAAAGTTTTATTTTCCACAACATAGTGTTTCCATATTAAATATTATTCTTTATGGTTTTGTTGTAGAGGGTTATAAAACAGCTTTTATAATTATGATGTTTGGATACAAAAATAAAGACATAGTAATGTAATAAAATCTCCTTTCTATCAATTGTTTGTTTATATTAATGAGATTAAGATTTTGTAATTACTTATCTCAAAATTAAAATTCATTTCTGGTTAGAGCAGAAAAAAAAGGTTAAATAAACGAATCTGTGACATCATTTGCCAGATTATATCAAATCAGTCAGATTGTTTTTTTTTTTTAGGTAACAAGATACAAATAATCATCATAAAGATTTTATTCTGTTTGTTGTGTCTCAGTATTTATATGCGTGTTTGCATCCATATGAGTATGTGTATGTGTGTGTTTGTTTGTATGCTTGTTTGTGTAGGTGTATTGTTTATTTCCAAAGTTTTATTTAAAGATTTATTCTATGAGCGCCTAGGTGACCGCATAGCTCAAAGGTTTTAAATTCGGTACGAGGTCTTAAGTAAATATGAATTGATGTGTTTACTTTGTTGTATTACCTAGCAGTACATAAAGTGAATTGTGCCTGTCAGCAAATTTGGTTAATGAATCTTAAATATGCAGGCATTGGACACCTAAAATTCTTTATAAGGTGAAGGAATTTAATAAGACACCCAATCATACATCTCAGATGATTTCTGCATACCTATTCCATTAGAAAATTTGAGAAGTAGGCTATAGTAATGATGCAAAATATTTGAGTCATTACTCTGTATTTAACTTTAGCATCTAATTAGCAGTCTGTGTGTAACATCCATAGTCAAAATAAGGATGAAGAAATTAAACTTATTCTATTCAGATTTAGGTTTTATAAATGTAGATATGTAAAATTGAATTACTGACCAGCCGCTTCAAGCAATGCTTCAAGTCGAGCCTGCATCTCTGGGTCAACAGACCTATCTGCATCTTCATGGGTCAGGAGGAATTTGGATGGCTCTGCGCCACCACCTTCTTCTTCCATCTCCGCCTGTTATACAAATAGCAAACAGTTGAAATCTATTCTTAACTTGTTATAAGCATAATTACAATCATATTCTACCGAAAACTTGTGAGAGTGGGAAGTGTTCTGATAATTCTATAACTAATAAAAATAAACATTCTTAATTTTTGAAAATTGGGCTTGGATAAAATACCTAAATAAAATGCTCACATTCATAACTGTTTGATGTTGTTGTTAAGAACTTATCAATATTGCTTATTTCATTGCTTAATCATATAATTTAGAGGTTAACATCTAGCATGGCAGTTGTTATGATACACTGGTAGTTATTTTGTTAAAATACCAAAAGCGAGCTTTTAAGAGGTTAGTTATCAAATCATTATTCATTATTATCAAAAACTTTGGTCATTACTGCGCATACTTAGGATATAGATTAGTAATATTAACAAAAATATTGAAAATCAAATGTTGTATGTTAGAATCACAAGGACCATTCAACATAAAGAAAACAAAGATGTGGTAACTGTCCATA
Source organism: Lithosia quadra (assembly GCA_963576445.1). Classification (NCBI taxonomy): domain Eukaryota; kingdom Metazoa; phylum Arthropoda; class Insecta; order Lepidoptera; family Erebidae; genus Lithosia; species Lithosia quadra. Next base: position 2,945,591 of record OY754882.1, read on the forward strand.
GCACACACATTATGCAGGTTAATGGTAAGAGTCACTCAAACTGCAATAGCTGTAGTTGTTGGTGAAGCTCTGGGCACTCAGTTATGTTGTCTTCGACTTACCAACAGGTCTGGCCTGCTAAGGCACAAACAAGCCAGCAAGATCTATAACACCAATGAGAAACATGTGAGATGTACTGACAATGTGGTGCATAAGAACGAATTTACAGTTAAACATGACTCAATGGTCCTTGCAATTCGCCAGTAACCCCTAGATTTTGCGCGAATATCCCTAGACGTTTTGCACGGCTTGACCGTCTATGACAACACAAAACATTCAATCATCGACAACATTGGTGACGAATCTCATAAAAAATTATATAATTCGCACATCCGAAGTAAAATAACGTCATGAAAATCCATTATTCAGAGATTTACATCGACTGAATGCATGTGATCAGAGAAACATGGCCACCGTACATCAATCCATATCCAAAACACAAATAGACAATGAAAACTATCTTACGACAGATAAGCCCTTTTACATCGTAGAATTACAAAGAATCAATTGAATACTGTCTAGGAGCGGCTGGCATAAATAATTTCATGCATTACTCAGTAGTACGTATGTACTTATGACTTTCTGACGTTTTACGGAATATTTGGCAAGCGACGTACTCTATTCAGAATGTAAAATAGATTAGTCCGTTTCAACGTGCTGCGCTCGATTTTAAGCACTTATTGTTCAGAAGAGTATTTTCGGTCATAGAAGAAACTGTACGGTTAGAGCAGACATGTACAAGATGTCCCTTGCAGTATTTAGAGCGGTACAGATAATCACATTCCCTCACTGCCACCGCCTCTTCCGAAAACAAAACACGTTTTACCTCGGACACAGAGTCATCCTCGCTTTCCGAAGAGTCCGTCATGTATTTGGCAGGCGCTCCTGAATACGTTTCGGTTTCAGATTTGGCCGGACTCGAAGCCGAACTTTGAGGAGTGGACGATTTTACCACATCAAGTTGCACATTCACCTTATCGATATTTCGGTTTTCAGACTGTCCAACATTCTGCATCTTTGTCCTAATCCAATATAGCTTAATTAGTCTTTTAGTATCAACACTTTTTCTACGAAATTAACACGATCTTATATTAGCAAACAAAATTTATTTCGTCATTTAGCCAGGTTGATACCCGCCATGTCTACTACTATGGCGAGGTTCCCGGATGCTTCAAGTAGGCTAACCAATTATCTCCCTCTGGCGATGTAATTCTGAACTTTTATGCGACGCCATCTACCACCAAAAATGTGAAACTAAATTCATAGACCATTTTCTGAACTTTTGTTAAGGCATTAGAAACATGTTAACTGCCGAAATTATACCTTTTACGAGTAAATTTTGATGAACCTACATTTCACAATAAGAAAAATAGATCTGGCTGTCTGAAACAACTCAGTAACTATTTGGAATTTAACTGGAATATAGATAGAAAACGTAAATAAAATCAAATCAAAGTCGATCATAGAAGAGATTGATCATAGGAGACCATAGACAGCAGTGCTACAACTTTTTATAGCTGTTTTGTTACTTTCTGTTTGATTTTGACTATATTCAGCATCGTTTATTGTTTTAAATCAATGAAATAAAAATGATAAAACCATAGTACATAACCTAAAACCCTAAAACTTGAAAATAGCTTAGAAATTGAAATTCAATACATATGGCAAGTATTTACCGCATGTGCACATGTGTACTATTTTCACCAATCGGAATATTTTATTTCTATCATTAACCAATAGGAGCTAAACACTAACACGTTGTGACAGCCGTAAAATTGTTACCATAATGAATAATGCTAAGTTCGATAAATAAATGTTACTATACGAAAATATAACAAAAATTAATTTCATTCTCTAAATTCTCTGCTCAAATCTGCTATTTCGAAGTGTTGCCAAGCTTATGATCGTTTAAAAAGATCTCTGAAGAAAACAAAAATTAGGATGATATGAAAATGAAAATATTTGTTTTAAGAAAATCGTGTTTAAGAAAAAGTATTTGTACAATGAAAACATTTGAATGAAAAGCTAATTATTAGTAAAATGTGTGTGAAATGTTTGAATTGAATTGTCTAGATGTTAAGAATCAACTCTTAGATGGAGAAAATATCCATATTCACGTAAGAATATCATTGCAATGATATTTTGTATATTAGTTTATAATGGTTGTGCTTCCTTCAGTCTAAAGATGTTTAAATAGTAAACTAAGCACAATGGCACGGGCCGGTGATTTGCCAACTATTTTCAATCCGAAGCGAGTCCGCGCTCCATCTGTGATTATAACTAGTGAAGAAGTGGTCGATGTCGAGAGCGACCGACACGTTGGTGATGGTGATAGAGACCGTCCGAATGGTCCCCCACAGACGCCACTGAGTCCTAGAGCTCCTCTCACACCACAGGCTTCCGTATGTTCGGCACCCCCGCTGACTACTCAGCCGTCGTTACAGCAGGCCTACAGTGAGTCTGCTGTTAGTAGCCAAGATGAAGAGCGCCAGTTGCGAGATAAAAAATGCCCTAGATCTTGTTGCTCAAAATTCGCTAAAAAGGTAAATATGTAGCATATTGCATACAATAAATTTATGCAGTTTGAGTAAAACATAAATGAAATAAATCATCTTAGATATTTTTTTTATTCGTTAAACAATTAATTTTCTGGTTTTAGCTGACCTGTATAGATTGTAGTATTAATTGATGACATGGCTATGTGAAAAAAAAATTCCTGCTATTTCATTATGTTTTTTAATTACTGAAGAAAGTTGTTATTTCAGGTCTATTATGGGATTTGCGTGATGTTAGTACTCATAACCAGTTTCGTGACTTCAACACACTGCATAAAGCACATGTATTTGGAGGAGTACCCTCCTACAATGAATGGTTTAGTTTTCAGCACTGAATCTTCTTCGATTATCAATAATTATACATCAAGAATGCACCCACATGTAAGAGAATCATGTAGTTTATTTAATCTTGGATTCATTTAATGATCATAATAAATGACCCTTATTCCTGAGACTGGTAAAAAAAGGGATAGCTTACCATAAGGCAAGGTGAAGTCATATTCACACACCATACACAAAAAAAGAAATGTGAAATGTAAGACATACTTAAAAATTAAAAATAAACAACATTATTGTGTAGCTATTTTTAATTGATACTGCAATTCTTCATCTCCTGCATAGGTCTCTGTTACCACTGCAGCATTGACCATTGCCTTTTGGGAATATAAATTTTAAATACTTCAGATTTAAATGTTTATTTTTTTTTAATATGTAATTAATTATAAAATTACAATTTTATCAGCTAGATAGGGATTAAATTGATAGAAATCCAGAACAAAGATGCCTGCATATATCATGTCATTTTTTTACAGCATCTATATAATGCACCATTCTTCACAACATGGTTTTGCACCAACGGGCTGATACTTTTCTACCCGCTGTACTTGATTGTCATGCTCATACACAATAAGTGTAAATCTACCAATGAGATTGTGTTTGATGCTTTTAGTGACTTCAAAGAGAAGGGATTTACTTTTGGTAAGCATTTCAAATTATATTTATTCAGTAGAAATAGTATGTCCGCGGCTCCGCCCTGTGGAAGTCGATTTCGCGGTTTTTGACTGTACGGTTCTATTTAACCGTTTGTGATCAAACATGTGTAAGATTTTCTCACTAAGACCTTTCAAAATAAAAAAAGACGCATCAAAATACGTTCAGTAGCTTTGGATGGACGCATCCATTGCACACAAACAGAAAAGAATTCCAAGAAAAATATTTTTGTGTTAAGAATCGTTCTTAAAACAACCCAAGTTTTTTTTTTTATATCTCCGATGTACAGATACAGACAGCTACTTTACAATTTTATAATAGTACTAGCGACCCGCGACCCGGCTTCGCCTGGGTACAGACAAATAATTAGCAATAAATTAAAATTGCGACTATAATTTTATTTGAGATTTAAACTATCCTATCTCTCAAGTTGGATCGAACTGCACATGGTGTGCCAATTTTATTATAATCGGTTAAGTGGTTTAGGAGTCCATTGAGGACAAACATTATGACACGAGATTTATATATATTAAGATAGATAGTAGACAGTGCTTAATATATACCTTGTTTCAATGTCTATGCATTCTAGGTCATAAGACAGCTAGCTAGGTGGTAAAAAAATCAAATCACAAAATACTGATTCAACTCTTGCATTATTAAAATGCATATTATTAAAGCTGCACCATTTATGCGGGCAAACCTAATTTATTATTCAACATTCTACTGAAATTATTCGTCTACAAATAGTTCCATATTAAACTAGGTTTAGACTAGAGTTGAGACTTCTCTAAACAAATGTATTAAAAGTTCAGATGAGTTTTAACCGACCTTTCCATGTGTTTTTTTTTGTATTTGTAATAGGCTCGCGTTTGACCACAACATTTTTTTTACCCCAAGTATTTTTAATTTTTGCCTTGGAGGCATAAACGCACTTGTGGCTAATCGCATGTCTATTTTTGTATAACCCGCGCCACGTGCTGCTTGCCGCATCATACAAAAATAGGCGTTCTGAGCCTAAGAATCTTAGATTCAACCCAAAATTGATAAACTTGGCAATAATACATATAATCACTCGTTCATTTTATACTCCATATGCATATTAATTTTCAAGCACTCATCATCTAAATACCCTTACAATTTGGAGTCGATGCAACATGGCAGTCTCCTTCATAGATTCCTATTAGATGTTGCCCTTCTTCCTTCCTTGCCATATCGTCTTTCAAGCATTCGATACATCTTTCTTTCCTTAGATCGAGCACTAAAAGGCGGTAATTCTGCAATAGTACAGTCGCCATCGGTATTAGTTCAACACATTCCCACTTACTGTCCACCTTACCTCGAAAACATCACATGTAAAAATAAAAAATATTGAAAAATGTTAAATTTACCCTGTGAAGATTTCAAAATTAAAGAAAGAATCCAATAAATAAATAGATTTATTTATGCTAAGGTTGATACCTTCTTTTTGCAGCACGGTTCATAAGCCGCTGCAGTCTGTTTTGCCTCTTGTGGGTGGTCACCATGTATATGTACGTCTATTCATTGAAGATACTGCTTTCTACCGATGTAGTCGCACTGTTCGCTACAAACGTGTCCTGCGTGTATCTTCTATCTTGGGTGGTAATGCATGAACAATTCGTTGGTGTCAGGGTGAGTGACTTGCATCTGAAACAGATGATCAAACAAATCACGAATTGTGTGCTGTTAGCGAGTTTTCTAAATGCGACCTTATGTTTTAGATCGTAGCGACTATAATGTGCGATACGGGTATAGCCCTCCTGGCGTACATGGATGGTATAACAAGGAGCTCCACACTTGGCGGGGTAGTGCTGGCTGCTTTTTCCGCTGCCGGATTTGGAATATTCAGGGTATGTTGCATTGCACATTGTTGATTTAAATTTAAAAGACGTTTTCTATTTGAAGGTCTAGTAAATTAAATCATATCATCCTATGAGACCACATACAGGTTCCCGCGCGTACCAAGATTCGCTTCACTGAACCTTCTACCTAGCGTTAATCCCAGTCGCATCCAAAGCTTTCACCTCGGAATCTGGGGTCCGCTTTACCAGTCTTAACTGCAAATTTGGTTGACCTTCACAACCCAATGGTGACATTAGGCGATATCGAAGCATTGCAGTTAGACCGTTTTTGTTGGACTTTTTAAAGCTCCAACTACCCGTGACGACTGCTATAAATGTTCATATGGCAACCGGGACCGACGGCTTAACGTGCTCTCCGAGGCACGATTCGCTTCACTGAACATTGTATGATTTTTGTCGACATCGTATCGAAAACGCTATATCTTATCAAGTTCTGTGAATAAAATATTCAAATAATAAACAGGTATTATCGAGAAAAGTGATGGGTGACGTGAATTCCGGTCAGCGCGCCTTGTTCTTCTCCATCTTGGGAATAGTGAACGCGTCACTGCTGTGGCCGGTGTGCCTAGCGTTCTACCTCACTGGGTGGGAGATGGTACCGTCACACCGTATGCCCTGGATATATCTGCTGGTCGCCAGCATCGGATTGCTCAGTAAGTTGTACCATGTAGCTTAACCTACTAGTGTTCCAATATAAATATAATATATGATATGTCCCTACAGAAGACCGCGGCCATAATAACCATCGTTTTGTGTTCCCGGCGGTAAGTAGGGTAGCCAGAGCTCACTGTTACCCTTCTCCCCCCACCCCTTCCTAGGCTCCCCACCCTTTCCGTGCTTGATAACTATATAATTGCTGAATGCTTTAACAGATCTTATTAAAATTTGGTATAGGGATAGATTATATCAAAGTCTGGCCAACAAGGCTAATATTTATCCCGGGAATAGATTTCTATAGGTAACAGCTAGTTATAAAATTAACACTAGTTATTGGATTAAGATTTGGACACTATTTGGCCTGTCTTTGTTTCAATCATTTAGGGTCGTGCAACTTTTTATTTTTCCATGCATTATAATGATTGTTCCGTTCGGGTATACCTTGTGTTGTGTCCATTAATTGTGTTTGTAAAATCTCCACCACACAAGTATAGTTACGTGTGGAGTACCTAATATAAAAATTATATTTTACCAATCAGAAATCAAATAAATTGTATATTTATTGTTACAGTTTTTCACCTAGTGTTTCAGTTTGGAAACATCATAACATATAATATATTCGTCTCGCTCGCTCTTATCACAGCCGTTCCTGTTTCCGGAGGTGAGTAAAATATATTTTTACCATCAGGAAAAACAAATTATATGCTAAGAGTGGTTTTTACCAGTGCATATTGGTAAATTTTTACCAATGATCGTTTAATCCTGTGTATATCAATATACAACTTTCACAGATCTTGTTTTTAAAGTCAGGTAGCTAATAAGAAAAAGATTAACAGTATAAAAAGTAGTTTAACTTTGACTAAAGGTAGACTGGCCTGTCCTTTTGAAAATAAATTCTTTGGTTAACAAAAAACCATTTATTTTAGCTCTGGACGTGGTGTTCTATGGCGTACAATTTGAGGGTATGAACTTGGCTGGTCTCATACTAATCACCGTCGGCTTCTTTCTGGTCATGTTCCCTGACAACTGGCCTGATTACATCATGAGACTTTTGAGGTTTGTATTATAAAAACTCCTTGCTAACTTTGTTTTAAAAAAAAATTAAAAGGATGTTTCTAAGCCCTGCCGTTTGTCAAATCATGCTTCGAAACCAGTCTTGAGAAACAAAAAATACTTTTCTTTTGGAACTGGTTGCCAGCAAAGAGACACGTTTCGAACAAAGAATAATCCTTCTATTTATACTGCAAAACTGGTTTCGAAAATTGCCGAAGGGGTCGCTAAATTTTTTTTCAATAGTCTATTTTGATAAAATCAGAAAACGGATCGCTGTTTCGTCATTAAATTTCATTGAAGTGTACTAAATTAGATTAAGCATTCTATTTGTAAAATTGGAACAGATGGAGCCGCAGTCGTCAGCGCGGCAACAACGGCACGGGCCGTAACCGAGACGCCATGGACTACCGCACCGGCTACATACGCTCGCACCTGCGCTCGCCCTCCGGCCGCGTCAGGTGACCGCCTGAACCCGACAACTAGCAAACACTCAACTACGAGCTACTGTGGCCCGACGCGTACTCACTCGTCGCCACGAGGAAATCAGTTTGATTCTGAATTCAAATTTGAAACGATTCCTCTGTAGTTCGTACGTTCTAGATTTGGGGACGTCGAAAAGTCCTTTTATATTTCACGCATTCCCTGGTAGGAATTAGGAGACTCGTGTAGGTAACCCCGTTTGTTCCGAATTCAAACGTGAGTTCAGTAGAATGTTCGTTCTGAAATTGAATCTCGAAAGTTCGTTAATCTTTTTTTGATAACTACCCACCTACAAGAATTTATTGCATATCGGAACACTTTTTAGTGAATGCTTGATGTTTATTTTGAAGTTATTGTGGGTGGGTAGATAATCAGTCGTGATGATAATAGTTCTGGTAGTATTAAAGTATGACGTCATTCGAAGATCTGATTTATATATACGTAGAATTGTGATGGAAACGTTTGCGCTTAGTGGTTGTTGACGATTATTGAATGAAGATTATTTAGTAGGAAATTTGTATATTAGTATATTAAGTTTCCACTTTGATAAAATAGACATAACTGCGTTAAAAAGTACATGTCATAAAGATATCGTATGTCCAAACTGCCTTCGTAAAAAAATAAATTCGGATTCTTTAAAAGTAATAATAGTAAAACACTATATTATCGAAAAACCTTAACACCTTTAAACTGATACCCATATAAATTAAAGAAAAATGTTTTAAAATATCACTTTTTTAACACTTCTTTTTTCTCTGCAGTTTCTTACATAAGACTCAGATTTTTGAGCTAGGTTCAAATTTCGCTCATCAAGAAGTTAATTACTAGTCAATTTGAAAAGCAACCTAAACAAACATACAATAAGAAGAGTTACCTATTACAATTTGAAAAATATAAAAAATATAGTGAAATCACAATTTTTGATTTTAATTTAATCTCTATTTTGTAGGTGCAATATTTAAACTATTTATTAGTTTTTGTAAGACATGTATCGGCTAATATTGTTATAGATACACGATAGTTTCTTCACGTCTACCTGTATTGCTCAAGGAGCCAGGCGTGCCCTAGAGGCCTAGGCCGTTCCTGGGACAGGACATTTTTAAGAATCCATCGAGTTTGAAAGATCACCATTATTATCTATAGTAAAATTAACCGTTACATGTATTATAAAAATACCATAGCCTGTGCAATTTATTTATAAAATTTAGCACTTGAGTTTATAGCAACTATATATTTATATATTGCATAAATTTAAACATTCTAACACTCGGCCACTCCTTAATCAATATTTCCTTTTTAAATATATTTTAAAAAAATAATGTTAATTTGCATAATACTTATCTCGGTGTTGTGCAATGAAACTCACCCGTAGATGTTAGTTGTAGGTATTGGACCATATAAAGGTATGCATTTCTTTATTTAAAAATATCAAAACAGTTATTGCACATGACAACAGACAGATCTACCCTCTCACCTTTGCTTTTAGGCAAGCGGCGCAAGTATGAAGAAGATGCAATCCAAAGCTTACAACAATTTTTATCAATATTCTTACATCGCTTTGCCTTACTCGCATTCTTACATGGTAAACTGCGGTTTACTTCTATTCGCTCAAAGTACTCGGGTACTTAGTACAACTCAATAGAGACGAAGTGAGTCGTCCCTTCGATTGTTCAGAATGTACGATAAGACTTCCTGACTAATAATGTCAATAAAGTCAAGGATGTGCAATTATATCGATTCAAAATTAGTATATAACGTTTGTAATTTGTTGATCTGTAATTTTTAAGTTCATACCTTTCGTGGTCCTAATGGATGGCTTCCGAATTTGAAATTTACCAATCGATCTCATAGAATCTAGTCAAATATTATAGTCAGGGTAAATTATTATATTAGAAATTAATAATTTTGTAATATGTTGGAGACGTGTGGCTGGAAGACGCTGAATAGCTTTTGAAACGGTTTATGCATTGCCGATAGTAGGGAATAACGATCTTTTTAAAGAAGTTGAGAATATCAATATGGCGTACCCATACAACCACCGACATACAAAATTAGATGTAGGGTAGAGCCAAAATATCTGTTCGCTATGATAGAAATAAAAATTACAAGAACAATTTCCCTTCATCAATTATGGACTTAGTGGTTGCAAGTATCGCGACGTAAAATGCTAGCAAAGCTGGAATGTAGACTTAAGGCGATGAGCACCCTCAAGTTTATATTCTAGTAATATAAATATCGGACGCCAAAGTCAACTTGAATGTAACCCCATAATAGTGTCACTAATTTTACAAAATATTTGTTGAAATCGTCACAATTTCCTATCACGACGTAACACTACAACCGCCCCAATGTAGTATTAATTCATATTATATCGTAGCACTTTAACAATTATCATGATTAATTAATTATATTGTAGTGTAGCGATTAGATTATCACGTTCATCCGTTTTCGGATGTTATATTCAGAGCGAGGCTTTGAAACCTTTTGAATGGATATAGTGCGACAAGGTTCAATTAAAAGCGGAACATGACAATGTGATGACGTAATTAAAAGGGCAGAGAACATATTTTCGGCTGTGCAATTTAAAAATCTAGTAAATGACATTCAAATAAATAGTCTGCATTTTGCAGCTCATATTTGACCATAAGGTATCGGTTTGCATTATCTAAAATATCTAAGTGCGCCTAGGAAATAAAGATAGTTTTATTTCAAAACCCAACCAAATTCGGTTGCAATGCTGTAAAACATTATACCTTATTAGGTTTTGGAATTGCATTTGAGGCATAAATAATAATTATTAATATTAATTAATAATTAGACCTTTCGGAATTGATCTTTCAAAATTCACGCACCGCGGAAGTATAATGGGACACTTATACCAAAAAATGTTAATAAAATGGCCCCATGTAACGTGCCCGAGATAAATCATCGTGCGCGGAAACTTAATGTGTGGCGGGTGTGTGCCATCTTCACTGACCTGCCATCTTTCATACAAAAATGTTCGAACCCCTTAAGCTCCAAAGTGATATTACTATAACAAAAAAACAAATTTCGACTCGTGAGTGATGTTACGTGTGCAAGTGTCGTTTACTTAGCATATCTCCCTCTATCGAAGACTTATTTTGATTAGTAACCCCCCTCTGGCTCAATTAATACCTCTGAACCTGTTTTTCTTGTTAGTATTACCTCAAATCTCTCGATTGTTGACTATTTAGAGTTGTTCGAATTTATTTAACGAACTTCCATCGTCTGCGCATCTGAATACGGGTCCACGGCAGTCGGTCTTGCTGCCAACATCATAATAACGCAAAGCAACAAGCCCGATATTATCGTATTAGCACGTTTTAGGCAAAACTGAGTAAAATAGCAAAAACATTTTTACTCTCCAGTACGTTAAACTCTCCATTAAAAGCAAAACAAAAGATGAGGTTAATTTAAAAAAGTTAGTCATTTTTAAGCTGATCAGTATTTTTTCACGTTACATATTTATATTTATATTTGATTAATTAAGCTTATCGTCACTATAATCAGCATCAAATAGATAAATACAGACGGTTTAAAAGTTTAATAAATTGATTACTAAAGAATATAATTTTGTTGACCATTATTTTAAATGGTTTCTTTATAGTTATGTGCCTTTACGAAGTTGTAGTATATGTCCGTATATTTGTTAGTTGTTGATATTTGTTAGCTTTATAAAGTAATAATATTTAAAAATTCATAAGAAATTATTTCAATCGTTGTATACTTTGTTGTTATATAGTAGTTATATAATTATGATTGTATAATGTATATATTTGTATAATAATGTGTTGTTTTATATAGTAGTTATATTTATATGATTGTATATATTCTATGTTTAATATAAGTTTTCAAATTGTAGTAATAAATTTATCTTTTTTCACTTAAGTCGCTTAACATAATTACCGTATTATATTACTACCCACAAAATATATAATCTTAAGATACGTATTTTTATTGGCTCACTTATATCAAAAAATGTCCTAGGTGAGCTAAATCATTCATAGGATAAGCGTATGCTGAAACGCAAACCTTGCTACTCTGCACGGGCAGTGGAGCAGAGTTCTTTGATGCACTCTGCAATTTTCAGCTGGCAATATTTATTTTTTATACTAAAGACTACTGCTTGTCTAGGTATATGAAAAAGAATCCACAGAAATTTCAAGTTATACTCCGATTTTTAATTCTAGGCAAGAAAATGACAACTGCAACTGTCACTGATACAAAAAAGTGTGACCCGCTACAATAGTGATGTTCGGCAATCAATAGACTAGATATTTTAGTCATTCTTTATTTTTATCAGTGAATGAACCTCTTTGCAGTTTATGCTCGCCTAGTACATTACACGACGGAAATATTTTTATAGAATACTAGCTGCGTCCCGCGGCTTCGCCCGTGGCATACTTTATCCCCGCGTGGCAGCATAAAAAGTATCCTATGTCCTTCTTCTAGTTCTAAGCTACCTCCACATCAATTTTCAGCCAAATCGGTCCAGCCGTTCTCTAGTTTTAGCGAGACTAACGAACAGCAATTGATTTTATAATATATAGATTTAATTATTTACTGTGTATGTTTTCTGTTTAATTACCGTAAATTACATATTTTTATTTATATAAAAAAAAAATTTATATTTATATATTTAATAAAAGAATTATAATCTCGACTCACGACTAACTTATAATTGGAAAACTCGATTCATCCACATCACTATTTATTTGATACAAAAAACCTGCAACACTGCAAATGTCATTTTGTTGCCTAGAATTAAAAATCGGGGTATAGGGTCTAAACATTTTTAGTCCCTAACAAGAATAAAAAAACTCAAGTAAATTATAACAGTTTTGAAATGTATAAGTAAAACAACCGGCTGACGGAACTCCTGCGCCGAATTTCAGAACACGCTTACCCTTATCCCAGTACCTATCAGTAGCTACATCGTATGTTATTTAAATTGTTGTTGTGTGACTGAATTTCGTATCGTCTTAGCTCAATGTCCCCGTTGTGACTGATGTTTTGTACGACCATTGTGTACTGTAGATACCTGTATTATATTTTATTTTTAAAAATAAAATACTGATAAAATGATACAATAACAAATGAAATAAAATGGTGTAACTTTTTGTATAAAAAATCTCAAATTTAGACGTTTTTGTACATCGGTTATTGTTTCGACAGTTTTATTGTTTAATAGGAAAATTTTAAAGACTGAAATTAAATGGAAATTGACTAAAATTCAATTATGCAGTCATGGATGTTAGTATTAGTTTATAGAATTTATTGATGAGATTTTATTACGTAGCAAACATAGAGTCTCATGTCGATGTCTAGTTAGTAGGCGATTGAGGTTTATATGCACACTTCACGTGATGGTATAAAATATTGAGAATGTGCGGGTAGATGAAGAATATTCTACCTTAACGGCTGCCCACGTATGACCACGGTCAATACAACCTAGGCTGCCTTGGAACGAACATCTGAAAATTCTTGAACGAATTAGACGATTGACACATTGCCCTGCAACACGCAACGTATCGCGGTAGTGCATGTTCCTTTCGTTGCTTGTATACTATCTCTCATTGTGTGGAAAACACGCGTAGTGCAACACACAGAAGATGCATTCATATGCAGTTTATTAAGCAGTGACACTCCCGTGATGCATGATGCGGAGCAGTGTACCAACCGACTTACACGTACACTGTATTTGGCGTGATAAGTATATTTCATTGTACCGAATGCAACTTCGATTGTACGTTTCATGGTTAACTATAGCTTTCATTGCGCTAATTCCCGTTAACACTGTATATCATGGAACACAAAAGTTTCAACTGTATTTGAAAAACTTGGGTAGTCCATCCGAAGTGTTTGTAGCTCAGCGGTGGTGTGTGTCTAAACCTTAACTTGTACATTAGAACTCACGTGGTTAGTAGCAGCAACCCTGTATGTACTGTGAGTAGGGAACACGAGAACACCTTGCCCCTGTGATTCATTTTGTTAACGTAGGAGTAATCTGTTGGTCATTAAATAAATTTGTCATAAAAATATTGTTTAATTAGAACCTTATGAATGAAATACACATTACATTGACTAACAGCAGTCTTGTTTTATTGTGATCATCACATTATACGAAAATGATTTGAAATATAAACTAATTGATTTTCAATCCTTAACTAATTTTATTCTAAGTAAATTATGTGTGATTAAATGCACCCAAAGCTAGAATTGGTGTATAGTAAAAACTTTTCATGTAAGAATGTTTTTTCTAACACATGTACTATCAGCAAGAAAAATTAGCTGAACACATTCCAGTTTACAGATCAAATTAGCACTAAAACCTTTTCTAATGTAATAAACAAAATGTGAAAATAAAACCTGGGCCTCGATTCTGCTAAAGACAAACCACTGATATACCACTGACACTCTAAAAAATGCCATTTAATTGTAGACTTTATTGTTATCAGGTTAAAGTCTAAAGTCAAATGATATTTTGTAGGGCGAATGAAAAAGTTAAATGAATTCTTTTCATTTGATTTTAGACTTTAAGTGTATTTCGGTAAAGTCTACAATTAACTAGCATTTTTGGAGTGTCAGTAGTATTATAGTGGTTTGCCTTTAGCAGAATCGAGGCCCTGGTGTAGTGCTAATTTTGTAGCTAACATCAGCAGCCTATTTGATAAAATGCAGAGTAATGGCTTACGATCCCTGTTTAGGATAGGTTACAACACAATATTTTGAACATTCTTGTTACAGACAAAAGTGGGGAGCTTCTATGAAACGTGTCAAAAGTGAGTCTACATAGTGCAGCACCAAAAGTACCTATTGCGACAGTTTTAAAGGTAGGTCGACGTTCAAAATCAACGTGAAATTACGACATAAATGAGGTTCACGCGAAACTACGGTCCGCAACTTCAAATGCCTACACAATTAATTAGTCTAGATCTCTTTACGTAGGAAGTTTATTTATGAACTATGCAAGCTGAAATATATATTTGCATTTTATCACTCATAGGCACACGCATGCGGGCTTTGGTTTGGTACAAATAATGTAGTGCGGATTTCATGCAACAAAAACACGATTTGCACGAAACCAGGGCCGTTCATGCTGCTGACGCTGTAAGGTTCCATCATCAGATGTTGCAGTTCCCGACGCGGTCCCATCGCCAGATGGTACCATCGTCGCAGCACGTCAGCAAAATTCTGCCGTTGCGAGACAAAGTCACCTGGGAACAAATTTCGAGCTTACATTATGGTTTTCAATTGTGAACTCGGATTCTCCACTCAATAACTTTCAAGACGATTTGCATCTAAAAGGAGATGTTTCACAAATGTATGGCCTTGGGCCCGATAATTGTACACTACTTAGAAAAATAGCTAGGCATTGTAGTTTTAATTTTTCACTATTTAATGCTTATAATATTGTGGGCGGAATCTAACTAAATAAACACTTTCTTGCAACACAAAGAACATGGCGGACTAAAACTATAAAAATGTACCTACTCATATTATATTAATTTATGCCCTTGAATGTCGGGAGGCGAATAAATATAATAATTATTATACGTAAACGGGAATTAACGCGATACACGTTAAAGGTATATACATACCTTTGGATGCCTGACGTTTCCCGTTTACGTATAATAGTTATGGAACGCGAAAGTTTAAAAGTTAATATAATAATTGTATTTTTGCCAATAACCGGTATGATTTTTCTTTTTTTCTATATTATGTACAATTAGGGGGCCCCAAATGAAACATCTCCTTTCACATGTCTGGGTCCACACTTCTGCTTCACCTTTCCATAACTTGGTTTATCTAGGCTTTTAAAGGAGCGCCTGTCGTCTGACCTCGCAGCCCCAAGAAGAAAGCCTGCACCTGAATCTCGTCCATCAATTAGCCAGGTATACCAACTCACAGTTACGGTTAGTTTGGCCTCTAATATTTTTATAGGGCCCCCAGACACCCAAATTCAAGTATTATATCGAGTATACCTGTCGCACAGCAGCGGAACATCGCGGATGAACTAACTGCGACACTTTGGAGCCTCCTGCGACGTTGCCCAGCTCCCACACCATTGTCTTACCGCACTGGTTACCAAGGGCTATTACCTGTACCACAAAAATTACAAAATTATAAGTAAAAGATCTGGTCCAGGGCTGCAGGGTTCAATTTACAAATAAATTAAAAAAAAAAACGACGCACACCTGCCTATGGGCATCGGTGTCTCAGATGGAAATAATAAACTTGTGAAAATCCTTAAAAAAAAAATCATTCTCTACAGACATGCAAATTGAAAATCTCCTTTTTTGAAGTTGGTTAATTTTTTTATATAGGATACGTCAAAATGCATTTACCTCGCCTGATGGTAAGCTAAAGGCAAAGTGTCAGGACTGGGGTCACCACCACATACACCGGTAGTGCTACAGAGGCGGCCCTCAGCTCCATTTCACGGCAAATATAATTACGATGACGAAAAGATAAAGATGATTTTAAAATGAATGATAATGGTTGAATTTTTGAAAATTTTATATGCGCAACTGATCCGCTTTTGACTAATTTTAATGAAGTGTTTAGCTACAACTTACCCTTTGACTATAATCGACAGCGAAGCGTATGAACCATATCTCACACTCCTTGTAGTCGAATCTGTGCACAGGAGTGACGAAACTGTCCCCTGGTCTTATCTCCGTGTCTTCTAAACGCCCTGGTTTCCAGCAAATAATGGCGTTTTCGCAAGACTGTAAAATATTATTACAGGCCGTTAAATATTAAAAAACTTTAGGCCTTCTTTTTTTCCAATGTGCAAATCATTTTTTTTCCACGATTTTTTTGCACAACAATATTGTTCGCACAAAACAAGCGCCACCACGTGTGTGCGCGAGGCAGTGCGCCCGCGATGGATCAAAACTATGGGAAAATGAGAATTCAATTCTCTGAATTCAAAAGCTTTTTTTTTCCCTATGGTTATGAAACAGGTAACTAAGTATGAAAGGTTACAGAGTAGATCTATTCAAGACAGGTCCAGGTAGCTCAGATGGTCAGTAGCAAAAAACCAGCCAGTAACCTTATTATACAATATAGATTTATTGATATTCCATAAAAACAGAGCTGTGCAAAAATATTTAAGTAGTACATAAATAACTTTTCTAACGTACCTTGGATAAAATGAGATCACCCATCCACCTAACACAATCAACATAATTTCTATGAATATCTCTAGTAGAAAAGTCAGGAAAATGTTCCTTCAACGAATTGAAAGGTCTCAAAGCTCTGTGAGGATTGAAATTGTAGCTTTGTTTAATAGCCTCATGCATCGACGGCTTGTCTAGCCGCCATAACTTGAGCGAG
Organism: Lithosia quadra; assembly: GCA_963576445.1. Taxonomy (NCBI): domain Eukaryota; kingdom Metazoa; phylum Arthropoda; class Insecta; order Lepidoptera; family Erebidae; genus Lithosia; species Lithosia quadra. The sequence continues at coordinate 2,962,608 of OY754882.1, forward strand.
TGGTCCATCCCACAAGACATTATTCTCTCTCCTTTTAGATCAAAATCAGCACTGAGCACCTCATCCCTATGACCTTCAACTCCTCCGAATATTGCTATGCAAACATCAGTCATAATGTTCCATAGTCTTAGTGCATGGTCCTTGCTTGCCGATAGAAGCAAATTAGGATCCCGGGGATGAAATTTCACTTCGTTAATAGCATGTCCATGGCCTATATAATGTTTTATGCAGGTTTGCGTGGCCGGGGCGAATATTCTGACGATGCCGCGGGAACCTGCCACGGCGAGTAACGGCAGACCAGTCTCTTCTTCATAAGACCACGCACATGTGTAGAATGTTTCATCAACCTGTAAAAAAAATTACATGTATAAGAATGCCGACTTTATTTGCAGTGACAGGAGGTTTTGGTTTGTCTTGAGCTTTTGTCTCAGAGCTTGGGGTGTTTAAAGGCAGTTGCTCCCATAAATCATGGATGGAGATGATGGAGTTGTAGGAGAGTGGATCCCAGGCTCCAAAATGCAAGATTTGGATGTAATTAGGGTTAGCGGTCAGATGACGAGAAAAGAAGAATCTGGGAAGTGCTACTGTCATTTAAGATCTAAGTTAAGAAACTATGTTGTATTTGTAAGGATGGTGAGGCTGTAGGATGCCTTCTCTCTTTCTTTATTTATTTTTGATTCTCATTCCATTAGTTCAGTCAAAATGAAAATCAATTTCCTCTATATAGTAGACCATGAAAATAGCACTTAAATCTCAAAAAAAAAGTTTGGCAACTGGACCACCACCACAGTTCAAGTGCGGCCCACCTGAGGGGACTATCCTGACCTGTGCTATGTTAGTTTGTTTAAAATATAATTAGGTAAAAATGGCTTACATCAGGATCAGCGTAACACTGAAGAAACTTGAAGCCACCAGATTCTGGACACTCATAGATGGACACCCTGTTGCTGCCCACAACTGCAAACACTTGTGGCTCACCCTCTCCCAAGTGGTGATTGAATTGACAACCAAACAGGGGCTGCCCATGGTCTTCTTTTGCACTACAACTAATTCACAAAATCAAAATATTTTTATTTTTAACACAATCTTAAAAATTTTGTAATATTAAAATAACAGCTTCTTATTTAATGCATATATGAGTGTATATGCAATACTGATAACAAAGCAACAAATTTTAAAAATTCTGTCTATCTGTTCTAGGTAAGTTGGGCTGCTATTATTTGAAAAATATTAAAATTCTGTACAGACTTAAACCCAGATCTGAATTAACACAGACCAAGTCAGTTAGTAAATAACAACAATCAAATCGCAGAAAATAAAGGCATGACTGTGGGACTTCTATAAAGTTTGGTTTCATCAAACACACAAAAGTGTAGTTAAAATAAGTTTTGTTAGAACAATAATGTAAGTGGTCTTACTTGAATTTATATGGAGGCTTTACTGGTTTTGTCGTAACTTTTTTCTTGCCTCGACGTCGTTTCTTGAACCGTGTGTTAGTTGGAGTTTCACTACGGGATGTATTATCGGTGTTGGAAGTACTTTCAACGCTGGAGGTCTCGTCCTAATCAAAACGATTATAAACATACATTTCTGAATTACTTTTAGGGCCATCACATACGTGATCGGCGATGGTCACATACATTCACTTTTGTATTGCTGTAGCGTCAAGCGTGTAGTCACTTTAAAGGACTAAGTAAGGACATCGTGTTGAGTCACAGATACATTGACTAAAAAGCTCATACTCACATTTTCATTGTCCGAAAAATTCATACTAACTATAATTTAAACACTATTTCAATTCATTCAGTTTATAACACTAATTCAATTCATACATTTAGCGAAATTGATTGAACTTATAACAAAGTAAATACCCTGAATACGAATACGTTATCAGCTGACAGCCGATGCATCTTTTACGTCAAATGTCGAATTTTCGCGGCAATTAACGCTAATAGTGATGTAGTATTAACATTTTTAAAAACTGTTTAGTCGATTATTAAACAATATTATCATTTCCCCATTTATGTCTATGGTTTTTTAATTTAATCAAAATATTTATTTATCCATAAAAAAAGTTACGTTAATGATAACCCTTATAAAATAATAATTAAAACCATACCTACTTTATCTTAATACATATAAATCTCGTGTCACAATGTTTGTCCTCAATGGACTCCTAAACCACTTAACCGATTATAATAAAATTCGCACACTATGTGCAGTTCGATCCAACTTGAGAGATAGGATAGTTTTTGAAACGGATTACGACATCCACGCGGGCGGAGCCGCGGGCAACAGCTAGTATGTTGTATAATGAATAAAGGAAACCATAAAGAGTGTTTTTGGCTAAGCACTGGATCAGTTCAACAAACCGATAAGTTTAAACCGCTAAGATCCGAAAAATTATCTACGACTATAAGTATCAAATATATGATTTCTTATTATGATAATTTTGTTTAATCTTTAATTTTTATTGTTTAATTGAATGTAAAATTTCATAATTTATATCAATTTGTAATCATTAGTTAAAATTAACTATAAAATGAACTACGAGTAGATAGCATTCTCTCTACAAAATAGTTTCAAAAATCCTGTGATTTCCTTGATTCATGCCATTGCTACTGAGTTTGGGCTGGGCTGTAGGGTAGTTCTGCCAGTTCTCGGCCAATTAAGCGGAATTTCACCTTCTGATTCGTATATCTTTGCAACCAAACACAAGAAATAAAAAAAAATAATACCGTGTGAACGGAAATTTAATTATACTTTTATAGTGTCTAGAAATTATATAGCCATATATTTCTATTTATTTTAAATTATAAAAATATAGAAAAGTAGTAAATATGCTAGTTTTCGGCCATCTATATGAGTTATCGGCCACACTGGGCGCTAGTTGTCGGCCGCATAATTCGCCATCAAATATTTATATTTTGTATAGGTATAGGGTATAGGTAGGTATTTACAAAAAAAAACAGTTCGTGATCTTGGATAAACTTCAATTAGATATTCGGTCACTCAATTTAGTCACAACATTTAGATGAGTTTGTGTTAAAAATCGAATGAATAAGAAGGTTAATGATTGAATAAGAGATGAAGCTGTTGATAAGGTTTATTTTTAAAAAGTATTCAAGAAAATAATAAATAATTATTCTGTGTACTTTCCTATAGATATACTTAGGCTGAGAAAAGGATACGTGAATGCCTCTTTTCGGCCGCTAGAAGTTACCAAATTAAAATACTTTTTTCTCCGTTTTTTTGTATGAGTCCTTGTAGCCGGAAACTGAAATTGGATCTGGATTTTGTTTATACTCTCTACATTGGAACTGACAAACAAGAAATAAATATAGTTGTTGAAGATATTAATTAATGAAAACCTTGAAGGAACTGCAGATTGTCGGCCACCTGGCCGAGAATTAAAAATCTTGTTTAATACGCATTGAGTTAGCCGGCCACGTAAATTTTATAAGTAAATTTTATTTATTCTTAAAAAAATGTATCCTACTGAAACTTTAACAAACTTTTAACACAATAAAATCAAATAGTCACAGAAATACATATAACTAACCGTTTAACTTATCTTTGAACAAAATGCGGCGCACTATTTTTTTCGTTGATTCCCGCACACGTTTACACTCTTTAAACTTCAAGGGCACACTGATGCGACTAACAAGATTTTATTAACCTAAAATTTCGTAAGGTCACGTGTAACTACCGTCTTAATAGTATAACATAGACTTTTCAAATTGGTGACGTGTATTTTTCTTATTTCTTTACAAAATATCCTAGATGGCCGAGAACTGGCAGTGGCCGGCAAACTGGCAGAACTACCCTATTTATGTACCTACATATATAAGTATTGCCGAATGTAGAACTGTCGCTTTGTACGACACCCGTTGGAAGAGGAGGGACTCCCACTAGAAGATACGGGCTATTATATCCTGCGTATAGCTCATTCTTTATTTTTGTAGGGTCGAACTAGGCTGACGCAGGCATAAGCCTAGGATGCTCTACTGTGCCTAGGTTATGAAAAGTTAGGAGAATACTTAGATCGGTACTTGATTGGTTCATTCGCATGAATTGATTCATTCACATGGGGATAAAAATAACAAGCAAAAATATTTCGTAAGCATTTTAATTATTATTTATTTCAGTTTGCATATTTCATATTGTATAAATGAAACAGAAACGATGTTAATTTATTAAAAATGTAAATATATATCTACCTTTATTAATTATTTAACCAGTATAAGAGTAATCACAGCCTTATTGTAAATCTATACTAAAATATTGTACAATATATATTTACTTACAACAAATTTTAATACTGATGTGTGCTTAAGATTAATTACAAAAATATTGATCTATAAATAGCCTAAATAGGTTTATTATAACTTACAAGTTTAGTTATAGGTAGGATAGGTCTATCCTACTCACTTGTGGTCACAAGTGTTCACCTGCCACCCTTCCACAACCCAATTTGTGGTTACCATTACCAACTGATCACCTGGATCAGGGATGCAGTGCTGAAGAATTTAAAATACCATTATTATTCTGTGATTTAACCGACATTTTACAAATGTAGAATTTTATTTTGATACTCGGCGCCATCTTAATTTTCGAGAAAAATAAATAGGTAGGTACCTACCTATCTTTTTTATCTTACTTATGGAAGTACAGACGTGTTTTAATATTATTGTAGGTACATAGTCTTATGTAAATTTGTCAAACTATTTTGGTAGGTGTAAACCTCTCGGATAGGTACAGTCGCTATCAGTATTAACATAACACTAATACATTCCAACTTATCGACCATCTTAGCTAGAAAACTTTATATGAATAAATAAACAAATATTGGAAAATACTAAAGGATTTCAAGAATAAATTATACATCTATATATTTATTTAGTTATATCTATGATTTTTTGTAAATTCATCAGTGTTCACTGTGTTCAGTAACTTCTGAGGGCGACTGTACCTATTTCAAAACAAAAAATGAAGTTTTTACCATTTTTACCCGACTGCCAAGAAGGGTAATGTTTTTTTCTGATCTAATACAATGTAGGTAAGTACTATATTGAATAGGTACCTACAGGCGACTAATTCTAAGTATTTAGCAATTACGTATAACGGTAACATTGTGTAGGTAATATAGCTCACGTAATAATTAGTAAAACTATAAAAAAACGATTTTGGGGTTTTTTGAAATCAAGTAGGTATGCGAGGGGTCAAAAAACCACCAGTTTGATTTTTACACATCCAACCTCGCTTTAATCTTGCAATGAAGAAGAATCTAACGACATAATATAAATAATTTATAAAAATATGTTCAGCCGTTAGCTGCTTTTGATTTGAAAAACCATTGAATAAATAAACATAGTCTAGGCAGTTTATAATTAATGTAAAACATGACATTACACAGTCAAGTGTATATCGTAGCCTGTTTAGCTTTATTACAATTATATAGTTCTAACCACTTAGGCTAAGAACGACAACTTCCTAAGCGCCAACGGTTTGAATACCTCTTACTCTAGGTGTATATTATGGTCACATGAAATTCGTACAAGTGTTGACTCGAATCTACTTAGCACAATTCTTGGTAAGTGGTAACAGCTTGTGCGAATCAGATCGTCCTTAATCATAATTTGTACTTGTTTGAACTTAACCAAAAGCCGGTGGTTGGCATGTGCAAGCGTGACGTAGTGCAACCCTAAGGAATGGTAAGAAACGGTCTACGCGCGCATACACTCCTGGATACCCTGGTCTGGCACAACCTCGACCCCAGGACACAATACCTGTAAAAAGAACCTTTTCAGTACACTCTGTTAAGGAATCGTTGTTTCTTTTTGAAATTGGCGCCCAACGTGGGGCTACACAACGTGTGTTAGTATGTAAGCGAGTGTTGACATCTGAAATTGAGAATTTAGGCTTCTTGGATGTGTATCCAGTATAGTCACCATCGGTATTAGCCCAACACATTTCAACTTACCGACCACTTTGGCGCCCGACGTGGGGCCACACAGCGTAAGGCATTAATATATTATGTGTGTTACCATAACGGCTGACCGAATCAGAATGAAATTGGTACAGAGGTAGAATATAGTCTGGAATATCGTATCAGCTCTTTTCAAAGATATGGAACAATCGTGGGCACAGAAGAGTGAGGGGCAACAGTTAATCGATTATTTTTTTATGGTATGTACTCACCGACAAGAGTATAGTATGGTTGAGAAATAACCAGAGGACCTCCAGAGTCGCCAGTGCACGAATCACGGTCGAGAGCATTGGCGCATATCATACGCGGTGTCACTTTCCTGCGGCCGTACCCTGCTCCTGTACAGTCTTCTCGGGCCCAAATTTGTACGCCAGCCTTTTAAAAAAGTTCCTAATATTATTATGTGAACATTAAACGGCCGTAGAATAAGTAGGTATTTGGTTTTTGATTTGATATCGGGAAGAAAAATGAGAGCCCAGCTAAGTTTATGAGCAGAGTAAGTTCTCTCGATCGTACCTACTGATTGTCATGAAATTATAAATAAATATTCTGAAGCAGTTGTTTCTGTAAATACGCATTTTAAATAAAAAGACCCAGACCAATGCAATATTCATGCATATAATATTTCCACGGAGTAAGAGTCGAACCTGCAACCTCTGAATTTACATGTATGTAGTTACCTACTTCGAGTTAGTTTAGTTTGGGGCGTCTCGTCGGGGACTGCGGGATAAATAAATGCGTTTTATGGTATCAATTGCCTTCAACTTTGGTCCACAACTTTGAATGTACGTTTCATGGAAGTAGATACAGTTTAAAATATGTTCTTACTTTCATGGGTATGCTTGAAGAAGGTCCTTTTTCCACAGTGCTGCCCCAACCGGATACTATAGCATTTTCTCCTTCAAGATCATAGTAGTCATCAATATCTGTAATCAATAAGAAAGCTGTTAGATTTGCTTTAGGAACTACTATTATAAATTACAACTTTTGCTCGCGGCTTCAGTCGCGTAGAATTCTGTTCCAATTCCCGGTTTCCATGAATTCTCCATCAGAAATTGGCCAGCCATCGTGGCCTGTTGTATAGGTCTATGCATTGGCAGGATCCAATCAGGATGTCTATCAAATCAAAAACAGTAAAAAGTTCCCTCGAATTGAACACGTGTTTGAACCCGTGTATGATTTTGAAGACCAGAAGAACCAGAACCAGAGTCTTTGAGAATTAGGTTTTTTATTTATTGGTCATTACCTCGCCTGACGTTATGCTAAAGGTTGGTACCTTATGGTACCGTTTAACTTTTAAAAACCCACGGTACCACCAGGGGTATGGCCAGGGGTACCGTGGATCTGAAAGGTAAAGTTCCTTTTGAGAATGGGGTCACCATCACAGACATCGATAATGCCAATGAGCTCAGCTTGACCACCCCGCAAGTGACCGGGACTGTAGCAAGGAGAAAACACGTGTGCTGGTAAAGAATTCCAGGTCCTTATGATGCGGCAAAGAATGGAGGCACCGAACCGCTTGGTTCTTGTTGAAACTAGTCCTTTTGTAACCTGTTCTCATTTTGAGCATAAGGCCTTCAGCGTCTAAACCAGCTTATCCAGTCACTACTAGACGAGCTAATCATTGATGTAGGTACACCAGTACACCTTAAGTTGAGTAAAAGTTTGCCTTTTTTACCTGGTAAGCACGCAGGCCGGTACAGTCGATCTGGCAGTGGCTCTGCTAGTTTAAGAACTGCGATGTCATAATCATAGGTGTACTTGTTGAAGTTTGGATGTTGCACCACGTGTACTACTTCGTAACCTTCAGATCTTGAAGCGTTGACATCGTATTCACCAACAAGAACGGAAAGTCGTGATGCCTCGATTCTGAAATTAAAAACAAATTTGTTAGTTTTTAGTAATAATAATATTAATCATCATCATCCGAGTGTTAGTCCCAGTTGTATCAAATGCTTATCCTATAAAATTCTCCTTAACACGATTGGTTTTATGGGAACGAACGCCAACTCCTGAGAGGTAGGTTGTACCGCCTTGCAGCCCTGGTACCTACATGAGGTTAACTTTTACATAGAACTGAAGCTTCGATACATTCTTTCTGTATTTAGGCAATAGGCACATACCTCGGTACCTACATAATTGTACATGCATGTATACCACCTCTACCAGGCAAATAGACATTCGTGCATTCAAATGTTTGCTATGAGCGAGAATCGAACCCTCTTTGACGTAACAATCGAACATACTGCCACCACACCTTATTGTAAGATATGCGTGAAAATGATTGTTTTAGTAGGGCCCGTTAAAATATTAAAAATAAACCGTATAATGAAGGTGTTGTTGTTAACAATACCTTGTGCTACATACATTATTGTTACTATAATAAGTTATTGTTTATGTGAAAAGAAGTATATGTAAGATATTTTATGTTCCATAAATAAAATGTTGAATGAACATGATAATCTTGCATTTGTGAACCTTCACGTAGTATGTAAAATATTTTCCCATGTCTGTAAAGCGGCGATTAAAATTCAGTACACACCATTTACTTAACGAAGTGCAACAATTGATTCACGGAGCGTTACACTACGTGGCTATTGGCTCGAGAGGACAAAAGGATCGGGCGCATCCAACTCGACCTTAACCTCATTAGAGTGATGTAACACCGAGGCCGAACACTTGATTTTCTTTTCCTAACGCTTGTGAGTTTAAAAAAATAAATTGCCGCGCTTTTAAAATTTATTTTACTCGTTTCAAAAGCGTGTGATTTTGTTGAATAACAAAAATGCGAGGATAGTTAAGCATAGGTATTAAATTACTATTTTGAAAGTGATTATGTCTTTAGGGGCGCGGGGGTTGGGAATGATTTGAGACGGTAAAAAAAATTAAACCTCGAGAATTTTTTTTAAATTTTTCTCAGTTACCTTTACCAACACCTCTATAAATGCATATTACATTGAAAGGTTTTTCTCTGTTCCCGCACTCCCAAAGTTTTGTTTTTAAATCTTAGGGGTGACCCGCCCAGATATTCGAGGCACAAGCCACATTGTCAAACTAGGTTGATTGACGGACGAGTCTCTGTTTTTTTTTCTTTCTGAGGGTCAGGGTCGGAGTCGTATGACTGTCACGCCCGTAAAAACCAAGATTAACCAGTAATGGAGTTATAGAAGACCGGACCCCGTACTCCAAAGCGCAAGCTTCAGCAACCGGATTGGCGATTTTTTTAAATATCATACCAATGATGCTTTTACATAATTACTTCTTGACTCCTTCATGTATGAAGAGCCTAAATAGAGAACGGCTTGACCGAATTGAATGATTTATCCTTTTTTTGTGGTAGTAAATACTGGAAAGTCGGCAAATGAGTGACGTGTCATGAGCAGTTAGTTTTAAATAGAAAATTAGTCATTTGTAAGTATTGGCTTCAGTTGTATAGTAGGCCATTGTCACTGGGCATTGATTACGGCGCAAGGTAAGTGTGTAATAACCTAACATTAGCCTAGTATGAGTATGTAAGTGCAGGTATTTTTTTATACAACTTAGGTGGCAGACAAGCACACGGGCCACCTGATGGGAAGCGGTCACCGTAGACTATGTACGTGTGAAACACCAGGAGCATCACACTCGCGCTACCGACCCTGGAAGAGGAGGTTGGGGGAGATTGGGGAACGAAAATGAGAGGAGAGGGTTAGAAGAGATTCTGTGCTGACATCACAGGAGACTCTGGTTTCCCCGCTGATAGCACAGAATCCCTCCAGTGAGCTCTGACTACTACTTACCGCTGGCGCCGGAAACACAACACGATGGTTATTATGGCCGCGGTCTACTACTACCCTAGTCGGACTGCTCAGTACCCTCGTACTCTCTATGTAAACATATTGTTTTTATAGTGTACCTAAGACTACGTTACTTTATTTATACACTATGGACTAGCTGTAGGTTTGTTTGCATTTTTAGGTGGAACCCTAATCTATCTGCAGAAACATTGCGTCGAAATTTGCATTGCCACTTCGGAGATTGCCCGGCACAGGCAGAAAGACAGGCAAAAAAATTAAAAATTGTTTTTATTATTAACAAGTTTAGTCCATGACTTACTTTTTGGCCTAGATTATATTGAGTAGAGTGCTTGTAGAGATAGGCCTTATAGAGTTAAGGGTTTGGCTCTACATGAGATCCGATAGCTTTTTAAAATGCGAAAACTTACAGAACGGATTTTGATAAGTTTTTTTATCAAAAAAGTCTTAGTGAGACTAAAAATCTACTGTATTATGTTTGATTGCAATTGGTTGAGTAGAATCGGAGATATGACCAAAGTGACGATAACAGACCTTCGTACGGGCGAAGCTGCAGCAATATATAGTACACAAATAATAGTAAAAACTAGTCAACTTTTATTTGACACAGTTTTTTTATATATAATACATGCGTCATGTAACCTTGATACGTAGTCAAATTCTTCGAAATATTGTTACTCTACGAATGCAATTGCAATTTTAAATTACGTATTTTCCTTAAACTCTACATTTAAACGAAATCATTATTTCTAAAGATTTCTGAAGGTGATATTACCCACTGTATGTGCTTTTTTAATATTATATTATTATGGGGCGTTTTACTTTAAGTTAATAACATGTTTCTCGACCTTGAAATTGAATCCAGAACCCCGCGATCGCATGCAACAGCAAAGTGACCAAGCAATGAGGACAATGATAGCAGAATTCAATAAATTGCACTGCAAAGTGGCGCATTGCACATAAGCCACTTTTCGTAATCCGGTCAGAGTATTCTTTATTTAAGATGAATCAACACAAATATTTCTTAATTTGCACAAATAAAAGGGTTGTTAAGTAACCGCTACGAAAGTGTGTCCGAAGTCCGAACGTATAAAGGTCGTGTATTGTGTTGAGACTTCGGACCCTGCAGGGCACATTATATTTATGCGCAATAAGTAAAAAATGCTCTTTTGAAGAATGTTTAAATTATGGCTTTTTGAAATTCGAATGATTGATGGAATATGAAATTAGAAAATATTGCCGTGGTCATCAACTCAAGATGACCTCTTCATTCAATATTTTGTGTTTTTGCGTAACGAATACAAAAAAGTAGCAATCATGAATATGCATGTTTTTTTTTAAATCGGAATTATGCTATTCCTATTTTATAACTACAAACAACAAATAGGTAGGTAACTAGTTTAATTGTGTAAATAAAATGATTTTAAAATAATAATATTCTACAACATAGGTACTATATATAGCACCTTATTTTGTGTTATACCTAAGTTACCTACCAATAGAGACAAACAGATCAATGCATAAAATATTTGCACCGAGCGGGATTCGAACCGCGACCTCCAACGTAACGTAAATTAAATAATGAAATGAAATAAAAGTACAGAAAGATAAAGAATGAAGCCAAAAGAAAGTTTACTGTGTCATTGAACACAATAACTTGACGCATGTAAGTATGAGTAAAAAATAAAAACGAGGCACAAATTAAGGGTCAAACGCAAGCCATAAAACATCCCAAAAAGAGTCAACGTAAAGGGAACACGCACATAATACATTATATTATTTGCGTAGGTACTTTATTAACCAATACAACACACACATGAGCACGCGTCCAGTTATCTGATGTTAACAGTTATCTCATATTGTACGAAACTAATTAAAACATAACTAAAACCAAACCCTGTGAAAAGGGTTAAATAAATTCAATAACTGTAACTACCTTTCAACCTTTCATTAACAAAATACAGTTACGTATGTTTTCAATAATTAACAAAACTAGTGATGTTAATGACATCGATATGTTATTGTAGAGCAAAAATTAACGGTAAATATTAGAACAGGTATTTTTTATCGATACAAGAAGAATCTAGAGTAGTTGGAGTAAACAACGTATTCGATTGATATTAATAGGTTATTCAACTCATCAAGATGAAGTAGTGATGTGTAGTTAACGGGAAGATGAGTAACATAACAACACTTCCGAGAAAATCGAAGCTCATTTTACAACAAGATTCTTTAAAGTTACGGAACCCACAGGACGTGAGTTTGGTAGGGCGAGCACGAAATTACATTCGAATAGTCAGTTTACAGTGTCCGTAGCGAAAGACTGGAGACAGTCAATATTATATTACGATCCTATGTATGTGGTGATTCGGTGTTTGACCAATCGCATTTGTTTGTACATCAATAAATCGAGTTGGCATTTATTATAGGTAAACGGGACTTAACGCGATACACGTTAAAGGTATATACATACCTTTGGATGCCTGACGTTTCGACCAGGTTACACCGGCCGTGGTCACAGGCTGACTGTTTCAGCCGTGCACGCCCTCCGTCGCCGAGTCCGTGAGGTAGACGGTTCTTCTTCTACCCGCACATTTTCGACATTTTTTATATTTTCTTGTCTCCAGGTACCGTCACATACCACACTCACAGTGTCCCTATTATCTGTGCAAACGCCTTGGTGTCTATCCGACCGCGCAGAAAAGCGAGGTAGCAAGTTTTTAATCACTGGATTCCATGTCGCAGATAAGATGAGTTGGCATTATCTATATCGTCAATATTATTGACCGGATCGCGATATTTTTCACTCTCTCATTACGAATACTGTTAGATACTCATCATCTACCTGCCCTTGTCACAAATATTTGGAATCAGCGCAACATATCATTCGCCTTCATTGGCCTTCATAATTCCTGTCAGATGTCATCTCCTCAATCCCTCATTGCCTTACCATATCCTATTTAACGCAATCCATTCAATCTCTTCTTAGGCCTACCGCTGTACCTACAGCCCTCTACATTTTATACTTTGAACCTTTTTAATTGCTTTCATCTCTTCTTCTGTCCATACTACGACTCGACGATGTTCACTTCTCAATTTTTCATTCACTGGTGCAACGTTCAAACTGCTTCTTATATACTCATTCCTTATTCTGTTCAGTCTCATCCAACCATACATCCATCTTAACAATCGCTTGCTATACATACACTTCCTATTCGAATGTAATTTCGTGCTCGCCCTACGCGTCACCGTTATCGGTTTACGCCAAAACTGTTCGTTGTTAAACCTCAGAAGCTGTCGGTCCTGCTTATTAGTAGTTGACCGATGCATTCAACACGTAATCAGCTGAGTCCCGGTCCCGCTACAAAAATGACTTTAATCGACTCCTCGGCAGGTTGTACATAAACATGACAAGACAAATTACAAGATTAAGAAGTGTTACGGAATTGTTTTGGCGAAATTTTTTTACTGGTGGTTCATTGACGATCGAGTTTTAAACGATTTTTCGTTTTAAAGGTTGTTTTGTCAAGGTGTGGTGCCTAAGTACTTACTTTTTTTTTTCGTGCGGTAATTCACGAATACCACCCCCGTCGGCCATCGGGGGTGGTTATCTCGGAACGGACTGTAACCGTACGCCGCCGTTCCGGGCCTTAATTACCGGGATGTAAGGTTACCCAATTAATAGGTACCTATATCCCTCGCACCCCTACTGACCCTGGGCCATCTACTGTTTTAAGATGGCCCCCTCGAAGGGGGAAGGGGACGATTTAGAGTCCGTCACTGTCTAATGTATATATTTGTAACACATATTCTAGATAAATTTAATTATGTATAAACTTTAGCTTTATGCACTTCTCCATATCCTTAAACTGGCTAGGCCAAATCTCACGCTTCTCCGTGGGCGCACCGCGCAATATTCTTAAAAGGGATTCAAAGTTTTGGCTTGACGTCTCAATATATTGTAGATAATTATCATTCATCGGTATATTATATTTTTATTACAATAAATACCTACAACTTGTTCGGTCAACATGCAGAATGAGGTGAGCAAGTGTTGCATTCGTTTTATTACATTAAGGCGACATCCTATGGCGGCATCAATAAAAACATTTTTTGTCACGAACGTAACCTTTCTTTACTTTTGAATGAAATTTGAATAAGTTCTGTTTTTAAATAGGTTCTTTTTCCAAAAAGGTTATTTTCTAGACCGTACTTAAGTTACTTAACACAATTGCCTATATACCTAAATTGTATTTTCATTAAATTAATTTTGACCACTATCTCACCTGTTGGTAAGCAATTGATGGGCTTATGCTCAGACACTTAAGGCATTTATCGGGCCTTTATTATTTACGCCCGAAGTACCAGCCATTCCTAGGGCGGATTGGATAAATGTCCGATTATGCCCTAAGTGACATAAACCCATCACTGCTGATAAGTGATAATAATGGTCGTTGGTAGAGCACGCTGGCCTAGAAGTAATCAGCTAACTCTAGACTCGAAGAATCTCAGGTTACACCTAGCTTTCTGGAATCTCGGACTCATCAGAGGATTCCACTCTTTCGCAGTACGCATAATGAATTTACCTATAATCAAAGCGATTTAAGCATATAAGTGGAATATCCACTTTTGTCTTTTCATTGAACCAATTTAAAATGATATCGTGTATGGTAATGATAAATAAATGAATAAAAAACTTAGAACGATAAAAGTGACTACTGACATTTTATAGAGACATCATCATCATGTCAACATTCATCATAGAGCTAACACTACTATTAACTCAATGATGACATGACTTGCTGACGATGTCACCCCAGTGTCAATAATTCACTTTCACCGATTAGAGCTCACCTACATAAGTATTCTATTGTTTGATGATTGTCCAACCAACGGCATATTCATTTAATGATTATTTTAGTGAATAAATTATTCATGTCCATTGTACTGCTATTAGTTTAATTTACACATGTAAATTTAATAATGTAGAAAGGTGTTTTTTTCTTAAGGCGAGGTTCAATCTCAAAATCTATAAAAAAATAATGTTTTCAAATAATTATGATCGTGACTCTACTATACACAAATATCAGACTAGTGCATAGATCATGAATGGTTAATCTAAAACGTAGAGCCGTAAAATTCAACACAGTTTAAAAAAAACTCAAAAGTAGGTACCTACCTACTATACAAAAAATACAACTTTGGCGTCTTAGTTCTCTAAGTTTTCAGTGATAAGCATTGTTTGCTTTTTCAAGAATTTAGTAGAGATGCAATTTAAACTCTATGACACGGATTATTACACTGACGATTTCACGATTGTTAAATTGATGACGATTAAAATTGTTGTACGACTGTGCCTTAAATGGTTTGACAGTTCGGCGTGGGATATCACGCTTGCGGTCCGCTGAGTAATAGAGAAGACGCAAATAATCTACGGTTATAGTTAAACCGTTTAATGAGTAACCGATTGACTTTTGACCTGCTTTAGAATAATGAAAAATGAGCACATTAGCACAAATAGTTTTTTATCGAACATGAATAGGTATAATAGATACCTACTAAGGGATATCATAGGTCATGCAATGGTCATGCATTATTGACAGGCGTTACTAAACCGTTAAGATATCGTTAAGGGGAAGTGCAATTAAACATGAAAATGTATAGTATAAGATCCCGTTAAGAACGACCTTCACCGAGATGCTTATTTAATGAAACATATTTTATATTTAATTTAATATGTCAATAAATATAATCCATATGGGTTGCCTAGCAAATTTCAGTCCAGAGTATGTTTAATTAATAATTAAAAAAAAATATTTTTTTAAACATTTCACCGGTATGATTATTAGATAAATTCTATACCAATCGAAAGTATGAAGCCCATAGAATACACAAACGTTAGGTTGCCTATTCTTTTCCGGTCACAACTATCGGGTTGCCAGGTATAAACAGGTAAATCTGTACTAGCATTTTGCAACGTTCTGTTTATTGGATGAAATTTAAATGAAATTAAAGATTATTTTATTCTGAACACGGTGGTGTAGGGTTGCCTGCGAAAAATAAGTCCAGAATTGCGGTTGTCGAATTTTAAAAAGTTAAATATTGCTCCGAATGTGTGCGACTGAGAGATCCCAACCAACCATCCCATGCGATAGAAGAGGACACAGCATAGCGGCTGTTTAAAGTCCGGCCATTTACTATTATTATATTTTTATATTAATATATATTATATATTATATATATATATTAATATATATTATATTAATATATATATATATATTAATATACAGGGTGAATTTTTCAAAAGGGCTTGGATGGCCAAATCCGAAACTATAAGGAATAGCGAAAAATGCTCAAAGGAGTCACGAGCCCGATTTTGATGATACTTAAAACCTCATCATTAGATTTTTGAAAAACCAATAATCCAAGCCAGGAATCGAACCTGTTGATTTTGAAAAAAAAACACACCCTATATTATTACACCATGCGATAGTGTTGCTAGTAAGGATCTTATTCTGGGAAGTAATGACATACCGCAAACTAAAGGAAAGAGCTCATCTTTAACAAAATACATTTTATTTTTCTTAAATTAACTGATTAATTGTTCAAAATGAATAGCCACTTAGCCATTGTTTTGAATACATAATCGTACTGCATTCAATATTAAAATGTAATTGATTCCGTTTAGAATATTCTCCAAAGAACGTTAAGTTTCAAGTCATCAACTGTATCTCTGTATCATTATGTGTCTTTGTAAATTTCGTTTTTGACATACCCCCAGAGAAAGTAATCTAAGGGATTAAGATCCAGAGATCTCGCTGGCCAAGGCACAGGACCATGCTTTACAATAAAATTGTCGTCAAACTGCTGAATCAAAATCTCTTTTAGGGCTATTATGGGCTGGAGCTCCATCTTGTTTAAAAAAAAACATCAATCATTATAATCATTCTGAGTATAATTTAAAACACGGAATAGTTACGATCGTTTCTGGGATTTTGAACGAAACAAATAGGTACATGAAACATGAATTTTATTAAATTCCAAATTTTCCTTAAATTTGCCGTATATCATTACTTCGCAGAATTTGTTCCTTAACAGCGACACTATCGCATGGTGTAATAATAAAGGGTGTGTTTTTTTTTTCAAAATCAACAGGTTCGATTCCTGGCTAGGATTATTGGTTTTTCAAAAATCTAATGATGAGGTATTAAGTTTCATCAAAATCGGGCTCGTGACTCCTTTGACCATTTTTCGCTATTCCTTATAGTTTCGGATTTGGCCATCCAATCCCTTTTGAAAAATTCATCCTGTATATATAATAGTATTATATATGTATCACTATAACCTTCTTTTTTACTAAAGATGTATATATACTTTAGTGTCACATAAAAAATATACACATAAATAATTAATTGATAAAAAAAAATAATCGCTATCCTTTTCTTTTCCAAGCCCAAATAGCATGCACACTCTCTTTCTTTAAATGGCCGGACTTTAAACAGCCGCTATGCTGTGTCCTCTTCTATCGCATGGGATGGTTGGTTGGGACCTCTCAGTCGCAGACATTCACTCGGAGCAATATTTAACTTTTTAAAATTCGACAACCGCAATTCTGGACTTATTTTTCGCAGGCAACCCTACACCACCGTGTTCAGAATAAAATAATCTTTAATTTCATTTAAATTTCATCCAATAAACAGAACGTTGCAAAATGCTAGTACAGATTTACCTGTTTATACCTGGCAACCCGATAGTTGTGACCGGAAAAGAATAGGCAACCTAACGTTTGTGTATTCTATGGGCTTCATACTTTCGATTGGTATAGAATTTATCTAATAATCATACCGGTGAAATGTTTAAAAAAATATTTTTTTTTAATTATTAATTAAACATACTCTGGACTGAAATTTGCTAGGCAACCCATATGGATTATATTTATTGACATATTAAATTAAATATAAAATATGTTTCATTAAATAAGCATCTCGGTGAAGGTCGTTCTTAACGGGATCTTAGACTAGTATGTTAACCGATTCTACGGTTATACAAACTAGACCAAAATGTATAAAATTTTGGTTTATGCTTTTAAGGACTACCTAATAGTAACCGCTAACTGCTCCAGCTAAGCTAAACAGTTGGTGTTAGGTGTGGGTTCACGTCGGAAGCGTAATGGCCGGGATTCGAACCTAGGATCTCAGAATCACTACGCTGCCGACGCTTTCATTAAAACATTTTAGAGATGGTGAATTTAGCGACTTCAGCAACAGAACCTACAAATGGCACCAACATTTTAAGACGCTATATACCTGTATTCCTTTTTTAAATATTAGACACGTCAACTCGTGACCTCGCCTGATGGTAGGCTAAAGGTAAAATCCCAGGAATGGGCGTCACTATCTATACCGTCAGTGTATTACGATGGTTGCCATCAGTTAGACGGCCTCATCAAATGCTTTTTCATGTCCTGCTCAAAGCCATAAATGACCTGGGACTGTATGATGAAGGAAACACACGCATTGGTAAGAAATTCCAAGTCTTTTAGTAAGATTCCCTTAATTGTCCAGAGTTTCCAATTACCATATTTAAGTATGATGAATAGTAGCTATTCCGTTACATCTGTTCAAATTGCGCATATGTTTGAGAACTTACGCATCCGTGCTTCATATTTATTCATTCAAATGTTACGGATATGAATCCAAATATTAATATTTTCGAGTTTGTAGATGTAGGCCACAAAATTGGTCATGAGATATAAGTAGTAAGTCTGAATACAGTTATTTTGTGCATAAAAACTGTTACCTACTAAGAGAGCCAGTGATTTCAATAATATATATCCTTGTTTCAAACTTTCAATTTCTTTTTTTGGAATGCTTTCTTATGCTTTCTTGCAACCAAAAATGGGGCGTTCGCAACGGTATAATAGTTGAACAAATCTTTAAATAAATATTACAAAGTGTTAATGAATGATAATATACGATCATAATAATTTAAATAAACGGTGTGACATAATTTGAATTTATGCGCATCTTGAGCGACTTATCTTAAAAAGTATCATGATTACAATAAGATAGTTTGAGTTTACCGATTTATGCTCTTTTAAGGTCGGAATTAATCTAATTAGGTACTATAACAAGATGTTTATTTATTTGTAGGTACTCTGCTTTCCTATACCATTTAACTTTAAATTATGTTATCGTGATTGTAGCTGAGTAAATAGTTTAGGTATATAAGCTAGCCTAGTATAGATGTTCTATTTCACGAAGGCGGTTTAGCTGTCACTGTAGTAAAACATTTCAAACACATTGATTTTAAAAATGAATTACTTGCAATCCAATTTTTTGTTCTATACTAACTGCTACATGAATTTCTTTTGACGTGACATGAACTTTCGCACACACTTGTACGCGTATTTACAAGACACAGGTACTACTATTTAATTGTTCACCCGCCTTCGTGAGATAGATAACTATAGTAAATATATGGAATTACTGTAAAAATATTTTCTCTATTTAGCACTAGTTTGATTGTACAGTTCTTGAAGTAATAACTTTCATTTTTTGTTTTAATGTGGTAAATGTTAACGGTTGCCCTCGAACTAGCTTGGTTTTGATAAGTCACGTCACTCATTTGGTTACGAGGTCAAAGTCATAGTTGCCGACCAAGGTTATGGATGGGACCTTACCTGATAACATGACAAGCAAAACTGAAGTGTTATGCAGTTGATACGAAGGTCTGAGATACTATTTATATCCTCATATTGTTAAAACAAACAGTACTTTATCTAACTTTACGAAAATAAATTAGTTAAGTATTTTTAATGTAAATATTATAGGTACAAGGTTTTGTCTATGACTATATCTGTGATATGATATTTATGTAATATTTATCTTTCTCTAGCTTCCGTCTTAGCCGGTCTTAGCTATGAGTTTCAAGATTTTTTTCATTACGTGATACTTTTGTGTTTCTTACGCATGAAAAATTATGCTGAAAATATCAGAAAACTTAACCGAAATAGATTTTCAGTATTCCATGCAGGCGGTTAAGGGTTGGAGCCCTAAAAAGTTCGACTAGGTACTTGTCTAACCACTTCGCCAATGGGTTGTGGAGGTCAGATGGCAGTCGGTAAATTTTGAAATTCAGCCGATTCGTAGTTCGTAGAGATATAAAAGAATGTCGAAGTTGAAGTCGAGGATATAAAAGAAATTGTGACAATCAAAAGTTGTCACATTTACTTCTCCCTTTTTTTTTTATACCACTTAAGTGGCAGACTAGCGCACAGCCCACCTGATAAGAAGCGGTTACCGTGGCCTATGGACGTATAGACTATTTCGACCGACGACGTTTCTTTAACCGACATCAAAAAAGAGGAGGTTCTTAATTCGATTAATTTTTTTTTTCAGATTTTAGGGTGCCGTAATGTTATGTTTCTTACTTCAGAACTTTCGAAATCAATTTTGATGATTTTTTTTTATCTGACCAAACTGAAAATACCAGTTTTCAATTTGGTCCAATTGAAGTGGGATTTTTAAGAATAGTTTTTTTTTTTCACTCACACTTACCCATGGACACAATGTGTAGCAGTGATAAGATGGTCCGGGGCGATGACAGTGGCTCCGCAGATGACTTTCCCATCACGTTTGAGTGCTGCAAGCCACGGGAACTCGCCAGGAGTCACTACTTCTCCCCCAACGACGCGAGCACCGCGCGCTGTCCCGCAAGCTGGAAAGAGATTTTTTTTTATTTATTTATTTACTGAACAATATACATTTAGACCAGTGCCGATAGCTATGAAAATGGTAAAAAGTTTTTTACCCTTAAAACTCACCCCCCTCCCCACTTCCCGACCTCAGATCGCCCGTAATTTATTTTTCCTTTCATTTTTGTTATATTCTGGTCCTTTTCCAACAGGTTTCATCCTACTTACTATAAATTTCTTTTGTCTCAAATACTATCGGCACTGGTCTAATTCGTCTGTTAATTTTTTCTCGCCAAACTGTTAAGTTTGATGGCGAGACGCGCTCGTATTTAATACATTTTTACTTAAGTACCTACTAATACTACAATGATACGATGAGTCATAATTTACATAGATTTCGGACATAACGTCAGCTGAAACAGCGAAAACCAGTCTAGTTCGGGTGTTTAAAGTGGACCGTGCGGGTTTGAACGTGGAATTACTCTACAGATTATGGTCCTATTGGCATCATTGTTACTATCTAGGACATAAGTTTTGCATGCAACTTGTATAAAAACGGTTACATACTCGTACTATAATAAAATAAATTGTTTGATACTTAGAGTTTATTAAAATTTTAACGAGCGAGCGGTACAAATTACGCCCGTTCGTATTTTTTATTCATTGTTATTTGTCCATTTTTTTATATTAGTCACGTCAATATATGACTTCACCTCTCCTGATGGTAAGCTAAAGGTAAATGCAGCAGGAATGGGGGTCACCATTACAAACATCTAATGCTTTTTCATATTATGTAATAGCACAGATGATATACCTACTAGGTACCTAATAATAAATTATTGACTATAACGAAGTATGACGTCATAATGTGCCCAAGAACCTGCCTCAACTACATGCATTCATGATACAAGTCCCGCTACCGAAATAAGTGTGTGGCGTACGAAAAAAAGCGGTAAAAGATGATGATGATTGCACAGATTATAAACTCAAAATTTTCGAATGAAAATTGTTAATTATCTTGTAATAAGAGTTTAAAGATTTTTTTTATGTCGGTCACCTCAATATGACTTCACCTCGCCTGATGGTAAGCTAAAGGCACTAACCTACAGGTCAGTGGCTAAAGGTAAAGTTTCAGGAAAGAGGTCCCCATTACATACACCGACTGTGCCATAATGGTGGCCCTTAACTTGACGGCCTTATCAAATGCTTTTCACGCTCCGCTTAAATGACCCAGGACTGTAAGAGGAAGGAAATACGTGGGCTGGTAAAGAATTCCAGGTCTTTATGGTGCGGTAAAAAAAAGAGGCACCGAACCGCTTAGCTCTTGATGGAATTGTTTGCATAGTTTGAGGGTGATATCCCAGCCTTGCACGTGTTGTTCTGTATAGGAAAGGAGAGGGTGGAACTAGTTGGTAGAGCTCATTGGAACACTCACCATGGTAGAGGCGGAGAAGATATTTCAATAGAGCCTACTTAGTAATTAAACAGCATTTTTATTGAAAAACATAAATTAATTTGTTCAAAATTTAATGTTAAAAATCTAAAAGTAATTAAGTATCTAATTTTGATGCCGACTCTACGTAAAGTCAAAAAATTATTTATTCTCAAACCATTATTTGCGGCACTTACGGCAACAAAGTAGGTCCAAACTTATTCTTCTATTGTGCGATAGCGTATGGGTCAAAATACAGAGGTCCGATGTCTAGTTACGACTTATGACCCTATTATTGCATTAATTCCGTTGAAGACCTCAATGCACTATAAAAGTTGTCTCATCGCTCACGGAAAAAACGCCCTTTATAAAAACCCTAACGGTAAACAGAAGCGATTCTAACAAATCTTCTGAATCACTTCTCAAAAGTGAAAAGGCGATTAACCTCTTATAAGGAAGTAGGAAGTTTCTTATAATATTACGTTTATCTATACTAATATTATAAAGAGGAAAGATTTGTACCTATTTTTGTATGTTTGTATGTTTGTAATGAATAGGCTCAAAAAGTACTGGGCCGATTTAAAAAAATTTTTCACCAATAGAATGCTACATTCTTCCAATTTGACATAGGCTACATTTCATTTTGAAAAAAATTAGGGATCCTTGGTAAAATTTGCACAATGTAACCGAAGGTGTAGAAAAATGAGTCTTAAAATGTCTTTCGTCGAATGCGCTGCCGAAACTATTAGCGATAGAACAAAATAATGTACAACAATATTGAAGAACATCATAATGTCTACAAAAAACTCCGCGGTAGCATATGTCCAACTATTGTAGTTATGTCACTACAACAACTTTTTTCATTTTAATATTCTTTAAAACTAGGAAAGGAATTAATAAAGGAGGTAGGACACGACGGTATCTCCCGTCCGTAAATGAGCTGTCCGACTGGGGTAGTACCTATGCCCTACAGAAAACCT
Organism: Lithosia quadra; assembly: GCA_963576445.1. Lineage (NCBI taxonomy): Eukaryota > Metazoa > Arthropoda > Insecta > Lepidoptera > Erebidae > Lithosia > Lithosia quadra. Next base: position 2,985,499 of record OY754882.1, read on the forward strand.
TCCTGGCCCTCCCCCCTTACCCTTAAGGGAAGGGGGTGGGCAGCGCGTGTGTGATACCCTTAGTATTGCACACGTCCATAGGCCACGGTGACCGCTTCCCATCAGATGGGCCGTGTGCTTGTCTGCCACCTACTTAGTATTAAAAAAAATTGTAAGCAAGTGACTACCTCACTACAATAGTAGATGGGGTGTATGGGGCTCCACCAAGACCTTCCGGGCAAGTCTACCTCTCCTGTGTACCAGCACACTTGCCGATTGACACACAGACGCAGGTTTTTATCTCGGGTTTGTTAGTGAACCGGTAGTCGCTCTCATAAATGTCGTTTAAAACCTAATCAAAAAAAAAAAGGTATACTTACTGCTGTATCTAATGAGCCCTCCTTCCACACGCACACTACACTGATCTACACCGATTTACTTACTGATTATCATAAGATTTTGATGTATTCTTAGAAATAAATAAATTTGCTGGGACATTTACAGCAACTTCTAGACGTAAAGAATCCACCAACGCAAGCCTTCTAGCTGGTATTGGTGGTTCTAGAATGCAGATAAACATTTTTTTATATTCATAAATACATATCTACATACTCGTAAGTTAGTACTTAGAAACATCCACATCAATGCAAATATACATATTCATGCATACTGAGAGGGCATCACTGAGCGGGCATCGAATCCGCAACATCTGACTTTGGGACCGAACGCTCTACCGCTACGCCACAGAGGTCGAAATTAATTCAAGTATTTTTAATTCATTCATTTATTTTCAATTCATTCATTTATTTTTATTCATTCTCTTATTTTTAATTCATCCATTTATTTTCAATTCATTCATTCATGATGTACGCTCATTGATTTATCAACGATTTATCAGCATATTTGCTCTGTGTATGCTAGGCAGCAAGGCAAGTGGCTCGTGGTTAAGTGGTTACCGAGTAGTTTCTTTTTTAATAATAATAATCGTTTATTTATCCACAAACGTTCACATATTATTCTAAAGTTAAGCAATTCTAGCCAAGTCAGGATGGGTGGACATTCTTAACATATTGACACCTCTCCGTGACTTAGAGAGCATGTAAGACCTCGGTCCCGGTTGCCATACTTACTCCAAGGTGTTTTTATAGTAATCTGTGGCAGTCGTTACGGGTAAAAAAAAGCCTTATAAAGTCCGATAACAGTCTTACTACACAACTTCGATAACACTAATGGGTAATGAAGGTCTAGTAATTTTACGAAATCATCAGAGTGCGGCCGCGAAAACTGAAAAGCCAACCCCAACTGAGTTGGAAAAATACTATTTTAGGCTCGCGTTTCATCACAATCTCACCTGATGGTAAGTGATGATGTGGTCGACGATGAAGCACGCTTGCCTAGAAGTAACCTATTCACTCTTGACTTAAAGACTCCCAGGTTATAATAGCTGATGCGCTGTGTTCACATTTGGATTGCTTTTCTCTACCTACCTAAAAATGAGTAGGTAGATTGTTTTTATAAATAACTGTGCTCTTGCACAGTTTTAGAGAGAGCTAATTGCTTAAGTTACCGATACGATTCTAGACTGACTAGCTAACAGTTATTTTTTAATGAATTACATCTGTATGTCTTTACTAATTACAAAATCCAATAATGTTGACTTATTATGAGAGCGACCGTCGTTTGACCTCCTAACCTCAAGAGATGAGCCTGTGCCAGAAACTCAAGCGATATTCAGCAGGTCTACCGAATTGTAGGTGAGGTTGGGTTATAATCGCGAAGGTCTTGGTGAGGTCCCAAGCTCTCGGTTTAGTAGCGGAGACCGTGAGAACTTTCATTGCGCGATACAGTAGATATCAGTATAGTTCAGAGGTATCTCCTGAAAGGCCAGGGCATGCAATCGTGGGTACGTGGGCCGGCACTTCAACGCGGTGTAACAGTCGGGGTACGAGGGAAATACCTTTTAGGCCACCTTACAGCCCGGCGCTAGAAAACCCGAGACAGTATGGGGTTTAGTCGGTCCGAAATAAACGCCCCCGCTGGCAACAGGGGCCTTACTCCGAAAAACGAAAATATTCGTATCCGTTGACGTTTCGCCATTTAGCTACCCCGAAAGTGTTTCGTTTCGGATTTCGGATCCGTCTTCAATCGTTTGACATTGAGGTTGTCGATCGTTATCAGTACACCTCCTACTCCCAAAATACATTTGACGTTTTCGCTGTCGTTGTTTGACAAATTGTCCGTTTTCGTTCGATCCGAAACGTTTATGTTCGATTTTCAGAGTAAGGCCCCTGGGGTGGTATCCGCACGAAAAAACCAACAACAGATGTAACATATATTTGTGCTTCTGACCCTGTTCGAACCCATAACCGATAGTGTTTGCACTGCTGCCGTAGGTATAATGTCAATTGTATCGTTATTTAACTTGTAATTTTGAAACCAGTGCTGTAACTGCATGCGTTGATGGTGCTCAGTTCTTATCTTGAGAAATCACATTAAAGTACACGAGAACTTACACGAGAAACCTCCCGACCTCCCACATTTAACTCTCTTATCACTCCTGTCCTCCTGTCTGCTGGAGATAGTATGTAGCGATAAGGCAACACTTCGTAATAATTCTCAAAGGTAGCTTACCTATATTATATTTTGATTTCGTGTGTTGTCATGAAGTTACCTAATTGTTTTGTGGGTTTGTGGGTATGTTTTTAAACTTATTGTCTGAAAAATATTTGATAATAATTATGCTAACATTGATACCTTCACTGATCGGACACAGGTTTCGTTACGTATTGTATAAATATTTAATGTGGGTCGAAAGTAATTGATGCAATATTTAATAAATCTACATAAGAGAAATTTCTCATTGAAATTGTAGATCAATGAGCTGGCTAGTATGGAAACAGAATATAAAATTCTATTACTAATAACATGCAACTGCGACTGTTTATAAATTTGCATACTTATATATTTCTAAATCTCTGTGTTAGTAAACAAACATTCGCGCCAAAATGAACACTGGCAAGTCTGGCAACAATATTCTCGTTATGGTCATGTAACAGCAATACTGAACGATGCGCCCATTTTGTAATTCGAACATTTCATAAACGGTCCATCTTTAAACTGGGTCGCGACCATCACAATAATGTTTAACGATAAGCCTTTTCCGCACGTCCATTTAAATGCACACGAAAGAAGCCCGACGCTTTCAACAGAAACCTGAAGATGCGCAATTGTTAATCCGGAGTAACAGATAATAAATTCAGCATTTACCAGGCGCTCTTTATACATCCGGGGCACTTAACATACTTGTGAAAATGTCTCAGTGGTTTTATTGCAACTTACGTGCGAATAACCATCGCTGTAAGCGGACATACTCTCTAAAAGCACTTCAGACTATTAGCACTTATTTCATGACATAACCAAAACTGACTAAAACTGAAGTAGGTACTCTCTATTGAATAAGATATTCAAAATTCAAATTTATGTTTAGAACATCCACTCAAAAAATATTTTTAATTAAAACAGTCAGTGTTACGGAAGCGCGGGATATTGAACTAACTATATTGCAGATTAAATATTATAATACTTACCACTCACTGTTCATTGAAAAAAAGATACACTAAAATAATATTTTCTATTTGTTTTTAATTAACTATATTATAATCGTGACTTTTTCAGTTTTAACCACACCACAATTTGAGCACTAATATTATGAAAACTGCTGAAATATTTCAGGGAATTAATTAATAGTGACACTCACTGCAGGGTGCGCAATCGCTGGCAGCGACGGCGGCGACAGCCGCGAGGAAGCAGAGGAAACGAAACATGTCTGGCGCAGTCACAGTCCACTCTATAGTCAGGAGGAGACGCCGGCCCAGCTATTATAGGCCGTGGGCGGCGCCTCCGATATGGTCTCGGGGCCAGCGTGCACCAGATCAGGCCAAGTTCACGGCAACGCGGCGACTGAGCGAGTAACGGTGGTAGGTGTGCCGCGTCACCCCACTGCGCGCGCGTTTGGGGGATTGTGGAAGGATCAGCGTAGATTAGATAATGACCTTGATATATATTCAAGCTTATTAGTCAACTTATTGACGCAACTTCTTTATATGTTGACTATATTTATAATAAAAAAAATGTTGCTATTTACATTTCATATTAAGAAAGTACAATACTGTTTGACTAATTGCCTTGAAACACATGGTTACATCCAAGTATCGTTTACGTGGAGGTTTTTATTTTTTAATTTTTTACACCAAATAATACTTTACAGGGTAATCGCTTAATACTTTACAGGGTAATCGCTTAATACTTTACAGGGTAATCGCTTAATACTTTACAGGGTGTCCTGAAATCTTAACGTTCCGCTGTAAGTGGGACATAGAACTCATTATGTGAGTACATAACACCATTATTGGGAAAATTAAAGTAAAACCTCTTAGCCATTGCTATTAACTTAGAGGGTTAAACATAACTACTCAGCATACTTGACTGCTATTGTCTTGTTTGTGCCATCATAACTTGCGTTTATGCTTGCACGCAATGACGAGATACTGGGTTCGATCCCGTAACAGTCCCGCGTGTAGTGTGATGTAAGTATAAAATAATCTTGTTAAGACCCTCTGACTCTCAAGGTATTTTAGTACAAATTGCAAGGGCTTGTCCAAGTCGTCAAATCTTTAGTTATATTTATCACAAAAAAAGGAATCAATTATAAGTAAAAAGATATTTTCGATTTTTTTCCTTTAAAAATATCTCTCATACAATCTACAAACTGCCGAGGAAATAAAATATTTTTTAAGAGAATCTTTTCTTTTTAGCTCTGTATGTATGTTTTTATAATGTCAGTTATGTTAAAATATTTGTTATAACTTCTCCGTTATTGCTGATTACCTTAAAAACAAATATTAGTATTTAAAAAATAAAGATATCGATTGACACCTAATTGGAACGCCAATTTTAAAAATTCCTTATCGAATGTGTTAATTTCTGGCAATGTTTATGGCTACTGCAACGGATCGTCGTGCGTCGTCGTTGTGGTGAGGCATTCTTCATTCGCTGGCCTCTTACTAGCAAGCCGGCCAAGAGACAAGCCCCCTTCTTACAATGCAGAAACACGACAGAAAGCTGGCCATTCACGCGCGACCAGTAGCAAAAGATCAAGTTCGATCACTTGTTATGTCACAAATTATGACCTGACTGTTTTTTGTGTTTAATTAATTGGGATTGGGACACGGACACACCTTTTAAAATTGGAATGCTGCGTCCCGTTGCACGCTAAATATTTAAAGGTACAAGCTATAATGAATGAAATCGTTTTCGTATTTATGTCTTTTAATTGATAATTTGGATTACTTAATCTTAATGTTTCATTCGAGGTGTATGAGGAATACTTTGTAAAGTTAGGTTCGTATTCGGATATTTTCAATTTATTAGCACTTTTTTAATTAGTTTATAGTGTTTTTAATGTTAAGTAGGGGGCGATTCATTTAAGTACTTATTATTTTTTATTCAGTTATCTTTTTATGACTAATTAGTTTTAAGTAGATTTTTGTGATTGTAAAGATTTTTGTGTACAGGATGGTGTCAAAAATCTTTAATTTTATTGCGATATGCGATCGGAACAAACGTCAGGATGATGATGAGGATTTTTGAATTTTATTAAGTATAGGTATAGTTCGCGGCATCTAACGTGGCCTCATTTTGGAGTAGTGTGGGCCCCACTACTTCAAAACCTTGTCAAGTGAGATGCCGTACACTATACTTGTTTGTGGCTAAATGCGTCGTCCTGAAACAAGTATACCTAGTGTATCTGGCCACGTTAGATGCCGCGCACTATAGATACTTTTTATAGTTAGTACGCCTGATAATGTTATTGATTATACCTAATATAAATATGTAGATTGAATTATTTTTCAATATACTTACCAAGCTAGACCAAGCTGCGTGTTACATTAACACAAAAAATGCTAAATCTGAAATATGCAGACAGACAACCGTATAAATAAGTACTCTTCAGGTCTTCATCCATTCTAATACTTTTTTTTAATGTTATGGGTGTTGCATCTACACGAAGGTGATGAAGGATATCGCGACCGTGTCGACGGCGAGTGGGTTGCCTATGCGCAGTTATCCTTGCAGAAAGTCGAGCTTGAGTGTTACGTAATGTGCATTTAATTTCACTCGCTGCCGGATGGCCGCGGTTCAATTTAAAACTTTTATATTTGGACAATCTTACTCAACTTTTTACGTAATGTAAGGATTAAAACGCTGCTTTTTGAATGGTTTTGCAATTTTTGATATTTCGGAACAAACATTTATGCAGTAGGTAGGTTCGTCACAGCGGCCGTCAAAGTAACTTCACGACGACGCCATTCCACTTTCTTGTTTACGATCTGTACCGAACCGACCGTGGAATAATACTGAAATTGATTTTATGATTTAATGGTGGCGTAAAACCGCATGTGTAAATACCTACCGTTGTGTAATTATTTATATAAAATAAATGTAAAACTGATGTAGCAAAACGATTAACATCTCAAAAACAGACAGACATCGACGTTTTCAATTTGTATTTTCACAGAACAAACTTTAAAGAACACCCTTGTTATAACATTTATACGAAAATTCTAATAATATAAACAATGGGAATTATTTCTAAAATACGTAGTAGGCCCATACTGATACGATGTGCAAAGTAGAGGCCAGCATTATTACATCAACCAAAAGTGTGGACAAATCTTCACAAGAACATTGCATCAGGTTTAAAGTCTCGACTCCAAAGGTTCATTTACTATATAAATATATATACTTTACATCCACATCAGCCCATAGACTTAGGAAAAGTATGGACGGAGTGCCTAGAGTAACTAGTCTGTGTCAAAAAATGGCGGGCATCAATCATTGTGTGAGTAAATTGTAGGGATGCGAGGTTTTACCTAAATTTCCCCATTTTTTATTATTTTAGTTGAGGAATAGGGAGAATTATTTGGTAAATTTTAAAATATATAAATGAACAATCATTAAAGGTGATTCGTGCATTATTATTAAAAATATTATTTTATCATAAATTAACGAAAATAATATTTTAGTTATTTTTTACATTATTTTTTTCATTATACCTATATAAAAAAAAAACTTACATGGATGGTAACCGTGGGGAATATTCACACGATTAAACTAGGTACCTAATTAACAAAAAAAGTTAAAAAATTCATATTAGTTACAATTTGTATTTTTGCGATTCCTAATCCCATGTATTTATTAAAAAGAAGTTAAATCACTACGGTTATCACTACTAATAAATAGTTTAAGCTATTTCATCATAAAGTCACACAATTTACAGATTTCCCCAAAATATGGGAAAATTTGCACACTTTTATGTTGGGATCTCTGGTTTTGTACCGAACAATTGAAATTTGTTTTGAAATATTGAATGAACATTTATGTATAATTATTAGATAAACATTAAGTGATTGAAATATTGATTAACCTGTGAAATGTGATCCCTGGATTTATTTTCTTCCTGTCACTACGGTTTTTACACCATTTCACTGCACAAGACATGTTGTATTTGATTTTTTTTTCTTCCCGCTTAAACTGACAGATCGACCGATTCGGCCGACGTTTGCCGCGAAGTGGCTGACTATGATGTGAGAGTGTGCGTGGCGACTGTATACGTATACGAAAGTTGGCTGACTATGCAGCGTCACTTTTTTGTTCCCATGGCTCCGTCCATAGTTATTCCTAGGTCCATGCATCAGCCTAAAATAATATTCAAAAAATTTCATAGTCCACTTAGCATTCTAAATTTGTTGACCAAATATTTATTTTCTAATTGTAGAGAATTAAGTATCATTTCCTGTTTTCCGATTTTATTGTCTAAGGATTTTCCTGTTAATGTTGTTCTAAAGTATAGACAAACATTGGTGATCTTGTGACTGTTTTTGAAGGTGAATTTCATGGAAAGAGTGAGGCAGAGGATCCGCCCAATGAGGCCAAGGCGACGGTGCCACCCGTATAACAGATAACGATGCAGTCAGCCTGCCGAACATAAACATGTAACTATTGTTACACAATTCACTTTGAACTCGAACGAAACGGAAGTTTTTGTGTTATCGGATTTGTAAGATTTCTTTAAGCACGTAGAATTCTTTTTCGAACTTGATAATTTTTATGCATGAAAAATGTTGAAAGTTTTCAGAGCATTTTTTCTATTGAATAACAAAATAAGTAGGTACCTACTTAAAACTGACTTAAGATTTTAGGATGCGAGATGTAATTTAATTTTTGCATCCTAGTGAGTTGGGCTAGAGCTCTACCTACCACCACCACCAGCCACTAGATTAAAGAAATTATGTGACGTAAAAGGACCAAAATGAGAGTGGCTGAAATCATCACCATAGTTAATATATAGATGGGTATAATTTGTTACATCATAATGGTGTGTCGTATGCTGATTATTTATTCGATAATGGTTATAAATAGGTATAACTGAAATCAATAACCTAATCATTGTATGGGACTATTTAACAAACCAAATACGTCCGATTCTGAATTCTGATTAGCTCTTTCATTGATGCAGGTTCTGTCATTGGCAATACATTAGTACATTGACTGGCTGATGTATTTGATGATGATGATGTATGTACATTTGTGTATAGACGAAGGACCATGAACGTTACTATCCAACTTTTCGTCAGATGCCATAATAAAAAATACGTTATGTCTATAGAGATAGGTGACAAAATTCATTACCTATTCATTACTAGATACATTAATCTAGTTTCTGTGTAATATTGCAATTTTATTTCGAAATTATAGATTCGTACCCGCCTCATATAGGACACAGAATATCTAATTGTACCTACCTAGAAACCATGACACAATTTCTGTTCTAAACAGCTTGTATACGCTATGTAAATTAAAGTAGTGTGTGCGTAGTTTTGATGTAGTACGTATTATTGATGTAGTTAGTATAATATGGGATAGCATGTACTACCTGTATTAAAGTCCTGAATAATAATAAAAAAATAAACAGCTTGTCTAGTATATATAGGTACAAATAATTAAATTATATTTATAATGAAATAGGAATTTTAACATTTATGAAGCTTAAATCTGAACACTTAAGAGTGTGTATGTGTGTTTACGTCTTAGTCGTGAGACACTGTCGATCGTAAATATTCTAGTCATGGACATATAAAACCTAATGATGGAATGCGTTAAAGAATACGTACAAGTCGGTACGCACACACAAGCTTGTCAGCTACTACGTAGGTACGTCCTTCGATTCAGTTTTAAGTAGCGATAGAATAAAACATAAAAATACAGCATGTCTTCTTTAGTGAAATAGTTTAAAAACCGTAGACGTGACGGTCAGAAAAAATATCCAGGAATCACATTTCAATCAATTCACTCGGGTTGGCAGTGTTGGCAGCCACCATTTTTGTGACACGATCTCGTCTTCAGCGAGTTATATCTGTAGGTATTATACGTTCATGATTCTAGTTTTAAAAATTTCTGATTGTGTTAAACACGGACTGGTGGCTATCTGTCTTGTATTTGGTTAGAAGAAAGTTAAATTCTTGTTCGATTTTGTAGATAGTTGTTTGTAGTCTTTTTCATTATTTTACACCTATTTGTTCACTTTCTCTTGTTATGCTTGATTGTGTTTAAGCAATATTTTTTTACCTCTTTCATAATAATATGCATTCTTTTATTTATTAACGTCAAATTTCTTAGGTCGGTATTTATTTATCTACTGTTTTCTAACATCCGAGAAGAGTAGGTACAAATGAACGGATTTTTTTTAAATTACTTCATAATCGTTATCAAATTGCCAGTTGTATTTAAGGCATTCACCTATAAGCTCGGGATCCCGCTTATACTGCATTCATGAGAACAACTGTCGCTTGACCTCCCAACTCCGGCAAGCCTGCACCCAGTAAGAGTGGTTTGGCCCCGAAAGTCTTGAAGTGCAGTGGGGCATCTTCCTATTGAATGTTAACGAAATGTGGGTGTGTTACACACCAGTTGCCACCTGTGAGTATTTATCATCATCATCATCAAATCACATAACTGGCGGGTTGGACCCCAACATCGAATGGAAAGCCTACGTCAGAACCTCGTTTGTCAATCAGTACACCCTAAAAAAAAATTCAGCCTGCTTTTTTAAAGTCGGTCAAAAGAAGGCGTTTCTCGATCGAGAAGCCGGTCAATGTTAAATGAAAACCAATGGTAGTATCCTTTTAGCACGTATGTCGTTACAATTCAAATAAAAATGACTCCTATGCACCGGTGACACAGATATTGGAGCCGTGGCCCTGCCTGGGCCTGCATACCACTTCGACCATGTGCTGTTCTACTTTTTGATTAGGTACATTGAAATATCCCTGATTACGACATTTATTATTAAGAAACTAGTTGCACCCACGACTTTGTTCGCATGGATTTAATTTTTCAAGGCTTTAATTTTTTTTTCTAAAATAAATATAAGTACCTACCTACCTACCTACCTAGTTTATATTACGCCACATAATATTATCTATCTATCAGCAAAAGTCTCGTCATAATTAGCCCAGCCGTTTATGCCAGCTGACTTCGTTCACGTGGATTTCGATTCATAAGGTTTTATTTTTTTATGTGCGGAACCCTAATTCTTTTTCTAAAATAAAATTAGCCATACTACGTGTTAGCCATAATTAATAATAACCCTCAGCCAGTGAAAGTTTCGTCAGAATAGGCTCAGCCGTTCCAGAGATTACATCATTCGAACGACAGGATGACAAGACGAAAAAATGACTTCCACCCGGCCGGAGCCACAGACATCAGCTGGTTCAAAAATTGTATAATTGTGTTTCTTTGGTCCTAATACTAAAACGTTAACGGGAAATAACGCGATCATGGTATAGGCATTAGTACCTACATACCTTTGGAATGTGGATGTCCTTAAAAAATAAGTCCAGTATACTTTTACTTGTGGTAAGTACCTAAATAAAAGAAAGATAAAGCCTAGGTAATCGGTGATAAAGCTCTGTCTTTATCTTGTATCGATCACATTTCGATGTAGGTATAGTTTACAGACAGGCGTGGTAGTCAGTTTGTCATGATTTTTGTTGCCATTGTCACTGTCGACGCCTCATAAAACCAAGGTTATTCAAATAATTGCCTATTTTGAAGTATTTGGTAGATATTTGTTTTTCATGATTAGAGTTAAAAAATCACAGTATTTGTTATGAAGATTAGGTGTGTGTCACACTGGGTGCTACACTTGGCAATGCTTGATTTTACTCGTAGTTTGACATGGTAATTTAATACTATTATAATTAGTTCACGGGATATTTACGATGTTTTTTTTTTCATATTGAGTATTCGATGGGATGGGACAAGGGCAGGTAGATGATGATGAGATGATGATTGAGTATTCGATATTTTGGCACTAAGGCCAAATATTATGAAGATATCTACGCCGCAATTTAACTTTTTTTTTTCTCTAAGGCAATTAAATAATGCTGGTTACAAATTTGTCAGATCTAATCCAACCTACTTATTCATGAGTTAATTAGTACCTAACTAGGCAATCTATGTGATTGGTGCCTAGGTATTAGTAAGTACCTAGGTATACCTACATAATAAGTTAGTAAAATAAATTATGAAAAAATCTTTTTTATGTTAAACAGTTTTAAATTGTATTGTCATCAGAACTAAGACTTCTGCCAAATATCAGACAAATCAAACAACTGAAAGGGTTTCAAATTTTAATTAGTAGATTTGACCCAAACAAACAGGTCGAGTTAAATAAAACTGTTTAATTAATAAAAATATTCAATTTTTCAGGGATTGATACATCTTTCCGCCCTCGGAGTGGTAAAATTGTGTAATAAAAATATAATTGACAAAGAGTTTACTTTAACCTACATTTTATTGACACTTTTATCTTCACATTCAGCGATCAGGGCCAGTTATAAACGTTTTTTTTTACTGCTGCCTGGGCGAGCTTTACAGCCTGTCAACTACTTTGTATGCAATTAGGTCATACAAGCACCAAATAATACCTACTCAGGAGGTACCTACCAAGAGCCAGCATCTTAACGAGTGTAACACTTTATACGGAATAAGTGGTTGATGAAAGAATTATCCAATATTGTCTTTATCACATTGGGTTTAGGGCGAAGTATCATGTACCTAGGTATCTATGACTTCTATTAGTTCTCTATCTATCTATTTCTTCTTAAATAAAATAAATATTATACTTATTAAAGATTTACTTACAAAGTTGTTTGCCCACAATCCTGTACCTATGTATAAAGTACTTTTCACAAATTAATGTTACGAGAAGTATTCACGTCTAACACACGGCCATGTTCCTGAGTAGGACACAGCCACATGATAATGATATCTTTTTTATCTAATTTCAAGTTATTTTTCTATCAGCATACCTAATCCTTACATTTTGTTTAAAATACAAAATCGTCATAATATTTTTTTTTTCTTATTTCAATTCATGGCTGTAGTACGTTTTATTGCTTTTCTAACAACTTTCAACTTAAATAGGAAGAACAGTAATTAAAATACCGACGTTACTACTTACTAGTATGTACCTAGTAAGATTGGTAGTATTTTTTATTGCTTTTCTAACAATTTTCAACTTTAGTAGTAAGTTGTCTGCCACCTAAGTGGTATAAAAAAAAAAAAAAAAAAAGAACGGTAATTAAATTACCGGTGTTACTACCTACTAGTAGTAGTAACAACGGTAATAGGTAAACGTAACTGGGAATAAAAACAAAGGTGATGAAGAGGCCGGTACAATGCCGGTAATGGTAAACTTTGAGGATTTTGCTTTGTTCTGTGGTTGGACTCCATTGCGTTGTAGGATTCGGGCTGCTTATATGGTCATTATGTCAACCGCAGATACTTATTGTGCGAGCAATAAATTCGAAACTTATTTGAGAGGATTCCGTTACATCGTAAAGGCGATTACGGTCTTCACGATAGTGTTTCTTTTTTGAGCATCTCCATAAGAAAAAGCTTCTCATGGAATTCAGGAGTTCTGTTGCAATGTCCAACAACTTTACCATGACATGTTATAAACGTTTGAGTTCTAGGCGAGAAACAAGGAGATTAATATAGTGTTGTTCTCTCTGAACGTGATTGATTGTAATAGAGATAGACCAACACAAATCAATATGAATTTCTTGCTCTAAATTCCTGGCTCTATTCTATGGCTAACCGTACATGAATTTCTGTAACATTTTTATAGTATGTATAAAAATCTGAAGTGTAGTGAGGATTGGTGGATGGATTTATGGATAGGTCGTAGTTTTATTTCAACTCCTAAATACTTACACAAAAACGGCTGAATGGATCTAGATGTTTGGCACACAGATAAATTTTAGTCTGAACCACGTCATAGACGGTAGCATCGTTCGCGCGATGTCATTGTTGCGTAGACTAAAAATGAATTATTTACCTATTATATCATTATTATGTATTATAAGAATTATGATTATTATTTCCGGCAACTATAAAATTAATATTTATTAATATTCATCAAGTGTCTAGCATCACGGAAGTTGGTGAATCATATTAGATATAAAACATGTCCAGATGTGAGTTAGAAAATAGAGGGTCTATCCATATCCTGATCGCCCAACGTGGATTTGGCGCAGTGTTTCCTCTTAGAGCTGAAAGGGGACTATAGGTACTGCGGCACTACTAGGCTTTTGCGGAAGCAACTGCCGTCTGACTCACCCGGTGTCTCATCCACAAAACAGCTAAGATAATGGTGACTGGATATGGAAGGTTTTAGAAGGCTATAGGTTTGTATTGGAAGAGACCTATATCGAACAGTGGACTGCAACAATTGATAACTTATACTAACTCACATTAACACTACAGCAATGCCTATCATAGTTATACGAGTGATTTCTTCTCCAGCCATTTTGTAAACGAAAACAATCAGGCGTTTAAATGAAATGTTACATGCGGCCGCGTTTTGCGCCAACCGCCTGACTACGTGAGTAACAAAATGTCCGCTAATACCACCCTCGCTGGGTCCTGTAAGAGGGTAGACCCAAGAAGTGCTGGTTTGACTGCCAGGTCTAATTGTCTCACTGCTGGATATTTCCAAGATCATGTGAAGGGCAAGATGTGGTCTTAGAAGGATCCTGGGAGCCGAAGAGAACACCTCAGATGCAATCGGGACACAGTGCCGGCTGTGATAATGATGAAAATAATGGTACGGTAGTGCCTACCGAGATTAAATCGCACTACATGTACTTGATCATATAGGTAAATATTTGCTACCTCTGCTTAATCAGGCTTCGCATTATTTGTTACTACATCCTACAAATATTATAATGCGAAAGTTGGGAGTATGATGGTCGCAAAATGACTGAACAGATCTGACTGAATCTGAATTTTGGTACAGGGATGAATTTATAGTTCGGAATAACATAGAGTCATAGACTATTTTCAACTCTGGAATAGGTTCTCTTGGGAGCGGAACGGGATTAGAATTAGGGCAATGGTTAGTATTATAATATATCTATCGTATATTAAAAAAAAAACAACTTCAACAGATCAAATTGAAATGGGACCACACAAGAAGCCTCAGCTATCAAATAAAAAAGAATCGTCAAAATCGGTTCACCCAGTCGAAAGTTCTGTTCTGAGGTAAAAATTATAAAAATCAGTTGAATTGAGAACCTCCTCCTTTTTTGAAGTCGGTTAATAAAATCAGTCATAAACAAACTTTCTAAAAATTCATCCTGTGTGAACGTAATAGACCTATGTAGGTATGTATGTACTTATGTGTGTAACAGACACTAAATAGGGTTTAGTACCTACCATGTAAAGGTTAGGTAACTATTGTACCTAAGCTCTGATTATTCCTATTATCAGCACGTATCAGTAGCAACTATGTTAAGTAACCAATGATCATAGTAAATCATCGCATGTAGGCATTTATTAGTATCCCACATAATACGCAAATTGCACCATTATCGATAATAATTCTATGGAAATTTCAATGTGGAATTTATGACATCAGTGTTGTGTTAGTTATAAGTTAATGTGCGGGTTTAGGAGCTCATACGGCCGGCAGGACTAAGTGGAGCGTTTGTGGAGAAAGTATTGGCTGACCGAGCACTGGCTGGCTCAGATCTCCACTGTGTTCACAATCAGGCGAGTCGTCGCCACTCGTCCTCTGTCCTTGTACACTAGCCGTCCCTGTGAGATCCTAATTCAAATAAACTTTTTTTAAATTATTATCACAGTGTGGTGTAGTGTTGTGTTCTATCATAGATATTTAAACGGTAGGTATAGAACATACATTATTTTTTTTAAATAAAACTCATTGATAAATCTCTCTGTGTATACTAAAATATATGTAATAAAAAAAATACTTTGATAGAGTAAGCAAAGCAGGGCAGTTACGGAAATAATTACTATATTTTAAATTACTGCCATAAAATACATAAATAGGGTCGGCTTAATTGGAATAATCATTAATTATTGATAGAGATCTAAATATTAGGTACCTACAATGTTGAATATAAGAACCACCCAGAAGCCTAAAAATATAAGAAAACGTGAACCTCGTAAACCTGAACACTTAATGAGAGATAAATTATTTATCACAGAAGACACCCTGTTTTTTTAAATTTGATTTTGAGAGGGAAAATGAGCAAACTGAATAACTGAGGTACTGAACAATGTCACATTTTTTAAAAACAATCGTGGCATTGAAAAAAAAAACAATAAATCAATTGATGTTAAGTAGTTCGGTTTTCTAATTCTTAGAAAAAGTAATTTGTTTTATGTAAATTGGAATATGTTAAACTTCTGCTGTCCTTAACTCTACCTACTTTGATCAGGAAAACCGTCAGCTCTCACCAGTAGAGGGACTCGCAATCTCGACGCACCGTGCATACCAAACGAGAAATTTCAATTTCATTCATCACTTATCATTCAGTAGATAATTTATAGCTAAGCGAACACTGTTCAAGTTGATTTCTACGACACATACCTGCCGCTTGCAATGCATGCTCGTAATATCTAATTTAATGTCATGAAAAATATAAGTTTTTCTATCGAACGAACGGTTGGTCTATCGGGAAAAAGTTCCCTGCGGCATCTACAATGTTGTATCACTGGTTGTACCACGGGGAATACATGATATTTATCCTTTGAAACTCACGTGTGCGAGAGATGAGGGATTTGGGAGATTGGGAGATATCAAAATAGACATTATATTCACATCGGCTCACAAAGGTCAGGTGGATTTTCCCAAACTCCTTGAGTGCTATTCGATTAACTAGTGTAGCAGATAGTCACATGATCCACTAAACCAACGGTGGATAACAGTGAACACTAGTGAAGTGAGAAACCGTGAGGCTAGTTTAATATACTATTTAACCTATAGTTAAACATAAAAACAATTAAACACAGAACAAAGAAAAATCCTTAGGACTAGAAATCGTATGGGGGCGTGTTTGTGTCGCCAAAAACCTAAGTGTAATTGCATTTACCTCACACATATACACTTGTGTATGTGCACAACGCAGGCTAAAATAATCAAAAAACAAGTTTATGCGATTGATTTTAAGGTTTATTTTCCTATAAGTTTTCACGAAATATTTACTTCAATATTCTAGAAGTTTCTATACCGGTCCAATTCAGGATGCTAAATGATAATTTTGACAGTTCACGTCTATGAAGTATCGTATTTTTATATACAAAATAATACCTCTAAAATTATCGTAGCACATTGACAAGTACCGCCCACTTTTCATAGTGAAGCGTCTTGCAAGAATTCAGCACAATTGACTATGACACACAGGAATCGAATGAATCGAACTTAAATTAATTTATTGAAATTTTTAAGTACTTATCTACTACAATTTTTTGTAATTATAGCTAATAATAATATAATATAATAATAAAAGTGGCTAAGTATAATGCAAGACATAATTACGGTAGGTACCATAAAACTTCTCTTTTATCATTCTGAAATAAGTTACCTAAAATAATAAAAAAATAAATGCTTTTGTTTTTATAACTATCGATTCCATATTCTACGGGAACGATAATCGAAAATCGATTAGATTCATTTTCGATTATACTATATGGGGTACACTACTTAGAGCTGTCAAAATTATCATTTTAGGTAAGTTTGTGAAAAATGTACGACAGAATGTGGTGTCCGTATTTTGAGTTAAGTTAATTTCATCCTTACCATTGTTATATTTAAGGACTGATTTGCAATACAATACAATTTTAGACATCTATTGGTGAAAAGCAAAACTATAATGTACATTGATTTTGCTATTGACCGCTAGATTGGGGTATTATTGGGATAAATAAATGTGTACTCTATTCCAACGTGGCTTAAACATAATTTTGTTGTATATTACTTTAAAATGGGGGCAGATTTGATGGTACTCTGTAAGCATCATTGAAGTTTATACCTTGTCAAAACGTACTTTAAATTCATTTTCAGTAAAATAAGGTGTGTAGTTCTGCTCTTCTTATATTTTAAGGTAAAATGTATGCAACCAATAAGACGTCCTATAAGTCTGTGTGAGTGTATTTTTTGGCGACAGCTATTCCTTTGTATTTTTACTTAATTACTACTTCTATGGTTTTTTAATGTTCTGTGCAATTAAACAAATACTAAATAAGGAAGATAGAATAAAAAGATATGAGAAAATGGATGAGTGAGATGATTCAGCCAAAATCGTTCTATACAGTGAAAAGATCTTGTGGGACCAGTACGGAATCAGTATTCCGCAAGTAGCAGTTCAATTCAGCGGAATAAATATCCCCCACGAAGATCCTCAAGGCCTAAGTAAACCCTAACTTGCAAGCCGGTACACTTGTTAATTTACGGACGAGACTCTGGTACTGGTTTTGCTCTTGTTGGGGGATTAGACGGCAGACATTGCCTTAAAAAAAATTGAAGGGAGGCGAGTAGTATGCCAGACTCTGAATTGCGAACCTTGGAGGCAACAGGAAATAGAGATAGGATAACGAAGAAATGCAGGAAGTATCCTAATAATATTCTACTGTGTACCCAGAAACGAAGACAGCAAAGAATTTTCTTTTATTGAAGTTGGTTAAAACCGGCATCTAGTTGTTTTCAAAATAACAACAATAAAGTGCCTAATAATGTGATGAACTTAACCTCAAATAAAAATTTGAAAACATGGCTACTTTCTACTGTTTGCGTACAACGGACAAAATTCTTGACGTTTAACTTAAGGTCAGTTGAGGTAGGTCAGTAGGCTCTTTACTTCCCTGTGGCACTGGCTAGTTACCGTAGACCTACCTACTCGTAAATATTCAGTAGGTAGGTCTTTAGTCCTTCCACGTCGATTCAATCTATGAGTTGATTCCTATAGGTCCTATAGTCCCACGTTTAGCATAATCCATCCAGGAAAGGCCGTAGAGAACGTGATCATGGTTTTCCAAGTACGAATATCCTGGCGTGTCAGTTGATGAAGTATCATTGATATTTAAATCATTATTAGCACTTATTTATATATTAATTATATATTATCAGAGGGGAAGGGGAAGAGGGGGAGCAATGGGTAGGATTTGTGGTGATAAAGTAACAATAGTCAATTTCGCATTTATAGGTACATAAAGCCCAGGAAAGTGCCTGATTTACAGAAAGTCTCGTCTACTATTACATCAGACCAAAAAAAAGGGTGTTGTTGGATCTCTGCCTACCCTGTAAAAGATATACAAGCTTGTATATTAATATTACTCTGAATGACGGCATTAACACCTATTGTCATCGTTCAGTCGATCGAACACCACGTGCCATCAAGGACATACAATTAAAAATTCTCGACTATAATAAAAACTGTCGACTTGAAATGTGGTTGTCTTAAAGTACATAGCGGTATCTTGGCAGCTGATGGGAGCAGCAGGTTTTGTGACCCGGTTTCGTTCGGCCGTGTCCTTGATTCGCCGTTAAAATATCATCAATATTGCAATCTCGATAAAAACTTGATTGAAAGACACCGTAAAGGATCTTAATTTAATTAAAATGTGGTACCGTTTCATTAGCAGTGGTGTTTAATGTATTGGGGTAATTAAGTCGTCCATAAGTAATTTTATACAAGTATTTTTTTTTTGTATTTTATACAAAATTGCTTGTACGTCGATGGCACAGTATTAGGTAGGTGCATATCATGCAAATCTAAAATGAAAGATGATAAGTAGGTAAGTCGTAAGTATACTTAATATACCTATTGATTTTAGAATATGTGGACATAACTTAAGCATTCGATTAAGTAAACCATATTTCTATGGTAGGTAAGCTGAATGTATAGAGATAAGGGGTAATGCCCTAGACCTTATTGACTCATAATTGCTAGAATTCATAGTGTAATCCAAGTAGTAGAAGTTTGTCGATCTGAAATACGTAAACTACAATAATGGAGTACCTCAAGGTTCAGTATTAGGGCCATAGTAAAATAATATGGTAAATAAAACAATAGGATCTAGTACCTACGTACCTACACCTACAGTCAGTTTGGTTTGGTACAATCTTTTAGATACCTACCTACCTGACTCAGTACTTACTCATAAAATTTTAAATTGTTTAAACACAACCGCGGTGTAGGACTACGATTGTGTTTTGTTTTTAGCGTTGCTCTCGATTGCACCAGTTTAACCATGAAACACGGGATCCACTTAAATTTCCAGCCTTTGAAAACCAGCGCCAGAGCCCACCAATATTGTTAGGACTCCAAAAACAACCATTATACTTAAATATTGTTCTTGAATAGATTTCAATTTTATGACTCTACAATTTCTCTGTCTACAGTAAAATGTATTGGCTGATTCTGGCGGTTTGTCTGTGCATCTCGGGATGTCAGACTGCGAAAGTGGGCGCGGATATAACCACAAACATTGCTGATTCGCAAGATAATGGAGGAAAAGGGCTCCTGGAGTGGATTGGCAGTTTGTTCGGCGAAGGCACCACCACAGCCCGCCCAATTGTTAGCGACCCGGTGGTCCCAGCTAAAGATTGTCCCGCATGCCGTAAGTAGATACTTTACCTATAGGTATTTATTAATCCAATAATGTTATTCACCCGCACATTTTCAAATGTGCGGGTAGAAGAACCGGCTACCTCACGGACTCGACGACGGAGGGCGTGCGCGGCTGAAACAGTCAGCCTGTGACCACGACCGGTGTAACCTGGTTGAAACGTCAGGCATCCAAAGGTATGTATATACCTATATCATGATCGCGTTAATTCCCGTTTACGTATAATAATCATGGAACGCGAAAGTTTAAAAGTCCAATAATATTTACTTAATAAAAGTATTTTTTTTTAAATCTACGACATTTTATACAGCGTTATCTAGAACCAAAGTAAGCATAGCTTTACTAGTTTGTGGGTTTCAGATTTTATAAATAGATACATGCATCATAGATAGAACGTAGATATACATAGACTCAAATAGATAGATATATTCATGCATACAAATTTTTGCACTTTTTCTTTCTGTCGAGTTCTGTAGAGTGTGTAGAGTTTAATTCTGTATTAACTGGATATTTACCTACTATGCATAATATTTTAAATAGGTAAGTACTTACTAAATTACTTGTATTATTCCTTTCAATGTGATGATCAATACTTTTAGATAGTCTCACAGCGTGAGTCTCTCTGAAAGTATTCGCGGAACTTGGTTAGACTTCTGACTTGGTTAGACTGTTCTGAATGCTGAATGTTTAAACTTATGTACCTAGGTAGATTAATTAGATATCCAACGAACTGTTCACAGAATGTGGCGTCGCTCGAACCAAGCGGCGGATAGTTGGTGGGCACGAGACCAACGAGAGACAGTACCCGTGGATGGTGATGTTACTTTATAACAACAGGATGTTCTGCGGCGGATCGCTCATCAACGATCTCTATGTCATGACCGCTGCTCACTGTACTGGGTATGTGCCTGTATTTATTCAGTATTTAGGTACGAATTCTAAAACTTTATTACTAAAATCTTTCGTTGTATAGGTAAGTAGGTACTACGCTACTAGGACTATTACAATGGTGTATCCATTGCAATTGTCTTAAAATAATACAAGCGTTGATTTAAGGGGATTCCACAAGATACCTACAATGTAATTTACCCATTATAATGCAAAGTTTTGAACCGACAATATTAAGAACAATTGACTTGATGAAGGAGAAGATGCAGATGCAGCTGATAGAATATTCCATAGGATAGTTTAATAGCACTTCTATGGACTTAAAATAATAACCAACTTGAGGAATCATGGTCGCTATCTCTTTTCTAGTTACTAGCTGTTCCAGGAAAATGCGACAGTGGGCTAGTCTTCATTGTATCTATGCAATCTGAATTTCATTTGCCTACCTTGCTTATTTGCATTAAAATGCAAACGGAGTGTGTTGGCAGAACGCCAACAATAAAGGGCTTCGATCCAACTTGTATAGTTAAGCTTGAGTAGTCTAGGGAAGTAATAAAGTGGAGATGGCGTACCTATGTATGTAGGTACCTAATGTATGTGAACGTACAAGTTGACACCAAACGGTTCTCAATAGTTTCTTGAATCCTAACTACCGTTGCTGGCAGTTTTCGAGATTTTAAGAACTCTTTTATCAGTTATCCTAATCATTAAAATTATCATTCAATCGTTACTTAAACATTATAGTACAGAAAACTATAAATCATCATCATCATCTTTCGAGCATTCCTCAACTGAATTGTGGTCTTTCGGTGTAACTACGAAATGGCCGAAATTTCATACTATCAGTGAAGTCACCATCTGACCTAGGCACTCCTATCACGATTTGGAAGTGCTATAGCCGACCTAGCTATGGAATTTTTAGGGCTTTTAACTACCCGTAACGAGTTCCATAGATGTTTTTATGACAATCGGGAACGCTCTCTGATGCACGGGTGTTTATCACTGTTTTAAAAATGGCCACCCATCGTAAGACTGATCCGTTAAGTGTTACTTAACCTTGCAGTGTGTTAACTTATTCGGTTAACACTTACCACGTCCTCACCAGAAGACTTTAATTTATCAATCTGAATACGTCAGTCGGTATAACGTTACTATTCTCTTTCCAGGTTCCGCAAGGAGCGCATGACTGTCCGTCTCCTGGAGCATGACGTCACAAACCGTGGAAACGAATCAAAGACGATAGACAGGAAAGTGTCCAAGATCATACGTCATCTAAGATATAATTCTGGCACTTACGACAATGACATCGCCCTCCTGAAGCTTAGTGAAAGGGTAAGCAATATAGGATTTTAGACTATTATTAGAATAATTGACGGGATCACAAAATAACAAACAAATATAATACTTGGTAGGTAGGTAAATACGCCGTCAAATATTCTAAAGGGTAATAATAAATATTAGTTTTGTCAGTGTCGGTATAATAAATACTACCTACCTAGTGCCTAGTTTGTAAATATCTCGCATTAAAATAGTATACAGAAAAGTCTCTCGAAATTATGCGAATCGCGCTTACCTGAACCCGATTTGTTGAATGTGCACACATTCATTAGGCCACAGTTATCGCTCCAAGTGGACCGTGCGCCTGTCTGCCACCTAACTGGTATAAAAAAGCCAAAAAACAGGCAGACGCAAGCTAAAATTCAAAGTCAAGTCAAAGTCAAAAATCATTTATTCTGTATAGACCATTAAATGCGGCACTTACAAAACGTCAAATTCAAAAATATTTAAAACTAGAAAGCAAATGACTCCGGCAAGAAACTCAGTGGGCTGTTTTTTTTTTTCAGATAGACCTTAGTAATGCAATAAAAAAACACGCACCCGGCTTCAAAACAGATTCTACTACGGAGGCTGAGGCCGCCACTGAAACTGACGCACCCACGTCTGTAGCGCCTACCACAACTCCCACTGAAGAGGATGACGTCAGTGTAAGGCCGGTGTGCCTGCCCGTCGCAGGCCTCTCCTACACGACGGAAATAGGCTTGGTAACCGGCTGGGGCGTGACCGAACAGGGAGGTTCAATCTCTAGCACGTTACAGGAGGTAGGTTT
This sequence comes from Lithosia quadra, assembly GCA_963576445.1. Lineage (NCBI taxonomy): Eukaryota > Metazoa > Arthropoda > Insecta > Lepidoptera > Erebidae > Lithosia > Lithosia quadra. The sequence continues at coordinate 3,008,534 of OY754882.1, forward strand.
TAGTTACTGACTTCGAGGAAGTAAAAACGATTAACTATTTCTGTAGCGCAGCGGTACAGCGTTCGACTGCTAAGTCGCAATTCTGAGCGAAAAAGCTACACAAGAGCTTAGTCCGTCAATCAGGCGAGCAGGTGCGCTTGCTCGCTCCATATCCCTTGCATACGTGCTTAAACAACTCAGCATAAACTTTTTTATTGGTGGCGCGCTTGACCACAATCTCACCCTGTTGGTAAGTGATGATGTGGTCGACGGTGGAGCACGCTTGCCTAGAAGTTACCTGTTCACTCTATGCTTAAAGAAAACTAATCCTAAAAATCCATTTTTTCCAGGTCAAAGTCCCGATCGTATCAAATAAGGAGTGCAGCGATAGGTCATACGGTAAACGTGTGACTGATAACATGATATGTGCCGGCGAGCCGCAGGGAGGACGTGATGCTTGCCAAGGGGATTCCGGTGGCCCTCTCCACGTCTTCAATGAAACGAGCGGACGGTACCACGAAGTTGGTTAGTACAGTATCAATATTTTTATATGTAGTTCCCGTTATACTTTCCAATTGTACCTATCTATATTGGGTAAGATCAGGGACTCCGATACTGCCAAATATATGCCAAGTCCTCGAAATGTCTCTTTGGAATCCCATTATAGCATTTCACAGTAGGTATAGGTGCAATGACTCCACGGAGGGCTCAAACTCAGTCTAAGGTATGGGCAGAATTGCTGCAATACGCAACCATTGTGGCTCTCATAAAGGGCCTTTCCCTTCTGTGAATAGTCTGCCACTAGTTACCACAGGAGAGCGGATTGTCTCCCCCAATGCTCACCATCAAATGGGCATATGCCTGTGGTTTGTTATTTTAGAAGTCCAAGCCTGGAATACAATCACCTACTAGTAGAATTTCGTGAACAAACCATGGAAAATAAAAACAATAGTTTTCAATTAAATTTATTATGGGTCATATTTTATAATTTAAAACTATATATATCACTGGAACAACCGTCTTTTACTCCCTATTAGCTACTTGAAATAATGTTCTACACTGTTTATACTCCCCAATCAATCCATGAAACCAATTCCTTCGATGGCCGTCACTATTCTTAAAAGCATCGAAGCTATACCATCAGCTTCTCATTTAGACAGAACGGTTTCGTCAGAACATTAAAATAACAAGAATTCTTTAAGCGATGGTATTTTCTCCATTCCAAGGTTCTCTGTAAAATTAGAGAAAGAATTATGTGAGTACTTATAATTTTATTTTTAGTAGTTCTAATATTGCCACGTTTTAACGTGGTAGGTTCCTGTGCCTAGTAGGTATTTAGGGCGTATAGTCATGTTATTCCTAGCATTTAGAAAGAAGAACCGTGCTCTTTCGAACATGAAGAAAAAGTAGTACCTGTTGCCAACATTTAGGTATAGAGCTGAGGTATTTCCAGCATTAAGAGGATAGAGAGATGCCGTTCCCATTATTTATGGGATATGACCATATATAGTGGCGTGAAAAAAGCATTTGATGAGGCCGTCGAGGGCCACCATTATGTCATTGTCTGTGTATGAAATGGGGACCCCAATCATAAGACTTTACCTTTAGCTTACCATCAGGCGAGGTGAAGTCATATTGACGTGACCGATATAAAAAAGTTACTAGCTGTCATGAATCATGAAGAAGAGTTTTGGAGAAGAATTTTCGCAGCTTTCAGGTGCTATTATAATAGTAAAATTGCATTAATTATAATCATATTGTTACAGGTGTGGTGTCGTGGGGTGAAGGATGCGCGCAACCCTCAAAGTATGGCGTGTACTCAAGAGTGAATCGGTACCTCACGTGGATTAAAAGTAACACAATAGACGGCTGTTACTGTGACTCAATGTAGTAATGTAGATAATAAGTCCAATAAACCCTTTGAAAAAATGATATGGCAAAAGGCTGTTTCATTTGCTATTTAAAAACCAGCGACACAATTTTTTCTTATACTACTTAGGTGGCAGACAAGCACACGGCCCACCTGATGGGAAGCGGTCACCGTGGCCTATGAACGTGTGCAACACTAAGGGTGTCACACACGCGCTGCCTACCCTGAAGGGAAGGGGGGAGGGCTGGAAAGGGGTGGGAGGAGGAAGGGTACAGTGAGCTCTGGCTACTTACCGGCGGGAACACAACACGATGGTTATTATGGCCGCGGTGTTCTGTAGGCGGAGGTTAGTACCTCAGTCGGACAGCTCATTTCGGACGGTAGATACCGTCGTGTCCTACCTCCTACTAAATTCTGACTTTGTGGCTATTGTGGCTAACTATAGTACTGTTGTTATTATTTGAGCCTTCTATTGAAACTATTTTGATAGTCTGTTACGCTCGCTCTCACTGCGTTTAGCGAGTGCCAACGTGCAACGATTCTGATGCTGACGGCCTTACTATATACAGGATTACCATGGCGTAAAGACACGAAATGTGTCTTTCAAGCATGCTAAAGGATACTTCTCTTAAAGTGCCACCGTCTCACTCAGAGAGGGTGGTACTTTCCCAGTGGAGTCGCGGTGAAAAGATGATGGTTAGGTATTAAAAAAGTGGTCTGAGTGTGAGTTAGCAATCGTTATTAAGCTCGGCTCACATGAAAGCTGTTTTTCAGTGGTATTAGTAAGCAACCCGAGCAGGCAGTAAGCTACTGGTAAAAACCATGATATTCTTTTCTAAAATCACTATTAGCAAAGTGACCCCACATTACAAGTACCTTTTTTCATTCAGCCCCCAGAAGTCATTAAGGTCTATGACCTCTTACATTACTAGTTATCCCACTCAGAGGGGAACTGGAGGTCCTATAAGTCCCTGCACCTGCACTGCTTCAGGCGTGTCACGCATGTGACCGCCAACACATCGTGCAAATCGTATGGATTCCCCGATTTTGTGCAAATTACCTGAACTTAATTAGCTCAATATTATTTGCACGAAACAGGCACCCGCATGCGTGCGCGCAGGCGCAGGTACTAAGGGAGAGAAGAATCGGAAAATTCTAGGGTACTACCAAAACCTGTACAAAAGTAATACTGTAAAAAGTAATAATAAGACTTCAAGTAGCAATGCTTTGCTACTTGAAGTGTTATGTGAGTGTGAGTTGACTTGGTGTCCTAAAATAATTTGAAATAAAAACACCAAAAATATTTAAAGTTATATATTACGACAAAATTCCGAAAAAAATTGCTATTGTATCTACACTAAGAACAGTAAGATGGGTTACTACATTAATTCAGGTATTACAAGAACAACAAATATGAATTAATAATTAATTCAGTTTAAACACACACAAGTACAGTCAAGGGCAAAAACATACATACACTTACAGTTTACACAATTTGGTATACATCTACACAGGTAATAAATTGTACCTATACATCTAAACATTTATAAGTATGTCTACTTTGTCATGGGCAAAAACATTTGTCAATCAAATGCAAAAACATGTATACATGTAAAATTAATAAAAATATATATCCTTCAAAAGCATCACTAACTTGTATACCTACGCCATAACGCTTGAAACTATACACACATTATTGACCACATAAATATATGTATAGGTACAAGAATAGACATACTTTTTGTTTAAACAAGGATTAAAACTACAAATCATAGTTTATGGACATTTTTCATGTTATGTATCCTTCCGTTTTGAGTAGTCATTCAGGTACATTACATTACTATTTCTTTCACGAAATTGAATAAATGGCTTCATAACGTAAGTACGAAGTAATTTTCTTAGGCAAGAACGAAGCAAAAGATGACGACTTGACGCAATGTGATAGTCAAGAAGATAATAGTCAACAGAACGAGCAATTGAACAGAAAATTCGGCGTTAATCGCTTCTGGTACCAAACATGTTATGCATCTGAAGACAACAAGTTAGCGAATAGTGCATTTGAAGGTGAGATAGAGGACAAACGTGAGCCCATCATGAATAAAAAAATACTCTAGGACACAAACCAAAATTTGTGTGTAACCAGCCTTAGTTTGTTGGATATGACTGAGAACGTACTGAGAACCATTTTTTTCATAATTATGCCTGATTCGGAAACAAAAGAGCAGTCAATGACGTCACGCAAGAAATGAAAGAGATAAACACTCAAGAAAAATGGAGACAAAATGATCTGACATTATAATTTCTTACAAAAATAGTGTTACTCAAAAATATACTTTAACTAGAAATATTACAATGGATTTTTCATATGAAGTACTCTTTAGTATTGAGTGGCGGAAACATACATGCTCTCTAAAATCTGATTTGTCAAGTGTTTACATATTATTGATTATAACTATGGATACATAAATATTAACATTAGGATGTTCCCAAACTTATGTTTTGATTGTTGGATACATATTATTATTATTTTACTATTGTATATATACTTACTACCAAACATTGTGTACATATTTATGAACCCTTAGATGAATCCATATTAATAATGTTATTGAGGGTGACATTTTATGAGGTAGTGGAGTGTATACGTATTTTTGCCTTTGACTGTACATAGTTTAATAAACAGTTACAAGTCTAAAGAATTTTCTTTCTAATTACCAATTTTAGGGGAAAATAAATAACTAGCTGCTTTATCCCACTAATGTTCAATGTCTAATGTCTACAGTATCTTTCTTTTTTAAAAATTTTGCACAGATATTTGAAATTTGCCAATAACTTTATTTTTTTTCCTGTACTTTTATCACAATTTTTTTCTTGAGATCAATTTTAAAACCAATGCAGGACAATACCTGGATCAAAATCATTTTAATACAGTCACACAAAGCTTATTTGAGATGTTTTAATCAATATTCTTACTGCAGTTTATCCCCATGTTACGGAGTTCCAGCTAACAAATATTCAAATCATTCATAGCAATGCTTACATTGGACTTACACAAAAAGCTGGTTATTTAATTTTCCCCTTATACATTCATATTGTTGTAGTCTTTAAATTATACCAATAAGGTGATAAACAAGTACATCATTTATCTAACAGTAACAGTTTACCAACACCAAGGACTTCTCAACATTCTACACACTAGTAGAAAAAATCCAAATTTAATTGAGAAAATGTGAGCTCTTCATACCTCATCTATTGTGAATGTGTATTGGGTTCTATTCTAATCAGAGGCCTAATTCAGTAAAAATATGTTTTTCAAATGTGATGAATACTTATTAGACATTAATTTATCAAAATCTAATTGAGAATTAGTCGGAATATGACATACTGAAAGACAATTTATTTGACAGATCATACCAAATAATGAAGTATTATTCAATTTTTCCTTCAAATCAAATCAAAACCACATGTTTTGTGAATGAGAAGTTACTGAATCGTCGGTTTTGGGTTAACTGCTTATTTTTTATTCTCTGTAGCTCAATGACATTCTACACTATTCTACAGTATGAACAGTTATTCGCTCAGACCAATAAAAAAGTACCTATAGACGGAGCCATTGTGAACAATATCGACGAAAAAAGTGAAGCTTCATGTGCGTAAGTCAAAACACGTCACGCGCTGACAATAGCTCTTCGGCCGACTACCGAAAGACTACCGAACCGAGCGTCCGTCACAATTCCTAAGACATGTTGGTGGGCTTCAAAAAAAATATGCAATACTCCGTCTATACTTTTTTATTGGTCTGAGGTTATTCGTTTGTCTTTTTGTCTACCTCATGGAAAATCAGATACTCGGATTATGAATTTCTTTCGTTTTGATAGAGAAGAAACACATCAATATATTATCTTAAATACTAGCATTCTCACAAAATTGTCTACTGTTATGTAACTATAAAGATGATGAAGTAATATTAGTGAAGATTTCTAAAGAAAGATGATAGCTCAGACATGATACGGTTATAGATAAATCCAGTACTTGATATTAAAGCCAAACCTGGTGAAAATGGCCCCTGGTTCTCCGGTCCTCCAGAAGTAGTGGTCTCATCAATCACCTCATTACCATTTTTGATGATTCTTCGGGTTTCAATTGTCCCATCAGGTTTTGTTACGCTTGTTGTAATAATCGTCTGACAGAAAGACCTGCCAGGAACCAAGTTACCATTAAATGGAGTCACAGGTCCTGGACTATGCGAATCATTTTTATGTTTAAGCATGCCGGATATTTCATTTGATGATATTCTGCCATCCAAATCAACGTCTTGTTTGGGGTGTTCTCGTACATTCGTCTGATAACCAGGTTTTAAATAGTAATCTCTAATATTCTTCCCCGAATATTTTTCTGATTCTGGATCTTCAGGAAGGGACATGCTAGTAAAGGCGTCGATGTGATCTTCATGAAATAAAGATGTGAACTCGCCAAACATGGATCCAAAACTTTTAAACATGTCATGCATTTGTTTCTTGACTTCGCGATGTAAGTCTACGGCATCATCGAACACTTCCATTTGTTGTCTTGCATAAAGTTCATCGCCATCATCTTCGTCGTCAGAACTCCAAATTGGATTTCGAAAATCGTTTCTGGGCGGATTCGACTGCAATCCGAAAAAAGAACGAATTTGCTCCATGAAATTGGTGTGAGGCATTTTTAGAACTGGGTGATTTTTTAGACGGTGTTCAAATGTAAAAGTGTTTGTTTTGGCTTGTGAAATGTGATTATTTTAATAATTGCGCAACAAACAAAACAGGCCGACAGCTGTTTTCTATAATCATTCCAGATCTTTTCAGCACCGGGTGGACTTGTAGCATGGGTTAGTAATTGTTTTTACGATTTTAGGTGGAGTAATGCTACATACAATAATAAACATAATCGAGGTATGGAACGCGGAGGTTAACAAAATGTCAAATTTTATGCTTCGCTCGCCGCGCGCCGCCTGTGCTTACGCTACGCTCAACTCAACGCTACACGTTCGGAAATGGCAGAAAACACTAGAAAAGAAAATAAAATTTACTTTCATCATGCATTTATAAGGTTTCCTACTTTCCTAGTTCGGAAATCTGGTGCTAGATTTATTTTAGATTGTCTCCCAAGGATATAAAACTTGCCATTGCCTTCCAATGCCTTTATTCCTTACAATCTTAACACTAACAGCAGTTGGTGGAAGCTTGAAAGAACAATGAAAAGATGAAAATGGGGCGCATACCTACGTGTGGCATTTATAAACGAGCACAAATGCAGGGGCACAAGCCCAAAACGGATGAATATTTTCAAAAGTGGTTTATAATAATTATTTGGTTGCTTATGTTTCACAAAGAAGAGTTGCCAGGCTATAAAATCCTACAAAAAATAAATATCGCAGCAGAGCACACTGAGCTGAGATGACTGACTGACGCGATTCGACGAGCCTTTGCTTTGATTCGAGCAATCAGCAATAGGGTCAATAAGCATAGGTTTGTGTTTAATGCAGGCTAATGTTTTTTTTAAGTGTAATTCTGGGCAATTGTTTAATTAATTAATTTTACAATTTGATTGAGCAAAGCAATAATAAGGTGTATGATGTACTTCAGCAGTGTATGATGTATTTTCTAATTTTATTATGAATGGAAACATAATATTGTGAAACTAGTTCATTGGCGTTAATTTAAGGTATGTACCTATGTGGAATTTATTTTTTATTCGAATCTTTACAAGCGTGTTTACGAGGTTTCTTTATATCCATCGATTTTTGAACTTGTTATCCTGATATTAGTGAGTAGGTACATTTTCTAATTTACACTTTAATTAAAAATGATGTAAATAATTCTAATACCGCGCACGCATTAATCTACGTAACATCATTCGTTTCATTGCATTGCACGCGATTTCAAATTTTGATCCTAATGCAAATTCAATAGAACTTCTCCAAAGGAATACCTACCTTCTTGATTTTGTCTAGCATTTATTCTAAGATTATGTAGTTTAAACAATTCCTTGGAAATTCCTCCATTTTATTTGTGGCTGAATATAGGTACCTACTTGAAGAGATTAATAAAATATATGCTGCATATTAATATCGAACACTCATGACAACAAATAATAATCCTGATAAATTTAATAGTACCTACCTGATGCCTGTCCTGTTTAGATAGTCTCCCCGCTGAACACCCCACACAACTGAATTAAGTCGCCTCAAATTAAATATCTTTCTGCATCCAACAACACCTACAGCCTTACTGCCGCACTCAGAGACGTTTAACGGATACTTAAGTTGTTCCTTAGTAAAATTTGAAAAAAGTTACCACTCAGAGTCAGTTAAGGATTCATTAACACCCCTAATGACACTTTAAAGTTAAGTGATACAAAACCCTTACTTAACTTTTAAGGATTGATTTTTACATCTAAAAAACAGAATTATCGTGAGGAAATCCTCATGGATACCCACCTCGTGGCTAGCCGTGCCCCAATTAGGTCTTTACCTATGAAATTGCCGTTATGTACGAAAAAAATTAAACGATTTTATTTTCATGTATTTTTATTTGTATTAATCGAAGTAGTAATTACCTATACAATCAATGCATCTTTGCCAACGCAGCGGCAGTTTATTGATGCGGTGAGCTTCTAACCCCTGTTCTTGCAACTTGGAGACCATCTGCTGTGCAGTATAAGGTCGCACATTGTCGTGTAGGAGCAGCGGAGACGAGCGATTGAATGCTAGTTGCAGATGTGCCAGTTTCTTCATCATTGTGTTCAGTTCTTCGTAGTATACATCTGCAGAAATGCTCACCCCGTTTGGTAAGAAGCTGTAATGAATCACACCGGGCGCTAGACCACCAAACAGTCACCATCACTTTCTTAAGGGTAAGTTTTCGTTTAGGGCATTGTTTAGGTGCTGAACTAGGATCCAACCAACTTTCTGAGCGCTTGCGATTATTAAATAGAATTAATTTTTCATCGCAACTAACAATATCATTTTAAAATTCCTTTATTTCTGTATCTGTTGAACAATGCACAATAATTTGACGTTGGCTATACCTATTGACATTGGCAGTTGTCAGTGATGCCATAGAATAAAAGAGTCCAGATGTTTTATTATCAGTATATGAAAATAGGTATTTAATTTCATCTATATATAAAAACTAACAGTAAAAGAACGGATTGTAATTTATATTACTATAAATAAAAGTTTTTAATATGTTTAATATTATTTTTCTACTTTTTACTGTTAACGCTTTTTAGGTGTGGCTACACCGACGCCTTATCGATGCCCTATCGATACTGTGATTTTGTCACTGCACCGCTCTACAAAACTTAAAGTTGTGATTAACTAATGTACCCTTAAATTATGACTCTGGGATGTTCCATCAATTAACAGATTTAATGATATTTAGTTAAGTATCATTTAGGACTAATTTAAGGAACCTTTCTGAGTGCGGCAGAGACTAATAACTACAGCATCCAACTTATCATTACGTCCATGCACCATAGCACCTGCTAAACAATTTATCAGGCTCTCATAACTTCATCTTGGAGTTTGGAAGGACAGATAGTAGGTACTGTAGGTACCTAAGTGGTCTTGTAAAAGCCAATAAGCCAGTCAAAAATAATAAGCCGACTACAGGCTCCAAATTGCTAGGCGGATGATAAATGTCCATTTTAATGGGGGTTTTAGGGTTTTTGTTTACAAAAACCCTAAAACCCTAAAAAATTAAATTAAAAATTTAAAAACCCCCGACTCACAAAAAAATAACAATAAAAAAACCTGTAAAAAGTAAAAAAATAACTATTAGGTAGGTAGGTATATTATGACCTATCTACCCTAAGTATTGAACATTATTATAGGTAGATAGCTATATTATTTACGTAGGTATCTATTCATATTTTTAACTAACAGGTTGTCTCGTCGGGGGGACCGCTCTATACCTGCCTAAACAATTGAGCATAATAGGTATATCACGGAACTTCAAAAATATTCAACGAATACGCGCAAAACATCTACTTACAGTTAGGATCTTGCGAGACAGACAACGTAGTACGACTAGGTTATGATTAGGTGAGCGTTCCCCGACGAGACAAACTGTTAGTTAAAAATCTGAATAGGTACGTAAATAATATAGCTACCTATAATAATAATAAAGGTTCAATACTTAGGGTAGATAGGTCATAATAATAATAGTTTATTTTTACTTTTTACAGGTTTTTTATTGTTATTTTTTGTGATTCAGGGGTTTTTAAATTTTTAATTTAATTTTTTTTATTGTAATTTTTTTACAATTTTTTAGTATTTAGCAACTTCTTTACAGTGAATTGTTCACCATAAATATTGAAAATCAAAGTCAAGATGTCAAAGTTTAAGCCACAAGGCTGTTTGAATACATCTGCGCGATATGTTTGATGAGTAGTCACTTGTCACCTCGTTACAATGCATGTCATTGTCCTTGTTATTGAGAGTCATTATAGTAGCAGCACGATATAATGGCCGGTTTGACATATTACAATAGTGATGGAAATGTCAATTTACTCTCGATAAAAATATAATCAAATCTAATAAGTTTTTATTGCAAGCAGTACTTACCCTACCTGATTCAAAAAATTTATTAAAAAAGTATAAATTTTTACCTACTTAATACGTTTTGAACGAACTGAATATTGGAATTAGGAATGAAAATGAGTATATCTTAATCCAGCTTCCTTCAGTGATTGCACTAGCTTTTTTCTTGTTGGATACTCCTTCCGTAAATAGTAGCTACACACATGTCTTCGACTGGTTTTGCTCGTTTTTTTCTGTGTGTGTGAAGTTTATTTTCTTCTGTGCCAGTCTCGCCAGATTTTTCTTTAGTATCTATTCGTCTAACAGTTATAGGTAAAATTGACCTTCCATTTTGAGATTCACGATCGAAATGTTACGAAGGCGTACCTATAACGAACACACGTGCCTGACTGTTTAGAACTCAGCTCTGCGTATGTTCGGCCATATCGACGAAATCCACAACAAAAGGCGTAAACAGAGTAAGTTGAGGGCTACCATTATAATTATCACTGTTAGTGTATGTAATAGGGATCCCTTCCTGAGACTTTACCATCAGGCGAGATTTACCATTTAGCTTAACATCAGGCGAGGAGGTCTAAACTATATCGCAATCGCAGTGCACTCCTAGTTTGTACTTTTCGAAGCAACGTCAAGTCGAAAATGCTTTGTTTTGACGTAAGTTTGCCGGAGGTATCTATTATTGGGCTTGCCAGTGGTCCTAGTGTCGATTACCTATACAGATTCTATTTAAAAAAATTGAATTTCGAAAAACAAATACCGAGTTGTGTGAAATAAGTACCTACACCAATAGGTAATTATAATCTTACTAGCTGTTGCCCGCGGCTCCGCCCGCGTGGATGTCGAAATCCGTTTCAAAAACTATCCTATCTCTCAAGTTGGATCGAACTGCACATGGTGTGCGAATTTTATTATAATCGGTTAAGTGGTTTAGGAGTCCATTGAGGACAAACATTGTGACACGAGATTTATATATATTAAGAAGATAAAAAAAAAATGATCGTGGGACACTAATATACATTATATAATTCAGAAATCAATGTAATAAATAAATATTGTATCCTAAAATTATACCTACATTCGATAAAATTTTATGACTTACTGTACGTCACTATTGACAATGAAGAACAGCAATTTGCTCTTTCAAAATGTCACAATAATTAATACGAAACTTCATGAGCGGACAAACGTCAAACCGGCCATTATATCGTGCCGCAGGTATAATGCTTGTTAACTAATGAACTCCTATAAAATGCCGTTATCCTGTCTTCGTTCGTCTTCGACTTCGATCTTTTAACTTTACCAGTTTTTTTATTGGATCAGGACAAGCTCTACTGCCTTGCTACTTTTCTGTGATTGGCGCTGCTTTCAAACTTCCTCTAATGCACTCATTCCTAATCTTAGCCATTCTTGTCCCACCATATATCCATGTTACCTCCTCATCATTGCTTTGTGGAATGTGGATTGGTTTTAGTATTCCTATAGATCGGTTTCCTGCTTATTTTAAAATTAAATCTTAAACGTTGTCTTGTTATGTTATCTTATTTATTACCTACCTTCGATCGTTCTTATAGAGGGACCTAAACGATTCCTTTTGGTCTAAGGACATTGAATAGAATGAGCCCTTTCATTTGAACGTAAAACTATTCTAGTGAGTGTTCACTACTTAAATTGGTTGAGTAGGAAGCAACTTAGTCAAGTACAACAACCTTCGAGCTGTAGTCTCTGTAGTACACCTGATCAAGCCTTATAATTTGTTATTCACAAAGAAATAGGTCATTAGTTATTGAAGAAATTTATTGCATTTCACAGCACTTGGCGGCTATATCGTTACTATGTAAGTTTTATAATATGCTGTTCGTGACTTTCGATTTATGAGGCGTTAAGTTTTATTTACTTACATACGATTTTATTGTGAAAAAAGGTATAGTGCACGGCATCTAACTTGGTGAGATTTTGGAGTAATGTGGGCCCCACTACGCCAAAACCTTGCCAAGTTAGATGCCGTACACTATTCTTCTTTAAATGCGACGTATTTTGCCACAAACAAGTATAGTTACAACGTCTAGTAGTAGTGGGGCCCACACTACTCCAAAATCTTGCCAAGTTAAATGCCGTGAACTATACCAAACGTTCGCCATAGAGGTGAAATCAAAAAAGAAATGAAATACAAACAAGAGTTGTTCACAAAAAAAATCTACAGTAGAGTTACGAATTGGTAGGTAAAAATATGATATCGATAATTTATAGCTTTTAACAGAACATGAATATACTTTTGGATTTACCCGCATCAAAATCAATCAAAGTAAATTGGAGGAGTTTGAAACATAATAAATCCACTCTCTCCTCTCCTCCCCATAGCAAGCGGAAGACAAAATAAAAGTTATCTATAAAACAGATAAAGCACAACGCCCACAAATAGTAAATGTATGAATAAAATCCTATAATAATATATAGGTACTCAAGTTGTAATAACAGTTATTTCCACTAGACTAGAAATAAAATGTCATTGTTTACAGTGGTATCCGTTTACAATAACATCCATTACTCTCTTTTCAACATGCATACAATCAACCTAATAGCAATGTAACGTTGTTAGTACTTCAAATATAGTATAGTACATGTACAATAGAGTGTAAATGTCCGTCACTTGAGGGAAAGTAAGACGCTGTCGTCAGGGTCTGACGTCATGGGGCGTAATCTTCACATTCCAGAAACAACGTGAACGGAATGAGTTTTACGGAACAGGCGTTTATGAGATATGAGATTATCTATTGTATTGGACTTTGAATGCCGTCCTGTTTGATGAAAATATTTAAGATTAAAAAGAGGTGCTTTTTTATTTTTTGCACTAAAAGGGTCTAGTTTTGTCAGCGTTGCTTCTTTTGGTCCGTTAAATGAGTGATGGTCTGATTTTCATGGGTCTCGCGGTTCTAAAGAGACATCATTCCTATCTTAGATTTAGCGAAACTAGCTGTGCTCTTAGCCATTGAACTGAAGTTATATAATTATAATCGAAACGGGTTTCAATTTCTTGTGATAATATTCTCTCAATATAATCGATAAAATGAATCCAAGAGCTAACTAAAATTAAACAGCGTTATCAGCGTCGCGAATACAGTTTAGTTCAACAGATTTGAAGTACCTATGAAGATTTGTTTGCTCAGTGCATGTGCAAATATTTGTATGCATAAATATGAATATTTGCATTTGTTTGGCGGGTTTCCACATATAATATTCTTACTTTTGGTCTAGAAAACGCTGTATAGAATGTAGTAGAATATTTATATTTTTTATATTCATACTGGATTATACAAATAGGACGAATGAAAAACCCAACTTGTTCGATAAATAAATAAACGCGGTCACATACCAGATCCCAAATCTTTACACGTTTCAAATAGCGGAAACCGTAGGTGGTTGTAGAGAATTGGGCCAATTTTTATATTACATTGTGTTTTATTGGTAGAGTTAATATATTTTTGTTGGAGTATTAATATGAATTCCACTGAGCCGACCCGTGGGTCATGGCATGAGCCGATGTACGAGCCACTTGCTTATACAGTAAATCATTATGTATTTAAATAATGTATAATAATTTGTTTTTCGAGTCGTTACAAAACTACCGTGACGTGACAACGTCGTGAGTCACCAGTTTACATCTTTAAAACAATACGTAGAATGTGGCTACAAATCTCAAACGTGTATAGTCACTAACTGTATGCAATAAACAAGTAGTTAAACTCAACAGTAGTTTGGTGTTCTATCTACTAAATACCTCAACATCTAATGGTCCTTCGAGCCGGCTCTGATACAAGTTCATTTGTACTGCTTTCGTGCACATACCTACATTACGAAAATCGCTATAAGCTTTGCAGGTTTTTATCCCAGGCCCTAACGTTACATTACCTAACGTTTTGTGCATTGTACCTATTAGAATTAGAAGCTTCATAAAACAATTACATGCAATAATTAAATAAATTAACAAACACGACGGCCTCGCTAAAATAACTATTAAACAAAAAATAGGAATGTAAAGCTTATAAATAGTTTACAATGTAAATGAAATAGTTTACATATTATCCAAATCTGTTGTGAAAATTATAACATAACATAAACTCACGCCTATATCCCCGAAGGGGTAGGCAGAGGTGCTAGCACCCACATTTCGCCAGTTTATGTTTGGGTCCGGGCACTTATAAACCTGCGATAAATACACACACATAACTTCGAAAAGCATCGAAAAGTCATTGGTGTGTGCTATGGTGAACCTGGGATCGAACCCGAGACCTCGTCTCAGCAGTCCATTACCCCGACCACTAGGCTACCGCGGTGTCAGTGTCGCGTTGTCATTAATTAAAAATTTAAACTGTGAGTACATTTTGAAGTATGCGCTTATTCATTTCTGGTTATAACAATTCACTAACTGCGTGATTAATAGTCTTACTTATACAGTTCATTTCTATATTGTTCGTAGACACGCACTGAGTCGCACTGACGACGACTGGTGGGGGAAAACCGAAGGAAACTTATTGTACCTGCAAGGGTACATACTAATGACTTATTATTTATCGATTTGTTGCTGCGAATTTATTGCGGTTTGCCGTATATTAAAGCATGTCTAACGTTAAAACATAACGAAGGCATAAGTCATAACTGTCATAAGTAAGAAGAGTTCGTTCTGTAAACGTATTGGACTAATGTTTTGGACTTTGTAGTCCAAAACTTAATGTTAGTCCATTTCGTTAAAGATTATATTTGTCTTTTAAGACTTTATTAAAAAGAATAAAAAATAAAATAAAGTATTAAATTAATACCTGTCTTAGAATTTATATTACACAGTATACAGCACCATTTAGAAAAGCGGTTCCCATCAGAGGACCAAGTGGACCAGGTGCTCTCATTAAAATGTAGGTCGCCGATTTTACGTAATATGTAATTATTAAAAAATAAATATGCATAAATATATCGTAAGCAGAACCTCGTTAGAAATTTTAAAGTGACATTGTAGCCTGGCTTTAAGGGTATTATTGGTCCCAAAATAGTAATACGAACCTGTATGCGTGTCAAACTTCATTATACAGAGTAGTTCATATGAGTTCATATAATAAGTCATCTTTGGTTCTAATTATATCTATTGTGTGACGTGGATGTGGTTATTCTAGAAAATGGAATAGGTACCACGTGGTATTTACTTGATTATATAGTCCGCGTGAAATACTAATCCGGTATCTGCTTCCCATGGGAATAAACCTATTCTAGAAATAAAAATGTGGCATATGTGTTATTCCACACTATAAGCTATCCCTGTACCAAATTTCAGCCAGATCCGTTTAGCCGTTGTTCTGTGAAAGAGTAACAAACATCCATACTCACAAACTGTCGCATTTGTTTAGTAGGATAAGATTCTCCAGCTCTCAAATCTACGGTAATTAACAGTTTACCACAAATTTTTATAACATTCGACGCGTAAACATAGGATAAAAAATAACAAATCATTCCATTTAAATGACGTCTTCCTCTTAGAGAACGTATCTTATCAGCAGGTAGTGTTTAAATAATTTTCATTAAAATGTGTCATTATACAATGAACTTGAATTTTTGTCTTCGTTCAGATGAAGTGACGTCATCAAATTCTGACACAAAAAGACCCTGAGTGAGGTTTTGTCAGATTAGTAATTCAGTTAGCAAAAGAATACTTAATTCGCAGTAAAATAGTACTAACGTTTCGCAGTTCTCATAAGAAATGGAGTAAAGACGCTTTCATTTGTAGACTAGTAACAGATATTTTTACTTAATCCATTTTTAATCTCTACCACGATGGTTCCGATCACCTGTTCCAGTTAATTCCACCGTCTCCTTTCCTATTCAGAATAACATGTGGAGGGCTGAAGGTGTCACCAACATCCAATGCTACTTGCATTGGATGTTGGTGATACCTTTTTCAGTAACAACTAGAAGGTTCAATACCTGTCTTAAAAAGTTTTTTAGTGTCAAGGAAGTTTCCAAAAATGATGCTAAATTACTAGAAGCTTGTATTTATTTATGAGTAGGTATAATTTAGTTGTGCAATTAAAATTCTGATCTTGCTAAGATTGCAAGCTCTGTATAAACTAGAGTTTGTATACTTTTAAAACCTAATAGTAAACCTATTTTCTAAAGACGTAGGTACCTAATACGTAATACACGTAAGATATTACTGGCAATAGTGAGTAAGCATAATAGACGCAGTATTGTACTATTAGTTATTCTGTGATAATAGTTAGTGTGTAATAATACAAATTATATCGTCATTTTAAGGCTAACTATAATTTTCGTAGCTGGCACCATCATGAATACATATTTCAATATTCATAATACACTTGTACCAACATTGCATTTGAATAAAAAATGGCTGTTAGTTCTTATTATTGTGTCTGGCAGGCTGACGAAATATATTATGTAAATTTATGTAACTTCACTATATTCACTTTGTAAGTTGTGTTGTCTTAATAAATAATAATAAATACTAGGTATATCGGGACCCATATGCACAATACGTGCAAGCCATTTCACCATCACCTACTAGCGGCGCACAGTGGTCCGGATTTTGTATAGGGTGGACTTAGAACCCAAGATTACTCTCTGGCGCAGGCTTTCCTCTCGGGACTGCGAAGTCAGATGGAAATCTTGCTTGTCAAACCCGCAATAAACAAAATTGTGTTTGAGAGCGAGCGAAGTACAAGCTTTGGATTCAACCGGGCCAGTGATGGGTTTATGCCCGCCATTTTGAGCATTAATCGGGCGTTTATCCAAATTGCCAGAGCATAAACCCATCACAGCACCGGGCATTTCGGGGACTTTATCGGGGTAGGGTAAACCGTGAGCAAATGTTAGTGCGCATGATGGATTCTAGCGCTATCTTACATCTGACTTTAAATCTTTATTACCATTATATTTAAATATCACATGCCATTGTTATATGAATAGTTGTCTTATCCATGATAACTAAGTGTAGCTCTATTATTATAATGTGCTAATATTACATTGTTGCTGGTATTTCCTATAAAATCTTGTCATCAAACGAGCCTCTAAAAGAATATTTTAAAAAATAAAACGCAATTCCGGACTGGGATTTTCTTGTGTCACCAGTGCGATAACCAACTACACCACTGTTTTCTCTTGCCCATTGTTAATTGGAATCCTACTAATATTATAAACGCGAAAGTTTGTAAGAATGTATGTCTGGATGTCTGGATGTATGGATGTATGTTTGTTACTCTGCCACACAAAAACGGCTTAATGGATCTGGCTAAAATTTGGTACAGAGATAGATTATAGTCTGGAATAACGTATAGGCTACTTTTTATACAAGCTAATACCGTGGCTCCGCTCGCAAAGTCGATCGGTCGGGATTTCTAGATATATCATTGTTACTCTTTCACGTAAAAACGGCTGAATAGATCTGACTGAAATTTGGTAACGAGATTGTTTGAAGTGTGGAATAACATATAGGCTACTTTTTATACAAGCTATTACCCGCGACTCCGCTTACGGAGTCGATCAGTCGACCCACGGAGTAGATCAGTCGGGATCTATTATAGTTTAAATTTATCTCAAATAGAGATTGATGACCGAGTATCGTTCTTAGAGCTACGGGCCTAAGAGCTCAACTCTATCCACCGATTTTATCTTGGGTCTGGTTCCAAGTCTGGATAGCGCCATCAAATATTTATTATTCTATCTGACGACATAATCTATACCTTTACCTTACCTTTTCATTCTATCCTAGTGTTTAAGTTTATATTCAGACACAATTTGTAATTCTTTTTTTGAATAGAATTGACGTCGAACTAAGAACTTGTCTCGTCACTATTACTTAGCCACGAGAAGTAATTAGAGATATATTATTATATAGATTTTAATCTCGCAAAATATCTAGTCTTTAAGATGCTTAATTAAAAAAGAAATTGATCTTGCAGCCTTGAATAAAAAGATTTCATTTTATTCATTCATTTCAAATACATTCAATTTAGTTTATTGGATAAAGTAAATGGTATGTTAGTCGTTATAAAAATAAAGTGCCTTACTGCACAACTCTCCCGTAAGGAGGAAAGGACGACGGTAACGGCCATGTGACGGCCGATGGTGTACGGTCAGCGTCACAAGTAGATAATGATTGCACAGTTTTCTAATTGAAAAATCTGGAAGGAATTCTTAATAAATCAATCAAAATATTGTATTAGAGGTCAATAAATAGTTTAACAGCATTCGCACTAAGATAATACCAATAATTGTGCACAAAAACTGAAAATGATCGTCTACTATATTGATGCTGACTCTACGACGGCGACGCGATGACCTTTGGTGGTTATTTACGTTGCCTTGTCACTCTTGCTAGCCTTGCCTCACTTGCCTGTTGCAGTCAGTGCGTTCCGCCCCGTCACCCACGACACACCGATTTCTCTATCGATCGTCACCTGTTGTTTTCTAACCCAAGTTCATAATAATGAATATACAGCCTGTGTAATTTGTGCCTGTTCGCAAGTTTGTGTTTATTGGATTTTTTATATTTAGGTATGTTATATTTTATTAAGACGTGTAGTCTGTTTGCAAAAACTCGGACAATTAACCCAAGTCCTTGCAAGTTTCCTTAAACGTTCAATAAAAAATGTAAAATGTGGGTCTGTTTCATATAAATACTTTTTGTATTTAATGCTTCAGATAATCACTTTCACAATTCTACTTTTTATGCAATAACAATCACGTGACAGCATGTCAGCTGCTGTGTAACATTTGTTTAAGCAATGTTAGTTTACGTAGTGATATTACGAGTAAATGCCCATTTCAATTTGGTCCGTTGAAGTACCTAGGTTTTTTTTGGAAGAATTATTAAAATATCTCCAATGTACAGACACAGGTACTTTACAATTATAATATATAATAGTATAGATAGACATGAAAACATTTCTATATAATACTAAATAAATATTACAATACGATTCTTGAACATTTTTGAAACGCTGAGTAGGTACCTATGTTTTTAGTAGGTGATTAAATGTGGTAAATACGATACCTATAAGTACTTATCTAGAAACCTGTTTTCTAATGTTATGAACGGAAAACCGGATTTCTATACTTAGGTATAAACATCTTTGTTATTGCGAGTATTTACCAGCTTGAACTAAAAATACGTCCAGTCTGATAACATCTACAAGTGATTAATTATAGAGTAGGTTTACATGTACATTTGTTTAGGTTTACATTTTGAGGTGAGGCGAAATCTAGCCCTGGCTAAATATGTTTTTTTGGTGTTCCGCGGTAACTTAAACAATTCTCAAATTTTGGAATCGTTGAGATTGCTTGTTCCGAACACAATTCCTTTCCTTCATTCCGCACGATGAAAAAAAGGGGAAGAACATTCGCTGTGCCGGTGCCTCGAACCAATTTGCTGCAGTATGCTCCTCTTGTACGAGCGATACACATACTGAACAGTGTATCACGAAGTACAGATAAAAAAATGTCTAGATATTATTATACATAAGGAAAAGTACATTGTCGTATTGAACCTATTCTGTAAAGGCGATGTATCTATAGATGTAGGTAAAAAAGGTTCACGCGGGTGGAGCCCCGGGAATAGGCTAGTACATTTACAATATCCCTCTATACACTTTACATCGTAACGCCATCATCAGATTAACAACTCATTGTCATTACTGTCTAATTAATATGTATCTATTGTTAATTGTTACCCGGATGTCTCACACTTTAAAATTATGTAATTAGACTATCAAAACCTGTTTACATGCAAAGTTACGCGTTTAAAATAAACTTACCTAAAGAAGTCATAACCATCATACCACTTTGAAAAGTCCAAAGAATTAATTAATCTAGAATGTAAATGAAAATTAACTTTTCATAGTAGGCGGGTAGGTATAGGTATGAGAAGAAGAAGGAGGCCATCTCGAAGCCGGAGATGGTCCTTGGTCAATCGGAGTGCGAGGGAAATGCCTCTTGGGGCACTTTACACCCGGGTGCCTATAGACCCGAAACCGCGGTTTTAGTCGGCTCGAGTTCGATATAACCACCCCCGATGGCCAGGGTGGTCAAATGGCGAAGGATGTGCCTATTGGGTAACCATACACCCCATAATTAAGACCCGAGATGGCGTGCGGTTTTAGTCAGGTCGGTCCCGACATAACCACCATGGCCGGCGGGGGTGGTATCCATAGGGATTTCGGTACGATAAAAAAGGGTGGTCAAGAGGCGGTCCATGGCTAACAGTTTCTTACGGAGAGAAAAATTAGGAAAGTGATGTAGGTAGAAAATTTTCAGAAAACTTAACGCCTTGTTTCGTATTCCACGCGAGCGGAACTTTGAGCAATAGCTAGTGATTTATATTCTATAGTTCATATAGCAACGGTGATATTATTTGATCAATACACTTGCACGCGTTTTGTATTTAAAAAAAAATCGACAGAAGTTGTAGAGGTAGGTATTCTTTTCGGCAGGCTATCCGGCAAAGTGTCACCCTCACAATTTCATCACCTTAACCTCTATGTATTTTCATCGTTTTATTCTATGTACCTACTCGGTACTTTTCTCTATTTACCAGTCACGCCTATGAACATTAATTCAGGCCATCTTTATTCCAAATTTTATCTCTATCTGCCTAGGCGTTTCAGCGTCGAGGAATAAAGCCACCACACTACACACAGCAAGAATGGAAAGTAGTGAGACTAGTAAGTAATACTTCTTTCTAAATAAGTGAGCTCTTCTCTAAATTAATAGACGAAGATGATCACGAATGACAGATTTGTCTAACATGACCATTTTGTAATCAAAAGATTAAGATTACCTACTCTCTCGACACAGACAATATATCTATTGGTTTTATCTGAAACATCAGTCCGATTTACTTCAACGACGGTTTAGAATTTAACAAAAAGACGTTATCTAAACTTTAGATAACGTCTTTTTGTTAAGATTATTAAAAACAAATGACATATCTTTACTGTTTACGTGCAAATCCCAAGGAGATTCGGTTGACTTATTTTTGTCATGTCATGACAATAGACTAAATATTTTTAATTTTTAAATTTATTATATAATAAGAGCATTGAACTACCGTCATTTGCATAAAATTTAACGTTTTCGGGTTTTAGCGGACAATATTGACCAATGTGTACAGCTGCCTTTAGAACTAACAATACTTGTTGTTTATTTTGTTCGCCTCTATATGTTTTATGAGTCAATAATTATCTAAAACAAAACAATAATAACAAAAAAAAACGAATGCCCGTCAACAGTATTTGTATCTTGATGAAATATTTATTACTCAAGTGTATTATCAAACTAAGGTATGTGTTTCGTGTTCGTGTATACTTCGGGCATACCACTTTCGTTCCGCTACGAATTTATCACCGTGGTTAATTCTAAATATTGTTCTCTTGTAAATGTATTATCTTAACTGGACGTAGGTATTAGTTGACAGATTTTTATGGTTTAGTTCTACACTTTGATTATAGACCCTACCTGTCTCTACATATTGTAGACTATTATTATTATTGTGATGAGTGATTGAGATTGAAATAATTAATTTTTTTATGGAGATGACAAAAGCGTTGCAAATAATTTTATTTGGTATACAGATGTGCAGTATTGTAAGCAGAATATTAACTCCACAACTGTTCATTAACCAGCATGTGAGAAAACAATATGTAGAATTAAATGAAAGTAAAAAATATGAATAAGAATAAACAATTGTTCTGGCTCTACACGTTTCTCACCCACCGCAAATTTTAGTCATCTACAAACAAATTGGATTAATCATCCACATTCTTTTGAGAATGCTGCGTGTTGTAAATAAGGAAGCATGGGGCAACTCGTGCTTGTTTGTTTCGAACGTTTGTTTTAAACTATTTTTATTATAAGAAGCAGTAAAATGAAATTAGGAGTGTACGGAAACAGAAAATGGGAAATGGGATTACCTATTGCGTAGTTATTTTCTTTTTCCGTTAACATAATTATAAATCTATAAAACCGTTTAGTGTTTTTCTTTAAATTGAAGTTTATTTTTTTAATTTCTAAGACTAATTTACATGTACTCACTTTTACAAGTAGCATGTTCAAAAAACGGTGCAGTTTCATGCAAGTGCACGTATACCTTTGTTGAGGCTGTTCACCGTCTTATATTTATCTTTAATCTAGTTACATTGATTATTATTTCTGTGTCATGCATGCAGTATACGAGAAGTCGACAGCTGCTAGTACCAATTTTATCTCGTATCAAAATTTAACCTAAATGATATGCTGCGACTCGTTTAGTCCATGATTAGATAATCTTAAACAGTATCCATACAACGCGTATATTGTGTAATGTATTTAGAAGTTTTTCTTTATTCATTTCAGGACCACTAATACCAAAGATGTCGTACAGCGGTGGCAGAGTGACGAGTCAACTGCTATATGCAGTGACTGCGGCCGTCCTGGGGATGCTGCAGTTTGGCTTCAACACAGGCGTTATCAATGCACCTCGCACATTCATTGAACTATTTATCGTGCAACAGTACAAAAACGCCAATGCCGGTCTAATATTCAGCGTAATCGTCAGTATATTTGCCGTAGGTGGCATGATCGGGTGCCCTCTTGCAAACTGGATGATGGGAAAATATGGGCGTAAGAAATCGCTACTTTTTAACACTGTATTTGGTATTGTAGGAGCTCTATTGATGGGATTTAGCGAACTGGCTAGGTCCGTCGAAATGATCATAATCGGCAGGTTTTTAATCGGCATTAACTGCGGTTTCGCCACTACAGCCTCACCTACATACGTGTCAGAAATATCACCTGTGAGATTGCGAGGGGCGTTCGGTACTGTAAATCAGTTAGCGGTGGCCTTTGGATTGTTAATGGGACAGATACTGGGTATTGATATGATTTTGGGCAGTGTTGATGGCTGGCCATGGCTGCTTGGATTGGCGATTATACCTTCAGGGGTTCAGGCCGTTATGTTATATTCAGCGCCCGAGAGTCCTTCTTACTTGTTGATCTGCGCGCAGGAAGAGGAGAAGGCAAAAGAGGTGTTGACTTACATCCGAGACACGATGGAAATTGAGGAAGAGTTGAGTGACATGTACGCGGAAGATGCCGCCGTGAAGCAAGAGCAGAAATTCACAATTTCGGATCTGTTTTTGATCCGTTCACTGAGACGACCGCTCATAATTGGTGTTGTGATGCACTTGTCCCAACAATTGGGCGGTATAAACACCGTTTTGTACTACTCTACGACAATATTTCAAACTGCTGGATTAACGGAGGAAACTGCTAGATTGGCTGCAATAGGTGTCGGTAGTGTGCTTTTCATAATGGCTTTAGTATCAATTCCGTTGATGGATCGTCTTGGTCGGCGCACCCTGCAGCTATGGGGACTTGGCGGTATGGCCGTGTTTTCAGTGCTCATGACTGTCGCCTTTTTCACATACAAACAAAATACTATAATGAGTATATTTGCAGTAATCTTCACATTCTTATACGTCGCCTTCTTCGGCGTGGGCCCCAGTTCAATCCCTTGGATGTTGCTCTCGGAACTGTTTACAGCTGGAGCCAGAAGCGCGGCGGTAAGCGTAGGGGCTTTGGTTAATTGGCTGGCGAATTTCATCGTAGGGCTCACTTTTATTCCGTTGTTGAAAGCATTAGGTAACTATGTGTTCGTGCCCTACACCATCCTTCTCTTAATATTCTTTACATTCACGTATCTGAAGCTGCCTGAAACAAAACATAAGACGATAGAAGATGTGACAGATCTCTTTAAGGATTAACATGAGTAGGTAGAGTAAGCGACATTCCTTAGATTTAAGCGTAACCAGTTTGCATAGTTGCAACACTAGTACACATGATATTTTGATAGAAATTGTATTCAATTCAAATTCTAGACTATCTCCTCTTCTTCTTTCTACCAATTTGTATAAAAAAAGAAAGACTGAACATCTCATTTATTATAAAAATCTTTTAGAGATTCTTCATACCTGATATTAATATAAATAACGTACTTATTAAACAATAAAATTTATAACCTATGAGTATTTAAGTAAAGTTATAGTATATTTATAAATGCACTCTTTAGTAGTAATAAAATTAATAGATTGATAGAGAACTAAATAATGAGTCTAAATAACACTGTTGTATGATAATGACACTTTAGCAAATGATTCATAACTTTGTCTTGTTTACATTGAATAAACAAGGGCCTCACGTAACGTCATGGTTCCATACAAATGAAATTTTGTTTAAATCTGAATGCGATATAGCACTATTAAATTATAAATAAAATATTTAAATTTATAATATCATGAAGTTTGAACATTGTGCAGAATAAGACTGCAAACGGCATTCTAAACGAGCCCCTAGAAACCAAATTTTATATTATTATTTATTGGATTCATGACCTAAATCTTTGGATTGTAAATGAAACTATATTTGTATGGATTTTTTTAAGCCAGCTAACCGGGTGCACACGTTGGCCTGACATACGCCAATATTTGTTGTGTGCACAGAAGATAAAAATGACGGTAGTTCAATGTTCTGATAATAGTTTATATATACAGTGGCGTACATTGGGTTACGTGTTTGCCCAACGTGTGCAGGTGGCATTAGAATAATTCGGTAGATGGCAGGACAAGGTTTCTGTTTCATATTATGCGTTTTGATATTAATTCAAATAGGTACCAGCTGGTTACATTTATATTTAGAATTTTAGTATTATTATTGATTACAAAACGTACCTGTTTTATCAACGCACACTTTATTTTACAATTCGGTGATTTTTTTATAATAGTATTGTGGTGCCTTAACTTTATATTTGAAATCAATCATGTGAATAGGCCACCGAGCATAATATGCTAATAACAAATCAAGCAGATTGAGCAAATTATGAGTGGTCAACTTGGCCCAACAACCAAATTGGTAATGTTTCAAAACATTACCAATTTCAACTTATTTCAAAACCAATCAGAAAGCACCCGATAACGGCAGATTTGTGCAATGATAAATAAGCAATTGCTTATTTGCCACTAATTTATCTTGGTAGAATTTAAACTGCTGAGATTACAAATTTGAACTTTTGCAGTCGATTCCTTAATTTTATCGGTTGATTGGACCACTAAAGAACCCTAATGGGAGAAAATATGATTTTTTTTACGAACCCGTGATGAGCCACTAGTGATGTCATAGAATTATCGCTAGGGCACTTTTTCAGTGACGAATGAGGGCTATGATCAATCACGCTTGCCTAGAAATGGACTTGAGACTTGTTACCAGGTTATATAGCTCTCCGGTAACACAGACTCAGGCAGGGAATTCCACTCGGCAAAATGATGATTGGAATATCCACCATATAGTGGTGGCGTGTCATCGTTGGTGAATCTTAATCTGCCTTAGGAAAAAAACTTACTTATACATATTTGTGTGACCAGCTACTCGATTTCCAACCATGTGTCTGTGTGTATATGGATGATTTTAACTTCGTCAGCAGCTCAATAAAATTAGTATTAATAAATTGTTATTATTGTATATTTATATGTATCTTAGTATTGCAAATTCCATTCCAATAATGTATTTGTTTAAGTTTTGTTTTGTAAATATCGTTTCTTGTTACCGACTAACGATCTTGTTAAATTTATAATTTAAAGCAAGTGTCCTAAAACCTCATAGAATAGACGCTAAAGCGAAAAACGCTCACATTATAACCATATGCCTCACACAAAACAGTGACGTAATTGGTCATAATTTTCAACAGAAATGACCTAAAAGTATATCAGTTTGCAAGTATATCATCGCGTTGCGAATGATGTTGAGCATCTTTACAGCTTAAGCCTTTCCTACGATGCATTTTCTCTCGATTTTACATTCCGTGTCGTTTAGTATATTTTTTTATTAGTTTTAAGTCATTGTCCAAGATCAGTCAAGTCAAGTTGTCAAGTCACGCACTAAACGTTTATTATTAAAGCTTCACACATAAGTCGCCGTTGGGTGGCGCAAACCGCAGGCTTATGCTGACAAGCTTTTGTTTTGAATTTGCTGTACAAATTAGACACAAACCAAGCCTTTCCAACAGCTTTTGTATATAGAGGCCATTGCACTATACTTACAACTTAGTCAACTGAAAAGCACAAAGTAAATTTTATTATTTATACTAATTTATGTTCTTTGATCGTTTTTGAATTTTAAAAAGATTTTCAAAAGATATTCGATTTTTCAAATCTATCGAAATTGTTGCTAGCTTATAAAATATTTAATAAAAGAACGATTACCATCTCACTTTGGTCTAAGCCACCTCATTTGATTGGCTACCAGCACAGAATAGATTAATAGTTCAAACAGTAATGCGTGCACTAGATTTTAGAAATCAGATAGGTGGATGGATGAATCCGTCCCTGGTAACACTTTAATGTAATATATTTATCTTCTCTCTGCAAATGCAAGCAATGAATTATAAAATATTTTTAAAATAAGTATCTATTCCGAATTTGTAAATATTTCTTTTTTTATTTTAATCATATACGTTTTATAGAGAATATGATTCTTGTTAGATGTACCTACCTAGTATGTATTAAGTATGACACTATATTGTACCTAAAGCAAAGTGTAAAAATGAAAAAAAAAATAACGAATTTAATTCGTCTGTTGATATTAAATTATTCATATTTATTTACTGTGTTTTATTGTATACAAATGGTTTAATATACATATAAGAGATGCGTGACTTGTACAGAAAGGCATACCTAGTCAAAGCAAAATCGATCTCAGAGTAAAATCCCATCGCACATTGGGCGGTGGTATCCAAAACTCTAATGCATTAAAACGAAGGTAGTTTGATATAACTTTTATTTTGTATGCAGGTTAGATATTCCCACATCTGTTGGTGATATTTATAGAGCAAGAGCCCATGAACGCCAGACCTTCGTTATTTTATAAAAGCTGAAAGTTTGTCAGCGCATGCTCCTAATACAGATAAGAACGATGGCCCATTATGAAGTTCGGGTCATGGTGGCTTTGGCAGATACACGGTATTAAAGGGTAGCTGTAGGAGCGAGCGCAGGGTAGTGGGTGTGAGTGACATGGCGAATCAGGTCTATTGCGATCCTTCACAGCCCATGTATTGGAATTACACGATTGGAATTATAATTCCATTTATATAATGCCAATAAATGCGCAGTGAGGGATCGTAATAAACCTAAAATTGGAATTAGAATTCCAATTTTATAATTCCATAATATGCGCAGTGAGGGGTCGCAATAGACCTGACTTGCCGTCTCACTCGCACCCACTGCCTTGCGCTTGCTACACTTTAGTACCGTTTATCTGCCAAAGCCACCATGACCCGAACTTCATAATGGGCCATCGTTCTTACCTGTATTGGGAGCATACGCTGACAAACTTTCAGCTTTTATAAAATAACGAACGTCTGGCGTTCATGGGCTCTTAGTCCATTAGATTAATGAGTATGAATGAGATGTTAGTCATTCAACGGATTGACATTTTAAAATAGATATGATCCGTTTTTTGCATTCGCGAGAGCGCGAGCGTAATGAATTCCCGTCCCGTCCTGATATCCCTGATATTTCCTAATAATACAAAGTTGAAAGGTGAAATTGGCAGTCGGTGCCGTAAAAATCAATTTTTTTATACTACTTAGGTGGCAGACAAGCACATGGGAAGCGGTCACCGTGGCCTATATACGTGTGCAACATCAGCTGTCACACTCGAGGAGTAGGTACCTATGGATTTTGTAAAAGATTGTTTTTTTTTGTTTTGTAAAGGATTTATAAGGAGAGCGGACCCTGAGGCTTCCAAGTGTAAGCAACAGACTGGCGCACGGAAGAGATAATAAAAGATTTATATGATAGGTACATCGATAAAAGTTGCTTTTATTGTTTTAAGATAATGATTACTTATAGACCTATATAGTATAGACTCTAGTTGTCGCCACATATAGCTGAGAACAGTTGCAAAGCTTCATTTTGTTCTTCCTCTTCCACTTCACCTTCCAGCCAGAACGTCTCCATCATGCCTTTACCCTGTACAAGAGGAAAGTAGATATTATTACAAAGGTGTATTGGTAGTTTACTTTTACTGTTTACTTTTAAAATTGATACCTATTTATATGACCTGTTTTTTATACTTTGTAGGCAGCAGACAGGCACACGGCCCACCTGAAGGGAAGCGGTCACCGTGGCCTATGGACGTGTGCAACACTAAGAGTTCACACACGCGCTGCCTACCCTGAAGGGAAGGGGGAGGAGGGGTACAGTGAGCTCTGGCTAGGTAGGGTTACTTACCAGCGGAAACACAACACGATGGTTATTTATGTGAGATGATAAAAGTTACACGGACTGTGTAGATCACACAATCGAGTTAAATACTTTTAGTCATCATCATTATCTTCCGAGCCCTATCCAGATTAGGTTGGGGTCGACTTTATAGGTATTAGAGGTAGGTAGGTAGCTGTCGAAATGTGGGGGTTCCGCCTACATTTCTTGGGGATATAAATACCTACGTAAATAAAAGCGTAACCTTGACTTTGATATTTCCTCGCTGTCGAAGCCGGAACCTGCCGGCTGGCAGTTGAGCAGCAGACACAGCTGATATCTGAATACGACCCGGCTGGAAGAGAAACACCATTTTGGTTAGACCGCTTAAAGTTCCAGGCTTTCGATATAGTAGTACTTCTCGTCGGGCAGATGACTTGGAGTCTGTCTGCGATCGGCTTGCTAGGGTTTTGTAGAGCGTTTCCACTATCGCACATCGGATTTACTATTCTTATAGAGACTATTCATCTTCTGGAGGTGCTATCGATGGCACGAGCAGCACGAAACTTATTCAATAGGTATCTAATTACATATTTGGAGCATAAAATAATCAAAAAGCCTAGATGTTTTTCATCATTCAACCATTAATGCCTAGGTACTTATGGGGAACTCAGATCAAGTCGGTTTATTCTGCAGGTTTCCTAAAGTTGGTCTATTCTTCGGGTTTTCCTTGCCATGCCATGGGAAAGGTTCTACCACTATTCAATTGTCAAGGTAAGCTATCTGTTTTTTTATTTGATAAAACTCAAGATACGAGACCTATCTATTTACTTATGAGTAAGTATTTATGTACATAACATACCTCCGAAGATGTTTGCATCCTGCTGGCCGTGTTAACCGTGTCTCCCACGAGGCAGTAACGCGGCAGGCGCAATCCTAACACTCCAGCCACTACTGGGCCCGTGTGAATACCTATCGATAATAAAAAAATTGTTAACAAACCGCCACACGTGTTTTTTTTAAAAACTTATATACCTATTCTTTAAAATAAATATAATATAATAAAATACCAATAGTGAGAACAGGTATAGCTCTCGAGATTGCGAGTGCAGCACTAGCAGCAGAGGCGGCGTGCGTGCGACGACGCTCTGGAGCACCCGACACCAACATATAGACCGTCCCAACGGTCTCCACCTGCAAATTTTAGCTACATCGTAATAAGATCTTCGATGATAGGACTTCGTAAATCTATAAAAGGTAAATTCTGTTCAGACTGACTAGAACGGAATGCGAGGTGGTCCTTCGGACATTTATTGGCATAATGTCCTTTGGTACCACACTTGAAAAGGGTAAAAGTATTTGTCTTCAATAAAGGTAAGTACGAGCACCGACTGCCGACCATTAAGCTTGAATTTGGATCACTGGGACTTTGCCAGATAACAGGTATTAAAAGTGTATAAGACTGGAAATGGTGGTTATCACCTATAAAACATGCGAGCGCCTAAAGTGATGCTCGTAGCAAGCACTCGTATAGAATAGTTTGAAATTAAGCAAGAATTTCTAATGGGTAGAAGTGATGGTAATAATAGTTACCTTATACACGCCGGGGTGCGAGGTAAATGCTCTATGGACCACCTTACACCATGGCGTCAGAAGAACTTAGACGGCGTGTGGTTTTAGTCGGTAAGAGTCCGACATAACATGCCCCGCTGGCCGCGGGCATCCATGAGGATTTCCGTACGGAAAAAAAGGTACTAACCTTATACACGCGGTGTGTGTCCAGTAATCTGTCAATCCTGGAGTACACGTCGTTCATATAATCAACCGTCTGCATGACGTCCGCACGTGTGTCTGCTTGCGCTAACTGCACGCCGCAGAAGATTATTGTAACATTCTCGAACGCCTGCAATTAAACGAACTTTGTACCTTTGTTTGGCGTTTAAGTATTTAAATATGGAAGTAGATAACATTTCAGAAAGTAAGTAGGGTCATCATCAACTTGGCAGCCATGTCCCAGTTACCCGTTGCCAGTTCCTAATGGCCCGATGTCCGATTTTTTTTATTGCTGTGTTAGTTTTTCCGGGAGCGACTGCCATCTGACCTCCCAACTCTGAGAGGAAAGCCTGCGTCAGATTAGTAAGGTCATTTGATTCAATAGGTTAATTGATACCTACCGATTTCTATCACTGATGAAAACTGCTCAAAAATCTCAGTTGTCTGATTATTTAACACGTCTAAAAATGATAGGTAGATACCGCTCCGGCGGTACAGCGGTTGCGGTCGGTCTATAGTAGGTATGTAGAGTCAAGTTAGAAAGTCATCTAGTTTATAAAACGTGGCTTGATCTTCATAAAAACCAGATACTTAGTATGACCTCTACATAAATAACTACGCGCTGTGATGTCGGCTTTGTTAATCGAGATCTTCTCTAGCTTGTAGTAGGTACAACATACCTACTTAACTCTATATAAAACTTAGGTATAAATGTTTCACCTGACAAGCGCCCATAGGGTCCTTCCCCGCCCTCAAATGATCCGCAATGCCTTTTGGTATCATGGAATACAAAAGCTGGTCTCCTCTTTTCTTCCATTGATCCAACAGTCTACACGACTTTTCTAGAGAAAGACTTCTGGTCTCCGCTTTTTCAAACAGCAGTTCTAACCGGGAGAGGTGCTGCCAGCCTTGCAGAAGCATTTCCTTCGAAAGACCATGCCCGTTCATATCAGCGAGGAATAAGTTTACTTGGCGTAATTCATCAAGGTCGTTGAATCTGAAATAAGTAGGTAGGTATATTATCATCATTGAGTAAGTCCCGGTCGAATCCAAGGCTCACAATTCAGTCTTGGATCCGCTTTTACTCCTTCGCTTTGCATGGTCTTGGGCGGCCATGGTAGAGAGAGACCATTGCACGCATATCATCATTTACGATGTCAAGACACCACTTCTTGGTCTACCCCTTCCACCGAGGCGATAGGTGGCATGACCTGACATGTACCTATCTCGAAAGTGTCCGTACGAATGAAGTTGTTTTTTTCTTTCTGAGATTTGTTATCTTATAATTAGGTGGGAGTGGTATAGATATAGTCACACCTGTATTTGCCCGAAGGGATCGGCAGAGTGGTTTTTCAATCCAACATAATAGATAGCGCATGTGCTGTCGCCGATCGGGAAGACAGAGTCAAAAACCTTAGATAACTGGAAAAATAAAAATGCACGTACATAGGACTGCACAAGAATATAAGTGCATCAATTTCTTCGAGTAAATAAATGGGTCCACGCAGCAGTATGGATCGCCCGCCGTGTGATCCTCGTCTGGCCTCAGTGCAACCGCGAGTACGGTAGTACAGCAACTCCAGGTCAAATATCATTGTCTGCATACACACCACCTGGTTTCCAAACATCAAACAATAGTCAAATGATAGGGTAATCTACCATAATACTTATTAAACTAGGGGAAAGTAAACTATTCTCATGAGAAAATTTCATAATTTACTCCCTTAGGGGTGAAACTTCCTTAAATTCTTCTTAGTGGATGCAACTGCCAATATTTAAAGTTTGATGAATCAGTTAGTTGGACGGGTTTGATTTTATTACCTAAATAATTAGCTTCATACCCTTGGGCAGGTCATCCAGCTTGGTACGAGTAGAAACAAACTTTGAGAAAAAAGTCGCCCGAAGGATCCAGTTAGGTTGGGCAGCATTTAGCAAACTACGTAGGGTTTTCTCCTCACCCTTCCGCAATGCCTCAAATCGAAGGCCTTGATGCGGAAGGTGGAGAATCGGGTGGTATCGCGCACATTGGGACAGGCCTATATAATATGTCCAGCAGTGGACATCAACAGTCTAATTCATTGATTGATTGAAATGACTAGCATCAGGTAACAATAAGTTATAACTACCTATGTCGATATGCCAGATTATTAGTACAAAAAAGTATCTATAGTAGGTACCTACCTTGTCCCAAGTGAATGACACTTTTGGTTTCCGCAAACGTAATATGTCGGAGATAGGCGACTTTTCCATCTTGTTATAAGGTCCTCCCCAGGCTGCTACCAGCTGTAAGTACAAACGCGGTGATGTAAAAGGTTTGGTAATAAAACCATTGAAGAGTTCCTAAATCGAATGTCAGATCATCTCGATGGTGGCACGGCAATTTACTGTACCTATTGTGGACGGGATTTATGAAGTTTTAACGCAATATTAATTTTCATGACCCCTAGCTAAACAGTTTGAAGATGGTCACATGCTTGGCCAGAGTATTCTAAATCAATTCTTTAGAGTACATTCATTATACCATAAAATCCTGTGTTGGCAATGAAACAGACACACTTTATACAACTCGTATTCATGAGCGTTTTTCCTTTTTGTCCTCGTAAAATCTGTTTCTTTCTTTCATGTTTTCATATTACAAAACTTGTGACATCACAGACTTGCTAACATCTTCCATATCGATATAACAAAATACAGAAGCGTATTTGTTTGTTATCACTTCACGATGAAATGACAAAAGTTGGAGACCATTAAACAAGTTTTATTTTGTTTGCTTCCCCAAAAACAGCAAGATAAATAACAGATTATTTTTATTACGTATTCAGTATTCAGACGCTGTGATGGAATCATAATAGTACCTAGTCCTCTAAATGATGAGCGGTTACCAACGGTTTGCGATGCGACTTTAGTGTGCCATTCGCGTATCGCCATCTACAGAGGAAATCGTACCTGCTTACGATCTACGCCACAACAGCAACAAAGCCGTGAAGAAACACCTTGTGGGTTTAGTCGGTTCAAGTCAGAGGTATCCATATCACTGTTTTGCTCTGATGAGGTAAAGGCTTAGATAGTGTGAACGTGTACATCAGGTAGTTTGAAACGTACTTTTTCTCCTGCCCCGAGAATATTCATTCTTCTATCCAGCAGTACTCCAAAAGGGAAGAGCTGCAGGAGCAACGATGCTGGGACCGCCGGCAAGGAACACGGCAGACTCTTACGGAGCATCAGTGACTGGACCTGCAATTAAATATATAATATCATTTTGTACGACGAATAGACTGATGGACCAGCCAGATCTGTGAACGGAACCTGGAATGAAAAAATGCGCAGGGTGTAGCAACACATGCTATGACATATTATGAAAGGCCTATATCTGGCAGTGGACTGTAATAGGTTTATTGATGATGACGCGACGACAATCAGAAGACCTTTAATACTTTAAGACTTACAACGTAGGACATGACCATCATTACCACCCATTCACCCAAACTTACGCAATAAGATGGTAAGCTATTTTTTACTAGAACATCTGAAGTAGATTGGAATATTTCAGATGTGCGTACTACATATTTATGAACTCATCCATTTACTGAAGTGTTTGGGCCCAAAGAAACCTTACGTAGGTATATTGATATGTAAATTCAAGTTATACTTACCTACTTAGTGTTTTTTTCAGAGATACGGTTCAGTGTACGATTAACATTTCTTTAGCCGGTAGGTATAAGTATAAAGGCATATATAAATGGAATGTTTTTGAGAATTGACGGATATTCAGGTTTCATCCCGAAGATACACCTGGTAAAGTTAAAAATAACGTTTTCATAACTAGTGATAGGTACCTAGTTGAACTATAAAACCCCTCTGAAAATTGATGTATCACTCAATCATTAAATTTGGCTTGCAGGTGAAGTTGACTTGATATTGGTAGGCCCCAAATACACAATTGATAATGAACGTCGTAATGGTACCTACTTGATAAGTAACTAACTACTAGGTACCTATTTTGTCTTTATAAATGCTGGCCACGTAACACAGCTTACCACTAGAGAAAACAATACGTATTTATACAGCATATTATTTATCCAAGGTTGTACCGCAATCCCACAAAGTAAACATCCCTTACTTATGTACCTGCCTGTACATATTACGTTTTATAACTTAGTTGATGGTATAATAAAACTCTGTACTGCGATACTGCGAATATTGTGCACGAGTAAGTAAATTGAATTCAGACTAGAAAATTGGCTTGGAAAAGCTTTTACTTCATGTTTGTGGTAAAAAGATAGGTATTGTACATATTCACGTATAAGTTGAGTTTTTAATACTTATAGCTTGTTGTGCCCCGCGATTTCAAATGTCGTACCTACTTATTCTATTTCATCACATCGCATTATATGTCAGTCTCTCTCATTTTTTTAGGCTCACTTCGTTGTCGTTGATTGTCCGTCTATCTGTCTGTCAAGATCTTTTTCTCAGATACGTATGGACCAAGAACATTAGAAATTTCCTTGTACTTGTATGGACGCATAAACTTGAAGCTGTGAAAAGATTAGACTTCTCAGTCATTGTAATCGAAAGATACAACCATAACTCGTAAGCGGCCTACTCCCATCCCTCAATTTTTCTGATTCGTGGTACGCGGTGTCCACTCTAGGACTCGATTGCGACCATATTGGTCTTTCGGTAGATATGGCCAGCTTACCGACAAATATATAAAAACTATACTTGCGCATTTCAAGAAATGTGTCCTATCCACCTTATATCATGGATATCTCCTGTGCTAATCACACTAATGATACTCCTGGCAAAGCGCTTGTTAGCAAATCAAGTGCTAAAAATAGAAATAGATACGCGTTCGTATGACTCTTAAACCTCACACCATAATTAAACCTTCTAGTTGTACAGAATATAATATCCAATTACAGCTCCCATTTATGGGTGCTAGTGTCCGTTAGCACCAAATTGGTCGAGGGTCAATTGTTGGCATTCCTACACCCATTGTTACCTTGTACTATAATGTTCATAAAGTACCTATGATGAACAATTGATATTAAATCGAATGACGCTTGGATGGTGCAATCTATATCAATATTATAAAAAAAACAAATTTGTTTGTTTGACATGGATAAACTCTGAAACTGCTGAACCGATTACTACTGCTACGCAAAAGCTTAGTCCGTCAATCAGTAGGCTTGTTGGTGAGGTTGACTTGGGAAGTGAAACCCAAAATACTTATATTTTTGAACATTGTGAAATCAAATTGCATCCGCGCGAAGCCGGGCAGCAACTAGAGCTATAAATTAGAATGTCTTTGTTAGTTAGACACTGATTGTAAATGTGTGTAAAGATAGAAATGGGAACGTTGTCCTATTAAAGATGCTATGTTTCATTAATACACTGTACTTTATAGATCATTCACTTAATTTTGTATTGTTAAAAAAGTAGCGCTTATTGCTTCCAATTTAGTACAGTTTCGAGAATTTATCTTAGATAGCTGTGACTTCATCAGCGTGCGCTTAGATTGAGCGTTTTAATTGTTTTTCGCGGCACCCTTATTATTTTTCTAAAATTAAATTGCCTGTGGCTTGTAAAATTACCTATTTGCTAGTGAAAGTCCCGTCAAATTCGGCCCAACGGTTCTCAAGATTTCCTAATCCAATCAGACGGAATGACAGATAGAGTCAAAAGTTTTTTTGTTGTTGTAACTACCGTGTACCGTACATTCATAATGCATTCATTGAAAAACAGTTATTTTAGACGGAAAAAACACTTCAATTTCATTTATTTGCACAGACATTTAATTTAAGTCGGTATAACTTGTTCTAATCGTCGAGATATTCATTCAATTTAGTTCAACGTGAAACACAAATCTCCCTGTGTAACAACTAATAGTCAATTTTATTTTGTGGAATACGGTGCGCGACGCGAAGTAATGGACCCGGCCACCATTCAAGCCTGCTATAAATTTTGAAAATCTTCCAATTGGGTGGAATACGATTCTATTAGCATAACAATGTTTGTCTGTAAATTGGTTTATATTATAACGATTTTATTAGCTTTTACTTGTTGCTAACAATGTGTTTCTTCTTCATCCCAACCAAGCCCAATCGTATTCGAAGCTTGCATTTTGGAGAAGACTCTACTTTTTTCTCCTCCGCATAGCGGATAGACAGGCGTAGGATGTTTTTATACCACTAAGGTGGCAGACAAGCACACGGCCCATCTGATAGGAACCGATCACTGTGGTCCATGGACGTATGGAGCACTAGGAGGTCACATTCGTGCTGCCGAACCTGGAGGGTATATATATATGTATACCTCTGACCGTCAGAGTCTGACGTAGTCAAAGCCTACACTCTACTTATAATTTGGGAGATTGGGGAGGGGATTGGAGAAGTTAAGAGTTTCTGTGCGGACAACGCAAGAGGCTTTGCTCTCCCCGTTGAATTCACTGGATCCGGTGCCAAGGCGTACATTGGGAGAAGTACCTTCCAGTATTCATCATCCTCGACTTAGTATTATCTGCTTACTTTTCCTCCTTTTGATTTGGCCACAGTTTTTAAAGAAATGACAGCCGTCTGACCTTCCAACCGAGGATAGTCTGCGCCAGAGTCGCACTGGCCTCCAGTAATAAAATTTGTTAAGTTATCTATGATGGTACTCACGTAGTCACTATTGTCGAACTCCAGCCGCAGCACCGCCACGTAGTAGGTTCCTTCCATGCTCTCCTTCACCACAGATACCTTCAGCTTCAGAGAGAATATGTCTTCAGCTATTTCGTACAGCTGACCTGTACACATCACAAATGGTAAACGCAAATTATTTCTAGTTATCTGCTTTTATAAATCTACTAATGGGTAGGCCATAGTGTCATACTTAGACTTGTTCGGTGACCCGTGAACCAGTGGTACTTTAGGGGACTGATTGAAGTATCATACTTACTAACCAAACTTAACTACTTAGTCAAAACTAACTCTGATCTCACTAGAAGTTTTGCGAGAAATTCGATATATTTATCATCTAATTATGTGCTATTTTTTGACATTAGGTAATCATCATTATCCTCATAGCGATTCTCCAGTTGCATCTAGATTTTGCATCTTAGAACCTTGAGTCCATTGGTTTTGATTAGTATGTTGGCTTTTCCAAAACAGCAACTACCGTCTGACCTCTTAAACCTGAGAGGAAAGCCTGCGTCAGACTGTGGTTTACCAAGTGCACCGACTACCAGGTGAGGTTGGTAGGGCCCTGCACATACTTAGTGCACATCCCTTTTGTTTTGACAGTAGATCTAAGAACAAACCCATGAGATAGTGCGTGTAGCCGGTCCTGCCGCTGCTGTACACCAGTTCGGCTCCGTGGCGGTGCGCGCGCGTCAGTTGCATGCTCGGGGAGCGCATGCGCGGGAATGTGAAACGCATGCGCTGGTGTATATTGTCCACAGACTGTAGAAATGTGCAGAAGTAACGGCCGGTCGCACGGATCATTGTGTCGTAACTGGTAACAGATTTAGTTATTTGAGACCTTGAATAAAAGACCTAAAGTAGAATGATACTATTTATGATAATTATGATATTCGATTGAGGTAGATTGAATAAAACGAAGAAATATTTAGCATTTTTTTAGATGTTCTCAAGAGAGATCAGTCCAAATGAAAGCCTAAGTCCAATCCTGTAAACTGTATTATTTATTCTTATAAAATATCTATGTATAAATTCACCACCATCATCCGTCTAAAACTGATAACAAAGTACATTATTGTCTGGCATCTGAGGCAATAGGCGTGATTAATTTGACACGAGATTAGTGACAGAAGGGTTAAGCCCTCCGATAAAGCATTACAGCGTAGCCTTCGCGTAGCCGAAACATTTCTTAGCGTAGGTAACGAAGTGATTGATTTTGTTCTATAGCGTGCTATAATTTGGACTTCCATTCAGGTGTATGGAAAAACGAATGGAGTCCTGCCAAGAGCTTCAGGGCTAACCGAAACTCATCTGCAAGCCGGTATTTGATTGATGGACAGAATGCGAGATTCACAAAATTCTAGAAATGCAAGATGTTGCATTTGCAAAAAATCATAAAATTGTAAATTAACTGTATCTATACATAGATTCAAGATTCAAGATTCAAGATTCATTTATTTTTTGTATAAACATGTGTTACAAAGTTGATGGTATTACAATATATAGGTAAGAAAGTGCCAACATGTTTTGCCCATACGGGCGTACAAAAATTTACAAGTCGAACAAACAAAATTCAAATTAAAGTAAAATTAATTTAACGGCAATATTACAATAATGTCATCAATAATAAAAATAAAATGTCAATGAAATATATTAAAAATAAAAACAGAAATGTCATTTATGTACCGTTTCAAAAAATGTCATTAAAGAAATCAGTAACATTGTAATAACACCTACAACCTAATACGTTGCCTAAGCTTTTTTTAAAAGCATTCATGCCTAGATCTTTCATGGTTTTAGGTAGTTTGTTATATATCTTAGGAGCTAGGCAAAAAATACTCTTGTTCATCAGTGTAGTTTTGGCACTTGTATTCTTAGCCTACTGGTATCCCTTTGACTGCGTGTAGAACCATCAGCTAATCGGGGAAATAGTTCTGGATTGGACTTTACAAAAATGGCAGTCTCATATATATATAGGGACGGAAGTGTCAGAATGTTGTACTTTGTAAAATATGGTCTGCAACTTTCTGTATTTTTAAGATTAAAAATAGACCTAATACAGCGTTTCTGAACTTTAAATATAATTTCCTTATCGGTGGAATTACCCCAGAAAATTATTCCGTAGCGCAGGATTGGTGCTACCAAACCGTGGTAGGCGGTAAGTATTAGTGATTGGAGAGAGTTTGAACAATGCGTAAGCCGAACTACTAACTCTTTTGCAAGTCTCCTCAATATGAGCCTATTGCCATAGTTGACAATAAACACTTGGGTTATGTTAAATGAACGATTCTGAACAACAAAATATTTTATTGGGAATTCTTCTCTGTTTCTTCGCGATGGACGCAAAAACTACTAAACGAATATTGTTGCGGTTTTTTCTATTCAAAAGATCTTGGATGGACTTAAAATCTGCCGTGTGTTTAAGTGCAATTGGTTGATTAGAATCGAAGATCTGATAAAAAACTGTAACCGATCTCTGTGTGGGTGAAGTCGCGGCCATCAGCTAGTAAGATGTATATAGATATAAGAAATTTAGTACATAGGTACCTACCTAAAGTTACAACACAATTACCACACGATAGTGAAACTATTGCCTATATCTCAGACCCAAAATCCACCAATCCCTGGGTGACTATTTCAAACAACCTATTCAGACGATAAGTCGCAAATTACATACTAAAGTAGAAAAGACCGATAAAAGGGACGGATTTTCTTTGTCAGCTGAAATACAAATCGGGAAAATATATTCATTACACCGTGACCCCAAAATGCCAGTGTAGATAATGACTTGGTATAAAATAACGCTCATCTTGAAACTTGGTGAGAGAAATTTAGTCACAGAAATTCTTTTAAGTCCTTTTCAACATTTTTTTATTAGTTTCTTTGTTTTAAATAAGTCTTGCACTAGGTTCACGGTGTTGTAGATAAGGTTTTGTATATAATATACATAGGTTACTTTGTGTTAACCTGTTGGAATGAAGCGAAATTAGAGATTTACATGTAAGTAAATTTAAAAATGTTGTTAAAAGAAAACTCTCCCAAAAAGCTTATTATAAAATTCAAGATTATTTGGATGATAAAGAAGCTTGGAAATGAACTGTTCACTCAACTATGTTACTCGAAATAACATTGTATCTAGACTAAGGCAATTGTTGTAAATAGACCAAAAAAAAACAGCCCGCTGAGTTTCTTGCCGGAGTCTTCTCAGGTCTGGGCCGCGTTTCAAACCGGGGTGGTCCATTTGCTTCTAGTTTTAAATATTTATAATTTTGACGTTTTGTAAGTTCCGCTTAAAATGGTCTATACAGAATAAATGATTTGACTTTGACTTTGACTTTGACTTTGACTTTGATGAAAAAAATTTTGTTCGAACCTGCCGAATAAAAATTTGTAAAAGTAAAGATCGTGTGGGGACTGTAGGTATATTGATGTGTCCATTAAATCGAAGATTTATTGTAATGATCTCTATTTAAGGGAGTTATATGCATTTGTTGGAGGTTACTCCAAGCCGATAGCAGAGCAAATTAATAAAAGTTACTTAAGTACATTGGTATCCCTTTTAAATGAAATGAAGCATAACTACACTCGAGAGCAATGAATCCGGGTCACTTAAACGAAGAAACTGGTTCTAACCTACGCAGACCAGGAACGGGCAGAACCAGGTGTACCACAGCACGAGAAGACCGATACTTGGTGAACACCATG
Source organism: Lithosia quadra (assembly GCA_963576445.1). Classification (NCBI taxonomy): domain Eukaryota; kingdom Metazoa; phylum Arthropoda; class Insecta; order Lepidoptera; family Erebidae; genus Lithosia; species Lithosia quadra. Next base: position 3,049,406 of record OY754882.1, read on the forward strand.
CTTCGAAATCGCTTTCTCACAGGAACTGAACTCACCAATCAGTTTCGACGCCTCGGAGGAAGTAACCCAAGTGCATGGACAGTAAGACGTCGGCTTGCTGAATCTAACTTAAAACCCCTTAGACCTGCAAACGGCCCTAAACTGGAGCGTGGGCATCGTATTTCGAGACTAAGATATGCCCTGTTTCCTATTTTTGTTTTAAGGAGAGATCAGCAGTTTTTTTCTTTATGTAATTTTGTGTTAATAAAATGTATGGTGACTCATATTTTTTTTACTTTCATTTAAGGAGTATTACATTGTCTATTAAATACAATTTATTGCATTAACCTATCATTTTTAGTTTCCGAGATTTTTAACATTCTTTAAGTGACCCGGATTCATTGCTCTCGAGTGTATAAAACATGTGAACTAACAGGATCACACAAAAAGACAGCACTTACCCATAGTAACTGAAAAACTTTACGAAACATCTGCCGAAGAAATGCATCACCTTTTCAGGAGTACCAAATTTCTCCCTCAAAGCATTCAACTTGTCACCGCTTACAAGACCGATACTGTTCAGACGTTGTCGGGTTGGAATACTGGAACCTCGACGTTTATATACATCTAAAGCAACAGTACAACTGGTTTTACGAACAGTGGAAGGTTTGCGAAAAGAGCTCCTTTTTCCACCTTCAGACTCTGGAGAAGTCGCTTCAGAATTATCTTCAGAAGGTGCAGCACTATCATCAACTTGTTCTAATTCAAGTATCGGTTTTTCAACAGGCTCTTTCACTGTGTGACTTTCAAATTTAATACCAGAACTGCGTCTTTGGAGTTCTCTACACACAACTGCCACATCTTCATTGATTCTACCTGTTGATGCAGCGATAGTTGGCCTGATCTCTTCTGAAGAATTATACGCGTCGATTTCCTTTTTCGTGACAGCGGTGAGGGCGTTCGTAGCAGTGAAAGGACACTTGTAGCTTTGGGTCCTATTGTCTGTGTGAACAGAAGCACTTCGCCAGCTAGGCTTGGATTTGAGGGAACGTTTTCGCGGCGCTGGACTTTCTGCTCTTGAGGTAGATGGACTGGCAGTATCTTTTGCTAGCAGTCGGGTGAGAGCACTCGCCAGGCGTAGCATGAGTGCATCTGGATATTGCTACAAAAAAAAGAATTTTGCAAATAGTGACGAATTTTGCCGAGTGATTTGAGCTAGGTATTGTGACACACTTAGATCTATATTCTTATACCAGTTGGTATAAAACGCGCGTCACTGTACCTGCCACAATTTATTTTAGTATCTTACTATGAATTAAAGAAGAATAATTCTTAAAAACAATGATTCCTATACGTTGATAGCCAGCCATGAGTTGATTCATCGATTCTAAATAGATGAGTAAAGTCGCTATTTATTTAGATGTTATCTCAGCGTATGATTTTTTATGATGCACTATAAGTTTAGTAATTCAGTAATAAAGTAATTTACGTAACTATTATGTTTTTTTTACATAAGTAAAACGACGTACCTGCGTAGCGCTGAAAACCGTATTCCGAGCTCCTGACTCTCGAAGAATAGTATCCCATATTTCTTCTCCACATTCTTCCTGTAAACAAATGAATCACTGAATGCGATCCTCGAAAAGAATTTTACAAATCGGTTAAGGCATTTCGAGTAATGGGTAAACATACAAAGATCGAATACTTCATTGACATGGCTATAATAGCTAGCATTCGACTGTTATGTTACGGGTCGTCGGATCCAATCCCCTTCAGTGTAAGTACCAATCTGTATGCACAAAGTTGTCAAATAGTTGTAAGATATTGTCGAGTTTCCAAATAAAATGAAGTGTGATATACAGAAGTAGTTGTTACGAGTGTTTAGGTAAAATTCGTCTAGTACCTACAATAGTTGTTAAACGCTTTTATTTAACTTGACCTGTTTGTTTGTGTCAAATCTAGTAATTGAATATTGACCCCCTGCCAGTGGACGGGTTGTTCTGATATTAGGCACATATACTTATATTTAGTTCTGGTATGAATATAGTTCACTGTGAAAAAAAAAAGAAAACCGAATATGGCCGCTTTTAGTGCATTTTTCTTTCATTTTTTTTTATTATAGCAACTGTGGGTCGGTGTTTCACTTTCTCTTAATATTCAAACATAAATTAGAAACGCTGTGCCTATCGCAATCATACTAATATTGTTGTATTTAGTATTCTGCTCGTGACATGTCATTGAATTAGGAGAGTGGGTAGGTATCTAATATTTTTTTTAATTTGGTCCAAAGACCGGTAGCTCTATTGTTTAGCATATCACGTAAAGGATTTCTGTATCTTTGGTCTATCTGCACGGTGAGGACACCACGTGATTACCAAATCCGAGCATCCAAACCACCTTCGATGGCCGACGGGGGCCGAGTAGTGAATACCGAAACTATAGTTTTTCTATTTTCTAAACACAAAAGGTTATCCACGCAATACACGGAAATATGGGGTCTTTTTTTCTATCACTTAGGTGGCAGACAAGCACACGGCCCACCTGGTGGAAGCGGTCACCGTGGTCTATGGACGTGTGCAACACCAGGGGCGTCACACTCGCGCTGCCGACCCTGCAAAACCTTCTAACCCCATATTGTATCTAGTCACTGGGGAAAACAACGGGGAAAGCAGGAATGTTTTTTTTAATGGATGTCCTTTTTCTTGTCGAATTATCTAGATAAAGTGTGACCTTGTGGGAACGTCGCCGCTTCATTTATCTCTGTCGTCGTATGTAGGTACTCGTGGTCTGTTTTACTAATTTTCATTTGGAATTTGTAACAATGTTCCAACACTCTTACCTAATTATTTACAGCTTCAACTTTTATTAATAGACCAGTGCCGATAGACTTTGAGACAAAATAAATTTATAGTAGGATGAAACCTGTTGTAAAAGGAAGAGAATATAATAAAAATGATAGGAAAAATAAATTACGGGCGATCTGAGCTCGGGAAGGGGGGAGGGGGGTGAGTTTTAAGGGTAAAAACGGTTTATCTCGATTTCCGGCAAAACTACAAGTCCTATGGAAAAGAGTTAAATGACAAAGTTGTAGGTAATAAAGAGACCTACAACTTTTCTATTTACACTTTTTTCACATAACCTCAAAAAGTATGTGAAAAATTCAAATAATCAAGTTTTTGGTTTTTTATTTTTATCTTAAGCAAAACAAATTTGTTTTCCACGAAATTTGGTGAAAACTTAGCTTTTTATGTCCCAAAGACACTGTAATTTTTTTTATTTGAAATACTCTTTTTTTCAGCTTATTTTGACTAAATATCGAAAAACCACCCCAATTTTCAATCGAAAAATCTCACGTCAAAATATCAGCTTTTTAAAAAAAGTCAAAGAGTTTTTTGTTCTTTGAAATCTCTTCTTTCTGATAATGTAAAAATATATATACATTGCTATGGTAAATGTTCTCAGAAAATGCAAAGAAGAAAAACTCGAATTCGAAATTAACATTTTTGTATTTAGTCATTTCCTCGTTGAGGTGGGATGAAAAGTTACATGTTGCACTATAACTTCATGGTTGCACTCGAGTGCAAAGATTTTTCACCTTGTGCTCTTTTGATTCCCTCGCTAAAGCTCAGGGTTCTATTTTGTGAATCGCTCGCTGCGCTCGTGATTCAAATTATGAACCCTTCGCTTGCTCGGTCATCAAAACTGAGCACGCGAAGGGTTCTAAAAATTGAACCCAGATCTTTAACGAGGGAATCAAAAGTGCGCAAGGTGAAAAATCTTTGCACTCGAGTGTAAGACTCGAGACTATGAAGCTATAGTGCAACACGTAACTTTTCATCCCACCTCAGCGAGGAAATGACTAAATACAATAATCACAAAATAGAACCCTGAGCTTTAGCGAGGGAATCAAAAGAGCACAAGGTGAAAAATCTTTGCACTCGAGTGCAACCATGAAGTTATAGTGCAACATGTAACTTTTCATCCCACCTCAACGAGGAAATGACTTAATACAAAAATGTTAATTTCGAATTCGAGTTTTTCTTCTTTGCATTTTCTGGGAACATTTACCATAGCAATGTATATATATTTTTACATTATCAAAAAGAAGAGATTTCAGAGAACAAAAAACTCCTTAATTTTTTTAAAAAGCTGATATTTTGACGTGAGATTTTTCGATAGAAAATTGGGGTGGTTTTTCGATATTTAGTCAAAATAAAGCTGAAAAAAAGAGTATTTCAAATAAAAAAAATTACAGTGTCTTTGGGACATAAAAAGCTAAGTTTTCACCAAATTTCGTGGAAAACAAATTTGTTTTGCTTAAGATAAAAATAAAAACTTGATTATTTGAATTTTTCACATACTTTTTGAGGTTATATGAAAAAAGTGTAAATAGAAAAGTTATAGGTCTCTTTATTACCTACAACTTTGTCATTTAACTTTTTTCCATAGGACTTGTAGTTTTGCCGGAAATCGAGATAAACCGTTTTTACCCTTAAAACTCACCTCCCTCCCCCCTTCCCGAGCTCAGATCGCCCGTAATTTATTTTTCCTATCATTTTTATTATATTCTCTTCCTTTTACAACAGGTTTCATCCTACTATAAATTTCTTTTACTTTTTACCATTTTCATAGCTATCTGCACTGGTCTATAATTAATTTTGTTTTGTTTAGTTCTAAGCAGTTAATAGAACAATAATTGCATTGCAAGTAATTAAATTTTTAAAAGCAATTTGTTAGTACATTATGTTTTACTACAACGACAGCTAAACCGCCTCCGTGAAATAGAACATCTAATAACAGAACTAGGTAGGTACCTATAGGGTCGTAGATGTTTCGTTCTTGCCTCCTACACATGGGATAATCTATTTAAATTACTATGAAGCCTATTAATATAAATAAACCATAGGAGAGCTGACCCTAGGCTCTAAAGAACTACCATCTAATTTAAGATTAACAAGCATAAACCTGGAATCAAACATAGGACATCACGCACAGCAGTTACATTCGCTACTGCTGGACCTTTGTATCAGTCTATTAACCAGGGAACTAGAACGTCTCCCTCCAGTGCTGTTTGATCACCTGGACTGCACGAAACTACTTAAGGATTTACTCCTAGTTCAAGAAGAATTGAAAAAACCAGATCATTTGCAGTAAAAATATGCTTTTCATAAAATAGCAACTCACCACTATGAAGTGTTGAACACTTTCCAGTAACCAGCCGTACATCTTGTTTTTTTTATATAGGTACCTAGATAATTAAAATTCCTAAAAGACGCTACAGTTGATAATTTGTGAAACAAAAAGTAATGATTATGAAAATAATTTTTATTGGTGATATTTTGGAAATGTGGGTGCTAGCAACTCTGCCTACCCCTTCGGGGATATAGGCGTGAGTTTATGTTATGTTATGTTATACTTTGGAAAGTAATTAAAATGTCTACATCTAAATAACGGGTTTTGGAGGTAAAGCACCGGCTCATAAATTTAGCAATATAAGAAAACAGAACAGAAATTAAAAAATAAACTAAACCAAGAACTATTAATTGAATTTTCTGTTATAATTTAAAAAAAAATACGAAAGCGTAAAGAAAACGAATCATGCCCAAAATCACATATCTCCCTGAATTGCTTGTCATTCGAAAATCTACTCTAATAGTTATAAATTAAGGAACAACTTTATTAATTACTTTACGAGTTTTAGTTACACCGTTTGTTTTACTGTAGTCGACCTTTGGCCGCCCGGGTTGCGGTTATCCTGCAAGGCTTTCGCGCGACTACTGAACGTATAAGGGAGCGAACTCGTTGGTACTTAATATGCTGTACCTATCGCAACCCTCTAGGACTGCTTATATGCGTCGCCTAGAAACAAGTATAGTGTACGGCATCTAACTTGGCAAGGTTTTGGAGTAGTGGGGTCCACACTAATCCAAAATCTGTGGCCATGTTAGATGCCGCGCAATATATAATATTTTCATAGATATTTATTTATCAAGATTATTTTTATGAAGACATAAGTTGCAGTGTTGCAGTTGACCGAGTTATGTGTAAATTACGACAAATAAATGACTAATATCATAATAATATCAAGATAAGTTTAATCAGGTATACGTATAAAAGCTGCTGGACACTAATCAATGTATAACGATCTATGCTTTCACGGCTGTAAATCATCAAAGGTACAGACAGAAAGGCGTTTATTGTTAAACTCCCACAGCTCCTACAGCTGTAAAACCTATTTTAATACACAAAGTGGCAATGAAAAAACATTTTGTGATTTAAAAACTTTAATTCGCAAGACTAAAATTCGCTTAAGATTTTTCCTTTGAAGTTGGTGCCAACGTAGAGCATTATATTTGTGAAAACGAAAATTACACTTCATTCTTTAGCAGTCCAATAGATAATAGCCCTCTCAGTTTGCATAGCGAACTGGCCTTTTACATTGTAGCTATTAATGCACTTAATATAAAGTGATCACATTTATAGATATGACGTATACGCACGTTTATCAATCAGCAACTTGGTAGTGAACTAAATTGGTTCGGTGAAACGCATCCAGGTCAATTACTTGTATAGTCGCCCTTCGAAGGACGCGTGCCTTGGACCATTCATTTGCCATTCATCTTAATTTATCCACCTACATTACATGATAGGTCAGATTACTCATTTCATTCTATCGTGTGTTCCGTAAGAGACTTTTGGGCTTTTCATCTCATGAATATACCAGTTGATAAACTATAATAAATTTTGGATCGAGCTGCAGCTTCCGACCCTTCATTAGTTTATGATGACATCTGTGGCGTAGCGGTAGAGCGTTTGACTGCTAAATCAGAAGTATTAAGTGTCCGGTTGCATCCAAAATTTGCACTTTGGACTTCGAGGTCCGCTGTCCCTCTCCTCGCAGCAGTTTTCGAGCGTATTTAGTAGTTAGGACAGGTGCTAAGAAGGCACTTAAATCTTGATAGCAACCCATTTATGTCCCACTGCTGGGTACGGGTCTCCTCTCCTCTAACGAGAGAGCTGAGAGGGTTTAGACCTTAATCCACACACGCTGGCCTAAAGCGGGTTGTATCTACTCCTATGTGCTAATTGTGAATTCAAGCACTAGTAGAAGTAAGTATCCAATGATGAAAGTATTTCTGGAATCGGTAGGTAAGTAATCAATTTAATTGAAGCAATCCCGCAGAGCTTTTATTGGACTCCAACTGGGAAACCTTAATGAAAGTATTTTGTAACTTAATTGATTATTAGTTGTCAAGCAGAGAAGTTAAATATAAATATCATAAATGGACAAGCATGTTATATAAACATATTTATGTTAAAGACTTATCGTAAAGATTTCCCAGATACGTCCAAAGTTTGCACTTTGGATGGTATATTGGCTTTACCGGGAGCAATTGCCGTTTCCTCTCCCAACCCCGAATGGAAAGCGTCAGAGACTTGTCCGTTGTTTCGCAGGTGCGCCGATTTGCAGATGAGGTCGATATGGGGTTCACCTCAAGGTTGTTGGTAAGGCCCTCTACCAGTGCACCTTACAATGGAAACAGTTATTGTCACCTACCTTGTACTGCCGATATAAACGTGGTCTACGTTCAGGGTCCAAGAATCCCTATACCTATCCTCTGATGAAAAAATTATAGTTGAGAAACATAGAGCGAACAGGCGGGTATTCCATCTCTGTGTCTTTGCGTAGCTGTCTTCTTGAATAATAGTTTAGTTTCCTTTCTATGAATACCACATCTTCTTCAACCTAGCATAAATCCCAGTCCCATCCGAAGCTTTCACCTCGGAGTCCGGGGTCCGCTTTACCAGTCTTAACTGCGAATTTGGCTGGGCCTCGATATTTTCCGTGAAACGACTGCCATCTGACCTTCACAACCCAATGGTGACATTAGGCGATATAGAAGCATTGCAGCTAGACCGTTGTTGTTGGACTTTTTAGGGCTCCACTGCCATAGATGTTTGGATCGCGGACTCGTGTCTCCCCTGATGGATGGCAACCGGGACCGACGGCTTAACGTGCTCTCCGAGGCACGACCAGTTAAGTTAAATCTTATAGTCAACTATCCTGTCAGGAAAAGCTAATGACGAATGAAATGAAATCTGAAATAGATACAAAAAAAATCTCATTTACAATTTTCAGATGGGGTCCAAACTTGGAGGTCCTACGGGTACGTCGCCTAGAAATCGTAGAACATGTTTTCTGCCACAATTAATTTAAATAATAAATGAGTGCATGCATATTTAATGTTAAGAATTAAGAAGAAACACATAGGCGTTGTCACCAATGAAATGGCGCTTAACAATAAAAATCGGCGCGTGCGTCGCTTGACCCGTACAATTAAAAAGTCGTGTTGCTTTTAGGATTGGTGCGTTAGTGATATCGAGATGTAGGTACACCAAACGTATATTACTTCGCGGCCTAGTTATTGGCTGAAAATAGATGTGCTCAACAATTGGTTTCTGCTATAGATATAAAGTTTAATTTTTCAAGATCTGAATCTTAATCTAATCATAGTCTTGATGATTGCCTACTCTTGACGGGATGGTGCCAGGTGGTCAGTCTCACCGCCTGTCTTTAATAGCTAAGTAATCGTAAGTATTGTAAAATTTTCAATGAATTGAAAACTGTGACAATATTTTTACTCATAAATTGGTCTTTTGCATAACGTTTTCTACTGCCTGTTATGTAGAAGAGATAATCTAGATACAAATATAATGAATCGTTAAAGTTATTAAGCGCCAAAATTAAGAACTTCTTAATTTTGGCGCTTATAAGATATATGATTAATAAAAAGATGCTGAGTAATTCAAGGATTACGAAAGTTAAGTTAAGAAATATGTCTGAAGAATATTTAAAAATAGATCATGGCCAAACTTACAGTCGATTTGTCGATAGTTGTAGTTTGCAGAAGACGTCCCAACAGTTGTAGTCCCCTGTCATCATAGAGCGCGGTGCTAGCAGGTCATGCGTGCACGCATATTTATTGGTATCCCGACAGGAGGCTGCGCATTCGTCGCGGCGCGGGCGGGCCGCGCATCCCCCAACAGGCTCTCATACAAACTTAGGTATGTCATCAACTTTTACGTATAATATTGTGATTTGTAGATTTTGAAAATTTGTTTTTCTTGTTCTATTATTATCCTTAAATGCATTTTGTGAATTTAAGATAATTATGTAAGACTTACTATGAATCTTCTCTAATTATTAGAATAAAATAATAATTAAGTAATTACTACTTTAATATAATTGTATTAAATTTAGCTAAAATACCTATTTTTATCACACTTTATTTTCGTGTCATGCGTGTACCGCGATTATGAGAATTTTATATTTTGAGTTTTATTGGCGCCTTACCTAAGTGTTTTTGGAAAAAGTTTAAATCCTTTTGCCCGTACCGAAAAACATTAAGGATTTTTCTTTGGTCTATGCGAAAAACATATTTACCATGAACACCTTGAGCACACATCAATTCTTATTACAGCGCATCCCCTAAAGTTTCACCTCATTGAAAATAACGATAGATCTCTTGATTTGACTTATCATAAAATAATATTTAAATTAATATCTATAATTTAATATAACTGTGTGTTACATTGTACCTGTAACAACTGTACCTACTTATAAACTCAAAACAACAAACTATTTCCCACCACTAAAAGATTTTCACACTGGTGGAGTTACTAGCACAGAATAAATACCTACTACCTACTAGGTACTAGCCTGCTACCACTATAACTTAACTTCTTCACAAATAAGTAGTATGATTCCTTAGTAAGTTTAAGTACCTAACTGAGAAACACTAAGAGCAACCTTAAAGCAACTATCGAAGTTTGTGGTCTCTGAGATTAAGTAGGTAGGTACCTACCTAGGTATCGATCTTAGTGTGATGTGGAAGGAAGGCCAAGGCCAAGATAAGTTGGAACACGCACTTGTTTACACAGACTTGTTACACGTGCTCGGTTTACTCATAAGAAACTTTATTACTTACGAAATGCGGGATGTGGGGTTGACAAGAAGCCGCACACAAAGGGCTTACGGCTTTCTCATAGATAATATTGTATACTTAGGTAGATTATATTAGAGACGCTTTGTGGCGTTTTTCGATGGTTTGTTATGAAGATTTCTCGACAGTAGATAATAATGTTAAGATTAATGTTAGGGTTCTCGATAAAGATTTTAAGGATACTTTCGTACTAAAATGCTTGGACTTTTTTTTTGAACGAAATTACTGGTGTTCGCCCTAACGCTTCCGCTAAGCTAGAGTACTTGAGTTGAGGGTGGGTTCACGTCGGTAGTGTAACGACCAGGATTGGAACGGAGGTGTGCATGGTCCGGGTAATGTAATCAGTAGCGCCGTACACTCACAGGGACAACGCTGCTGCATTTGGCTAATTCCGGCCGAGGATTCGAACCTCTGTAGAGAGCTACTCGGAGGCTTCACAGAGCGCAGGTGTGGGGGTGATAGGACGGCTGTCTGTCACCCCTGATATCCACCGGTGGGATCTCTCGATCGTGCTGCGTTGTCCCTGTTAGTTCGAAACCCTTACATTTGCTTAGACTTTGATAATATGATGCCCTATCAAATATCTGGAGTTGAATCCAACCTCACCTTCAAGGGACATCCCCAAGTAGATGAGGTTAGGTTGGACTGATTGACGGATGATGTCCTCATGCAGTCTATCATCTTGGAGTAGAAGACCGTCTGATCTGTTATAGACGGTCTCCTACGCTTTCTCTTCCTCATGTGGTTTATCGTCTGACCTGCCTTACCCCAAGAAGAAAGTTTCATCCGTTGATTGGCAGTTGTAGTAGTAGCCAATGAGTTTAAATTGGGCGTCCAAGATCTTTGGATACCGACCTTTACACCCAAGCGCTCCATGTTTAAATTTTAGGTTTAGACGCATAAATCGTTACTGGAAGGTCTACTGTTCGTAAAACAATTAGTAGGTACGAGTATAATATTCCATGGATACTGATATTTAGGGGTAAATATCAGTGATACCATTGATGGTACATGTGACACAACTTTGTGCCATTAGCACCATCAATGATCATTCTACTCTCATCATACTAATCTACTAATCTCCATTACGTTAAAAGTTTCCATCGCGTTGATCAATACACATATTTGTAAGACATTCCATTCCAATTCTAACGATTAATGGCTGCCTAACTACCGAAATTTTATTGAGCGAAAGTGGGAATCATAGTCCATTCGTCCAATAAACAAATTGGTTCATTCACACGGGCGGCATCGCTAAAATTAATTATTACAGAGTCCAATTGTCAGTTGTCATCTCCATATAGACAGATGTGTTTGCCGCATTGTCCATAGGAGAGGTTAGTGGACCGTGGCCCATGGATCGTTCATGACATCTTTAGTTGATATGATTGAGGAATAGGAGTCGTGTCGATGCCCTGGATTGTTAGCCTTGGACGGTCTTATGACACTAATGTTCGGCTAGTTTATTGATTTATGTCCGCTGCTTGCGTTTGCGCATGATGACGTACATGCTAGATTCCAATTGTGTTGCCACAGCAACTTAATTATACCGTTCTATTTTTAATCAAACTGTCTTTAATTTTTTGAAGTTTAGTTTTATAGGGCATGGAACTAGTTTTAATTATGAATTTGCTAAGATAAATAATTTTACCTAAGTTGTGATAAGTGGGTTTGAGATGCATTCATTGGATATCTACCAATATTATATTACTTATATATTATGGTATGGTCGGTAACACGTTCTGCATATATGGATCCCGGTACCCGCTCACTATGAAAAAATACCAAATGAATATATTTCATATTAAGCGCTTGTTCTCAGGTTACAATGGGGTGGTACTGGCAAGTTGCCAGTTTGGCACTGCTAGTCGCATCAGCAGCTTCCAAGGAGTTATCCGAGGTTCCTCATCGAGATATCAGCACACAAGATTTGAGCTCTGACATCGAAAAGCTCCAGAACGATGATTCATCAGATTTCACCCATTATGATGATTACAACCCCGATTTTGAGGAAGACGAGAACGGTAATTCTAAAATACTGATCGAAGTTCTATTTTCCCAAGACCCCTCTACTATACGTAAAAGGTAACATTTATTTGGTTTGTTGCAGCTGTGATCGCGGCTAGAGATTTCGAAAGAGCTGGCAATGCAGCAAGTCAATCGACCATCGGTAAGCTTATTCTCTCATTCTATTTATGACTTCTTATCAAACATATTGTAAGTAGATAAATGCTTTAGGGTTATTTGAAAAAACTGCCAAAAAACGGATTGTGTGCTCGGAAGAATTAGGATTTAACCATATTCATCATCACACTTTCCTTTTTTCCATATTCATCATCATCATTAATCTCATATTCAGCATATCTAATATAAATTATTCATATTGTTTTAATATAATAATTATGTTTGTTTGTCTTTGCAGGTACACCAACATTTAGACCACCCAGAGGTACGTATTCTTATTTATTTTTCATATTGCGACTATACCTGGCTGCCCTTACTCCCATTCCAGAGACTTTGCCTTTAGCTTGCCATTAGGCGAGGTGAAGACATGTTGACATGTCCGAAACAAAAAAAAAGTAATCAATCCATGTTGAGAATAGTGGAGCTCTATCACTATCAAAATGCTCTAAAAATAGGATATAAGGACAATATATTATAAAGAAGAGATCGGCCAGCTTTTGATTCTTCCCTAGCGATTTTAGCAGTAGGTATGTGTCCAAACTAAACTAGAAGTTTTGATTGTTTCAACTTGGCATCTGACTTCCCAATACCAAGAGGAAAACTAATGCTAGAGTCTCATCCATTGTTTAACAGGACGGTGCACTCAACTTGGAGGTGTTTACACACCCAACTTTATTTCAATCGCAATTTTCTTGTGTTCCTTTATGCCTCCCTCCTACACAGTTCCTATATGAGATCAAATTTTATGATTTCAAAATCATTGCAGTGACGGTGTCGACGCCCAGATGCGTGGATATTGGCAGAACGTGGCCCGATGGCGCGATCTGGAAACGCGACAACTGTACTCTGTGCCAGTGTTTCGCTGGACGAGTCAACTGCTCCGTGCTACCTGCCTGCCTGACTGGTACTAACAAGTTATAATTACTATTTTGGTCTATGTCATTACAAAGAACGGTACACCCAAGTGCGGTACTTTTAGAAAAAATGCATTATGCGAAAATTTCGCCATTTTTATGATTTGTAATTTAAAATAATCAAAATGGCGGACACCCAGGGACAAGATTTTCGTAATAAAAATGACTTTATAGACATATCATTCAATATCATCGTAACTTACAAAGTAATCTTAGACATTATAATGTGGAATTCCGTAAGAGCATTAAAATGACAAGTCAGAGGTTGTGCGTTCGATTTCCGCTCAATGTTTGCATCATTGGTTTGCGTGTTTCTATATATAATATAAAGATAAAGTGAGATCTAATTCACCATTAGGACCAACGGGATCAGCGGGCCGTGGTGTTTACGTACCATCGGGTTCAGTACGGGGTGCACCTGGAACAGCCGGGGACGACGGCCCGCCCGGACCGCCTGGGTTACCTGGCGTTAATGGAATACCTGGTGCTCCTGGCATTCCAGGACCTGCTGGTGCCGCACCTGACGTGAGTTTTCTCTATTGATTTTACCATAGGCTGTTTTTCTTTAGATCCTTTATAGTCGTGACTTGCTGATTGCGAATAATAGTAATTATTATTAAAACCTCTTGGATCTGTGTCTCTTCTGGAACATAAGAATATTAACCTCGATAAATATGTATAAAGATTCCGGGGTCCAAAATAAAATTTTTGGTCGTAACACTGCCGGGATTAAGCGCTAGCGCTAAGATTATGATATTGGTCGTGATGCCATGGTGACACTAATAAAATTAGAGTCGTGTACCTTTTATCTAATTAAACTAATGTCCATTTGTTACTTAGGTAAACGCGTACTTAGCACAAATGGCGGCTTCAGCAGGAGGTGACAAGGGCCCACCGTTTGACCCATACCAGTACATGCAGGCATCGGTAGGAGCTCCAGGCATTAGAGGAATTGCAGGTAAGAGAAGATTTAAATATGTAGAAATTCAGCAGGATGTATTTATATTGATCACTCTATGTACCGGATCGTTAAAAAAATATATTCGCAGAATATTTCGTTTCTGGATCCGGATTCAAATTCGGATATCTGCGGATACGGATCTGGGGCCTTACTCTGAAAATCAAACATGAACGTTTCGGATCGAACGAAAATGGACCATTTGTCAAATAACGACAGCGAAAACGTCAAATGTATTTTGGGAGTAGGAGGTGTACTGATAACGATCGACAACCTCAATGTCAAACGATCGAAGACGGATCCGAAATCAGAAACGAAACACTTTCGGGATAGCTAAATGGTCAAAACGTCAACGGATACGAATATTTTCGTTTTTCGGAGTAAGGCCCCTGTACTTTTTTACTTAGCTACTCTATAGTTATTGGAGTATGTACATGAAATTGAAACGAATGGTGAAGTCCTTTGTATTGTACTGAACTGGGTTAATTTATAGTAACGAATACGGATCTTTCTTTTATCTTCGAATATCCGCGGATAGGAACACGGATTCAAATATCTGGCACATCACTAATAGTTATGTAGTCTTTTGTTAGGTTGACAGCTTTTAGTAATGAGCTCTTGTCTTTCGAGTCTCTTCGTACAATGAAATGTGTTGTTACATCATGTGAAAGATTTTTCAAAGATTTCATTGGTCCAAAAGACATGAGAGACGTGAGTCTCAAACGCCGTGCCGAGATGGTGTCTCAAACAGTCAATAATATATTAGACGTTGCCTGCGTGAAGTAATGAACCCGTTCCCGCTTCTCAAAAGAACCTAGTCTTAAGACCGGCTACTCACACACTTGCCGCAGGGGAAATCTAGGGTGCAAAAATTGGGAATGACCCTAATTGCCACCTATCTAGATTGTCCCTGCTTGGCTACATACAGGTGGCAATTAAGCACATCCCCACTTTTATAGCCTAGATTGCCCCTTCGGCGGGCATGTGAGTAGCCGCTTTAAAGATAAAAGAAGTATGTGCGTCTGTATGTTCGTGTGTGTCAAAATTTTCACTCTCATTCACGAAAAGCGGTTTTTTAAATGCGATACACAGTTCTCTGCTCATATTATGTCAGAGTTGCTTCGCTCGTGATTCAATTCTAGACTACTTCGCTATTCCAAATTTAAAGTCAGTACTTGCTGCAAAAAATAACTTTGGTCATTTGTTAAATAAATAACTGTTTCCATCAGGTCCGCAAGGCCCGCCTGGTCCGCAAGGTTTCCAAGGACCTAGAGGTGAAACAGGTGAGCCAGGCCTACCTGGACCATTGGGACCGCCAGGTGAGAGAGGACCACAAGGATTGCCAGGCAAAGATGTAAGAATTACTAGGAAAATTCATGGCAACTTTATATCCGTCTATATCATTGTATCGTATTTTTTTAAATAAAGCTACATTATGCTTTTGTAATATAAAATATAATTTAACCGAAATAATGTAATATCATCCAATATAATATACTATTTACTAAAAATTAAATAGTTAACATGTGTAAAATAATTGCATGGTAAAGAAAAAATCCAAATTACAGAATAATGGCGGTAATGAAATAGATACCTGCTTGTTATTTAAAAATATTTACTGAATTAAATATTTACCCAGGGATCTCCAGGAGAGGATGGTGAGCCTGGCCCTACAGGAGCAGTGGGACAGCCAGGTCCTCACGGTTCTCCAGGTATACCTGGAATACAGGGTCTCAAAGGACATAGAGGGTTTGATGGAAAGGACGGTGCTAAGGGAGACCAGGGCTTACCCGGAGAAAAAGGACCTGGAGGTTTGCCCGGACCAATGGGCCCATCAGGACCACCAGTAAGTAAAACGGTTCATAATTTGAATATATTTAGACCTTTGTCAAGAAAAAGGTAGTGTACAGTAAGCAAGAAAAATAAATTAACAAATTAAATTTTTTAGGCCATTTACGATAAAATAATTTGCGATTATTTAGAAAGTTTTTTCTTCTTGAAAGTTATGTTTTTGAAGAATTTGAAATATAAATGCTATATTTTTATGTGAACGGGTGCTTTTTTGGGGTGGGCAAGATAGATGGCTCTGGTAGAGTTCACCCTAGTCTTTGCAAAAATTGCTGATTCACTAACAAAATTAATTCTTTTAGAATTAACTACTTAACTACTGTTATTATTCAGTACGTACTTATTCATATTCATATTCATATTCATTTATTTATTCACAGAATGCAGGTAGGTACAACAAGTTAGATCCACGATTGTCAACACTGTTACGTGGACTTCACTTATTTAACTTTTGCAGGGTCCCGTTGGAGCTAGAGGTGAGAGAGGTCGCGAAGGTCCCTCCGGGGCTCCGGGTATGCGTGGTGCTGACGGTGCTACTGGACCTCCAGGATTAATGGTAATTCAATTAGAGTTATTATGTTAATAATTGCATTGTATGCATGTATACGCAAATTTTTATTAGTCTTTGAAAATTAACTTGAATGAAAATCTCTATGAAAAACTACACACCGCTACATATATACCTAAACTAAGCATAGTTTGTGATATGAGTTAGAATGCTAATAAGCATACCTACATACCTTTTTTTAAATAAATACCAATGCAAATAGTCATAACAGTAAAATTCATGCATAATAATATTTACGCTAAACGGGCATCAAACCCGTGCACAATGAAGATTTATTACCCATTTCTGGATTTATCAATAAATCCATTCATCTTTGCCATAGGGAAATGTTGGCAAACCTGGATCACCCGGATTCCCTGGTTCCCCGGGTTTGAAAGGAGAACAAGGATCATCTGGACCTAAAGGTAGCCAAGGACTACAAGGACCTCGAGGAGAAGCAGGTCGTCCTGGTCAACCAGGGGATGTTGGAGCTTCGGGAATTCCCGGTCGTGATGGCCTGCCTGGAGAGAAAGGTGTGCAAGGACAACCAGGCGCGTCTGGCCCGCAAGGTTATCCGGGTCCGAGAGGGTTGCCTGGTGTTGGCGGAGATCCAGGGTTACCTGGGAGTAAAGGAATGCCGGTAAGTAAAAGAAATCATGTACTCGTATTTTGAGAATAATATTATGATCCCGGTTCCATCTGAGACTTTCAGAGAAGTGTCTGCCATCTGACTTTCCAAATATGAAAGAAAATCATTGTACATTTTGCTTCAAGTATACCGGCTAGCGGTGAGGTTAGCTTGGATCTGGTTTTGGCTTATATCTTGTTGGGGCTCCATATACCCATACCTGCAAAATGGGACGGTATAGGTACATTACAATATTATTGTTTTCAGGGTCATCCTGGGGAAAGAGGTCAAAAAGGTGATTCTGGAACTAGGGGAGAACCTGGTGCTTCCGGACCTAGAGGTCTGCCAGGTAGCATTGGTCCTGAGGGCAAACGTGGAAAGAGAGGTCTTAGAGGACCAGCTGGTAATGTTGGACCGGCAGGTGAAAGAGGTTTACAAGGTGTGAGAGGTTTGCCCGGTGCAGATGGTCCTATTGGTGCCAAAGGTCAGCCAGGTGAAAGAGGAAGCGTTGGATTGCCTGGATCAAAAGGAAGTGTGGGTGATGCTGGACGACCTGGTCCACTGGGTATGCAAGGTGCTAGAGGCCCTGTTGGACGCCCAGGTGTACCGGGTAAAACGGGCCCTCAAGGTGAAAGGGGGATACCAGGAGCAGATGGAAGACCTGGTGAGCAAGGGCCTCAGGGAATACAAGGTGCACCTGGTTTGAGAGGAAGTCCTGGCGAACGTGGTTTACAAGTAAGTTGTATAATTTATAAATGTTTTAATGCAGCTACTATTATCAGATTATCGAAGATTACCTAATAGTTCGTAACACAATATTCCTACTATAATAATACAATGCAAACATTTTTGTGCAAAATATTACTTTATAAAATTATGGTTTTGTTTTATCACATTATTTTTATTTTAAAGTTATTAAAAGTCATTTAATATTAAGTCCAGCATTCTATTGCTGTAGAACAAACTCTTCACGTTTAACTATTTTTTTTTTAATTTGCTATTCAAGCATTTTTATTGATAATTTTTATAACTTTGGCTTCTTTACTTATTTATTTCCTATGTTTTAATTACAGGGCGAGGCTGGAAAAGATGGAGAACCGGGTCTACCCGGGCCCCATGGACCTAAAGGTGATGCTGGACGTGATGGCAACCCGGGTATTCAAGGACCTCAAGGTATCGCAGGTCCATCGGGAGAAAGAGGCCCTACTGGTCCCGCAGGACCCACTGGTTTCCCTGTAAGTTCAGTACACGTTATTTCATGCAAAAATATTCAAATAATAGTATATTAATTAATGAATCAATAAAATTAATGCAATTATTCAGTAGGTATAGTTATTGAGTTTATTAACTATTTTTTCATATAATTAAATTAAGTTTATTATTTAATTGTAATTCATATCATCTTTCATTAGGGGATGCCTGGTGCTGCTGGTTTACCTGGATCTCAAGGTAAAGAAGGTGAACCAGGATTGGCAGGCCCTGTAGGACCAGCCGGTCCATCAGGACCTCGAGGAGAAAGAGGCTTTACTGGAGATCGAGGACCACCTGGTCAGACTGGTACCCCAGGGGAAAAAGGAGAAGCTGGCGCCCAAGGACCTGATGGTCCTCCGGTAATAATATTAATAATAGTTTATGTGTACTTATTTTGTTTGTTTATTTTGTTACGTTATATCAAAATACATTTTGTATTCATATAGGGTCCAGAAGGCCTCAGAGGTAACAAAGGTCATCCAGGTCCCATGGGAGCAATGGGTATGCCTGGCCCACGTGGAATGGCGGGAGTGCCTGGAGAAAAGGGTGAACGAGGTGCTTTGGGTCCTCCCGGTAACGACGGCTCACCAGGTTAGTTTACTAAAATAACGTACACACATATCACAGCACTACTTATGTAGTCAACATGAATTGAATATATTATACGTATTACATTTTTCAGGTCGTCAAGGAGAACAGGGTCCACAAGGCCTTATGGGTCCAGTAGGTCCAGCGGGAGAACCAGCTGAGCGAGGAGAGCCGGGAAGTCCTGGATCACCTGGTGAACCAGGAGCCACTGGTTCACAAGGAGAAAGAGGACAGCCCGGATCGCAAGGTGCCCCCGGATTGTCCGGCCCACCTGGTTTAACTGGCATGCCAGGTGCAAAAGGTGAAAGAGGTTATGGAGGTTCAAAGGGGCAGCAAGGATCGCCGGGAAATCCAGGTAAATGAAAAAACTTTGAAATAATCACAACGGAATGCTCAATTAAAATTTATATGCAATCCTAATGTTTTTATTTCATTAAATAGGTTTAGCGGGTGAAACGGGACCACGTGGTCTGCAAGGGTTAGCTGGGGCCAAAGGTGCCCGCGGAGAACATGGGCCCAAAGGAGAAACAGGGCATGCTGGTTTACCAGGACGACCTGGTGATTTGGGACCTCCGGTAACACTATTTTAAATCTATTATAGTTATTGCATCATCTTTTTCGGTATTTTTCTAAATTTATATTTTTTTATTCAGGGTCCTCAAGGCAGTACAGGTCCAGCTGGCCAACCTGGTATTCCAGGTGGTAAGGGAGCGACAGGTGACTCAGGTAGGCCTGGTGCGCCGGGACCTATCGGTTTGACTGGACCTCAGGGTCCTGAAGGCCCAAAAGGCGAACGTGGTAGTGAAGGTGAACAAGGCCCACAAGGTCTTAATGGGCCTCCTGGACCTGCTGGTGAAAGGGGGCCAATAGGTCTACCTGGCATCGTAGGACCCGTTGGACCGCAAGGACCAAGAGGACAACAGGTATATTTAAAATTCATAATATTTTACTGATGACTGAACAAAGCATGTGTATAATATCTCAAAATCTGATATTCTAGGGAGAAAGTGGCACACCAGGCAAGGCTGGGGCAGATGGGGCTCCTGGACAGCAAGGAACGCCTGGTCTTCAAGGCCCACCTGGACCAATGGGTGAGCCCGGACCAGAGGGTAGGCCAGGCAAGTTAGGACAACCTGGAATTCCCGGACGGCCAGGAGACAAGGGACCTCTTGGTCCCCCAGGAGTGTCGGGACCAGCCGGTCCCCCTGGATTGCAGGTAAAAATACTATTTTGTCACCTCTAACCTCTGCTACGTTTATATTGTCAGTTCTTAGGTTGAAGCAAATTAGTATGCTAACTTTTCCTATAGATTTAGATCGGCAAAAAAACATCTAGGACGTTACTTGAATCCTTGACCAGTCGATTATGATTATATTTTGTGCTTACTAGGGCCCACCAGGACCTGCAGGGCCAGTTGGTGCAGTAGGAGAACGGGGACCAAGAGGTGAAAGTGGCCCACAAGGAGTGGACGGTCTCCATGGACCTCCGGGAAAAATGGGACCTTCTGGTATTGACGGAGCGAAGGGTGAACGAGGCGAGTCTGGTGCAGATGGACCTAAAGGTCATGCCGGTTTACCAGGATTACCAGGAATGGCTGGTGCCCCAGGAAGGATGGGAGAAAGAGGTTTCCCTGGTCCGATGGGCCCGCCAGGAAAGGATGGAGACGCTGGACCGCGAGGTAAATATAAGTTATACTTACTTTATATTGCAGCGATAGACCACTAATATAAGATTTATATATTGGTTATGGTAGTTTATCGAACGCTTATCGGAACACCTCCAAACTTGCTTATAACGAGCAACTTTACAGAATGGGTAAAGAGTCATTCTGTAAAGTCGTAGTTTCGATAAA
Organism: Lithosia quadra; assembly: GCA_963576445.1. Taxonomy (NCBI): domain Eukaryota; kingdom Metazoa; phylum Arthropoda; class Insecta; order Lepidoptera; family Erebidae; genus Lithosia; species Lithosia quadra. The sequence goes on from OY754882.1 coordinate 3,070,159, forward strand.
ATAAGCTCTAAGGATTTTATGTTCCTCACAGATTTTATCAAATGATTATGATTTTCAAGGTTTACCTGGCCGCGATGGAAACACTGGACTGCAAGGTCCCACTGGCCCTATTGGAGGCCGAGGACCTCCTGGTGAACCTGGCAGACACGGATCTCCTGGACCAGCTGGACCTCCGGGGCCTCCTGGGCCACCTGGAGAGGGCCTGGCTTATGATGCTGCTGCTCTATCTGCTATGCTTCAACAAGGTACTTTTGCTAATGTGAAAAAGCATTATAAAATCATAGAATTTAACCAAAATTCAACGTTTTCATTTTCTCATAACAGGTTCAGTGAAGGGTCCAGATCTATTAGGCGATGATCCAAATATGCTACCTGCTCGTTTCTTCAAAGAGGACATGAGTCCGTCGGAGCGAAAGGAAGTTGTGATGAAAGCCTATGAACGACTGAAAGTATCTTTAGACAAATTTCTTAAACCAGATGGATCAAAGGAAGCCCCAGCGAAGACTTGCGGTGACATTAAATATCATCATCCGAGCTTTGAAAGCGGTAAGAGCACATTCCGACTATGGTAAATTATGTAGGTAATAGTGAATAAGATTAAATGGAAGGGTCCATCTAACAACGATCCAGCATGACTTTTCCTGGGATAAAATATGATCATTCTTCTTCTTCTTCAACCTAGCGTTAATCCCGGTCGCATTCAAAGCTTTCACCTCGGAATCTGGGGTCCGCTTTACCAGTCTTAACTGCGGATTTGGCTGGACCTCGATATTTTCTATGAAGCGACTGCCATCTGACCTTCACAACCCAATGGTGATATTAGGCGATATCTAGAAGCATTGCAGTTAGACCGTTGTTGTTGTTGTTACTCAACATTGATTCCAAATTATGCTCGTTTATAACCTAGCTAAAGGTTCATTTTAACCAAAATTTTTGGTTGTTGTCAGGTCAATACTGGATCGACCCTAACGGCGGTGACATCGGTGACGCTATAATAGTGTACTGCGATATGGAAGTGGGCAGCAGCTGCATATACCCCAAGCCAATGCAGTCCAAGGATATTACATACACTGGTGAAGAACACGAGCCCTGGCTAAGCGAAATGGATGAAGGATTCACTGTAAGCATGTTTTTTTAACACAAAAGTATTTACAGAAGTAGATGTCATCTCAAAGCTTTTTAGTTATTAACTGTTAAGTTGTTAGAAAGTCGTTTACATTCTCTTTCGTTAATGTGTATTTTCACTATCATGTAGATCCAGGCTATATACTTTTTAATATTTTTTTAATTACTTAATCATCTCTCATCAGATTTCATACAAAGCGGAACACTCTCAACTGACGTACCTGCAACTGATGTCGACTAAAGCTGTACAGAACGTTACCCTCCACTGCCGCAACACTGTCGGGTACTACGATCCTAAGACCAACAACTACCGACAAGGCCTTAAGTTGTTGGCCTATAACGACGCGGAGATAATGCCTAAAGCCAACAATAGGCTTAGATATAAGGCGTTACTGGATGACTGTCAGGTGATTGAATTTTTCTTTGAGAATTAAAGTTAACGTTCTTTTTTAGGCTCATTTATAAATTTATCATAGTCTAGGCAAAATATTTGTAACAGTTGTTAGGGGTTAAAGAATTGCTAAAATATCTCTAATTTTAAGCTACTTATTAAAATTATTAAACCTTAATAGCTAGCAGAGCTAAGCTAGCAAATTGATTAGTGGTAACAAGTACCTGTTCTATCGTCAGGAATCTTGATTTCAACGCTAAAATAATGTTTTTTTTTTACAGCATAAGAGTCAGGACTGGGCAAAGACAATTGTGGAGTATGAAACTGACAAACCAGGTCGTCTACCGCTGCTAGACGTAGCTGTCCGAGACGTAGGAAAACCACAACAGATGTTTAGAATCGAACTAGGATTGGCGTGCTTTACCTAAATGACAACCACGAATGTATACACTGATGATATCTCCACCTGTCTGACATGACGATGCATGCGGTCTAGCCTCATGTCTTTCGAACCTTTTCGACGCTTCATTGGTCGAAGAGATTCGATAGATTTCAGTCTTCATTGTCATGCTTTTAGGCTGTGACATTTAGAGATATCTGCGAATGAATTAAGGGATATAATTATGAAATTACTGCGAAACTCCGGCAAGCTCCGATTCCAGAAATCAGGCATTATGCCTAATTTCCATTGCGAGCGAAGAGGACTCCATACGGAGTTACGGACTCAGTTTACACGTCATTGAACTTTTAAAGAGTTTAACGAATTTTCCATATTGCTCTAAACTATTAATAGTGTGTAAAAGGAATCCGTACGAAGCCCTCTCCGCTAACAGTGGAAACGCGGCTTAAGTAATAAAACAGAACATTCACAAGAGCTTTATTAAGTGCATAGAAATATACCCATCACCGTCCATTATAAGGGGTCATTAGAAACAGATTGGTTGACATCCAAATTCTACTATGGTTTTTTTAGACACGGAAGTAAAGTGATTCTGTATCGTGAAAAATAATTGCAAGAACTTCATAATCTTCTGATTTTCAAAGCTTGTTACATTCATCGCTATATGAAGTGGTAAAACAGTTATCCAGTAGGGTTCAAAGGTGTTTCTACCCTTGTAATGGACTTTTTTGTTCAGATTTTATTATTATGCTTATTCTCTAAAGGTGGCTTTCCACAGTGCGTTATGTGCGTTGAGCTTGCCAAGTTATATAATGGACTTACTCTTGTTTATAATACTGTCTTTGCATTTACGTAATCTTACTATACATACCTACTCTTAACTATAGAAATAAATGTAATATAGGATCTCAAATACGTTGCCATGTTTTGAGTGTTTAAAGTTAACTGCAATTTAGTGCAGGAACACTGCCAATTTTAAGCATTTACATAATAAAATACTAAACTTACAGATAGTTAAGAAAAATAACAAGGTAACCTCAAATAAATCAATTTATATTAAATTAACAATACTCTTCCTATTATGTGATTCACTATGCCTAAGATATATTTGTAAATTTAATTATTAAGTACTTAATTGTAATTATTATTAACTAAGCTGTCACAACATAATTTAGTAATTATTATTAATTTTACGTAATAATTTACAAAGGTCCTGTAAGGCTGTGTAGCTTGTACATTGTACATAATGTAAATATCCTTATTAGTAGCAAATGTCATGTGATTCCTATTATTATGAGTCTTAAGTTATAATAAAATATGTTGCAATACCTAGTATACATATTTACTTATTTAAATGTAAAATAAATCAAATTTATAATTAAACAGTTTTATTTAACTCGACCCTTTTTGTTTGGGTCAAATCTAGTACCTAATTGAAATTTGAACCCCTTTCAGTTGTCTGATTTGTCTGATATTTGGCAGAAGTCTTTAGTTCTTGTTTAACTTAAAAAAAATTTTTTCATAATTTATTCCACATAACATGCTCGCCTATATTCTTCCCACTTTCAAGAGTATTATGTAGTTATAGGTAAGTACATACTCGTATAAGGACCTACATCAGTAGTACTGGACTAGCAATTTAGAATAAGAATTGACCACTGTTCATCACTGGGTACCTACCTACTTTCGCACCGAACAACTGACACTGAGCACAACTAAGTAGTTGTACAGTAAGGAAATACGGTGAAAAGAATCTGTTTCGGTTTTGAAAAACGTTTCTCTATTGCACAGCGCATGTCTACAGATTTGACAATAATTTACTTAGTTTATAATTTACTTTACAATTAGAAACAGTTTTAACTAATTTATAAGAGGCTGTCTAATAATGAGAATACTTTACAAATCGAAGCAAGCCGTACTTAATCAGACTCTTTAGACACGTGACGTCCGAATTAAATAACCGCTGTATACCTAACCCTACATTACATCTGTGACCGCTTATTAGCAATTCGTCCTTAAGCAGCTGACGAAGGGAGGGATCTCGCAACTGCACTTGGTGCATTTGTCTTCGACAGTCACTTCGTCGCCAATTGTCAGTGTCATATTGCTGAATACGCACTGGCCACTTAGCTCCTTCAGGTTCAGCCCTTTAATCACTTTCGAGCTAGCAGTCGCTAAAAAAAGAAAACATTTGAATATTATATTAAGGGTTCAGAACGGAACTTAATCCCGCACTAGGCATCTTTCTAAAGGGACTCTGCCAACATTAACTACTAAAACGGATTTTGATACGGTTTTTCTATTTAAAAGGCATTGGTCAGACTTAAAATCTGTCGTATGTTTGATTCAATTGGTTAAGTAAAACCGAGATATGACCAAAAATCGCTATCGATACCTCACCTCTGCGCTTGCGGAGCCGCGCTTCAGCTAGTATCCATACTAATATTATAAATGCGAAAGTAACTCTTTCTGTCTGTCTGTCTGTTACGCTTTCACGTCTGAACCGCTGAACCGATTTTGATGAAACTTCGTAATTTGGTATAGGGGTAGATTAGATTAGACCTCGAGACATATGTTTGGTCGCGATAACCGACAGCCACGCGGGCGCAGCCGCGGGCGGAAGCTAGTTTCATATAAAAAGTAAATTAATACATACGACATTCAAACCCGATGGGGCAACTGCGCATCGAAGTGGCGAACACTGGTGCACAGTTTTCCTGTATGTTGTTCTGGTAGTGCAGTTCAATCCCACAGTCAATGTCCCGGCAGTAAGGTCGGTTGTCCACCGTACCGTCCCACTCGGCGGTGCAGATGCAGCTCTTCTGAGTGTTCGGAGGTTCGAACATCTGTCCCTCGAGGTACGTCTTGCCATCCACTACACAGCTCTTCAATTTTGCGATCGCATCTTTGCCTTGAGGGTGATAAAGATTGTTGAACAAACGTTTTTGAAAAACAAGAGAGTTAATAAAATAATTATAAAAAATTTCTTCCCGCGGATGCTGTATAAGGTATGTACCTACCATTTTGGCAGGTAGGTACCTAGGTACGTACCTATGCAATGAGAAAAAAATAAACCTTGATTTCCCACTATCTATACAATGATTGGTAACTTTTTACCAACGACGATTTGTTCCTTATTGACTGTTATTGTATCAATCGATGACAAAGAATGAAGCTACTTGCGTTATTATCTATTACAATTTAAGTAAATGCTTTGATTTAATAAGGAAACAGATTTTTTGCAGTTGCAGTTCCAATCAGGTACGGAAGACTCGTGTTTCTTGAGTCATAAATACCAGAAAAGTCTTTTAGGTACGTGAATAAAACTACAAATTTCTTTGGTTGAAAAGTCTCGAGAGTCATGGAGAGTGTTTGGGCCAAGCCAACCTCACTTGCATGCACTAGGCAGGACGTGTATGTACTAACATGTGCTCATTGACAGAGGAGGTTTTGGTTTCAGTATAGCTTTTTCTTTTTAGGAATAGTTTTTTTTTTATTAGGAATTTTAGGATCGGAGGTCGTTCGGCACCAAAAACCAAATCTAGAGATGGAGAAGGAGTAAGACGTCCCTGGGGTCCGAGGTGACAGCCTTGGAAGCAACTAAGAATCACGGTAATATAATGATGATTCAAATCACAGATGGGTCTTACCTCGACGCATTTATACTCGTAGAAATTAAAATACTATCCAATTCAACTAAGGTAAAGAGTGTGGAGTGTTTAAGCTCAATCTTTTTCCCTCAGTTTACCATAAAAGCATCGTGGTAGGTACCTAAGGGTCCATTCGTGTTACAGTGACTCAAGATACTTCCGTCCCTTCTCACTTAACGCACCAACTATTAAGATATTATTATATCTATTGATTTATAATGTGTCACACACCTGTTTTGTTTTCAATAAATTAGTATTTAAACACCTATTCACGTACTTCGGATGTCATTATAAAGTGTCACAATAGATCGTTTATCTATAATCCCGGCAGTGTCGCGGTGGTTGCACTCCTCTATACGGAAACATCATTGTGTCCCTTGTTATTGGAACTATTAAACTACAATTAACTATGTTGACATATATGGAAATACGTTTGTCTTAAAACAATCAATCAATATTTAGTACTTATGGTCGCACGCTTTCGTAAATACACGGGAGTATAATCTAATCTAATTAATTATAACACCCCGTTCGGGTTTCCGTCGGGGGTTAAAAACGAGGTAATTTGTTTAAATGGTCAATCCATTTAAACAAATTACATTACATTACATTTAGAATCTTAAAAAGCACTATGAAGCACCCTCTTTAATTCGTGCGGACATCCCCTCCATGGATCCCGATAACACAGGTATTTCCAACTAACTGACCTCTTGAATGAAAAGGTCAAGCTCAAAATGAAAGAGGTCTCAAAAAAGGACTTACCACAAACGGTGCCAGTGCTGCAGCACGAGTCTAGTTCATAGGTGTTGATACATTGCTGGTTCATATCGCTGTCGAAGGTCTCATAGCAGTCGACAGCCGCGCAGAGGAACTGTGGCTCATCGTTATACACACTGCAGCTGCACGCTTGGGAGCAGGGGTTGGCCACGCGAGTCTGCGCGATTGCCGTTTTGTGAGCGTAGCTCGTGCCTCTGAAATGAAGAATAGTTCAAAAGATGTTAATTTATTTTGCATGGACTATTAAAAATTACAATACATCAAGGACAAAATATCCTTCCAAACCTTTATTATGCGTTTGACAGCGGATACAAAATGCAACTGTTATAGTAATCGTGAAAGTAAACTTGGAAATGTGCAGATACGAAAATATATAAACTGACAAATCATAAACCAAAAGAAAATTAATGGGTACCGCCTGCTATCAAACTTGTTTCAGGCTTTTCAACAGCAATCGGGTTTTTTTTATTATTTTAATCATTTTATATATCAGAGACTCGCGGGATTCCTACAGGAACCGATTCCCGGGATTATTCAGATTTCTATTTCGGTGCCAAAATTCATCTAGATGCGTTCAGTTGTTCTGGTGTAATAAATAAACACAAATCCATTCAAACTCTCCGCAATATAATAATAATAGGTAGGTACTAACATGAAAAACTTTTCTTCTATTTTTAATTGGCTAATGAGTGATTATATTGTTTGATAATATCATTAAAAATTATCTGTGTTATTTTCATCTAAGGTCACGGTATTTCCCGAGGGCCATGCTAAGAGGTCACTCGACTTTTTTGTACATACCTACAGTCATAAGCGGTATTCTCGGTAACAAACGAGGTCACCGGTGGGCCGTTGACTCTAGGGTTACGTAAAATAGCATTGAGGTGCATTTTGCGAATTCATTCTGCAATATGGTTAGATAACGTTATTTATTTTCTTTTTTTTGTATATTATTAATTCATTTATTTTATAAAAGATTACATTCCAAACTTAAAGAATACAATAAAAATTATAAATAATATATACATTAAAATTAATAACAAAATACATATTTACATGGCGTCATAAAATTCCTCCGCATCATCACTGACTGGTAATGTGCCCAGAAGGCTGGCAGCATTGCCACGCTGAATGGCAATGCTGATTCTTTGTGCAAGATAGAGTCCAGCTTTTTGGTCATCTATGGCGTCGATCAGCCAATAATGTTATTATAACGTTATTTTCTATTGCATTTTATTTGAATTTTGCATTATAACTACTGAATACTGTTAATTAACTTTTGGGTGACAATTATTGTTGGAGTTTATTCTTCTTCACAATAAAATTATTGTAGTCATGATTTCCCGACACTAGCAGTGTGACCACGAGTCCCTGTGTTTTTTATCATAATGTTTGTCACATCACGCAAAGTGATTACGAGTAAGTGCAATTACTCGTGGTCACCCTGCTCTGGGGAACCAAAACGGTGTAACCACGAGTCCGACCGTGTATTTTAAGGTAGTAAGTTGGGATATCAAGTACTTATTACTAGTTTACTCACTTGTAAAAGCATTTGGTCGGATCTGGATGTAACTCGGGACATTTGAACTTATCGGGACATAAATCCCCCGTCGAGGAGTCAGGCTCGCAGCCCAACTCCAGATAGAAGGCGGCCATGTTACACTCACCCGCCATATCTGTTGATACGCGGGTCAGAGCTGCAAAAAAACATCATACAAATTGATAAATGAAGTTACAATTTTAAAACTTGTCCTTCTAAGCTGGAATGGATATGTCTATAGGTATTTACCCTATAATTTAAACCTTGAATTATATTTTATATGCAGACCTTGTTCGATTTGTAACATACCTAAATGATAAGCAAATAATTAACATAGGTACACAATCGGTACCTACCTACATCAATCATTTTTTTATTGTTATATATTTTGTAAATAAATAGGTAAATAAATAAAAAATTAAACTACTAAAATCGTAACATATTTTCTTTTATCTTCATCCGAGCGCCAATTCCGATTGGTTAATTTAGCTTTTACGAGAGCGAGACTATCCAGATATAAAAGCAAAGTCTGCGTCAGCGCCTACGCAGCTTCAATCCTTTAATCAGTAGGTTCACCTGCTAAGTTAAAACGCTTGAATTAGAACCGGATACTACGTCGGTTGTGTAGGCCAGGATTCGAACCCAGGATATCTCGATTGCAAGGCTCCTTAACCACTAAGCAACTAATTTTTCATTCACCAACATGACAGAGCAACCTTTGCACCAAACTGTGGTGCAAAGGTTGCTCTTTGAAGTGCTGATACACTCTATTTACTGTTTCCCTTGATTTGATTTCCGGGAGCGATTACCGTTGAGAGATGGCCTAAAAACCCTGCGCAAGAGTCTCGACTGCCAATCGGAGAGTATAACAGTTTGCAGGTGAATAAATCAAATCGCCAAAAAAATGCTTTTATTTTTAGATTCAAACTCACTCCCTAAGGAATTTCATTGAGAAATAAAACAGTAGGTACTTACCTATTATCACAAGACCGATAACAGCTTGCATGGTTGGTTTAATCTTCAAATCGAATAAAAACAAACTAACTAGGAACTCTTTCTTATACCTACTGTAAACAACCTTTATCGATAAAAATTGTCAAACGTAAGACACGTCCGTCGCGATGTGATTATGACAACACAATGAGTTATCCGCTTTGGGAAAACCATGCTGCGTTTGCGCACTTATTGTTCAACTATTGTAAGTCTTCGCCCATCGCGTTAGGCCGTCCACATACAAGGCAACTGCAATTTTATTAGCAATCTAATCTAAGTAAGGACTAGTATTATATTAAGGTTATGTTATTGATTCCACGTATCCAATTTCGAACGATCTATCGCCATAATCACGGGTTCGATTCCCGCTAGGAGGCATGACTATTGACTATGTCTATATTCATACAAAGTGCGTGTCATGGAAACGAACATGCTGCGGTTTATGTGTGGAGTCATCTTTAAGGATCATGTGAGGTAGTCAATTATATTGTACAGTGACTGCCAGGCTACGTGGGTAACAAATGTCTGACCATATCGCCTCCGCCGGGCCACGGTAGGAAGAATAAACCCAAAAACTGCTGATTTGGTGTCGTTGTAAAAGATGACATGCGTAGCAATAGTCTCACTACCGTGGATCCTAAATAAGACGGTAGAAGGTGGAGAAATAAATGTTGGAAAGCGGATCTCGAACTCCGAAGTGGACTGTGGAAACCTCCGATGATGATACCGGTGATCAGGGCTGGTCGGAATCTCTGAGAAACAAAAGTAGGCCGCAACAGGTGTGTGATCAGCCTAACCTAAAGTCGTATGACGCGACGTTATGTTCATCCAAGGCTTTATAGCTCGCGATAATGACGAAGTTCAACTTGAGCGGCACGGAACTGTGGACAAATTGGATTTGCGGTCAAGTGGCTTTCTGTAGGTAGTATCCGATTAGAGATGTGGGCGTGATTGTAGGTGATTTGTTTAATACTATAGTCTAACACGATTAAACGGGCAATTCTTATGTAAGTGTAAATATTAGTGCCTCGGCAGTTGTGAGGAAATCGCTTGTCTTGGTTCCTTATTATGATGTGTAAGAATTGAGTGTGAGAGAGGAATTAATATAAGTTAGACGGACTGTGTAAATCACGAGAGGACTGCAATCAGCGATGACAAAAGCGCATTGTTTTAATGACCCAAAATAAATACCTATTGGATGCGATGGAGCGGATGGAGGAAGATGATGACGACGACTAAGGTTTTTCTTTTGAAGTTTATCGGTTTGACGGCCTCTGTGGCGTAGCGGTAGTGCATGCGAAGGCGCGAGTTTGATTCCCGCTCAGTGCAAATATTTGTATGCATGAATATGTCTATTTGCAATAGTCTGGGTGTTTCTACGTATAATTATGTAAGTATTTATTTACAAAAAAAAAGTTATATATGTATGTTTATCCGTATTCTAGAACCCATAACACAAGCTAGTTAAACTAAGCATACTTTGGGTCTAGAGAGCGCTATGTAGAATGTCGTAGAATATTTATTTATCGTGTTTCTTCAGGATAATATTGGCAACAATGGCTAATTTAACCAAATGGCTGCGTTATTTTAGGGTATCAAAACCTGAGATATATATAAAAATATCTTGCAAAGACCAACGGAAAATGTTAAAAAACTAAAAACTACCAGATGACAACTATGCTAGATATTTTTGATATGGGTCTCAACTTCGTTCCGCTGGAGGAGACTCTTATAATGAAGTAGTGCGTCACTTTGTGTGCGCGGCGAAGGCCAAAGGATATCCATGTCAACGAACACAAAAGGTCGTAACTAGCCTTTGTCTTTGTCACTCATCAGTAGAAAGCTTTCATAATTTAGCAGCAAATAAAATATTAAGTGTTTTTCACCATTGATGAAGAAGCTCATTATCAGGCCTAACTCTTCAACAAAGGCTTTATTAACAGACATGTAAATACGTAACATATAATATATATATATATGTAGGTAGCCTAGTGGTCTGGGTACTGGACTGCTGAGACGAGGTCTCGGGTTCGATCCCAGGTTCACCATGGCACACACCAATGACTTTTCGATGCTTTTCGATGCTTTTCGAAGTTATGTGTGTATTTATAGCAGGTTTATAAGCGCCCGCTAAATGACAATAGGCTCGCCACGTCTTACATTGGGATCTAAACATAAACGTGCGATATGTGGGTGCTAGCACCTCTGCCTACCCCTTCGGGGATATCTATAGGCGTGAGTTTATGTAAATACGATTGCAGAGAAACTGGATAGCATGGGTGTAGCCGGGGTACCTAATGGGTGCTTTTGATTCTTGGTTCTAAGTGCAAGTTCTCTTGAATGACTGACTATGACACTATGTAGATCGGTATCATTTTATTACGAAGAATTAATAAAGAACGAAAATTTAAACTTCAATAAAAATTTTCAACACATATTTGTTGGCGCCTACGAGTTTGTTCACAGCAGCCGCAGTATATGGACGAATTATTTTTTTAATTTTCATAGGTAACATTAAAGTTTTTTCTACTTAATTATAAGTAGGTATATTAGGTTTCTAACATTTTAACTTTTCAATAAAGGAAATTTTCTACTCCATCCAGACAGGTTTTCGGAGATTTCATTTATCTATAAGGAGTCCCCAAGAATCAATTTATCGCTATTTTATCTTTGGTCAATAAATACATTTATTTATTATTTATGTAGGTACCATACGATAATTACCACGGAAAATTGTTCCTTGCAGTCTGCCTTAAAAAGGTCTAAACTGAATTCGTTTCATTAGTTTTTTAGTTAATCAGAACTTAATCCACCATGAATGCTGTTATTAGTCTTACTCTAATTGATTAGTTCCACTTTACCTTTGTAGGAATAAAAAGTAAACTTAGCTTACTGCTATTTTACTATCAGTTTATAATACTGATCTCCGTGCTGGTATCTGAATGATCCAATGCATTTATATCACGCTCTTTTTGAGCATTACAATTCAATTGTGATATCACCAATCAATCCACTACGCAAATTCAAATTGTAAATAAATAGTTGGCCAAGCTGCTTCCACTATGCTCTACATCGACGTCCGGCGAGTCTCTATATCGAAGAATGCTGACGATCGTGTGAAGTAGAGAAGAAAATGCCAGGGAAATCAACTGAATACGTCAAATTTCAAAATTCACACTTATACAGATCTACCTGAACTGGATATGGATACAGGGATACATTTAGTCAGGAATAACACATAGTCTTTTTATCCCTGATATAGGTTCCCATGGGTTGCGGTAACAGGAACCGAATTCCACAAGGACGAAGTGTCAGGGTAACAGCTAGTATTCAATAAGCTAGTAAACTCCGTCAGCCGTCAGTGAATTGTATAATTATGTAAGGAAACCTAAATCGAAAGTCAAGTAGTCTCTACTTGACTTTCGGTGTAGGTTTCGACCAAGTACTATATCTTGGTCGAAGGGTGTAGGTACCTAATTCGTCAAACGTTGAAGGTTGAAGTGAACAAGGTAAATAAATTATGATTAGGTCGATAATTAGTTATCGACGTTATAATTGGAGTCTAGTTGCGAATTGCGATGAAATAATCTTACACGCGAAGAGAGATTAGATTATCTTTTAAACTTATAAATAGCTATTTATTGTACTATCGACGATGAGACATGACTGATAGAGAACCTGTGTAGTATAATTTTATTTTTCTAGTCACTTGAAAGGGAAAGAAAGTGTGAGACTACAGTTACCTAAGTTGAATTTGAAAAGCTGATACCTATCCTATCAATAAAAAAAATAAGTAGACCCCGGGCACCAAAATGCAACTAGGAAATCGCTATGAGGATGATACTTATTTTTTTTTATACCACTTAGGTGGCAGACAAGCACACCGCCCACCTGATGGGAAGCGGTCACCGTGGCCTATGCAACACCAGGGGCATCACACTCGCGTCATCATCATCGTTCATCACATCAATGAACTTTAAAAATAAATAACATCAAATTAGAAGGCACTACAGTGCCCGTAGCCAAGTGGAAAAAGTCTAAATCGCTATCGAATCGTATCGAATAGAATAGCTTAGGTTGACCAATCACACTCCAGCTCGTGATTCCGCCGCGGCGCGCGCATCGTACGCCGGCGACGAGCTTGGATGTGATTGGTCGACCTAACCGTTTCTATTCGATAACGATTTACGCTACGGAATATACTGACATTTGTCTACGGGCCCTGATTAGCAGCAAGGTAAAATTAAAACTACAAGTAAAAAAAATTATCTGTACAAAATTATGTTTATTTTAACTCTGGCAATGACCTAGCATTTTTATTATTAATTAACATGATAGAAGTTTTAACATTACTGTTAATTATTAAACTTTTGTTTCCTCACTTACACAAAACAGGTCATCATTTATAATTCAACTGTTTAAACGAATAATGGCTGTCGTTGCTAACAATTTAGAATAGAACTAGGACTTCGTATTCAGTGCTACTTCTTTCTTCTCCGGAAAAGGGATAGTAGCAAGAACCGTGGCTTGGGTGAATCTGAAATTGAGAAATTTTGTAATCAATTTATTGGCACTATTATTCAACTTTATCGTCTTTTCTGGCGGAACCACACTTTGCTATTCGCTATTCGTTATTCACCTTTATTCACGAGTATACAACGAAGTGGGGAGGGCCTATTCGTTTATATTTGCTTTATCGCATGAATACTCGCCTTAGTCGCTTATTATATGATGAATTGTGAAGGATTTAGTCGCCTATAAGAATTTCGTCGAATATACTATAGGACTATAGGCGAATAATGAATAGCGAATAGCAAAGTGTGGTTTCGCCATTAATAAATATAAAACATTTCATAAATTAACTATCACAATCTTAGTTACGGGTCATCTAAGAAGTATTTTGAAAGGACTAGCAGGTGCGGTGACCGATTGACTACGTGGGTAACAATTGGCAATGCCACCTCCACTTTGAGCGCCGGTAGACGTAGTAGACCCAAGAAGTCCTGGGCCTCGATTCTGCTAAAGCAAAACCAGGATCTAACGCGAAGATGATGATGATTGATACTAAATTTTATTATCTATCAAATTTCACTTATTTTATGCACTATCATTGTATGTAATTAAATTCTGCTTATTCAATTAAGAACTCTTGAGGATAACTTCAGGTTGGTCGACAGTATGAATTATCAATTAGACCCTATAGGTACCTTATTTATTTGGCAGTTCTTTTATAGTTAGTGTTATTACTTAAATTCCTTTATAACAAACTTAGAGATAGAGACTAAGTATGTACATATCCATACCAAAGACGATTAGTTGTCTATCGTCTTTGTCCATACTTAGAAATAGAAACCACAACACAAGTTAACTATGCTTGCCAGCACTCTCTAGACAGCGCTGTGTGAAAGAAAAAGAATGTTGTAGAATATTTTATTTATATATTATAGATTTCTTACCTTGCCAGGAGTGGTGCATCCATCATGTGTGACTCGGCCGAAGTACAGCTTCTCGCCTTCAGCCGTGAGTCCAGCCTCTACGGCGCCAGGAGGGACCTGGCCGTTCGTAGAGAACTGCCACGAGAACATCGCTGGAACTAGCACCTGGAAACAGAAACCATATTCTATTAATTTGTATTCTAACCAAGGTACCTATGCTTTTAACATCTTCGATTAAAAAACGTGACAAATAACAACGTTATTAATAAAAACAATGCTTTTGCCAAAAATAGACATACCGACCTAACATTACTTCTTTCTATTTTGAAAAATGTGGTCTACAGTTCTGTTAGTAATTAGTTCTTGTTAACCTAAGCAACATATCTGCTGGCTGGGGTCTGAACTTACGACCCTTTCTATTTTAAATCCAACACCTTTACCAAAATAAAAAAATCGATAAAAAAATCGACTTTGTCGATATCGATAAAAAAGGTTATCCAAATAGATTTTACTTACATACAGATTGGAGTCTCGGTTTAGTAATTTTATTCTAATGCTTCTACGTAAATGGCTATAGGTATTATTGCTACACACAAAACGGTGTACCTATCGTTTTAGAACATAAAATTTGTAAAATAACATTTATGGGACTAACATATAAGTAGCGCATTGCTCAACCAACACCTATCACATTGAGATCGTAATAGCCTTGTGTTGTTCTAATACGGTCTCTTAACCTCTTTAATGTTATTCTTCTTAACATCACTTGTAAAGTAACTGATGCTGCTGGAATAACTAGTTTTCATAGTATACAAGAAGAGTCTTCTTCTTCAACCTAGCGTTAATTCCCAGTCGCATCCAAAACTTTCAGCTCAGAGTCTGGGGTCCGCAGTCTTAACTGTGAATTTGGCTGGACCTCGATATTTCCCGTGAAGCGACCGACCGCCATCTGACCTTCACAACCCAATGGTGACATTAGGCGATATCGAAGCATTGCAGCTTGACCGTTGTTGTTGGACTTTTTAGGACTCCAACTACCCGTAACGACTGCCATAGATGTAAATAAAAACGTCTAAAGCATGTAGGTACATGAACCAAGTATAATAAGTACCTCAAACTGATCCTTGAGTACTTCCACGCCGTCATAGCTGATGTAGCAGGCATTCTTTGAAGGGATGACCTTAGCAGGAATGATTTCCCCCTCATGGTGAGCGCGTCCAGCATAGATCTCTGCGCCATCCTCATCAGTCCCAACACGCAGTGCACCAGGTGGAATGCTGCGCTGGCTCAAGCAAGCGGGAACCCAACGGTATGTACCTATAAAGTATTCAAAATTGTTGGTGTTATTTGATACCTGTTTATAAGAAGAAGTACTTAACATAAAAAAATGGCAGGGAAGTTTAGAATTGTATAAAACTTTTACCATTTTAATGCAAGTTGGAAGTGAAGAGAACATAACTTATATAGGTTTAGCCTAGCCCTGCATGCAAGTTAGCCTTCTAGATGTGTGATTGTGACTTTTAAGTTTAACAAAGTGAAGATGATACCTAGATGAACATACAAAAGATGCTAGGAGCTTCTACTGAATAAAAGAAAAAAAAGATGAGCTCGTGAAAAGCATTTCGTATAAATCACAATGCGGACCCCGGACTCCGAGGTAAGAACCTCGGCTGCGACAGGGACCAATGTGCAAATGGTCATGAATATAAACTAAACAACAATTTGTTCAAATCTATGTACGCAATATTATTAAATATTTAAAGCAATATGTATGTTCTTCCAGCAGATGTAACTTTATTTTTATGGTCAACTTTGTCTAGCGCAAGGCAGATAGGTAGATATTAAACTGAATTCTAGCGAGCAGAATGAAATGTATTTATGGTATCTAGGTATTAACCGCAAAGCAAATCTGAATCGAATAGTGGTAATAATAAATCTCAAAAATGTTCTTAAAAATATAAGACAGATAACACGACATACAGTTACGGCCAAAACTCTGTATGGGATAACCAAAAATATAGACGAAAGATCGGTTATTGATAATGATGTTTGTGTATGTAAAAGTAAGTCTGGATTGGAAGTCACCATAAAAAGAATTGGCCCAACGTTGCCGTACGACACACCCAAGCTGATACTTAAGATAGCACCTCCTCGAACTACCTGCGTTAAGACACTACATAATGAAGCATATGAGTAAGAATGAAGTAATCCTATTTATTCACAATAAACATTTACAAGAATTATTGGAATTCTTACAAGCAGTCCTTTATCATGAGTATTTATCGATAATGCCAAATGTAGTGGATAAGATTAACAATATTATTGATGTCATGGACTTTTCGTAAAACATAACTCATGTAACATGCGTCAAAATTATTACTAAAGAAAATTGTCGATGGCCAAAAACCGAATCTTTGACTAAATTCAGAAGCGATTAGTTAATGAGAAATGAATTGATTCCAATAGTAGCTGAAAAGGTGCTATTTCCTCAAAACCCAATCCAGACTTACTCCACGGTAACTCGACAGTCTCGCCAGGTAATGTCGGCCCTTCCTCAACGTTATCCACTACGATCACATCATCACCAGGTGGTGGTGCTACAGGGTAAGGGTAGACATACGCGGGGTGCACTGGATAGTACATGATCCCTCCAGCGGGGTACATGTGTGGAGGGTAACCGCCAGGACCCGGCGGACCAGGGGGGTAACCATGTGGGGGTGGCGGTGCATGGCCATAACCGTAATAGGGTCGACCTGGACAGTTAAAGTTGTTTCATGTTTGTTAATAATTGGTCATACTTTTCGATAATATTATAGTTACATAACCATTTCATTGAAACTAATGTTTAACTAATGTTTAATGTGAATCTTGAAATTTGTCGTAGGTATTTAGTTAATTCCCCTGCAGCCCTGACGCAAACTACTTTGAATATTTCTAACAAAATAAAATAATATGTTAAACTATGTGTTTATTTTATGTGTTAATGTGTGAAATTCAACACATTCATTCTTATTTGTTGTAAAGGAATGAGTGACAGGGGTGTTAACATGCCAAATATCAAGATTCACTCGTAAAGGGTCAGTCATCACCATAAGAACGTTAGTCACGGTTGTATCCATAGCTTGAACTTTGAAGCCCAAGGCTCACTCTCCTAAACTTTGTCCTTCTAATGCGACATTATCTTGGTTATTAGCGACTACCGTATCGACAATTAAACCAATAAATTACATTAAAATTGATTTGCAATTTGTATCGGCTATTATTTTACTTCAATTTGATTCGATAGGTATGCGAACTTTTACTAGTACCTAGATAGATTTTAATGGAACATTCTTCAAGTGTTGAGTAGACGCTATTTATCTAATGACAAATATAATATCTAATCACTTATTGTTGATAATAGCAAATAGTTAATGGTATCGTCAATTAAAGCGGTATCGTAAAGTGCTTTATATACTTTAGTGTTTTATACGTCTGAATCAAACAAAGGGCAGTTATGTGACTAGTGGCCAAGTTTCTTTAATATATACTATATTAATATATATATAGCTGCTCGTGCTGATTCACTCACTCATTGGTCACCTCTCCTGAACAATTTTGTATGAAATTTTTTTTTTTCAACGATTGTTACGTATAGAGGATGGAAATTCATTCGGAGGAAAAATATGGAGAGAGCTGATGATGGAGGATTTCGGAGACGGGTGAAGAGCACGCTTAAGGTATTGAAGATAGGTTGGTGGTGCTTGAGCAAATGTCACTCGAAACGTCATTCAATTGCCAGTGACCTGAAAAAAAATTCAAAATGGCGAAAAAAAAATGGCCGCCATAGAAATTTCCTCGGTGTCCATCTCGGAGAGTATAAAAGATGGAAGAGTAGTTTCTTCGCAAAAGATGATCAGGATCCAAAGGTCTACTCGATGAATAGAAAAAAAATTCAAGATGGTGGAATTTATTTTTCTATAGAAAATGTATGGCCAACATGACTACAAGTTTTGAACTATGCAAACTGACTTTGATTTATACCTACATAGTTTCTATTTAAAATGTTTTTGTGGAAAAACTCTTAGTCAGAAATATGTAGATAGATGATGATCGAGGGTTTGGAAGATGGGTGAGAAGCACGGCCAAGGTATTAGACATAGGTGAGGGCTGCTCAAACAAAAAATACTTGGAACCTCATCCAACTGGCAGGGAGATGGAAATAAATCCAAAATGGCGGATTCAAGATGGCGTCAACACAAATGTCATGGGTGTCTCTCTCAGAAAGTATTAAAGATGGATGAATTGTGTTTCGGTTCACCTTTGCTGTATTTTTTTCCCTGATGCTTTCATATAAAGGACGAAAATTCATTCGGAGGAAAAATATGGAGATTTTGGAGACGGGTGAAGAGCACGGCCAAGGTATTGAAGAGAGGTAGGTAGTGCTCAAATAAAAACCACTCGGAATCTCATCCAATTGTCAGTGAGCTAAAAATATAACCAAAATGGCAGATTCAAGATGGCGCCCATACAATTTTCGACAGCGTCTATCTCACAAAGTATAGGTAATAGAAGATAGAAGAGAGGTCTTTTGGCAAAAGATGATAAGGACCTAGCCTAGAGGTCTACTCGATGAATAGAGAAAAAATTCAAAATGGCGAAATTTATTTTTCCATACAAAATATAAGGCGAATATTGAAGAGACAAATGTGCAAGACTTTGATATGCTTTTAACCGACTTCCAAAAAAGAGGTGGTTCTCAAAACGGCCCGTTTATTTTCATTTTTTTGCAAAGATTTTTTTAAATAAACAGTAGAAGTTTTCGTCTTGGTCCCATAAAAAAATCTGGATCCAACTCCTTAATCCTGATGCTGAAAGATTACTGCCCATTGTTCATTGTGAATTAATATTATAGGTACCAAGCAACGACTTCATGGTTAGATTTCAAGTCCCAACCCCTCAACCCTAATAATGCAGGGTACAGCTGCGCTCACAAACTATAGTGATTCAGAAACTGCGGATGGTGCAATGCAATAATATTTTAAGTACCAAGCATAGACTACATAATTGAACTTCGGATCCTGACTCCGCAATCTTGATGCTGCAAGGTGCTGAACTCTTAAACCATGGGGATTCGAGAATTTCTTATATTTTTATTTATTTATAAAAACTTCATGCACATATGCAACAGGCATTCTCTACCAGTCAACCTTATAGGTGGTGTAGAGAATAACATAGCATAGCATAGCATAGAGAATAACATAACAGCATTTTAGGCATCAAGCAACAGCTTCATAATTACACTTCAAGTCTGAATTCCACAAACCTGATGATGCAGGGTACAACACTCCTAAATCATAGAGAATAAGGAACTGTTCCTGGTGAAATAATAGGTACCTATTGTAAATGCCGAGCATAGACTTGTGTTAGGTATTGAATTCCAAGTCCCAACTTTTCAATCTAACCACAAATTCACGGTTTTCAGATTGTTCCCCCTATGTCTGCTATAAGGCATACCGATAGGTAGATATGCCAAAGTGATTTAATTCAACGGGATTTCTTGACACGACACGACAGACAGACAGACAAACAACGATGTGATCCTATAAAGGTTCCTTTTTAGGGTTCCATACCTCAAACCCTAAAACGGAACCATTATAGGATCACTTTGTTGTCTGTCTGTCTGTCGGTCTGTCAAGAAACCTACAGGGTACTTCCCGTAGACCTAGAATCATGAAATTTGGCAGGTAGGTAGGTTAGGGGGAAAATCTGAAAACCTTGAATTTGTGGTTATATTACACAAAAAAAATTAAATTGTGGTCATGAACTAATAATTAGTATTTTAAGTAAGATAACTATATCAAGTGGAGTATCATATGAAAGGGCTTCACCTGTGCATTCTGAAACAGCTTTTTGTTTATTTTTATACGTCATAGTTTTTGAATTATCGTGCAAAATGTCGAAAAAATACGACTGTAATACGGAACCCTCCTTGCGCGAGCCTGACTCGCACTTGGCCGGTTTTTCCTTTTGAGATACGGAACCCTAAAAATGACTCCTCACGATCCATTTTAACTTTTTGTGTTAAAATTCATGTTAAAAGTACAATTTTAGTTCTTAATTTAAAGGTGAACCATGAACCGTACTTTTGACATGATAGTTGACCCATAGAGTTAAAATAGCGGGTGAGAAGTTATTTTTTACGCATTAAAAACACCTTTCTTAAGTTACCCGTGACTACTGTAGTAGGTACCGCTAGCGGTACTTTAGTGTTTCTTGAAAAGAATCAGTGCTGGCAAAATAATGGGTAATTGTTATCCTACCGGTTGCGGCAGTTTAATAATTAGTGTTATAGCTCCCCGGGGTCACGTGACCTGAGGAATATAACTACATTCTTAATATAATATTGAAAAATCGGTCAAGTGCGAGTTGGACTCGCAAAGAAGGGTGCCGTACCACCGTACAAGAAATAACACTTTATTTTTTAAATTTTCATGCTATAGCGGCAATAGAAATACCTACACATTCTGTGAAAATTTCAACTCTCTACCTATTGCGGTTCAAGAGATACAGCCCGCTGACAGACAGAAGGATGGACGGATAGCGGAGGCTTAGTAATGGGGCCCGGTTGGAACCTTTCTGGTACAGAACCAAGAAAAACTGTTACATAATTACTTACACACCAAAACTTTAAATCCAAACGGACCCCTGTTCCAGGTTCCTGTTGTCCACTCATCTACGTGGTCCGCTTTAGCGGGCCGCGCACCCACGCGCCCTACTAGTTATTTATATAGCTATAGTGTGACTCTAATGTGCCACGTAGGTATTTGAACAATAAATTAAGTGGTTGATCGATTACTAATAGTATATCAAATAATCGGTGATAATAGTATAAATTATCAACTTCAAGGTCAATTTCTGTTAGGTAATGATTAATGATACCATTCATGTAGGTAATCTTATTAGTCATTTAATAATTATATAACCAATTTTGTTCTAGTAGAGGAAATGAATTAAAAAATACATAAGGTCATGATATCTTATTAAATGACATCGAAAGGTTTGAAATAAAAAATCCAATAGGTATTTTAACATATTAGATGGCTTATAACCTTTCGAAAGTGACCTTAAACCGTTGATTTGGATTAATGGAGATCCTAGATTTCGAATTTTAGTTTGGTTTTTCGTGCATAGGCACTCTCTTCAACTGTCAAAGATCTTTTCATGTTCAATTTCAATGTTCTATTAATAGTCGTTGAGTGATAGTTGATAGAGTCAGTTTTACCCAAGTTCCCTTAACATTGACTACCGTTCAATGAGAAATGAGCAAAACAATAAATGCAGACGCCGCTCAAAAGATGTTCTCAATGCTAAATTAACATCAATGCATTGTTCAAATAACCTGAACGAGCTGCGCATATAATTTACATGACAATTGCATAAACATATGCACTTCTTTTTTCTTTTTTTTATATCGGTCACGTCAATATGACTTCACCTCGCCTGATGGTAGGTAAGCTAAAGGTCTCTGGAACGGGAGTCACCATTACCAACACCGATAGTGCTCTATTTGCGGCTCAGCTTGACGGCCTCAACAAATGATTTTTCACGCCCCTATTCTTGCACTTCACTTTCAAGTCACTATTAGTACCTATCTTAGTTGTATGATCACTATTTATTGCTGTATTTTATTTAATTGATATTGGTTAAGTTAGGGAGGATACAGTGCAAGATCTAGGTAATCCACAACGTACCTACCTACTATAGTGGCATTGATGAAACTGTTATCAAAAATCAAATACTAACTTCACAGGCAGATTTCGGTACCAGAAGAAAATTTAGAAAATTAAGTATGTCGATTAAATTATGGAAGGCTGTGTGCGTAGTGCTACGCGGCAAATTGTGCTAAGCGGGTGAGGCCTGTGTAACTGGCTGTAAACTACAGTCGATTTGTACAATGATTATTAACAATAAATTTTTAATCTTATCATGAATTCCTTTGGAAACATTGGCTTAAATATTTCCAATATACTAAGAATTGAAATCACGAAAATAATTTTCTGTGTTAGGTGCAGTTTTGCCATAGGTATGCATATTTTTCAATTATACTCACATAGTGTGTTACAATGTTAAGATTTAGCTTAGCCGTAACAAATACAGGTATTAAAACACAACAAAACCGAATTTGGAAAGTTTACGTTTAGTGAAATTAGAGAAAAAACACGATGAAAAATCTGTCACAAATATGAAACTACTAGATTATTCTCTAAAGCGTTATTTGCAGGTGTTTTGCTTTTATCACACAGTATCTTATCGTTATCACTAACCTGCCATGTCGACGGTGCTGTTACCCAACAGTGACTAACTGAGTTCTACTTCAGGATCCTATTTTATTACAATAGAGAAATGACGTGAGTCATTAGACTACGACATTTGATAAAGAGTGATAATGTGGCGAGTATTTAAAGAGCTAATGGAATTTATAGTGACATCAATACAGTCTGTGGTCTGTCGATAATATCAGTGTTTTAGCCTACCACCATCTTTATCCTAGGCGAATACTTGGCGACAGGCGACAGCGTCAGCTCGCCGCCGAGCTGTCGCTGTCGCCTGACGCCCAGTGTGCGTACCATGTTTAGCCGTGTCCGCTGTCCATTCCTGACACGGCATCGCCTACCCATTTAGGTACCATTAAAATCTACTTACTCCTCTTCTTCAACCTAGCGTTGATCCCAGTCGCATCCAAAGCTTTCACCTCGTAATCTGGGGTCCGCTTTACCAGTCTTAGTTGCGGATTTGGCTGGACCTCGATATTTTCCGTGAAACGACTGCCATCTGACCTTCACAACCCGATGGTTGTGGCGATATCGAAGCATTGCAGCTAGACCGTTGTTTTTGGACTTTTTAGGGCTCCAACTACCCGTAACGACTGCCGTATAGATGTTTGTATGGCAACCGGGACCGACGGCTTAACGTGCTATCTATTAACATAACATAAAATAAACTCACGCCTATATCCCCGAAGCAGTAGGCAGAGGTGCTAGCACCCACATTTCGCCAGTTTATGTTTAGGTCCCAATGTAATAGGTGGCGATCTATTAACAAAAGACTATTTTACAAATTCGAAATAGTGTGCTCCATACAGACCTATCCTAAAATTGCAGTTTATTCACCTTCACAATTCTGATGTGAAGGTTTAGGTACAGTACTATCAGTGGTTGCATCATGGCATTTGAATGGTTCGAATGTTAAGGTGTAAAATTATAATCGCAATACCATAATTTTTTCTCAATTATTTATGTAATGGAGTTTATTGAGAAACCTTATGCGAGTTATGCGAGTCAGGGCCTCTAGATCACATTTCACCAGAAGATTCACTTTTTTACCCGACTGCGCAACGCAAAGGAGTGGTAATGTGTTTAACAGCCTATGTATGTATGTTTGTATGTTCCTTTGAAGCACTATACAGACCAAACGCCTGGGCCGATTTTCATGATTCACACGTCAATCGATTCCTCTTAGTCCGGCGAGTGTCACTAAAGACATGACGTCAGTGAAAATTCAATATGGCGACTACTGGCCGCCATATTGTGAAAATTAAAAAAAATGAAAGTCAGCAAACTATGTCAAGTGGGGTATCGTTGAATAGGTATTTAAAAATCATTTTTAGTTTCCTTTCAACATTTTTCGATTCCAGTGACTATTTAGGAGCTATAGCGATTTAAAGTTGCGTAACAACAATTCATAGGTTTTTATTAGACAGTAGAAAGTCCAATCGGGTAAATAGCTGGCTAGGACACTTATAACTAAAAAGTATAAAATAAAAAAATATAATTTAGAAATTAAAAAACCCGACTGCGTAAAAAACTAAAAAGCAAAAAAAAACAAGCACTCAGATGTCCGGTGGTCTAGAAACATAACAACTTAACAGTCGGGATCCATTGAAAAATAAGACTGGCTGGTGAATAGTGGATCCCGACTGTTAAGTTGTTATGTTTCTAGACCACCGGACATCTGAGTGCTTGTTTTTTTTGCTTTTTAGTTTTTTACGCAGTCGGGTTTTTTAATTTTTAATTAAATACACGGACTGATTCTCATTTGGTCGTCGGTCCCGGTTGCCATACAAACATCTATGGCAGTCGTTACGGGTAGTTGGAGCCCACAAAAGTCCAACCAGTCTAACTTGGAACTTCGATATCGCCATTGGTCATAATGACCATTGGTTGTGGAGGTCAGATGGCAGTCGCTCCACGGAAAATATCGAAGTTCAGCCGCATCACAGTTAGACTGGAAAGCCGACCCCAACTGAGTTGGGAAAAAGGTTCAGAGAATGTACTGATTCTCCTTTGGTCGCGAGGTTGCTCTTAACAGTCGCAACCTCTAAAATTAGCGTCGGGTGACACGGCTCACAAGGAGTACCTAGGTAAGTCCGAGCGCGACTCCGAGCCATGCTCGGTCGTTACTTATCTTGATACTCCTGACTGATGCACTGATTCATCAACACATAGCCAGGACTAACGAACAAACTAGGACCAAAAATTAGGCAGTTGATGCTTTTACAGTTCATGAAATTATTCATTATTCATCAACTTCTTCTTCTTCGAATCGATAGCAATAAAAGTAGTATTAAGTTAGATAGGTATTCAATTATATATGTGTGCCTCGTTCAAATCCTCAACCGTGTAGGTGTTGGGCCACAGTGGGCATGACAGGAGGTGGTTCATAGTTTGCAGAGGCGCACCACACACACACACACAGTGATGAGATGACTATTGAAAACTTCAGCCCTGTGTACAAGCGACCTGGGCCTTGATTCTGCTAAAGACAAACCACTGATTTACCACTGACACTCTAAAAAATGCCATTTAATTGTAGACTTTACTGTTATTAGGTTAAAGTCTAAAGTCAAATGATATTTTGTAGAGCGAATGAAAAAGTTAAACGAATTCTTTTCATTTGATTTTAGACTTAAACTGTATAACGGTAAAGTCTAAAATTAAATAGCATTTTAAGAGTGTCAGTGGTTTTACAGTGGTTTGCCTTTAGCAGAATCGAGGCCCTGCTGGCAGTCAACATCGCCTGCTAGTCGGTGCACCTGCTAAACAACGGACGAGGCTCCAGTGCAGGCTTTCTTATAGATGTTGAAAGATCAGATGGCAGTCGCTCGATCAGAAATATATTATTATATTTGAATAAAGGTAATAGGCACTATACTATAGGTAGCTAGCTACTCTGTATACATTTTTTAGTCTTTCCTTCATTCTAATCACTAGAGATATAATTATACCTAGATAACAATAAACTTTAAAAAATAATTAATAATATTTATTAATTAATTTCTCTCAGAATGAGATCATAGAATCACAGTAATCGTTTCTAAAAATCGTTCTGACCAAACGCGAAAATCGTATGCACAAGACCTCATTATGCGTAATTTACCTATACCACGCAGACCTACGTGGCGTTCATTTGCATATTGAATTCGTTTACTATTCTATCATCCTGTTTACGATTTTATTCTTTACAATTAAGCTGACAGAAAACAAAACAAACCCACTGGGTATCAGTCACACCGACGCGATTGTGTGTCGTTTCGTCATTCTTAATTAATTAAGTACCTACCTATCTGAGTTCTGTCCTGTATTGTTTTAATTAACTCACGATCATGGATACGTATTACCACCGTATATCAAAATTAAACATACAGTAAGTATCTACAATCAGACTTCATAAAAACTCTAGTCTAGGCACAGAATACCTATATAATTTCTAGTAAGTACTGTAGGTACTGATTTCCAAGGCAGCGTATCTGGCATCACTTAACTTGCAACCAGTCGCGAATGCGTTGCAATGACGAACGGATGATGTGAAGGTTTTCTAAATGAGTGAAATACTTACCTACCTGGATTAATAAATATGGTAGGGGAGCCCATGAAGGGATTTGAAGAGTTACTCGAGCGCGTCAGAAAACTATATGAGGAGAAACCTTATTACTTGTAATGTACTCCTACCAAATATAAACCCTTTATATAAGGGCGTGCTCCGAGGACAGCCCGTCAGATTAGTAAAAAAAAATCAAACCTCAGAAAAACTCGAGCGCGTCAGATTAAGGCCAGGTAAGTTAAATACATACAGAACAGACTATATTTCAATAATCTGATGATTTTTGCGTGGCATAAGGAAATGGGTGAGTGGCAAAATTGTAAAAAAAAAACGTCGCTGTGAAATACTCGAGCGCGATTAATTTTTTTTTTATTTTGAAGGAAATCCTATGAGAATTACAGAATAAAATAATCTGACGATTTTCATGGGGCGATGTAGCTTAAACCATAAATAAAGTGTGGTGTTATACAGCTGCTGAGAACTAGATTGAAACTCCGCGCTTCTGTTTCCTTCTCACTTTTTCTTTATATTTCACTCTCTCGCACCATCACATCACATAATCATCGCACGTAGCTTGGCCAGGTTTTGGAGTAGTTCGCGCATCGTGCACTTTGAGCCAATCAAATGATTCAAAGTACGAACGAACGGAACGTTGATTCGCTACAAGACGTCTCTCGGAGACATCTGATTGGTCCGTCAAGTGACCTCACTTGACGGACCAATCATATGCTCATACCTCAAAGGGGACCTAAAAATCAACCTTACATATCAGGAGATACTGTAGATTCAGGTACGTTTATTTTAATCATCACTACATAGTATAAAACAAAGTCGCCTTTTCTGTCCCTATATCCCTATGTGCGCTTAAATCTTTAAAACTACGCAACGGATTTTGATGCGGTTTTTTCCAATAGATAGAGTGATTCAAGAGGAAGGTTTATATGCATAATACATGCATCATTATACTAAGGCTAATTTAGTATCAGCATTGCACCCGTGCGAAGCCGGGGCGGGTCGCTAGTACTATATAATACAAAAGAAATAGAAAATTATATTATATTATTATATTATTATTTTATTATATTATTATTATATATTATTATATTTATTATATTATATTTAGAAACAGAAAATGAAGAAGAAATTGACCAAGGAGGAATCAATTTTGAAGATCAATCCAGTGAGGATGAAGATTAAAAAAAAATAATTTATATTTGTAGGTGTAATTTCACCTACATAATATGCGTAATAATTTATTCCATTCAGGAAAAAAAAATTTTTTCTTTCAAATTATCAGATTAAGAATATTCCTTCATATATTTGTCAGATTATCATTTGGGACGACTAGAACATCAAGTTGAACCGTTTGTGTAAAAATCTGACGCGCTCGAGTATTTCAAGGTCACTTTATTTTTTTACATTTTCAAAAATCTACCATAACTTTTGACCACATCCAAATCGTCAGATATTTTAATAAGACACTTTTTTGAGTTTTCTAAATATTCCCTTCAAATATCTGACACGCTCGAATAACTTTTTTCTTATTTTTTTTTCTACCCTTTTCTACAGCCATCCTCCCCTATATACTCGTCAGAATAATATCTCTCGGTTGTTAGAAAAACAAAGCGGGTAAACACCGTGAATGTCTGACGCGCTCGAGTAGTTTTATGTGAATGATTTTTTTAACATTTTTGAAAATTAGCACACGCTCTCCTCCTCACTAAAATGGCAAAATGAACAAATTATTTTTCGTTTTAGGCCTAAATCTTCACAATCTAATCGGTCCCCATGACGCTTTAGTAACTGAAAATTTAGCGGGCCGGCCTCCCCTACTAATAGGTAAATAAGTGAAAACGATTTTAAAAATGACAAACGTGCTATGAAAGTATGTTACCTCGTTATGGAAATAACAATATCATTTTTTATTGATATTTTCTATAAACAAAAACTTAGAAGTCGCGTAAATTACAATTTACCGAGCTGTTTCTTGCATTTTGATTGAGATCTGGTATTAATGAATTTCACTCACAACGAACTTTATAGGTACAGATACCGGCACGTAACTTGGCCAGGTTTGGGGTAAGTTCGCGCATCGTGCATTTTGAGCCAATCAAATGATTCAAAGTACGAACGAACGGAACGTTGATTCGCTACAAGACGTCTCTCGAAGACATCTGATTGGTCCGTCAAGCGACGGACCAATCATATGTCCGCGACGGCGCAACCGCGTCTCCCGCCACCCGCTCATACCTCAAAGGGGACCTAAAAATCGACCTTTGCGCATATGACGCGTCTGGCCAATTTACATGCCGGCATCTGTAGTATTGTATAAAAAATACCTGTGACATTACAATCACTAAATAAATCAACTTCCAACAATATTTGAAAATTTATTGAAAATTCTTCATAAATAAAGTCGATTGTTATTTGCAATCGAATATGGGACTTGAACTTCCCTAATTGGACATAACTATTGATGATGAAAAATTTAACTGTCAACTGTCAAACTTAATTATAAATAATGGTTGGATCGTGGTTGGAACGTATTCTATCTACGGAACGAGTATAGTTATTGATTTGGCACGTCTGAGGAAGTGAGAGTCCAGCTAGCATCGAGATACTTCGGTACACAAACACAAATTACTCAATATAGGTACCCAACGCTCCACAAAATCTAAGTAGGTATTCGGACTGTCACTTTTCTTGACGTGCCAACATCAAGTTGTTTTCATCATGACCCATCGCCACCTCATCATCTCTACCAGTTCATTCCACACAAATCTATAGGCTACCAACTTACATAATTATTACCTACCTACATAGTTACAGATTTATTGTTCTTTATTTTTTGGATCATGATGTAAACAAGATTACATAATACAAACAACTTGTTACGCTGCGGTGTTACAAAACCCTCTTTGTTTTATCATTATCGTCGGTTGATGAAATATGTTTAATAAGTCACGAAAGCGGCCACTAAGTAGGTACTCTATTCAGTTTTGTTTAAACGTGAAACAAGTGTTGATTAAAATAAAAAAACGTCCCAATATTTAAGTGATAAAAACCTAATAATATGAAACGATTAATTTTTCTTTTTTGCATAATCGCAATGTGCAATGGTAACAAATTAAACAGCCTAAAATTAGAACAAGTTCTTGTGTTAAGTCGACATAATATTCGGACGCCTTTGACGACAAGTCTAGAAGTTTATTCACCGAGGCCGTGGCCAAAATTCACCGATCCGGATGCTGCATTAACAGAAAAAGGTGCTCTAATGGAAAGCTACATGGCGGAATATTTTACAGAGTGGCTACAGAAAGAGGATTTCATAAAAGGATGTCCGAAACCTGAGGAGGTACTTATATATCCCAACACATTATCTCGTACGATGGATACGGCTAAATCGTTTGCTGAAGCCGCGTTTGGATCCTGCAATATATCCATCCATCACTACAATGATATAAATGTATTTGATCCAATTTTCCTGCCAATATTACACAATAATTCAGAAAGTTTTGTTATGGAAGTTATAAAGGAAATGGAAAAGAAATTAATTGAGACAGATCTAACAGAAACATACCAGGAACTGAACAGAATACTAGATTTACAGGATTCGGATATTTGCAAACAAAATAATTTATGTGATCTTAGCGTTAACGAAACTCAAATATTTTACGAAAAAGGAGAAGAGCCTAATGTAACGGGCCCTTTAGCTTTTGCAACTCAGATAGTTGATGCTTTCATGATGAGTTTTTATGAAGGGTTTCCTATTGAAAATGTTGCATGGGGCAGAATAACAACTGATAAGCAATGGGAGTTACTGTCGAGGATTATCAAGCAAAATCAAAATGTACGTTTTCGCTCATTCGCATCGCAAGATATTGCAAAACCGTTGTTAAAATATATGTATAATATATTGAGGAATGGAAATCCAAAGTTTACAGTTCTTGTTGGGCATGATTCAAATATTTGCGTGATTTTAAAGACGTTAAATTTCAAAGAATTTATCACGAAAAATCAACATGAACCTTACCCAATTGGCGGGAAACTTGTATTTCAAAAATGGTCGCAAGGAACAGAGAGTTATTTGAAAGTGGAGTATATTTATCCAACTTTTTCGCAATTGAGGAACGGAGACAAGTTTACATTAGCACAGCCACCACAAAAAATTCTTCTCGAATTACAAGATTGTCAAATTGACGATAGAGGATTATGTCCGTGGGAAGATTTTCTGAATCTATGTATACCTTTAGTTAATTAATAGTATTATTATCAGTACCTTCTGTTATTTTATTGTAGGAGCTTGCACAGTACCTATAGTCTGAATTTTACAAAACATGAGAAACGAAATGAAACTTAGGTCCTACAACAAAGTTGCTTCAGGAATCTCATACCTATTATATCAATCGTTTTACTAAATATGTTGCTAGACCGACACCGAACCCAAAAATGTGATTAATTTTTTTTCTGTCTGTCTGTCTGTCTGTCTGTTGTTCAGGCATCACGCAAGAACTACTTAGGTACTCTACTACTGTAACTGAGTACTAGTTCGATTACGATGAAACTTGGTATAATTATTCTTTAATTATCCTGGGCACCACACTGGGTACTTTTTATCCCGGAAAAGTATAATTATTATGCAATAAAAACAAACTTAATTTTGCGGTTCGATCCCTAGACCCGATTACTGTGCCAACCGCAAATAATAAGTTTGGCGTAGGTTACGTCGTCAGGTGTAGGGGTTATACAGGTGCGTCTGACTTTTATCCCGTCACCCCATCCCTTTCTTTCCGGGGTTCGGCAGGGACATCGTGCTTCCAACTCCTTAGGGGGCCATCTTAAAACCAACCCGGCCCAGGGTCAACCGGGGACCGCGGGATATGCTCTAAACAATCCTACTACACTAAAGACTTGAGACGGCGCAGCGTGCGGTTTTTATCAGGTCCAAGACAAACTTAACCATTCCTGATGGCTGACGAGGGTATCCGAAGGAACTTCCGCACGAAAAAAAGAATTTGAAACGGAATTCGAAATCCACGCAAGCAGAGCCGCGATCAACACAGCTACCTATATATGTAATAAAGGAAAAGTTGGTAGGTATACTTAAAATTCTACATTGACACAGTCTCAAGTATCTAACCTTACACTTTTGAAGCAAAAGATGCCACGTAATTTCTTCAAATCTTGATATAAAATAGTGTCCACCAGCGGCGTAGTTAGGTGGGTACCTACCAACTACCTACTGCCGTATCTTTAGTGCTGTAGGTACTTATAGAAATTATAATTATGGTGTACACTATAGACCGACCGCGGAAGCGGTACAGCGGTAGCGGTCGGTCTATAGACCGCTACCAAAATTCTTGAAATTAGATGTACCAACTGTTAGACTGAAATTATATAAACTATGAATACCTATTGGGAAATGATAACAAAATAACGACACACTCCCACGCACTACCGTCCCCTATCCTATCGGTCTCTTTACGCCGGTGGCGTCGCCGATTTATCTTCATTGTAGTTTCGATAAACAGTAGAATAAATTATAGGTAGGTAAGTATTGATGAATAAGTCTAAGTATATTTTTTAACAATTAGCTCTTCAAGTATTATGCAGCTATAAAACAATGGTTGCATTGCATGACTTGCATGGAGAAACTGAACTACTGCTCGCCACCGTGCGTGGGTGATGCTATTATGGGTATGTATCTATTAGGTAAGTCCTGTTTGCAGACTGAAGCAGGTGGCAGTAAATTAATGAAATACCTGGTACTTAAATAATGACATTTCCTTTCTTCTTCCTCCTTAACCACTAAGCTCACCTCACCAAAGCTTACATGACTTAGGTTACAGAGCGGAAGACGAGGATATAAATTGCCAGGTACCTGTATGACGATTCTTGAAGAGTCTTATTATCTTGTTTAGTTTAGGGAGTAAGGGCACTTATGGGCACCTACCGACTCCATCATCAAACCATTTTCGCTATACCATAATATTATATTATCGCATTGTCACCAAGATACGCGAGCATATACCTTAATTGAGTTCAATCTAACGTCAGGAAACAAGATTTGTCCCATATTATACCTACCTACTAATCATACCTACTATCATTAACTTTTAAACTTTCGCGTTCCATGATTATAATAATATGTAAACGGGAATGAATGCGATCATGGTATAGGTAGGTACATACATATCGTATCTTTGGAATGCCTGACGTTCCGACCAGGTTACACTGGCCGTGGTCACAGGCTGACTGTCTCAGCCGCGCACGCCCTCCGTCGTCGAGTCCGTGAGGTAGCCGGTTGTTCATCTACCCGCACATTTTCGACATTTTTATATTATTTTTTCTCCAGGTTTCGCATACCATGATCGCGTTAATTCCCGTTTACATATTATTATAATCATACTATCAAACTAATAAACAACAGAGCAAGTTAAAGGATAGCTTGTAATGTTCTTTAGCCATAATTAAATATTTATTTTTATAAATTAAGAAAAGAAATAAACGCACCATCATACCGCACCATAACTCTCTTCGTAAACACATGGAATTGACAGCTTAGACAGCTGATCAATGTCAAACTTTCAACTTTGTCATTGAGCTTTGCAATTTGCAAACAAATAAAACAATGCAAACAGCCGGGCCATTCACTTTTTTTTATCGACTTTATGCAACTCCGTCTGAAGCAAGTATGTACATTTGTAAATACCACGCAGTCATTTATTTTTGTAACATGAATGCGTATGTACTGCCAAGATATCTTTATGAAAACGGATGAAGCTGATGGAGTATTTTTAATATGACCTTGTGTTATTATCTGGTATGCCTAAGCAGCTTACGGTAGTGGTCGTAGTACACATTTACATATTCATAGAACTTAACTTTCCCTTTGTTCAAGTGAACATGGCGATAGATAATTCTGTTGTTATCAATTTTGATTTGCATACCTATTTGACAAACAAATTTTCTTAGTGTTGTGTTAGTGCTTCAGTGAACTACTCAATAAAATGTCTTCAAGTGTAATAATAATTTTTTTATCAATGTTCTGCGCGTGTTATAGCCACAATTTAAAATTAGAACAAATACTTATATTGAGCAGGCACAATGTGAGAACTCCTTTGTCTAAAAATTTATTTGAATTCACTCCAAAAACTTGGCCAACTTGGAAACAAAAGAGTGGCTATTTGACACCTAAAGGCGAACTGTTAGAAGGCTTCATGGGTGAATTCTTCTCTACATGGCTCATCAAAGAAGGTATTTTAACCAAGAACTGTCCGGATGAACAGTCTTTTTATGTGTACTCCAATGTTGCACAGCGGACTATGGCATCTGCAGCAGCTTTCATCGATAAAGCATTCCCTCTGTGCAACATCACCATACATCATGCTACTGACACCCAAAGAGACCCTATTTTCAATCCGATAGTACACAATCCATCGAAATCATTTAAAACTGAAGCTGTGAAACAAATGGGGTCATTATTAAATTCTCTACATTTGAACAGTTCAGAAGAAAACTTGGCAAATATCTTGGATTACAAAAATTCTAAATATTGTATGACTAAACAAAAATGTAACTTAGTCACCGATAAAAATACAATAATTGTTAACGTTGGTTTCAAACCGAGTTTAGAAGGACCTTTAAAGATATCCAAATCAGTGATTGACTCCTTTATAATGGAGAATTATGAAGGATTTCCAATAGATGAAGTTGCCTGGGGAAAGCTCAAAACCTCAGATCAATGGGATTCAATAATGGATCTAAGCAGTGGCTATCATAGTGTGATATTTGACACGGCAATAGTGGCTAAAGACTTAGCTCAACCGTTGTTGAACTTTATAAATGATTTGCTTGTACATCGGAAAATTAAAGTTACGCTGCTTATGGGTCATGATGCGAACATATATACAGTTTTAAAAAGTTTGCGAATTAAACCGTATATGCTCAAGAACCAATATGAAAAGGCGCCTGCAGGAGGGAAGATAGTTATTCAGAAATGGAGGGAACAAAATACTGGAGAATGTTATGTAAAACTTGATTATGTATATCAAGGTACAGAGCAAATGAGAGAAGGAAAAAAATTGTCAATGATTAACCCGCCAGAGTTTACTGTTCTAGAGTTGGAAGGTTGTGAATTGGATGAAAATGGATTCTGCCATTGGAATGACTTTGTCAAATTATTGTAAGGTGTGTTAAAGAGAGACACGTGAAAGAACCTGCCCACGCAGGGTAGGTCATCTGTTGGGTCACTGGTATTATGGAAACACATTGAGACGGATTATTCCAACTAGTCCTACTAACAGTTCGATCATCGGACAGTTTGGACAAAAATATTCCAAGTAGTTAGATTGAGTTTGACAATCGAACTACTTGGACAAAAATATTCCAAGTAGTTAGATCGTGTTTGACAATCGAACTATTTGGACAAAAAAATTCCAAGTAGTTAGATTGTGCTTGACAATAGAACTATTTGGACAAAAATGTTCCAACTAGTTAGATCATGTTTGACAATCGAACTATTTGGACAAAAATCTTCCAAGTAGTTAGATTGTGTTTGACAATCGAACTACTTGGACAAAAATGTTCCAAGTAGTTAGATTGTGTTTGACAATCGAACTGTTGGGACAAAAATATTCCAAGTAGTTAGATTATTAATTGCAGTAAGAAAAATATTGTATTTTTAATAGATTTTTTGTTGTGTGTGTGTATGTATAGTATAGATATGTGCTAGCCTATCCATACTATTCATGACCGACTCACGTTCACATAGCTTTTTCACACTAGTTTGATGATGAGGAAATCTATTATCTGGATCAAATTCTGCATCTCCCACTACACTTTCTTAAGTAAGTCTATTACCGACATTACTAGGTATATTAGATAGTAATATTTATTTCTAAAAACCAAAGCTCAGTTTAACTAAATGAAATATTTCAGTCTTAATAGTTAGATCCTCAACCCCAGTCTAACTAGTTGGAATATATTTGTCCTAACAGTTCGATTGTCAAACACAATCTAACTACTTGAAATATTTTTGTTCAAGTAGTTCGATTGTCAAACACAATCTAACTACTTGGAAGATTTTTGTCTCTCTGTATCTCGGAAAGCCGTGAAGTAATAGATTTTAGTTACCATTAGAATGAAATGAGAATATTGCTTTTTTTTTTTTTTTTATTGGTAATAGGCACGCTTCACGGAAAATATCGAAAGTCAGCCATTTTATAGTTATACATTACTTTAACTACTTCTCATCTCAACTCAGGTCAGCTTTCGGTCTGTTTTTGTTATGTTGTGTTGAGAAAAGGCTTAGATGATAGTGATCCTTACAGAATTGTAGCGAACAATATAATGTCCCAGTAGTAATTATATCAAACTAGCTGAGTCTCGCGGCTTATCCCGTGACATACTTCAGCCCCGCGGCAGGAGTCGGGGGACCGCTCTGTACCTAAACAATTGAGCATATCAAGGAACTTCAAAAATATTCAATGAGTAGGTACGCGCGCAAAATATCTACAGTTAGGATCTTGCGAGACAGACGTACAGGGACCACTGTCAAAAAGGACGATTAGGTTATGATTAGGTGAGTGGTCCCCGACGAGACAAACACAAACTGTTAGTTAAAAAATATGAATACGTAAATAATATAGCTACCTATAATAATAATAATAAAGGTTCAATATTTAGGGTAGATAGGTAAGATAGGTCATAATAAAATATTGACGGCCTCTGTGGCGTCGCGGTAGTGCGTGCGACTGCTACGCATAGGGCGCGGGTTCGATTCCCGCTCAGTGCAAATATTTGTATGCATGAATATGTCTATTTGCATTGGTCTGGGTGTTTCTATGTATAATAAGTACGTATTTACAAAAAAAAAAGTATATAAGCATGTTTATCAGCATTCTAGAACCCATAACACAAGCTAGTTAAACTATGTTTACTTTGGGTCTAGGGAGCGCTGTGTAGAATGTCCTAGAATATTTATTTATTTATTATACCTAGTTATTTTTTACTTTTTACAAGTTTTTTATTCTTTTTTTGTGAGTTTTTTAATTTTATTTAGTTTTTTTAACTAAATTGTTACTAGTTATGTACCCTTTTTAAGTGGTAAAAATGTTCATGTTTGATGTAACCGGGTGAATCTACTCAAGATTATTCTTCGTATGGAAAAAAATATTTTCACCTATTATTGCGAGAATAGTCTTTATTTTAAGCTAGACATATAAATACATCAAATTCATGCTATGTTATAGTTAAGGCACGCTGAATATTTTAATATTTTAGAAAATTTTTGCAAATATAAAAAAAATAGGGTTGCTGATAATGACGATCTATGAGAATAATGACGCTGCTGTCGAAAAATGTAATGACGGATTGTTGCCGACAGTGACGAATATATTTTGAAGTTAAATTATTGATAGGAATAAAAATAAAATGCATGTATAAAAATGAAATTACCTTTAATATTAATTGCAAACATCAACTGTATAAAAATCAACAGCATTAAACTAAATAAACAATAACAAAATATACATAAACTTCTCGATTGATGATTTAACCAGATTCAGTGTTAAATTAAAAGGATCAATTCTCTCTCCAATAGACTCTTCCTTCTTCTTTTGGCGATATCTAGAAATTTAATGCGGAAAACGTTAGGTAAATGTGCTTTATAATATACCTACCAACATAAAAACATTTCATATTAACACATATTAAATTACAGATTTGATTCTTATTAATTTTACTTTTACAAAAAACTAAATTGATTTAACGTAGAGTTGTAAAAAACTCAAGTCTTCTAGTCTTCATTTCGAGACTTGAGTCTTTTTTCAAGACTAGGACTCGTTAGTCACGTGAGTTTCGAGTCCTTTGAGTCCTTTGAGTCTTCAGAGTCCTTTCGAGTCTTAAGTTCTTTGAACTAGACTGAGTCATGAACTTGAGTTGTTTTATGACATTATCCAATAGATAGGTACATAATAGGTAATAAGTACCTAATAGGTAATAGGTGATACCGATCTGAGTGAACATATCTTATGATTAATCTGGCAACACAATAAATGAGTAAATTGATAATGTTAACGGAAAGATGGTAAGCAAATAACTATATTTTTGTTACACAAAAGAACATAATGTTGTCAGTGTCAGTTTAAAATCGCCAAAGTATATTTGAGAGAGATTTAGTGGGATCCAATTGACATTTTAAATTGTTCAGAAGAATTTGTCACCTTGTCTGCTACAATATATCTAATGGCGGCTGTACTAAAATAGTCTATCATTTATAAATAAAAATACTATACAAATTATATTCATTGTGATTTTAATGCTACACTAAACAACCATGGATTAGGAGGACTCAGTCATGAGTTCTTTTAAAAGACTCAGTCTTTGAGTTCTTTTTAGCAGGACTCAAGTCTTTTTACAAAAGACTCAAAATTCTATAGGACTTTAGTTCTCAGTTTTATTTATAAGACTCGAGTCTTCAAAAATAGCTCAAGTTCTAGTAAATGAGACTCCAGGACTCGAGTCTTTTACAACACTAATTTAACGTAAACGAACAGTTTCTATTGACATTATTTACAACCAGCTAAGTACTATTTTTTAAATGACTACTCACACAACATCTACATATATATAATTGCTTGGCCCGATGACTGACTGACTGACTGGCTGACTGGCTGACTGGCTGACTGACTGACTGATTCATCAACGCAGAGCCTAAACTGCTGGACCTACAAACTTGAAATTTTGACAGTAGATGCTTCTTATGTTGTAGACATCCATTTAGAAAGGATTTTTAGAAATTCCACTTCTAAGGTGGCAAAATAATCGATAAACACCTTAAAAAATCGGAAGTCCTTCATTTTCAAGGTTAGACGCATGAAATTTCATACACCTATTTCTGGTTAGAAATAAATGAACATGTGTAGCAGCGTTTTTCCAAATTTTACCCCCCAGGGGGTGAAATAGGGGTTGAAAGTTTATATGGGAAGTTCGTCAGTTTTCAAGATGGAAGCATGAAAGTTTACATAACGATTCTTGGTTAGAAATAAATATACACGTGTATCAGCATTTTTTAAATTTCACTACTAAAGGGGTAAAATAGGCGATGACAGGTTGAGTGGAAAGTCAGTCATTTTCAAAGTTAGACCCATGAAATTTCATATACCTACCTCTGGTTACAAATAAGTGAACACGTGAATCAGCGTTTTTCGAAATTTTACCCCCCAGAGGGAGAAATAGGAATAGGGGTTGAAAGTTACAATACAAATCATCATTATTAGCAACAGATGTCATTGTCGACTTGTGTGATGTTGCTAATAATGATGTTACCAACAATGACAAATTCTGGAAAGATCGCACGCAGCAAACGAAATAAGTAACTATAAGAAAAAACAAACAGTGCACGTCATTTGTTTCCAGAATACTTCATTATCGTTAATAAATAAGAGTTTACCATGCACACATAATTAAGTTATAGCTTTATGTTCGAATGACGTTTGAAATGACAAACTTTGGAGAATGATATTCAACAACTTACCGCTGGTGAAAAAGGGGTCCGTTCACTGTAATGGGTGGCGATCGACTGAGTTACGAGGGGGGTGCGTCCCTTCAGCCAGATGAGAGGCTTCGGGTGCGTCCCGTTTTCTTAAAATATTGAAAAATAACCGTGTTGCTGCTAATGACGGAATTTTTTAGAACATTGTTTGATTTTATTTTTAATTAACTTGCGACTTAATTTTTAAATATATTTTGTAGGAAATACCATGCGTACTTAGTCATAAGTAATAAATACATAGATGGGTCTACATTACTATAAAAATATTTATTTTATGCCATAAAATATCTAAAATCTAGCAATGGCGACATATGAAATATTGTAGTTTTCGGAGGATTTTTTCTAATAGTTTGTTATTTTGCAATTTAATCACAGAAAGGTTTTGATTGCTTCTAGTAAATTTATTTAGGTTGTAGATTAACAAGTAAAAGTTCTGAATTTGTTTAATTTATAGGAGTTGTAAGGCGAGACATTAATTTTGGGCCTCTTGAAGATCCACCCAACCACCCCACGCTGGTGATAGGTGATAGTCTCTATTGCCATAATAATCATACATTATACTACTGATTACCTAACCATATAATATTCTGAGCCCAACATAACCAATATCCTTAAAACTAACAAATTAATTTGTATATTTGTTAAATTCATAAAATTTATTTTATTCAATTTCATAAATATTTTCATACAATTAAATTAATCACAAATTAATTGATTCCAAATAACATAATTGTTTGAATGAAATTTTAAGCAATTGCATGCTAACCATTTCCAATGATTTTCTGATCGGAAAAAAATGATCATCCAGGACGGGACCGGCGCCCTAAGCCGTAGAATATATCGGAAAATTTCGAGCATCTAGATGGGTCCAGGTAGCTCAGTTGGTCAGAGCATTCCCCCTGTAAGGGACTGGTCACGGGTTCAAGTCCCGTCCTGGATGATAATTTTTTCCGATTAGAAAATCAACATAATTGTTATAAGTACATTTTTATCTTAAGAACAATTATTTTGTTTAGTACTGGATTAAATTAAACCATCATAATAAAATAATAACACACTAAGCATTTTATTTTTATAGTAAGACGTCTTTATGAATACGATCATCCGATTATGAACAGCCTTAATAATATATTTAATAATGGATGTGTGACCAAGGTCTTTGGTGCTGAGCCAACTTCACCTGCCAGCCGGTAGGTACACACTTGCTGATTGATGAACGAGGGTTTAGTGAAAACTACCTACTCTCGAACTCTTGGTGTAAAGTAATAATAATTATAATTTGTATATTTAATAATAATTAATTTGATGGAGGTAGGACACGACGGTATGTCCCGTCCGAAATGAGCTGTCCGACTGGGGAAGTACCTACCTCCGCCCTACAGAAGATCGCGATCATAATAACCATCGTGTTGTGTTCCCGGAGGAAGCCAGAGCTCACTGTACCCCTCCTCCTCCCCGCTCCTTCCTAGCCTCGCCACCCTTTCCTACCCCCGCCCTTTGATACAATGCCGCGATACAATCATGAAATGCCATGATACAATGCCGCGATGTGTCTTTTTCTGCGTTGGCGCCAAAACTCAGTTTTAGTTCTACTTAAATTCATAATTTAACGTTAAACGAGCGTTCCGTTTCACGTTGCTTTTATGTAAAAAAAAGTTAATTCTACAAATTCCGAAAAAACACCTAAATTATTCCTCTGTCCTCGTCCCTTTTGCAGCCGTAGGACTTTCAGTCTCGTTTCAGTCTCGTGACTAGAAAACTAGAAAACTAGAAAATCGCTTTGAAGATGATATATCATCTTCAAAGCGATTTTCTAGTTGCGTCCAAGTTTGAACTTTGAAACCTGAGGTCCACTTGTTACTTTGACTGATTAACATAAAAACTTTTTTTTAATTGCTATCGATGAGCAATGACAATGACCTCGTGTTCAATAACCAGCTGAGGAGAACAAGGCTTAGGTAATCACCACCCACAAACACAAGTAAAATATACAAAGCTAAATTCAAAACGTTTATTTTTACATAAGAATGTAGGTACTTGATAAGTACACTGTCTTTAACTAATTTATAAATAATTAACCTAACAACAACAGGATAAAAAATTCAAACTTTCACATTTCACTCCATTGCCTGGCGCTAGTTTTCCACCTACCCATCTTTACGATCGCGAGCCAGGATTTGAACTATATTGTAACAGCGCCACCTAGCGGCAAACTATTTGAAACAAATATTGATATTGCTATTAATTTACTTATTCGATAAAGCGATGAAATCTTTAATATAAAAATATTCTAGAATTCGTACCAGGAACTTTGGTGTCACATATTGCATAGAAACGAAGGTCAAATGTTCAAATGGATGTAAATATTAATTTAATTTTGAATAATTAATTATTTAGAAGAGAACTAGGACTTCGTATTCAGCGCTACTCCTTTCTTCACCATCAAATGGATATATACACGTGCCGGCACTTGGATGGATCTGAAATAGATGAAACAATCAGTTGCGAACCTATTTATAAGATCTCTATGAATATAATCCACTTATTTTTTAGTTGGCCTCCTAAAGGCGGTAACATAATTGCAATAGACACCAATCAATGTAATAATCTTGGAACCAAGCCTGGGCTGAAGCAGTTTTCGGATAGGTGACCATTGAACATCCTTAACCCATGAGACCCCACTCTGTTTTAGAGAACACGTTAATCCATCAGTCCCGAGTATCATACGGACATCTAATGACAGTCCATACGAGTAGTCGAAGTCCGAATAAGTCCGAGAACTGGTCTAACAACAGAACTTCTATATCACCAGTGGAATGTAGTGTAGAGGTCAGGTTCAGCCGCTTCATTCTACTCAAAAGCCAACCCCAAATTGAGTTGAAAAAAAAAAGCCTTGGAGGATGATTTCACTGAAGAGCCATGAATGTTGAGGCTGTAACGCCTTCCAAAAGATCCATAGCATTGTTGTATCAGTAGTATTTAAATTTTGAAGTGCGTGCGGTCTGAATATTTAGGTATCTAATTTTTTAACTATCCAAAGTATGCATGAAGTTTAAGTGATCTTTCAAAACGGATTTGAAACCTAAACATCAAGTTCATCGTATCGTAGGTACTCACTTTGCCAGGCGTAGTGCATCCGTCATGTGTGACTCTACCAAAGTACAGCTTTTCACCATCAGCCGTGGTTCCTGCCTCCACAGCACCCGGAGGTACCTCACCTTCGCTCGCGAACTGCCACGTGAACATTGACGGTACTAGGACCTGAAAGCCAAAACGGTTTTTTGTCAGTTAGTCCATTGGGTTAAACATCTGCTCGTCGACAGGTGACCTTTATTGACTAACGGGAAATAAACTTCAAGATCACGAGAGATCTCTAAATTTTGAAGCATCAGCAGAATGCCATCACCATCAGTCGAAAGCGACGCGCATCTTTTCTCTGCAGGATGCTAACACTGTGGACTAATTTTGGTCTGACAATAAAGTTTAATTATAATTTTATGCTAACTTTTTCTATAAATATAACTAAATTAAAAAGGTACCTAAATCCGCAACCAGTCTCTTTCTATGAGGGAATATGCTGACCAATTGAGTTACCTTGACACGTAGTGGAAAGCCGAAATTCTTTCCATTTATACCAAACCAAACGTTCAACCGACCCATAAAACCAGTGACACATTTACCTACCTCAAATTGATCTTTGGCTATTTGTTCGCCTCCATAGGCGATGAGGCAGACATTCTTAGATGGGATGACGGTAGCTGGGAGTATTTCACCCTCATGGTGTGAGCGCGCTGCGAAGATCTCATCACCATCGGCATCAGCTCCCACGCGCAGTGCTCCAGGAGGAAGGCTGCGTTGACTCAAGCAAGCGGGAACCCAACGGTATGTACCTGGAAGTAT
Source organism: Lithosia quadra (assembly GCA_963576445.1). Classification (NCBI taxonomy): domain Eukaryota; kingdom Metazoa; phylum Arthropoda; class Insecta; order Lepidoptera; family Erebidae; genus Lithosia; species Lithosia quadra. Next base: position 3,112,788 of record OY754882.1, read on the forward strand.
TGGACAGAATGTGCTGCAGATAGGTAGGTACATTTCGTTTAACAATCATAAAGGACAAAAATACACACAAATTAAGGCAATCTGTATAGAAGAGCCGAGATTTTGGCATCAGAATGAAGAGTGAGAACTCGACTAAGGTTGGCTTGCTTGGAATTTTATACCTCTACAGCTTGATGTATGAATTCTAGAGTGGTTAAAACCGAAGTTATAGTTTTAATATTTTATGAACACAAACGGTTTTAACAACTTTACAAATGTACCTATCCATTGAACTGAATGTCAGTCTGTCCAATGTATGATAGAGATAGCTCCCTACAAAACTGAAGCTAACCGAACCAAAACGCATTCTCACCCTTCTCTTCGTGACCTACTGGGTGGTAGAAAGAGAAAGAGGGATGATTTTAACACATATTTTACAGAAAATACAGAAACATAGACGATACAACAGTTACGGCCAAAACTCTATAGGTATGAGGTCAGTCTTCAAAAAATTGGATCTTTCAGAAATCTTATGAGAAAAGTAAGTCTGGATTGGCAGTCACCATAAAGAGAATTGGCCCAACATTGCCGTAGGTAACACAATGGACACACTCAAGCTAATATTCAGAGATTGCACCTCCTTGGCCTGCCTACGTGAGTAACGCTAAAGAAGGCAACATTATATGAAGCAATCCTTATCAATTCATGAAAAAATTGCCAAAACTGTTTCAATAGAATCATAGCAAGTTGTTTTTATCATGAAGTTTGTACCGATAATGCCAAACGTCGTGGATTAGATTAATGATGTTATTGATGTTTTTTTTATGACACTACTTAAAAATGAACCTGTTTTAACACACCTACATATTTAAAACTTATAATTATTTAGGTACAAAGTAAGTTTTCAATACTTATTTACTTTATTTTTGGAATTGATTCGACTCTCTTTCGCTTTTTCCTGTCTTTCACTGTCCAACAATAGGTACCATTTTGGATTGAAACTGAACTCTAAAATCTAAATGTTACTAGGGCCACTCGGTATCCGACCAGCATCACCTCAGTATTCTTTCTTTAAATGGAATATTATGAGTATACGCCCACTACATCAACTCGACTCGAGGTGTATCGGCGTTGCGCTGCTGGTCTTTCCTGACATTTTGCTCTGTATAGACAATCTAATGGTACCCATATCTACATAGATGTCATTCATGATAAACATAATGATATTCATGAGCTAAACAAAACGGAATGATTCATTGCTCCATTGCGGACACTTGTAAATAGCTATAAACCGATTGACATGAGCCTAGAAGGTGTTATCTCCAATAATTCCAATCCAGACTTACTCCACGGTAACTCGACAGTCTCGCCAGGTAATGTCGGGCCTTCCTCAACGTTATCCACTACGACGACGTCATCCCCACTGGAGGGTGGTGCGGGATAAGGGTACATATACGCAGGGTGCACTGGGTAGAACATGACTCCCGCGGGGTACATGGGCGGAGGATAGCCATGTCCTGGGGCACCAGGGTGATAGCCAGCTCCTGGTGCTCCAGGGGTATAGCCAGATCCCGGCGCACCAGGGGGATAGCCAGATCCTGGCGCACCAGGGGGATAGCCAGATCCTGGCGCACCAGGGGGATAACCGCCGCCGTAACCCGGATGGCCGGGTGGGTAACCATGTGGTTGATGACCATAACCGTAATAGGGATGACCTGGATAATAGAAATTGATTCACATCTAAATTAGCAAATTCTATAAATGCAAGTTACGATTAGGTATTAAGTGATTCTGTTCTTAAAGTCTAAATAACCAAGTTTATTACCTACTTACATACTAGGAACATACGTTACATACATACTAGGCCAGTAAGTAGGATAGCCAGAGCTCACTGTACCCCTCTTCCCCCCACCCCTTCCTGACCTTCCCACCCCTTCCTAGCCCTCTCCCCTTCCCTTCAGGGTAGGCAGCGCGTGTGTAACACCCTTAGTGTTGCACACGTCCATAAACCACGGTGACCGCTTCCCATCAGGTGGGCCGTGTGCTTGTCTGCTACCTACGTAGTATAAAAAAAATACTACCTACATATTATTGACATCATAATACGTTATGTCCCTAGGGCATGAGGATGGAGCTATGCACTGTGTATAACTCCAACTCTCTCCCTAAGAAGATCTGTAAGACCCTAGTACACATTGGCCAATGATGGCCTGCTCTGACATGCGCAATTGTAGGCCATCAAAACAAAGATGTCTTAAACGTCAGAAGTCGTTCAACGGACTCCGTCCTCCATGAACGCGGGGCTGGGTTGGGATGACGCGCGGGGCCGCCTGTCAACATAGCAGAAGGTGGCTGAGGCGGCGGTAGCAACACCCTGGCTTAAGAAGACCCGAGATGGTGTACGGTTTTAATCAGTTCGATTCCAACATATCTAACGCCCCCGCTGGTGGGTGGTATTAGTGAAGATTTGGATGATCAACACTGTGGGGCATAGCTCGTTATCACGCGACGATTTTTTTAAAGCGTGTCAAAAACCTACAAAATCACGATTGCGCGCCACTATGGCCTATCGTGTGCCAATGTATACCATTGCCCCCTGGCGATGGCTTGCCGTAGTCCATCATTGATCATTGTGTATTGACAGCTTTATAATCGTATGATTATTTACTATGTAGGCACTTAGGTATTAAATTAACCAATGGGTGGATACTATTCGCAGATAGTACTCAGATTAGTAAAAATAATCAAATAAGCCTTGATAATGGCAAGAAATGAGTTTTGAAAGAATTTAATCAGTCGTTTGTACGTTATTTGTTTCATTTATTTAGAACTATAATAATGAAATCACGATTTTTATACCAACGAAATGGCAAACTACTAGCTCGATGATAAATAGTCAGCTAACCTAACTTGTATTATGGTTTCTAGAATACCTACGCATAAACATTCTTACATACCTACATTTTTTCAGTAAATACATATAGCTACATTGTTACACGTTAGATAGATAGAGCGGTAATCGACCTCGCAACCTCCTACGTAGCTGCAGTCAAACACTCTACTGCTATGTCACAGAGGGCCTCGTGCTAAATACCCTATCCACCACCCCAAGCTACATCGATTCCGATATGGTCGTGGCGATCGACACGACATACCTACCTACCTACTTGTCTTAGAAAAAAGTGGTGAAATGGGAAATGCCACGCAAAAACAATTAACTGCCTCTACATATTTTATTTTCATCAATACGTAGGTAGGTATATATTTAGATATAGGGCCTGCCTTTTTTATGGTTACTTCGACCGTATTTATGCAGCTATGCATACGACAATTTAATTTAAGCATATGGAATGGATAAATTATATGGAAAAAATTACCAATCTACAAAAACTTTTAATTTGTTTAGCATTTCGCCTCGTGAAAAAAATTCTTTATTCTTATTTTGCCCTAAATTGTTATTACAATATCCCGTTTGATTTTTGATGCCATAGATGCGGTACTTACATGGGTATAAAACTGAGTTTAATAATAGAATTAGCACTTCATAAAACTAACCTAAATTAACAATTGGGTGCTCAAATTAAAGAATTAATAGGTACGAGGTAAAGAGAATCACTTAACACATCATCGTCATCACTAACCTGCCATTATGGTGAAGCTATCGCGACACAAAGACTAAAGCCAGTCTACGACACAGTCGTGTTATAAGTAATATGAAAATGCAATGAGGTATTTTAGATTTCGAGGACACCTGATAAGGAGTGATAATGAATAGTCTTAGAGAACATACCTATCAGTTTGGTGACTTTAAATTATTTTGTAAAGCAGTAAGCCAAATACATATCTAGATCCGTAATATATATATCTATACAATTTCACAAAATAATCAACGATAACTCATCATAAAATCGTATCTGATGAAATATTACTGGGCAGTAATATTACAGGAAACCTAATTTCTTAAAGAATAGGTACTTAGAGCAAACTTAATTGCCCCAAAAAATATTTTCATTTTTTGTAAATAAAATTTTTTTAACTTTTAAACTTTCGCGTTCCATGACTAATTATACGTAAACGGGAATTAACGCGATCACGTTAAAGGTCAGGCATCCAAAGGTATGTATATACCTTTAACGTGATCGCGTTAATTCCCGTTTACGTATAATAAAAATTTTTTGTAAAATATTTTCATTTTTTGGGGGCAATTTGGGTTGTACAAACTAACTCGTTTTGTAACTATTCATTCGGCGCTATTTCAACTATATAGATATTATAGATATAGATGGATGGAATGCGTGAAAGGGGATGTGGCAGGGAAAGGATTATAACTGGGGAGATGACATCTGACAGGAGTGCACTAATCCCTGCACTAGTGCATGCATTTTGTAGCCCAGGCCACGCTTTCCTACTCCTCATTCATAATGGATTTATTTATCTCGAAAATTATGAAAGCATCAACCAACTCTGTGAGGCAAGTCTGTGCGAGCGTCGTTCGTTAATTAGCAGGTAGTTTGGCCTCCGAAGATCTCGGTCCATAATATCATTCTACATTTAACCCTTTGATAAAAATTAATGTGCGCTTAAGTTTAGATACGGCCATAACATAACTCATGTAACTTTTCTTGCTTCAAATAATGGACAGGGACACATACTTATAAGGAAGAATAATTATGTACTGCTAAGTGGACATATTCTTCCTTATCAATTTATGATAAGTATATTTTTAACTGAACCATATCAAATAAATCTTTGCAAACCACTTTATCATAGACTTGTTTTACCGATATGCTGGATAAGATTTAGGAATTTAACATAATTTGTTAATAATTCTTTTGAACTCTGTAGCTTGTTTTTTGAAGTAGTTATTATTTTTATGTATGTATCCAATATGCCCGATGTGTGGGCCAAAACGAGCGGAAAACGGGTAAAATTTCGGCTATCCGTGATAGATCCCAGTAGCTCAGTTGGTCAGAGTATTCACCTGTCTAGATAGGGACTGGTCACGGGTTCAATAGGCTAAATGATTAAAACACGCTTGAAACTATTTTTCAGTGATACAAAGTAATATCTTAATTGTCACATGATTTAAGCGTTTCCTTTACAATATCAGACATATCTATAAATTCCTTTAATACGCGTTCGGCACTGTGTATCCCGCTCTCCTCCATTGATGCGTACGTTGATACCAAGTCGTGGAGTACATTCACAACTGTGTCTTCTATCGTCTTGTGAGTGGGTCGTTCACCGTTTTCAGCAATTCTGAGTGACGTCATTACCTGAATAACGAAAAAAATGAAACTGGAAAATTATTCTACGACATTCAATCCACCATCATCATCGTCTTACCATTGTTCCCTATTACATCCTAGAGTTTACCTTAGAGCCCGTCGCTTACTCCTCTTCTTTTTAATTTGGCGTATACGACTTTTATATAATTGACACTACTGTCTAACCACCTAACCCTGAGAGGAAAGCCGGCTCTTGAGTGTCATCCTGTTGAGTCATTTAGTAGGTGAGGTTTGCGGGGTCAAAGATAGTGATGGGGCCCCAAGAACACTTATTTATATGAATTTAAAGTTGATACATGTTTGATATCAATCAGCTATAAAAGGTACCTACATCATGTCAAAATTACAATTTGAACATTTTGGTAAAACAATAATTCTAGTTACGTACTTACGAGCTGCTTTACCATACCTTAGCCTTCCAACTATCTAGCGCTTCTCCTATGACAGTACCTTGTAACAATGATACTGCTTTTTGCAAATTGATACGTAATAATTTCAAATGGTGCCCCCGGCATACTTCTACAAAACATCAAAGGAATTACAAAAATTAGCTACAAAATATTGATCAGTTTCAAAAACTCAACAATAATTTTATAACAATGAATTAATTTATAAGTTTTGCTGACCTTTCTTACAATTTTCTTCATCCAGTCCATTAGGACAATCTTTTTTGCCGTTACAGACGGCTTTTAAAGTCACTGTCAGATTATTAGCGTTACAAGAATACTTCGTGAGTGCAGGCTCAACTAAGCAAGTAGCAATACACTTTTGTGGACACCGTATTAAGGCGCAAGTGCCATTTCTGCAGTAACACCCTGCTGACGGTACCACGTTTTCATTGCCTGTATGCGAGAGTTTCATTGCTTCAATCATTTTTTCATTCAATAACACCAAAAAATCGTGTGTGTGATCTAATTCTTCTAAGTTAGAATTGCGCATTGCATCGGTAAAAATGTGAACGAGCATTTTGAAAAAATCATCTCTAGTTGTTTTGATTACGTGATGATCCACGTTGTAACTTGTGGAAAATTTCTGCATTTCGCGTAATAAACCTGTCAGCGCTGTTAGCTTGTTTCTGCTATATTCATATTCTTTCGAAATTGATTTTAAAGTCACTAAGTCCAATAGCTCGTTAAACAGAGTATTGGCTTCATATTTACTCTTAGTGTTTCCTGAAACAGGGAATGTATGACTTAGATAAAACTTATTACCTATTATTGACATTATTTCTGTTGATTAAGGCACATAATTACCCATAGCGCACAATGTTTCATCACTTTCATCGAAACAGTCTAATTTGCCATCACAAATTAAATCCAAAGGAATACTTGCATCACCAACGACAGACGGACATCTCCAACGATTTAGTCTAAATTTTTGCCAACATACACGTTTGCAACGGGCATCGCAGTTATCTGTTTGGCAAATATCACGCTTACAGGCGCATGATTTAGGAGTCCAGACAGATATGGACCCATTTGTTTCAATGTTCATAGATTTACGCGTCAACGTCTTTTGACTTCCTACTCTATCAAGGGGTGCACAAAGATTTATCTCTAATGCAGATGATAGCGAACTCACTATCGTCCTGGCATCACCGATTTTCTGTTTCGTGAAAAATTTTTCTTCGGCTACAGATATGTTATGTTTTTCTTTAAGTGGCTCGTTATTTTGAAGGATTTCCAACTGTGATTTAAGCATATTTAATAAAACTGCATGGTGATGTGTGAAAATGGAACCCCCAACTAATGGATGCAAGCATTTAGTTGTAATTGACTCTTCTACGTCCTTCATTAAGGTACTTGATCGTTGAAGTTTATCAATCACTGTGAACATAATAGTAAGTTTATAAAAATGAACAAACGCATTTTTTTTTACTTTTTCGCGGTTCAAGCCGGCCATTAGTGTAATTCGTTCTAAAAGATTCACCTAAGCATAAGTCAATTCATTACGTATTGCATTACATTATATAACAAGAATCATCTAATAGACCAAGACATGATGATCGGTTTTTAGATATTTCATTTGAAAATGCATGATACCTTTATTAGTACAGTTTGATTCATCAGCTTCATTCCAGCAGTCAAACACACCGTCACAAAGTTGATCCAAGGCTATAATTTTCCCATCACCACAAGGCAAGTTGTACAAAGATTGGATACGAAGACAAATTCCTTCTACAATGTCGGTACAGTGTGGATCGATTGAAGTATCACTCAGAATTTCAGAAAAGAAAGCTTTATATCGATTAATATGTTTCATATTCAACCCTCGGGTTTCGTTCAAGCCAATATTATTACCCATCTCAGCTTCTTCTGATTCCAAATTATCCGTACGTCTTGAGTTTGTTCTTAACAATCTCTTCATAGACAGCTCAAGTCCGTGTGTAATAAGATCTGCGTATGCTTTGAGGTTTTTATGTTCGTTGTGTATCGCCAAGTGTTTTCTTTTCGACGACTCCAATATTCTTTTTTCAATTTTCTCTAAAATTGCCTGCTTCTGTTCTAAAGTTTGTGAATCCTTTATATATGATTTTGCCATATGCTCTATTTTATGGGCTATATCCTTTATTATATGTTGTTTTGTCAGAGGATCAAATAATTTACGGTTAGTGGATGAATTGTTAGGTTTACCATCTAAATTATCAGAAGCAACTGGGCTGTTTAACTTTTTAAAAGTATTTTTCATCTCACTGATTTCATTCTTGTTGAAAGTAATATGATTTTCACTGTTTTCATGTTCGTCCTCTTCCTTTGCATTATTTTCTGATGCAATGTGTTTATTTTCTATATTATCTTTTATTTCTTTTTTAGCATGAGCTTTATCTCTAAATTCTTGCATAATCATTTGAACATATTTATCTCCATCTGCCAAGTGTTTAGCAGTGTTCCTTAATTTTGTTTCAATTTTATGTAAAACAACTTCTTTTTTTGCCTCTGAGACTTTAGATAGCGACCGTAAAGTCAAGTTAGATACTTTATTCATTATTTCTCGAACGATCAGGCCCTTCACTGAATTTTTAGTAACCTTATGCTTTGCTAAAATATGTAAGAAAATTACTTGGTAAAAGAACACCTCCGAGATTTAATAACGAATGAGATTGCTTTTTTTTTCTAATATTATAAAGATTTATGTTCTAAGAAAATGTACTGCTTTATAAGGATAGTATGTGTACCTAATAGCTTACATTCACATATCGGAATCCTCTGTGAAGTTTCTTTGAAATGTCTCGTGAATCTTTTTTGCAAATAAACAAATTAAGAGCAGATGTAATAAATTAAAATTTATAATATATTTACCATAGCTGTAGTTTGTGGAAACGATTAAAACTGAAAGAAGAAAATAAATCTTCATTATGTAATATTCCGTTGTACAAATACTTACATCGAACTAAACTGCTAGCAATTACGCAGTTTTCCAAAAGGAGTATTTCACGTTTCCATTTATCAAAACAGTAAAGTGGCCGTTAAACTACGTATAATGAGATATGAAAATTAATTAATTTTTAATTGGGTGTAAGACGTTGATAAACAAGAAACTTTTGATAACATTACAAAAATATAAAAAAACACATTTTTGTACTCGTCTTTATACCATTAGTTCATACTTAATTTTACATTCTACGAATAGGTTCAATTACTCATAGTTGACAAAAATGGGAAAATTTTTGCTAATTCTAAAATCAGCAGTCCTAAACTCCTTATTATCCATTATATTTCAGCGATCGTAAAGTGCATAATTTCTAGAATATACTTGAAGTCTAAACATGGTACAACAATTGCACGTATCGTCCTGCCGAACTATGAATCACGGTGTTTCACAAGGCAGTGTTCTTGGACCACTGTTAGCATCATATTTTTTGTGACGCTTTGTCAATACAATGCGTCACAAAAATTACTTCTTTTTATTTATTTTTTTAAGATTCAGTTATAACCCGAAATGTTTGATAGTAAGAAGGAGCCAGACACACACAGGCTTTGTTTGCAATATTTTATTTATTTTATGTTATAACTTTAGGAAATCTTACGACTAACAAATAACAATAAAATAAAGTACATTATGTATGGTCATACTGTATTATTACTTTCATTTTATTTCGTATCGCAGGAATTTACACACCTAAAATTGATTGTAAAAAAAATTGCCAAAGTATAGGTAGGTATACTAAAACGTCAAACGTTATTTTCCACACGCCTTAAGGGTTTGTTTCACAATATTTGAAGCTGTTGTAAATCCTTTTATCTCCAAACCACGAGACTTTCTGGTTTCGGCCACCGAAGAGTACACTAAAACTAGTTCATGTAGAACTTTGCTAACTTTGTCTTCCAACATTTCACGGTTAGGGTCTTCGTTCTCCGCAATCAGGAGGATTTGCGCTATCTGTAAGCAATGGTGTATTTATAAAGTAGGTAAATAGGTACCTATCAAACTCTTGTCTGATCCAAAAAAAATTTAAAATACACAATAATGCCATGCATATGAAATTTTATCGCTATCTGAAATAGATAAATGATAGAGCATAGAGCTTTTCTCCTTTAGAAATTTCGATGACCGATTTGTCATTTTCATAATAATCCCATGTTAATCGTCAGGTCCTATAATAATTTGCTTGTTTATCACCTGAACTATAATTTACCTTAACATTCCAGTCTTCTGGTACTTTATCAACAACTGAATTTCTCAGCAAGGTTTCTGCTTTCTGTACGTTGATGCGTAATTTATCGAAGTGACGAGCTCGACACACCTCTGTTGAACATAATGATGTGTAAATCCTAGCAGTTTCAAGTATCAATCTATAATACCTACAAACAGTTCAGTAGGTTTCTCTTTTATTCGTCGCATGATAAAGAATTCTTTGTCGAATTTAATTAATTAAAAATATCTCATGACTTGTAGCTGGCTAGCCAGTTCCTTAGCTTGAACTTGGCTTGACACGCTCCCGCGTGTCTAGATCATGAAAGGAAACACTGTCCAATTCCAAAGATTCTGGCAGAGACTAGACCATCGGTTATCCAGCCCCTAGTTCCTTCAGATATAATTATAAGAAAATACCGAGTAGGTATTTGGTGAGTCTCAGGGAAAGTAAATCTTCCTTACCTTTTTGTCATATGACTATATTTGTTGACATTAACATTGCCTGGTTGACTATGCACCACGTAAATATGTTAGTCATAAACAAAGAAAGATGTTATCTTATCTAACTTTGACTAGTTAATAACATCATATGAACATGTGTTATACTCTGGTCACTTACCACGCCTGCAGTCTTTTTCATCATCTCCATTTGAACATTGCTTTTCACCGTTACAAATGGCTTTTATACTCACAAATGTGTTGTTATCATCACACGAATAGTTAGTAAGAATAGGTTCTGCAAAACAATATTTGTTACATTCGTGTGAACAAACCGCGGAAGCGCAGACACCATCCTTGCAGACACACTGTGCCGATAATAGTATATAGTTATTGCCAGTGTATGAATGTTTCAACGCCTTTACCATATTTATGTTCAATGAAAGTAGAAAGTCATGTGCGTAATTTATTTCATGTATTGTAGTCGAAGTAGACCACAAATCCTTAAACATTTCAACAAGCAATGCAAAATAATTGTTTCTTAACGTCTTAACCGTATTGATATCTGGATTATGAGTTTTTATTGTTAAATTCTGTAATTGGCGCACTATTTCAGTTAACATCTCAATCTTTACATATTTATGCAATACAGATTTTCGTGTAAGCCTTTTTATTAACTTGTCATAAAGGGTATCCGCTTTATGTTTGTAAGTTGATGACACTGCAAGGAAAAATACGTACCTACTTAATTCGATGCGAAACTTGAGTGTATCTAAACCATATTCAAAGCATTATTCTATTCAAAGATAAATTTTCCAGAAAATTCTGGGAGCACGCTTTTAGCACTATCAGCAATAAGGAGAACAGGGTGATTATTGATAACTCGTAAAGCGTATTCTCCAAACTACTTACCTTTGACACAGGATCTTTCGTCGGTTTCATCGACACAGTCTATTTTACCATCACAAATAAAATCTAACGAGATACTTGTTGCTCCCGTGACAGATTGACATCCCCAATGATCCAAAGTATATACCTGCCAGCATATACGCCTGCATCGGCCATCACAGTAGTCTTTTTTACAAAATTGCCGGTTACAAACACATGATGTAGGCGACCAATTAAGATTGTTCTTTATCTCATAATCATTGATTAAAAATTCCAAATCAAGTTCCAATTTGGAAAAATCGTTTGTTACTATGTCAATATATTCGATAGGTAAGCAAAGCTGTGACTCAAATGAGTCTAACATCGAGTTTATCAGCGAACTGATTTCATTCCAATTAGTTGTGTAGCAGACTAATTGTATATTTAGGCCTTTTTGCCAAAGTTTCAAGTCATCTGAAAATAAATGGCCGTCCGTATTTCGGGGTAAACATTTACTTATATTCACAGTATCCAGCAGTATATAATTTGCTAATTGAACTTCTTCATACACTGAAAACATATGTATTATGGTGTAAATATTCTTCAGTAGAACCTTTAAAAGAAAATATAATTAGACCATACCTCGCTGATTACAGTTTATTTCATCAATTTGGCTAGAGCAGTCCAGTGCTCCATTGCAGAGTTTGTCTAGAGGTATAAATGTACCATCACCACACGGTACCTTTCGCATGTCTGCAATACGAGTACAAATATCTTCAATTGCCTTATTACAAAATAAATTGTTTGGAATATCATTCTGCTCACTTCCGACAGTTTCGTTCTGAAGTAAATTATTATCATTTACTGTGTCAAATACTCGTATTTTGGTTTGGAAATTATTAGCTGTACCATCTATTTGTTTGTCAGTGTGCGTTCTTTTTGTAGTTGTCTTAGAACCTTCCTCAGAGCTATTTAAATGACTATCATTTTTTTCCGCAGATCTTAAGGATTGGTATTTTAATTTAACATCAAATGAACCTTCAATTGTAGTTCTAGTATTATTGTTCTCTTGCCCTAAAAATGTAAAAAAAAGAATGAAGAAATTTGTTTGAACTTAATTTGGCTTTTGCGGGAGCGTCTGATCTCCCAACCCCAAAAGAAAAGCCTGCGCCAGAGCCTCATCCGTCAATCAGTTGCAGGTGAGGTTGGCTTAGGCGGCGAAGATAAAACACTTCTCGTCATTAAAATATTTTTATCAATTAAGTAGGAAGGTATTCATGGTCAATGTACGGCCAGCGACATTCCTGAATCTATAGCTCGCAACCACTTGAAACTTGTGAGACTTGAAAACGCATAATAGTTCGTTAAACTATTATGCGTTTTCAAGTCTCACAATTTTCACTGCTTGTTTATCCCACATATTTATGGCCAGAAGTTATTTCATACCTTCAAATGATTCGATGGAGTAGGTAGGTACCTACCTAGGTACTTTTGGACTGAGGTATTCCAACTGGAATATCTACTTACCATAACTGCAGTATCCAGTACACAGTAGACTTCCAACAATTAAGAAAACTTTCATTTAAAATACGGTGAATAATTTTTATAAATACATACTTCTATCACTTCTATTAACCATATCGTAGGTAATTACTTAGGAATTTTATGAGAAATGAATTTGATTGATTTTCAATCGATTACTTATTTACCTATAGGTAAGCTAGCTATAATATTGTATGATAACGGGAACCAGTTTGCATCCAGTTTATGAATACTTAGTTATTGTGAAATCGATAGTGTTCTTAGGTCTAAGCATTGATAGGAAGCTACAGTGGGGTTCACACATAGAAAAAATAGCCAGTAGGCTAAGTTCGGCTTCCTTCGCCGTAAAAAAGATTAGGACTTTAACAGACGTGGACACGGCAAGAACCGTCTATTTCAGCTATTTTCATAGCATCATGAGCTACGGAATTCTCCTTTGGGGTAATTCCGCAGACTTAAACACGATCTTTGTTTTGCAAAAGCGGGCTGTGCGTGCTATTTATAACTTGGGCCCAAGAGTCTCCCTCCGAGAAAAATTCAAAGAAATAGACATTCTTACTGTTAGTAGTCTCACAATATGTATTTGAAAATCTCATGTATGTGCGGAAAAATATTTCACAATTTCCAAGACTTTGTGATAGGCACAATATAAATACCAGGCACAAAAACAATCTTGTAGCCTGTGATAGTAGGCTCCAAAAAATCAGTAATGAGTAATTCTTTTCGGGGTAACTGTATACGCTTTTTCAACAAACTCCCAAGAGAGTAAATTTAAAAATGTTGTTAAAAGAAAACTCTCCCAAAAAGCTTATTATAAAATTCAAGATTATTTAGATGATAAAGAAGCTTGGAAATGAACTGTTCACTCAACTATGTTACTCGAAATAACATTGTATCTAGACTAAGGCAATTGTTGTAAATAGACCAAAAAAAAAACAGCCCGCTGAGTTTCTTGCCGGAGTCTTCTCAGGTCTGGGCCGCGTTTCGAACCGGTGGTCCATTTGCTTCTAGTTTTAAATATTTATAATTTGACGTTTTGTAAGTTCCGCTTAAAATGGTCTATACAGAATAAATGATTTTTGACTTTGACTTTGACTTTGACATTGAAATGTCGAATTATTTACATAATATTTTATATGGGTAGGTTACCCACCTACCTACAGTCAGCAGCAAAAAGGCATCATATCCGTCAGTTGACATATTTTGACATATTTTATTATGTAAATTATGTCACCTGACAGATAAGATGATCATATAATGAAACAGCCAATGTGGCCTTTTTAGCCCCCCAGATTGCCTTAGACCTAAAATCTTTCACAAAATAGTAGTTAAGTATATAAAACTTGTAATACCCTTATTATTAACTTTATCTTCTGAGGGTAACATAATACATTACCTACTTGCATAATTGGGAATTTTTGAAGAGGTCCAATGTAACGATTATTTAGGTATTGATTGATAAGTTCATTTTCAGTAGGTTTTATTGCTGACTGAATCTAGTATCGCGTCATAAAAGAACGATTGGGTTGCATTCATTTTAACTTTTCTTATGACTGAGTCATACAACTCATTATAAATATAAACCTTCATAATATTGTACCCTGCCTCTATATTGGCTCAAAAGACTAAATGCAGTTTTTTTTTATTCTCGGTCTAATGACAGATGGTGTCATAACTATCATGTGTCAGATGTCAAAAATGTCAAAATGGCATTGTAAAATTGTAAATAAAAATTATAACCTAAAAGTAGGTCTATTTCAGGCTATAAATTTATTCTAATTACGGGGAAAATAACATTGTTCACGTATTAGTAACACCACACACTTGAGAACAGCTATGAATACCTACCTAACTAAACTAGCTAGTGTGAGTTCCTAAATTGAATGGAGTAAAAAGCTACTTTTACGTGATGTAGTAATTGCTAAGCACTTTTCCCTTCAATCTTTTCAGGCTACTGTTGGGACAACGGGTATTATAGCAAAATGTTCACCTGTACTAGCCTCGCAGCTGCATACGTCGGCACCCTTGTGCAGAGTGGTATCAGGAAAGTACAGGATCACGAAGAAACGCGACAGACCACTGACTTATGAAATGGCGAACCCACCGCACTTTATAGCTCATCGTAAATCATGGAACTCTTGGAACACCTGTAAGTTATTTGATGTAACTACATTGGTTTGCCACACACGAATGTGTACGAACTGTGCATAAGTATAAAATTACAATAATAAAGGTTGCATCATTTTCAAGAATATATAACCTATTTGAAATGTTTGTGATTGAAAGTGCAGTATTTACATTAAATCTGTTGAATTTACAATTTATCCCCATCCACTGCTTATTTTAAAGTTTAGTAATCTTACTAAATCCTTTTTACAGCATCTATGAAAGATGGTCTCCGTCGTTCTGAAACAGCTGTAGAAGATGAATTCATTAGACGATTCATGACTGGCACATGGCACGGACTTGTTTGTAGTGAAGTAAGTATGACTATGCAATAAATTATCCCTTTAAAAGACATCCAAATTCATAGATGAGTTGACCTACCAAGAACAGCTGTTCATCTTCATGACAGCAACTGAGATAATTCTTAAACAATTACAATAAAAATGCATATGTACCAAACCCTAGTATAAAGAGCTTATGAGACATTAAATTATAGCAAAGAGTAAGGAAAAACCCTAACAAATTGCATGTCAAAGCAAAGCTCCTTGGATAATGTGACTGAGAGGTCTCAGGTTCCATTACACTACTGACATAATCCCACTCCTAATGCAAGTAGTTAACCATAGCTGAAGGGGTTAATGGAAATGCAAGTAATATTAATTATTACTATTCTTTAAAAAAATCATAATTATAATTTTCTGAAAATCTATTTCAGGTTATAATAAAAAGGCAGTTCAATCATATCCGTGTGGCGGCGATCATTAGACGCGCCGTGTCCCCAACGAAGATGTACTTCCTCCTAGGCTACACAGAAGAGATGCTGGCCAACTGGCTGCAATGTCCTGTCACTTTAGAGCTTCAGACTGTGGAGAGTTTCAAAGATGTTGTGTTCAAATATATTTAATGTTGTAGTTGTTTTGTAGTGAATCTTAGCTTTAATATAATTATGTATATAGTCTATGAAGACTTGTTATTTTGTTCACCTCTTCTAGGGCATGCGTTAAAAATGGTTCCGATACATGGAGCGTGTATCCAACTCTTTGTTATAATGTGGACATAAGTACCATCTGAAGCTGCAGACAGAGATTCCGGCCTCGGGACGTGTCTACACCTAGCGGGATCCCCTGACTGGGAGACTTATGAATGATGCAGAGAATTAGTTCTGGATTTGTTCTACTGAATTATGCTGGAAACAGAATTTGTTCCGTATAATAAACGGAAATATAAACTTTTCTAACCGACCTCCAGCCAGCGGGATATTTACCAAAATTAAGTCTGGGGAACTATAAATTGGTATTACCTTTTAGTTCTGTCTTTGTTCTGTTTAACAAAACAAAAAACATACTTCTAGCGTCCTTACTTCAGCCACAATCAAGCTGAAATGAAACCTCCAGTCAGCGGACTTTTTCTCTCAGGGACATTTTTTGTAACTTTTACACTAAATTGATAACATTTAAACTATTTACGACTATAATTTTACTTAAATTACCTATTCGTACATCTAGTATGAAAATTAAAAGTATAGAATTTGAAAGCTAGTAAGTGGGTAGAATACAAAATAATCTCACCGGTCTGCATTATCTTTCATAAATTAATATTATAAATGCGAATATTTGTAAGGATGGATATTGGTATAATTTTCATACTAGATGTACGAATAGGTAATTTAAGTGAAATTACAGTCGTAAATAGTTTAAATGTTATCAATTTAGTGTAAAAGTTACAAAAAAATGTCCCTGAGAGAAAAAGTCCGCTGACTGGAGGTTTCATTGCAGCTTGATTGTGGCTGAAGTAAAGACGTTAGAAGTATGTTTTTTGTTTTGTTAAACAGAACAAAGACAGAACTAAAAGGTAATACCAATTTATAGTTCCCCAGACCTAATTTTGGCAAATATCCCGCTGGCTGGAGGTCGGTTAGAAAAGTTTATATTTCCGTTTATTATACGGAACAAATTCTGTTTCCAGCATAATTCAGTAGAACAAATCCAGAACTAATTCTCTGCATCATTCATAAGTCTCCCAGACAGGGGATCCCGCTAGGTGTAGACACGTGGCCTCGGGCACTGCGATTTGGTACCATGCCGAGACGGCACGTAATATGGCATAGACCGACAGATAGTAATACAGAGTATCATCATAGTCCATGAGATCATGTTTCATGTATGTCCGACCGATGTTTTGGAGGCATGTTTCATGGTACAAGTCTCTTTTTGCTCACTGAGCTTTCAGTACTTTTCTGGTCCGCCATACTTATGCATTTTATGCTACGACCGAATGGCTCAAATGTTAACGGCCGTACTATAGTAATCTAAACCAGTAAGTAAAATGAAAGCTCAGAGTAATTAAGAATTAATTGAAGTGGGTAAAAGAAATAAAAGTCTGGCAATAAAATTCATCTTATAATTTTTGATTCCTTCAAATATACATAATGTATCAACAAACTGAACAGCGAGACGCGGGCCGCCCGCGCGGCTTCACAACACTGCCGCAGCCGGCACACACACTGATACGCTACATCCATGCGTACACACATCGCCGCTCTAACACCGTATCGAGCCGCGACCGAACTTCTGCACAAACGCTTTGTACTTTTTACACCTTTTGAACCAAACACCGTTTGATTTTGGGATTACGTTCGACTATCTGTAAGTTTCTGTAACTGAAATCAAAGCTTTCTCGAAAACTATATCGTCAAAATGTAGCCAATTCGTCCTTTACGGTCACAAAACCAAGCGGTGTTGGTTTCAGAATCTGAGAGTGCATGAAACATTCCGTTTTAACAAGACAATCTGTCTAAACTTTTCATAAATGCTTATGGTGGCTCTCAGGTAAATTTGTATTGTCTATCACAGTGTCGTAAAGCATTTGTCCTTACATACTAGTGAGTTAAACATTGCGATCTTATCATTAAATCACCATAAAACACATTTTGTAAACTCGTTAAGGCTTCAGAAAATATTTATTTTTTTAATTATCATGAAATTATTTTTTTAAAGTCTCAAACAGTCTTTCATATCGAGCAAATTCGGTGCCTGTGGAATGTCTATCGATATACACTTTGCTACTGTGATGGCTACCAGTGACTGTTCCGTGGCTGTTGGTTCTCAGTGTGCGCAGAAGTCCAAACGGCTGACAATATGCGACGGCTCGCTCGTTGTTAAGCATTAATTGCTATCGAAATTACATATTTACAAATTAAATATACACACAACATGAAGGCTTTTCGTGGTTAATTCGAATCACTATCCAAAACTTCAGGGGCATCGTTGAAGCTTCCAGACCTGGCGAGTGGGGTTATTGTAGATAAACGTGAAGCCTGAGTATTTACACAATGAAAGTAGGTATAATACACATATGTACAAATAAAAATGATTCCAAAAGGAATGGACATGAGAGAGGGACGTTACTGAATATCAAAAATACGATACAAACACGACAAGCCCTGCGAGGTTTCAACGACGCTGACAAACAGTGGCTTCAATAATTTTGGATGGCATCAGTTTTGTCAATAAATATACTTAGGTACAGTGGATAATAACAAATGTAATGTGCGATATAAATTCTTATTTCAACGCTACACACTGCTAAAACTATTAAGTAAAATTGTCCATCAAAATTCTATTAAAAATAAAGAGATCATAATATGTTCTACAAATAAGAATAAAGTTGTTGCAATAAAGCTCCATATTATTAGCGGTACTTACGCGTCGTGGTTGTGTTCTATTGGTTTGTTTCAATACTGTATCACTTATGCAACAGGCTATCACGTCAACACATCACGCGTAAGTATTACACTGTTATGAATTATGTAAAGTCAAATCTCAGGGAATCGTTGCCTATTGTTATATTACTATTATTCCAAGTATGTAGCTATATAATATTATGCTTCATAAAGTATTGTATAATAAGGTACTGACAACACGGTAAATGCAAAAATACTCACTATAATCGTGATATTATTTTGAGATGAAAACGTTGAATTGATCCGAATACTCATGTCAACTTAAATTTAACTCTTGTCGTAGTCCAAGGCAAATTGGAGAATGGGCGTTGGAACTGTTCCTGGGCTTGTTGTGAATAAAGTTTAGACTTAGTTAACGAATCTCTGTAGTTTGTGCTCCTGCAGCCCGGCGCAGGCCCAACGCCTCATTCACCACAGTCTTAAATATACACCTATCTTAATTTACAAGAGATAGAACAAGATCATGATATGATTTTTAAATCTACTGTACTTAGAAAAATTATACAGCGTCAGTAGTAAAATTTGATTCGTATAAAACTTCATTTTAACACCATTTATCCTAAAAGTAATAATTCAATATACCCTTTTTATGATTTGGCTTAATTTTTTTTTTCACAATACATCAGACAGATTAGAAGAGAGACGTATCCCTATCACAATCACATTTAGTAACATTAAAAATTAAATACAACAGCACCTGTCGTTTGATATACATAATAATAATATAATATACTGAATAAAAATATTCAAAACTAATTCCACACAAATAATTCTGATGGTGATGACAAAAAATATAAGCGTAGATACAACTATGCAGTGGTCCAAATAGTTTTCTTTTACTATATATAAGGGATTTAATTTAGCAATGACTTCTATGTGTTCTAGACTGTACGGAATAAAAATTGTTATCGCGAAACCATAAACTGGCATTAACCGAACAACTTTTTGTAGCTGTCATACAGATGACATTACAAAAATGTGTGCTATGTCTATGAAGATAGGTGTCAAAATTCATTACTGCATATTAACATCTATCTTGTCTACGACTTCACCCCGGAACCGTGATACAATTTTTGTTCTACACAGCTTATCTAATATACAAAGAAGTCATTAATTTTTTTTGTAAATATTGCTAACTATTCCGATGAAACAACTAACGCTTCACAACGAGAATTTCACATGCGCAAGCGATCTATCGATCAATTGCTGACGTCAGAGCGACGACGCGGTCAACCTCCTAAGATGATATGACTGGCCACATACAGATACCACTCGATATATTGGCTCCAAGCCACAATTCGCACGGACCGTCCACAGATGACTCGGTTGGACATTCAACGTGGTTTGACAGTTTTGACATTTACATGAGAAAAAACTTATGTGATGTGGTAACACCGAATAGAGTTTTAATTAAGAACGCGTTCGCAGATATTACCGAGATAATTTGGAATTTTTACTTGTAACAAAATACCCGTTAAAATATTAAACAGTTTAAGTTAAACTTAAATTGAAAAAGTACACAAACACATCCAGAACTAAACTTGACTATCTTTGTAAAACAAAATCAGCTAAAATCTCTTTTTGGTAATTTCAGCAATATCTGCGCACGCGTCCCTTAGAAACTATTAGATATTCAGATCTCTATTCTCCGCTTGGGGTCGCCCTATCAACAATCGACGCCGTTCTGTACTTAAGCACCTAAACCAATCGAACATTAACCTACAAACCTTGCACGTTTACTAGATCGTCCAACCTTAGCGATTAACCAGATCAAAAAACACGGTATCATTGCAAACGCAATGCCCGTCGAGCTTGAATTTCGACCAATCAGAGGGCTCGAGACACATGACGTAATTTCACGCCCACTAAACTATCGACACTCACACAAACATTTGTACTACGCCAGTATGCTATACCCGCTATTACTTAACGTTGGAGGGATTCATCGACGGACGCCTCCAGACAATAAAATAAAAAAAATACTAAAACTAAAAAAAATGCAGCTATTCGTTGAGAAAATTTTGATCGGACCTCTCTTGTAAATAACGCGAATACTGTTTGAGACGAAATATATGATCTAAATATTATTTTGTTAATTGTTATAATGATTTTGAATAATGGGACAGGTCTCAATCGTCACATAATAATAACCTACTTACACCTAACGAGGGGAAGGCGTCCGGCGACGGATCACCGCAGAAGGAGACCAGTCGTAAAAAAAATCAAAGACTTACACTAAGCTTAACAACTCTCCACTTACACACAGACGTCTAAGAAACATACAGGTAATAAGAGAGGAGATATATAGGGTTTGGGGTATACTTCTCGCTGAATAGTTTGTTGGTACACTTGATGCCAAATTAACCTAACACCGACCATCCGCCGGCTTTTGTTCAACGCCGACACCGCGCGACTGTACCGCGACAACCGAACCGAACGTCATCGAGTCTACTACACCTTCATTAAATTCCATCTAATACCTAATCCACTTAACACATATCGATCAGTGAGACTTGTCGACCGAGAAGTGTACGTAACAAAGGAGATTTTGACAAAATTACGTACGAACGAAGAACATTATACAAAGACGAATGGGATTTTAAAAGATATCTTATAAACAGTTGCACGTGTTCTCGTAGAGATAGGGCCTAGCCAGTAGGCGAAGGCACTCAGAAGACATATCCAACTCCAACATGTCTTTTCTAATCAAGTTTACTCAATACAAATTGATCTAAACGGACGCCACATAGCCAGATATAAGTCAGCTGAATAAGAGTTGCCGGCCATCATTGGGTTCTTTAAGTACTTTTAATTTGTCAAGTCGGGTAGTCGCGCTAACATCCGCTTGTTTCTATTTTCTAGATTATTCTGTCTATGCTAAAACGGGGTGACAGTTTGGTACCTTTATAAAGCACTTGAAACTCCTCCGGTTTTAACTACTCTATAAAGATATCATGCTGTAGTCATTCGCAGTGCGATAGAGATAACGCTTTACAAAATTGAAGCAAGCCGGACCCTCACTCTACTCACCGACTTCTTCAAGCAAAAGTACTAGATTTGCTAAAGCATCCTATTGATGGCCGACAGAATACTTTTAATTGCTTGACATAAACGTATGGCTTTGAAAACACCTATGAAATTTCACAGGACAGTTGACAAAAGTAGCGTCCATAGATTATATCTGTCAGGACGGCTGATAAAAGCAGTTTTTATGTAACTATCTCTATGACTTATATAATAAACTTTTGCAGTTTAAACATCGAAATTGTTGTTTGTATTGTATTAGACACGCAACAACTTACACAAAATATAAGAGAACTTAACATCACAATGTGTACATCGCCACTGAGATACACGAATCGAAGGTACGTATTAATAATTTTATGATACAACATTTATCATCACATATATTATTACTTAAGATATCAATAATTTATTGCACACATGTGATGTCACTTCATAGGCAGTGTTAGATTTAACAATGGTCTCTCTATAAAATTTTACAATAGATAATTAAGTATCAAAAATAATTCAAATATTCTATTACATAATTAGAATTTATGATAGCTATGTTACATATCCCGGCCGCGTATAGTACCAACTGAATCGCGAGCTGTATACAATGTGCACTGACCAACATTACAACATTACTCATTCGCTTGTCAGACGCCTGTCAACTTGATTATACTCTACGTTCATTGATTGAATTTAGTCTATGGACAATAGGCAACCAATGAGCGTATGTTCACATGAGTTTGACAAATGAATATTTCCACATAATTAAATTTTGTGTGTAAAAGTGTACCATATTATCATCAGTAAATAATTTTATAACAGTAAAGGTAGAATATGATGTTAGTTTTTTTTTGTGTCGTTTACGAAATTATGTTATTTTTTCAAAAAATGTTTAACAAGATTTAAATCTGTTTGTTTATTTCCATGAAGTTGTAATAGTGGTCAGCAACATGCAAGGTAAATAAACCCAAAAGCACCGTATATTTTAGTCTTCACTATATGAGAAATGACACGCCCTCCATATTATATTATGTGCTATAAAAGATAAGATCTTACTAACATTGGAAGCATTACAACGCTTGCCTTTTATAACACTTAAAAATATTTCTCATATAGAAATGAAATTGGCCTTTTTAGTTTATTTAACCCCTTTTGTATGTGAATAACAGGCAGTGGACACCGCTTGTTGCCCTCATACATCACAACTTCACAATTTAATGTTGGCACACGACAAGTAACCAAACTAGTTGAATGTTAAGTATAAAGCTGCGTCTAAACACAGAACACATCGTCTCACTGATCCCCACACTACTATAAAATGCCGTATCGCGTCGATCGATCGACCGACCAGTTGATAGATCAGACTACCGATCCCCACGATTCGACACTCACACAATCACGTACATTGCATAATTATCCCAGATTAAAAATATCACCTAAATAATATACAGTGGAGGAATTTAGATCACTAATTAGTAAATGGACGTTTGACACTCTCACATAGAATGAGGACGTACATGTTTAAGTTTGAATTATGTTAGCGGTGAACCGAAACTACTAATAAAGTGTAAGAAATAACAATTCTTTAAAGATTGAAGTACCAAGTCATAGACAATTAAAATGGCGTCGTCATTTTTTTAGATGTCAAAGAGCAACAGGTAAAATAAGATATTTTAATCTGAACATTAAGAAGAAAAAATACCAAAAGTTGTTTATCAGTCAGTTTCTTATTAAAACGCATCATTTGAGCTAATATTTGCATAAGTTGGTTATTGAGTTGAGAATGAGCTTAGTTATGCGTATAGAACAGATTATGTATTGAATAAATCGACGGTCTCTACGTACAGACGGACATGTCAAAATATAATTTTTAAATTAAATTACTGACTTCATATTTTTCATTGCATATACCTATTTTTTTGTTGAATATTACAAAAAAAATATAGGAATGTGCAATAGAAAATCTAGTCTATAATTAAATTTTAAAAAATGCCATTTTTGGCATGCCGTATCACGTAAGGACGATCGAAATATCGGCCATACTTTTCGAAAGGTATACGAAGCGGTTGCAGTTCTAAATTCAAACCACGAGCAAAGGGAAAAATAGTGAAAGATATCCATCCAACTTTTTTTAAACATGTAAGGTCACACTAAAAAAACTAGCCGTCCTTTGTATTAATCTCAACAAACATTAATGTACTTTATATTGTATTCCTCAACTGTATAATACCTACATTACATCGAAAAAACTAAGCGTAAAATTCTTGTCATTATCGACTGAAAAAATATGTATCTTTATGATTCTATTACAATTTTATTGACACAATAAGCGTAGGTCTAATTTAGTTCATTCACATTTTATTGAATCAATATTTAAAATTACAACTATTATAATTTTAATCAGATTCGTTTATAGACGATTGCACTGCCTCTCGCCACGCACTAATTAACATACTCGTACATTGCAAACCTTCTTTATAGTAATCAGTTTAAACTTTCATGCATTTAACTAGTATAATACTACACTACGGCCCGTTATCTATTCACTGAAACAACTAACTACTGTTTTTGAACTACAAGTTTATATTTGAAAGTGCGGAACACTTTTCTTCGCACTATCATTGTATAATTATTTAGCAATTGTGGTTGGCTGAATGGGGGATAACGCAGTTAAACTACGACCGCGCTGGACCTCGATTCTGCTAAAGTCAAACCATTGATATACCACTGACACTCTAAAAATGCCATTTAATTGTAGACTTTATTATTATCATTTTAAAATCTAAAGTCAAATGATATTTTGTAGAGCGAAAGAGCGAATGAAAAAGTTTAATGAATTCTTTTCATTTGATTTTAGACTTTAATTGTATAACGGTAAAGTCTACAATTAAATATCATTTTTAGTGTCAGTGGTATTACAGTGGTTTGCCTTTAGCAGAATCGAGGCCCTGGTAGTCAGTAATCACAAAGGTTGTCCGCTGCCAAGTGCGTGTGACGCGTGCGAGCACCCTGTTTCGTGCAAATCGTATGTCGGACACATATATTATGCAAATTTGCACGAAATTCGCCCCATATACGTGTTACCAATGGTTAAAAAGTTAATACAGGATGTTTTAAGATAAGAAATATTTCTTTGAAACTATTCCAGTACCTAAATTAAATATCGACATTAGATGAGGAGCGAATCGATTCACTTAACTAAGTATGAATTATTATTATTTTATATAAATGAGTTAAATACGTTAAAATGATAATCTTGCATTTAAATTAGTTAATTTAAGCGGAATCCGATTTCGAGAGGTTATTGCATTGCAACGAATGCCAGACATAAGCTAGATACATTTATACACAAAACATTTTTTATAAGAATTTTTATATATTTAAGCTAATATTTTGTTTAATTTTGTTTATTATGTATGTTATTTATTAAGCCAAAAAGCACGAAATTTCCTTCGCCGGGCTGATATATAAATTGCTAAATAATTTTGTTAATATAACTTTCGTATAGCACTCAAAATAAAAAAAATACATTGAGCAGTTTGAACTAACGCCCCAATTAGCCATTTAATTTTAATATATTTAACTAGGTATTATGAATACCCGTTCCGCGCTTTCAATTAAACTACAATCTAAGATAAGACAGATCTTACCTTATACCTAAGAAGCAATCGAACAAAAACACCTATATTATTGAGCAAAAATAAAATTAGTCGGTCAATAGGTAATAAAAAATTGTACTAGGTGTACTAATAGTTCAGTGAAGAGAAAACGACGTTCGGTATCAACTTGTAACGGTATACAAAATACATCTAAAATTATCAACTAACGGTCGCAATCAATAAACAACCTTATCGACATATACATAATGGTTCTGATTTACGTACCCAATATTGGATACATATATCATTATGTAGATAGTAGATTAGTTTGTTGATCGATTCCCTCCGTGAATATAGCCGACTTCTAGAGACAGATTGTGTCCAAACATAACAAAATGAAAAGTTAAACACGCTATGGGATTAAGTAAGTACTTAAGACTTAAGTTATTTGTACATAAACGATCATAAGCTAGTTACTGATATTCTAAGTTGTTGGTGTTCATTTGTATAACAGCTATGGATAAATAACAGACTATTGTTGATCAGTCAGTTGGAGTATTTCTATGAGAAATATTACATCTGACTGTTATTTTCAAAGTTTAACTAGCCAAGGAGACTTTTTAGTAAAGATTTTGCTTGACGTCGCTTGACCAGTTTACGTGTTTCCACAAGTCGGCAGCTAGATAGTTCATATTGATATACAATTAAAAGATAAACAACGTAAAAAAAGCATTTTACATTCAGATTCTAATCTAAAATCAATATTGAAGCTTATTGTAAAAGAATTACGGTTGAAATTTCGAATAAAGTAGTATAAGACGAAGGAGACACGATAATTTATGTAAACACTAACCTTTACGACAGCGAGCGATATGTAATGTACGTCTATCCCTTTCTCTCACACACGATAATGTAGGGCTGTCTCAATCGAGTTTGTTTACATACTTTATCCTGTGGGTCTACCATGACGTGTTACAACCGTTCGTTTTCCAGGTGAGGGAGAGGGATGGAGAAATACATCCAATATAGCTCTATCCTTCTTTCTCGCCCGAAATACGAACTCTTATAGCACGTCAATCTATCCTTTTCTCTCACACACGCTAATGTAAGACTGTCTCATTCGAATTTGTTTACATATTTTACCCTGTGGACCTACCATGACGTATTATAAGCGTTCGTTGGTCGCTAGAAAGAGAGATGAAACTATACGTATAGCTTCATCCCTTTCTCGCTGAATAAATGAATGATAATTCGAAAAACAAACGCTTATAGAATGTCATGGTAGGTCTACTGGCCTTCTTTATATCGGTTATTTTTTATTGTATATCAATAAAGACGGAATCTATTGTGTGGTATACTGACCGACAAACTTCGTGATAATGTACTCTAGCTGCGCAGAACGCGTCGTTAGGTCTATTAGGTGGTAAACGCACGACGGCGCAGGCGCACCAATAAACCAATCATAGATTATGTTAAACTAATCACGTGCTCAAAGGGCTTTCGTCATTGGTTGATCAGTTATTTATTCGTTTTTTGGTTGGCCAGTTAGTGCGAAAAAGAATAATACCCTTGACTTTACCGGTAGTGGTATCGGGATGAATAAACACCCTTGGCATTACTAGTGGCGACATGGCGGTTATAAAATGCCCTTGACACTACCGGTGGAGTCAAGTTGATGAAATAATACTTTTGTCACTACTGGTGGTGTCCTGGGGATTGAACCTTGACACTACCGATGGTGTCATTGGGTAGTACCACGGGTCAGCGACAAACTTTTTGACGTTTGGCCACGATTTTTGCCGGTAGCTATACGTGTGTACGTGTGTACGTGAGTGACACAACCCGCGGCTCAGTGCTTGTGCGGTGCGTGTGTGTGTGTATGTGTGTGTGCGTGTGCGTCGCGGCGGCGCGCGCGCGGCTCGTGCTACCTGCGCCCGATGAGGCCGTTGGAGTTGCTCGTGGTCGGGGACATCTCCAGTTCCACCAGCAAGGGGAAGTGATCTGCCGACAAACAAGTTGCAAATTATTTTTTTTTAACATTGACAATATTTACGTTTCGAATGTCATATCGAGACCCAGCGATTGCATAAAACTAAATCTTACAGGAGAGCCGAAAAACCTTAGCCTGTGGAATGATCTCTCTGCTGTGGTGTTCCTTAGCCTCTACAATATGGGGTTCTTCAAAAAGGGCATTAGAAGGTTTTTACAGGGTCGGCAGCGCGACTGCGATACGTCTGGAGTTGGATACATCTATGGGCCACAGCGACCGCTGTACATCAGGTGGGCCGTGTACTTGTCTGCCACCTGATGGTAAGCAAACCGTAAAATCTCAGGCATGGGGTCCACCATCATTATACACTGATGGCATTATAATAGTGGCCCTCAGCTTGACGGTCTCACCAAATGTTTTTCCACGGCCCGCTTAAAGGACCCGGGACTGTAAGACAAAGGAAATACGTGCGCTGGTAAAGAAATCCAAGTGTTTAACAATACCTGACGGTACATGAGGATGTGGGCAACCAACGACCTTGTGTTCACGGAACCAGTCTTGCGACAGCGGCCCCAAGAGACCCAGCGGCGTCATCGTCTGCTTGCTATAGAATATGTAGTCGATTATCCCTTTGAAGTCAAACCTGAAAGCGAAAACAAATTGTTCTTATATTTCAATTATTATCATTCAATGCAATGTGTACTTCTTATACTTGGATCCGTTTGAACCATGAACGGAACGAATTTCGAGGAGGATTTGGAATTCATTCATTCTTCAGTCAGGCCTGATTGAGATTGACTGAAACTTTGGTTCAAAATTTCGGATGTACATTTCAATTCAATTCAATTCAATTCAATATTTATTTGCGAACAAAGGCACAAATTGTTGGTACAAGTTTGATCATTACGCATTCCACCTAAAAGGCATGTACATTTGCAATATAAGCTTAAAAGAATAGAAGCTAATAATAATCATAGCTTAAAATAATAATCTTTCATAGAAGATACATACAGATGTACAGTACTGCATTGTCTATACTATTATAAAATTTGTGAAGAGGCTGTGTTTGTACATTGGACATATTAATAAAAACTTAGGTTTAATAAACGATTCTGAACACAAAAATATTTTTTGGAAATTGTTTCTGCGCGATGGACGCAAAAACTACTGAACAGATTTTGATGCGGTTTGTTTCTGTTTGAAATGTTTTGGTCACACAAACTTAACATCTTACGCTTATTCACAATCGGTTGAGTAGAACCGGAGTTAGATAGGTAGCCAAAAAACGCGAACACCGACGTCCACGCGGGCTGAGAGTATAAGGGTCCGTTCACAAAGACCTGCTCGGAGAGCATCGGCGCACATTTTTATTTTCACACTGACAAATTATTTTCATAATGACAAAAGCAGTGCAGATGCAAAAATAAACCTTACTACAAATATTAAAAACTCTGTTTTCAACGTGATAAGAATCTGCTCTCCTCTCCGAGCCGGTCTGTGTGAACGGACCCTTAAACATAATGTGTATTTGGACTAACGTGTAATTAGTATAGGGCATGATATCTTCGCTGTAGGCGGAGGCCAGCTTGAAATTGTGCGTGAACTCGTGCTCCGAGCCGGGCATGCGTCGCAGAGTGCCCGCGTAGCCCAACTCCTTGAAGTCGCGGTGCTCCGACGCAACGCGGCCTGCCGACAGGAACTCTACCACACCTGCGAACAAAAAAACACTCTAACCACTCTTGTATGTATCTTTTTGCTATGACTCAGTATGACCTGTCAGTCGAATGGAAGCCTGGTTATCCATATTACAGATTTTTACCCAGCTTGGGAACCAATTTCCCAATCAATATCTTAGCAGTTTTCGTATTGTTCTATAAAATGTTCCATGGGAGTAAATACATCAAATTATTATTCTTATCGCTATTAGTATAAGTATAAGTTTTTTTAGCAATTAGCATGCTAATTTTTTCTGTAGATTTAAATCAAAGACAAAAATCATTTATTCTGTATAGACCATAAAACGGCACTTACAAAACAACAAGACAAGCAAATGGACCAGCACCTGTTCGAAACGCGACCTAGACCTGAGAAGATTCCGGCAAGAAACTCAGCGGGCTGTTCTTTTTCCAAATCAGAGAAAAAAAAAACAGTCCCTTACAGGACGAATACTCTGACGAACTGTACGATGCAGTAATAAAAATGTAATGATGTCGTTTTAGTTTTTATCAAAATCGGCCCCGAAACTCTTGAACGTTTTTCGGTATTCCTCATAGTTTCGGATTTGGCTATCCATGCCAGTTGAAAAATTCACCTTGTATAGAAAATGCCTAGATCAATGTTAATTTATATACATATCTTAAACGTAATGTCTGAGTTGGCGGTCGAAGGTTCTACCGCTATACCACAATGTCACCAAAAGATTTATTTGTTACATGCCATCTAATTTAAATATCCCATCAAATTCACCATAGAGTTCCACCGCCTCTTACCAATTTTGGTAAAAGTTGAGTAATTTCAAATTAGTTTAGTAACCTCCCAACCTTATAAGTACTATGTTTCGTTAGGCAATCGTCAATAAGTAAGGTTCGAAGATATTACAATGTCCATATAAAGAGGCTCGTTGTGTCCGGTACACAGATAAACGACTGAGTTGCAATAAAACGGTTAATTTATGAGTAGATATCGGTGCGTAGTTAAAAGTTCAATTTGTTGATCAAGTTTCGCAATAAAGATAAACAGTGGGACAATTGGAAACCACTAAATCTTGAAGTAGGTCGAGGGACAAAGAATAATTGTTATGGTTCGTACAGCGAGTGTGTAGTAAAGCTATTTGCTAGTGATTTTCTTTTTTTTTTCAACATTCTCAGAAGTTATTTGAAAATTGGAAATAAGTAGGTGCATTGTAGTTCCATTAATGTAACTAGTTAGACATTTTTATTCTAATTACTCGTAGTTGCATTAATTTGAAATATCATTTAAAGGTTTAACTAAAGAGATTTTTCAATTCTAAGTATTTTGAGTTTATTTCAAAATCAGTAGACAATAATTAGACAATAATCGATTCTATTATGAAAATAGAACAAGATGCATAGGTACTTAGAATTAAAGAATATCTTGATAGAATTAGATAATTAAAGAATAATAATATTCTGAGACTTTGCCTTTAGCTTACCATCAGGCGAGATGAAGTCATATTGACGTGACCGACATAAAAAACGTAGTTTTAGTTTTTATCAAACCAGGCTCGAGACTCCTACGAAGAACTTTTTCTAATCCTTATAGTTTCGGAGTTGGCCATTCACGCCCACTAGAAAAATTCAGCCTGTATAACCCGTGCCGTATGAATAGTTATACTGATATGATACTGACCACTGTCCGGCAATGAATTGAAGTCTCCACACAACAACAGTTGCACGTTGTCCCGTTGTCCGGCGAGGCGCATCGTCCGCGCCGAGTCGTCCAATATAGTCCGAAGTTCGTTGCTCAACATCATCGTCTGAATGAGCTTCACGTCGCAGAACTCTGGGTCCCAATGGATGTGTGCAGTGCAAACTAAGATCGGCTGGCCGAGCATCGATGAGTCAGTTGGAAGACCTGTAATAAGATAAAATATTGTTTCATCATTTTTATATTATAACTAGCTACTGTCTGCAGCTCTACGCGCCAGGAATACTACGATAGTCGATAAGTGTGTTGACATTTTCCAATTTCCTGCGAAAGTTTTCTTGGGAAGGTATGTAAGAAGTCCCTAGAAAATATTAGAAAACTTTAAAAGAAAGATGAATGTAAAGTCGTTCTCGAGTTATGGCGTGACCAAGGAAAACAAGGATTCATATTTTACGACAATAAGTTACTGTGGTTATAGAAGATTATAACCTAAATCACTTCCTCAACGACATAAAATTATCTGAAAACAAAATCTTTCTTACTATGTAAGCATAGAACAGCTAGACACAAAATTATTATCTGCGAATACGAGACGTAAAGAGGGTTAACACTAAATTTACACCGACTTATAGGCACCGGATCGTTGTCTATGTCAAATGATTCAAGTCTAAGATTTATTGCTAGATTTATGCGAACTAAGTCGTATGCGCAGTTGGTTTAATATTATGAGTCGTTTACGCATCTCGAGTTATACCGCTTTCTAACATTCATGTAACAAGTAGTAGGTAGGTATGTAATGAGAGAAGAAACAAGTATTCACTTATGCAATCACGTTTCAAAGGTCACAGAAAGTTAAATAAGGTTATTTGCATAAATATTTTCCTTGTATACGCTGAATGCTGCAACCCCGAGTTTCCGGTTTCTACTGACGATGACGTTCGTTTTCACAAAGAAAAAACTAGCTAGGTAGTATAGAATTTCATTCAAAACGTTATTGCGCAAGTATCCCAGCAAAAGCACAGGTTTTTAATCGGAATTAGGTACGTAGTATGATTATTTTTATTTGAATGAACACTTCTTTGATGTCCAGTCTTAACACATTAGTGCCCTGCCGTGCCTCGGAGCACACGTTAAGCCGTTGGTGCCGGTTGCCATACGGTGAAGGGTAGTTGGAGTTCTATAAAGACTGCTCTACCTACTACAGAACTTTGGCATCGCCTGTAGGTTATAGAGAGCATTTTGGTAGTTGCTTCATGGCAAATTTCGCAGTCGCTATAGACTGAAAGGCCGACGACCCCATATGAGTTGTGAAAAGGCTCGGAGGATAATGACTGATGATGACAAATTAGTAAGATTTTTTTTCTAGAACTCAATATCTTAGAGAAGTCAGCTTGTTTCGAATCCTTTCAACCTGTTCTTTTAGTTCAAAACAATAGGTGTAATTTATTTGAACCCAACTGACTTGTCCACTCACATTTGACGGCAGTGTTAGGACAGGAGTTTTGCCTGTCTCGGACAGAAAAAGGAGTGATGCTCATCTTACTTTGATGTCCAAATATAGTGAAATCTTCGTTAATAAAGTAAATCGCCCTTCAAAGTCTATTACTCTTATAAGAGTTAATGGCCGGTGCAAATAGATCAAACGGGTCTACGCTGGATGCGAGACGCTTCGGAGAACGTAGCTGGCTCTATTTTTAGAAGTCATTTGTCAACTGTTTCTAATTTCCTTACATCCAAATACATATTATCGAAGCATATGTAACCATCTATCCATCTCTCTATATCAATAAAAATGAATCGTTAAAGTTGTTGCTATGTATATACACCTGACCTGTACTAGTTTTCATTTTTTGTATTTTGTATGTGTGTATACGAATACGTAAAACGAAGCCAGGTTAAGTTCTGAATCATTTATCTTCTTTCTTACTATGTAAGCATAGAGCTAGACCGATTTCGTTAGCTTATTTCTTTTTTAGCAGACTACGGTACGTAGGTATAATCTCCTAAACTACCTATTCGGTAGCAGGTGTAGGACTTTATCTAGAGTTTGCGAGTGTCACAAACTACTACATACCTACATATAGTCACATGAAATTAAATTAAAACAGAATTACATTGTGTTACGTTAAAAATCCCTTAACACAATATTCCTAGCAACTATTGAACACGTGTGCGTCGTGGTGCAACGACATAAGTATTGCAATATCTCGTAATATGTCAGGGATTATATAATTATCTACATTATTCGCATAATTATCACATATTGACGTAATTGAGGTAAAAGTCATAATGGCTGCATTTTTTTTACTTTGCTAACGATGCTAATTGCCATATCAGGAAAAAAATGGAGGCATGCAAATCAGTAGAATTTATACCAAGAACCCAGCTGCAGCTACGTAATAATAATAAAAAACAATAGGATGTTATATTTTGCTGAAATATTAACCATGCCGTATGTCTTCGTAGTTAATTATTGTATAGGTAAGTATACTAATATATAATGCATCCAAGCAATCATATAATGTAACCTACAATACGGCCTCTGTGGCGTAGCGGTAGTGCATGCGACTGCTACGAACGGGGCGCGGGTTCGATTACCGCTCAGTGCAAATATTTATATGCAAGAACATGTCTATTTGTATTGATCTAGGTGTTTCTATGTATAATAAGTATGTATTACAAAAAAAAAGTATATAAGCATGTTTTCTAGAACCCATAACACAAGCTAGATAAACTCAAGTTACTTTGGGTCTAAGGAGCGATGTGTATAATATTTAATTCGCAAACACACCTCTGTCCAATTTTATACCTAACTATATATAGGTCTTCCAAAAGAGAGAAAGTACGAAGGCATTGATTATCTAAAGTCTTTAGGTTAATTGCTCCTCATAATTACAAGACAAGCTGAAAAAAAAAACACTAATGTTCAGAGGTATACGTTTAAATTTAGCTTCGGTCAATGACTTCACAATTAAACCTACTTAGCATAATTTGATGGCAACGACGCGGCTAGGAGTGGCGACGACTATTGCCAAGTTCGTATTGAGAGCATGCCACATTATAGTGTGAAAAAACTCTTTTTGGCGGAGCCTATAAAAGTAGTTTCAGGGAATATTGGTTAGGTCGAGTTATCAAAGGAAAAAAAGCATAAATTGATATATCTATTTTTATAATAGAAGTTTTTTGTGAAACCAAACAGCAGTTTGTCACAACTACAAGTCAAACTATCAATTTAATATTGAAGTCGGTTAAAAACTACCAGTTTTGGATAAATTTATCATTAAAAAAACCGATAGATAATAATAAATACCTATTCTGCTATTATTGCGTCCACATTAAACTAAACTAATATTTTTTGAAATGCAGTGCATAAAGATTTAGTTCTGCGGCAAAAATACATTTGCAATCAAACACAACTATATCTATCCGAAGACATAGAGTTACAATAATTCACTTACTGCCCTACCTCTCTGAGAGTTTGAACATTACTTTGTAGCAGATACTAATGATCACTTGTTAGTCCTCTAAGAGGGCAGCTGGCAGTTATCACCAATCTAGTGAAAAAACTTATAGATTCACTATGCAACGATTATTGGATAGTAAGACTTGTTCTGTAGGCATTGCTTATTTGTCCCTAAAACCAAAGGAACCTTTGAGGATATCAGTTTACCTTTAAGTCCTGCATGTTGAATTTGTGTAAGAAGTTTATCAGCCCTTGATCATCAGGGCTATTTTCTATTTTATTTCCTGTTTCACTAAAGAGATAGAAGTTTTTTATATTAGTAATAAACATTTTTAATTACACAATTAGATATCCTTGGAGAATGCCACTGAAAATAAAAGTATGTTGAACACTACTTACCATTTTCCCAAGCCGCTTCTTTCGTCTTGAGTAAAGCTGCTAACCCAATGTTGTCTTTCGGCATGACGCGATTCAACATGTTATCTGATCCTTCACTATTGGCCATCGCCAATTGGTTGAACTCGATGAGGTGCTCTTTTACTAATGCGAACCTGCAAATATATAAACAACACTTAGGCCTGGGCCTCTAGACAAAGTTAAATTCTACCCGTGGAATCCACCTGCCTAAGTGTACCTTATGATTAAAGGATAGGGCTCTGGTACTGACTTTCAAGACAATAATCGCTTCCAAAAACGCTAAGAAACCAAATGATGTGAAGGAGAAGTCTTATAGGATTCTAAAACCTGACCCGGGATTGGTGCTCGGAATCTTGATGAAATATTTAATTTTCCGTGCAATAAAAGAAGGAACTGGAAATACGGAGCCCAAAGATCATTCGGGAATGAACGTGCAATCTCGGAATAACGGTTGTGTTACGACATTACATACTAGGTGTATATGAGGTGTTTAAAACTACTTCGCAGCTACCAATCCTGTTTCGCGCTATAAAAATCCTATTTTATATCGGAAGAATTTAGCACCCGTACGTACTTTAATAGTTTCAAATAACTGTCAGCTAATGGTAAACGTTAACCAGGTACAGACAACAACAAAAGCTGATTAATTTATAAGTAGGTATACAATACCCCAATATCAATCGTTGGGTTAGAGACCCGCCAGGCATGACCACCTTAGCGGGTCCCCTTTAGTGACGACGGAATTTCACACCCATTCCTCAACAATTTCAAATATTATTTAGCAACAAAATTAAATACAAGTTAACAAAGCTGTTTAGTATTCAACTAGTTTTCGAAACTTCAAAGACAACATTCGTTTATTCAAAAACAACTGTCTGGTTAGGTACATCCTAAAATGTACAGTAGGTACATCTATTGTACGAGGGTACAATAGATGTACTTTCTGTAAATTTTAGCAAGTAAAGTGATATATGTGACCTTCGGGCCCAAGTCAATCTTATATTCTAGCCGGTACACCCGCTGACTAAAGGATGAGGCTCTCCTCTAGGGAGATTAGACAGCAGTGAAACCCGTAAAATAAGAGATAATTCAAATAAATTACAAAGCAGAAGAAGAAAGAGTGGTACTGGACCCTAACTGTATTAAAACTAGACGAACTACGCTGGAACCAAAAAGAAGGATCGTTTTTCGTGACATTCATATCAGTACCTACATTAATTAAGTCTGCCTTCTAGAAAAATTACACATATATATTAAACGGTTGAAATATATATTAAAAACGTCTTTGCAAGAAGACAATCTTGCAACCACTATAAAAACATTTTACCTAGTAAATAGGATATACCTCAAGTAGATAATCCCTAATCGAAGTACTGTACTACAGTAATCAAAGTACGCAGCAAATCAACTTTTATAGCTACTATTCAAACGTGGAATGAAGTCATAAGCGTACGTTATTCTTTCTCGTGACAGTTAAGAGTGTATTGACCCTTCACCTATGTGTATAATCGGCAATATTATTGAAAGGGGCGTATTAATAACTCTCGTATTATATAGATAAATCTTTAAAGATGTTAGGAAATACTTTTTACGATGGCAGTTGGAGGTTTTTTATGTCGATATACTTTGAAGGAAAGGTAAATTTGCGTTACTAAGTGTATAGTATAGTGATAGACTAACGGAATGGGCGGTATTTTTTCTTTAATTTATAATTACACAGTATTTTGATAAGTAAGCGGGCAATCTCTGATCCAGGTTGGTACAGTACTTAGTACTTATTTTCTAACATAAATCAATGCCTTGCGGGATTTTAAAATTGCTAGGATAAAATAAATCGTACAGAGGCACGATTGCGCTTGGTCGGGATTCGAACTTGAGACCGAGAGCGACGCGTAATTTGAATTTATGGTATTGCAGCCTTACAGTTTATTACATAGTTGTACGCTGCCTTGGTCTGAAAGTAAACAAAGTCTACAGTGTAAAGGAAAATAATGATTTTTTGTGGCATATACAAAAATAAACTGGGCAGATTATTGCAGTGTTTTGTTTTTGCTTTTATGTTATTTTAGGCGGAACGCTAACAACCTCTTACGTGGAAAGCTATTCAATGGACGAATCTACGCTGCAGTACAGATACCGGCACGTAAATTGGCCAGACGCGTCATATGCGCAAAGGTCGATTTTTAGGTCCCCTTTGAGGTATGAGCAGGTCGCGGGAGACGCGGTTGCGCCGTCACGGACATATGATTGGTCCGTCACTTGGCGGACCAATCAGA
The DNA here is from genome assembly GCA_963576445.1 of Lithosia quadra. Lineage (NCBI taxonomy): Eukaryota > Metazoa > Arthropoda > Insecta > Lepidoptera > Erebidae > Lithosia > Lithosia quadra. The sequence goes on from OY754882.1 coordinate 3,149,592, forward strand.
TGTCTCCGAGAGACGTCTTATAGCGATTCAACGTTCCGTTCGTTCGTACTTTGAATCATTTGATTGGCTCAAAGTGCACGATGCGCGAACTTACCCTAAACCTGGCCAAGTTACGTGCCTGTATCTGTAACGCATTTGACGTAGGTGAGTGACTTGGGTGGTCGGTTATATTTATTTTCGATAATACGGTATTAATTGTACTTACTTAGCAGATCTGAAGAAGATCGCGCATCCATCGACGTATTTTCTCTCAGATTCTGACATCGTTTTCGCGCGCGACTTCGGTGAGAAAATTCCATCGTATCCATCTCCTTTTAACTCTGGCAGGAAAAAGTTGTAGAATTGATCCGTTTCCACTTCCTAGAGAAAAAAAATAACAATTATTTGACTGTTTATTATGACTTTACCCGTGACCTGGAGATGCTGAAAGGAGTTAACAAAATAAGGTCCGCCTTTGAAGATGCTAATTCTTAAACGGCATTTATTTCGAGGTCCATCTGGTCCCTGGTCCTAGTACCAGACTGGGACGAGACGTCCCCTAAGCCACATTTTCACGTCTCGCTTACAAAATTTGGGATTGTGGGCAAAGACACGATTGGAACACGGTTACAGGTGTTGGTAGAAATTCGAATATTCAAGGATTGTTTTTGATGCGTTTAATCCGATTATTTCTTACGACAGTTCGTAGTCAGGGCGTTGTCGAGGTCTTAATCGTGCGTAATCACTGCACCTACATGAGTGAAAGGAATATGATAATGGCTAATATAAAATGAAAGTATCAATTCTACCTTACAAATGAGTAACCTTAAATTCCACCGCTTTTGTTTTTTTGTTTGCATGCCGACATCATTTCTGGCTTCACCTAACGGGAGCTCTGGCAGTGTGAGAAGAGGTGTGTCCACACAACAATCCCGGCAACGAAGGCATTCGGGCATTAGCTCCTGGCCTACACGATGTAGGAACTCACCAAACAGCCATGCCCGAAGAGTAGCTGCTTCAGCCGGTATGAGGGGCTACCGTAGAGCCTCCCTAACCATTCCTCCATGACAAGTCTTACCGCCACAATTGTGACGTGCCATAAATAAGCTCCACTTTAGCAGTATAAACTATAATGACCTTTCTATTATGTGAACTGTTTTACTAACCTGTAAACTAATGATATCCGCAGAATAATGTCTGATTTCGTCCAATATTCCCTTCTTTCTGTAGTCCCATTCTAACGCCCAGCTGGGGCAGTAGCCGTACATCTGTCTCGTCGCGTATTTGTCACACAAAACGTTGTAGCACATTACTGTGAATATACCTGCAAAAATAAATATTACAGCTTAGCACGTAGGATCTCAGAAAAAGATTCCTGTGGGTCGCAGGAACGAGATGAATATTTCACGCGTATGGAACCGCTAACAACAGCTAGTATCGATATAAATGTATAGTAGATATGGACAGAGTGAGGAACAATATGATAAGGGAACGTTGCGTTATGGTTGAAGATGTAGTGACTAAGATAGAGAAAGGGATGCTTAGATGGTTCGGACATGTAGAGAGGATGGATGAAAGAAGATTGACGAAACAGATACCTATATGAGGCGAGGGTGAATGGGCAACCCGGTAAAGGCCAACCTAGGCGTACATATTTTAATCAGATCCAGGACGTTTTAGAGAAAGGCCAGGTCAAGAGTACCCGCAAATGCGTGCGTGTATGAAAACAATTATGAAAGTTGAAGAAGCGATAGGAGTATGCCAAGATCGTAGCAAGTGGAAAGATGTTGTCTCTGCCTACCCCAATGGGAAAAAGGCGTGATCTGTATGTATGCATGTATGTAGATACTGCGCTGTAATGAACAGTTTTTATCTTAATTACGGCAATTAATCTACGTTCGTTATTGATGTCGCCGAGCAGACAGCCATGTCCTGTAAAAACGGCGACGTACCCTACAAGAAGCATGCCTGTACCGCCACATAAATACATACATGTATCTCGATAGTGTATAAAAAGCTGTAATTGTTTTAGCATAAATGTCGTGTTTATCTCATATCACCGTGTCGAGTGCGCATCAGACACCAATTAGTTGGCGACGCTTTGTTAGATACCAGCAATCGACAACTAGCGTGACGTATAAAATAAGTTCCAATTAAAACGAAACTTGTTCGTTCCACATGCGACAAGCACGCGACGCAACACACAATGCAGTTGCTTTTTCTAACCTCTGCAGTAACGCAATAGCACGGAACGCGCTCAATTATGTGTATCCAATCCCGTATTTGATAATAATGCATTTCAATTGTAAATTTTTAGATTAACGAGATACCTTTTTTAACAAGCTTTTATTTAACTTGTGAAATAGGTTTGGGTCAAATCTTACTTTGCATACGCGTTTAGTTCAGATGACAATCGAATAATAATGATACTATGAAGCTGGTCTGATAATGGAGTATGAAGGTAGCCATAAAAATTCCTCAACTTAACAAGATCTCATCGAGTCTGGGTTCAATAGTTTTTTTTTGTTGTGTCTTGGTAAACACGATGGTGCATGGCATTCACGGTCTGAAGATGGAGACGGAAAGTGGCCATGGAACTCCTAAACTATATAAATAAAGACTGGTGCTACATAATGTCCAAATACAAATGCAAATAAAATTGTTAGTTATAAGGATGAAAGATCTATCATAATAATCGTTATGATCTAGAGCGCGTAATTCATTTCAACGTATCCACGTTATTACGTAAACTAACGTGCCACGACCGTGCTCTCTCACGCTCCGACACCATTATCTGAGATTTATGCGGACGCTCTGAGCTCGCACCCGTCTCATTACGCGAATCAAAAGACGCGCTGTGCAGAAGGATGAGAGCCGCTCGTCGACTCGTCTAAATGTCAACTTCGTGGAAGACCTTGGTGATGCAATTATCTAGATTTAATCGGGGCGATCTCAGTCAATCAACGCACAAAGAACCGGGACTCGATGTTTGTAAGACAAAGCGGCGCTGACGGCACCGTGACAGCTGGAAGGACAAGACAATGCATAGAGATCGGCCGCAGAGTCTTGCTCAGGACAAATTGATAACGATCGCGCGTCGTGCCCGCGTTCATGCTAATCGGCGCAAAGTCAAAGTCACCTGGCGACACTCGACTACGATCAATACGGCCGCAGCACGTGCTTCAAATACGCCTATTGTATGCCCGATGCGAGCGAACGAAACGCGGTGCACATGCCAAATGCCGCGAAACAATACACGCATCGATAATCGCTCGTTGTTTAAGGAACTACGGGCGCAACGAAAGCACTATACCAACATAATAATAAATGGTAATGTTGTCGAACACAACTGCGGACGCGTGTCTTCATTTCAAATAAATCGACGATGATGATGAAATAGTACGTGTGCAAAGCACAAACAATGGGGGAAGGTGACACTAACTGCTTGTGGTTACAATATTTCTGATAGGTAAGGCTATTGTGCTCTGTACACTATGGTTTAAGCGCCTACGCATAAGTATATCAAAGATGTCATTTAGACATTGTAAAACAAACTTAATAGTGCATTTAGTACGATCAAAATAAAAAGGACGCGACGTCATGATTGTGTACCATAATGATGCATATCAGAATGCCGCGACTGGTACCCACTTATATAGTAGTAGTCTGAGTTTGACTCGTACAAGCCCTCTTGTATGTATATTAACTTTATTCTTTGAGACGTTCCTCAGATTCTGAGTACCAAACTATAATATCCGCAGTCTAGGAGTCACTTCTCAGCGGGACAATGCTTACCGTTATTCACGTAAAGATTTCTTATGTCGATACAATTCGTGAGAGAGCAAAAGATGACTTTTTTGCGTTGTGAACACAGCTCATTAAAATCGATTTAAGTATGCAAAGATTTCCATTTGGATTGGCGTTGTAAAGAACTCATTAGATCAGGTTCGGTCAGAGTCCGATGTAATGGACAATATGACGTAAGTCTCGAGGTGGCAACAAGGTAGGGGGACTTGAAATGAACGTCATTATATTCATTCAGCACTTTTCACTGACTGCTATATTATATGGGTTCGGATTAAGCTATTTTGATAAAAGTTAAGTTCAAATATCGAACTAGGATTTCACGAATGATAGGTATCACATCAAACTAAACTAGGTTAGCAATATTTTGAGTTTTGTTTGACTAAGTTATGGACACAACTTAAAATGACACACATAACATAACAATCAAAAATTGTAGCATAAAGATACTCGCACAAGTGCCTACGGTACGAAAAATTCATTTAAATTTCAATTTAACATTAATTAATGGACAGGAAATTTGATTATTTTTTTGCAAATCACGCGATGGGAAATAAAAATTAATAATTACGGCTCCGAAGCGATTCTGCATGGTTAAAATTAAAGATCTAATGATCTGCTATTGAGCTAATAAACTAGATGCTCAGTAATAATTGGGTTTGTTTTTAAAACCCTTCTTCGCAGTATAATTTTTTTTAATTCTCACTTGGAATTACACTATATAATATAACTATTCTAAGACGCTCATATCGTTATCTGTTAAGTTCGAAGCTACCGGCATAGTATTATGGTTAATTACAATAAAGTCCGTCTATCCGGCAAAGATAACGAACGAGTGTTGACACTTCATCCAGATACTAATTTCTTTTAAAAGTTCTCAAATTCGATGTCTATTCTTCTAAATTCCCCCCAAATTATTATTATTGCTCTCAGTACTATAAATATTGCCGCACAGGTTATGAACTCGATTCGAAAGAAATTTCGTGCTCCCAACTGTCTCTGTCAGTGCAATATGGTCACCGTTCACCGTGCCAAAGAATCTGTGTTTTTAGCCGCCGAAATGAGCTAATTTGATCCCGAGTCCATCATCAACGGCCCGCCCTTATCTCAATAATTTTAGGCCGGCGCAACATCTTCAATACATTCTTGTCAAACGCCATCTCCTAATCATTCCTTACCTGCCATCCCATTGATCTTGTATGTATGATATGTAAAAAAATCCTTAGATAATTTTACGTTCGTGTATATAAAAAGAAGTTAACAGACAATGGAACGTACGATCAGGATCAGAACACAACGTTTTCACAAATATCACATCGAATTTATTAAATTGAGTGCTGAAATCGAAATCAAACATGGTTTATATGTCTTTATGTGTAGTATTATGTCGTTGCTGATTATACATAAGTATCAAAGAAACCTTAAAAGGAAAGACAAATGAGGTATATCCTCCTTTAATAACAGCCCCTTCCGGCTGTAGGTACTAGTTCTACGAAGTATAATAATTATAGTCCGTTTGCAACACCATTAAGACACTATTAAAGTAGGTATTTAATAAGCTGCTAGTCCAAGTAGCTCATTTACAGAGTGATTTACTGATATGAGACTTTTACTGATTTTGTCCAACCTTTATATTTACTTCTTCAAATTTAAATCCACTATGTAATAAAAACAGTTGATAAACGAAACTGTAGTTTGCGGTGTTATATGCGGTGAATCGGTGAATATATGTAACGCAACATAAATTCGAATTGTGCGTTAACCAATAATCGAGAACATACACTACATCTGTGTTATTTATACCCATCAAATAACCCAGATATGCTAGTATTCTGGCTGAAGAAACGTGAGAAAAGTTTGATCAGTTTAGTTTGAGAACCCAGGGTATTATTGTCTTTGTGCTAAACAAACTTTACACTTTTGGTACGGAACCCTAAAACATACACACTCATTTACTTTTTAATGCATGTCCCTAGATTCTAGGGACATGCATTAAAAAGAAGAGAGAAGGATAACTCGATTGTGAAGAAACAGCTTCTAGGGCCTAGAAGCTGTTTCTTCACAATCGAGTTCTCACGAACTGCAGGCATTTAAGGAATTAATTTAAAGATGCGAGGCGTTGGTTGGTTGCTAGGGATTGAACACCTGCTGTGTTGCTAACATCCTGTACAGTTAATGTCCAACGTTATGGGACCAACTTAACGTTCCTGTAGATATTGATAAAGAGGCTATTCCACAAACAGGACTGGCCACATGTGCTCAGGACAGATCGTTCCAAGCAAGTCCTAGAGTGGAAATCTCGAATTGGTACTAAAACAAAAAGTGGAACGGGACACATTCCAACCAGATGAACTGACGACCCGGTAGCTAGCGGTATATACTGAATGCCCTATAGATTATGATGACTCTAGATCAGGAGTCGGCAAACTGCGGCCCTAACTAAGTACGGCAAAGATTTTCTTCTCCTACTGATGAATTTTGAAGTACCTAAACATGTTTCAGAAAAGTATGAAAGGCACTAGAAATTAGCTATGAATCCGACTACTCAATTGTATACTGATCAACACAATATTATCGTCCAAAATTTAGGCAGTGACAGCGACCTCGGCTCCAGAGGTTAACCTGACCTCAAAAGGTTTGATTATCATTTGCCTCACAAGACAAGAACCTAGACGGATGAAATAACTACAGCTTTGATAAATTCCACCTTAAATCATATTAAATTATGCGCTGTTCAGGATTGCTAATGTCTTCAATGTGATGGCGCAAATCTAAGCAATTGAAATTATACTTTATGGGCGAACGCTTTGTACCCGTACACCTGCACGAATGACGATGCAGTCCAAGTACCATACAAGTGGATACGTACTACATATTAAACCAATTAAGATTATAGACGATAAAGAGAATTTGGTTTCTTTCATCATTTCATTACCATGCAATGAGAATGGTATTGATTACATCATTATAAATTACACCAGGAAGGGACCATGCATAAATTAAGTTAAGCAACATAACAAGGGGAAAAGAAATAGACAATTAAGTTCGACATTGAGTAACGAAGAACGTGAGGAGTCAAAGATCTGTGACGTCGTATGCCGAAGTTTAAAGTTTTAAAATGCGAAACATTAGCTGTACGAAAAAATAGCACTAATTCTATAAATATGGGCGCGGCGGCGGTTTAAATTATTTTCGTGGCGAGTTTATGCTCGTTTCACCTTCCGAATCCGATTGCACGTTTAAACTTTAACAAAATAATGCAGCAACTGGGACTGCTGTCAGTCCAACCTAATCAATTTTAGAATACAACATTATTGTGAAATCATAAAATTTGTGTCACGTGATATACGAAGGGACCACTAATTTATCAGAAATCAATTTGTAAAACTGTAAATATATTGGGCACGAAAACAAATGATGAACTTAATACCATAGTTCTAAATATGTTCGAACTTTATATTAGCAGGCAAAAATGACAAATTGCCCTGAGGTCTCAGAGTGGAAGCGCACGCTATGTATCAAATCGAATGTGTTGAGAGTCGGAGTTTTCTCTTAGAAACGCTGACAGGTGCAGAGAGCAAAGATGCATTCGCTAAATCATGAGCATTAATCAACCGGTAAGGATAACGGCTGTCGCACGCGCATCAATGTCTGTAAAACGTGTACGATTTAAGGTTGGAGGTGCGAACTGATATTTCTACATTTTCTACTGATATAGATAGTTCGCAAGTTCGTAATGTCGATATATATGAATAGATAAGATGCTAAAGCTATAGTAAAGGTGTTACATTATAGTACATTACACTTTGTAACACCATCTGATGCGTGTTACAACACTCAAATAATGCGAAGCTATTTAGCTTTCCTCGTACAGTCGTACTGACTGCACGAATGTTCGCTTCGTAATATGTTATGGTGAACCACACTTCGCTATTCGCCTTTATTCATGTGTAAAAATCGAAGTGGGAAGGGCATATTCGTGTATATTTGCTTTATTCGCCTTAGTCACTCTCCTATAAAGAATTGTGGAGGGTTTAGTCATCTATAAGATTTTGCTCGAATAAAATATAGGTGTGAAGAGAAGTGTGGTTCCACCATTATATTATGCCTTTGAGTTTTCGACAGAGTTTTCTCTTTTCTACTACATCGTCTACAAGTTAAATTATGTTTATTGATCTGTTTATGTTACCACCCTCCTACGTCGCTCCTAAGGGTCTCCTGCAATATATACCATAACAAGAGGATCTAACATTATAATTGTTATTATCATCATTATCGCATCGAATCACGGGATCCGTTTACTATTCTCTTTCTTATGGTTTGGCGTATAAGACTTTTATGGGAGTGATTGCCGTCTGACCCATCAGTTCCAAGAAAGCCTGCGCCAGACACTCATCTGTCAATGAGCAGGTGTACTCATTGCATTTTATTATCACTTTCGCGCCAATTTAAAAAAATATTCTTGTGGTATTAAACTGGAGTCGGGTGATAAAGTGAACTAAATTGCTGAGATAGCGTTACACAACGTTGGTATAGAGCCAAATGCAATTTAAAAACTCCATTCGCTTGCTAGTAGTAAAATGTTCGCACACCGGGCTATTGATAGGTTCAATAAAACGTTCTCTGTTTGTGACAGAAAAAGATCGCTTAGAATTCTTTGAGTATTAGTAACCGAAATAAGATAGCCAAGGTTAATTGCTTGTCTTAGGAATAGGTTCACGAGGGTAGTGTAATGGCCAGAATTCGAACCTGGGACCTATTGAGTGTAAAGCGATCAAAGCAATAAAGGTAACAATCTAAAAAAATATGATCTGTAAGAAGTTCCCAGAACCGTATGCTAAAAGAATTTTAGGAATTTCAGCTTCAGATTTCACCAATGACAGCAAGATCAAACCTAACTTCCGCGTTATCACATTTTTACACGATGAATTTAGGTACCTAATTGACTAAAACATGATTTAAAAAGTTTTGTTAATTAACCTCGGCTCATGTAACTATCTATGAGGCTTGATTTCACCAAGCCTCATAGACATCCATTACTTAAGTTAAAGTTTATAACGAAGAAAAAACAATATTTTATTTGTAACGGTATCTGAAGACTATGGTGTAGGTATGTATAAGCATAAACTGCTTCAAACTACCGCTAAAGGTATCATACTGTGATTATACGAGGATGATCACGTTTCTGTCAATAAAATGGAAAAAGATAAAAAAAAACCAACTCTTACTTCAAGCTCCGGGTGATTATTTTTTGTTAATGTGTCGATCAGAACATCTCACTCGGCACTGTTTATCTCGACAATAAAAAAGAAATAAACCAGTCGAGTACCGCATCTCATCTGAATATAATGGAAGGAGGCGCACAGCCGTCTGTATATTGGCGATGCTATTACGTGGGCATTTTGTATCACGACATATGTATATGAGAATTATTTATTCAAGTGTTGTAAACCTCTATTGTTTGATTAACTTTTATATAGGTAGACATAGAAAGGTCGCATATTACCGACCTACTGAGAAAAACATGACTCTATCGAAAAGTACAGCAAACAGAGGGTAATACATAAAAGTTATGTACAATGGGCGATCTTATCACAGGCTGCTATCTCTTCCAGACAACTTTATTACTTAGTTAACTTGGTTATTACTCTGGAAGTAATGTTTGTTAGACTGTTGGAGACCTTAACCCTCTATTTTTCTTTCAATAAGAAAGTGGAGACCGCGACTCGGTAAACGAAAAGTACAACGCCTCTAAAAAGATGCGATTGACGACTATAATATACATAGGAAGCGAAGAATCGGAAGGCCTGCCCAGCACGCAGCAGTCAAATACAACAGGCCAATATCTAATAAAATAGGTTGATAGATTGAATCAAACACGACCTACCAGGATGACGGGCGGTTGCTCTGACATTAATAACGCTTGCAACAATCAAGGTATCGCTCGCACGTTGTACTTAGGTTGATGGTAAATAGGATAATGGGTAAAAGGAATGTAAGGTCTCCGGTAGTAATACAATTCTTGACATTTAAACTCTGAGTGAGTTCCTCGATCGACCCAATTGTGCTATAGTACTACTGTTATCATTAAGTATCTTATTATTATTTGTCTCGCTTTTTATCATAGCTCTTAGGTGTGCAATAACGATGAAGCTACCGTGCTTCGCGGTGGAAAACATTCGAAATTATGGGTATCGATGTGGCGCACTTTCGCACTACCGATACCGTGAGTCGCGTTTCGGTACTTTAGGGCTACAGTTCATTGCTATTTTGAACTTCGAAATTCAGGATGACAGGCAATAACGATGCGCGTTATGACGTTTATAATCGGACGAATCACATCCAACGACCGTACTATAAACTTGATTAAGAAAAGAGAGAATGAGATTCACTCCCATTCCCATTCATAGCTTCATGTACCCCTTTTTAAAAATGAGATATGTACTTATTTTCTGTCGTGATTCGTGGTTGACATAACATCACATAACATAAACTCACGCCTATATCCCCGAAGGGGTAGGCAGAGGTGCTAGCACCCACATTTCGCCAGTTTATGTTTTAGGTCCCAATGTAATAGGTGGTGAGCCTATCGTGGTTGAGAGGTTAGATAGCAGTCGCTCTAGGAGGAATAGGAGTAAGCGGACCACGGACTCCAAAGCATCGAATGTAAATCTAATGATGTAGATGACGTGAAAGCTTCAGTCATTACGCAAATTTGTCGTGTACAATTTCAATTTCTTTATTTTTCAAAATAGTGCAACGTAATTACATCTTTTTGACGTCAAAAACTACTTAATACTAAGTTTACCACCGCTTCCTAGGCGCTAGTGGAGAAGAAACGGCACAACATCGTACGTACTTCTTACGATTACGGTTAGATAGCAGTCGCTCTAGCTAGGAGGAAGAGGAGTAAGCGGACCACGGACTCCAAAGCATCGAATGTAAATCTAATGATGTAGATGACGTGAAAGATTCAGTCATTACGCAAATTTTGTCGTGTACAATTTCAATTTCTTTATTTTTCAAAATAGTGCAACGTAATTACATCTTTTTGACGTCAAAAACTACTTAATACTAAGTTTACCACCGCTTCCTAGGCGCTAGTGGAGAAGAAACGGCACAACATCGTACGTACTTCTTACGATCAAATAGCGTACCTATACAAGTGGTACGCGTGCCACAGTTTGAGAAACTGTTTTTAACGAATCTTACATGACATGACTCATATTTACCCAGCTGTGATTTTATACGAAATATATTTAATTGTAATTAATAGTTTGTTTTGAGTCATTAACATAACATTAATTTTTGCTAACGTTTAATTTTGTAGCTAACTTCATCAACATAATTTCATGGCCTGTAAACCATGCATGTAAATATGTGTTAGATGCACAGATAATATTTTATCGTGTAAAGAGATCCTCATTTAATGGAAGTTAACTATTTGACCTGCATTTTTATTATGCGTGTTTGTCAGCGATTATCTCATGTTTGGTTGATCTGATTTTGATGCGGTTTTCAGAAAAGTATTTTTACATTCCGGAGAATGTTTGAGTATACTTAACAAACTTTAAAAAGAAAGTAAATTGTTTCTATATTAGTATTAAAAGTACCTTCTTGTGTTTTATGCAAAAGTTAAAGGAAATTTTACAGGATTTATGGGTTCAAGGATGCTCTGAGGTCGAAAGCCAATGTTTCTCATTGTGCATTGTTCATCTGCGAATGGCGAGACGAAGGGCATTTCCTCTTCTCTTGCATTATCCGGCCGTGAGGCTCTAAGCGCGATCAACTGAATCGTATCTCGGTGTATTGTAGATCACTTCCTATTCATGCACGATTGATTCTTGAGTAAAGAAAACATGGTTAGTATAATGTTGTATCTTTCGATTTACGTTTGATTCTGTGAATCACTAATCACTAGATGAAGCCTGTTAATCGCTAACCCTACATTCAGATATAAATAGTAATGGTTGCTCTGCACGAGGACCAGGGTTCGATTTCCACATCGGAGAAAACTTTGAGCAAAAATGAGAAATGTGATGGTCATAAGTCTTAGTTCATTCCTTTAACGATACATAGAAGCATCATTAAAAATATGTCCGTAGGCGTAACGAACACACACTTTGAAGACCATTCGTGTACCAGAGGTCGACCCTGCTGTCGTTATCCAGCCATTTTCCAGAGACCCTGCTAATACTGGAAATTTCATAACAGAGAAGCTCAATTACACTTTTAGCAATCTGGAAATCAAATCAGATCACTGCTGTGATTGACCACAGTCGCTCTTGTAACCGCTGCGCCATCAAACAAAATAATACTGACGTCATAAATCGTGTCATCTCACGAATTAGGCATCAAAGAAGCTAAATAAAATATCAAATTCTGTCACGCTTAGTTAAATAAAATAAATCAATACTTGGTAGGGTACCGACACTAGTAGTCAGCCCCGCACCAGTACTCAGCCTTTTTTGGTTCAAAACCAATAGAAATAGCATTCTAATAGAAACTAACCTATAGAATTACTTTAAATTGGTTCTGTGACTCTTCATTAGTCGATTCAATTCCAAAATTATTAGCTAAGTGGCTGCGAAGTATTTTAAATATTAGTCTATTTCGACGTCGTCTGCTGACGAGGCGATACGCAGCGCGCGCGCCATTTTTTTGTTAGTGGAAGCGTTCACAAAGAAGTTATTATTTCTCATTTTTTTGTCAGTTTTAAGTCACTTTGTATTAACATTCCCATTAATTAAAAGTTTTGGCATCATAATCAATGAAAAAGTATCGTGTTCTTCTTAAGAATTAGTAATAATGAGGCGGCCGAATACTGGGTACCATTTGTATATGCATTATCTAGTACCCAGCCACCCCTGGCTGAGTACTGGTTTTAACGCTGTTTTTTTATTTACAGTTATATTAGTATCATTTTAAAGTTCAGAGTCCATCCTTTAATCTGGTATACCCATACCATATACGGTTTTGTCAAAAACCCAATAGTCGGCCACTTAAACAGTTGAAGTTGGTTGCATGGCTGAGTACTGGAGAAAGTATACCCAGTGCTCAGTCGTCTATATTTAAATGGTTTCTTTATACAGTTTCTTTCTTTTAGGCTATTTTAAACATACATACATACATACATACAAATCACGCCTTTTTCCCAGTGGATAATCTGGTCTGGGAAACCATTGGACCAGACAAAATCTGTCCACTTGCTACGATCTTGGCATACTCCTTTCGCTTCTTCAACTTTCATAATTGTTTTCATACACGCACGCCGGTTGCTGGTACTCTTGACCTGATCTTTTTCCAAAACGTCCTAGATCTGATTAGAATATGTACGCCTAGGTCGGCCTTTACCTGGTTGCCCATTCACCCTCGCCTCATATATCTGTATCGTCAATCTTCTTTCAATCCTTCCTTTCTCTATCTAGGGAACGCTGCGATGTGGTTCATGGGAACTCAAAGCATGGGATGTAGTGACATCTTGAACCACATCGCAGCGTTCCCTTATCACACTGTTACACATTCGGTCCATCAACTTTACTCCAACTATGCTTCTTAGACTTCTTATTTCCACAGCATTTAATCTACTTTCATGCTTCTTCTGCCACACCAAACATTCACTACCTACCTTATATACCTAAGTGTGGGAACGAGAACTCTTGTACAGTGAGACGTGCCTTTTTAGACACGATCTGACTGCTCATAAATTTATGCAGCGCCCCATTCACTTGATTAACTGCTATTCAGGAAAGAAAGTTACAGAGGCAAAAATTAAAGAAGATAAAAAAAAAAATAAAACAGCTCTAAATTCTAAACTAGTAAAGTGAAGGAGACTACACAGAAGGAAAATGATGATTCTAATCAGAAATTGAGAGTGAAATGTACAAGGAAAAGGAAATTGGAAGATTTAAATGACATAACTGAAGAAGCAGATAGAACTGGCCGTGATTTTGTGGAAATATAATTAAATAAAATTAAAATTCTCAGTAACATACTTAATCATCTGAATCTCCTGAAGCAGAAACCTGTAAGGAATTATTTTCCTTACAGGTGTCTGTTTCAGGAGCTCCTGCATAGGTACATACATACTCAAGCTTCTGCAAAAAATTTTTAATCGCCGAAAACTTTTAGAAGTGAAAAAAAAAACTTGAAAACTATTTAAATACTGAAACTTTTTAATTACTGAAGAATTTTCAGATTGATTTAAGTAGGTATAAGTTATACTAGTACGGCGCGTGGGTGCGCGGCCCGCTAAAGCGGACCACGTAGATGAGTGGACAACAGGAACCTGGAACAGGGGTCCGTTTGGATTTAAAGTTTTGGTGTGTAAGTAATTATGTAACAGTTTTTCTTGGTTCTGTACCAGAAAGGTTCCAACCGGGCCCCATTACTAAGCCTTCGCTATCCGTCCATCCTTCTGTCTGTCAGCGGGCTGTATCTCTTGAACCGCAATAGGTAGAGAGTTGAAATTTTCACAGAATGTGTAATTGCCGCTATAGCATGAAAATTTAAAAAATAAAGTGTTATTATCTTATATTATAGTTATATAGTTATATTATATATTATTTTGCCAGCACTGATTCTTTTCAAGAAACACTAAAGTACCGCTAGCGGTACCTACTACAGTAGTCACGGGTAACTTAAGAAAGGTGTTTTTAATGCGTAAAAAATAACTTCTCACCCGCTATTTTAACTCTATCGGTCTTATTACAAAACACGGACTAACTTTAAACCCAGGTTTAAAACGTCTTTAGACCATGGTTTAACGAAAATGTTATTACAAAACGCGTTTTAGTACTAAACCTGGGACTATCTCTGGTCTAAAGATAAACCTGCGTGACACCTAGTTTAACGTTGGTCTAAGTATCTAAACCACGAAAATAAAACGTCAAACTTGTCATTTTGATTTGATTTGTGGAAAATACCAAAATACATCATATTTTGGCATACTTTTTCCTCGGCAGTCCAATTTTCGCCCCTCTTTTTCTTTTCTCCTTCCATTATTTAATTCAAATTTAAAAGTTTAAACCACTGGAAACGTAAAAGTTAGTACGGGTATTGAAATGATTCAAAAGTGGGTATAAAAATTTAAAAAAAAAATTGAACAACGCGCGGGCTCCGAAAAACTACGCTTCATTTAACGTTCATCATAGATCGTCCAATATTATAACAATGATTGCTAAATAAAGGCATGATAATGATATTTTACTATAAAATAAAGTCCAACTATCGTTCATGACTTTAAATTTAATAATTATAATGTTGTAAATATTTTTTTCACCATTTTTTAGTAAATAATATTTATTAACGATTTCAGAAAATTTTTGCTTTCTGAGAAAACGGAACGTTGCGACCGAATGATATCACAATGAACGAACAAAAGTTTAGAGTAATCTGTGGTTGTTATTAGACCAAGATTTAAACCATGGCCTAAGTAGTCCACGGATTATTCTGTTTTTGTAATAAGAAGAAGTTTAAACCTTGGTCTTAAAATTAAGCCTGGACTTCATAGTCTGGGTTTAAACCTGACTTTAGTCCGTGTTTTGTAATAAGACCGTATGGGTCAACTATCATGTCAAAAGTACGGTTCATGGTTCACCTTTAAATTAAGAACTAAAATTGTACTTTTAACATGAATTTTAACACAAAAAGTTAAAATGGATCGTGAGGAGTCATTTTTAGGGTTCCGTATCTCAAAAGGAAAAAACCGGCCAAGTGCGAGTCAGGCTCGCGCAAGGAGGGTTCCGTATTACAGTCGTATTTTTTCGACATTTTGCACGATACTTAATTCAAAAACTATGACGTATAAAAATAAACAAAAAGCTGTTTCAGAATGCACAGGTGAAGCCCTTTCATATGATACTCCACTTGATATAGTTATCTTACTTAAAATACTAATTATTAGTTCATGACCACAATTTAGTTTTTTTTGTGTAATGTAGCCACAAATTCACGGTTTTCAGATTTTTCCCCAGTTCCTTATTCTCTATGGTTTAGGAGTGTTGTACCCTGCACCATCAGGTTTGTGGAATTCAGACTTGAAGTGTAATCATGAAGCTGTTGCTTGATGCCTAAAATGCTGTTATGTTATTCTCTATGCTATGCTATGCTATGTTATTCTCTACACCACCTATAAGGTTGACTGGTAGAGAATGCCTGTTGCATAATTATGTGCATGAAGTTTTTATAAATAAATAAAAATATAAGAAATTCTCGAATCCCCATGGTTTAAGAGTTCAGCACCTTGCAGCATCAAGATTGCGGAGTCGGGATCCGAAGTTCAATTATGTAGTCTATGCTTGGTACTTAAAATATTATTGCATTGCACCATCCGCAGTTTCTGAATCACTATAGTTTGTGAGCGCAGCTGTACCCTGCATTATCAGGGTTGAGGGGTTGGGACTTGAAATCTAACCATGAAGTCGTTGCTTGGTACCTATAATATTAATTCACAATGAACACTTTCTGAATCTTGATAACCTAGGGCCTAGGCGGGCAGTAATCTTTCAGCATCAGGATTAAGGAGTTGGATCCAGATTTTTTTATGGGACCAAGACGAAAACTTCTACTGTTTATTTAAAAAAATCTTTGCAAAAAAATGAAAATAAACGGGCCGTTTTGAGAACCACCTCTTTTTTGGAAGTCGGTTAAAAGCATATCAAAGTCTTGCACATTTATTTTATCTCTTCAAAATTCGCCTTATATTTTGTATGGAAAAATAAATTTCGCCATTTTGAATTTTTTCTCTATTCATCGAGTAGACCTCTAAGCTAGGTCCTTATCATCTTTTGCCAAAAAACCTCTCTTCTATCTTATATTATACTTTGTGAGATAGACGCTGTCGAAATTTGTATGGGCGCCATCTTGAATCTGCCATTTTGGTTATATTTTTAGCTCACTGACAATTGGATGAGATTCCGAGTGGTTTTTATTTGAGCACTCCCTACCTCTCTTCAATACCTTGGCCGTGCTCTTCACCCGTCTCCAAAATCGCCATATTTTTCCTCCGAATGAATTTTCGTCCTTTATATGAAAGCATCAGGGAAAAAAAATACAGCAGAGGTGAACCGAAACACAATTCATCCATCTTTAATACTTTCTGAGAGAGACACCCATGACATTTGTGTTGAGGCCATCTTGAATCCGCCATTTTGGATTTATTTCCATCTCCCTGCCAATTGGATGAGGTTCCAAGTATTTTTTATTTGAGCAGCCCTCACCTATGTCTAATACCTTGGCCGTGCTTCTCACCCATCTTCCAAACCCTCGATCATCATCTATCTACATATTTCTGACTAAGAGTTCTTCCACAAAAACATTTTAAAAAGAAACTATGTATAAATCAAAGTCTTGCATAGTTCAAAACTTGTAGTCTATTCAATGTTCGCCATACATTTTCTATAGAAAAATAAATTCCACCATCTTGAATTTTTTTTCTATTCATCGAGTAGACCTTTGGATCCTGATCATCTTTTGCGAAGAAACTACTCTTCCATCTTTTATACTCTCCGAGATGGACACCGAGGAAATTTCTATGGCGGCCATTTTTTTTTCGCCATTTTGAATTTTTTTTCAGGTCACTGGCAATTGAATGACGTTTCGAGTGACATTTGCTCAAGCACCACCAACCTATCTTCAATACCTTAAGCGTGCTCTTCACCCGTCTCCGAAATCCTCCATCATCAGCTCTCTCCATATTTTTCCTCCGAATGAATTTCCATCCTCTATACGTAACCATCGGTGAAAAAAAAAAATTTCATACAAAATTGTTCAGGAGAGGTGACCAATGAGTGAGTGAATCAGCACGAGCAGCTATATATATATTAATATTTGATTGATTTCAAGAGAGGCTGACCACTGGTGGCAGTATGGCTGATTACTGGATTTTGGCGGCTGAGCACTGGTGAAAATTGCCTTATTTTGTTAAAACGTATTTTTCATATTATTAAAGGATAATTTTGTAATTTTTGTTAATTTTGTAACAAAGTTTAATAAATGTGTAACGCAATTTATATAAAAGATTTTCAATTTAATCTTTCTAATATTTTTTTATACGAGTTTGAAGTCAGACTTTCCACTAAAAGGCTGACTACTGGTGCCAGTACCCTAGGTAGATTTTTGTTCAGCGTTCGTGGCTGATAAATTATTGAATCAACACATCTCATATCTGCAAATCAGATATTCTTTATGATGAGTTTTATCTGATTCTTGACTCAACGGGTTTATTGTACTTTAACATTTTAATAGAATAAGTCACGAGTGCTACTTGGTATCAGATGTTACGAATTTATATTTTAAACATTACATAATGACTACCTCATTTTCGTGGTATTAAGTTAAATTGTACGCAATATAGTCCTACTTATTCCTAGGAATTTCCGCACGAAAAAAGCATCCAGCACTCTCACAATCGTTTACAAGTTTACACGATACTTTGCCTGATTCCCTTACTTGTTTTACGCAACGGACCAGTCATGTTGCAGGTATTTTAACAAATCAGAAATGTTGAATGTGCAACGATATTAATTATTTGCCAATAGGTGTAAGGTCTTCGCAAGGCTGGTACGGCTGGCCGTCGCGTCGGCTTTGATTTATATAAATTGGGTACACGCTTCGTGCGTTGGGGAGCGGCAGAGTGCCGGCAAGGAACGCCTGACGGGATCTAAGCTACGACTCGTTTCACGATTAGTTAGTCTGGAACTCAATACTGAAATAAATTTCAGAAGAGTTAATAAGGTGCTACGTGAGAAAACATGGGGAGAATCCGAGTACTATAACGATTTCTCTCAGACCAACTCTTAAAATAGAATACGAATTTGAGGTGGGAACTCCCATCAGTTAATTTGTACGAGTATAATGACTAATTATATTACAATTTGGATGATATTGTCGAACAAGTGTTGGGATACTTTAATTATGTAGCGTATAAGACTATTTTTTTAAGAACCATTGTTCAAGATTTTCTCTATTGTTTAAAAAGAATTACATATTGGTGAGTATTAAATACGGAGATGAGTATTAGCTAAGTTAAGCTACTCAAATCCTTTGTTAAGTTCGAAAGTTGTAACTTAGCTGGCCCCGTAGACAAGTGTCACAGCGTAAATCGCTACGGAATAGAAACGATTAGGTCGACCAATCACATCCAAGCTCGTCGCCGGCGTACGATGCGCGCGCGCGCCGCGGCGGAATCACGAGCTAGAGTGTGATTGGTCGATCTAATCTATTCTATTCGATAGTGATTTAGACTTTTGCCACTTGGCTACGGGCCCTGGTATCATAGAGAAGTTGTTAGCTCAATTTTAGAGAACTTTTGAGATACATTAGCAATTACCTCCGGTTTATAAAAACAACGATTGTCAAACTCATGTCATCTTAACACGCCAAATATATTGTACGCCCATTAGTTGAAGATGATTGATGATCAATAAACAACCATTGAGCGTTCGAATACGAATATTTGATGTATTAAGTTTATTATATTAACTTTTTGTTAATCGATCTATTCTGGACAAATGTGGGGCCTATCAAACATAAAAAAACACAAAAAAAACTAATGAATAAAAATAGTAGACCACATAAAATATCGATAAATTTCTTGTGGTAGAGTTGGTGTTGAGAATTACTTCACAACTTGCGATAAATGTGCTATAACGCCTTTGAGTTGATGCTCGGTCATGGTCGATCAGGGGTCGAGGAAGCCCTTGCGCAAGGTCCTGCTCCCGCCCTTCTGGATGGCGTGACGTAACACTGTACCTTTTTCCATGATACGCATAAAAAGGTGTATTGGATAACCAGATAACGTTTTGAAAGAGCTTTTATCACATCGCTTTCCATGCAAACCCACTAACATAAAATATTCAGGCAGGAATTCGTTGAAACAGTAAAATAAATCAATGTCACCAACTAGGAAGACTACCTCCTCAAATTATTCAAATGTTATGTAACGTTAACTATGTAACGGTATCATATGAAAGGAAACAAGTTTGTAGGAACCAGGACCAATGTGGTGTCCCTGAGGTATCCCACGGGTGGAAACATTACCGTTGCAGTGGTAGGGCGGTCTCTGGTTGATTATTTATGAGACGAGGTGCGTGTGCCGCGCCCATACGTGCCACCATGACACTTTATTAATGACAAACATGTTGGTGAGCTTTTTGTTATCGCTATTAAATGATCTTACGCCGTTCTAGGTTATGAATTGTATTACTACGACGAATAAAAATGTAAGGCCGAGATGGTATCGTTTAAATTAATGTTTGAACGAGAATTACACGAGCTCTCATGTAGGTCTTGCACTTACTTCAATTGGTAACTTATTTAAAGACACAGGGGAAGTAGTTGTGTATGAACATAAATGTTCATGCGTACAGGTACAAATAGGTATGTTTTTTTTGTATTGAATAACTTAACCATATCTCGTGTGGACTTAGCATCTAGTCTAGGACGTCTACTTCGACATTCGCAGTTACTTCGCAGAACATAGTATTCGACTTATAGAGAAAATATTCAGGCCAACTACGGGAAAATTAATTGGGTAGAAATTGATAATACTTACAAGTCGGACGAGTCCTGTTTGGTCTTGTCAAAGGAATCCAAGGCCTCTGTGGTGGTAGAGTAGCAGAAACTGAAACAAATGAAATAAACGTTATTAAACTAGAGTTCAGTAAAAGAAACTGCTTCCATATAGATTAACAAAAAGAAACCGACTAACAGATTGACTTTGAATCGGTTTTTTATTGTAACAGAAATTGGGGTATATTCACAAATCGTAAATCGTGCATGCATATTATTCAAATGATCGCAGTCTTGATATTTCAACGAAGAGGGCAAAAAGTTCCCACTTCATTTGTATCGTTGGTTAACATCTAATACATTGCGGTATAAACAAAGACTCCAAAAAAGCATTCTATTGTTCTGTTGAGTACTCGCAATGAAACATCATTTGGAGCGAAAATTTAATATCAAATCAAGCGCGAGGTGATCTCTACCACAACGGTATTAGAACCGTAGATATTTGCAAATACAAGTGAGCAAAAACGTAACCAATCGTCTCGGAAAACTTGAACAAAAAGAAAATGCGAGTTTATGATATAGATTTATAGAACAACCAACGGCGCGTCGTAATATTATAAATTACTGAAATTACGTATGTAAATAAACCATGTAAAGAGTATCAGTATTCTGAACCATAGATCAGGTAACAGTTTACAATACATTGTCTCAAGAATCGGTCCAGTAATTTCATTAATATACTGATGTTATTAAAATAATTGATCACCAGCGGTCCAGACTTGTCACGCAACTTGTCTATATAAACGAAGCACCTCATGCCGTACAATGGAGATTAATAAAACATAATTTTGTATGTCCATCACTCACAGAGCGTGACGACACTTCGTCACAAAAAATTACAATTTGCATAAGTTAATGTGTAGAGGCAACTCAAATTGTTCTCAGACCGGCGATAGTTATCATAATTTGTTTTTGATCGATTGCTCAAGGGAATATTAATGACAATTTGTTTAAAACGTTTATATTGAAGACTTGATTAGTTGTACTTGTTTTATCAGGCTATAAAATTCAGAAGCAGATATAGCGATATAACATTATTCTGATGAACAAATCAACCAAAGATAACTCATAAGTTGGAAGTGAAGTTGGACTTGTAAATCTAGTGCTATAATCAGGTTGTTGATAGAAAATATCCAATAGGAAGTAGTATAAATTATGGAGGTACAATCGGTCGTAGATTTAGACTAATTTGTATGTTTTTCTTAATTTGTTACTCGTCCATTGAGTTCACTGATTTAGAGACGTTTTTTAACATTACATAGGACTGTAAATAGGCAGAGGGACCACTGCAAAAAGGATGAGGGAAGTAAAAATATAGGAAACTATAATCTGAAATTATCCATTTAGATTAAATAAGTTATCTTAACGAACTCAACTAGTGCATAACAACAATCCAAAGTGAAATAGAAGCCTATTTGCTTAGCGTTTTTGCCGAGTTGCGCCTGCGCCCACAGCAACTGTCAAGCTAAGTTCACTCGTGCGTAAATCACAACGTGAAAACGTCCGTCTGTGTGTAATTTTGTAATGGGTTACCTCTACAACTGTGTGCGAGTTTTGATGCTCAGATAAATGCCCATTGAACGTTGTAATGGAAATATTATTAATTCGAACACGGCCATCGTGATCTTATAACTTGGTATTGAGATTTGATACACGATTAGATTGGTATGTATTTGTTATAGAGTAGCGAGAATTGCTGATTGCATGTTAAGTTTCATATACTGGCGTTTATTACATGTAGTTTATTAGTTTTATATGACGATGCTAAGCTACTATAAGAGTGTAGGGATTTCATAAAAATCTTCGATCTCAATTGCAAGTCACTACACTTGCTAATTAACTGACAAGGCTCTGAGGCAGGCTCCCCTTGGGGTTAAACGGTAGTCGCTCCTGTGTAAAAGTCACGATAAGCTAAATCAAGAGAATTAATATTCTATGGTACATGTATTCATATTAGTTATTCTTTAGTAAGAGAGCGGACTCCGGTCTTCAAAATGCAAGCTTTTCTATGCAACTGTGTCTAACTTAACCCCGATGAACACAAGCTGCCGTATCAATAAATCAAACCCACCAAACTTATTACAGTCCACTGCTGGACATATGCCTTTCCCTCTCTATATTAGGTGTAAATTACGATGGGTTGAGTTAAAAAAAGTCATATAAACCAAGCGAGGGCGGGTGGCTATAAATAAATATCAAATCTACGAAGATGATACTTTGTTACAGTCTTCTTATTACTAGGCGTCAACCATTGTCACCTCACCTTTAACGAGTTATTGTTAGGTGTACATCTGTGGCAGGCGGACGCAAGCGCGGGCGTCGGCATCGTTGCCTCATTACACTTTGTAATTAGGCCTGTCACCCGTGGGCTGCGTACGCGCTGAGGCACTGCACTAAATCACGACCCGCGGCGGTTTAACATGCGCGACCGACCGGCGCGGCGTCTCCCCAACAACCATAATCCATACCGACACAATGGACGTTTATGGATGTGTTATTGAATATTAAACGCTAAAAAAGCTGTTCCGACTGTTCCAGGAGTGAGTGCTTTACATATTTTGAGGTAAACAATGTTGTGACTCCGTTCGTTAACACTGTATCACGTGATTGTGTAGGACAAAAGCTCTTACAGGAATTGGTATATTTATGAGAAAACCATGAAATCTGTTTTAAATGCAATGCGTTGAACCTGCAATTGTGACGGTCTTAGTAGAGTGATAAGCCGTTCTGCCGATTGAGTCACTTCAGACCAGTTCTAGTATGATGAAATTATAATTATGTATCCATAACGCGTGATGAAAAAGTTATGGAAATTCGCAGAATCCATATAATTTTTCTTTGTGTTTCATATTTTAACGTTTAATATACGTAATATTACGAACTCTATAACCTGAATAAAAGAGCAGGCAAATGCCCTTGTTCGTTGAAATTATGAACTATTTACATAAATGCATATTCATTTGTTTTCAGGGTAGACCGAGACATCAGCGCCTACTCCATACCCTGTCACGCAAATCTATTGCAATTTATTCATAGAAATTGAAATCTCATGCTTGACTCGACCATTTAAATCAAACCAGAAAAAAATACTTCTGTAGGTATATGTAAATAGTCTTTTGATAGATATAAACATAATATATCATGGGATTATTATAATAAGGCTTAAGGAAACAATTCTCAACATTATGTTATTATAATGGAACATGTACCTAATTGGCTCAATGATATACATGTAATCTATTGTAATAATCTAATTGAATAATACGATAGAATTATATATGGATAATAAATCTAGTTTGTTAAATAAATGAATGTGAATTTAAGTACCTAAGTTTAAACTGTTACACCTATAAATCCCCGAAGGATTGGCAGTGTAATTACATCATTGATTACTGATTTTATTGCAGGTATTTTTTATATAGGACACGTCAAAATGACTTAACCTCGCCTGATGGTAAGCTAAAAGTAAAGTCTCAGGAACGGGGTCACCACTACATACACCAATAGTGCTACAGTGGTGGCCTTCAGCTTGACGGCGTCACCAAATGCTTTTTCAGGCCCGGGACTATAGGAGGAAGGAAACACATGCACTGGTAAAGAATTCCAAGTCTTTATGGTGCGGCAAATAATCTACACATGAGAATAAGCGTGCCCTATCGTGGAACGTAAATGTACAAACTATTTTGAATGAATACTAAATAATTCAATTATATTAACTTTTAAACTTTCGCGTTCCATGACTATTATACGTAAACGGGAATTAACGCGATACACGTTAAAGGTATATACATACCTTTGGATGCCTGACGTTTCGACCAGGTTACACCGGCCGTGGTCACAGGCTGACTGTTTCAGCCGTGCACGCCCTCCGTCGCCGAGTCCGTGAGGTAGCCGGTTCTTCTTCTACCCGCACATTTTCGACATTCTCTTTTATATATACAACTCACGGACTCGGCGACGGAGGGCGTGCACGGCTGAAACAGTCAGCCTGTGACCACGGCCGGTGTAACCTGGTCGAAACGTCAGGCATCCAAAGGTATGTATATACCTTTAACATGTATCGCGTTAATTCCCGTTTACGTATAATAATTCTATTATAATTCCTAAAACAGTAACAAGGCGAGAATAAACGAAGTTATGTTAAAACAAGCGGCGAGTGAAAGTCTACAACACTACAGGCATTAGATAGGCTGTCTGTGATAAATATCGACACGCTCTTCACATTGTTCGCGCTCCGATATACGAGATAAGGCTTTCTCTGTTCTTCTCTCAAGAGCTACCGTGAGAATACCTCTTGTTTCCGACTTGACTTTTTCAAAACAAGAGAATCTGATTTGATTAAACTACGTATCGGCTGCTCAGAATACGAAATTAGTTTTACACCGTTTTATATTACATTTACTTGTAACTTGTAACTATAGCACCGCCGTAAACAACTGAATCGTCTTATCCTATTACGTGTCATAATTATGTGTGTAGTGATGTTTATGACCGAACAACTGATGGTAACTAACGGCTGCACTTTAAGAGCTGTGTTATCAAATCTTTGAAGTCAATTTTGATCTACTTCTATTAATTTTTCTTTTACCAGATTTATTATAATTAATCTGAATGCGGAGACAGGCTATGGATATTGTAACTTCTCAACAGCTCTAGTAGACCTTTTGAATTAAAGCTCATTTAGTTTATTTTGCTTTTTAAACTAGGTATAATCATTAATATTACGTAGGTCATGGACAGCCTTGTAAATTAGAATAATTTAGTGGCCGAAACCAACGAAGCTGAAAAATTTCATGTGCACAGAAACGATGTAGGTACAATAGGTACACTTTGGAATAAAATGAAATGTATTTTAAAAGACATAAAATATTGTAACAAAGAGATAAGAGTATCAAATGTGTCGAGGCAACAGGGTTAATCAATTCCATGCAAAACATTTTCAGTCCATTGACTATCGTATCTTCGCTAGACGCCAGGGAGCCGATCGAGCGAGAAACCGGTACAGGGCACGGTTGAATCACAGTTTCATTGTAAATAATATTGAGGACTATTTTCTAGCGCAAAATATTAGTATCAATTTTCTCACGCAGTACCTATCTTCTACCTGATAAAATTTAGTCGCAATAAATTTCATAGGAAAAACACTCGACAAAATAAATTTATTTTGAGGCACAAACTAGAGATAAATATAAAAAGAGATACAAGTGTGTAGGTACGTAAGTATTAAAAACAGTGGATTAAGAATAATTCTAATTAAGATAAGATCGAATACCTACCTAATTTTTTTTAAAGTCAAACATTCAGTAAACCTCTGTTTGATGAAGTTTTTTTCATATTTAATTCTAGATAAGTTATTCTTGCTCGGTTTCACCCGAGTTTAAACTCTTCTCGTAGATTCCCATAATTTCCTCTTAAATAAATCTTGTCCTGACAATTATGACCTTAGCAAAAATACAAAACTTCTGAGCCGTTCTTGAGTTGTGAACTTTTTAGCATTATCATAACAACTCCTTTTTATTCAAATATTTAAATAGGAAACATGTAAAACCAAGCTCTGTGCTCTATAGTAACAGCTTTTACTACCTATAATATTGGTATAAAGTTTGCATATTTATAGTAATTCCGACATTATCGGCTTATTTGACATTGGATGTTTATCGGCATTATAAATTTTATAGCTTATGTACATTGCCCGTAATCCCTTTTTCCTCATATATTTTCTTATTCAGAAACCATAACGGACATGACGATGACGCCACTAAGATTTTATTGCAATGTAATTGGACTAATGGTACATAGGAATGCATGGAGGACAGGCATACATTTTATAATAAAGTTAAAAGAAACAAAGTTGATTTTTAGGCGAGGATTACGAACTGTTTACGAAATGAAATAAATGAGATTTGTTTTAAACAATGGGATTTTCTAAGAT
Organism: Lithosia quadra; assembly: GCA_963576445.1. Classification (NCBI taxonomy): domain Eukaryota; kingdom Metazoa; phylum Arthropoda; class Insecta; order Lepidoptera; family Erebidae; genus Lithosia; species Lithosia quadra. The sequence continues at coordinate 3,175,879 of OY754882.1, forward strand.
TGCTTGGATTTCAACGACTTCGGTTGAAAATTTGCACACAGGTTTGATACGATAGGTAAAGGTAAGGCTTGGTTTTTGGTAGAGTTTTTATCACTGGGATAGGTTTCCACGAGAACAAGATCAGTATGCCAAACGAGCGGACCCACAAACAGAGCTAGTCACAATAAAAAAAAATGTTTATAAATTTATATTGTACGGTATTGAAGCTGTATGTCTGGTTGTGAGATTGTGAAAGGAAGATGGCGTTGTGCAATTATGTAGCATGGACAACAGCATTAATTTAAGAGATTGTTGGATGTGATTGTGTATCAATTAATTTGATATATCGTAATGTCTCGGTTCTAGTTATCTTCGAATATATTAAAATCAATGTTTGTTCATTTGTTCCTATTTTATACCGTGATAACAATTTATAAACTTAGATATTGGATAATCAAAATTGACCAGATAGGTGCACTGCATCGATTTATATAGGATTTTTTAATGATTTTTTTTAATGAAGCCGGGACAGATCAACTAGTAAAACATTCTCATCATATAGTTTACATCAACAGTACTACATTATTGCCCCAAGCGCGTCTAAGGTACCGAAAATGATTTTAAATTACGATCATTTTCGATACTCTGTGCGCACATCGAATATGGTATCTCGTCGGTAAGCTACCTACGTGATCAGCCCGTGTACTTATGGCTTAGTCCCTTCACATTTTTATATACAAAAACGTTCATTCCTTGAGAATATCCGCGTCCAACGTGACTTGACTCTTCAAGTCATTGATAATGACATTTATATGATGCTGCTGCAGTTATCCATTTTCGTATTGTGACATAAATGAATAGCATGTTGTTGTGCATTCAATAGACGAGCACAACATTAAATTATACGGCGGATAAATTCTCTTTCGGGTTGTATCATGCGTGTAATATGTTTATGTTGTTGACTCAGACATGTTTTTCTGGAATGAGTCAGCTTTACCCTGGAAGTGCCCATCTTTTCACTAAAAGGAACCTATGTAACAATATGCTGGGTTTCATATGGAGATATTACTTATTAATATTTTAATTACTTGGTAAGGCGCAAGTGATTTCGTTTCAGATGACATGGGGATTAATTACTACCAAAGCAATCAAACCCACGGCGCATGGGCTTCTATGTAATTTGGGTATTTTGCAAACAACATACCGAAGCAATTCGACATTGTAACACCTCTGAATAAATATATTAGCATTAAATGGGAATCGAATTTGTTACACATGGCATGTCAATCGAATGTTCGACCGCGTCAAAGAAGTATTCAAAAGTAATTGCATACTCATTTATGTTACTAAGTTTCTGCCTAAAAATCAAATTGAGTACAACATTTGATTATCAGAACTGGAGTAATGACAACATGACATACATTTCATTTCTGTTTCACTTTTACTTGGGCAGTTTAAAAGAAGCAATCAGATATTTGTATAGCTGAATTTTGATTTATACAATCATAAAAGAGAAATTTCTGGATAAAAACTCTATCAACTGCGAATTTGACTTGCGCCCTAGGGGTCTATAGCGTGAAATAGGGCCATGGTAAACATTGGACAAAACGATCACGTTTGGTCGAAATAAGTTCAAAAAGTATAACGCTGACAAATGTTTTAGCTACTTGCGCTGTCGATTTTCTCGATATAATATAGTAGATGTTTCTCATTCAATATAATATCTGTAACTATTGTATCGTTTGCAAAAAGTATCATTTGGTATTTGTAAGTTATGTGTTACATACGTTGTAGCTGAATGCTTTGACCCATTTGGATTTTTACGGATTGACCAGTACTTGAAAGCGAATTTTTAGATTTAAATATGTACCTACTTTATCGATCCCAGTGAAGTTGAAATTATGGACAATTCCAGACCTTATTGTATGCAATATAAGATTGACTGTACTTTAATAATACGCAAAATGGAATTTCAAATTATATTATTGTCTCTCAGATCGTATTCGACTCAAACCCGATAGCGAAATAATGTGAACTGTAGAATACATCTTTATTATTATCCAAAAACATCTCTGGCGCAGGCTTACCTCTCGACGCTGGGAGGTGAGACAACAATCGCTCCCGCAAAAGCTGACATTATCAATGAAAAATATTAAGCAGACTCCAGGCTCTAAGTACAACCTTGGACGCAACTGCGAAATTGCTATGAGTATGACGATATTATCCAAAAATACTTATAAGCACTGATAAATGTTTACGTATCAAAAAGCAATAAAATTTAATTAATATAATAATGTTGCCAGGCTAGATTTTTCGAATGAATCCAGCCTAATATATTTTTTACTCATTAGTATTATTAATTACCGGACTAGATACATCGTAAAAAATGGTATACAAATTACCTGATCTACTACATTTTTTTCGTATTTGGAATAACATGTGTGTTCTAATTAAAAAAATCGACACCTTACATGTTAATTTATACTGTACATTTTTAATAGTTTTAACAGTGCATTAAGGAATTAAGTATTTATCGATAAAAGAGGTATTGACTTGAATTTCTTTTCATCCTCGACGTCCAATTCTGAATTATTAAGCACACAAAAACGGAGAAAACATAAAATTGTGTCTAAATAAACTAAGCCGTATACTGTTTCGTTTATTTGAACACGGTTTTGCGTTTTCTGAACCGTTTATACGTCGTCGTGGTAAGGCCACTGGACACTGTTACACTGCTTGTAAACTCATTACAAAAATTACAAAAGACACATGAAATATATACCTACACATTTGTGCAAGTTTTAGTTATTCACTAAACTCGCACTAAATGTGTACTCATGTATGTAATAAATGGTAAGTAATTTATTTCATGACTTATTAATGTGAAATACGATATCACGAAAACTTGAAAATATGAATCGAAAAAATAAATTGGTTTTGATGACTTGCAGAGACGATTTCAGCATGAGCCAACGAAGGCAAATAGTATAGCCACGAGCTAGTCACGATATACAACACCTCACACGTAAAATATTTATGTTAAATTATATTATCATTACAGACATCAGTGCGATGACCTCACAAGCTGATTTTATCACAAAGGCAACGACAATAAAATACATATTTTTGCAAAAGACTCGTGAATATAATAATCATTTTGACTTTAAAAAGTGTTATAAAATCTGATGAAGATAAAACGCCAAGACGAGGACAAGAGATACATAAAATCAGTTTTAAACGGAAACGTTGATCTTTTGCAAACAGTGAAATGCAGTCCATGTTTTAAGACAGCTGCTTCAATGCAACCACTACCCTTTTCCTAAGAGAAAGAGAAAAATTGTGACGATCGTAAAACCGGATGCACATCAAGCGATCGAAGGCGAACTTTGGTTAACGAACGAATGTGAACCAATCAATTTGGACGTCACAGAGAAAACCAGTAATACGGATAATAATCATTAAGGTACAAGTATCAGCATATAATGGTAATGTTTAACGGTTGGTGGGTATCCAGTATTATCTTGAAGTCTTAATTACAAACATTTGTTTTAGTTGTTCTTATGAAGTCTCTTCGCTTTGCTATTTTAATAGGTGCAATTATCCAAAAATACTATTATTTTACAGTAGTTTTAAGCATCATAAATAACCGCGCTTTTTGTTATAAATTCACATCCAATTAAATTAGAAACAAATAATATAATACGAAAACCTTTAGACAGAGCTGAGACACATTGATTGATTGATTGAACTTTATTACGATATGGTCGGTTAAATTTATTTCTTCTATAAAGTATTCCTCTTCTTTTATTTCAATATAAAACTTTTAGTCGAACGTGGCATTTTACACCTGGATATGCCAGTTGTAGCATCTTTTCTGTTCATACAATATTAAACTCAATCATCGGAATTACCGGTAAGTGTAACTGAGTGAACCTGAGTTATTCTTGACCTTTTGCGAACTAGTACATCGAATTAAAATTTAAGCGATAGGATCGGTTCATAAAAAGGCAAGTTCAAACGCGTTAGTAATTCCACTCTTAGTCCCACTACTCGTAACTCCTGTGCAGGATCAATAGTAGTGACCCATAAACAGAGCAATGACACTCAAGAAGTAAATACTAAAGAAAACTTTCCATTTGTGAAAGATTAGGTTGAAAACTGTTCTATATTTTTCCTTACACATACGCCTGAAGACCAGGGAGGTAAGCAACGAAAAGGGAAAACCTAATTGTCAACAGGACATTTTCTGGATTGTCCGATGGACAGCAGCCTCAACCAGCAATCACCTAGTAGGTAATCAGAAGAGGTGGGATGATCCGTGTGTTATACGACACGGGGAGTTTTTAATCCACATAATGTTATAGCTCACGGCATCTAACTTGGCAAGATTTTGGAGTAGTATGGGCCCCACTACTCCAAAACCTTGCCAAGTTAAATGCTGTACACTATACTTGTATGTAGCAAAATGCGTCGCATATAAACAAGTATAGTGTACAGCATTTAACTTAGCAAGGTTTTGGAGTAGTGGGGCCCACACTACTCCAAAATCTTGCCAAGTTAGATGCCGTGAACTATAAACATGTTCCGGAGAACAATTATGCCAATAGGGTATGAGGCGTTAAAAATACTTTTATTTATTACTCGGCCTTCTTTGCTGAATGTCTAGTATATTAGAACAGAGGATAATTGCTTCCAAGGGTGTAGAGGCGAAGTATTACGTAATTGAAGAAATAAATGTTTACGAGCACGTCAACGGATGTGCTAAAATGTTTTGCTATCGGGCCCTAAGTCGCCTGGCACTCGCCTGACACCGGTGGGCGGCATACAAGCTAACCGATCGTTGCAATTGACCCAAATGGACAATGTCCGACCCAACGGTCCAGTTTCATCAGTTAATTTATGTTTTAATAGGCTTCAATTGATCTCGAAATCACAAGACCTGTTGTTAACTTGTCTAGAGCACTCATACAGAAATGTTGTTGATACAGTTTATCTTAATGTCGTAAGTTATATCGTAACAGGTTTACTTCCGATATAGTTACGACAGAATGTTTTAAGGTTGGTAGAAAAGACAGATGAATGACTGTAGACAATTAAATCTATGCTTATTTATGAAATGCTTAGACTATTATAAATCATTCGCAAAGATTAAAGTAGACAGTACAGTAGAATATAATCAGCAAAACAACCACTCTGCCTCCAGCCAAGAGGCAGGGTTGTAGTGGGTGTGGGTGGCAGAACAGTATCGGGTTAAAATGTAGAAAGGAACATGTATTGAAGGCAGGCTCAAAAAGGTTTATTCGAAAGTTTCACACACTCATAAATCACGAATATAGATTATTCAAATATGTACTATGTACTTTTATATCGATACCTACCTAGGTCTTGTATATTCATATCGATACCTAACTAGGTCTAAGTAATTTTTTAATTACTTACTCATATTTAGATAAAATATTTTCTTTTATACAGATAATGGTTATCGTAACATAGTGCTACGATATATTGTAGAGCCTAAGCATTACTGTAAACGTTAGTGAAATATTTAGAATAATCTAACTGCCTACTAAATTCATCATTCATCATACTTAGGTACATAATAAAGCTATTTATTTTGTGGAAAAGTTTATAAAAATAATATCTTGATGTTTTAAAGCTTCTACTTAATCGCTGTCCCCGGCGAATAATATGGTAATCGCAAATTCTAAATTTTACAGGAGAAGCAAATAACTGTTTTATGCTTATATCTCAGTGCAGGTAGATTGCATGGCAATAATTTATATGTCAAAAGAAAGCTAATTTTTGTACCGACTAGTTCCTATGTTAATTTTATTTTAATAGGTTATTGGAATAAAGTTATTTAAGAAAAACATTTTACTGAAATTGTAGATAAAAAGTATAGTACGCAATGTATCATTACCATTTTATTCGCGTTATTCCCATTGCTGTCGTGGTCGGTAATAATACATTACAGTATTGTTCAGGTAAATATGGAGCTAAAAATGTTTACGGCAAATGAACATTACCATATTATTCGGGGAAATTCATATGGTAGTATCTACGGTAATATAACTTTGCAATACTATTCATCAATATATAGTGTCAACTGATTATTAGTAATATTATATTGCAAATACAATATTTCATCAAATAATACAGTACTAATTAATTAAAATTACATATAATGTACAATATTACAGCTAGTTGATGATTTTTTATTAAAATCTGTAATTTATTGTAAAAAGGCATTACCGATACTAACGGAAAAAAATAACTTTGCATTATCTTTTACGGTATTATTCGTGTAAAAATTGTATTTCTAATTTAACTGAATAAAATTGTAATATTCATTATGGACCTATGGGAAATATTGTATTTTCATAAATATCCACTCAAAAATTACAAAAAAAAATTACAATGTGTATTCGATGCTCTAATAACCGAAAATGCAATAAAACCTAAACTGTTGTTATAGCACATTACCATATTATTCGCCGGGGAGGGCGTTATAGGCACGTATAAACCACCATTTTCTTTTAGTCATACTTAATTTTTTATGTCATTTTGTTTTGTATATTTGAACTGTAAGATAAACCCTATAAAAAAGAACACGAATAAACATTTTATTATTATAACTAAGTACGATTAAAGATGTGGTACTTTAATTTAATATAGTTAGTTTTTGCGCGATGTCAAGTAAAACATTTCGTGGTGTGGATACAATAAGTTTTTTGCTAAGTTAATTCAAAATTCCGCGGTACGCTCTGTAGCCACCGTATTTGCCCACGCGCAAGTGTCCTCCTGCGCGACCGTTCACGGCCAAGGCCAAACAGATAATAAACGTAATGATGAACGACGTGCTACTGCGCAAAAAATAGCGCGCTTGCCTGACCACGTGGGGAGCCTTTAGTCTCTCATATGCTTTATGACTCGGAAAACTATAGGTAACTAATAGACCAATATTACACACAAAAACTACGTATTATGTTATCGTACTTTATAACGCCGGTCATGATTTTAAGAGGGAACATTTAAACTAATGTGGACAGCGATAGACATGTCATCCACCTGAGTATTCAAATCTTCATCAGATAAACGTAAGTGTAGTGCAGAGAGCAGCTACTGTTTAAATGTTTCATTTAAAGATACAAGAAGCCATCACTGAGGGCGATGCCCGTCGTAAATCACCGCCGCTCCGTCACTGATGGGTTCCTGTCAACTAGACAATCGTATGTAATGATTGCTGAGTAAATTGAACACTGTCTGTGAGTTCCTTAAAGACTTAATAGCTAATTTGTACATGCAAATTTATCTATACTAAGTAAGTGTAATTGTACTCGTATGTACTGGATAAGGCAATCCATCAGTACTTGTTACCAATTCCTCTGAATGTATAGCGCTATCTCGCTCCCTGGGATGAACTGCATCGCATTTGACAATTCAAAAAAAATGCAACAAGGGTGTTGCTTGACTTGAGCAAGACCCTTGTTGCATTTTTTTTTCTTTCACAATGTTTACGGTTATGAGAATGTGACAGGATCCCCAAGACTTTACGTAAGAAATCTATACTCAACGGATAATGATTGGCGTATTCCGATCACGTGCTCTCATTATTCCAACCTAGTGCAGCGTACTTGAGAATGTGCATAGTAGTGCGTGTGTGGGTCGCCACCGACGCTAAAATAATGCACGTTTAGACCTTGAAAGGCGAGGTGAACGAACCGACTGACTAATAGGTGTACATTATGTTGATTGATTACCAAATACGAGGAATGGTGAAGTTGGAAGCTAGTTTGCACGTTCTGCTATCATTTTAAATGTTTCATTTGCTATTACTTTCCTAGAAACAATACACAAGAGAGACACGACCGAAACGGTGCGTACTTAAGATGTACGCACAGGATAAGTTGAATAAAATACACGCAAGTTTGTAGAAGGTGAACACAGACAGCCGTATGTAATCAGAACAATCTACCATCAAAATGTCACAAATGGCGACGTCAATGTATCCCCGTCTGTAGGGCCCGCTCGAAAACGGCTGTCACGGTGCGATGGTACGCAGTCTATATATACCTACACTATACATAGATAGCGCAGAGCTAGGAAATTAGAATAATAAATAGATAGGTACTTTTAGAGCGTAATTCACCAATGATAGGAAATGACATTAATTACATAAAACTAAACGGCGTTATCATGTTTTTCTCAAAGAAATTCATTGACTAAAACGTAAGGAGTCAAGTCAGTTGCACATAATTTATTTTTAACGCAACATAAGGATGATAAGGCAACTTTAACGTAACAAAGTGTGTATTTATGTCACTGAACTCCGAAACGACTGAGCAGCCCTTGATGAGTTTTGTGATTTGTGTTTGCATTATTACATAGGTTCCTTAATATTTTAGATTCACTACTGGCGGGTTCTAAGATAACTTTACTTTCTTTAAGTGGAAAGGGCGATATCTGTCAAGTTATACTAGCTACACAGTTTGTTGTTAGATTACAGAGACTATGTAATAATAAATATCACATCAAAATACTATATATAAGCCGATAAGGAAAAATATTACAAGAGTATTTATACTTGACCGAGTCAATAACTGTAAACGATAAAAGTTATGAAAGTGAGACGACCTTAATTATAATAAGGTTAACGATGACCACTGAAGGCAAAGGGGTACAACGTATAATGCAATTAATTACGCGAACATAAACACACATAAAACGATCTTCATATATTCAGCCACAGATGGAGTTATTATCGCCGCATCAATGCTGGTACTCAGAAGTGGTCGGGTGTCTCATATAAAATAAATCGTCAAGAACAAATTGCCACCTCCAATCCAGCGGGTTTCAACAGAAGGTAATATAGGTGCGTCGCGGCACGACAAACAAGGCAATTGCTCGGTCGCTTAGTTAGATCGCTATCGCACACGCCATGGCGTACAGCCGTCGACCAAACATCGCCTGCGTACCTTGCGTTATCTGGGGACCAATATGTCCAAGTTGAAACCATCCATTCGTTTTGTATACTCTTATTTGCATATCGCAACATATTTATTATGAAACATATTTGCGTTATAAGTCCATTTTCTACAAATATTATGGTATCACATGAAAGTTGATGCAATTATATACTCTTGTTGACTTTCTATGGCAATTTAATACTGCAGTGTTATTCTGTAATATCTACTAATTCGATGTTGAGTTTTATTCAGGCAAGACTTCACTTTGAGTTCGTTTGGAGAGCCTGTTATTAGAGCACTATCAGTGTGTATTGTCCAATTCGACTTCTTTCTTCTTCGCTTGAATTCAATCGACTTGAATTACATTCAAAGCTTTGGAGCCTGCATTCTGCTCTCTTACTCCTCTTTCCAACAATTTAGTTTATTTTGGCTTTTATGGAGGCGTTTGCCGTATGTATCCTCGATGCCTGCAATAACGCCAATTCAAAAAGTTGAGGGAAATGCTGTTTGTCATAAGGCAATTAGCGCATTGATAGCGTCAATAGCTCCTTGAACTCACCCGAAACGAGTTCTCTAGTCTAAAGTGAGACTCGACGTCGAATTTGTATATTACAGAATAGCATAAATGATGGGCAGTAACATTTAAAATGCAATAGAATAGTAATGACACAATAAAAATGCCATAAAGCCGTGACCAACATAGGAATTAAGTACACCAGTTGAAACTGAAAACTGGCGCAGTAATACTAAAGCGTGTTTTACAAGAAACATTAACATCCATATACAAATTGTGTCTGGCAATGCGCAATTACGCTAATGTCTTTGTGAAATACTCAAAGATTTAAACCAGAATGGAAAGGCCACTGAGAAAACTGTTATTACATGCTGATAGGGACAAAATATCGCACTCTTCTTCGTCTCGCTTCATCACGCATTAACGACCCGCTCTGGGTTTACAAGGGTGTAATTTGATTTCCCGTTCTTCAGAACTCAATATTCAGGATGAATCATACATTTATGCCTTATGTGTGGCACACACACTACGAGAAATCATTACGATGTAGACGCTATCTATACTTCGTTCTAAAACCTATGGAATATGAAAGTGAAGTGAAGAAATTAATAAAGTATCTAAAAACAATCATCTTGCCGTTTTTTTTTCTTTACAATTGGGACCTATTTATGATGTACCGACCTCCATATCTTTGACATGCGTTAGAACAACTCGTCAATCTCGTGCCAAGTAACAATGAGGCATTAGTACCTATGCATTTGCAACTTTTACTTCATCATGACTTGTTACTTATTGTTACAATACGATATGAATGGCAATAAAATGACTTATAAATGACAGCTTGAATAATAATGACACGATAGAAAGTGGCATGAGTTAGAATTATTGAGAAACATGTAATTGTTTTATGTCTATTGATTTTAAGATTACTTGGAGTTAAAAGGGGCAGTATAGTATAAATTGGTATAATCATGCTTTCTGTAAGGTTCGACTGGGTAACTGCCATAATGATCACTATTATCCGAGCACCATGTTGAATAGTTTACAAGTCATAAAGTGGAGCGGTATACTATGTGGAGCTTGTGTCAACTGGGGCAAATTTCCGTGCATGTAGGCGTTTCTGCCAAACATATTATTGAAATCAAATATAACCATTTAGGACCCATTATATTATCTCTTTTATACGTAGTTTGGCTATTTCTGTCTTCCGTTTTTCTAAGGGGAAGTGTATTTATTATATTTCTAAATCCTCCAATGTACTTCTGATTAATTTTGATGCGGGTTCCATTACAAGACAGTTTAATTTTTCTGGGAATTCCCGAGTGTCATTACTATGTGTGTTTGTGGATTACTACTGTCAAAGAATTTATACTACTGTTGGACCTGGTGTACAGGAGTTACAGTAGTGGGAATGTGGGTAGGATTGATTAGTCCCGTATATCCGAGCACCAATCTCGGTTACATTTGGAGTGTAAGATGATACTGGATTGGCGCGCGGGGTCTAACCTACACAACACTTTTTACATTGATCGCGACGTTTCATGGACGTCACGGGGATTTCAATGTATAATATTCGTGTTAGTTGCCGATAATATCACATATTGCTATTTATTATCTGTTTAGACTTTTATCCTAACCTTTTTCATCCTGAAAGGAATAATAGTATTGTAGTTGTCAGGATATAAAAGACATTATAGGAAGGACGGCGGCGCGGCGGCGTGGGAATTCCTGTAATCGGTAGCCTATTTACTAAACCAGTCTACTCTTCTTTATCCGTCACAGACCCTAGTCAAGAACAGGTTCGGTATATCGATTGTTATAAATGTGTAAGTGAGCGGAACTGAAGCAGCGGAGAAAATTCGTAGACTTTACGCGCTCTCCTGAGCGCGAAACTTTTTTTCTGAATAGTGGGCCTCTGTGGTGTGTTCAATGTTTCAGAACGTAGCTGACCCAATTACAGGTATAGACAAATGATGAATAGCTGAACACAATTAAATTCACTGATCGCCTAAGTTGTGAACCTTTCATAAAATGTTTATGGAAGTGCCTTTAGATGGATGTTTGTTTGGTATTCATAGTCATTCATGCAAAAATTACTGAACAGATTCTACGAAATCTTAAAGCAATTTTATTAGTAGGTACCTAACTTTTCCTAATGATTTTTTCGATCTAGATCCTTACTGAAAAGAGCCGAATGAAATTTGACACAGAGATAGGTGATAGATAGTCTAGAATAGTAGGTATAAAGACAATCTAAAAATAGATATGTCGGAAACGGTATTCATATTTGGTAAGTATATTGCCGTGGTCAACAGCCAATAATACCCCGGAAGAAAAATATTTAAATTTAATAGAACCGGCAACTGGAACCGCGGTCCCAACTATTGCGGTCCCAGTCGCTGGAACCCTCTATAAATCTAGTTCAATGTAAAAATCGTAAATTAATTGATTAGTGTTCGGCAACTTTTATAATTAACTGTGCTTATTGATACTACCTTTTTTAGTAGAATAATGTAAAAAGTAACCTACTTCTCTTGCATTAAGTGTTTTTGTTAATGGGTATTTAAATAACTATGTGTGTTTCCGTGGCACATTACTAAGTGTGACATGGCAAAGTTCAAGTAAGAACGAATGTAATAAAGTGAGAGTTCAAATACCTAATAATCACTTGTCTAGTGATATTTACGAAAAGGTCAATCGACAACTTTCCTATATCAGTTAGCACACCAGTAGCCAGATCTGTTGATCGTGAACTATGGCAGGTCGTGACCAAGAAAGGCGAAAGTGAACCGGTGTGGCGTTCATTGTATTTGTGAGCTAATATGATCGTATCACGGGAAAGTGCTTTGCGATCGATTTGCGAATGAACACATCAATATGCTCGTCAGGCTTAGATTTGTATTTATAAAGTAGCCTATACCTGTGGTTCTGCCCGCGTCGAAGTATCTTACGTTTTTTGACTATATCTCCGGTTCTACTCAACCGATTGTGAACAAACACGCAAAGATTTTAAGTCTGACCAAGACCTTTCAAACCAAATATAACCATATCGAAATCCGTTCAGAAGGTTTCGCGTCCATCGCGAACACACAAGAATTCCAAATAAAAATTGTGTTCAGAATCATTCATCCATACTAATATCATAAATGCGAAAATAACTGTCTGTTACGCTTTCACGCCTCAACCGCTGAACCGATTTTGATGAAATTTGGTATAGGAGTAGATTAGACTTCGAGAATGAACATAGGCTATGTTTAGTCGCGATAACCGACATCCACGCGGGCGGAGCCGCGGGCAACAGCTAGTATAACATAAATCCAAGTATTTCTTTTTAATATCTCCAATGTACAGACACAAATATAATGACGATTGATGATATCAATGCACAGAATAGTTTGAAAGTTTAAATGACACACTAAAACAATCATCGTCACGTTTAGTCAGCAAGTTAATGTTCGGCGTTAATTTTGATTGTCTCGTTGATCTGCGCGTAAACCTGGGTCAGAGTGTTCCAGGTCAGGTCAGATATGACTGGATCATTTTGTTTAGAGTTTTTAAAGTAGCAGAGTCTACGTGCCTTTATTCATTTTATTTATTTATTAAACTTTATGCACAAGTACATAGGCGGACTTAATGCCACAGAATAGAGCAATTGATACATGGACATGTAAATCCACTTCTGGACTAACTATCCAGGAATACTCGTATTCAGGCCTAAGTACCATCCAACTTATGAATGGTAAATTTGACTGTTAATTACATAAAACTGCTCAACGGGATTGGCTAAATTTTGTCACACAGACCATGACCTGGAAAAGGAGTCGCGGAAGTAAGATACACAAAAACTAGTTACAGATCCGATCCCATTCGCGACTACGAGTAAGAACGAAACATACTTGTACGACAAAGTAACACATAATTAACATCCCGATCGTATAAACAGCAAGTAGTAGAACCATATTGAACAACTAACAAAAAATGTATCTTTGCCACATTGGTGTTTGTAAATGCCATAGAAGCAAAACGGTGTAGTTTTTGAGATTGAGCCCATCCTCATAACCCTATAGAATGCGTTTCCGATGTAAGTTTATGGATAAATTAGTGGGTACCCTAGTGAGATATATTTAACCCAGAGAGATTCTTGCTCTCTCTTCCCTCTTCTACCAGGAAACAAAACTTTGGAAATGATTATTTCTTTTTCCAACAACCCATTGAAGTCGAGCCGTTTTGTGGAAACTAGGCAGAACTAATTCGCTGTCACGATCAAAATCCAGAATCCAGGATCCAGTCTTAAAAGGAGAGAACCCACTGTATATAATCTGATTACTATAATCTTGTTTAAGAATGACGACACATATAAACTAAAAAAATTAAGCGCATAACGGAAGCTTCTGCCAAGCGGGCCGCTAGTGTTGTTTGTACCTCATAAAACATATCAGCAAGTCTTATCTACTTATGCTTTTTAAGGTGTTTTTACATGTTCAGTACAACTCCTGTTTTTTTCACCTACTTAGAGCGATAATGCCAGCGGAAGCCCGCTTAACACATTACCGAGATGTTTGCGTATATACTGTCACTATTCCTGTTTAACAAGCATATTTTGGCTTATCAAATAGGGTCATGTTAATCACAAATTAAATCAAGCATTACAAATAAGTGCTTTGTGAAATGAGAATTAAGGTAGGGTATTAAGCAGTATTTTTGCAGGTACAATACAACTGCTAAGAGTGCGTGGTGAGTTCCCCTGGGGGATTGACTCAATAAAATACCTGGATGTTTAAAAGTTCAGATTGTATTATCTTATTATATTGTGAATATTATATTAAACAACAGGTATTACATATATATTCCTAGACGAAAAATCATATCAGTATGCATTCCAACATCTTCACAACAGGGTCATAGACACAAAAATGTACAAGAACTCAGTATATTTCCGTGACCGACTAGTCCTAATTACCGTGACATCAAAGCTTTCGAATAATCAAACATAGACGGCTTGTATGCAGACAATTTCACAGGCGGCTAAACATAGGGAAGGTGACAAAAACGAGCGTGAACTGTAACCCTGTAACCTTTCACTCGCCGGATGATGTTTAATCAATCAAACGTCGAACGTGCCACGATTGACTACCGTTACAAATTGCTGTGTGCTCTACAACGAGAACAATGTCCACATGTCTTCTTTCCCTAATACGCTTTTATCTATTTCATTAATTTTATTTATTGTATATTTTTTTTTTAGTTTAAATTCTTCTTTAATTCAAATCATAAATGAACAGATACAGTCAAATTTTTTTATTTTGAAATTTTGATTACAATATTCTTAATCATTTTCATTCAGATTTTTATTTTGAAATCTGTGTAATCATTATCTACTTTTGACGATGACTGTATCTAAAACGATTTTACTTATAAAAATATAAAAAAAGAGGCTCTTATTAAATATGAGGAAATAAAACACTCTTTTTTTTATAAAGTGTCGCTTTTGAGCCTATTTGTCCAAATCGTTTCCTGATCCTCCTATCTCATCTGTCTCTTTACTTTTGATTTAATGCAAAATATAGGAACAAATTAAATGGTATGCAGATGTTGTTTCACTTTAATTGATAGTTAATTCCAAAGAAAAATAGACCTACCCAGAATACACCCACGTAATAAGATGAGATATCAACTGGGCCATATGAGGTTTCAAATTATTCTTGATCTAGATTTTACATCCCATTCAAGCCGAGGAAAGTAGTTGATCCCAAACCTAGCTTCCAAGCAAGTTTTGGAATCTTTTTTTAAAGAAAGTTTTTCTGATTATATAATTGAATAACAGCCTTTAGTGACATTACTTTATTGGTGTTAATGGGTCTCTACAGCGAATTAAACGTTAACTTTTATTTAAAAGATCTTAGCAATACAGGAAGTCGTATCGTATTAACTTCGGTAATTTGCGATGCTGTAAATGCCTAGAAGATATTTCGGCTTACAGACGGTGGCAACATCAGTGGGATGATGTTACAATTCTTTTTCCAAAATTAAAGTAGTATAAGTTACTGCATGTTAAATCATCTACTTGCCAGTGAAAGTTCCAGCCCTTTCAAACAGCTGGAACAAATAGACAGACAGATAACAATAGTAAAAAATGTTATTTTGGTGTACGTACTGTATATACACATCCAAATGCACTTAGTACAAAGTGATTATTTTAATATTACGAAAAGACACTCCAATTCTATTTATTTGTATAGAACTATAGACTATAGCGTAGTAAGGTCTTACGCATAGCATACATTCACAGTGTAAATACTTATTAGAAGATGGTATAATAGCTGAAACCTGACTACAAATCTAATCCTTGCACGTTTTTCAATAATTATCTTAAGATATCTTCTTTTGTTTCTTGACTACATCATCGTGATGTTTAAATTGATGATGACTAAGTTGCCATTGCTAACACTTCTGTTCGTTATTTTACCATTTTTAACCGATTTCAGAGCTGGTTTACTGTTTGCCCTGTATGTTTTTCTGCAATATTCTCCCTTTCGGCCACTTTCATAACTGTTTTTTCTTAACTGGTTAAGAAAAAACACCTTTTTGTATGTTTTCTTAATCGTGTTGGTTGAACCGATTTTGAAACGGTTTTCAGAAAAGTGTTTCTTACATTTAGCAGGTTTTAGTATAAAAATAATTCGGGGCATCTCGACACCGAGTGCCGAGTTGACGAATAAGTCACTTAACCGACTTAAAGAAGTAGGTAGCTAGGTTTTATTTATGTCTAATATTTTTTGGTTTCGTTCGTTTCGCTATGATTTAGCGCATTTCACAAAATAGTTCTGATATAAAATTACAATTAAAAATTGCTTAGCTGCCAAGAATTTAGCAAACAGTGAAATAATAATTAAGTTTACTTAAAGATTCAAACGTGCTTATGAGCTTGTTTTAAAAATTGCTGATTCTGTTCACTTCTAATTACAATCGCATCCACACTTCACAACTTTTATCATCTCGATGGTTTTTTTCCAAATACTTATTAATCTACTGGCTGTGTTGCCGTTCGCGTTTTAGATTTTAAGGGTTTTAATTTTTTACTCGGAATCCCAATTCTTTTTCCAAACTTCCGGTTTGCTGGTACTAAACTAATTTGTAATGTTTACTTAATATAATGAATAAAAAAAAATCAGCTAACTA
Organism: Lithosia quadra; assembly: GCA_963576445.1. Lineage (NCBI taxonomy): Eukaryota > Metazoa > Arthropoda > Insecta > Lepidoptera > Erebidae > Lithosia > Lithosia quadra. The sequence goes on from OY754882.1 coordinate 3,192,517, forward strand.
CCAGTGAAAGTCCCGTCAAAATTGGTCCAGACATTTATTAATATTACAAACAGACACTACAATTTTATTTATTTGTATAGATGTATAGATTTTCAAACATATCTAGTTGAGTGATCCGTTCCTTCCTTTACCATAAACGTGCATAATAATTCATCTCAGTCTGTCAAGTTAGTATATAATTGAATATTCTCCGACATGGTAATTTCAAACATGAAGTTATCTGTTAAACTAATGACGCCACAAACTGCGCAGACTAAGGCAGAAATATAATTAAATAATAATGCTCCACGTGTTATGGCTTCATAACTCTTGAAAGCCTTAGGGCGCGTTCTCCTTCAGAACTTAATGTATGATTTTTTTATCCTGCTACGGAAGACAAGCACACGGCCCACCTGATGGGAAGCGGTCACCTTGGTCTATGGATGTGTGAACATCAGGGGCGTCACACTCGTGCTACCGATTCGATATCGTTTTTAATGATATGTCGGCTTTTGAAGGAGCGACTGCAATCAGAACTATCAATTCTAAGAGGAAACATGTTAATAATCATTGGGCCTCAAAGATATCATTAGCTTAGAATAGACTGATTAATCAAATTCCGTTACGATTACTAAGTATGAATTATATTCTGCATCGCCAAACCACCTTAGCATACACTTTTCATCACTAAATTATTTTTCAGTACTTTTCAGTGTGATCTGAAAAATTTATTTGCTCTTATTTTTGTACTCATACTATCAACCTCTATTACACGAAAGTAGGTAATAGAAATAAGTTAATAAGACAGTCACAGACATAAATTGTTTTCAGGGGCATCAAAGCCGTAGCAATAGCTGTGTTATCTACGTAAGGTTTCATTAGATTGATTGCGCCGCGAATGTAGTATGGCCAGTTCGCTTAGTGAAAATATCAACTAACTAGCAACAACTTAGTACCCACCTATAGAACTGCTTTGTCTACAAAATGGCGTAAAGTAATTAAAACACCGAATATAGACACCGTATCTATTGTGTGCAGACAACCCACGCTCAATTCAATTATTATTTTAAACAAGATAAGCGGATAATCGGCTGTAAACAATGTAGGGGCAATAACCTTTTAATAACACTGCAATAGCAGATCTTGTTATTTAGATATGCGTAGGTACGATCTATAGAGGAAAGTTCCTATATACTGCTTGTACGTCGCGTGCCAAGATCGAAATAATACATTGGCGATGTTCAAAATAAACTATTTTATGGAACTATAATGCAACATAGTCATACTGCGATGCTTCATCTTACATGTTAATGTTTAAATGTATGGCTGGGTGTTTATTACTTAATCGTGGTAGAGCGGCCGAATGAATTTGGATTAAATTCGCCACTGAGATAGATTACTAGATTACACAGTAATACAGGTAATATAAAATAGCACATAGTCTACTTTTTATAAAAATTAACAAAGGAAAAAATGGCATATTTCTAAGAAAATGCTAAAATGTAATGAAATTATGTTTGTGTGAAGGTTGCAAATTTGTATGCTTCCAAATGTTAAAATTACCTTGCCTTAAATCACAAAAAAAAATTAAACCCATTTCGTTTCAGCGCCTGTAATCAAGTGGCCTGCGCTATATCACGCAGGCCACTTGATTATAAACGGCTACCGAAGACTAAAACTATTCACGACCATCGTCATGAGAGACCAGGCAGATCTTTCTCAAAAAAGTTGTAGCATCAGTAGAAACAGTAGGAATCAAAGTCTAAGTAAGCTAAAGTTGCTGCGGTTTCTCAGGTTACTTCATCTGTCTAGCAGCTCTAACGCTAACGGGTAATCCCGTTATGGCCCTTGTTCCTGTGTAGTATCCACATTAATTACAAATGCGAAAGAAACTAGGAATCTATTAGTTCATCTTTTCACGCCTAAACCTCTGTAACGGTGGTAATAAACTTGATAACACCCTAGAACCGAAAGTCGAAAGAGTTTTACTTTTTCGTTTAAAATAACCAACTTGAACGTGAGCGAAGTTGCGGGTCAAAGTTAATTTAAACGATTAGCTGTCAACTTCTTCACATTTAACGAAATTATCTTGTTAATAAAAATTGTTTAATCCAGATCCTTAGTGCCAAACCCGAACTACAAAATTGGTCTATTTTTCGACATTCGAGTAACAAATGAATGAAAGCATTTCCAAAAAAACAAGTAAATTTTTGCAAAAATTTGAATTCAACGAAACAATGCAAACATTCCACAAATTGCACTTGACCTTAAAACCTGTCTTTATAAGTGCAACCAATAGCTATTCAGAGAGCGTAGACAAATTTTCAAGCTCGAAGTCGTTTTCAGCAAATGCTCCAGATAATATCTAAGTATATACGAGTAGATAACCAACAATAAAATATAGTCTCTTGATACAGACTACGTAGTAAATACGTAATGTTTTTTAGACAGTTGAGATTGATAGTTCTCAAGTGAAAGTGAACTTCGTGCGGTGACTGCAAATACGCGTTGGGTTTTGAACAAATCCAGGGTCGGATAAGTTAAGCCGAACTATTTTGTTAGAATACTTTATATTTTCATCGAGACTATGTCAGCTTGGAGACCTGAATTTATTATTCAAACGACAGTCCAAATTCTTTTTCGTGTCGTATATAAAAGATGTTTATTTGCTCGCCTTTTCATTCAGAAAGGTCGTTGACCTTGTTTTATAGAATTATGTAGACGCCATTCAGTCATATTTCAGTAAGAATTTTACGCTTCCAAAAGAGTTTATGTCACCAGACTATACGGTGCTTGTTTTGAGAAAAGTTTAGAAGTGAAGAGAAAACAGAAATATCATGTTCAACTAGATTATATAAATTTTTGCTAAGCGCATAACTCTTAGGACAACTCGACCGATTTCGATGAATTTTATTTTTGTCGTTTGTAATTTATCGAGACGAAGTTTATATGGAAGTAGTTTTATATGGTAAATCCATCAGCAAAGACGGATATGAAGCGTTTATAACGAAATTTTATAAGTGAAGCCAGAAACGAGAGACAATTACGAAAACACCGTATCGTTAGATCTGTCATGTACATCTCTAGTAGGTACCTACTTACATTTTGACCTCGTAAACACATCGAACCGTTGACTAAGCATTAGTAGAACAGTTCGCGAACTGTACGTGTACTTTGTACTTTTGGCTTTCAAATTAGGCGCAGTACTGAACACATATATTGTATTTTGTCATGCGATGCTCCAACTAGCACAACGATACTCGTGAAAGGTGAACAACCTAAGGTTCTCGTTATCTTCACAAGTAGACACACTACATTAGACATATGACATCATTATTGTGACAGCACGGTAAACATTTGCTCTGTTAGTTATGTATTTTGGTTATCAGTTTGGACAACGTAATCTTGTCATTCCCCTTTGGAGGATCCTATAGTAATAATAGGCAGGTACCTATATTACCTAGCTACAAATCTAATGATGATGAAGAACTTAAACAATTCTTATGCAAGCGTTGCGTAATAGGTTAATGGCAAGTTAATCCAGCGTCAAATAGGTTAATTGCAATTGGCAAGCAAAATACACGTCATAGTGAAGAACCTTCTTATTTAAAGCCGTTTAAAATAGGAGCTCACGAACATTCATGTTTACTTCATGTTTCGCTAAGTTTCTTAAGTAAGTTAATTAGTTGTTGAAATCGATTTGAATAGTCATTATTATGAATTATCAAACTGTATCGCATTTCAGAACTTAAATTCAATGCAGAAATTATGCTCAACTTTTCAAGAAATGAACAATTGTAAAACATCATTGTACTTCATTCAAATCTAATTTGTATACAATGTGAAAGGTAGTTTACGTGCGATATGAATAAACAAGATGCCGCAAAGAAGTCAATAGACCTATCAACATAAAACGTTGATCTCGTTAAGAAACGTGGTGTAATATACAAAAACATCCAGTACACCCGTTAAGAAACAATCATGTTGCCAAGTCGCGAGAGGAATCCACTAATAGTAATGAAGCTGTAAAAGCTCTTGGCAAACTTAATAGTCGGGTAAAGACGACGTACTGAGATGTGAGGAGCGACGGTTCATTCCGTCCATTTTGCCGTACAACAGTTCCTTGTCGATCGAAGTAATATCACAGTGCGTTGACTTGACGTTTAACTTGTCTCGTACGTTCATTGTATTAACAAGAAAACAGTTCGTCGGTAAGATTTGAACTCTTGATCTTGACAAAAGATATTTGACTTGAATAGATGGTTACACCGTCTTCAGGACATTCACATCGATAACGCAGCTTAGTACACGTAGTAGAAAACAGTTGATCAATGGATATGTTTGAAATAAATACAATGAGCCATAGGTTAAAAAATCAGTTGGCAAGAAAATTTGTTGCTAAGCTCAAAACATGAATGACTCGACCGATTCTGATAATTTTTTGGTTGCGTGCATAATTGTTAGGTTAAGATGAAAGATTTTTTTTAGAAAAATCACTGATAAATTTGATCTCACGAAAAAGAAAATTAACGGTGACTCCAGGCACGAGCTATAGTGCACAATAAAAAAATCATCTAGGACTCTATGTATGGATGCTGATATTCTCATAAAGGACATTAATTTGTCGACAAAAAATCTTCTGCTCTGTTAATAGTGTACAATTGATTGAGGGCGACGACGCATTGACAGGCAGGAATGACTATCGGCACAGGTGTTGCCAGGAAATAATGCCATTTATAGCTAGGCTTTTGAAAAAAAAGCACGCCGCATCGGCGCGCATAGGCTAGACTCGTGATGGGAGAACTGTTAATAGTTCAATGAAAAAAAAAACGATAAACATGCAAAATCGTCGGCAATTCAGATTGAAAGGCGAGTTGAAAGCTAATGATTAAATAACATTTGAAGCGCGCACGACGGTATATGTTTTTATGATATAACAAAAAACGTGACGACCACAATCTATAAACATAAGCATTGTAATAAAAAATCTGTGAGTAGTTTCTATGGCGATTTGTTTATGGGTTCTGAAGGTTTTAATTATATTGTTCGATGAGCTTTTTTGTCGATTTCATTTGCTCTAAGTCATATTTAATTTCAGAGCTTCGCAACTTATTCCTTACCATGTGGTTAATGATTTCTTTTAACCAGTTTTAATGAAGATCGACTTGTTAATACAACACTTTTTTAATAACATAATAGGTAAGTACCTACTTTATTTTAAAGTCGTAGGCTGGACATGCAAATTATGTATTTGAATCTAACGAGGGATTAGCAATAACATGTTTCAGCAAAACTTTTTGAACTAAATAATTTCTAATCATATTGTTGAGAAGGCCGCGTGGTTACCATCGAAGCAAAATACAAAGGCCATCCATCCCGTTTTTTCGAATGAGTGCCGCACAAGGTCAATAAGTTTCGGGCCGTTTTCCATCCACCAATGAATAAGTGCCCAATTGATGTCAATTGACTTCCTCATATTACATAGCTTTGTGAGTATATATTTATTATGTATGTTTTTTTTATGTTTTTGAATCATCTCGATAACTCTATGCTTAGGCTCATATAATCGAGGATGTGTCTATTTACCTAAACGAGGATTGGTAAAGTGGTTAATCGATGCTGCACATGATTGCAATGGTTTTGTCGGTGTCGTGTCAGGTACCTCAACGTACTCACGTTGTGAGAAAGTGGCATAATTGCAAAGCGTTGTAATGATGACGTTAACAAATCGGTTAATATTTTCTCCATCATGTTTCCCTAATCAGCAAACGATTTGTAATAGCAACACAGGCTTCTAAAAGCTGGATATATCGAGCGTAACTCAAATATATTTACGTCTTGTACATACCCACTTATCATCGCGCGCGTAACCTCTTAATTTTGGCAACCGCACACATTCAAATGACTGTAATCACCGCGAGAGTCGCCTCGTAAATCTTCAGCTAAATTACAGGTTACCATTTCACGTCACGACCGAGTCTTAGTAAACGATGACTCACCATCTTAGACTGTTACTACCTATACGAATTAATTAAGTTAGACACTTCTTGAAAATAAACTACAACAATAAATTCACCGAGTGTAATTTGTACAAAAAAGTTACATGAGTAGTTGACTAAACTGCTCATAATTATAACTTAATATATTATAGCTAGATTTTTTTGTAACTCGGGTCTTGTAATATTAAGATTACTGTTTTACGTATTTTTTATAGAGAAACGTGTCTTAGAGACAACTCTCTTATATGGATTCATCATTATCCCGGTTGAATTCGATGGTTGCACCTTGGAGCCTGGGGTTTGTTGAACCATTTTTTATTTGACTAATTTTGGTTATCACCGGAACGAATACGCTCCAAGGTCCAACCCCAAAGCCTCGTTCGTTGATCGGTAGAGTCCTTCCACTTGGTGAAACTTATTATTTCAACAGGTTTATTTGTGAGGATTTTCGTGGTCAAATTGGTACAACGATTCTGCCTTTATAAATGTTAAGTTAAAATATGTACATTAAATCAATTAAGTGCTTATTAAGTAATAAATTTATGAAGATCACATCGCTGCACTTGACGTTTGACATTAACTTATTGTTATCTCTGACTACGCGACTTACATAATCGGCTTGTACTCGTATACAGGAGTTTGATGAATGAAGTTTGACCCCGAGGAAACATTATACATAGTCAAACCAATTGGAGTAATCTGACCACGTGGAAGAAGGCCAGTGGTAGGGGAGCCCATGAAGGGATTTGAAGAGTTACTCGAGCGCGTCAGAAAACTATATGAGGAGAAACCTTATTACTTGTAATGTACTCCTACCAAATATAAACCCTTTATATAAGGGCGTGCTCCGAGGACAGCCCGTCAGATTAGTAAAAAAAAATCAAACCTCAGAAATACTCGAGCGCGTCAGATTAAGGCCAGGTAAGTTAAATACATACAGAACAGACTATATTTCAATAATCTGATGATTTTTGCGTGGCATAAGGAAATGGGTGAGTGGCAAAATTGTAAAAAAAAAACGTCGCTGTGAAATACTCGAGCGCGATTAATTTTTTTTTTATTTTGAAGGAAATCCTATGAGAATTACAGAATAAAATAATCTGACGATTTTCATGGGGCGATGTAGCTTAAACCATAAATAAAGTGTGGTGTTATACAGCTGCTGAGAACTGGATTGAAACTCCGCGCTTCTGTTTCCTTCTCACTTTTTCTTTATATTTCACTCTCTCGCACCATCACATCACATAATCATCGCACGTAGCTTGGCCAGGTTTTGGAGTAGTTCGCGCATCGTGCACTTTGAGCCAATCAAATGATTCAAAGTACGAACGAACGGAACGTTGATTCGCTACAAGACGTCTCTCGGAGACATCTGATTGGTCCGTCAAGTGACCTCACTTGACGGACCAATCATATGCTCATACCTCACAGGGGACCTAAAAATCGACCTTACATATCAGGAGATACTGTAGATTCAGGTACGTTTATTTTAATACTATAAGTAATACAAAAGAAATAGAAAATTATATTATATTATTATATTATTATATTATTATATTATTATTATATATTATTATATTTATTATATTATATTTAGAAACAGAAAATGAAGAAGAAATTGACCAAGGAGGAATCAATTTTGAAGATCAATCCAGTGAGGATGAAGATTAAAAAAAATAATTTATATTTGTAGGTGTAATTTCACCTACATAATATGCGTAATAATTTATTCCTATCAGGAAAAAAAAAATTTTTCTTTCAAATTATCAGATTAAGAATATTCCTTCATATATTTGTCAGATTATCATTTGGGACGACTAGAACATCAAGTTGAACAGTTTGTGTAAAAATCTGACGCGCTCGAGTATTTCAAGGTCACTTTATTTTTTTACATTTTCAAAAATCTACCATAACTTTTGACCACATCCAAATCGTCAGATATTTTAATTAGACACTTTTTTGAGTTTTCTAAATATTCCCTTCAAATATCTGACACGCTCGAATAACTTTTTTCTTATTTTTTTTTCTACCCTTTTCTACAGCCATCCTCCCCTATATACTCGTCAGAATAATATCTCTCGGTTGTTAGAAAAACAAAGCGGGTAAACACCGTGAATGTCTGACGCGCTCGAGTAGTTTTATGTGAATGATTTTTTTAACATTTTTGAAAATTAGCACACGCTCTCCTCCTCACTAAAACGGCAAAATGAACAAATTATTTTTCGTTTTAGGCCTAAATCTTCACAATCTAATCGGTCCCCATGACGCTTTAGTAACTGAAAATTTAGCGGGCCGGCCTCCCCTACTACAGGCAGGTGTACCAGTTGGCAGGTAAGGTTAACGCCCCGAAGATGTTTATAGAATCCCACCCCGCTCTTATATGCTTATACATTATTACGATTTATTGCATTTACTTCACCATAACTAAATTAAGAAGAATAACAAGCCATTACATAACATCCATAATTTATTAGATCTAATATTTTAGTACCTACCTTAGACTTATAATTCTGTTCGTAGTATTATTTTCACATACAATAATATGCCATACAACCAAACGGTTGTGATGGTGATCGTCTGGAAGGGTGTCTTTATGAACTCGTAAGATACCTCCTCAGTAAGCCTCAGGGCGAGTTCTATTCGAGTGAATAGCCTATCATAATCTCTCACATAACAAGGAGGTTATAGAAAATATGATTATCATACTATTCAAGTAGGAAATAATCACGTACCTCGAATTATGATAAGCTGTTACCGATACTAATATGATGGAACAGACGCAAGAAACATCATTCCAGTCTACATAATTAGACTCGTCAAAGATGTGATTTTACAACGAACAGCGGTATCGTGCCAAATACTACGTTATAAACGTACCTTTCCAGCCGCTTGCCATCTAGGCCTTAAGTAACGGGTGAGGAGTTGAATTCGCTAATATTATAATAAATATACCGCTTGGGGCACTTTAAGATTGAGCGTATGCGAGTTACTCGGACCCTTATTCGCTATTGACCGTATCTACCGTAACGTAAATGTATTTCATCATGCACGTCTTGTAACGTTATTATTAGATAATAACATAATGTTTAAGAAAGTCTATGAAAGGGGCCCTATTAAAATCTTTAGCTGGAAATTTTCGTCCATTATTAGATGCACCAGCTAGCAGGCATCTAATGATGAACGAAAATTTGCAAAACGTTTTCTTTTAGGTGAATCCTTTTTTGTTGAGACAACAGGCGACTACCGTTCTCATAATGTATCGCGTCATCATTAGTTTATAATTAACAAAATAAACCAAATTAACCTATTCCTAAATCATGCAGACCCTGAGCCTCGGATGCGACCGGGAGTCAACGTTGAGATGATTGATTACTATTACTACAGAAATGCAGAGCAGAGGCAAAGTTGGTTAGTCAGAGGGTTGACTGATAGGTACAATAGAACTCCATCTCTTGACCTTTTTTATCCAGCAACCTCACTTGCTTTCACTGTGGTATCAACCCTAACAAATCTACTCTACTCGCCCAGTTCCATGTATCCTTCAAATTGTTGTCTTTTTTTTTTATTGTCACCCATGAACATTTATTAGAAAGTAAATAGTTTAAAATGAAATTAAATATTACACAGTAGCATTAGTATTTGTAGAGGAAAGTCGTGAGTGGAAAATACGAACTTGACGTGACTAAAGAACAAAGTGGTTCGGTGCCTCTTTTCTTTGCCGCACCACAAAAACTTGGAATTCTTTACCAGCGCACGTATTTCCTTCCTCCTACAGATCCGGGTCCTTTAAGCGGGGCGTGAAAAAGCATTTGATGAGGCCGTCAAGGTGAGGGCCACCATTGTAGCAGTATTGGTGTATGTAATAGTAACCCCTATTCCTGAGACTTTATCTTCAGCTTACCATCAGGCGATTAATGAAGTCATATTGACGATTCTAGTATGAAAAAAAAAAACAGTTCCGAGGAGAAATGCTTAGTCATAGATAAATAAGATCAAATGCTGAAGAAGTAAATAGACGTGTTTAATTTAATCTAAACTGCGTTAAAAAAGGTCTTTTATCAGTAGTATAGTCACTTGCAGTAAAACAAAACTCTATTATTTTCTGTTTTCCTCAGGTTTTCTGATAATTCTGCTTCTAAACAAGTTTTCAATGTAAACAATATAACACGCTTTAAGTAGGTATATGGGTAACTATAGAAGCTCAAGAACTGAGGCCGATAATCATAGGCTACGTTTCACATGTGAGGAAACATTCACATCATAAAATAGAATCCGTTTATAATTAAGTTTGACCTCCTTGGTTGGAGAAAAGTAGTTAAACGTTATAAGTAAACTTAAGTTAATTATACCTACGGCACGATATAATGGCCGGTTTGACGTTTGTCCGCTCATGAAGTTTCGTATTAATTATTGTGACATTTTGAAAGAGCAAATTGCTGTTCTTTATTGTCAATAGTGACGTACAGTAAGTCATAAAATTTTATCGAATGTAGCTATAATTTTAGGACACAATATTTATTTATTACATTGATTTCTGAATTATATAATGTATATTAGTGTCCCACGATCATTTATTTTTTATTTTTATAAGATTATAATTACCTATTGGTGTACTTATTTCACACAACTCGGTATTTGTTTTTCGAAATTCAATTTCTTTAAATAAAATCTATATAATCGACACTAGGACCACTGGCAAGCCCAATAATACCTCCGGCAAACTTACGTCAAAACAAAGCATTTTCGACTTGACGTTGCTTCGAAAAGTACAAACTAGGAGTGCAGTGCGATTGCGATATAGTTTATGTTGTAGGTGTCAGATGACTACTTCTTTATTGTCTATTAATAAATATATAAAAGTATCAATAATATATAACATCTTCCCCACAAAAACAAAAATTAAAAAATAACAAATATACAACATCTTCCCTACAAAAAACTAAACTTAAAAAACACAACTCTATAAACGTCTATAAGTACAAACATAGTAAATAACAAATATACACAAATATCACAACACTTTTAGTTTTTCAGTCCGTAGCAGCCGGTCCCAGACCGTGGAGTGTCGGACCCATAAAACAATTTGATCCCTGATCAAAATCTATAGTAGCCGGTCCCAGACCGTGTAGTGTCGAACCCATGAAACAATTTGATCCCTGATCAAAATCTATAGCAGCCGGTCCCAGACCGTGGGCTGTCGAACCACCTATGAAACAATTTGATCCCTGATCAAAATTTATAGCATCCGGTCCCTGACCGTGGGCTGTCGAACCACCCATGAAACAATTTGATCCCTGATCAAAATCTGTAGCAGCCGGTCCCAGACCGTGGGCTGTCGAACCACCCATAAAACAATTTGATCCCTGATCAAAATCTATTTATCAAATAATTTGATCCCTGATCAAAAGTATTCTAAATCCAACGCTTGACGCATCCAATAAATGACGTCCAGGAACTTCGCAGGCGTTCTGGCGTGCTCCATTGCAATTAGGTATAATGATGATTATGTCCAAAAACTTGTATATAAACCAAATAAATATAAATATCCCAAAAACTTCAGTGAAAAATTTTTATACAAAAAAAATCTAATAAAAATCTGTAATAAAATTTCACCGCTGTCACCATGTTGTAGGTGTCAGATGACTACTTCTTTATTGTCTATTAATAAATATATAAAAGTATCAATAATATATAACAGTTTAGACCTCCTCGCCTGATGGTAAGCTAAATGGTAAATCTCGCCTGATGGTAAAGTCTCAGGAAGGGGTCCCCATTACATACACTAACAGTGATAATTATAATGGTAGCCCTCAACTTACTCTGTTTACGCCTTTTGTTGTGGATTTCGTCGATATGGCCGAACATACGCAGAGCTGAGTTCTAAACAGTCAGGCACGTGTGTTCGTTATAGGTACGCCTTCGTAACATTTCGATCGTGAATCTCAAAATGGAAGGTCAATTTTACCTATAACTGTTAGACGAATAGATAACTAAAGAAAAATCTGGCGAGACTGGCACAGAAGAAAATAAACTTCACACACACAGAAAAAAACGAGCAAAACCAGTCGAAGACATGTGTGTAGCTACTATTTACGGAAGGAGTATCCAACAAGAAAAAAGCTAGTGCAATCACTGAAGGAAGCTGGATTAATATGTACTCATTTTCATTCCTAATTCCAATATTCAGTTCGTTCATATGTATTAAGTAGGTAAAAATTTATATTTTTTTACTAAAGTTTTTGAATCAGGTACCTAGGTAAGTACTGCTTGCAATAAAAACTTATTTGATTTGATTATATTTTTATCGAGAGTAAATTGACATTTCCATCACTATTGTAATATGTCAAACCGGCCATCATATCGTGCCGTAGGTATAATGTGTGTGTAAAATGTGACGGCGGCGGGTGGCGGATGGCGGATTCGTTGCGGATGTAAAATTGAACGTAAGCAATCGAGGTTGAGACAACCTCACGACGAATTTTAAAGTATCTTGTCTTTAGGTCATCATTGTAATTCGATGTGGAAATCTAATTAAAATTTTGCAAGAAACTTTATGGAGTTGTAGGGCTGTTTTAATTTAAAAACTTCAGGTCGAAAATGTGTAACTTGTAATGAGGTTAACCTTTTATAATTGCTAGTGGTATATATTTAAGCTGCTAACCATGACCACTTCAGTACCTTCGGTTTTATCGATTGGGTAATTTTCCCCAATATATTTACCTATTGGTTTAGATCAGACGATAGTTTTTTACAATCATCTACAATAATCGCTTTGCAATACTCTAGTAGCAAATAAGCTCTAAAATTTAATTTGAATCAACCTTTGATTAATAGGCAATAACAAATGTTCTGTGAAGTATGTGTACAGTGCACAGATAGGTCACCGACCCACAATGTACATAAATGCAATAAAAATAACATCAATAGTTGCCGTGCATCAAACATAACATACAGGTTGCCTACTTTCGAAGCAGCAGTTACAAGCCAGACGTGCCGCCGAGCAGCCAGCCAGGCGATGGAAGATAATTAACAACGAAATTGTCCGGAGACAGCTAGGCGCCTTACTTCTGTGGCCCGCGTTGCATTACGCTCCGCAATAATAACATACCACACAACAGACACAAGGCAATTAAAAAAAGTTGGAACGCCCATTTCCCACACATTACTGGGTGAACGTTGCGAATGTATTACGATATTTGTACTATTCTTGTCATAGGGCACAGAAAGGACAGGGCGAATTCAGATGCGGGGAAATTGTTCAAATCGAGGTGAAAGCGGTCACGGTGGAATCAACAATTACTAGACGGTAATGACCATAATGACTACAACAATGCACTGGCATTGGCTGAGCGCAGCCGTCTGAGAAACGAGACTTACATTAGGCAGTTCGAAATAATTTGTAGCAGTGCAGGCACCGAGTGACTACGAGCTCACGCTCTGATTTGCATATCGCCAACGAAAGTGTAGCATTGAGTTAGATCGACATACACATATCCATACAGTAGCATGCGCCGGTAGCGAATGTTAATTTGGTACGAGAATACCGCGTACCAATGTTTGCTAAAATACTTTTCACATTGACACAAAATTTCGTATATTATTGTATACCGGTAAATAAGAAACGTGTTTGTCAAGGTTAGATTATAATAAATTAGAAAACTAGTAACGCATGCAGAATGACATGACAGCCCAAGCAACTGGTATTAGATGATATAAAACCGGTCCATTTGTGTATTAGTCGCTCCAGTTGGCGCGTCGCGCTCCCGATTGTCGTGCGAAAAGATAACATGAATTCTCGTTGCGAATCAGCTGCTCTCTAATGGACCCTCGAGTCAGCGTAAAAATCAACTTCTATGGCTAAACGCGTTGCTAATCGGCAGCAAACAAATTATAGATAGGTAAATTCAACAGTGCGCAGCGGGTTTAAAGTAGAACGGTGAAAAAGTGAAGTTTCGTCAAATGCACCACTTACCCAATTCACGAGAGCGGAACCGAAGAAGTCGGAAGCATTGTGTCGGAGCGCTCAGCGCGGTGATCCATTGTGGGAAGTGTATTAGATAACGTGTTTGCGAGAGCGCGCACGAGACAATGACAGCGATTTCTTTTTGAAGAGTGAGAGCGATTTCTCGGTACAAAACTTTGATACAATTAGATTAAAGACACGGGTCAGATCATACTGCATGCTTATTGTTTTCGTGATATTCCCCATTAGGCGCGTAAAGATGCATGATTAGCCGAGGTCGTAACACGCAGGTTTGATAATATCAGGAGCGCGTGAGACCGTTTCATCGCTAGTAGTCTGCCCAAAGTGTATCGCTGTTCACACGCTCTTGAAATTCGTGTTTTGATATACACCTACGCAAGTTTTGATAGATCCTTAACCGTGAATCAGTCTGGAATGCATTAAAAAAACTAACATAATATTGAGTTGTTTATAAAGACTGCAGCGTGAGTGAAAATCGTTCGACTATGCAAATCGGTGGAGTTGCGAGGCAAACGCGTTATGTTATGGCATATAAGTAATTCTGTCAATGCTCTAATAGGTCTGCCGCGCAGGGCTTGGCGTGGGTGCCACAATACCTCTAACGAGAGTCCGATATCATCTGACAGACAGGGGACATTAGTTAATGCTCGAGAACCAACACAATGTAGGATAGATAAGAAAACTTGTACAAAAAGTTCCATGTGGTCCACAATGAAAGAATGATGAGTTCTGCTGTGGTTATACAAAAGATTGTGAAACGTCATGCGGTGTACAATGGAGAGAGCAACACGAAGAGCGAGCATCATGCATTACTAATCATGGTAGCATGAGTCTCATAATGATTTGTAATAACGTCAATGTACTGAGCATATGATAAGTGCCAAAGAATGACGAATGGGCTTCTATTCGTGATATCACTTGTGTAATATATTTATTAGAGAATAATCTATAACAAATCACTCAAACTAAGTCGTAATTATTACTAACGCTCGCTCTAATAATAGTTACAACATAGTTGAGGCAATCCAATCTATTGCATTCAAAGAGTTTCATTCATTAGCATAGTTATGTAGAATAGGAATTTAGCTGTGTAGAATTAAATCTAGTTTTGTATTACGGTCTGTCTTCGCTGAAGCTCGGTGAAATGTAATTGGAATCGTTAGCAACTGTGAATGGTGAAGATGAATTAATTAAATCATTCGTCTTATTGTATCACAAATAAATCGAGGAATCCCGTATTAACTGAAGTACTTTGTGCTTTACAGCTAAAATATTATCAAATGATATAAAATGACTGTTTCTTTGTTCAGTCCGTTATATTCATGTTCCATTAATTGGATTGCGAAATAACATTTTAGAACTTGTTGTGCCGACGTGCGCTGAAAGTTTCGAGCAAAAGAAAATTGCAGAGTATTAAAGTTATCACTAAACTAGCCACTCGCCCCGGCTCCGCTCGGATGCAATTTGATTAGGTCCCCGTTCTTCTTGGGTTAAATTTCTAATTTAAACTATCGTTTCAAAATCCGTTAGAAAAATGTGGAAAACCTATGCACCGATTAAACGAAACGAACTGGTGCGATTGTGGTAAAACGCGGGCTTATTAGTAACAAAAAAAGAGAACTATATTGTTACAGGTACTTATTGCAGTAGTTGATGGAAATCTAGCACCATTATCAAATCTAATTTACATTTATGGAGGTGTTCTTATAGAAATACGTTAAAAAGGATAGCTTTAGGTAAACGTTTTCTTTACAAAACATTTCGTAATCGCTCTCAAGAATAAAAAAATATAATGGAAAACAGAGTGGTTTTGAAATTGTCCTGATAGAACATTCCATTTCAGAGATTGCTGGCGCTAGTGTGGCGGTTGCCATGGTTATTATTTTCTACTGTTTTTGCTGTTTATAGTTCTGTCATTATTATATTCATATTTTCCGAGCTGCATGTTTTATTTATAGTTCCACTTAAATATAGCACTACCAGTTTATAGCTATATTTTTGGTGACCCCGACGTGATCTTAGTACTAATAGCAGCCTCAGGAAGCGTCGCTGCATTAGAATTCTGACGCGATCAAAACTTTATTGGAACTATAACCGACGGCGACGGGATGACGGAAGAAGAGCAGTGGTCATGTTGGTTCTAAATCTTTTGGTGAGACATGCCGTGTAGGAGTGCGGGTGCCTCCCTTTTATGCCGAGAAGCCGGCGTTGTGGTTCGCGCAACTGGAGGGTCAATTTATATTGGCCGCAATCACAAGCGACTCCACAAAGTTTTACCACACTATCGCCCAACTTGAACCACAGTACGCCGCCGAAGTCGAAGATGTCATCACTTCGCCACCCGCCTCCGGTAAGTACGACAAGCTTAAAGCTGAGCATATCAAGCGCTTATCAGCGTCACGAGAAAAAAAAGTGAAACAACTTTTGGTACACGAGGAGCTAGGCGATCGGAAACCTTCACAGTTTTACCGTCACTTGTCAAATCTGGCGGGACCCGGAGTACCCGACGAATTCTTGCGGACATTATGGGCAAGCCGCCTGCCTACCAGTACGCAAGCCATCATAGCCTCGCAAACAAAGGCTGACTTGGACGAGTTAGTAGAACTGGCGGATCGTGTTCATGATGTGGTTGGTTCTCAAGTTGCGGCTACCGCCGCTATTACCCCTATCGCACCGCCAGCTGTACCCGGGCACTCTTCATGTTCCGACTGCTCTGAAGTGGCGGCGTTGACCAAGCAGGTGGCGATTCTAGCGAGCAGATTGGACCACATGTCGCGTTCGGGCCGCCGGGGGCGTCAACGATCCAACTCTCGGACCGGGCATCGTTCTAACTCCCGATCGCCACGTTGCCAGCAGTACTCTCACTGCTGGTATCACCGGCGATTCGGCGATTGAGCAACGAAGTGCACAAAACCCTGCGATTTTCCAGCGGGAAATGCAAGAGGCAGTCGTTAATGGCGACGGACGATTGTCAAAGTGCTGGTCGCTTATTTGTAACCGATCTTAAGTCGAAGACTCAGTTTCTGGTCGACACCGGCAGCGACCTCTGTGTTTTCCCACGGTCGGCTACACCAGGACCACGACGTTTGAAGACGGACTATGTGTTGTGCGCGGCTAACGGAACGACAATTAATACTTAAGGATATATTCATTTAAATTTAAGCTTAGGTTTGCGCCGCGATTTCGCTTGGCGATTTATCGTTGCAGACGTCTCGCGGGCAATAATAGGTGTTGATTTTTTAAGTTTTTTTAACCTGATTGTCGATTGCAGGCATAAGCGGCTAGTAGATAGTAATACTATGCTTGCAGCCCCTGCTTTGCCTGCGCAGTTGTCCGATGTTATATCCTCGGTAAAGGTGATTACTGGTGAGTCTACATTTCATGACATATTAAAAGACTATCCTAACATCACTCGCCCTCACGGCATACACTGCACACCTACACACAATACAGTCCATCATATTCACACTACATCTGGCCAACCGGTTTCTTGCACACCGCGTCGTCTGGCCCCTGACAAGCTTAAAATTGCGAAGGAAGAGTTTGAAGCAATGCTGAGGGATGGCATAGCTAGGCCATCCAACTCACCGTGGGCATCACCGCTGCATCTGGCTCCAAACAAGAATGGGTGGCGACCCTGTGGTGACTACCGCATGTTAAATGCCAGAACAGTTCTGGATAAATATCCAATTCGGCACATCCACGACTTTTCACATAGTCTTGCCGGTTGTACTATATTTTCAACAATAGATTTAGTTAAAGCATACAATCAGATTCCTGTTAGCTCTGAGGATATTCCGAAGACTGCTATAACCACTCCATTCGGGCTCTTCGAATTTTCTTTTATGGGATTTGGGCTCCGAAATGCTGGCGAGACCTTCCAGAGGTTTGTTGATGAGGTGACACGTGGGTTGGATTTTTGCTACGCGTATTTGGACGATTTTTTAGTATTCTCTCAAAATCCCATCCAACACGCTCATCACCTACGCCAGCTCTTCGCCAGGCTTCTGGAATATGGGCTGGTCATCAACACAGGTAAGTGCATCTTCGGCGCCAGTGAGGTAACGTTCCTTGGTTACCGTATCTCGGCCGAGGGCACTAAGCCACTGCCTGATAAGGTAAAGGCTATCGCGGAGTATCCAGTTCCCAAGACCGTGCGGGAGCTTCGCAGATTTCTGGGTATGATTAATTTTTACCGTCGTTTCATGCCCAAGGCATCTCAACATCAAGCTCCACTAAATGCTTTGCTTACTGGTTCCGTAAAAGGCTCACACCCAGTGCATTTTACTGACACAGAAAAGGAAGCCTTCAACCATTGCAAGATGGGTTTGTCTGAAGCCGCATTGCTTGCTCACCCAGACTGCGATGCTAAGCTCGCTCTAGTGACTGATGCCTCAGACACAGCGCTAGGTGCCGTCTTGCAGCAACGTAAGGATGGTAATAAAATGTGGCAGCCACTGGCATTCTTCTCTCAAACACTAAGTCCATCGCAAAAGAAGTATTCACCTTATGACCGTGAGCTTCTTGCAATCTACGAGGCAATTAAACATTTCAGACATATGGTTGAGGCCCGGCACTTTGTGGTCTACGCAGATCATAAGCCGATCAGTTTCGCATTTCATTCGCGAAAGGAAAATTGCTCACCGAGACAGTTCCGGCACCTGGATTACATCTCGCAGTTTACGACCGATATCAGGCACATTTCAGGTAAGGACAACGTTGTTGCCGACAGTCTCTCCAGGATTGAGGAAATTGTGCAACCCTTGGACTTGGCCAAACTGGCACAGTATCAAGCGGGCGATCCTGAACTCAAAAGCATACTTGCAGGTGAAACATCACTACGCCTTGCCAAGGTCAAACTGCCGGGATTGCAGCTTGAACTGTATTGTGACGAGAGTAGCAAGAATCCCCGACCATATGTCCCGAAGGAGTTACGTTTCCAGGTCTTCCAGAGTTTACACTCACTTAGTCACCCGGGCGCCAATGCGTCGATTAGATTGGTTACCGAGAGGTACGTTTGGCCGGGTATCAAAAAAGACTGCAGAGAATGGAGTCGCTCTTGCATTGCGTGTCAGCGGTGCAAGGTTACTCGTCACGTTTTTGCACCACTAGGAACCTTTAAACTTCCTAAGGCAAGGTTTACATTCATCCACATAGACCTTATTGGACCTTTGCCACTCTGTCAAGGATTCCGATATTGCCTCACAGCCATTGACCGATTCTCGCGTTGGCCTGAGGTAATCCCCTTGAAAGACATCACTGCCGACACAGTGGCCCAAGCTTTGGTGACCGGTTGGATAGCCAGGTTCGGCTGTCCCACGGACATCGTGACCGATCGTGGTCGTCAATTTGAATCGGCACTGTTCAAAAACCTTTCCGAGGTAATAGGCTTTAGGCACAGGCGCACAACGGCTTACCATCCGCAATCGAATGGCTTAATAGAGCGCCTACATCGGCAAGTTAAAGCCTCGATAACATGCCACGCCACAGTCAACTGGGTTGAATCACTACCCTTGGTACCTACTTCTAGGCATCAGGAATGCTTACAAGGAGGACTTGGGAGCAACGCCAGCTGAGTTATTGTACGGTGAAACACTCCGTCTGCCAGGCGAGTTATTTCAGCCTACAGTTGACGATACGGTCGACTTGACCGATTATGTTGCACGTTTGAGAATGTTCGCCAAACGCTTACAACCATCTTCCACAGCCAGGCACGGTAGTAGGCCTACTTTTATTCATAAAGATCTCCTATCATCCAGCCGGGTATTCATTAGGGATGAGACCTCGAGATCGATGAAACCTGCCTACACTGGGCCATATGAAGTCACGCAACGCGGAGATAAATTTTTCCACGTGATGGTTAAGGGTAAAATTGTTTCTGTTTCGATAAACCGGTTGAAGCCAGCCTACACACTCAGCAATTCAGACAACACACTCACTCACTCATCACCACATATTCAAATGATGGTTAAGGGTAAAATTGTTTCTGTTTCGATAAACCGGTTGAAGCCAGCCTACACACTCAGCAATTCAGACAACACACTCACTCACTCATCACCACATATTCAAAATCAGCTCTGCACATATCCGTCACACCCAATTTCACCCACCACCAAGTCACCTGATGCCGTAGGAGGTAGCATCAGGACGACACGGTCGAGCCGTAGAGTACGGTTCCCCGACTATTATTGCCCGTAGAGACGGTCTCAAGGGGGGGTTGTGTGGCGGTTGCCATGGTTATTATTTTCTACTGTTTTTGCTGTTTATAGTTCTGTCATTATTATATTCATATTTTCCGAGCTGCATGTTTTATTTATAGTTCCACTTAAATATAGCACTACCAGTTTATAGCTATACTAGCACAACACTTAACATTTTCTTTTCTTTTCTGACAAAGACTGAATGCACTAAGTAAATGTAGATTAAAATGCGAATGTAATTTAGAATGTGTATGAATGAGTTAATGATGATTAATAAAATGAAATATATTTTGTTATTCAACTTGTCTGGTATTAATTCGGATTTAAAGTCAATTAGAAACTAGAACTAACTGGGGCTTGTAAACAAAGAGAATTTTATTAGTGGAATTTTGTCAAAACGAATTCGCAAAAATAAGAAAAAATGTTGACAAATAATGTCGCACCCATACATTTCGGATAGGTACTTGCCTTATAAACATACATTTTAGACTTTTCCATTGGCATTATCGCCAATAGAATATGATCTTGTTAGAGCCTCGGTACCATCAACAACTGCGTATGTCAGGATCGTAGCAAATGGAAAGATGTTGTCTCTGCCTACCTCAATAAGAAAGAGCGTTGACCTTGTTTGTGTATATATAATAATATTATTGCTGATGGTCAAAAAATGACAGGGAATTATACAATGTTGAACCATTACGTTACTAAATTATCAAACAGACCAATTTTCGATTTTAGAATGGCACCATGGTGCATAAATTGCCACTAATGATGACGGTTGTGAAACGATCGTGATTAAAGCCATCCATATATCTGGACGTGCGACTATTAGAGACACTAAAATATTCTCTCTTTCCATACTTCATCGCGAAGGACTGTTCACTGCTATGGAGGTCGCATCGATCGAAGTGCAATTATTATGACACGACTGCGACGACGATGGTGCGATCATTTGCCATCATTATTCTCCTGCCTATATTTATGTGACACAAACATTTCGAAAGCTAAGTTCGAGATTATTGAAAGCGGATCTGGCCGCAAAAAAATCGGAAACAACGCAATAGTAATATAACTAATAGATGTCAACGAGCGGATACCAAGATATAATATATGTAGTATGTAGTAGGTGTGTAAAAACGGAATAATCTCGATTACTAGAGTCCATTAAACAAATGAACAACTTCAATTATTTTCAATTGACTTGAATTGCTATAAAATCATATTATAGTTTGGCCGCTGAGACTATGCGTTCCTGACACATGTCAATTCGTCATGAATAGTTATGTACAATAAATATCTTGTACCTAGAACCGTTCTCTAAACCTGTTCCCAACTTACAATAACATAATAATAATCACAGTCAGCAATTGTGACAACGTGATTTCATTTTAATTTTAACTTTATTCTAATTTGGCTATCTATCCGCCCTATTTGTTTTTCCAATTTTATATTTTTAATTTTGTTTCATTCTTATTTAATTTTATGTGATTATTAATTGTAATGATGGGTTATTGCCTGAAATAATAAAAAAAATCATATTCATTTCATTCATTATAAAAATATGATTCATTCTTTCTATTAGCTTGGGTAGGGGCTTATTACAAAATTACATATTTATTTTTACATTAACACACATTAACAAAAATACAAAATAACGTTCTATTTTATATTTTTCAACCAACTGATTATTATTATTAGGATTACTAAAATACGCGGTTACAATTGCCTTGTTATTTTGTCTCATCACTATGAAAGCCGTATGAAAGCGAACATTTGTCATAACCTTGAAACAGCGCAGTTTGACGTGTATGACTTTTAAAAACTATTGATTTTATATTTTTAATTAATTAATTGTTAATCATTTTAGCCCAAAATTAATCTGTGTATTGTAAATTGGCACAGTAATTAAATTTTTAATGTTATCACTCGTTAATAAGGTCAATAAACGATATTTAAAATTTTGCCGTAAATTATACACCAGTTCAAAGTTACATCGCCCGTTCGCTCACAACCTGTCAGGAACGCATTCTTTCAGCGATTCTATAATAGGTGTCACAGACACTTTTTAACACACAAACTACATAAAGCTGATTTAGTATGCAGATAAATTAATGAGGAGAATAAACCGCTATAGAACGCATGCTACGTACGCCTAATTCATTTATATGTATAGAGTGCATGTGATGTTGGACGCGCTGGTGTACGGAAACGACTATCGAAGTGCGGTCCACCACGCTCTACATACATCATTTGCAAAACCGCCAGTGCGTACTTTGCTTTTAACGTTTTCATAGCAGCTAACGGCATTAATTTTATCACGTAGGTATATTATCAAATGACATATTTATGGTAAGTTTCAATCATCTAATTACAAACTTCATAATGTTTGGAACCGGTAATCAAACATAATTGTCGTGGCAAGTACTAGATTGCATACACTAAATTAATATTTCATTAGAAAGTGTTATAAATTAAGAGTAGTAAAAATCAATAACTTCATAAAAATAACTTTAATAACTGGGTAATAAATATAAAACGCGCAATATATGGTTGATTTTATAGACAGTGTTCCTAGTTGTGGTGCGTCGGCGCATTCGCCTCACTTTCACACTTTCACTGGGGCGACGCCCTCGCCGCCACGCGCTCGGCTCACCAACAATACGACCGAATGTTGCAAAACTGATTATTCAATATACAATCAACAAAGTATGTAGTACATATTTGCAAATACATACATACATTTAGTAAGTGAAATTTTCCCTCATTACAGATCAGGAACTGGTGAATTTTTCCCACTCTAACAACATGTGAAATTGTGAAATCGATGAGCTTGGTCACGACATCTTCCATTACAAAAAAAACGACTAGACTAATACACTTTAGACAACTGCAGATTGAAATTTTGGAGATGTTCCTAATGTGCTCATGGAAAATAAACGTTACGAGCAAATTGTTGTCTTGTTACTATTTGTTATAACAGTACATGTTCGTGATGACCGAGATAAGCATCATTTGGGATTACACAAAATCAAAGACTCTAACAAAAGTTGCAAGCTGGGAACAGACAATAAGGTTTGCATTGAACGAGACCATTGAGCAATCAACGGTAAAAATAAACGAGTAACGCAACCAAGAACAGATTGAACGGTAACCGAGGCAAATAAAAATAATTTCAACCTTTGTCTTGAACACCTCGAGCGAGTGCATCGCACATATGGCAGTAATTGCGTTGCCAAAGGAATTATAATACAACGAAATTAAAGGATGGAGTATTTACATAAGGAAATAATATGTACATATACAAACAAAAATGTTCATATTGCAAATATTGTGATGCAGTCGAGTGCAAGTCGGATCCCACTGGAGCTGATTCATACCGTCTATCCGGTATAACCTTGTTTATTTCGCAGGCTTTTTGTGTACCTATTCATTTTTACTACATGTGCGGTCGCTCTGTGCGGCGTTACTTCAAGGCCCACTTGTCCCTTCAATTCTGAATATGGACCCGGTTCGCCTCCAAAGATACAAGTTTTTAATGCCCGTCCAGCAGCTCTTTAAGGTTCAATGCTCGAAAAAAAACGCTGCATGCGGAAGGGTGTGAAACGAGCAATTCACCTGGATGTTTATTGTGTACTGTTAAAATAAAAACCGTCACTGCAATTTCTAACCAATTTATGAGCAATAAAATCTTGGAAACTAAATAACCAATAATTAACGATGCGCTTTAATAGCTCCATTTTTTATTTGTTATCTTAGGAATAATTGTCAAATGGAAAGCGAAATTTTATTAAGAATAAGAAATGTTTTAGAAAGTCTTACGACTATTATATTATCTAGACTCGTGTAACGCGCAGTAACGCTTTCAATGCGCCTGAATTGAAATCGACTTTCAATTACTACGTAAATTGCTGTTACCTTTCAGACTTTCCACTTCTGAAAAGCAGTAAAATAGTTCTTACTTAGGTACAGTAATAATATAGTGATTTAACTATTCATCGGTTTTCCTTTCTCTTTTGTTTTTAAATGCGTGGTAGCAAATATAGTTATGTAAGAATACTTGCTTGGACTAACCAGTGATTTGCCTGCCTGGAGGTAAACTGTTACTGTAGTCTCTAATGTCTATGGTGTCACTTATGCGTTCCTGACTTTGTGAAATCTTTCGGTGTCGGTATCCGTTCATTATCAGAGAATGATGGAGCATCTAGGACGTATCCAGGTAACTCAGTAGGTTAGAGTATTTCCCCTGTAAGGGACCGATTGCGGGCTCAAGTCCTGGATGTTCTCTTCTCCGATCTAAATTACAATGTTTTTTGCACTGGCATAGCATGAAAAAGTTTTCACGCGAGAGTAAAGCACAATTTAGTGGCTACAAAAAAAAACAATATTATTATCGCTATTATCTCCTTTGTGGTACAAGCGTTAATGCCCTACATGTTATAGCGTAGGTACCTATATATTCTAGCACCACCAACCATTTCAGTTATCGATTGTACCACTCGCCAATCAACCACATGTTATTTTCCCGCCGTGAACACCTTGCATTGTAATACATAATTTGAAGCCGTATGTTAGAGTAGAAAATACACGGTACATTTCGATCTTAATTAGATGGTGCAAGATAAGAATATTATGCAAACAGGTCTTTTGTATACAGTCGTAGCACAAGGACAATAGAGCTATGAATTGGTTAAATACGGATCATTGTACTGGCACCGGCATCAAATGGATCTCTTTGTATACGGAAAACAATAACACACGTCTGTTTTGGACCACGTGAATGGTAAACCATTGACTTTGTATAACTTAAGTGTCTGAATAGTGTATGGCTGTAACAGGGCAGGGTCTAACATATAAGTCACAAGGTTTTCCTAATTACTAATATTATTTAGATGGGTAGTTTATTGGTACGGAAAGATTATAATCAGTGATTTGTTTGATTTGATTGCCTGCCTGATGGCTTAGACCCTTTTTTTTCCGTACGGAAAACCTCATGGATACCCACCCTGCGGCCACCGGGGCAGGTTATGTCGGACTCTTACCGACTAAAACCGCACGCTGTCTAGGGTCTTCTGACGCCAGGGTGTAAGGTGGCCCATAGAGCAATTCTCTCACACCCCGGCTTGACCCGGGACAAGATTACGTACCTAACTTAATTTTTACCGATGATGTATTTGTTCAGTGCATGGTCACTGGATTTCCAAATCCAGAAGTAGGTACTTATAAGAAAACCGTATTTTCATCATGGATTAATAGAACACATGATTAAATAAAGCTTATAGCATTTAATAAATTAGCAAAATCTGTCTGCCTTTAATGTCTGTTTTCTGTGTCGGATCCATTAGCCCTTAATCTTGCTCCTAAATGTTTTGTACGGGTCTAATGAGTCCGCAGGTAAGATTCAGGTGGGTTCCCCGGGTTTGAGGCTGAAAAATACGACGTTAAAGCTTAAGTCCAACTTTGCTTGTTATGTTTCCATTTTAATAATAAAATGCTATGCAATTAAAATGTATGTTTATTTGTACAGGACTGAAGAGGCATGCATATTAAGAGTGAAAGCAAGAGAAGCACAACAATTATTGTATTATTATTTTTTTACTAAGTGTTTGAGAGGAGGAGTACCAGGCCCTAGATTGAATTTTATTTTGAATCTAAAAGAAAAACGCTATTTTTATGTTAATGGGAATGAGAAGATATTGCTTTGAAGGAATAATGGGATAAAACCTAAAACATAAAATTATATGTACCTATATCAGAATCTCTCATAGGTACTGATTGTGAGTTTTGGAAAATATCATATTAAATCAGTTCAGTAGTATCCAAATCATTACCAGTCTGGATCTGCATACTGATTTGCTATGAATTTACTTACATTTTATATTTACCTACTAAGGTTTCAATAAGTATGTAATCTTGATAATATTGCATTACAGATACAAAATTGATATGAATCATCTCGCCTGAAGATAGGACAAAACTGCCCAAAAAGTAAATACTCGTTCAAAAATTGACGTCCCTTTTCACTTAAAATGGTTTAGCCGGACGAAGCTAATTGCGTAAGAGGCGTACGTAACGAGGTCTTAATTGGAATGTGCCCCAATTAATGTGGACTACTCTGTTCGTTCGGTGAGAGTCCATTTTGGAAATTGGAACGTATGTTTACGCTTGGTTCCCGGGTGAACGGCCGGCCGGTGAAAGTCGGGAGGCGGATATAGGTCAGGTGGTCATTTACCCTCAGGTAACAGGCGACGTCGCGTCTCTTTTATAAATACCCACTCAAATTTTGGAATGGTGTCAAATTTAATAGCCATTGGATAGTAGATTCGAGATCTTTTCTAAGAATGTTTATACGAGAAGAATATGTGTGTAAGCATTAAAGATTTAATTAATTTAAACATAAAAGGAAACGATATTTTCTTTGTTACTGGATTCTGAAACGAAAATTTGATCTCAGGCGAGGTTTTTCGAAGAGAATAAGCATGGTTACCAACTAAGGTTTATTGTAGGATGGCTCCTAGGTGCAATGATATTTGAGCATAGTCCAGATTTCAAAGAAAGTGTTCCATTATGGCCTACGGTGTGACACTATCAAAGCTTACAAAATATATTCTAATAAATTATGAAAAAATATTTTTTAAGTTAAACAGTTTTAAATTGTATTGTCATCAGAACTAAAGACTTCTGCCAAATATCAGGCAAATCAGACAACTTAAAGGGGTTCAAATTTCAATTACTAGATTTGACCCAAACAAACAGGTTGAATTACTTAAATAAAACTGTTTAATAAAAAGACAGCATATATGTATACATACTTATGTCTAACATTATCGAAATTTCTTGTTATCGGTTTCGTTAGTAGTTCAATAAGTTTAAAAATAAGGTCAATGTTTCGATGTGCATTCCAAAACTTGATATTATTTACTTTTTCCATGTATGGGTATGAAGTAAAATCTTAATCGGAGTTTGATACTGGTAAAACCAGATATACAATTAAACACAAGATGGGCTGTTCACTCGCATTCAGTTCGGCTTTACGGACCGTATCGTCGACTCGCGCGGGAAAACTTGATACTACGAACATAACGGGATATGTTTACATTTATTTGTTGTATATAATCCCTGAAATCTAATAAAATGACAAACTGCTTGCTGCTAACAGGATACAGTTCCAAACGAGCGGCGTTTACCCTAAACCGCAAACTTGAAATAAGAAGATAAGTCTTACGTTCACTGATAAAAGATTCGAATTTCATTTTTAAGATTTATAATCGTTTTTTTTTGTCGACTTGTTAAGAATTTGCTATTCTCAAACTATAATTTATATCTGTGCTAAATTTCATCCAGATGCATTCAGCCGTTCTTGGCATGACAACCATTCGTGCATCCATTCAATCTTCCGCATTTGCAATGGTAGTAAGATTAGCAGGATACTAAAGAAGTTAACCGAAACGCAAATTGTCAAAGTAAAGATGTCATCCATCATTAATAATATTAAAATCCTCAACATCGCGTCCATGGACACATCTCTTCTTTTCTCTCGATCTCAAACGATAATAGTCTCGGGATTTTCTCACTTGTTTTCTTTTAGCGTTTAAGTATAGCACATAAACTTTGAAAGGAATAGTGCGTGGTCGAGAATATTCACTGCTTCACTGCTTGTATAATTTATTTACTTTGCCATTGCATAATATTTTATATAATTTTATAGCACCAACATTACTGTCCATGTGAAATTTAATATAACATCCAAATGATTTTACGTAGAATACAATTTATAACGAATGTCGTAACCGTCGCTTCGTCATCTATTTCTATCGTCATTTACGAGTATGTACGAGTACATTCAGTGATTTGTATCCTTTACTTGCTGTGCAATAAAGAGTAGCAGTCGTAGTAAATCTTTTTATTGTACACAAAGAATACGACAAAAGTAATATAAGTCTATCTGCCTGCTCTTGCTCGAATTATTTGAATTCCGCGTAATACCTACACTATTACCTTCCATACTTCTCTGTCAGATGTCATCTTCATCTCCTTCCCTTATTTACGTGATTGAACGCCCTTATCTCAAGAACCACTGAATCCAACTGAAAAAATATCATCACGCTACTACCCAGGAGAGCGCAACAACAATCATAAATGTCAACCAATCGGGCAAACTAACAAATTATGGGCATGTATGGGTTTAATAGGTGCCACGGGAGATCGAAGTATGTCATGGGCGACGCTGCGGGGCACAGCTTGTTCGATATAAAAAGAGCTCAACTATCATTTACCAATGAAGAGATAAGGGAAAAATGTTAGCGCCCTGCTGTTCCCCTTAAACGCTGCGTGCCTTGACTATGAAATTTCTTACCGTGTAGGTATTTGTCTGTTTCACACAATGAGTGGAGTGTATATGGGTTTCTAGGAGGCGTGACGTCAGCGGGGAACCAGTTGTGTTTCTATCGTAGCCTATGGATCGTCATTATGATAGCCCTATTGTTAAAGTTATTCTAAAAAGTTCGGGTTACCATTCACAGTCAGGCGGGTCGCATGTTTCTATATCTATATTAATTACTGCGGCCCAAGTTTACTATTTCGATTGTGTCAGAATAGCCCTTTTCCCGCATCGCGTTAATACATTTCATGACTATAAATAAAAAAGACTTATCATGTTTCTTGTGCTTTGGTATAAAATGATAATCTACATTAATACCTATCATGAAAGCGACATTAACTACGTGTCTCTCTGTTACGCTTTCACGCCTAAACCACTGAAACGATTTTATTTAAATTAGCCACAGGGATAGTATAGAGCTTGGGAAAGAACATAAGCCATGTTTGGTCGCGATGACCAAGATCCTCGCAGGCAGAGCCAAGGGCGAAAGCTCGTAATACTATAAAAGAAAGTTCTGAAAGTAATATCTGTTCATCCCTTTCTTTTTCCACACGCTTAAAATTGTACGAAAGAATGTTCTACCGTACAATTAAAAGCGTGTGACCATGTAGAACTTTCGGACTAATACTTAAATACTCATAACATTATGAGTACGTATGTCCGATTTTGAAAGTTTTTCACGCTCAATGTAGTAGCTACTAAAACAACAAACAATTCCAATATTATTACATAAGAGATTAAAAATATTAGTCTTAAGTGTCACTATTATTTTAATGGACATTTTTCTTCCATTTAAAAAAATATCAAACTTAATCACTTTAAGTAGTTTTAAGTGAACAAGTTTTACAAAACTGGACTTTCAAATTCATTGAATTTGAAAGTCCATTCATTCGATATTTTTTTGTTAAAGATAAAATAGCATTTTTGTTAGCTCTGTTCCATAAATCTAATATAAAATACTGTTTTAACGATTTATTTTACCCCTCCAATCGTAAACATCTGTTGCACAGGTTTCATTAGTACAGGCACCCCAATGTACCTACATAATTAAACAGCTAATGATTTTCATAATTTTACGATACTAGTAGGAGCTTACGGTAAGACTACAGTAATCGTATAAGTTACATTTTAATTAACTTGTGACATAAAAATAGAAGTTATATTCCTTGGCGTTAATTGCATTGCCCAACATTTATAGCAGCAAATAGCCATTTCTATTTGGCATTGTAGACCCTCAAACGGCGACAGCTGCATTTACCTAATTTATGTGTAATTTAATTAAGTTTTAAAATGTATAATTATTTAAAACTCACAAATTTCGAGTGCAGCTTTTCGAATATGCTGGCCCCATGCGGCATCGTTAAAAGAATTGATTAACATAATAGTGATGGTAATTATTCTTTCTGTCCGTTTTTGGATCCGTCGACCATGAAGGTGTATGTATGGTAAGGCCTTGGTGCAAGCTGTACGCTTAAAGCAACTAATATATTCTGAAGTATCTACTTTTTTGCGCTATATGATAAATGGTTGTTGAATACAAATTACTTAAAAGATAAATTAAGATATAAAATATGTAAATCCTCAATAGACTCAAATAAGTTAAGTATACCTACTTGAGTAAGCTAACTGAACTAGGTACTAAATGAGTTGAATAAAAAACTAAGCCCATACCCGCGAACCACAAGAACCTATTCCTGGGATAAAGCACTTAGTCTATTTGCTTTCCCAGTCTATAAATCTGTGTAAGTACTGTCAAATTTTATCATTATATATTTTGCAGGCAAGTAAGAGCTTTTCGTGCCCGGCGTCACAACTGTCAATCATTCCACATGAATTTTTCAAAATTTTACTTTATTTAAACCTTCTGACAATAAACAAATAAAAAAATACAGCATCCAAATCAGTCGAGCCTTTCTCAAATTATGACCTTCGCTATAAATGAGATTCATTTTCGAATTACTCTATGTCTCGTGGTATGATCGAAGAATTCTACTAACCAATCCAAGGATATTTACTTTCTGCCCGTGGTTCTATCAATAGAATAACTACCTATATATCAAGCATGATAAGATACAAGCATTCGTAACATTCTCAACAAACAACAATTCACCATATTATTAAAGCATCTATAAAAGCATTCTAATCTAATAAGGCTTTTCTATTAGTTGTTAAATACAACATGAAAAAGCTTTCCATTCATTATGAACACTGTGGGAAAAAAACGGACAAAAAACATTCCTATTGTCGCACAAAGTTTCTAACTTACATAAGGGACTTCAAGGACAAGTTGTCCGACTTTCACCTCCCACGGTGTAACAAGAGAAAGCCTACTTTTGAAGTGAAGTTTTTTTCCATCCTCTGACCCCTTTCACAACACGGTTGCGTAGAAACCGGCGCGTCAAGGACGCTCACAAAAGAGATACTACAACGTACCTGACGATGTACACTAAATAGAGCAAATGGTATTCAACCTGTGAATAGCGCGTGATCAAAGGATAGATAAAAAAAAGTGGATTCAGCGTGAAGGATGGAAGGGATTCAAGCCACTCGTGCGTGAGATCGCCATACATCTCGATAAGGATATATTCAATACACTGAATGATGTTTATCGCGAGTCGTAGTGTTCTAATGAGCAATGATGTAGGCAAAAAAATCCGCTCGTGGGTACGATTCGTTTATTCTCAACAAAGGAATTTGTACGTACTGAATGACTCAGGTTTCAGGTGAAGGTCGCAGTCACATAGAACAACAAAAAATATAGCCGCTTCATTTGACCCGTTTATTTTAGTGCATATTGCTACCATTTTTGGAGATCATAAAGGACTTCCTTATTGTAGTCACGTATCATGATGACGATTTAAACATAGGGTCACCATCTTACAGTTTCCTGTTTAATATTTCGTCTTCAAAATCGTTAGTTATTGTTTTTGCGTACAGTCGTTAGAGAATAATCTGAAACCTGTATGTAATCGTAGTTAACAAAGCTATAAGTTGTAGCGGTGAAAAAAGGTTATTCGCTTAGCAAACAAACCGAAAATTCGCAATAACATAATAATAAAGTCAAGTTTACTAGAGTACCTACTTAATAGGGAAAAATTGTAACTGCATAACGAGAACAATCTAAAAACAGAAATGCAAAAGCAAAACATACGCACACCCTGCAAATAATTTACTAGGAAAACCTGAAGCGCGGTAGGTAACATAGCTTGGAAAATCGATTCAAGACTCGGTTGAGTCGGTTGAAACGAACAAACAGCACAATTTGTTGGAAAGTTAATAGTAAATAATCGACTGTTTGGCGCCAACACTTAGAAAGCGCGCTTTGAACCACAGACGTTGGAAAATGATTCTTTCATAATTTATCAACATCATAATAATATAAATAAATACAATAACTCAAGCTAACTGTTTCTATTCATTCCACGCGTTTGTTTAAAGATACTGTTACAAATCGCATTATAGCGAGATGTACGAAAATAAAACCATTATTATAACGGCTTCATTATTAATACACTTAATGTCACTTTTAATATTACAACAAAAAGTCGTACTATAAGCAACCAGTTTAAAATACGACGAATTGATGTAGGTAGAGGCATAGTTTCATACAATGATGTTGTTACTTTTAAAAGTATATTATTCCCCGAATGTCGAAGTCAAGTGTAATGGGGATCAAAAAAAACAAGACCATAATAAGGTATAATATGGCGCCACTCTTTGTAGAAAATGATAGCTTTGTATGAACACAAGCTTACCGAAAGCACCAAAGCTCCACACCGCTTACCTGCAACAAAAAATAAATAGGGATCATGCCGATGATGGTTTAACAGATGGACATGATAATGGATACATAAAGGTAGAACTACCAAATACCAATAGATATATATGGCTTATATTGAGATGATCGTTCAGTAATGTTTGTAGAAGGTATAAATATTATGGTTTCATTATGGAAAAACGACCTGAAGTATACATTTGAATAAATAAACATCGTAATATTATGTATTCTGTGCTCAAAGATTATTTCTGTAGTAATAAATCTACTTCATTTATGTTACATTGTTTTAATATGTAGTATATGTATCGACAAATTGAGGGTTAAAAAGGCGTCTAAAGTAAATTCGAATACTTTGATTTTTTTATACAAAATCTCTTTAGCTAGATTTACACGTTCTCAGTCTTGATATTAGACTACTAGTAAGTAGGTATATTGCTGATTAACAGAGTGAGATAGATTATATCTATCAATTACCCCTCAGACAAATAAAATATAAGTCTGAGGTTACCTAACTATTTTTGCATAATAAGGCAGAGTTTTCAGTGCGAATATAATAAATTGCATCATATTTTTTACATTGGTTTGCATATATTATGCATGGAAACTATATTACTTTTATTAAAAAAAAAGATTGACAGTTACTAGGTACACTCATTCGCTAACGAACTGGAATGATCCTCTTCTTTGGATATAGCCAACATACATCGATATCCGAAGCGAGGCGGACGAATGAAACATCATATTTTGACAAAGAAGATTGTTGTATTGGACATACATATGATTGCATCTCTCATTGGCAACTTAGTAAGCAACAGTATGGCAGAATGCCATTATTATATTTATAATCTTGGTAAGTACAGAAATATTTATCACTACTGTTCTTGATCGTTAATTGAATGTGTATTAAATTAAATATTAGATATGCATTGAATTCGAGCAGGGTTTCGGATTTACTAACGGAGTTGCTATTAATAGTATTAATAAATTAAAAAAGGCACTATTCCAGGGGCGAATCCAACCTTTCCACTGTGTCCGAGGGGAATACCGCGATCGAGTGATGCGTCATCAAAATGAATTACTGAAAATATAGTATTTCCGTGCACTCACGCATTTTTGCCTCCGGAAGAATGACATTTGCATCGTAAGAAAAAATAAATGACCTACTTAAATCACATTATTATTTGATATGATTGAGAAGCAATGATTTTAGCAGCCGGCGAAATCTAGCGTATGATCCATCCTCTATATATTGACAAACAGTAATATTGTTTTAAGTAGGTACTTCTTAAAACCAATACAGTGAAGTTGACAAGAACACGGTTGATGACTACATCCGGAAAACTTGCTCAAATCGACCTCACTACAGGCATAGATAAGAATAATGACGGCCATTAACTTTCATCACTTCACACACGGAGATATTTCAATATAACCGGATTCCCAGACAATACTTGAAATATACGGGTTAAGAGCGGTTGAAGAATACGTTTTCGCAAGTTATATTACGGTAGCTCTCCGTCAATTTGGTTTTCCATATTGAGTTGCAAAAGCATACTTGTTGTGTAAATTATACACACCTTGGTGTGTCAAAAATGGATAACCCTAAATTTATAAGTTAATTCTGCCTCACTGACTCCAAGACAAAAGTTTAGGTCAGGCAAGATGTTAGGTATTGGGTTTTTCTGCTGAAGCAGCCCGAAACTTTAAATGTGTAATCTGCAGTAGTGTCAATAGTGCCACACTGTGGTAAAGCGAACCGTGGATGTAAGTAACTTGGCAAGATTTTGGAGTAGTGTGGGCCCCACTACTCCAAAACCTTGCCAAGTTATTACACTATACTTGTTTGTGGCAAAATGCGTCGCATATAAACCAGTATATTGTACCAAGAGAAACTTGGCAAGGTTTTGGAGTAGTGGGGCCCGCACTACTCCAAAATCTTGCGTTAGATGCTGTGAACTATAAACAGTTGTGTTGTGACCGCCTCATCGACAATACAAAGACGTGCGTTTATAAACAGAAGGAATATCAGAAAAGGAGAATGAAGCAAAAGATAAGCCCTTTTAAATGCAAAGTATTTCTATAGGTATTTTATATATTATGTTCGTTTGTGAAGGCCAAATCTTGCAAGATGAAATATGGAACTGAATTTTTCATGTTGGTTCAGTACGATGAAAATGCATTTTAATGGGCAGCATAGCCCGAGTCCACATACAAAATTAGCTTCAGATAAAGAAACTCTTTAATTAAGAGCTAAGTCACGTAAATTTGTGTGCACTGTTTGGATGATTTTTTGGATATTCTTATAAATAATTATCTTGGATCGCAAGATTCAATTCAGTGTCTTCCTCTGTTCTAGTCTCCACGACAATTCGTTTAATATAAGCTGACTATCAGATGAAAAAAAAAGATTTTACATGTGGCAATTAGACTGCGCGTGCGAAACGCAAATCTTTTTTTAAATGTTATATTGTTGTCTGAAATGTTTCGCACGTACGAATACGATATATGTAGCTATTGCTGGTAGTGGAATTATTTACTCAGGGATAGTTTTTAACTGTACAAGAAAAAATTCACGGTTTCTTAAACAAAATATACCATACAACATTCTTGTTTCTCATAAACATAAAATAATAATGTGTAATGCACTAAAATATGCATTTCAAATGAAATCAAACTTGGTAAAGTATATTATATTTAATGCGTGAAGTATTATAGCGATTAAATGAATACGTAGCGCATTCTTTACACGCTACAAAAGTTTAATAGCAAATTAATTAGACTAAAGTACTTTTAAAGCACTTATTAAATTTATGAACGATTAAGCGAAGTAGAAAAATAACTAACTGGTAAAACTATTTAAAAAAAAAAAATCGAAGAGTTCGTCTACGAGCTTATCAGTTTCGAAGTGCTCCAGTTGGGATGTCAATATCTTTACTGCATTAGTGAAATGCTTAATAGTTTCCTGTGTCCATGCCTTCTATTATTGTTTGGGAACTAATATCTGTGGAGTTAATTAGTAAATAGGTACATTTTCAGACGTTGGGTTTTACCACAAACAAAAGAATTATTATTAAAATTTTCGGCATTGGACATAGTTAGCATGACAGTCGCGTTCAAAAGTGCAAATCTAAGCGAAAGCAGAAGAAGCGTAAATCATAATGCAGTTGTATGAAATAAAAAAAGTAGAAAATTGTTCCGAATGACTACATCAATTAAAAAAATACCATGTTCCAGTAAAATAAATATTCATGAAACGGCACCATTTGCATGAGTAATTGATAGACGTAAAACATTACTGTGACAGTTTAATCGTGCTAATTGAACAGGTCGACTTTATCTCAGTCCAAGAAAATGTTGAATGCGTGCATGGCGTTTTATACTCTACTTATCTCGAAATGGACATTTAACATTTTTTTATATTCTAATTGATAACTCAAGTAGAGTGGAAGTACAGTCAGCAACTGAAGTCAGCTTGAAAATTCGAAGTTTTATTTGATTTCGTTAAAAATGCACTTTAACAAAAAATCTAGAAATTCTAAATCATAATCATCCTCCAAGAGATTTCCCAGTTACATCCAAAGCTATGCTATAGAGCCCGAAATTCCCTCATGATTTTTGATAAGTTCGTTGGTTTTCTCGAGAGCGATTGTCGTGTGACAATTCGCCCGTTGTTTAATCAGTACACCAACTATACTCCGATTTTTAATTCTAGGCAAGAAAATGACATTTGCAGTGTTGCAGGTTTTTTGTATCAAATAAATAGTGATGTGGTTGAATCGAGTTTTCCAATTATAAGTTAGTCGTGAGTCGAGATTATAATTCTTTTATTAAATATATAAATACAATTTTTATATTAATAAAAATATGTAATTTACGGTAATTAAACAGAAAACATACACAGTAAGTAATTAAATTTATATATTATATAGCGTACCCGCGCGCGGCTCCGCCCGCGTGAATGTTGGCTATCGCCATCAAGTCTTTTTTAAGCTGAGGGACTGCCCGTACTAACTTTCAATGTCTATTCCTTCGCAATCAGTGGTTGCAGCTAAACGTATTCATTTCATCTCAAGTTCTATCAAACCCTTCAAAGTACAGTGCCATGCATCTCGGCCAAAGCCCGTATATCTACCATCATTATCCTTTTTCATTGTCTTCTAGATTTTATGGGGATTAGATAGCTGCTCTGGCCAAAGTATGTGTGACTCGGAAGAGGCCCTTTGAAAAACCCTTTCATCATAGTTGCATTGCACTTTCACATTCGATGCACTATTTCAAATTAGTGAACATTATTTATTTCCGAAAATCAGATTTTTTTTATTATTAAATTCTTGCTACAGACATTGACATTTGACAACCTGATTTAACATTCAAGAAGTTCATGAAAGTAAAGAAAGAGGATATACTAATAAATACCGGTCAGCAGGGTTCCGTACAAAATTGGGTTGAGGGGGATTTCCGCACGACAAAAAAAGGGGGCGAACTTAACTTTGTTGCAGTACTTCTTGTCTTGAATGACAGACATACATTTTTTTTTGGTGAAGTAGGTAACATTTACGCTTTCCGGACTTTTCCCTGTACTTATGTATTTTTCGTGAGCAAAAACCCTGACGGGGTTTTTGCGGGATTTTTGGGGACCCAACGGAGAGGTTGGTATATCGGAGTCCTACCAATGCCTGTGTGATCGAGGAATCTGGTGTGTCCTAGAAAGGATATCCCAGTAACCCCAACCGGTTCCGGCCACCAGCACTGGCGACCTCGACGTGTTATTAGGAATCTAAATCCCAAATCTCCATAAAAAAGCGCGCGTGGAAATATGAAACCCCGCCACCCTGGGTCTGCTTCTGCTAGGGTGACGATTAGCTTCGACCGTCACCCTAGGCCCGCACTCATGGAGGACGGAGATGGTTCTGCGAACTACGCCGCCTGGTGCGCCTTCATCGGCACGGGGGAGTGCTAGATCTCTCCCGTAGCTTTTCCACTACCACACAAAAAGCGGTGGCGTTCCACATACCCTGTATGGTGACCATGGTCGGCACCAGGGACCTCACCATGAGGCTTACCCCACCGATGTCTGCTTCTAGGACATGGCGCCACTCTATCCACTCTGGAGACTCTACCAGTGTTTGAAGAGGTGGTGTGCCCACGGATCAGCCCCGGCAATGGTGGCATTCAAACGTCAGCACCCTGCCTACGCAATGCAGGAACTCACCAAAACTGCCATGCCCATCAGAAAGCCTTGGATAGCTCAGGGTCAAGGGTTAACTTAAACTACGGCGTCTGTAGACCCAAGATGTAGTTCGACTTTAGTCGGTCAAGTCCGATATTACGTCCCTACTGGCCAGAGGAGGGGAGAGATTCGTGGGGATTTCCGCACGAAAAATAAGGTACGGCTTCCTAAAACTCTCCGATTGCGGTGCAGGTGACTCACTAACGTCACCGAAGGTAACTTAACAACCTCCGTCCTCCATGAGTGCAGGCCAGGAGATGGTAGGTCAAGCCACCTATTAGTCGATAGTGAGACCACAGTTTGGATATTACGCTTCGTTTAATGCCAAGCATTATCCGCAACATTCCTTTTATCTAATTCAACTTGATGCCTCTACGTGTTCTTAAGAAAGAGGTCTTGACAGGCAGACAGACGGATAACGAAGAGGGTTTTTTTCCTAATCAGGCACAGAACCCTAAAAATTAATACATTCTATTTACTTTTGAGGAAAAAGAAGTAAAGGATATTACTCTATGAAAATTCAGACGAAGTCAATTTTAGTTCCTGTTGCTATGACAACTATTATAGATGGCGATAAAAACGTTTGCAACATCTAATTTTCTTTTTATTACTAATTTTCCTGAATGAATCATATATTTTTAATTATATTATATGCAATTCGAGGCGGAGACAAATTCAAAAAATCATAGATCATGAAAATCTGTTCAGCCGTTCTTGAGTTCTGGCAAAAACACGTTTTTAGCCCTTTTTAGGGCTTTAGGGTTCGAATTTTAAAAAATCCTTTCTTAGTACACCTCTACGCATCAAAACACACATATTCTGCAAATTTCAAGTCTCTACGACCAGTGGTTTAGGCTGTGCGTTGTCTCTAGGTCAGTCAGGACTTTGAATTATATAGTATAAGATAAAATCAAATTGCTGTTCGTTAGTCTCGCTAAAACTAGAGAACGGCTGGACCGATTTGGCTGAAAATTGATGGGGAGATAGCTTAGAACTAGAAGAAGGACATAGGATACTTTTTATCCTGCCACGGGGACAAAGTATGCCACGGGCGAAGCCGCGGGACACAGCTAGTATTCTATAAAAATATTTCCGTCGTGTAATGTACTAGGCGAGCATAAACTGCAAAGAGGTTCATTCACTGATAAAAATAAAGAATGACTAAAGTATCTAGTCTATTGATTGCTGAACATCACTATTGTAGCGGGTCACCCTTTTTTGTATCAGTGACAATTGCTCTTGTCATTTTCTTGCCTAGAATTAAAAATCGGAGTATAGCAGGAGAGGTTGGTTTGGGCCCCGAAGGTTTTAATAGAGCCCTGTACGCACATCAGATAAGTACCAAATATTGAATTAAATAAATCAATTTAAATTTGAAGGCTTCAAACGATCATTGGAAAACAGTAGTTTTATTTATTTAGAGCAGGTGCATTTTGAAAGCAAAAATATGTTAAGGCACTAACTACACTATCGTTGCTGATTGTACAGCCACAATCTTAAGTAAGTTATTTAGCAAATATTCAAATATTTCATTGATGGCCATCGGATCGGATGTATCCGATACACTGATACCAAAGCACATCACTGACATCACATTAAAGAGATAGTTTGTAACGGTTTGTTCTAATTTATTATAATTAACTATTTTAAATCTACAAAATGATGCAGGACACGCACATTTAAAGCATAGTACCAGAAGTCGCAGACACAGCTAGATCATTCATATAAATGTTTGCATTGAGCCGGAATCGAATCCTCCTCTCTTGACGCAGTAGGTCGAATGCACGACCACTAGGTCACAGAGACCGCTGACAAGTGAAGCTAGTAAAATGCAAAAAGATAAATATTGAAACTAGGTATAACACTAACCCTACTAATATTATAAATGTGGAAGTATGCCTTTAGCTTACCATCAGGCGAGGTGAAGTCTTACTGAAGTGACCGACATAAAAATATCTGAAGATGAGTTAGGCAGTTAGGATGTTTGTTACTCGATCACGCTCCAACGGCTGAACGGATCTACCTGAAATTTGGTATATGGATGGATTATAGTATAGAATAACACATAGGTTATTCTTTATCCATGGAATGAGTTCCCATGGGAAGCGGGAACGGGAACAAAATGCCGAAGCCGCTGGCGACACTAGTATTATACAAGTAACAGACCAGTATTTACTGTCGGTTATTATCTTTCGTGAATCTGTGTTCGACGCGTGTGAACGACAACATAGGAGTGCATCGCATGACTAATCTGCCCTCTTAGCATGCACATAGCGAGCAGAACTTTACCGATAACATAAATCGCATGCATCGCGGCACAAATGACAGACCGCTGTTGTTGCGCTGCTGAATAAGAGAACTTCTATATTCATGTCTATCTGGATTACAATCAGACGTATGTTCCTACTTAAACTATTGAAGCATCTACACAAATAAATAAAATTTAAATGTATGTACGATGAAGTATAACAAAAAAAGTGAGTTTTACTCGTAAAATTTATGTCTGTGTTTGAAAGAGATAAATGATAAACACATTACCACTCCATTGCGTCGCGCAGTCGGGTAAAAATAAGCTCAGGGGCCTTACTCTGACAATCGAACAGGAACGTTTCGGATCAAACGAAAACGGACAATTTGTCAAACAACGACAGCGAAAACGTCAAATGTATTTTGGGAGTAGGAGGTGTACCGATAACGATCGACAACCTCAATGTCAAACGATCGAAGACGGATTCGAAATCCGAAACGAAACACTTTCGGGGTAGGTAGCTAAATGGTCAAAACGTCAAGGGATACGAATATTTTCGTTTTTCGGAGTAAGGCCCCTGGAACGGAATAAGCCGATCAATGCCGGCGAAAGTCCCGTCCAAGGGAATTCCGCCTGCATAATAACTTTTTTGCAATAAAATATTACCTATTATGATTATTCCATAATGAACTTGGATTTTTCAACGGAAGTAGTTACGACACTTACGACCAACAATATTTTGGTTTTTAATTAAACGTTAGGATCCTACCTATTCAGTCAGCAATGAATGAGCGTTGGACTATACTATACTATAGTCAAACACTCACCAACTACTCTATAGTTAGGTACTATTGAGTAGTTAAATAGTAAGGTAGATATATAATTATAAAATGCGTAATTAACACGCATAGTGTCACGTGCGTCACGAAAATAGCGAACTACAAAACACAAGCCACCTCGTATCAAACACATGCATGTTCATTCCCTCACACAGGTATGGAAATTCATACGCTACAGTAACAGAATGGTGCGTTGAATTCTAGCAAATTAGGTAGGTACAACAAACACAGCTATGAGTATATCTGCTTCACCCACTCTTTATAACAAAATATAGGGTGCGAAAGGGACACGCGCAGTTGTTACTGTAACGCGTAGACAGCCGCACATAGGACACCAGAGCGCGTGTCGAGGTTCGAGGCACCGCCATTTTGGAGTCAGTGTAGCGTTCGTGCGAACTTGAAACGACGCGCGTTCTGTAGTGTTGCGCGCTTTAAATAATGGCTACCGCTTTGATAGATGAGTGGACTGAAGAGAAATGTTTAGCGTTGGTACGAGCATACAGAACAAAACCTATACTATGGGACCAAAAGGATCCGTTATTTTTTAAAAAGAATTTAAAGCCGGTAGCTTGGAATGAAATTGGCGATGCTGTGAACATTCCCGCGGATAAATGCAAACACAAGATGATTGTTTTAATGTCGTCATTTAGAAGAGAAAAAGCAAAAATCATTCACGGTATAAGGAAATCCACGGGTGAAACTCATCCAGGTATTTAGTATTCATTATTATACCTAATATTCGTTATTACGTTATTAGTATACCTAATCCTAATCCTACCTACTCCTGGATAATTTAAGATTTACCTACATTTTATTTTTTGTTTGTTCACAGATCTCACTCAACAAGCATATACAAGTACTTGGTTTGCTTTTAAGGAAATGGCATTTTTGTTGGATAAAGAATCTGAAAGAAAACGACAATTAAATGACGTACGTATTTATTGGTAGAACAATACACTTTCACTATAAACTTATCTCCATTTTTTTTACCTACTACCTACTCAGATGGTAGACGAGCACACCTGATGGGAAGCGGTTACACCGTGGCCTATGGACGTGTGCAGCACTAGGGGTGTCACACTCGGGCTACCGACTTTGGAGGGGAGAGCTACCCTACTTACCGCCTAGAACTCAATACAATGGCTATTATAGCCGGGGTCTTCTGTAGGGCGACGGTGCTACCCCAGTCGGACTGCTCAATTCGAACGGGAGATACCGTCGTGTCCTACCTCCATAAAACTTTGGCCGTGTGTACATAATACATTCGTTAGTTTAGATTTAGAATATTACCTATTCATTTCAGGACTCTGAAGAAGAGGATGTCGAGCTTCCCACTATCAAGCGTACTTTACTAAGTCATCACTTAGAAATACCAGCAAAAAGAGCTAGACCTAGGATATCTATGCAAAATGAATGTATACAAAAACCAGTTCACGAAGGACGGGAAGAACCTGAAATTTCTCGAATTTCACCGATTCAATCGGCACCAGGGCTTAGTCAAACTACGCAGGAAAGAGACGAAGAAATCAAATCTTTCACATCATTTATAGGTAACAAAATGAAGAAATACTCTGACACCACCAAAAACGCCGTACAGCAAGCCATATGTGATATAATATTCAGAGCAGATCAAAACTGTTACGAAAACACGTGTTTTGAAAAATTCGATATTATAGATGACACATCAGAAAAACATGTATTAGAAGATGGAACAATTATTAAAATACAGAACCCTACGGATAGTGATTAATTAATTATTTATAGAATAAGTAGCAGTATCTAGTCAATAAGTTGGATCACAAAAATACAGTACTTACATATTTGTTTAAATCTTAACGGCATTTTTTATTCGCTTACCATAAAAGGGAACGAAATTTAACACCCCTACAATGATCGAGTTCGTAAGGGCGATACCATAAAAGTACCTATATTAAATACCCGCACACTGATGCACATCACCAGTATCGTTGCACAGCGAGATTTTAAACGGTTCGATTCCGAGGTAACCATTTCGACGTGCCCTTGACTAATTAGAATACGAATACCCATGCCTGTATGTATATATTATATCCCGGAAGGGTTAGTAGCAGAAGTGTAAGTACCTATAATGTTTTTTTATACAACTTAGGTGGCAGACAAGCACAGACAAGCCCACTTAATGAGAAACGGTCACCGTGGCATATGGACGTGTGCAACGTTAGTTGGACCCTGGTGAGGTTGGAGGAGACGCAGAAGCCCTTGTTCTTTTACATCGCCGGTAACCACGTATTTCTTGTGGTTAAGGTATCTATTCATGAATAATAATTAAATACGCTACACCTATAAAGCATAAATAAACATTATGTATACTAATACAACAGGTGATTCCTATTCAAAATCTATTCAAATCAATATTCAATGTAACGGACATCCTATGAATAGGTATTAATGACAGATTATGTTGCCATCAACGGCAAGTAATCAATTGTAAACTGTAAGCAATTTTAATTGCAAATAAATACGTGCGAACACTTCAATAGAACAATTATAATAACAATTTCATATTAGTCAAAGCGCAACGCCTTTAAGTAGATGATTCGCACGCAGTTCGCAATAAGTTACTAGCCTGGCTCTCCTAAACCTAGAAAGTTGAAGTTTTGGCAGTTTATGCATTTTATGTTGTAAGCTTGCCCTAAGGAAAGATTTTAAAATATCAATGTTATTTGACGGATAAATCTTTCAATCTTGAATAAAAAGTACCTTCAGTTACAAGCGCTAAAAGATTGCCAAAGATGTCTAATCCGAAAGGATAAGGAAGGATGAGGAGTTGAATAAATAACAGTCACCTCTGTATTCAATATAAAGGGGTTTCCTGGAGGGTTAAACGGAAGTAAGACATAAAAGCACCCACAGTTTGCTGAATAGGTTGTTAGCACTCGATATGATAGGGGAAACTATTGCGATAGAAGGGACTTATGGCCAGGTGCTTTGTAACGCAACGACTTTTTTTAAATAATGTGACAACGCAGTTATTACTATTAACTTAATACAGCTTTTAAGTCCTAAAAAATAGTTAATCCAATATGACTTGATCATATATTATATTATGTTTGGAGGTCAGGGAAAACATCAAAATATTTTATTTAAATTAAGTTTTAAAAGTCGCATGTCGCAGGCAGCCGTGTTGTTCATTTGTCGCGAAATCGCAATCATGGAATTCAATGTGAAAACAATAAATCTACTGTTAAAACCAG
Source organism: Lithosia quadra (assembly GCA_963576445.1). Classification (NCBI taxonomy): domain Eukaryota; kingdom Metazoa; phylum Arthropoda; class Insecta; order Lepidoptera; family Erebidae; genus Lithosia; species Lithosia quadra. Next base: position 3,236,384 of record OY754882.1, read on the forward strand.
TTAAAACAGTAGGATTGGTAACACTGATTATGCGTTTGACAATTTTAAACGGTGTTGTTTGATCAATGCTACGTTGGTAGGTATTAACAAGCTGCTGTTAAAAAAAAACTTTTAAAAAACAAGCTTCTATTATGTACAGTATTGCATTATATATTGTACTACTATTGACTTATTATATTGTATGCCAAATTTCAGCTCAATCGGATAGCCAGAAGTGGTCGAAAAATGGTTTGCAAGTACAGACAACGGGACAGGTGAAACTAAATAAAAGCTTGTAAAATAGTAAACTTCAGAAAATATGTGGGTTTTGTTGTGGTTTTGTCTGAATGTAGGTAGATAACATTTTAATAAGTAAATAGGTATGTACTTATTTATGGAAAGTTAGTACCTTTTGATATAAAGATAAGCATTAACATAATTATTATATTAATCTAATACGTATAGGTACTCAGACTAACAGAACAATCTGAGTACCAACGTATAAATAAAATTTACATCGTTTCATGGTCTTCAATCTTCAACCCTTCTTTATGGCCGATAAATACTTAAGACATTAATATGACACGAGGGACAGGCCTTTTAATTGCCTCGGTTGCCTCCCGAAGCGTTGAAACGCTCAGGATAATAACTAGATAGGTAAGTACCTACTAAATGGCCACCCATTGATTTAAATATACAAGTTGACTTAATTACATTACTTTTAAAAATATAAGTTACTTACTATATTTAAATTACAAAAAGAGACCATTGAAAAAATTAAAAAAAACCTATCGAAACTGCAAGTCAAAATGGAATTGTTGTAAGTACCTATATCCCTCTGGCTTTTTGCATTACGGTTGAGAAAAAATGAACTTTGGAATAATAACACAGTTATTTAAACATCGACACTCGCGCGGCAATTTACTAGAACATTTTCATTAATAGCACCTGTATTCTGTTATTGTTGTCTACGGTCTACGCTATAATACCACTACTCGCGATATACCTATTTTACTTCGACTTCTTGCATTCGATCTATAGACCCAATAAATAGATCTCTTTATTTCATTTTTTTTCTATATAGCAGTTAGTTAGGTAAATATGCAAAATTACCACGGCATGCGTCAATAACGCGCGTCACGAAACTCACGAACAACACAACGCAAGACTCGTCGTATAAAACAAATCATGTTCATTCACGAACACACACAGGTATAGAATGATATTCATACGCTACAGTAACAAGTACGTTTACCATTCTAGTAAAATACAATGAAAAAAGCTACATCTGCTTCACTCACTCTTCATAACGAAAACATCGGGTGCGAAAGAGACACTCGTAGTTGTTATGTTACTGTAACGCGTCGACAGCTACACACAAAGTGCGCGAGCGCGTGTTGGGTTTAGGCCGCCATTTTGAGTTCAGTGTAGCGTTCATGCGAACTTGAAACGACGCGCCTTCTGTTACTGTTGTGTTGCGCGTTTTAAATAATGGCCACCGCTGTTATAGATGAGTGGACAGAAGAGAAATGCTTGGAGTTGATACGAGCATACAGAACGAAACCTATACTATGGGACCAAAAGGATCCGTTATTTTTTAAAAAGAATTTAAAGCCCGTAGCTTGGAATGAAATTGGCGAAGCTGTGAACATTCCCGCGGATCAATGCAAACATAAGATGATTATTTTAATGTCATCGTTTAGAAGAGAAAAATCAAAAATCATACACGGTATACGGAAATCGACGGGTGAAACACATCCAGGTAATACCTACCTACTTAAGTATTCATTATTATACCCACCTAAATGTTTATTTTATCTTGGTTTGTGGAGATTCGCTATTCGTATTATAATTATGTGCCTGTATAATTTAAGATACTTAGGTAGGTACCTACCTATAACTTTATTGTTTTGTTTGTTCACAGATGTATCTCAACAAGCATATAAAAGTACTTGGTTTGCTTTTAAGGAAATGTCATTTTTGTTGGATAAAGAATCTGAAAGAAAACGACAATTAAATGACGTACGTATACCTACACATTTTAATTGTTGACATGTACCTACCTGCTACCTAGAAGTACGTACACACGGCCGGTTTATTGTCTTTAGATACATTTTACTGTTAGATACAGTTTTTATCCCCACTTTCGTTACCGTTTCATACACATTTTGGAAACTCAAGTAGGTACCTAATTTTTCCTCTTAGATACATTTTTTGGTACACATATGTACGTACAACAATATTATATTTATTTTTAATTCTCTTCATCAAACAACAGAATTTCATTTGGTTAATGTCTATGTTTATGTTTCATTTTTTTAAATTATTTAAGTACCTAAATAAAATTCAACTGTATTTGACTGAACTTAACAAAAGTGCATCAAACGAGGACGAAAGCGGGTAGGTAATTATTTAAAAAAGTGTAGGTAAGGAAGAATAGCAGAAGAATAAACCACACGGCCAATGAGATAACAATATGTGAAGGTGTATTTACATAATAAACACATCTATAGGTACTTTTAGATATTATAATTGTAAGGTAACTGTGTCTGTACATTGTAGATATTTAAAAAAATACTTGGGTTATGTTATATGAACGATTCTGAATACGAAAATATGTCTTTTTGGAATTCTGGCCTGTTTGTCTCTTTGTGCGCGATGGACGTAAAACTACTGAACGGATTTTGATGCGGTTTTTTTGTTTGAAAGGTCTTGGTCAGACTTAGACTTTTAGGCATGTTTGATCAAAATCGGATGAATAGAACCGGAAATATAGTCAAACAATGGAAACCGGTATCTATGTAGGCAGAGCCGCGGGCGTAGGCTAGTTACATAAAAATGAGTAATTTAGAATATAATCTAATAATTTCAGGACTCAGAAGAAGAAGATGATGGACACTCCACTATCAAGCGTACTTTACTAAGTCATCACTTAGACCTATCAGCAAAAAGAAGTAGGCCCAAGATATCTATGAAAGGTGAATGTATACAAAAACCGGTTCATGCAGAACGGGAAGAACTTGAAATTTCTCGAATTTCGCCGATTCAACCGGCACCAGGGCCTAGTCAAACTACGCAGGAAAGAGACGAAGAAATCAAATCTTTCACATCATTTATAGGTAACAAAATGAAGAAATACTCTGACACGACCAAAAACGCCGTACAGCAAGCCATATGTGATATAATATTCAGAGCAGATCAAAACTGTTACGAAAACACGTGTTTTGAAAAATTTAACATTATAGATGACACATCAGAAAAACATGTACTTGAAGATGGAACAATTATTAAAATACAAAACCATTTGGATAGTGATTAATTAATTAATTATATTATGAAATGAAATGAATATTTTTTTTATTTTCAGGTAACAACCCATCCTTGCAATTAGATACCCAATTTTTTAATATATAAATCCTTGCCAAAGTAATATACCTATACAGGGTTATTTGTAATTACCTAGCATCCTCGCAGGGGTAGATAGCTGACATCATAACTGACCATTTTTGTTCTACGACTTTTTATAATTCGTTAAATTACTCTACCGACGAGTTTGTTTACCTAATTTTGACGATGCGCGTAAACTACGGTGGCGGCGCACGTAGAGTTAATAACTTTTAGACGCAAAACTAAACTAATATTTATGTATGTATGAAAATAAAATTTAACGAATTATAAAAAGTCGTAGAACAAAAATGGTCAGTTATGATGTCACCTATCTACCCCTGCGAGGATGCTAGTTAATTACAAATAACCCTGTATAATATGTTTCCCAGAAGGAGTAGGTGCGAAAATATAAGAACATAAATAATGATCTTGTTATCATATTATTTAGCTCGTATGTGTTAAGAAGTATAGTCTTTCGGGTATATTTCATGAGCCCGCCGCGCCTCAACCGGTATGCGTTGGGCCCTATTCTTCAGTTATATAGGTACCTCAAAACGACACATAGGAAGAATGGGATGGATCTAGTTTTTTATACATTGTCGGTAACCACGTGTACAAATAATGAACAGCCGACTATGTTGATTATAGTCTTTTAAAAAAAAATTAATGACAGTTACAGAGACAACCACACCTAAATAGATGAGTGATACCAGCTTGACATAGGCTGACGTGTGTGTGCGCGTTACAAAGTCTTATTGGCTCTAAATTAAGTATACTAATTTGCTATTGTACAAATAAAGTGCGTTGTTAATATTTATAATGTAGTCACGGTTGCAACTGGCCGCAGTTTGACATCCACTCCATTTTGAACACAAACACTTTTCCATTTTGAGCTTTCATATTCAAAAGATATGCATGCAACAAAACACCGCGCGCGGTGATCTTATACTATATAATTCAAAGTCCTGACTGACCTAGAGACAACGCACAGCCTAAACCGCTGGTCGTAGATACTTGAAATTTGCAGAATATGTGTGTTTTGATGCGTAGAGGTGTACTAAGAAAGGAATTTTTAAAATTCGAACCCTAAAGCCCTAAAAAGGGCTAAAAACGTGCTTTTGCCAGAATTCAAGAACGGCTGAACAGATTTTCATGATCTATGATTTTTTGGATTTGTCTCCGCCTCGAATAGCATATAACATAATTAAAAATATATGATTCATTCAGGAAATTTAGTAATAAAAAGAAAATTAGATGTTGCAAACGTTTTTATCGCCATCTATAATAGTTGTCATAGCAACAGGAACTAAAATTGACTTTGTCTAAATTTTCATAGAGTAGTATCCTTTACTTCTTTTTCCTCAAAAGTAAATAGAATGTATTAATTTTTAGGGTTCTGTGCCTGATTAGAAAAAAAAACCTTATCTCTTCGTTATCCGTCTGCCTGTCTGTCAAGACCTCTTTCATAAGAACACGTAGAGGCATCAAGTTGAATTAGATAAAAGGAATGTTACGGATAATGCTTGGCATTACACGAAGCGTAATATCCAAACTGTGGTCTCACTATCGACTAATAGGTGGCTTGACCTACCATCTCCTGGCCTGCACTCATGGAGGACGGAGGTCGTTTAGTTACCTTCGGCGACGTTAGTGAGTCACCTGCACCGCAATCGGAGAGTTTTAGGAAGCCGTACCTTATTTTTCGTGCGGAAATCCCCACGAATCTCTCCCCTCCTCTGGCCAGTAGGGACGTAATATCGGACTTGACCGACTAAAGTCGAACTCCATCTTGGGTCTACAGACGCTGAAGTTTAAGGTAACCCTTGACCCTGAGCTATCCAAGGCTTACTTATGGGCATGGCTGTTTTGGTGAGTTCCTGCATTGCGTAGGCAGGGTGCTGACGTTTGAATGCCACCATTGCCGGGGCTGATCCGTGGGCACACCACCTCTTCATACACTGGTAGAGTCTCCAGTGTGGATAGAGTGGCGCCATGTCCTAGAAGCAGATGTCGGTGGGGTAAGCCTCATGGTGAGGTCCCTGGTGCCGACCATGGTCACCATAGAGAGTATGTGGAACGCCACCACTTTTTTTGCGAGGCAGTAATGCGCGCAGAAGTGGTGGTGGAAAAGCTACGGGAGAGATCTAGCACTCCCGGAAAACTCCCTAGAAGACACACCGGGCGGCGTAGTTCACAGATCCATCTCCGTCCTCCATGAGTGAGGGCCTAGGGTGACGGTTGAGGCTAACCGTCACCCTAGCAGAAGCAGACCTAGGGTGGCAGGGTGTTATATTTCCACGTGCGCTTTTTTATAGAGATGGGGGATTTAGATTCCTAATAACACGTCGAAGTCGCCAGAGCTGGTGGCCGGAACCGGTTGGCGTTTCTGGGATATCCTTTCTAGGACACACCAGATTCCTCGATCACACAGGCATTGGTAGGACTCCGACATACCAACCTCTCCGTTGGCTCCGTAGAGGTGAAGCCCGACGGGGTTTTTGCGCACGAAAAAAAGGGGTATTTCCCTTTGGGCTAGAATCCAGATATTTTGCAGAAAGTAAAATCTTATAGCATAAGTATAGGGAAAAGTTCGGAAAGCATAAATATTACCTACTTCACCAAAAAAAAATTGGAACCCTGCGTGCACGAGCCCAATTTGCACTTGACCGGTATTTATTAGTATAAGTATCCTCTTTCTTTATTTCATGAACTTCTTGAATGTTAAATCAGGTTGTCAAATGTCAATGTCTGTAGCAAGATTTTAATAATAAAAAAATCAGATTTTCGGAAATAAATAATGTTCACTAATTTGAAATAGTGCATCGAATGTGAAAGTGCAATGCAACTATGATGAAAGGGTTTTTCAAAGGGCCTCTTCCGAGTCACGCATACTTTGACCAGAGCAGCTATCTAATCCCCATAAAATCTTGAAGACAATGAAAAAGGATAACGATGGTAAATAAACGGGCTTTGGCCGCGATGCATGTCACTGTGCTTTGAAGGGTTTGATAGAACTTGAGATGAAATGAATACGTTTAGCTGCAACCACTGATTGCGAAGGAATAGACATTGAAAGTTAGTACAGGCAGTCCCTCAGCTTAAAAAAGACTTGATGGCGATAGCCAACATTCACGCGGGCGGAGCCGCGCGCGGGTACGCTAGTAATAATATATTTGAATAAGATAAGATTTCTATACCTGGTATGTGTGTTGAGTACATATTTTGACATATAAGGGGATTGTCAGTAGGTACGAATTTAGGGCGCCCAGCTGGGCCACTAGCACTTGCATATTTTTTGTTTGTTTGCGAACAGGTTATCTTTTTATTTGCTCGTTACCAATATTATAGAGTTTAAATATTGAATTACAATATGTACACCGATAGGGAGAGCGATTACTATGTATATGATTCCGGTAGTACGATTCCCAGGTTGAGTTATACGTAACTTTGAATTTGGTTGATCGCGTCAATTCAGTTGACATTGTTTCATTTTTAGGAATCATGTGCAGGTGAGACCAAGAAAAGAAGTTCCGAACCGCTTGGTCCGGAATAGTATTGCTTGTACCGTACTTATGTGAGTGATACTGCAGTCCAACACGTCCTGTTCTGGATTATTACTGTTAGATATTTTCCAAGATCAGCAAGGACTTTGGAAAGCGTGCGACAAAAATCTCGAACAACTTGTGAAACTTGAAAAATGTATGCATTTACTAACTGTATTAACTAAATCGTCAACTGTCCTGCCCCAGAGCATGGCGCCAAGTTTCACATTGTGTGTTTTGTCTATTGACTGACTGACTTGACTGATTATTATTGACCTTTTTCGGATATATAAAGACGTGAATACATACATAACCTTAATTTGGTTTCTGGTAGCCCTACGTGAGGCCCGTGTAGGTTTACCAACAATGACTTCTTAGATTCAACATAATGAACAATCTGTATATTTATGACTTATGTGATCCGGGGTCCCCTTTTGTTGGTAGTTACGGAAATAGAACATCGAACCGAATGTCCTGTAGCGAACCATTTGGGAGCGTTCCACGTCCCCTCATTACTTAGTCCCGCATTCAAGTTACGCGGGTCATTAAACAATTTCAATGGGACTTTGAAACGTGGTTTCGCACAGATGTAATGTTTCTGGATGCGGTACTCTATTTAATTATGGGAGTGATATAGTGAACTGTTTGATACTAGGTAGTCATGGTTACGTGTGTCTACATTATCTTGATTTCTCTTTTATATGTATTACTGTTAAATTATTATCATTACCATTGTGAATAAGTCTACCTATACAAGACCACAGACCTAATTAGAAACATACCTTTATACCTATCAACAATGGGTAGGGCTAGGCAGAGGTATTACTGATACCCATAATGCGATAACTAGGTTTTGCCGTTCCTCTAGGCCTCTAGGTTATTATTAAGTGGGATCCAATGCATTTTCATGTAGTAAATACGATGAATCTGATCTCTGAACAGGTGCTCTGTTAGATAAGAGGAAACGGTACAGCGGAAAAGAAAAGAAAATAATTATATACTTGAATATAAAATACAAAAATGATGTAAAATACCTTCAATTTTCTATATAAAATCATGTTCTATCGTTTTTCTTTCAAAAGGCACCAATTTGCCAATTTCAACAAGGCTTTGCACTAAGTCGAAGATACAAAATAAAATGTTGTATAAATTTCAATAACTTGTTAAAGTGAAGTATAATAAACACACGGTTTAATATATTCAGAGACGAGACGACGCCCTTCAACGTGTGCCTTGCCCATAACATTATGGAGAGTTGTCGTGCACTTTACGAGAAACGAGGTTACATTTATTTTTGGTTTATGCTTATAACATCCACCTAGTACACTGTATATCACCATGACCAAAACCAAATCTACAGTGCCATGTATTGACAGTTAGTTACTCTTCGAAACACTGGTATCGACAAATTTCGTAAATTAGCTGAGTTAGAATGTGAGATACCTACACACTGTTGTTTAGTGGTAGTTGTGTAAGGTCTCACTCATTATGATTTATCAACACCATCTAGATCATAATTAGATTGCTAAACATAGGCGTCTATAACTGGTGGTCTTATGGCGCTTTCATCCAATGAATCTCTATGACTCAGTTTGAAGAACAGTTACAAGTACTTTAATCAATAAATAAATAGCCTACCGCAGTTCAATTCTGGATATTTTCCTCTCTCAATGTGCATCATACCTCCCGATCTTCTGCCTTCCGCATCCAGTCTTCACTAGTACGAGTATCTACTTACTTAAAATTAATTATTAATAATAATTCTCATCCTATATCCAATAATGAAATCCTTGACTATCGAAACAGTAATATATCTGACATATGATAGGATAAGGTCAGCTCGGGGTCAGATAATGAGTTCCTCTTTTTATTAGACATACCCATTGGCTACAATTATATTGATAAATTGAAGACCGTATAGGATCGTAATAAGCGTTTTTTGTCAGCAGAGCAAGACCAATAAGAGCTAATAAAGAGAATTACCTCGTCACATAAAATACATTTCTTTAAAATGTAAGTGGTCAGATCGCAGACGTAATATTTCCGCAGGGAGTTCAATCTCGACAAAAATCTACAACAATCCAGTTACCGACAGGACACACCCAGTCTTGAAGACGTACCTAAAGGCGACGTGCACGATCTTCATTACACGCACAAATGACCCTTGTCGTAAAGGTCACGAAGTGAACGAGTAATGAAAACTGTCTTGAGCTCTAACAAATGTAGCTTATCGTGACATCAAATCACCCACGCATCATAGCATCACAATGTCGACAATTGGCTCAAGGAATTGGGTCTTTGGGGACACGTATTTTACTTGAATTGTTTGTGTATTTTATCTATAGTAAGAATCTTAACTTGTGAGACGTTCTTGGAACTCATTTCAATTATATATACACTGTTAAAATAGCTGAATAGATCCAACAAAATATTAATTATGGTTAGAGCAACAATGTTGATAAGGTCTAGGTCAAAATTCTGATACAAAGACTGCTTTTTATTAAGCATGTCGTATGAAGATTCACTCTGGTACCGTTAACACAGTTACTTTTATGCATACCTACTCTTGACAAGGGTACAAAAATCAATATTCAAATTTTAATTAAAAGGAATCTTGAAAGAACGCGTTTTATTTGATTTATTGCATTAAATATTTATTACCATGGCCCATGGGTATGTCTGAAAATGTTATCTAAAGTTAGATTTACAGGACATCTAGTGTTTCGAAATCACAAGATTTACGTGTTCTGGGATTGTCGTTCAAGACTAGAGACACACTTGTCGAAACTGTAATGTGAAAGTGGGTGAACTATTTACTTTAAGAGATTGCTATGTACATATTGCACATGCAACGAATCTGGATTTACTGTAGTAACAACGCTTTTCTGTAATTGTCTTTACACGGTTATTCGCAGAGAACATCCCCATTTCCCTGTCGTTGTCTTCGAATGCAAATTTGATCGATGATCGTGTTTAAGTGAGTGAACTAAGCACTCACAATCGAATAAGTCAACGCCATTTCACCATTATGTCATGGTCTGATATACCAACATTAATGTTAGACGTCAAATGTAATAATGGTATAATTTGTCGTTATTATTTTACGACGCGGAATCAAGGGCGGAGCACTGTCGGTCATCTATCATAATTTATGACTCAGCAAAACAAAGCACGAACTGTTTATATAATGTTGGACAGTAGGCAATAACTATTGTCTTATTGCTCATAAGTTGCGTGTCGAGAAACTAGACGATGCATTCATTAATAGATTACTCATAAATAATGATCCAGTGAAGCTTAGTGTTAATAAAAGTAGTATTAACAAAGATGATTTAAGGTGTCAATACAAGGAAGTAAACCATTTAATTTAAGTAGATCACAATAAAAGGCTTTAGTAATGCTGTAAGCGCATTTTCCATCCATGTGAGTGGGATCAACTGTGGACACAGCCCAGCTATAGTAAAACTCGTAACTATCCGATCCAAGTTGTAGGATTCCTTGTCCTGGTGTAGAAAATTCTCTCCAGTGACATCTTTGTCCATTTGCACAGCCAACGCAACACCTCTTACCGTTTTCTAGTGATTCTGGACGACAAGTTGCTGTCGTTTCGACATTAACAAATAAAATTAAAGTTGTAAGTATATACTTTATTTGTGCTCTATCTAATACCGTATAAGCTCTGAAAACGCATTTACTAATGATTTACGAGTATCTTCATTCGTTATTAAGTAATGAGCGTTAAAATTGTGTGTACAATTTAAATTGCATGACGATTGTTATTCATTAGCGATTTTAGGTCGAGTCATAAAGAATTCAACTTCGAATTAATTCAGAACTGTTTTTTTAACTCTCATAGACAAACTGAGATTGGTTAGTTGCAAATTATTAAAATTTTCTACAAGAATATTTAAAAAAGTATGTATTCATATGGTACGGTAATCACAGGTGTTTTACTATATTTAATTTTCATTCTCCTTTGTTCCTGGTAGCATCAAGGAGAAGCCACACCGGAAGCTTTTTCACAATCAATGATAGCCTTAGTTTATTTTGGTAAGTATTGATGATAGCAAGCGAAAGTGGGTAGTTTAGGGCCCTCAATCGCGTGATACCAGAATCGCAAGGATAGGTATTAGATTAAATACTAGATAGTATACCTACGTTATTATAAATGTCAGGTCAGTATGTGCCATGACAAGCTAGTAGGAATATTTAATCGTATCTGAAATAACCTCATCTATATCATTACTCTATACTAATATTATAAAGAGGTAAAGTTTGTGTGTTTGTATATTTGCTAAATTGTAAGGGGTCTCGGGATTTACTGAGCCGATTTTAAAAAATCTTTCACCAATAGAAAGCCATGTCATTCGTGAGTGTCATAGGCTATATATTTTATTGGAAAACTGGAATTTACACCCGGGCGAAGCCGGGTCCCAGGTCGCCAGTTAAAAACATAAAGCAATAACATCCATCTAAATAACGTGTGCATTAAAGTTTGAAGAAAGCTGAGGCTTATTAAATATTGCAAGATAGTTAGAAACACGGGTGTAGTATTAAGGTCCAGGTGGGATTACGTTAACGAGCTCATAATAGGATTACGTACGTCGATGTGTCCCAGTTTAGACGACGCGGCTCACCGGTACCACTCAACTCAACCCACAACCGTGGGATGCCTGTGACAATATAATGATTGTGTATTTATCTGTACACTATACGCTAATTTCAACGCTGTCTACTGGTATTCGTCCGTCAGCCTCGAAGTTTGGCATGATTATAGATAAGGGCTGAGATCAGAAGGTTCCTGCCGCCCTAGATACAAAATTATGCTTGTGTGCTGTGTATTTGCGAGTTTGTGTGTTTGTTTCTGAACGGATTTGAAAGAAAGTTATTCCAGATTAGTAGGTAGGTATTTGCATAGATTGCTCTTTACACCTTGAAATAACTGTGGGTTATGACGACAGTGATCATCACATTAAAAGTTTTAGTACAACGTCGCCGCCGGTCTCGAAATAGCGTTTCGAATTCCATCAATCTATTTGCTGACGTAAACTCACGCTTAATTGAGGCAAATAGCTCGGTTCGTAATTTTTATGCTACTAACTAGTTAAACAAATATACGAGCTTCCTGATGGTCAGCTGTTAACATAGGCAATAAACTGTTGCATCATCGGAGTTAACTCGTGTGTTGCTAAATAAACCGAATATACACACGGTGCGGTGCGAGAAGCAAATAGAAATGTGAACACATTAACAGAAAACAGCATAAACCTTATAGAGGTTCACTGTATTGTATAGATTACAAATATGCTAATTTAAGAGGAAGTACCTTTACGTAAATATGGAAACTAGTGTCATCTAACTTTCACATAATTATCATAGGTACAAACAGAGATCAGGTCTAAAGGGTAATGTCAGGTAGCAGCCAACAAGTGTTTTGTTAACCTACTCGGCTAACATTTAACCAAGGGCCCCTCTGGTGTACTTCCTCTTGATTTCATATTTCATGTCAGTCAGTCAAAATGGCCATCTCGACAAATTAGGTAGGCACGCGGGACTGAAAAATATCACATCCCACTTCAGGAATTTACAGGCGTATGTATGATAAACGCCAAAACGCCATAACATTGTTATAACAACTTTTCAAATTCGTACCATCACAACAATGATTGAATGTGATTTATCTTGATCAATAAACATTGTGTCAATATTGTGATAGAAGGTGAAAGCTCCTGAATCAGTTACCAGCTGACGACAAATTTGTCTACGAGTATAATATATTTTCAATTCACATCACGCAGAGTAATTGAAAGAACCAGCAGCGCGATCATAGCCCGCGTGGCATTTCACTCGGCCGTGACTCACGAATTAGAGCTTAGTCGAGATCGTAATTATGCTAGAGATATTTCGTGCACACCCACTCACCCAGACATGGCTAGATAACAAACGCATCGCAGAACTCGCCCCTAATTTAATCACAGCTCAAATTAAGGTCAATAACGAAGAATTCTGTGTTGCAAAGTCGAAAGTCCATGATTTTGCTTTACACGCAAAGAACTGACGCAGCGTAATACAATCACAGTAAAACTACTTATTTACGTACTGACACCACGTTTTTAAAAGACGTGATTTAAATTCGATTAGAAGGAAAGATAAAAAAAAAACTTTGTCATGTGGTATGAACTGTCAAAACATTTTTGTTTTGACCTATGCTTCGTGAAGTTATCAGACATACTTTGATTCAGTTTCAATAGATCTTGAAAAATCAAAGTTTGCATAAGCTTTGAAGTAACACGTTTTATGAACACAATTTGCCTGAATCAGACCCCACAACCCCAGCTTCGTACGAGAAAATTTCGTAAATAATATTCTGTAACTTGATGCGCTGTACGCCACCTACCGTGTTCAGTAATTGTACTACGCCTATAAACTACGTGCAAAGTGTAACCAATAAGTTTAACAGTTTTATCGCCACCAGATTACTAATAAAAAACGATTAAACATTGATTTTCATAATCCTGTGGCCGTGGTGGTAACTTTTCGATACATATAATAAATAAATATTTTAGAGCGTTCCACACAGTGCTATCTAGACTAAACTGAAATTAAGCACAGCTTAAATAGTTTGTATTATGGAATCCAGAATGAGAATAATATAGAAACTTCTATTTTTATAAAAATAAAAATATTAAACTAAGAAACATCCAGATCAATACAAACATATGAAATGCATGTATTCAGTTCCATTAGCCTAGCGTTAGACTTAGCAGTCGAACGTCCTACTGTTATCCCGCAGAGGTCGACATCGTCACAAAGTATGCATAAACACTTAGATAAAAATACAACCATTTACAAAAATCGTTCGATCACAAACATACAGATGGTGCAATTTTATATAATTATATTATATATATTACCTATATAGAAGATTGTATGATTTTACGTAAATAACCAATACATTTTGCCAAAGATGCGAAAAATAAATCTCGAGATAAAATCTTAGCAATGTACTTAATATTTAAAAGTCGTAAAAACAAGAAAGAAGCCGATGAAATTTGTATGAGTTAGTGCACGTGGCTGGTAAAAATAAACCAGAATTTAAATATGAGTATGCCAATCAAAAAGTACTTAAAGCATTCATATACGATATGACACACAGCTAAGCGTTAGGCTTATGAGCTCGGTCCATGCGTCATTAAAACTAGATATGAAGTAGAGATTAGTTTAGAAAGTGTAGTGCCTCGAACAATGGGCAGAAGTGGAGCAGGCAGCGACAGTGTTGCTCTCCAATTAACAAGATAAAGTGAATTGAGAGAAACAGCCGCTGAGCACAAATCTCAAAGTAATAATGAGGAGTTAGAAAGGTAACAATCGGTAGATGCCATCTATGATATAATGTGACGCGTAGGATGAACTGGCTAGTCCTTTAATACTACTTTGTGTGTGTGCCTTTGAAACGCCATAATATCAGATAAGACTTACATTCATAGGAGCGACACGTGTGGGTAGCAGAATTTATCTGTATAAGAATATCGACATGTAGAAAAATTTAATTTCGTTTGTTTATGCTCGAAAACGAAAATATTTATTTTCAGTAAATTAAATATTATTTTATTCAAAGATATGGATAGAGCATATATTTGACTAATACTCGTATAATGTGTTTGCAGGCAACATGGAATGTTGTATTCATTTAAACCACGTGTCAAGGATCAAGCAAAAATGCAATTTTATATGATTAGATTATTTGAATCTCATTTGGAAGTGTCCGATATTATCTTTATACTGGAAAATAATTTTAATAAGCAATGAGCATCCTATTAAAACAGCTAGTTAAGATAAAAGTGATATGCATAATTGAAAATGGAATGTTATCCGAAATTGCAGTCCGTAGAACAACATATTGTTATACAGTTGGTAGACCGTTTGCTGGCATTTTGTTAGAGGCGCGCCCGCGCCGCGGTTATTCAACGTTATGCGCCTGTGCCTCGGTGCACCGCCCTAATTATTTTCGGGCATGACTGCCTGACTTTGAGCGACCCTCCCTGTATTGTGTCCGACCGGATAGGTACTTGTACTTACGTGTACGTTTATCATTTACGCTTTTACAAGGTACTCGAACACTACAACACGGTATACATTTATGTATAATAAATAAATAGATATGAGACAGTATTTAATCCAATATGCGTACACAACAGCTGTTCAACAATCGTAGATTTTGTTATATTCATGAATTATTTCGACCGGAAACTGTATAAAATACTAAACATATAAATGACACAAAATGAACTTTTTTAAAGAGTTAGGTATCTCATTTAAATAGGTCACCGAACTAGATGCTCAAGCTATTTGAAGAGTACTACGAGTAATAATCTTACTGCCCACGTTGTTTTGCGGATGTCTTTTTTTAACAATTTGAAAGAAGCCAAAGAAAAGTGGCATCCTAATAAGAGACAGTATCGTGGTTATTATATTTTGGCAACCAGTCCGATTTTAAAGCGGGCTTTTTATACATTCTACAGAAACAAACGACCATGTGTCAAGGAAAAATTATGATGCATAATTTGTTAATTTCTTTAGAAAATTTGAATTTAAATATATTTTAAGTTCATTTAAGTGCATAAAAACAAGTACGTATAATAAGGTTAATGAGGATCAGTCACATAACAGAACTTTTAATTTTTAATTAATGAAACGTATGCGCTACAAATTTCTAAGCATTTTGTTTTTTAAATGATTAAAATCCGACAAGAAATGACGAAGTTATCGAAGATTTAAAAACGGCTATTTTAAAACGCACACTCTCGCTGGATTTTTGTCGATGACGTCACCTTCTAATTAGAAATAAATATACACGTATATCAGCGTTTTCAAAATTTCACTACTAAAGGCGTAAAATAGGCGATGGCTGGTTGCATGGAAAGTCCGTTATTTTGAAAATAAGAAGCACGAAATTTGATACAGCTGCTTCTGGTTAAAAATAAACGTACCCCGTGAATCGCAGTTTTTAAAAAATCCACCCCTAAGGGGGCAAATAAGGGTAGAGTGGTTGTATACCTAGACATCCGTTATTTGGGAAAGTGTTCAAGTTTTAATGGAATGATGTCTATTACTTTTAGGACTGCACCTCAGCTTACCATCAGGCTGGGTGCAGTCAATTCGGCGGACTGACAATAATAAAAACACCCCCAACCGGGGCGTTTTAATGTTTGAATCGAACTGATTAAAACCGCACGCCGTCTTGGGTTTTCTAGTGCCGAGGTAGGTCACCGGTGTGCAAGCGAAATTCTTTATTGGGTAACCTTACGCGAGCAAGTGCGGTTTTCGTCGGTTCGAGTGTGACATAACCACCTCCTGTGGTGGTCCTCCTCCTATCTGTATCTTTTTCTTTATCTTTATCTCCGATGGCCGACAGGGGTGATATCCGTGGGGATTTCCGCACGGGTTATATAAGTATTTGATTTCCAACATGCCTTAAAATGCTATCGAACCACTACAAATGAGAGAATAAATATTTCATATTCTTAATACTTAATACTATAATAATAGGTGGGACCCGACGACGGTATCTCCCGTCCGAACTGAGCAGTCCGACTGGCGTAGTACCTCCGCCCTACAGAACACCGCAGCTATAATAACCATAGTGTTGTGTTCCCCAAGGTAAGTAGGGTAGCCAGAGCTCACTGTACCCCTCCTCCCCCCCTCTTCCTAGCCTCTCCACCCCTTCCTAGCCACCCCCCCTTCCCTTCAGGGTAGGCAGAACCCCTGGTGACACCCCGTGTGACTCCCCTGGTGTTGCACACGTCCATAAGCCACGATGACAGCTTCCCATCAGGTGGGCCGTGTGCTTGTCTGCCACCTACGTAGTATAAAAAAAAGAAAAAATACTTAATTCTATAATAAAAAAAAATCATGAAATGTTTTATCCGAATAGCCCTATATTCTCCATAGCGGCGCGGCGGCGACGCGCGACGATGTGAGCTATGACGTCACAGGGTATTTCTACGCGGTGGCGAGCGTTTTTGAGATTACCGCACTAAAATGGCTATAACTTCGTCATTTTTTATCCGATTCAAATATTTTTTTACAGAATTTATTGTTTTTTTTAGGTCTATAAAACTGCATACTCAGCTAAAAAAGTGACTGATCCTCATTATAATGACATTATTGTTCGAGTGCAAAATATTAAACTAATTCTACTTGATAGTAATTTGTTACGAGGCAGAAGTAATTTAATATCATCGAGGGCACGTTACAAATTATATAATATCTAACAAGAATGTAGCTGACGAGGACCCACGAAACAATAATGATGTCACAAGTAATTTATAGCAACCTTCCGCTGTGGTAACACCCTTCTAAAAACCTTCAAGCTGAAGACACCATTACACCATTAAAGTATAATAATGATCTGTTACTCTTAATGAAATTCAGAAATACAACGGCGCAAAAACACATCATTTTTCATCATAAAGTCAGGGCGGCAGGTACGAGAGCAAATTCGTTCGCAACCGGAGAGTAAACGGAAATTAATCAATCTGCTTTTGGTGCAAATGCCAGCACTGCAGACGTGAGGCGAAAATTTATTAGTTACGGAACAAGCGACGACAAGCCATAAGTAAAATGCTTCAGCAAATTATGGAAAGTACTCTTGAACGAATTTGTCTCTAGCCTTCGTAGTTAGAGCGTGCAAATAACATTAATGCATTTAAGTTATGTGGACGGGCATGTCACAGGATATGCGCTCCAGTGCGCCTGCCTCAACAGATGTCCCCTTTTAAAGTCCAACCCAACGAATACCAATTTTACCGCTGCCAAACAGCGTATACGGTGAAATACTACGAACACGCTTCGAAGGATGAATAGTTTGATAGAACGTGACGTGAGTTGATGACTCCTCGCACGACGCAGCTCGCTCGAATGTTTCATAAGCGAAGAACACTTTCACTATGCGGTTTTATAAATCTAGCAAGCCGAAGTCGCTAGGCAAAAACCTCATGGCGCATCGTTAGGAAATCGAGTGCAACTGAAACTGGTTGGGTAATCGTGCCCCTGTGAACAGACACACGGTTCGGCTCAGCACATCGGGTTGCACAATGTGTACGATGATACAGACACAGAAGCTTTGTCACGATTCGTGACACAAACACTGTGAAATATAATACAAGTGGGTTATTTAGAACGTGACCGCACCGCGATACATTACCTGCCATGCTGTGTGGCTATGCACCCATTTGAAGATAGAAATGGACATCAAAATACAGAGGCATTTCAATATGTCTCACACTGGTTAGTTATATGGACAATGATAAATTTTAATCATTTTATTCCGTACGGCTTTAGAAGAAAATAATCTACTTTTTCTTACTCATATCCAAATTTCCTTTAAAAGGATCAATTGGATTTTACTACAAACGAAAAAAATTGCCATCGATACGAAAAAGAAGACTACAAATAATAATAATATATGAGTAATAGTAGATACTAGTAGATAATAGTAGATAATATAATATAATAATATAAAACCAGAAGCACCTCTACATAGAGGTGCTTCTGGTTTTACGACTCAAGCCATTACGTAAGATATAAACTATCTTTATAGATGTTTACTTATGAAAACACTTCAGTTTCTAAGAGATGGCGTAATATAAAAGATTGAGATGTATGTTGAGATAGATTTATTTGCTAGGTACCTTCAGTTCATTTTTGTTGGAAAGTATAAGTATAATGAACATCGGCGACGAATATGGCTATGCTAATGTTATTTAATATTATATTACACTATATGACTTAACGTCCGTAACTGTCCGTAACCTTAAAGTCGTCTAAATAAGGAAATAATTCAAATCGTATTCCCTAGTAAGGATTTGCATAATAAGTGCGCTGATATCAAGCTCACCTTGACAATTCAATAAATAAAAAATATTTTTTTTTTCATTCACTGTTCGAAATGTTCGAATACTTATTGTCGTATATTTTATGGTAGTTAAAGTATGTGTTTAAATTGTGCTTGTGTTAAAATTATCTTTAGTTCATCGTAATTTGATGATTCCATTTTTAGCCAAAATCCTTACCAACAATCTGCCTAGTTCAGTCAGATAGCAAAAAATATAGCAATCTTGTCTATAGTAATTAAATATTGACTGTCAAATCTAAAACTGTTCTCGTGTTAATATATTATTCACATTAAATGCCCACGGAAACCAGTGGAATGTTACTCAACGTCCCTTCTCCAACGATATCCTTGGCCGGATCGACCCGGCCCGTGCCCTGCAAGAAGTATTAGCATATAATATATATTTTATGTTTTGTTTGAAATATTTGTAGGACTGTCAGTAACAAAGTTGATTACATTGAAGCGTGAACTACACTTCGGAATTATTCAGTTTTAGTGGTATGTTAAAAACGAGCATATGGCTTATAACGGCTGGTGACGAAATAGTTATGCCGAACGAACAGACTTAAATCACTAGGTGTCTCCGACATCAGACCGGGAGAGGTTTTCTTTACAGATATTATCATTACATGACACATCCCTCCCCTCATCATCCAACACCATCAATAAAAACAAGAATTCTTCACAATAACTGATCCTACATTGCGGTTCGACAGTTTTCACGCGGAATCTCACTGAATTATAAACAACGTTCCTACATCAATCGATTCTATGAAAGCGATTGCTGTGTGATATCCCAATCCCGATAAGAGAGCCTGTCTGCGCTAGAACATCGTCCGTTAATTATCACTCTACCAGCTGACATATTTATTTACAATTCATCAAACATAACTTTATATTATTGTTAACCATAGGTGACGCAGCTATTAACAGTGTAATTCATTAAACATAATTCTATATTTCTATATTATTTTAAGCGTCACCTTAGGTTAAGAATAACATATACTTAGGTTAGTAGGTATATATTTAACAAACCGTCTTGTTCAATTTGCGTTGCAAATGCGGTTTCTCTATACCTTAGTTACTTGTTTTAGATACATATTACGATGATTATAACATTGTTTTCGTTCAAAAATGACATTTTCTCATGATTAACTTTGAGTGTACGAGTAATATGAAATTCGTTATGGCAACTGCGTGTGCTACTTAGAAACGTGTCAAGGTGAAATATCAATTAGCTTTCATTTGTTTGCTTATGTAAGGTAATTTAACATTTACAAACAAGTCGACTGATTGGTTCTGATTACATTTCTCTGGCGTAAATGATTCTGGGGAGTAGTGGGCGGATGAACTTCGTATTAAAATATCAAATAGCAATAGTAAATATGATTTATAACGAGAGTAATTTTAGCATAAAATTTATTACCCACCTTTTTCAATTAGAATATTTAGCTGCGGGTTTTTAACGTTGTAGTTATATTATATTCACTGTCTCCAGTCTGTTGTTATTTATTACTATTCGGAATAAATTGTGTTCACCCTACAGGAGTTTCTTTTCCTCTGACAGTGGCCCGTGTTCACGTGTTAGGTTTGTCATTTAATGATTGTGAGCAGGTATACGTAATGAGACAACAAAACACAGTGCGCGTGAGTCACATAACTAATCTAAGTACCGCCCACTCAGGAGAGTAACAGGCATAACTTAAGTGAGTGTAATAATTCTAAAACAGTTACACTATATTAACAATAATTATAAGGAGAAAACAAGAACTATATCTAAATCCATCATTGAGATTTTTTATACAACTTAACTGGCACACAACTGCCCATTATAAACAGTTAGTGTAGCTGATGTGAGCTTGAAGCACTAGGAGTGTTTAGCACTTTCGGGTGTGTTTCTTGACATATCAATAACAACTTTTTATAAAACAAAATGTTGCAACTAGTCTCACGATCCACCTGATGTTTCGCAGTTAGCGGTGCCTATTTGTAACATTAATATTGTGAATCATAATCCCCTCCCTCTATCAATCTTACTCGCCATCACGGACACTACAGTTAGCAAATACGCGGTACCCGTGGGGATTTCTCCTGCTGAAATAAGAGCATCTATCACTTGTACATTAGCAACGGAGTTTGAACCCAAGAGGTTAAAGAGGGGTCTGATGGTTGGATATTAGATAGTGCACTGGTACTATAAAGATACAAGATGATTATACAGTTTACATTGCAATACTGTACGGGTCAGAAGCACTTGAAATTAGTGGAGGAAAATAGTGGTGTAGAACCACCTTAGTACACGGCTTCTAACTTAGCAGGATTTTGGAGTAGTGTAAGTGCCACTACTCCAAAACCTTGCCAAGTTAGTTGCCGTACACTGTACTTGTTAGTGACAAAATGCGTCGCATAGAAACAAATATAGTGTACGGCATCTAACTTGGCAAGGTTTTGGAGTAGTGAGCCCACACTACTCCAAAATCTTGCCAAGTTAGATGCCGTGTACTATAGTATAAACAAAAACTTACATGAAAGGTTTAATGACAGTAAAGGAAGATGAAGTATAGTGTAGTGAAGTAAGCACCGAAGCAGATGGCGAACTGCTGTCTATGTCTACCTAGGAGTGAGAAAACCGTGAGTAGGTACATGTATGTATGTACTTAAGCGAATATTTTCAAGCTTATGCTACGTATGGTAAGTAACCACACGGTTTGCTGATGGTAAGCAGTTACCGATGCTCGTAAACAGAAGCAATAACAGAGCTGTCACTCACGCGTTGACAACCTATCTCACAGGTCGTTGGTCAAGATTATGGCGACCACAGATATAGATACTCGTAGAGTAGGTGAGATGCCGCAAGCCGACCGTTCCAGCCGGTGGACAGGTTGTGTAAACCACGCTTTTACTTTAGTATACGTTTAACCTTGCCTGTCGACAATCAACATAAAAAAACACTTCATTCTGCCGACAGTAATCCCATAACTTGCAAAATAAGCAAGCTAAAGTGGTACCAGCCACATCTGCCGAAGCACTGGTGGCAGTTAGGGCAAACGAGTTTTTGGGCCACCTTACACCCTGGCGTCAGAAGACCCGAGACGGCGTGCGGTTTTAGTCGGTAAGAGTCCGACATAACCTGCCCCGCTGGCCGCGGGGTGGGTATCCATGAGGATTTCCGCACGAAAAAAAAAAAAGGGCAAACGAGTTTCAGAATGGAGATAGTTAATCGGAATGTAGGATGTCCGCTAGCCAGACAACCGAGAAATGGTAGCTAGGATAGACTGAATATGGAAAGGTGGAGGATTGAGTGTTGGCGCAGAGGCACCATATTTGGTAGCGGAATTAAGTACCTTCTAATTGTTGCAAAGTTCTTTGTTTTCGCTAGTGCGTGCAACTGCATAATGTCTGCATAAGTCGTAGAATCGCACGGTGAAAAATCACAATGTGTACTTAGCCTAAAGGTACCTATTCATTAAATCATTCTTTAAAAAATAAATATAAACGTAACTGACCGTATATAGTATTTAGCAGATGTAACCACTTCACGCTCGTGATAGCAACTGTGGGTTAACGATGTCAATACCTTAGTATAATGTCAACATTTATATAAAACACCTCTTAATGGCAATATAAATTAAATTCAACTAAACTAGATAGGTACTTTCAGTTAAACGTTCTCCATAAAA
Organism: Lithosia quadra; assembly: GCA_963576445.1. Taxonomy (NCBI): domain Eukaryota; kingdom Metazoa; phylum Arthropoda; class Insecta; order Lepidoptera; family Erebidae; genus Lithosia; species Lithosia quadra. Next base: position 3,258,868 of record OY754882.1, read on the forward strand.
ACAGGTATCCTTTGAAATGATTCCATTACATATAGAGCAGCGTCTGCAGACTTAATTGAAGTAGGCTTTAAAGTAATTCTTGTATTCAAAGTAAAAGTGCACAGTTGTCCACATAAGTTGCTGAACACTTAAAACATTTACAAATGATCTTTACTTTCAAATAAATTAATAAGTTTTTTTTGGAGCCGGAACCTCACTTTAAAGGCGGATGGACCTGCAGATTAACGGAAGAGTTAGAAGGTCTGACGAAAGTCGCTGACGTAAAGCCCATATAAGAGCTAGTAGGTGAGCGGATCCTAAGTCGCAAAGTGCAAGTTTGGATGCAACCAAAACCATTTTATGGAAGGTTTCTCTTTTGAAGGCGACTGTACTTTTATGCTTTAAAGTCGCACGTTCAGAGAGATCGCTCTACCAATATAGGTAATCAAATTGATAAATACGTTTACTGATATCATCAGCTTTTAATCCAGTTCAATTCTCTTCATGTAGCAAAAGGTCTAATTAACGCTATTCCTATTAGCTATGATCAAGTTCTCTGCATAGACTAAAAATGAAGATAGATTACCTAATCCTACGTTTGAATACCAATGCGACCCATGAATGATGGCATGAACAATAAATAATTGTAACACTTCAAATAACAAAATACCATTGTTACGTAACACTGGTTCCGGGATATCAAATTGGAATCAGCTGAGCTCGCGAGATTGCAACGCGCGTCGCGGCGCAGGCGAGCTGAACCAATGATCACCAAATAAGGTAATCGAACGCGCGAACGATCAAGTGAATCCTATGGAATTGTAACCAATCAGCGCGCGCCGCGGTCGGAGCGCCTCATTAGCTGAGGCGCGCGGGAGGGCGCGAGGTACGGTGCTTGGACCTCTGATTCATTCGATCGCCTCACCTCGCAGCGAAACAACTAGTATAGCAGAAGATTACAGTACTCCGAGTTAGTTTAGAACCTAGGTACTATCAAATAGACCTAAGTCCGCAAAATAGCATAATAGCCGTTCCGGAAGCTATCTGTATAAGCTGTTGTTCCCTATAATAGGGGTAAGTCTTAGTGTCCTTATTAAATAGTGCGCGAGTGTTCAACGATAGGCGCGAAGATTATAATCAGAATCTGAGAACATAACATCGTTAGTCGCGTGAGACATTTCTGCTTGACCCTAGGAGCTAAGCGTGATGCTAACTCGTTAGTTGGTACCTGCCTACCTTCGGTCGTGAGTTCGGTAGTTATCTAGTATTACTTGTAGTCTTTGTTTTTATAAATGTAATTAAATTAAGTGCGGTTTTAGTCGGGTTCACTAAATTGTTATTAAGATAGAAATCACTAGAAGGTCGGGTCGTAAGACAGTTATTGTATGAGGTGTTTCCAAACTATATGTCGCCCGTATACATGTCGACAGACAGCCGAATATAATAAATGCTTACGAACTATTTAATTAGTTGCAAAGCTGTTTGTTTAAAATTTAGATCGGGTTAAAATTTTACGGATACCCACATTTGGTAAAAATATTAAATGTTCGAATTTTAATATCGTTTTAAATCCACGGTTCAGAATATATTAATGTTGGAACTGGAATAGTTCCAAATCATTTGTTTAGGGTTGATCGGAACCGTGGTTAACGACATTAAGGATTCGAAATATAATTAAATACAAATATAAATATTCTACGACATTCTACTCAGTGCCTTCTAGAACCAAAGTAAACATAGTTACATAGCTTGGGTATGGGTTCTAGAATGTTGATAAAAATTTAAAAAGTCTAATTGTTTATCGGGTGCCGGCTGACCTGCGCAACCCTTTTGTTTTCATTTGATTGTGTTTGTTATGTGTACCTACCATTGTACAGCGCCGCCGACCTTAGGGCCCATGTATAAAATTATAGCTCGGGGCCCGGCGCTGTTGCATTGGGTTCACGCACCAGTGCCTAACTGTGTGATTGTCTCCCCAGAACTTCGCCCCGGCTGAACTTCGCCCCGGCTGAACTTCGCCCCGGCTGAACTTTATACCGGTATCAAATACATTGAAGCGACAACCGGCGGACCGGACTAGCGGCCGAGACGCCTGGTGGAGTTCCTGCGGAAGACACATCACCCTCGCACGGGACCAGCCCGGACCCCAAGTTGAGTGGATTGCTCAGCCTTCCGTAAATAGTGGCGTGTACCTATACCCAAACCGACACTCGAATTTGAATTGTGTATAAAATAATAAACCGGACCTACGGAATTAAGTTTTTTTATTCTTGACCCGTAGGGCCCCGTATCATTGGCGCCCGAACAAAAAGAGTGTCTGTGGGGTATACGTCCACGTCGATTGCTGTGAGCGGTTGCGCTACTTTATATGTGTGTGAGGGTACCGTCTTTTGTGCTCACTCCTGTACTGGGTCGGGAGAGAAAAAACAACTTCGAAAGCATCCAGTTGCCTCTCGTTGGGTTAGGCAGGTGGTAGGAGGCCACCAAAAACCACGGTCCTAAACGACCATCTTCAATTTTTTTTTCTTTTCTTCAAAATTTTTTTTTTTTCTTTTTTCTCGTTTTTTTTTTTTAGAGTCACCGAGCACAAGGGAGGGTACCCAAATATTTTGTGTTGTCTTCCCATACAGGAATTATTTTAATGCTAAACTACCTTGATTGCCGAACTCGCGACCAGGTACTTTAACTTTTTAGGATCAGTAATTTAAATAATAGTTTTCAAAAATTTTGTATTTTAATTATAGAGGGATTTTCCTTAACTTAGCTACTTTAGCGTAGATTTTTATCGATTTTATTGCTCACCGAACCGAAGCATGGCTGACCGGAAGATAAAATATTTGCAATTAAATAAGGCGGAATTAATATATGAAGTGGCCGTTAGAGGGCTCGTACCTGCAGATAGGGTAGATTCATTGAGAATACAGCTACAGAAGTCGCTCGAGGAATACCCGGCTCATTCCGTTATCGAGTCGTGTTACCCTCTGGCTGACGATTTGATAGGGATCGAGGCTACGTTACGGAAGGTGTCGGACAACATCGAGACATTGTCAACGGAGTCGGACGATAATAGATCTCTATACGAACGTACATTGACTTTTCTCAATCACGTATATTTTAGGCTTCGGAGGTTGGAGAAGCCTGTCACGACGGACGAAAGCACCGATATCGCGAAGGTACAACAGCTCTTCGAGTCTTGTTCTGCTCAATTTAAAAATATAGCAAACCCGTGCGCAGCTAGGAGCCCCTCATCGAGAACCCCGGTGGTACTCGAGGACAACCCGTTTACATTCTTAAAACCGTCACAGGTTGCACCAACGTTGGTGGTGAACGAACCTGCTACTGAGCCAGTTTCGCGTGACGTACCCGTCGAAAGGATAAGGGTCTCATGTGACCGCTCTAATGCCCTAGATATAATTAAGATTAAATTCGATGGGAAGAGCTGTGCTCGTGCATTTTTGGAGCGGATGGAGGAAGTCCGTTCAGCTCGGGAAATTCCGGATAAAAAATTGTTAAGTTTGGCGCCAGAGTTCTTCACAGGTGATGCACTTCATTGGTTCCGTAGCGTACGTGCAACCATCACATCGTGGCAGCAATTAACGTACATTTTATTGGAGGACTTCGACCCTCCAAATTTTGATATTCGTTTTCTAGAGGAGATTCGTGCGCGGACCCAAGGGGAAAACGAGGGCATCGTGGTTTACCTTGCGATCATGCAAGGCATGTTCGCGAGATTGTCTACGCCGTTATCCGAGGCGCAGCAGTTAAATATAGTCTTTCAAAACATCAGACCGTGTTACGACGTTTTTATAGCGGGAGGACCTCCCATTTGCTCAATGAAGGAGCTCAAGGTTAGGTGCCGGAATTACGAGCACTCGCTCGCGCGCAGGAACGCCTTCAAGGAGCCAGCACAGTTGACGATGGCCCCAGAGTTCAACTACAATCAACAAGCGGCCAAGAAGGACGGCAAGCCGAAGCCCTTTGTGCACGCTGCGGTGGCGGCGACGTCAGTTCCTCCTGGTAAGCCAAAAGCCAGCAACTATTGTTTTGCTTGCGGGAAGGAAGGTGTGACTAAGCGCTCATGTCCAGATTGCGCCCCAGGCTACACACCTAAACCTAAGAGTGGTTTCGTCCCAAAGTGCGTTGGTTGCGGTCGGAAGGGTGTCGTATTTAAAAATTGTAACTCCTGCAAGGATAGGGTCCCAGCGTCCTCGTCGGATTCAAAAAACTAGTATCAGAGGATCGAAGAGATGGGAATAAAACAGATATGGAATCCTGGAGACAGTGGCTCATAACTATTAAAAATTTTTTTAAAACATATCAAGTCTCTTCGATCTTCGGCACTAGGCCCCGTAACGATCCGCGCCCTTATATAAAGGTGTCACTCCCTAGTTGTGGTGGTAGGGAGATGTATGGTCTGCTGGACTCCGGATCTGCCGTGTCTATCATTGGCCGCAACGCACATATTACTATGTTGAAATATGGTGCACGGCTGGAGGAAAGTCAGCGGATTTCTATTGCCACGGCTTCAGGCCAAGTTTTTAACTCAATTGGTTCAATCTCCTTACCAGTTTCTTTTGAGAGCGACACAATTAATTTATTGTTCCATATAATACCAGACATCGATTCTCTCATGATCTTGGGAATCGATTTTTGGAAATCTTTTAATATTTGCCCGAAGTTTTTATCATTCGTGGATTTTCAGTTAGATTCAGATTTGAAGGTGGCGTCGCTGGATGTACTTCCACATCAAGTGACCCACGTAAATGCTTATGGGAATCTCTCGTCTGCAGAGAGGATCATAGCGGACAATATCATCAAGGAATTTCGATCCGTCGCATTTGACACCATAGGGTTGGGTAGAACTACCGTCATTACGCATAAAATAGACACAGGTGACTCGCCACCAATTAAGCAGCGTAGTTATCGTTTATCACCAGACAAGCAAAGAATAATCTCGGAACAGGTCGACGAAATGTTGGCGTTGAACGTCATTTCACCTGGAGAAAGCCCTTGGCTATCACCTGTGCTGGTGGTAGGAAAAAAAGATGGCTCAGCGCGATTTTGTCTAGATAGCAGGAAACTCAACGCGGTTACAAAGAAGGATTCGTACAGCTTGCCCTACATATCCGAGATTTTAGACAATCTCAGAGATGCTAGGTTTTTGTCCTCCATTGATCTCTCTAAGGCATTTTGGCAGGTGCCCCTGGATCCAGCAGCCAGAGAGAAGACCTGTTTCTACGTGCCAAATAAAGGTACGTTTATGTTTAATGTCATGGCGTTCGGTTTGACAAATGCTCCAGCGACACAACAAAGGCTCGTAGATGCTCTGTTCGGCCCAGAGTTCGACCTCAAAGTGTTCTGTTATCTCGATGACGTCATAATTGTCAGTAATTCGTTTGACGAGCACGTGTCACTGCTAATGCGAGTGTTGGAGAAGTTGAAGAAGGCCAATTTGGCCGTTAATTATGATAAATGTCAGTTCTTTCGTGATAGTCTCAAGTATTTAGGTTATGTAGTAGACGCGCAAGGCTTGCGAACGGACCCCCACAAGGTAGAGGCCATCTTGGACTACCCTACACCTACGAGTAAGAAAGACGTCAAGCGGTTCTTAGGCACTGCGTCCTGGTACCGTAGGTTCATCCCAGATTTCAGCACCATTGCGGGTCCATTGAATAAGCTAACGTCTACCAAAAGAGGGGCTCCGCCATTCCAGTGGAACAAGGAGGCTCAAGATTCCTTTGTCACGTTGAAAAACTGTCTGAGTAAAGCACCAGTCCTAGCGTGCCCTAATCTGGACTTACCGTTCGAGGTGCACACTGATGCTAGTGACTATGGGTTGGGTGGCATGTTAACGCAGAATATTGATGGCGTTGACAGGCCGATAGCTTTTATGAGTCGTTCCCTCACGAAGCCGGAACGCAATTATAGCGTCACGGAACGAGAGGCTTTAGCCGTCTTAGTGGCTCTGGAACACTGGCGTTGTTATGTAGAGAACGGGAAGCGGTTCATAGTCTACACTGATCATGCAGCGTTGAAATGGTTCTTGTCGCTGTCGAACCCCACGGGTCGTCTGGCTCGTTGGGGCACTCGCTTATCATCTTTCGATTTCGAAATTAGACACAGAAAGGGGAAGGATAATATAATTCCTGACGCTCTGTCACGGTCAGTTCCGGTGGCTGCCATTGCTGGTGCCATAACGCCAGTACAAACAAGTGACCAGTGGTATTTGAATGTCCTTGATGGTTGTAAATCGACACCACTGAGTTTTCCAGGGTACTTGATCGAAAACGGTAAGCTTTATAAACAGGTCAAAGGTCACAATATTCTCACTAGGGACTTTGAGTGGAAAGAAGTCGTTCCTGTGGAGGATCGAGAGCGCATCATCAAGGAGAACCACGCGGAACCTGCGTCGGGTCATCTTGGTACATTCAAAACGTACCACAAGGTTCGCCTTCGTTTCTTCTGGCCAGGAATGTACAGGGATGTCGCTAAGTTCATAGCATCCTGCGAGACTTGTCTAGCATATAAAGCCTCCACGCATTGTACCTTAGGCACACACGGCAAGCCAAAGGAATGCAATAGACCGTTCCAGATGCTATCAATTGACTTGGTTGGCCCTTTACCCGTCTCAAGGAAACAGAACGCCTATATACTGGTCGTATGTTGCTGTTTCTCTAAGTATTGTTTGATATTTCCACTGCGCCGTGCTACAGCGGCCAACGTCGTAAGAAATTTAGAGGAGGGAGTATTTATGGTCCATGGCATTCCAGAAATCATACTGCAGGATAACGGTGTCCAATTCGTAAGTAAAGAATTGGACACACTTTACAAAAAGTATAAGATTCCGAAGGTACAGTTCACGCCAAAATACACCCCTCAAGTCAACTTGGTAGAACGCTATAATCGCACTATTGTCACTGCAATCGCCAGCTACGTCGAGGATGATCACCGGACGTGGGACGTGCACTTGCCCCAGGTACAGTTTGCCATCAACAGCGCGGTTAATGAGGTAACGCGATTCTCCCCCGCCTTCTTAGTATATGGCAGGGAATTGGTCCCTTGTGGATCATATTATTCATCAGCCACTGATTCCAGTGACCTAGTCTTTCCCCCACGGGACGAGTACGCGGAGAACAGAGGCGCGCTGGCAGCTGTGTTCGACAAGGTACAGACAGCTCTCCATCAAAGCCACGTCAAGAGTTCACAACGTTACAATCTTCGCAGGAAGCCTGCTACATTTGAGGTCGGGGACATGGTTTGGAAGCGCACGCAATTTCTAAGTGACAAGGATGCGCGGTTTACAAAGAAATTGGCCCCGAAATATCAAAAGTGCAAGATTATAGCAAAGCGTTCCCCATTAGTCTTTACATTAGAAGACACGGCGGGAAACAACATTGGCAACTGGCATATAAAAGACTTCAAAATGACGAGCTGACATGCTCATATTGTTGTAATTATAAGGTAACTACGTTGTACTACGTTTAGTCTCGTTGGTTCAACCATCCGGCTTTCCCCACTGTTCGTGGCCAAGTACCGTAGTTTATATCCGATGCCTGATGTGTAAAGGTAGTCTAGGTGAACGTGCAGTGGTTGGCAGGAAGCACAACTATGTTTTTGTTAATTTTATTTCTACCATCTGCATTAGTAAGATAGGTATAAGCACATGTGGTAGAGTTTAGTGCAAAACTCGAGCTGGGTTGTAGACCACCGTCATTTCTTTTGCAGTCGTCATGCGGTCTGTAGGAATTGATGATCCAGATTAACTACGCACTTGGGGGTAAGCCCATAAGCACCGAGCATCTCGTGCATATATTGGTTTACGTAGTTATAATAATATCTATTAAATAATTTTGTTAATGTGGTTGATTTGGGTTTCATAAGTAAGCATTTAGCACCGTTTCAGTGGTCTCGTAACTACTTAGCATTGTCAACCTATGCTTGAGGCAACCGCTGGGTTAAAAATAAGCCTTCACTGTGTATAAAGGTCTCCTTAGTGTGAGGTCCTTTTTATCTGAGGGAGACTTATGTTCTTCCTGGGTTCTATAGCACGTCAGAGCGGTTAGTGACTCTGTTGCCGGTAGGTTAGCTTCAAGTGGTTTACAATGTACCGTCGAGGAAAGCTGGCGTCAAACTTAACACCTCAATCGCAAGTGGTACGTCCCATCAGGTTAGATAGGGCCGGACAAGGTATGTGTGGTTCGTCTTCCTACCTCCGCGGGAGGAAGACTTGATGTGATAGGTGTATGTTAGGTGGGTATCTGTGATTCTGTATGGTTGTATGAAAGGGTTTTGCTTGCATTGAAGCCAATGACCTCGTTTTAGAGGGTTTATTTCAGGCGGATTTTCACTGTTCCCCCAGTAAAAATCCTTCTCCCAGTTCGTCGGGTATTGTTACGTAACACTGGTTCCGGGATATCAAATTGGAATCAGCTGAGCTCGCGAGATTGCAACGCGCGTCGCGGCGCAGGCGAGCTGAACCAATGATCACCAAATAAGGTAATCGAACGCGCGAACGATCAAGTGAATCCTATGGAATTGTAACCAATCAGCGCGCGCCGCGGTCGGAGCGCCTCATTAGCTGAGGCGCGCGGGAGGGCGCGAGGTACGGTGCTTGGACCTCTGATTCATTCGATCGCCTCACCTCGCAGCGAAACAACTAGTATAGCAGAAGATTACAGTACTCCGAGTTAGTTTAGAACCTAGGTACTATCAAATAGACCTAAGTCCGCAAAATAGCATAATAGCCGTTCCGGAAGCTATCTGTATAAGCTGTTGTTCCCTATAATAGGGGTAAGTCTTAGTGTCCTTATTAAATAGTGCGCGAGTGTTCAACGATAGGCGCGAAGATTATAATCAGAATCTGAGAACATAACATCGTTAGTCGCGTGAGACATTTCTGCTTGACCCTAGGAGCTAAGCGTGATGCTAACTCGTTAGTTGGTACCTGCCTACCTTCGGTCGTGAGTTCGGTAGTTATCTAGTATTACTTGTAGTCTTTGTTTTTATAAATGTAATTAAATTAAGTGCGGTTTTAGTCGGGTTCACTAAATTGTTATTAAGATAGAAATCACTAGAAGGTCGGGTCGTAAGACAGTTATTGTATGAGGTGTTTCCAAACTATATGTCGCCCGTATACATGTCGACAGACAGCCGAATATAATAAATGCTTACGAACTATTTAATTAGTTGCAAAGCTGTTTGTTTAAAATTTAGATCGGGTTAAAATTTTACGGATACCCACATTTGGTAAAAATATTAAATGTTCGAATTTTAATATCGTTTTAAATCCACGGTTCAGAATATATTAATGTTGGAACTGGAATAGTTCCAAATCATTTGTTTAGGGTTGATCGGAACCGTGGTTAACGACATTAAGGATTCGAAATATAATTAAATACAAATATAAATATTCTACGACATTCTACTCAGTGCCTTCTAGAACCAAAGTAAACATAGTTACATAGCTTGGGTATGGGTTCTAGAATGTTGATAAAAATTTAAAAAGTCTAATTGTTTATCGGGTGCCGGCTGACCTGCGCAACCCTTTTGTTTTCATTTGATTGTGTTTGTTATGTGTACCTACCATTGTACAGCGCCGCCGACCTTAGGGCCCATGTATAAAATTATAGCTCGGGGCCCGGCGCTGTTGCATTGGGTTCACGCACCAGTGCCTAACTGTGTGATTGTCTCCCCAGAACTTCGCCCCGGCTGAACTTTATACCGGTATCAAATACATTGAAGCGACAACCGGCGGACCGGACTAGCGGCCGAGACGCCTGGTGGAGTTCCTGCGGAAGACACATCACCCTCGCACGGGACCAGCCCGGACCCCAAGTTGAGTGGATTGCTCAGCCTTCCGTAAATAGTGGCGTGTATCTATACCCAAACCGACACTCGAATTTGAATTGTGTATAAAATAATAAACCGGACCTACGGAATTAAGTTTTTTTATTCTTGACCCGTAGGGCCCCGTATCACCATTTTGAAGCGAAACTTGAGAATCGGATTTCCCACAAGCTGAATAGCAGGAAGATAGAGAGAGGAAGATAGAGATATCAGACCATGCTTATAAAATATACGGGAGATACAGATAAATTACTAAGGCGTTTATTTTACGGGACAACTGTAACTCCTGTACACCAGGATAAACAGTAGTGACCAACGAACACACTGAGTAATGACACTCGGAAAGTCCCAGGGAACGTTAACGGTCTTAGACCCCGCATCGAAGTGATTCATAAGTTGGATGAGTTAGTAATATAACAAATCGACTTCCCTTCTTAATAAAACGGAGACAACAGACATGAATAGGCAAACTACACAAATATTATAAGCCCTAAGTGTGCCATTATGGCCGAAACTCACGAAAATATATTCCAGTTGATACGAGATCCGCATAATGTAGCGCTCCACTTGTTATCTGTAAACTATTCAAGATAACAGTACGTTCATTTTGCCAAATACTACACTCCCAAAGTACCTATATTTTATGATGTCAAAATGGATCACTAAAGCATATTATTCGGAGTTATTATATGTATACTTATTTTTCATTGATGTATATATAAAAACCCGTGTTGTTAGTTTGTTTTACACATTCACGTACTTGCAAACCGCTATATTGCGTATGTTAAAGTCCATTCACTTTCTTAAATCTACAGGAAACATTTAGACACAATTGTTATTATTAAATAGGTACTCAAATCAATCAACTGATAAAATTAAACACAATTTCAATAGGTATAGCCTTATCGATTAATATCTACATACAAGTTATGAAGTCATGTTTGCCTTGGTGACCGTAATCAATCTTCCTGCTCTGTTTTGGATTGTCGTGTATAAGCCACAAGTCCATACTATTATAAAATTGTGAAGTAGCTGTGTCTGTATTTTGGAGATAGTAAAAAAAACCTAATTAGGTTATGTTATACTAGCTGGCCCTCCCCGGCTTCGCCCGTGGCGTATTTCGAACCATGATGCACTCTTTTTAACCTATATAAGTATGCCTATAATTTATCAGTTTCCTTAAAATACAAACGAATATACAAACACACAAACTTTATCTCTTTATAATATTAGTATAGATATAGATATGAACGATTCGATATTTTTTAAATTCATGTCTGTTTGTTCGCGATGGATGTTAAACTATTGAACGGATTTTGATGCGGTTTATATTGTTTGAAAGGTCTTGGTCAGATTTAAAAGTGGTATAAATGTAAGTGGTATAAAAAAAACTTCACATGTTTGATCACAATCAGTTGACTAAAACTGGCGATGCCTAGAAGTAGTCAAAAACGTGAAAAACGGTATCCACACGGGCGGATAAGCAGGCTAGTAATAACAAAAGATAAAAATTACAATGCATTTGAAGAATATAAAAATTAGTTTACACTTAACAGTTTTATGGCGAGACCACTGTGACAAGGTAAATGCATAATATATTTCCTTAGAAAATAAACTTGAAATATATTCAGTAAATACCATTTATGGGCATTTAGGATAATGCACTCGTTTAAGTTGCAATGTTTTGTTACATTATAACGGTTAAGTTTTGCAAGCGGCAAGCGTGGGTTCCACCAGAGTGGAATCCGTGAATTTAAATAATCACGATTATAAGTATTTAGTTTTAGAATAATCTTCCCGGTTCAGTTTATTGCGAACATTCCGAAACAAACAATATCATTCCGTAGCATTGAATCAAATCGATTCTCGATTATATAAAAGTGTTCCAGGAATTGCACACGCTCCAGAATCTCAAGTAATAGGTACTGAGTTATAAAATAAAAGCAATGTATTACTATTATTAAAGTAACCAGGAAACCTCGATTTAATGCTTGTTTAAGCAGCCTGTAAAGAGAATTTAGTGCTTTACTTACAAGAATCCATCAGTCTTAGGGTTTTAAAGATTTTATTCGTATTCTTAGATCTCAGTAAATCTAACTTATTCACAGTTCGATTTGTGCTGCTGAACAACCAATAAAATAGAATCGAAGTAGGTAAGTTATTTCTATGCTATTATAAAATTGTAAAGTAACCATTATTTCGGTACGTTGGGAGATATTTAAAAATATATTATGAAAAAAGCTTTTTTAAGTTAGACAGTGTTCTGCCAAATATCAGACAAATCAGACAACTGAAAGGGGTTCAAATTTCAATTACTAGATTTGATACCCAAACAAACAGGTCCAGTTAAATAAAACTGTTTAACAACACTTATATGTTATACCTACGATTCTGATCACATTTCTTTTTTATCTGTTCGTCGGTTTGTGCCAAAAAAGTATAATCTACCGCTTTGCGGGTGGAGCCGCAGGCATCAGCTAGTAATTAATATAATTAATGATAGTACTTACTTGAGTTTTGAAATACTAAGTAACGGTACAAGTCTTCAGTTGTCAGGGTTGTCAGCTGTTAAAGATTTGTCAGGATTCGCCCGACATTTCACGAAGAAATATTTACATACATCGCTAATTTCATTATTTGCAGTCTTTAAGAGTTTTAACTATTCACTATAGTAGGTAGGTAAATGTGGCAATAATGTTTCAGGTTTTTGTTGGGAGTTCAAATTCGTATTTAAAAATTATTTATAATTATAACCAACATAAGTTTTCTTTTCGTGCGGAAATGTTCATGGATACCTCCCCCGCGGCTAACACATAAGTACCTACCACGCTTAACATTAATCAGCAAAAGAATGCTGTATATGTCCCGGTAAAAATATTCCCGTCGCTATAGTTTTCTCCAGGAATTTTGTCGTAAGATCTGGCAACTCTGTACTGTATGTACTTAAAATGAACAATAATACCTTGTGAATATCTTGCCAGTGAGTAATGAGCTTCCTCGTTATAGCAGCCAAGCTAGCAATTGGCTTAATCGCAACGCCTAACGAAGTACGTATTTATGAAATGAAATTAAATACGCTACGCCAAGTTAAATGAACGGATATGATTAGGTGATAAGATTCATGAATTCTATTATTTATTAGTGCTATCTTTGGATGTGTTGAAACATTAATTCGAAACGGCAGCTCTTACTACGTACAAATAATAAGAGGAATTTCGTAAAAGTGATTGTCAACTCGAATCTGAATGGGTAGGGAGGGGACCTTTGAAAATAAACATTCTAAGAAAAACAGGTTTATGAATACGGACTATACATGAATGTTTTCTATAAAATCTCATCGCAGTTCACTGACAAACTGAACAAACAATATTGAGAAATGAGGCCATACTAAGGGCCAAGCAAACAAGTACGAAAGTGAATTACATGGTCCAAGGCTGACCGGTCTCACCTCAAACCAAGTAACCTTTACCAGTTGACTGATATCCTTGTTCCCTGTATATGCAATATTGAAACACTAAATACATGTATTGATAAATGAAAAGCTCTTTTAATAGACTTTAAAAGATCAGACAAGGGGCGGGCTAGGTCGCCGAGTGTTGGGGGTTTACTTGACGGCTGCCTGTCAAGCCTGACCGAATGGCCGCCGGGGGTAGCATCCGTGGGGATTTCCGTACAAAAAAATCTGGCAAATATCTCGAAGCATAAGTGACAGAGAGATACTACTTCGGTAAAACCGGCTCCACTGAAGCCTGAAAAATATCAAAGCACCAGCAAAGCAAGGAATTTTAATATTAAATTCAAAGAGAATCTAAGAAGACAGTATTATTTATCCAAACAAAAAATGACAGCTACGAAAATATTGATTAAAGCACCTAAAAAAACTTGGCCGTCACAGTTTGTCAGTCAAAATGTGTAACTCAATAATGATCAAGTTTACACAAAAAATTGAATCTCGCATAAAAACTTGGTTGAAGTTATAATATTATAATAATAAAGAATAATTTATTTGAAAAACTTTAAGTATACTTTGCAATTCAATGTTATGAAAATATTAGCTGTTGTCAGCGGTTATGCCGGTTGATATAAATCTTAGCTTAGGTTTAGCCGCGGAAGTTAGGATTTGGCCAAAATACGATATTAACATCACTTTATAGGTAATCGAAAGACGAATCGTTTGACCCATCCAATAAATATGATGTTCCGAACCAATTCGCTTCTGTCAAATTTGACTCCAGAACTACGAGTAATACAGAAGAAACACAAAGTAAAAGATTGTGTCGAGTTTTCTATAGGATTTATAGGTACATACATTATATATATTTACTCTTCTGAAAGACGAATCGTTTGACCCATCCAATAAATATGATGTTCCGAACCAATTCGCTTCTGTCAAATTTGACTCCAGAACTACGAGTAATACAGAAGAAACACAAAGTAAAAGATTGTGTCGAGTTTTCTATAGGATTTATAGGTACATACATTATATATATTTACTCTTCTGAAAGTTTTCTATTTTGACTTTTGCAGTGTAAAGTTTAAACGACGATGATGTTAACTGTGGCATACAGCAATAAACGTTAAATTTCGGTAGCGTAATCTAGTGATTATATAGATAAAAAGTATTTTTCAATGGAATAGATTATCATTTCAATAATAAAATAAAAAAAACTAACAGGATAATGTTTTGTTATGTGAAATAACTGAGCCGATAAAGTTGTTAAGATGTAATTATTTAACATTTTTAATTACTATTTTGCTATTTTCGCCCTGTTTGATTTTCTCTTATTATTTTCTTACAAGTCGTTATTATTTGCATTGCGTACATGCCCGTTTGCATCTTGAGGACCAGTGTTCGAATAATTGGTCAAACAAAGTGTTTTGGTGTAAGGTAATTTTCAGCAGCAGCTTGAAGTATAGAAAAGTGGAGGCCAAACGGCAGTAGGCTCAACCTATGGTATAGATAGAGATGGTACCTATTAAATAATATACCTATAGGTTAATGTTCCCGGCATTTGCAGACCCAAAACGGTGTGCAGTTTTAGTCGGTTCAAGTCCGACATAACCGCCGTCGCCAGTCGAGGGTGATATCCGTGGGGATTTCCACACGAAAAAAGGAAGCGCAATGTTAAGGTAAAATACATTTCTATATGCTACCCTAGGGATATATAGACGCGAATGAAAAAATACCGACGTGAATATTAAGGAGCAGAAAGCTTCACCCAAAGCCAAACTACGAAACTAAAATTGGAACGAGCGCTGGAAATTCCTATGCATTACTAATAAAATGGTGGTGCCTACACGCGAACTCACTGAGTACTTTCACGAACCTAGTGCGGTATGGCGAGCAAACACTGAATCACTCTTGAACTGCTTGAACTAAATAAACGGTACTGTCTCTTGTTGTTAGATTGAGCATGGAATTAATTTATTCACTGCTCTCATTCTATCCTCCTATACCTACTAATGTTTATGGTACTGCTCTGTTTCATGTATACTACTTTCATAAATACTTTATGATTTATTGTACCATTAACTGTCACGTTATGTCACATCCATTATTTGTATCTGAGAATACAAATAATGGATTTCACATAATGTTTGATGTTAAGTTACCTATCTATGTTATATAATGTCAGATACATATTATATAGAATACTTCTTTTTTCTTCTTCAACCTAGCGTTTATTCCAGTCGCACCCAAAGCTTTCACCTCGGAGTCTGGGGTCCGCTTTACCAGTCTTAACTTCGGATTTGGCTGGACCTCGATATTTTCCGTGAAGCGACTGCCATCTGACCTTGACAACCCAATGGCGACATTAGGCGATATCGAAGCATTGCAGCCAGACCGTTGTTGTTGGACTTTTTTTAGGGCTCCAACTACCCGTAACTATATCATTAATATATAATCAGTCAAATCAGACTACATTTAAAGGGCGAAATTAGGGACAAGCAGTTCCATAACTGTTTGGTCCTAATTTCGTTATCATTACTGCCTGCCCTGATTAGCGCAACGTCTCATTCTCCTGCAGACGTTCCTGTCATACGCTAGTTCCTCAATCGCTCCCTTTCTTGCTATCTCCTCTTTCATGCTTTCCATCGACCTTTTCTTGGTTCTATTTATATTACTTGCTGCTCTCTACATTCATACTCTGATTGTACATATTTATTTGTGAAACTAAACTATAATTCAATCTTTAGTCTTTAACAATGGCAGACTTAATACCTATTTGGATCTATCTGCAAAGATCAAAAACGTAATCCGATATAGAGTCTTTCGAGCAGTTATCTAGATATTCAATATAAAACCGATACTTATTCTCAAACACGAGATAAGATGTTCTGAGATGTATGCGATCTGATACGAGGTACTTACGGATTAATAGAAATATTATATATGCATTGGCAATTGTGGTGACGATCGGACGCTCGTTCAACTCAAAAGTGTAGGCACATAACCGACTGTTCAAATCCAGTTTTGTTCTTGAATTTATACGTTTTGAATCAAATTTACAACGACTATTTTACGAATAAATAATATGAAATATATCGAAATGGACTTATTCTCATAATGACTGATTCTTAAAAGGATTCATTCTGGTTATGTGCAAAATTTGGACAACTGAAAAAATCACAAAAGAAGTAAATGATAACCTTTTTTGCAGTCGGCTAAAATGACATAATTCTTCATTATTCAATAATGAATGAAATCAAAACAAAAGACCTCTAGCAAATCAAGCAATGTCTTAACAAAAAATCAACAAGGCTCAAGTTCGCATTAATCAAAAGTCGCGACAGATTCTTTGTTCTCTTCATTGTCATTATACCTACCTCTGCCAAGACTTTTTCAATTTTATTTGCTACTTATCAATCAGTCAACTGTCCTCCTTTATTTCTGTTTTATATACATTATCAAATCGTAGATATATTAAGTTGATAATGTTATTAAAATCTTTTTAGATTGACAGTCATTTAGATTACTAGTATAATAATAATCAATGAGATAATGTGATGAATCCGTTATCATGGCGCTTGGGGCTGTAGAAAGATCGGAAATTCGATAAAATAAACATGGTAAATATCCCGTTCATTATTATAATAGCAATTTATTAAAATCCATTATCAGGTTTCTTAAAATTCTTGCACTGATCTCCATAGTAAGTGTAACAAAACTTTAAAAAATGGTACTAAAAATTTAAATATTATTGTAATAAAACAAAGTGACTTAATTTTTAGTCCTTATTATTTTCAGGTCTCATCCTAATATTATGAATGTTTGAACGTTTATGTACGGATGAATGTAACTACGGAACCTTACTGATGTGAATACTCCTAATATTTTATACTAGTTTTCAGCTCGCGTGTAAAACTGAACCTGATAAACCTAGTACTTACTCGTAAACTGGAGCTTATGTGTCATTTTAGACTCTCATCTATCTCTGCGCTCCCAGATCAGTTCAAGTGTTTTGCCTGAACGACTAACATACTCGCTGTGTCCTCACAATCTCACGTTCATAATATTAGTAGAAAATATATAAATTATTTTAAAATTTTACAGTTAAATATATAACGATACCATGTCAAAAAGCAATCGTATTTTTACAGAACTGTGACATTTAATAACACATAGTGTTAGATATTTATGCAAATACAGTTAATAAATTAGATATATTATATGTTGTCAAAACGGAATCTCTTTGCCACAAAATCAGTAAATAACAGTGGAACTGATTAAAATATAATTATTAAACAACAAAATTTTACAAATCGATTCAATTTCGAAATCAGTTAAACAAACGCGGAACCCGTTCAATTGAAAAACCGGCCCGAATTAGTAACGGAGTGACCGAAATTTTATAGGAAAAATATTGATATTGTTAATGAACTAAAACTCATTTTGTAGAACCGGTTTAAGGGGTCATCTGCCAGTGCAACGAGTGCTGTGATTCGATTCTTTCTTGAAGTAACAGCCCTAATTTTATTAGTTATGGTGAGAGCAATAGTACTAAGTAGGTACATACAATTTAAAGTAGGTTTCATCTGGTGAATGATCACCAAAGTGATTTTGCTACCATTGCACTACTAGTCTTCAATAAATTTATACATCCTTATAGTATTCTATACCGTTTCAATAAATTTAGGTTCAGTTATTACTTTACTGTTGCACCTAATACCGACTTCCACTCAGTTACTCAGCCCAGTAACATAAATACTTTTAATATTGTGATCATATCACGTATATAAATCAATTTCGCGGAATAACAAGGTCGTTTCAATAATATTCGCCAGCCACACGTACATCTTGATTAGAATGGTCACCATGAGGAAACTTCCATGGTTTATATGCGCGTTTTCCTGCTTAGAAAACTGATATGGTCCACACAATTACATGTAGACACAGCGTGTTAGTAGATACTTACGTAATATTAATATACCTTTGAATTTGCAATGGTGCCGCGTTGATATGGATACGTGTAGGTACTTAATGCCGATCTGCAATCTCATCTTGATTGCTTTGCATAATTATTCCGTATCAGTGAAATTATGCTTATATGCATATTACGGCATTCGCAACATTACGAATGAAATATTTAATCACTGGATATTAAGTATAGTGAGTTGGGTCTCTTAAAAGTTTGATATGAGAGGAATTCGTAACGAAATTATCTGAACTTGATCTATTCATATACTAATTCTATAATTCATTACTTAGATACATTCACTGGTTTTCAAATATTACTTGCAAATAGCTCTATGATGCATCTACACCGGATTGAAATACTGAATCCGTTCCCGCGGTGTAAGAAACCTATAAACTGCCATATAACCTACGCGAATTTCAAACTATAATCGATCTTGTGACAAATTTCACTCAGATCCATTCAACCGTTCTGTCGTGATTGAATAGTTTCATAAACATGAGTTGCTCTAGGCTTCTTACATATACCTACCTAAGTTTTCATTTTTCTTTCCGTTTTGTAAATGCTACATAGAATAAATGATTTTTGACTTTGACCTCCGTACCTACTCACTAACTAAAACACAATATTCTTATTGCACACATTGCAACGTTTTTCACATTGCGTGTTCCCGTACTAAAAAACCCGTCGAGGGGGCCAACCCGTTATATTATTAAATGTTACAATGAAGCAAGGGTGAATGTTAAACACAGTTTTTAGTAAGTGTCCCTTTGTGGCCCAGCATGGTGTCGCACGAAGACCCCATATTCAGGAAGTTTAAATTCAAAAGTAACGGAAAATATTATTTAACATTTATTGAAGTTAAAATATGCTAAGTACTGCGCAAGTTGTAGAGGATTAAAAAGCAATGAACACTTAATCAGCAATATAATGCAGCATCACTTTTATTATTATTAGCGCCGATTCTTCTGTAACTTTTCACTTCACTAAAATTCGTAAAATTTTGTTTAGCCCAGTGAAATATACATAAACCACAAAGATTAATTAACAATAATTTGCATTTAATTATCTGAATAAAATTTGAATTTTCGATGTCAAATAGACTGACGATGAATAAAATCAATTTCAGATGTGCAAGAGAATCGGCACCATTATCACAGAAAATAAATTTGTAATTGCGCTCAAAGCAGGTAACTTTGGTAGGTATATCAGTATATGTGTTATTTTTGCTGACAGTGAAAATCTACCTTTCAATTCGTGTTTGGATCAGCCACGGCTTATGATATTTTTAGACACAGACCCTTATCAACAGAAAAATGCGAATTGTGTACGAAATAAAGTTTCCGTAAAAACCCATGTAGCCATGGAATAAGCTTTATGGGTTGTGGCAGTCATGTCTATTTCATATACAATGTAAATTCGGAAAATTAGAGAAACTTATCATACAAAATAAATCAGATAATTATGTTGATAACTTACATTTATAAACATCAGAATTGACTGCTACAACTTGTAAATTTATTGCTAGCCTCCGGTAAAGAACTTGGCAATAGATGCTCAGGGCCACACTTTTCCAATCGCCATTACTTGCCATGTTTATGTATATACCTAAACTGTATAAGCATGTAAGTGCTAATAAACTGCACGAGAAGATACGCTATTAGATAGAATTCAAATGGCCTAGGGCTGGATAATTCTGATAGAGTTGCGACGGCTGGGAATGAAAGAAAGTGTGAAAACTTAGCAGTCTGTTGGACCACTGACCCTAGTACCTACATACTTAGTGCCTATACGCTAGTATCAGACAGGGAGCAAAGAAAAGATTGCACCTACTCCCCAATATACAAGTTTGTTGTTGTTAACACAATGCGAACTGAAACGCAAACCAAACTTGATTCAAACGCAATAAAGAAAAAAAAACTAAGTAATGTAATAAGATAAAATATAAATAAGTCTTCTCTTCTTTCACATATGGGTACCTACGATATAAACGCATTAAATACTAAAATCGATGTTATTGAATGAGCTTTCTTTACTCATTATCACACGCTGTCTTCATAATGAACTTTTAAGGGACGACTTATCTATATAATAAAGACTATATTACGAAGATGGGTTTCTTAATATGCTGCCTTACTTAGTGTTAACTTACATATCAAACGGAATTAACGATTTTCGAAACTAAAAAAAGAAAGGAAACAACTATACAAAATTTAATTCGCCAACATGGTACCTACGAGTCTGGTAATTTTCTCATGAAGTAAGTACCTACCTAATTACTTTGCAACAAACGAAAAAGAATAATCAAAGTCGAAACACATAGTAAAAAAACAGCCAAGGATAAAAAAACATATTGACAAATTGAGTATCTCCTCCTCCTTTTGGTTAAAAATATACTTGTAAAACATCATTAAGGAGGCCGTAGTCGTGTGGTAAAAACAGATTGACGTCATCCACAGGAATAGTCCCGAAAAAATGTTGTTAAGTATAGGGCATAAACATCTAACGATGCATTAATTCTTTTGTTCCTTTTACAAAACCACAAGAACAACCTGTTTCAAGTAAATCTTATCAGATACCGTGCCACCCAACTACTGCTATTATGTAAGTATTTCTCAGGTTAGGCAGCAACTCGAATTTTTTGCTATAAAATCGTGCGAAATAAACGTGAACTCATTATTATGCAACCGAGGCGTGTCTCGGACGGTGAAAATAGTTACGTCATACAGTCACGAGAACATGCGAATGAGTGACGACTTGCAAAGAAATTTAACATACTTTTTGTCGATATGAAAGCCGGTTGTCGGTGTGAGGTGCGGCGCACGAATCATAAACGAAGTGGACGGAATTTAATGTAAAAACTATTACGCAAGTGGGAAAATTTCTGAACGCAACCTCCTCTTGACTAATTTGTCTGCCTATGAATGGTCTGCAAAGGGCATTGAACGAAAGCGCTATCCAGTGACGTCAAGCTATCCAGGAATATTATGTTATTTAAATAAAGTCACTGGTATCCGACTGCCTCGGTGACAGCGCAGCGACAGTGAGTGCGACAGACAGACATAAGATCGATTCTAGGAAAGGGTAAACTATTATTGGGTTTTTCTGTTTGGAGATTCGGAGTCTTTAAAAAGTCCGGTTGAACAGCTAGCCTTGTTACGTAGACCGAAGACGGCGAAATTTGATTGTCAATAACAATAATAAAATAAATTTACTAGCGCAATCAAGTTTACAATAATATAACACGTATAATAATTATACGTATAATGTCTAACATTGACACCTGAACTAATTATTTAAACTGCCGCGAGGAAGGAACAATTTAAATTGTAGGTACCTGTCTGCCCCTACGGATAAATAAAGGTGAGAGTATATAAAAAAGTTACGAAAACACGGTACCTGCCCGCATTGTGGGAAAAGATGTGGTTGCACAACAGGTTCAGGGATTGAGAAAGTTACTGAGGATTTATTTAAATTCAATTATAATATGTCTTGTCATCGTTGGCTAATAATAATTATAATCGCTTCCCATATACAATCAAGAGTTTGTTAGTGAATTATACTGTTTCACAGTGGATAACCTTAATTAGGAAAAAATAAAACTTAAATTAGAAATGTATAATTATACATACGGGTACAACTTAAGTTTCAAAACTTAAACATCAACTCTCCCATTTCAAAATTGAAACAACTTACCAATCTGTTCAAGCATAAAATTTAGTTCTGAAACAGTTTAAAAGTAAATCTTCAAACGTTAGCTTACGTCCCAAAATTTAAGTTTTACCTAGTTGTGAACAGAATTTTGTCGGAAAAGTAAGTTTTGAAAACTTGTAGCAGAATTCGCAAATAAGATTATTGAGAATAATTAGGTAGGTAAGTATTACATTTTTAGAGTTTCCAAAAATGATTATTTAGTTACTTATCATCACTATGGTAGGCAAAAGACTACAGTTACACTACCTTAAAAACTGTATAACGATTGGTAGGTATAAAACCTTACACTATAAAATAATCACTTGGGTAACACTATACTCGTAGCAGGGAAATCAATCCACAATTTGAGCGATCGAAGCAGGTACTTCTGGAACCGAACAGTGCGCCGCCATTCTGGATTAGTTTAAGCTGTTAAAGCGATATCATTTTTAAAACGGACGTTTTAATTAAGTACTGGTGCATCCTTTAAATGCGCACGGGCAGTTGAATCTCAATGCGTCAGGATTTAAGACCAGTTATTGAAATATGGCAACGATAATTAAATATGTCTGGTACACATATATATTACATTTTCAATTTGAAACCGACCGTACGTCGAGATGCGGTAGGCCGTCGATAATAAATAGCGAACTTGTAATAAGGCGATAAAAATAGTACATTGATTTCAAGTTATTGAATAACTGTCCGATCATCTGGCTCTTAGTAATTTGTAAAGAGACTATAGTTAGCATATTATTGCGAAATAATTTGTAACCACACTTCTGCGGCATCAAAACTTTTATTGAGTGTGTAGTGTATCTAATGTATGTATTTTTTTTTTGCCGTAACAGGAGATTGAACCGATTTTTTTCGTTTAGTTAATATTGTTAAGTTTTATGTTCGATTTCGGAATGGGCGATTACCGCCAAAATCAATTAACCTGGTGTCAAATCGTAAAAACTTTCTGCTCATTGATTGAAGTCAAGCCTATACAGTATTTGGCGAGTAGAGTTAATACAAGATTGACGCACGTACGAGAAACCAAGAGTTAATGAAAAAAATTTGGAAGTAGTTCTTATTTTTCACCTTCAAACGTAACGGTCGAACTTCGACCACTGTGCGACCTCTAAGCCTTATGAATTAAACCCCAATTGATATACTTTGTGTAGACAAGTGTAGGCTGTATTCAAGGGCATTGCGTGACATTCTGACATTGCTGGCTGTTCTCGTACGAGTAATATTTAGTTCGCACAACATCCCAAGGCTACTCGTACAACATCTATTTGTCGTTACAAATCATACATGCAATATAAACATTAACACTGTTTGGTATTATAACTTCAGTAAATAACATGCAATTAGCCACCGAACTACAAGACTTACATGTAATAAACCTCTTGCGGTAATAAATATTGTAAAATGGAAGCACTAGTTTTACTTTGTATTACTAGAAACTGGTTTGAAAGTGAACGAAATTGAGCGTAGTAATACCAGTAACATCGGCGAAGACTTTGAATAGATCAGTATTCAGAACCCATTGAGATCAATTAATTAACCTATCGCAGTCCACTGCCGGAAATAGTCCCTTAATAACGCCATACCTCCCAGTCCTCCGCCTTACGCATTTAATCTATCACAGCAACCTTTTCAGGTCATCAGTCTATTTCGTTCGGGGGTGCCCTACCTTCTGTTTGCCGAATTTGGGCACATCAGCTTTTGAGACAATAGACAGCATTTGATTCCACAATAAAAATGTGTGCAGGCGGTGTCGTGTTACATTAATTACTTAGTTAAAAAAAGATGATTCATAGTTTCAATGCCTGTTTTATACCGTTGCTGGCGTATTTTTTAATATATGTTTAAATAATTGAAAACAATTCCAGCTAACCTCATAAATATTGTAAATTTGTAACAGATATAGACAATTACTTGCGTCATATGAATGGGACCGGTATTCATCGGATAAGGAAATACTATACTAATAAGGAACGTGAAAACATCACTTATATTGATTAACAGTGATTTATGTTTTGTAACAGAGATGCTAAGAACGTATCAACAACTATTACAAAATATGCATCAAACGTTGAAGAAGCCGTGTTTTACAATTACAATAGTGGCATGACACTGAGCACTACATAATTCATAGTTATTTATATGTTATGCATTTGCATGAGAGAGAGCATAGAGCAAACCGCGGACAGGGTAATGGACTGCTGAGACGAGGTCTCGGGTTCGATCCCAGGTTCACCATGGCACACGGCAATGACTTTTCGATGCTTTTCGAAGTTATGTGTGTATTTATCGCAGGTTTATAAGTGCCCGGTTAATGGCAATAGGCTCGTACATTGGGACCTAAACATAAACTGGCGAAATGTGGGTGCTTAGCACCTCTGTCTACCCCTTCGGGGATATAGGCGTGAGTTTATGTTATGTTATGTAGAGCATTTATATTTTTTGTTGAACAGACAAGTACCGGTATCGACGTGCCCTAAAAGGACATGGATCTCGTGACAAAACAATGTGCTGTATCTAGCACGTGTACCAGATAGTGGGTGAAGTTAATTCAACCTCGGAGATCTTGGTGTAGCCCTAGAAACCTAGTATATCCTAGTTGAGTGAAGTTAAATTATGTGTCAGCTCTATGGCGTAGCGGTAGTGCATTCGACTGCTACGACACCCGCGCGGGTTCGATTCCCTCTCAGTGCAGTACCTATGCATGAATATGTTTATTTTCATTGGCCTGGGTGTCTAATATGTATGTATTTATAAAAAAGTATATATTTATGTCCGCATTCTAGAACCCATATCACAAGCTAGTTAAACTGTGCTTTGGGTCTAGAGATCCCTGTGTAGGATGTTTTTTTATTTTATATAGGACACGTCAAAATGACTACCTCGCCTGATGGTAAGCTTAAGGTAAAGGATGTCGTAGAATATTGAGTTTTATCGAAATAGTAATACTCGGGTACATCCCTACAAGGAACCGATATAATATATACTATACAGCTTTATTTGTATCGTTGAAACTGTCTTTGATTAAATCATTTGCATTTAGGAATCGAAAGCCTCTTGGGCTATTCATAACTAAAACCCCAACTAATTAATTTAATTAATGTTCACCACAACTTCGGTTTTAAATGGATGTTGACAGTGAATAACAAAGTTGCTGTCCTCGAAATTGTACCGTCTTTTTGCGTTATTTGGAGAATTAGAGAGCCGATGTGAATAAATCAATATTTCAAAGTAAAATCTTATGGGAATAAGAAAATATCTCTTTATCTTCAGTTTAGTTTTAACAAAAATCTTTATAATCCCTCTAACTGAAGTAATAAGTACCTAACAGATAATGCTTGCAGAGCGTGCTACCTTTTAAACGCTTTAAAATATTTATAAGCCCTTCACTAGGTTGACAGTCATACTATACAAACGGAACTGCACTATGGGAGTCTAAGAATAGATTAGGGAGCAAACGACAACTTCTTTCAAACAAATGAATGCAGTGTTCTAAGAAAACAATTGCCAATTATCCGGGTGTATATTCCCAGGCGTTGGCTTTTTGCAAGCACTCATTCAACATGTAATTGGGCAACAAACGTACAAATGAAGGCGTAAACAATAAACAATGTCAACAGCACTCACTCTACAGGCCATGAACCTAAAAACTTACAGACGGAAAGCGTTGAGGCTGTGTCACAAAAATGGCAGCTGCTAACCGTATGAGTAAATTTTGGGTTGCAATATGTTACCGTAATTCGATTGAGACGTGATTCCTTTTTTTTGCCACTTCACCAGGGCTAGTGAAGTGGTTATGTCGGGATCGAACCGACTAAAACCACACGGTGTTCCGTCTACGTGAGTCTTTCACCAGGTACCCCGGATTACTCTAAGAACGTGATACGTGATTCCTGGATATTTATTCTTGCTGTAACTACGGTTTTTACACAACTTCATTACACAAGACATGGTGTATTTTTATTTATTTTCGTTACTTAAACTGATCGAGTCAAATAATGTTTGCCGCGCAGTGGATGATTAGTACGCTTGCTTATACTTGTACGTTTAAGCATGCGGGCCGACTCTATTGTAGTTGTAATCTTCAACGCGTTCCGCCCATAGATTTTATAGGTTTATGCTACAGGCGTCCTCGGTAACAGTTGTGACACCGTCAATTGTGGATTGGTAAATGACCGCTCCATGGACACGGTTACTGACTTTAAATCAATTCCAGTTGGCACAATGTCACCTCTTGTAAGCGATTATAGTCATCTTTTTGTTTAGGTTTATTGATCCATCGTTTTTTTTCTATTTGCTAATCAAGATTTTGTTCGCTTCTTGTTATTTGAGTTTCTTTTCTTATCCTTCTTAACGTTTTTATTTGCACTTTCCCTTAATTTTACTCGCGGTTCTTTTGTATCTTCATGAAACATTAATTAATTACGAGAATAGAATAGCTACAGTCTTGTTGGTTCTATTAGCCTTAAGTTTGAATTTGTACTTTCATGTGATCGTGAAGTCCTGAGTCGCTGAGTAATAATTAAGTACCTGGTTTTTTTTGTTAAGAACACTCATAAGCAATACGTGATCCGGAAACGTATGGTAATTTACTCGCCCCTATTTCTTACATAGAGCTTACAAATGAGTTTACCACTGTTGACAGAAATTTAGGGTTGATGTTTTGCTATACACACCCTGAAATCCATCATCTTATTGGGTTTTTGTAATTTGCTCAGGTTGAACTCTTAAATTCTATATTAAGAGATCTGAGGTCCAGTGAGCTATCTGAATGGCCCACAAACACTAAATTTCCACGCTAGAAGTTCCAAATCTTACAATTTAGTAGCTTCAACTTTGGCAGTTTTAGCTAAAGATCTAAAGTATTTAAAAAAAAAAAGGAATTTATCATTCTCTAACCTGTTTTCCC
The DNA here is from genome assembly GCA_963576445.1 of Lithosia quadra. Taxonomy (NCBI): domain Eukaryota; kingdom Metazoa; phylum Arthropoda; class Insecta; order Lepidoptera; family Erebidae; genus Lithosia; species Lithosia quadra. The sequence continues at coordinate 3,285,727 of OY754882.1, forward strand.
ATTGCCATACGTCACGATGACGACGTACGAAATTAATTCTATTATGATGTCGACATAACTATTAAATCTGAGGCTATATTAGAGCGCGATGCGACTATTATTTGCATAAGCGATTAAAATCGATGTTAATATTTACGTTTATGACTATTTCACACTATGCAACGACTATCAGTTACGATCTATAATTTCTTTATGTGAACAGCGTTAACGTAATCACTTCAACGACTACATCAACATATCAGTAAAATTTAAACGAATTTATGAGCAAAATTGATGCAATTTTCTAACGAAATTTTACGATTGCGCAATTAGTTCAAGAGTAAACACTCGACTTTATCGTAATAGCTTATGAATTCCATTAAGTAAAACTTACATAGTTTAGTCTAATTTGAACGCCAGTCATTGGTCACTGGAAAAATCTTAACTAAAGCTGAATTTCACCGATTAATATACAAGCATCTTATTCAATTTAATAAATGTTATTGCGTAAAATATGTGAGTACCAAATTCAGTTTAAATTGAAAGTAAATTATTTTCACTAGTGAAATTCTATGTCAGTTGGTGTCAAGCATACAAGTAGTGTAGCCACTTAATCGCTGGATTTTCACTTATTAATGTAGTCATACCATGTTTAGCTAGTTTCACTCTTTCTATCGCATCGCAAATCGCTTCTGCCAATAAGAAAGCCGCTTCAGGTCAAAGTGTTACCTAGTACATTGCGTCAGTAGGTACCTACCTGTAGAATTGCATTAAAGTCTAGATCATTCTAAACTAATTTCACTTAGACATTAATTAGTAGCCTTACTACCTACATAAGAATGCCTTTTTTTCGTACGGATATCCCCACGGATTACACCCCCGTTCCCAGCGTGGTTGTTTGTCGGAATCGAACCTACTAAAACCACACGCTGTCTCGGGTCTTCTAGCGTCGGGGTGTATGTAAGGTTACCCAAAAGGTATTTTCCTCGCCCTCCGGCTGAACCGGGCTACCTCAGGCTTCGAAGTGACCTCCTTGGGAACCACGGTGTGTCCCCGTCATGCCCCGGAAGAGGGGGAGGGGCCTTAAGAATGCCTGTCTATAAAAATAGATTCCATATTGTTTCATTTCTTTTGACTTTAATTTAATCCTATCCTGTCTATAGATTTTTTACCCCACAGAAATCATAATCTACTAGCCCTTGTGCCAATTGTTTGGGTCAATATAACATGTCTTTTCCTCCATACATTCCTGTCCAATGTCCTTTCAGTCAATCCCTTCCTTGCGATTCATTCTCTCCATTCTATTCATATTTACTCACGTGCATACTAATTAACAAAGCCCTCTACATTCATACTCGTACTGGCAAGGCAAAAAGAACGCTAAACCTATCTTGAATAATGTCTGAATTATGAAATTTACGTATTACATTTTGGGCGTATACGAAGCTAAATTTAAACATTCAGTAATCGAGTACTGTGTAACTCAATTGGGTCACAGTTCTGCGGATCTTGCCTCATTAAATTATGTAAGTACAAGATTATACATATCTTATGACAGAAGTTAAAAGGTCATAGCTTAGCTTCCCATATTACATTCCATTAGCATTAATTAAAAGAAGTTATATATTATACCGCCTTGGAGTACCTACATAGTTACTTCGCTTTTGTCATGACCTCTAAGCCCTACCTTCGATACTATAATCAGCTTATTTGTAATTCAATGTCTTAAATATATCAACATGGGCACAACCTCAATGTTAATATTAAAAGGTACCATGAAATCATCGCAGATGTCAAATTTCCTATATAAGTTGTTATTTATTGTTATTGCAAACATAAGCCAATGTACTGGTTTTCCGGAAGGTTTAAGTCTAAAATCACGAGATTTTAGACTTAAACCTTCCGGAAAACCAGTACATTAACGATTTTATTGGAGCATCCGCCCCTTTGGAATTATCCCCGACTTATAAAAGTCAACGTAAAAATAATATTAGGATTAATCACACCGATACTTGAAACAATTAAAAATACGAATGGTAGGTTCTTTCATGTGAATATAAAAACCACAAACTTTTGGGAAGTAGCGTGGGAACACTGAAAACTAATCAAACCACTGCGACATCCGCACACTTGTTTAACGAGACGAAGAAAAGCAACGAACAAGAGTTTGGTTCATAAAAAACGATTGATCTTAATCAAAGGTTCAATACAGGTTTGCAATCAAAGTATAGTCCGTTGACTCTTTACCAGTAGCTTCTGCAATTATTAATACGGTTGGCGTACATACCAAGTTCCAATTAACTGTATGCACTTCGATTGATGATAGGTGCTTACCTGAAAAGGAAAAGAAACATGTTTACTTAGCGATTCTCGGTACATTTAGAATGCTTCGATTAAAAGTCAATTACAAAACATAGAAAAACGCATTGCACAGTAACAACGCATCGATATAATAAATACCGGCCCCGAAGAATAACGTGTTAAGGCCGTCGAGATTTTCATTCTCCAAGAAAGTTAAGAGCTGACATTTTATATTCTTGAAAATGACATGTGTCGATGTATCTATTGTGCAATATCATAACTGTAATATTTCGTTGCGAAACCCTTAAGCGAATGAGAGAATTTCTGTATTGATGCACTGAATAGCGCCCGACTTCGTGAGAGGTTAGATTGGATCGAACTTACTACTCGGCAGATTCAATTATATTTAATCGACTCGATATGACAAAACTTCTATTACTACAGTATTGCTCAGCAATATTTTATCGATATCGATGACATTTTCGATTATCATTTATCTATCAGTACACATAATTCGATTATAATATTACTTCAAGCGATTTGATTAATCAATATAATTATAAAATCGAATTCAATCCGAATTAAACCGACAATATCTACTAAATGCAACGATCATCGATTTTTTAATTTCGTTAACCATTAGAGTAATCGGTATCGGTAAATAGAGGTGTAGAAATCGACAGGTGGGTCGGGACGTCATTACCGGTCGGCGGCTGATAAGCGAATGTATGCCGGCCATTCACCTGCGCCCACTGACACAGTGTTCAACATCTCCCTCGCTCTCGTTTGTTGTACTACGTGATAAACAGAGATATTCAACGTTATGATACGGTAACGAACAAAGAAGTGCATGAAACAATTCAAATGAAATCATGGCACATTTACGATATGTTAAAAAAAGTAACGTAGGTATCCCACGGTGTCAGTAGGTACCAATGACATGATTAAAATACTACTTTATTTTGGTATTGTACTCGGTGGAATCTCATTATAACTTCTAACTGACATGTATTAAAATAATTGGAATATTAAGCGCGTCACACACATATTGAGTATCAATTGTATTGTTAAGGAACCATTGTTGTGGCACCCAATTAAGAAGTATTGATTTATCAAAGTAGGATTACAGTTAGTTAATTAACCAGGTCGACTACAAAAACAAGTTTCATTGTTTTAAATGAAGATGTCAAAAATGCCTCGTAATTGTAGCTGTTTTATGCAGTTGTTACGAACTACTTAGGTAAATTTTAAGAACTACCTATTGATTGGTTGAATTTGTAAATATAAGAAATATGCAGAGATAATACTTTGCCCAGCAAGAATAAGGTAATATGTACCTATATGCCTACATGATAATATATAGGTATGAACATCACAGCTACACTGTTGGTTCCGTATCCATGATTAAATCGATTCTATAAGTACTGGATCCGATTTTCAGATAGGGCAACGATTGTAGATGAAAGAGAAGAGACCCCTGTTCCTAACATCTGCAGGTAACTAAGGGCGGGGCGGCATGAAGCACACAAAAGTTCGTGCTGGAGCGGCAGTGGATGGGAGCCAGCGAGGCAAATGTAGAGCGGATCAGTGAGAACTATTCTCCCTAATCCCCTCCACATTTGCCTTCTACGAGAATATTTCCTCGCAGAATGCCAAAACCGAGGTAAAGCGTCTATTGTTAGCTGCCATGAAACGTATGAACTTTTTTGATACAATTCATGTTTATTCAAAACAAACGCAACCTTATTCAAATGACTTCTAATCTCTTGTTATTAATCTCTAAGCATTACACCAGGTGAAATCGAATACAAGAGGAAAAAAATACAAATGTCCGATTAGGTACTGATTATTATTACTTAGATAATGTGTGCGAACGGTCGTAAGCCGCTTACGTATGGACACTTAGAACCTCCTGGACATTTATGGCAAAGCAAGTTAACTTTTACATCTTCTACACACTTTTTTGATATAATTCATGTTTATTCAAAACAAACGCAACCTTATTTAAATGACTTCTTATCTCTTGTTATTTATCTCTAAGCTCACCAGGTGAAATCGAATACAAGAGTAAAAAAATGCAAACTGTTCGATTAAGTATTGATTATTACTTAGGTAGGTATGTGTGCGAACGGTCGTAAGCCGCTTACGTAAGGAGTCGGACTATACAAGTTACAATATCTCAACCGAAATAGGAAATAGATTATAATAACTAGTTTAATTATATCAACGTTTATAGAATTAATGATCGATGATTAGCACAGTTAATTGATTTGTATATAAAATATTTCTGGGATGTTATAATGACAGCTGTATAATTAGGCCATAATAGACCATCAATCAAATTAGAGAACTTATAGAAGGAAATAGTCGTTGAACCTCACTGCAGATGGATCCGCTATTTTGTAAGTGGATGTATTAAAAATATCAATCGGTTTTAAGTACATACTTAAATTGACAAAGTCGTTAAGAATTAAAGTAGCTAAGGTATTTCTTTCACCTGATAGTAATCACCGGAGCCTATGAATATAATTTGCAACACACTAGAAGTCAATTGTATGTTGGCCATACCACTTTTTAACTTCATGAAAACAAATTACAAATCCTCATTTTAACTTTTGATTAGTAGTAGTTAGTTAGTAGAGCCATTTACATTAAAATAAAAGGATTGCTATAGTTTTCAAATTAAATGAATACCAATTATATAAAATCAATGTTTTTCTTTCGTACTTAATGAACCAAAATATAGTTTACTTAATTATGATAAAAACTGTAACATTATCGCACAAATTGATATTATTGGACATAGTAAGGGGTGTTACGAGTACACTCAAGTAGTAATTGGAATTGCGAATTGCATTCAACTTGCCTGTCGAAGTCGAGACGGGCCCGCTAGGTAGTTTAATTTACAAGCACGAATATTTTAACCCTGCCTGATGTATTTATATTACTTTGAATAAAAGTTTTATTGAGTTAGATAACAAATTCATTTTATTACCGTCTATAAACCAATAATGATATATAGCCATTTTGCACAATATCATGAAACATAAATGTTTTAATTTGACTTATACTGAGTAATGGGCATCCTTATTTAAATTGAAATATATAATTATATGTAATCGTTTAATCAATCACTTAATCCATATTCATCTATATAATAACCCAATATAAAATAACAAAACGAGAAGTCTTTCATGTTTATAGTCGTCATTAAAAAACTATAGTAGCCTAAATCCGCGGCTTCGCACGTACTTATAGGATCCTGATTTTGTTCTAATAACGCGCAGATATGTATTCCCGAAATAAAAGTAGAATAATAGTTTGCCTCATTCCCGGTCGTATCTACTCTACTTGTTTGAAAAATTTCAATCAAATTCAATCTGTTGCTTTTGTGTAATTGAATAACAAACAAACTCACTTTCACATTCCGTAAAAGTAGCTGTTGCACGTGGTTCCGAGCGAATACCATAGTGATTCCATGACCACGGGAGCTTATTCTCGGGATAAAAGTTGTCTATTCTTGACTATAATCTATATCTGTGCAAAGTTTTATTCAGTAATCTGCACATTAGTTCTGCCGTGATTGAGTAACAAATATCCACTCAACCATTCAGTTTCATATTCATAACAGTAGTACGATTAGTTTGAATTTATTTTTATTGACCTTACAAGGTCATCTTATTTGTTATATTAGTATTCCAAACGTTGTTTATTTTTGACTACCAGAAGTGAAGTCTTTCGTATTATGGCGAGAAAAAAAGATAAGCAAAATGTATTCTTTTCAAGTTCACAGTGAACGAGTGTGAAAATGGATCATTCACTATTGAATGTGACTTTAACCGTTTAAGATTTCACTTTTACAATGGTCCGAAACAGTTTCAAATTAACGACAATCCAGGGACAGTGAAAAGCGTTTACGGAGGTCGCATTCACTCGTTGTGTTGTTTGTCACCTATTTGTGCAAACAATGGCTGAAATGAGCAACGGAAGCGTTTACGGGGCTAGCCTGCGTTGTTTGTGTTAACTATTCTGTGTGCGGAGCCAAATAAAGCGTTTGACTATGGCCCGTGTTGCGTTATGGACCGAAACAGAAACGTATCGTGACTTTCATCTTTTATACAGAAACGATTCGTGAAAAGTGTATACTTTTTGTGCACAATTATTACTTTCTGGTCCTATTCTACAAAAGGGTATTATTATTACTGTTCTCGATGTTTGAGATATTGTTCTTTAAAACGTGAGCTTGGTAAACCAACCACCAACGAAGATGCTTGCTAAAACGAAATCAGATTAAAATCAATTTTATGTTGCATATTTAAGCACGATCCCAATTATAACAGGATTTTTCAATCTAACGATCGACTTAACGGGTTCAAATGATTCAGCTGGTAGTTAATCAGCTCCTACTTGCTGGCTGACCCGCATCTCGTCAGCTTCAGAACTAGTTCCTTTTTTGTCTAGATTATAGCCTAATAGTAGCAATATGTTTAAAATGAACGAATATTAAATTCCTTTAGTAATATCTTGTAACTGTACTCGTCTGCCAACGAAGCATTAATGAGCACTTGCAACAGTTTTCGAAACTTCAGTCGGTTGGCGCGTCGTCGCCGCGGCTGCGCCTGCATCGTCGTTGAGTTTGCGCAACTGTAGCGCGCCGCGGGCGCTTGCCGATTCCCACGCAGATTTCGTATAAACAGGTGGTGTACGAATGAAATCATTATACTCTGCAAATGTTGCCAATTACAGATGCCTTTGAATTCTGCAGTTGGCTAGCGAATAACATGTTTAAAGAACAATTACGTTGATTGTTAACATTTACAATATGAGCAGATATGTGCATTAGGATTCCAGTAGACAGAACAGGTACGCATTATTATTATGTTGTGGAGGTCAAATAAGAGAATGTGATTATTTAAATGACTCAAGGAATGCATGGACAAACCATACAGATACATAATAAGTACCTACGTGCCTACTTGGTTTTCAAAAACACAAATATGAGCACTTAAGTAGTTCATAAATATTATATACTTAGTGGGAAACACGGAAATGTCGTGACTTAACGAAAGATGATTTAGAACGTATATGTTTGCGCTATCTCACAAATCAGACAGACCGTAGTTGAATGAGTATTGGAGGCAATAAATATGCGAACTCACGAAGTAAACACCTAAGAGACTACATGCTGCGCCTACAGATATATTTACGAGAACGAAGTATTAAATACCACGCCTCTGCCCTTTAAGATTTACTTCACATCTAAATAGCTCCGTGAATAACGTAGATCCGCAGATGCAAGGTTACTTTTTGTATCAATTCGATTAACTTACTGTTATATAAGTAGTTATTAAAGTAACAGGACGGAATAATTAATAGTTAGTTATACATGCGAAAGTTTGGATGGATGAATGGAGGTTTTGAGGCTCGCGTTTGACCACTATCTCACCTGATGGTAAGTGACTATGTGGTCGACGATGGAGCAGCTTGCCTAGAAGCAGCCTGTTCACTCTAGACTTAAAGACTCCCAGGAAACAAGACTCAAGCAGGGCATTCCACTCCTTAGCTGTACGCATAATGAACGTATTGCTGAACCGATTTGTGAGTTTTGTTATAAGTAAGCCTAATCACGGCGAAACAGATGAACGGATCCGTATGAAATATACTGATACTGATATAGATTATAGTATTGTGCTTATGCTACCTTTATACTGAGAAAATTTTCCTGTATGACACAGAAACGGGACCGGTACTAAGGTTGCATCTAAAGCTTGCACTTTGAGATCCGAGAATCCCTTCTTCTATTTCACCTTCCTTTTTCGACCTTCAACCCTGAAAGCCAGCACCAGAGACTCCTCCGTCATTCAGCAAATGTATCGGCTTTGACTTGGGGCCCATACACTCAGAATTTATTTTACCAGGCGCCTACATTATATTACCAAGAACGTTATTCTAAAACAGGACAAATCCTATAGACGTAAAAGGTTATTCGGATAAGTAACGCATATAAATGAATATAGCTCAGTGTATTCGATGCTAGTCTAATTACGTCGTACAGTGTGATAGTTAAGGGCTGGAATGCAGTGGCGGCGTAAATTGCACGTCTGCAGCGGTAGGTAAGGTGTGTCGATCAACAACCTTCCATTCTCTAGCGAGCCTGACACCAATGCCGATGGGGCTATTAAATATTAACAATCGCTACCTAGTTTACGTTACATCTCAACCAGTCTATCATTATACCGGAGATAGTTAATACATACGTAATAACTCCGGTTATCGAGCTGTTTTAATATTTCGTCATCTATGTAAGCACGAGTAATTGTGTGTTCATCTATTAGACTTTATTTTAGGATCAGATTAATAAAAAAAAGTTTGTATAAAATGAACCTCTATAGTCGATATAAATGGCTGATATTTTAATATCGTAAGTAGTAATAACACTTGGTGGAGTTTCATTATTGCACATTTTTCTGTTCATTGAGGCGGCTCACGTCTGGCGGCACAATTTATATAAACAATTTATTTCTTTGTGTAGAGACTAAGTGCATACTCGTGAAACTAAGTATACGTATTAAAGGAAAGAAGAAAATTAACTAGTTTTACGTCGTGCTTATAACTTAACTACCATAATAAGCAAACACAAAATAAGTTCTTTCTCCTCACTTCAACAAATATAACGTTTAAACTATAAGTATACATTTGAACTTGTCTGTACGTTTTATAGATAGGTAGGACGTAAGACGCAGGTAGCATTTCTCGTTAAAGTTCTATGGAGGGAAATTGCACATTCGTCTTTATAGCAACATAAAACTGTTTCCAAAATCAACAAACAAGAAACAATCGCAGAGCGTTAATATTCAAAGGCATTGTGTGAAATCGTAAACCTTATGACCCGAATGAAGATGAACCAGATACAATCTTTAGAGTGATTTCGGGTTGTATTACGAAGGGACGGAAGCTATTCTGGTAGGGAGCGGTTTGTCTACAGTAGTTCCTATTAACAGTATCTACGTAGTTGATGTGGTGGGAAGTCCGCGACCTTGGTCCAGCAGCATAAACGACAACGATCGCACGTCAATCACGTTTTATTAGTTCAAAGCCATATCTATAAAGTTCATTACCTCACTGAAAGGAATGATTTGCATTCGTTCAACGCGACCTTTTAATTCAGTGTTTGAAGGAGGAATGTAATCTGCCTTCTGCCCTTAAAAATGTGGTAATACCACTTTTTACAAATTCAAATTTTATGAATGCAAATTTTTGCAATTTCAACATTTTGCAAAATTCAATATTGTAGGTCAGAAGTTAAGGCCTAAATCGTTGCTTATATGCATAAAAAAAGTTGTCGCTGTTTATTAATTCCGCTTACCATGAGACAGGTCGTAACTTTGACAGCATAGGAGCATTAAACAGCCACTGAAATAAGTTCCGGCTATTAACATTTCCTAGACGAAATTAGTCCATGTACGGCATCATGATGGTAATAAGCAGATACGAAAGTCTTAATGTTCTGCCTTGACATATATTACAACATATTTGTAAAAACAAGATTATTGGAGATAGATTTGGCTACAGTCCAAGAAAATATTAAAATAGGTAATAGTAAGTACCTACTGAAGTTTCGGCATTATTGTATTGTACGATCTCTGCAAGGTTTCCTAAATGTAGCTACATATTTTTGTCTATGAAGTCCACATAAATGATCCCGTGATATAAAGTGCTCATATTTTCGTGCTATCTTTAAGTCCTCATTATCTTGCGTGTGAGGAAATGTTCAATAACTGCTCGGCATCTGGAAACGTCTATTAGTAATCACGTAACCTCTGACGAGAACTAGACATATCGTAGACATAATATAATAAGCCATTGAGGTAGGTATTATTTAATAGCCTAATGCAATAAGTATTATTACTTACTAGCCGATGCCAGAGGCTCAACATGCGCGGAGGTCGGTTTTCGTTTCCGGTTCTACTTAATTAATTATAACCAGACACGTGGCAGATTATACATTTTACCAAGACCTTTCTCATAAAGTAAATAGGATAAAAATCCGTTCGGTAATTTTTACATCCATCGCGAAAAAATAGACTATTCCTTATAAAATGTGGTCAGAATCGTTCATATAATAACCCAAGTATTTTTTTTTAATATCTCCGTATAGGTATACCTAATTAACAATTTTATAATAGCATAGTTTGATGAAAAAAAACAAATAATGAGCAGATGCAACTTTTATATTTAATTAGTTTCAACATTATAGAATGGAATACCAACATTCTGTGACTTCTTACACAACAAATGATAAACAACTTTCAAATTACATATTTCAAAGCTTGATCAGTCTCTTTCATTTTAATTTCATATGAGTTTATAAAACTACTCCCAATCATTCAAATTTCTTGACACCGATATTTCTTAAGAAATACAATACATCAATATACGTCCAATTAGCCGCACTTGTATGTATACAAATTAAATAATTTACTTACGCAATACCCTGAAGGCATGTGATAAATAATGGAATAATTTTACAAAACGCCCACGCTACCTCTAATAACTTGTTCGAGTTGTATTTATAATCACCTCGCCCTCGTCTTTATTGATAGAAAAACTAGTCCAGTCTTAAACAAGACTGCAAACAACCCCGGCGATGGAGTCATGGCATCGCCTATTATGCCTGACCTACATTGACATCGCTATGGCTAACTGGACGAGTGGACGACCTAATGCATAATTCGTTTTTGTATACCGACTGTATGATTTATGAAGACATTTGTCCGCGAAATAAATTAACTAGAGAAGAGGCCAATATTTACTGATTACTCATTTAAATAGTAATAACAGTGAAATAGTTTGTTTTCTGAGTAACGGTAGCGCATTAAATTACTGGGGGTTTGAAAGTAGGTAGGTACTACCTAGTTAACAGTACCTAACATATACCAAAATTAAAAACAAAGTAGAGAACGTAGTCTTGAAGGAGTTATAACCCACAAAATGTAGGTATACAGTACTCGACTGCTGTACTGGTATGGAAGAATCGCGAGAATCCGGATAAAAGCGGTTTGCTTCGGTTTTGTAGAGCTTTCTTTCCAACGTACATCGAACTCAGAGTATAGTCCTTTTATAGAACTAATAAAACCGTTTTGAATCCATTTCCATGTTTGTAAAAAATTACAACTATAGCTTCGATTTTAAATACCCTCAAAAGATATCAAGCTGGAGACATCCACTGAGCGGTAGCGAAACCAATGTAAAAAAAACCGAAGCGAGCCATATTTAACCAGACCTTCACTTATCTTTCCATTGTGCCAAATCAAAACCCAGGCAAGCCTGTGTACTATAAATTCAATCAAGCCGTATTCCCGCAGGGATAGGGGAAGAAAACAGAGCTTTGTATACTTAATGCCGACGCGTTCTTGTCTCCCTTATATTAATTAACCTTTTCATTTATGCATTGCTTTTAATTACCGCATATCCCGACTTTCTCTCAACGTAACCTAATTTGTCCGTAAACGTTCAAGAGTTGTGCATTTTCATTATGAATTTCTTTAGCCTGTGTAGACTCTAAATAAAAAAATTCCAAAGATGTTACTAAAGACGCTAAGTAAAATAGATAACGTTTTCACAATAAGTAATTAGCACTTAATTGTTTTATTAAATTTAAATCACTTAATTGATGAAATCCTTTTTAATACGAGAATTGTTCCTCTGGACACAATTTTGCCATGTACTGGGGCCCAAAGTTCTTAGTAGAGTCTCATACATTATACTCTACCCTGACCCACAATGGGGATATATGTACGTATGTGTATACAAAATCAACATAATAGCTAGACGATGTAATCGACCGTCATCGTAATGAAGTTACAACATATCAAAATATAAGTTACAAAACCGCCGAAGGTTAAACCAACTTAGTATACGGTGGGAACGATATCAATTACCAAGGTCATTATCATTCAGCTTGATTTAGCAGCAGCTAGAGTTGATGTATAATCTCCAGATTGGAAAGTTATGATTATTATGAAAGTTAAACGGAACATTTGATTCAGCGTTTCTAGATTATATGGTTACCATCAGTAAACAGTGTTTAATATTAATGTGGAAGAACGGGGTGTGGCATTCCTTCAATACAAAAGGGAGGATTCGTCTGACTAGGTAAGGAAACACCGGCCTTTGAGATACCGATTCTGTTTTGTTGTGTGCTATCTAGCGCGAGAACTTCAACTGCGCGATGCAAGATCTCTGTCTATGTGTTCAAAGGTATGTAGGTAGGGATAGTCTACGCCAAATAACTTGACAATTAGACCTTGACCAATCAACCAATTATAGACATATAACACACAAAGGGCTCGCGTCATTGGTGCTTTTACTGCTTTTTGATTTAGTCAGTTAAAGCACATGCGGGAGCTATTTTTTTTTTCAAGTTAGGTATTTGACGTAGACTCTGGACCATATAGGTAACATATCTATAGTCTATACCATGATCACATCACTTTATTTACTGTAAACATAATTACTTATTACGGTATGCGAAAGTTTAATAGTTAATGGCGCCGTTTGTAATGGATTTATGATGTTTTTCTGAATGATTTGATGGCATCTAGAATATAAATCAAATCGTGATACATATAATGAACATGACATTCTAAATCAGCAATAAAATTCAATCAATAAATAATTTAGTACCGCTGATGGTAACGAGCGCATCGCGTGACTAAGAGGTGACATTTGCATTTCGGTGTAACTAATTACAACGAAACATCATCGTAACGGTTTTCAAGTCAAACAGAGTGATGAATAAAAGTGTAGTAGAGTAATAGACTGTAATACTAGTCTATAATGTTGTTTCTACAACAATAATTTTACTAATTTCTTTATATTACTAACTCACAATAAAATCTGACGCTGCTTTCAGCTCAATAATTAAGTACCTACCTGTAAGACATTGTTAGTGTGATGAATCTTTTGTGTATATTTATTTTACCGCTTCTAATTCCCTAATTAGAACAGCACGTCCAGGTTAAGTGCATTCCACCTATGACCAAACTATTGTGCAGTTCTCTTCGTTGCCACACCATAAAGAATTGGAATTATTTACAAACACGTGTTTCCGTCTTCCTACTATCCCTATTAAGGATTGTAGCTTACTGATAAACCCGAGATTATTCACTTGTGCGTTGGTGTCTATTGAATGAAAGGGAAGAGAATTTAAAGTAAAGAATCTTGATAACCCCTTCAAAATCAACCTTAACCAACCATCCATCATACTTCCTCGTCTGAAGTATGGCTCTAATGCATGTTTAGTTTAAGCGAATAAAAACAAGTACTCAACTCAAATGGAAACACCAATACTATTAATTCGTGTAAGTAGCAGTTACATAATCTTAAATAACATATTGAATAAGTTATAATCACCTAGCGATTCTGTTCCACTGCATAATACAATTAGTTACCGTTTAGTTACCAAGTGTATTGTGTAGTTTCAGAAAGCTACTCGTTGGACGTACTCGTAGTAATTGAAGATGTGCAGTGGTATGTAGCTGTGAATAAGCTTGTTGAACTGAGTCATGCGATATTAATAAAATGTATGCGATAAGCGTTCAAAAGACAGTGCATTTTCATAATGAAGTAAGTACGTTGCCCGTGTTAATTATATTTTCAATTTCACAATGTGCTTCAGGCTACACGTTATTCAAACCGATTGTGCAAGCGATTTTTGCATTGTTATTTAATGTTTTATGTCAGGATTCTAATTATGATCCAACAGCCCATTATACCATAGTCAGATAGATCTATGAGGCACGCGATATTAATAAAAATTATGTGATAAGCGTTCAAAGACAGTGCATTTTAACAATGAAGTAAGTACGTTGCCCGTGTTAATTATAATATTTGCAATTTCACAATGTGTTTAGTGTAGAGAGTTCTGTATTGGTATTTATCTATACTAATATTATAAAGAGGAAAAATTTGTACCTATTTTTGTATGTTTGTAATGAATAGGCTCCGAAACTACTGGACCGATTTCAATAATTCTTTCACTTATAGAAAGCTACACTATCTGGGAGTAATATAGGCTATATATCATCACGCTACTACCAAAGGGAGCGGAGCAGTGAGCATTAATGTCAATAAATCGGGCAGATTTCCATACATCTTTACTAATAGCACGAAAAAATGTTGGAACAAAATCCGAATTCCACGCGGGCGGAGCCGCGGGCAACAGCTAGTATTTTATATTCTAATCCAACTGCCCATATACTATAGTTATAAATTACAGCTTCAGTAGAGTAGGGGTTCTACAACTAATGTATTATGACCCCGGGTTGGATTCGTACGACTATCAAAATGTTATTAGGTGTTTCTGTTAGGAACAATTCAGAAGTAGCACGGAGGTAGATAAAAGTACAAGGCCTACAACTGCCGTAAAAGTAGGCTCGGCTCCTATTACGTGGGACCGAAAACATAGTGGACGTGATGTGACTATTAGTTAGAGATATATTAGATTATTCTGTTTTACAGAATAACTTTGCTTAACAGTTTATAGGTGACTGAGGTGACATTTATAACGATCGCCCTGCAGTGGTTTTCCCAGGCGGCTACAATATGGGGTTCTTCAAGAAGGGCATTAGAAGGTTTTTGCAGGTTCGGCAGCGCGAGTGTGACGCCCCTGGTGTTGCACGCGTCCATAGGGCACGGTAACCGCTTTCCATCAGTGTGGGCCGTGTGCTTGTCTACCACCTAAGTGGTATAAAAAGAATATATATCTCGGAGGCTACCGTGAAACATCCGAAACTTCGGGTCCGCACGAAACCTGATTAACAAGAGTAACACCAAGGTGGGATTAGCTCCAATAGAAAGTAAGTTTTTAATTGTAGGTACCATTTCCACTTCGCTACGCCAGGGTAAACAAAAATAACAAGTAAAAATTTATTATTATGATACACACAGATTGATTAATTGTATAATAAATTCCGACTGAATTTAGTGTATTAAAACTACATAATTTTATTGTTTTAAGTACCCTCTGGAATAGATTTTTGCAGCTTGTTATAAGTGCCCTCTGGAATAGACGTTTGTAGCTGACTAGCACGTACAGAGCACTAAAATTTATGGATAGTAAATAAAAGTGTACCTATCTGATTGATCACCTTTTAATTCAGTTTACACACCTGTATATACCATCATCACCTCAGCGTTGATCCTAGTTACATCTAAAGGAGCTACGGAGCCCAAGGATTGGTTATCATACCCTTGCTCTTCTAGATGTCGGACATTTTCGGAAGCGAATTCCGTCTGACCCCCGACCTCGAGAAACCTTGCGTCAGTCTCTTCAGTTAATCAACAGGTGTACATAGTACACGTAAGATTTTGATACACATACAAGTAGGATTTTGACCCTTAGAATACCTTCACATATCGTTTGATTAAAATACAGGTGAAGCTACAGATGCAGAAGAATTAATAGCACTAGCATAGCACACAGCCATAGTATGAAACTGCTAGTCATAGCACTGAAATCGGCTTTCAGTATTACAGTTCATGGCACGAATCGTAAAGATCAGAATTAATATTTCGTTTCCAAATAGCAGGGCTCACCTCGCAATTTTCGGCTCGACCTTGGTATTGTGAATGTTTATTGCTAAATTTCAGTGACTTTATTACAAGCGCAGCACATCACAAGCACACGTCACGAGGGTGGTGAGTAATAAGAGGTCAGGTTAACCACACAGATCTATAACTACGTATGTCTATGACTGGTCGTCAACTTGCCTAACAAAAAAGGACAAATTGCATTAAAATTGGTGCTGCTGTTAAAATAATCGCTGTCAACTCATAACATTGTTATATTATTAGTGAAGATGGAACGTTCTCAAGAACTTGAAATAAAAGATAAACGAATAAAAAAGGAATGCTTGGATGTTAGGATGAGCATGAAATTATCGGAGAACAAAAAATCTAAGTAGAAATAACTAAGACCGGTGCGGACGCGATGCATCGCATCGATTTATTTTTGTTTTAATTGGAAGGGAAGCACAGCCTGTTTATCCTGGTATGAACTTTATTCATTTTAATGATAAAATCAGCGATTAATGTAGTAACGTTTGTCAAATATGTCAAGAAATTATTAATAGTAATCACGATTACTAGTACCAGTATTTTCTAGTACTATAGTTAAGCTTTCCATGAAACCTAGATTAGTTTTACTACTATATACTCTTTATTTGTTTTTTAATTATTCTGAGCATACGTTAAGGTTAACGTATTAGTGAATCCTCTGGTATTTCAAGAGTTTAAAGGCCATAAGCGACCAGTGTGACCACTTAACGTTAGGTGGAGCGTGCTTATTTGCTAAAAATAATAGTAGTTATGATTGAGACTGTCTGCATATTGTAATTCTCGTTCTAGAAATAATGTTAATTCACGATTAGTAGAAGTAAAAATACTAATAGCTATTACAAGGAAATACTCAAAGAGTTCACGAAAGACTAACTACGATGTCTTTTTTCCGGGTCATTAAGGATTCTAAACGACCCGGAAATAAAACAATGATATTGTTGATATTGTATAATTTAAAAGACTGCCTTTCATGACGTAAACGGTACGAAGATAGGATTTCACTGATCATTATAAACAATACTTAGAGGCTGCACTCTATAATGAATGATGTATAAATAATTGATGACTAGTCCGTTAAGACTTTGAAAGCAAGATATTTGGTTAATGGATCGATTGTAAGCATTAAACTAGCGACCACAATCTAACAACGTTATAATAACAAACATATTTACCAACAACTTTATGTTTACATATTCAAGAACATGAGCAGAAATTTAGTTGGGTTTATACAGTCGCCGTCGGTACTTATTAGCCGAAAGCCTTGTCCGGATAAGTGTTCCAATGTACGCGTAACCTAGATTTGTTTGTCTGTAAGTTCACGACAAAAACTACTAAACAGATTTTGATGCAGTTTTTTTGTTTCAAAGGTCTTGGCCTGGGTCAGGCTTAAATATATAAAACATTACCCTCCTTTCTTCGGCAGTCGGGTAAAAATAAAATGCTTGGTAAGACATGTTTGATCACAATCGGTTGGGAAGAGCGGCGACATAGGCTAGTATTTCAATATAATGATCGTTTGTTAATTTGTTCGTGTTCAGCTACTTCTGAAGGCGACTGTACCAGTTTGTCAAGGGATCGTAATATTCCAAACAATATAAGTGATCACGAGGCACATAGCGTGGTCTCTTTACCCGGTTTCGCCGAATCACGTTTGGTTCCAGCTGTTGGGCCACGTGTTCACGTGACGCATTAGGAAGTTTCTATTACGTGTCGAGGTAAAACAGAATCAATAACTGGAAAGCAGTATAAGGAAATGTAAATTTAAGTCATTACAGCTGCAGCTGGAAATTATAAACGTTTAGAAATAGGAACTATGAATACGTAATTGTACACTTGTGCTTATGTATTATTTAATACTTAAGTCCATAATTGAAAGCACAAGTAATTGAAAACTCAAATGAGTTTTACTATAATTCTATTTTTAACGATACAGTTTATATAATAAACTAAAGATTTAAGTACATATATATAACTAGAGAATATTGAATACTAAATAGTTCCCGGCCCTTGCTCACGTTGGGCATCAGACGACTATTGAACAGAGCTTCTCAACATACGACCTTAGAACCTTTTAAACCTAAGCCATCTGAGTCGAATATGATATCAAACGCACCCTAATTTTGATTATAGAGTTAGAGAAGAGACACGTGAATACGTGACAAGAGATTGAAATTCTGATCAATCATTTGGCTAATATTGTTAGTGAAACTAGATTGTTTCACCCTCTCAAATCCCGCATACATCAGAGTAAACTAGTCACGTTTACTTACTGTTTATGGTGTATAACCTATATAACTATGACAGATTTGTAAACGTACACATAAGTATCGGATGTGAAGCAAATGAGAAAATTATCACAGATTAGTGCAGCTGCTCTCTTATTACCGCACTTTGAGGACTTTCATAAGAATAACTAACTGTCCGATACGGTTCGCACGTGCGAAGATTTAACCCATGCCTAGCTTTGCAATAACGTATGGAAATTTGTCAGATTTGTTAACATTATGTGATTACAGCTCCGCTCCCCTGGGTAGTACAGAGATGAAATAAAGCCTATAACCTCCCTCGAAAAACAGGTTATCCAACACAAAAATATTTTTTCAATTTGAACTAGTAATTTTTAAGATTAGCGTGTTCAAAACTCTTCAGCGTCATAATATTAGCATAGATAATCTTCATACCCGCAATAAAAAAATTAAGTCCATACACTATTATAATAACCTCATCGTCATTTCAGTGGCGTTAATCCCTTGAGCGTTAAGGGCCTGGGATAGCTTTCCTATTAAAATATAATTCAGTTGGATACTTATCGGCTATCCTCATTACATTGATGTTTATTACTAGTAACTACCTCACACAGCATACTCAAGTTTATTAAATTCTTTAAAGAAATCATCTTCAATCCTAACTTTATAAATACCCTACTACTCCAAAGATGGTATAAGTTTTAGGAATTCTTTTTTCCAGACTTTAAAACCTCCATCCAAAATATAAAAATGTTTTATTAAAAACCATATCAAAATCAGTTCATCGAGACAATAGCGGACAAATATACATACAAACATACGGGTCAAGTAGAGAACCTTCTTTTGAATTTGGTTAAAATCATAATTTTCAAAAATCATGTCTCAACTTCGACGGTCGTGTGCGTCTGAACATAAACTAACGACTTAATTAGACGTCAATTTAATGACGTAAGAAGACGTTATCAAACCTTCTAACCCGTATATTGTAGTAACAGCTAAGTGTTAACTAGATAAATCCCCAGCGTATAATTGCACAATAGTTGTGTACACATGAACTAAGAAAAGTTCAGACGCAACGGTTACAAGGTTCGTAGTGATTAGTGATTCAGTTGACACTCTCGCCTAAGGCGCTGATTGAGTGTTAATATTCTGATCTTGAGGCATTTTCTAACGTCATTTTATAAGTTTCACACTGCATTTTTACAATCGATTTCTAGCTATTGTTCGTCGCGGGGTACCACGTCGTGTGCTCAGACGCACTCTCGTTAACGTGACATTTTTTATCAGCCCCTTGCTAGAACTAAATTGAATCAATTTTCAACCATACCTTGTTTATTTAAGGCATATAAAGCAATTTGTAGGATGGTGGATTTATTCGCCGATAGGTAGGTATACTACCATTTTTCAGAAAGGTTGTTATGAGTTTGCATAGAATCAATAGCTTAAGTTAATTTATCTGATAACGTATATTAATGTCATTCACCTGCTATATCCAATTTTTTTTTAGTTTATTATCCTATACTACTGGTTATCCAAAGAAATAGATACTAAAGAGAACCTTTCATAATCCCAAAGACTATTCCAGTTAGCTGCATTAACACAAGACCTAAAGAACTATTGTTGTATAGCTGCTCGGGTGATAGCTTGAACCGGAAACATCGCCGTTTAGGTGGCAGTCATCTCGTTTATTAAACCCTCTTCAGACAACTCTGTGTGGTTAGACTACGAGAATTTTACCTATCTTGTGAATAATAAAGCTGGGATGAAGATAGGGAGCATGTGACTAGATTCGATCGGGACGTGATCGTATCTAGAGCCGGTCCAACCGGGTCAGGATGTCAACATGTTAACTCCATAGCGATTTCTTGTCTTAAAAGCAAAGGAGAATTCGATTCATAGATTGCGCAAATTGGTTTAAACTTTAAAAGCTCCAACACTTAGGTACGACATAGCATATTATGTATAATATTTGCAAAATGATCTTTTTATGTCTCTGCGCAGGTAATTGTAGAAAAGCTAAACATCCTACTAGAGAGCAAATTTTAGAATAACTTTTAATACGTATAACTTAATGTGTGAGTTTAGGTTTGAGAAATAGTTGTCCATAATGACAGACATACGTCCATTGGAAAACAAGGTACGGTGCAATGGTAGTGGAAGTTCACGTTCATAATCACACAATAATTCAGTTGATTGAAATGCCGTGAAACGAACGGTGTTTTTAACAATTTAGTTCTCTTTGGCGACACTAATTTGGCTCTAAAATTAAGCGCCACCTAGTTTACAATACCGTAAGATATTTTAACTTTAATGTCTAAATCATTGTTTTAAAGCCACTATACGGTACTTTTTCAATGACATTATGCCAACACAAGACTGGGTTGAGCTCGTAATAGGTATTAGGATTAGATGCACTTCTAGTTTCAAAACGATTACTTTATATTAGCAATCAGACAAACACGCAAACAAGCCTTACTGATCTAAATGTTCGATATTTATTTATAAAGTGAGCACGATATCGAGATTTAGATATAACCTGTGCATAATTTAACTTGCTTTTGATAAATTTAATAGATGAAAATAAAATCTTCGTTTATATAGGAGTACCCTATAAAGATAAATCTCGATTAACGATGATATTATACGAATATTAGACCGCATTTATGTTCATCGTTTGAGCAATGTCTGATACTTGGAAATATCAATGATATTGCGTGATATTAATGACATTGACCGATGTGAATGTTTATGTTATAATCAATTCGGAGAAAGTGGGTTTTATATTTTTATTATTCGAATATGGACCTCATCATAATTTTGAAGCCTCGCGTCGGTAGCTTAGTGGTTAAGGAGTTGGGCATATTAAAATACATAGGTACATATTTATGTTCTGCGAGATCGACCTCGGCTAGCCTGCCCACTTACATCTGCTATACTTACTCATACTTCAACAATGTAGGTACAATATTTACTTTAAAAGATTTTGAGTGTTATATTAGCGTACAAATATAGTCCCTGAAGCCTGGGTACACCGAGTCGCGAGGATATTTTAACATACCACCCACGTTTCGCAACACAACTATTTTCAGTTACACATAATAGGGGACGAACTTAGTATAGTAGGTAAACCGGACACTTTTTCAAGAAAGTTTGCTGCTACACGAAATTTTGAAGAGAAACTCGATAATAAATAGGCCCGTGACGAAAATTCGCTATCAGTCACAGTCGTATTCAGTAGCGCCGTGCTTTGTTATGTTCACGATTTAAAGTAAGATTGATGTAAAAATAAAAACCCTGAAACAACCGCTTGTTGTGATGTAATCAGCCACTTTGATATTATAGCGACCTGCAATCATAACGTGCAAAAATAACAGAGCATTTTCTACAGTTAACTTGCTAAACCAGTCGTAATTCGACTATTAGCTGTTTCGCACTTTACCTAAACGGTGTATAATGTTCATGAGAAAAGTAACGTTTGAAAATTCTGCACAAAATCGCATTAAAGTAATCCTATGCGAGAAACAGTGTTAAATTACACACCAGCAGGGATGCTCTCTGTTCGCAAAGCCGTACACTTGTTACTAGAGTAACAAGTGTACGGCTTTGCGAACCGACTTTGCGCGTTAAGGCGCAGTCCGACCTCGACGTCATTAAACGTTTAGTTTTCAAAAACGATCGTGGCAAAACTATACCAACCTGTATCCAACGTCAATGACACCAGTTAAATTAAAATATAGTGCAGCAGAATTCAACAAGGTCTTTAGTTACATCCGGTGATAAGTCCTATTGTTTATTTATTTTTTGTAGATTTGTACAAGCACAGAATTGTATTAAAATATACTTACCTCGTGTTATCAAACAATACATATTGCCATATTACAACAATATATTTTGCCTGAACTAATGAAAATAACACAGAAAATATATAATAACTATTGTTATTTCGATACGATTAATGAACTAATCTTGTCGAAATAACATAAGTTATGCAGTTTTAAACTCTGTGACACGGATTATTGGATTATAAGTAGTAGGTATGACCGAGCCTTAACGGTGTGGAGAACACGTGCATAAAACACGATACACGACGTCCATAAATATAATCACTCAGGATAATTAAAACGCTTGACCTAATAACAGCCTATAAAAACCAACTTCTTGATACGCTTATACAATCATTTGAAATTATTGTGGTAGAAATGCAATATGTGATGTACAGTTAACGACGGGAAAAAAAACATCGGCGTTTAAAATAAGTGTCACTTTTAATACGGGTTATAAAACGTAGATAAACATAGTGAGGTATATTTTTTTTGTAATCCATACATATTTTTTATATTTCTAGAAATCTATGTTCTTATGTTACATAGTTTTAATACCGTTTGTTTTCCAAATAAAATAAAATATCATACCAAAATATATACAGACACATTCAACCAAGGCAACCTAATTTTATTACAACAATAACAGCAAAATGCAGAACTCGAAAAACAAACGTACCTACACTATTCTAGCGAAAGGATGAATACTTAGAAACAAGAAAACTTGCTCATTACTTTCGCCGAACACCACTCTCAAACATTCTAAGCTGGTCTAAGTACAGATTAAAGTATCCTTTTTAGATTGTGAAGGCCAAATGACAGGTATACCGTGGAAATACTTAATCAGCTGTATCTAGTTAAATCTGAGATTGTAAGAAATAAATACGTCTAGGAAGATAAATGTTTACGAGAACCAATAAATAAAAGAGTCGAACTGAAATTTAAAAACAAACGTAGAGGGCAAACATTTATCACGGACTGGATCGAAGGATAACACTGTTCATTGGGGGTCAAATGTTTAACAAATGATTGTCTCCGCGTTAACCTTCAGAATCACGGTTGTATACAAGATGTTACAACGCAAGTTATCGTGTGTACCATCACGCCTAAAGCATCGCTTTGTTTGATATCCAATGCTGGCTAACCAATCTTAAAAGTGTTAGCTGGTCAAAAATCGAGATCAATGGAAATGTGACGTACGAGAAAGCTAAGAATTTCCCGGTTGAAGAAGCTGATTTATTGTCTCACGTTTGACGTATCTCATTTATCACGAACAGTTTTAGCGGCCAAGTTACACAAAGGATAATGCATTACCGATTTAGTAGAATCGTTTATCGAAACGACATTGACGAATTCGATGAGAGATTACTACGAGCAACGGTACGAAACTTATCTGTCTGTAGTAAGAAAACTATCAATGAGTCTCTTCCAACGATAAAACGACGATGCGACGTACCTACCATCACAGATATCGTTTACTAAATAACGAAAATAAATAGGAAACAGATTTTTTACTGTGTCGAGTAAAACTTGATAATTTGTGGCGGTGATAAATTCAATGTAGGACCTTAATGACTGTTCGTCTCGTTATAACGTCGGCAACGTATTAAAAACGTTTTTTAGTCTAATAATTTACAAGGAGTAGCAATCAGGACTACACAACTGATACAGCATTTTTTAATCCCCAGCTAAGCTTCGTGGAACTGTGATGCAATAGAATAACTTACCTACGTTTTTGGTAGTTAAAAAATATTGTTTTTTATCTCGTTGAGTTATCGTTGGCTCTAGAAATAGTTATGTAAATTCAAAGATTTAACGACATAATAAACAAAAACAGCTGCACTAATAGCATTTATTGCATTCCTGTTGTGTTAACATAATTAATGTTTTTATGTTAATTTATTGTCGACCCGACTTCCGGCTCGACCACTTTCATAATTATGCTATAATTTTAACCAAAAGCGGCGACAGTTTAACGAAATATGACACTGCACTTATATGGTGTCGTGTATTACGTAGGTGATTTAAAAGTCAGTATAAGTAAAAAAAAATATTTTTTTAGTCTGCGGATCACCAAAATCCGACCAGCTGAGTTCTCACGTTTTAGCCAAAAGTCTTTGCATAAAACATGGTAACGCAGTTTGGTTTTCTTTAATCGCAACTCCTGTCGTTGAATCCAGCCTTTTTTTTCCGTGCGGAAATCCTCATGGATACCCACCCACCCCGCGGCCAGCGGGGCAGGTTATGTCGGACTCTTACCGACTAAAACCACACGCCGTCTAGGGTCTTCTGACGCCAGGGTGTAAGGTGGCCCAAAGAGCATTTCCCTCGCACCCCGGCTTGACCCGGGCCATCTCCGGATTCGAGATGGCCCCCTCGGGTTTGGGAACCGCGTGGTTACCGTCATACCCCCGGAATAGGGGGGGGGGGGAGGGGAGCACGTTGAATCCAGCCTGACATCTGTGTTGTTCCACTATAACTATACAGGTTGTCCCACGATGATGCCATATGGACGGGCTGAAAGAAGACTTATACTGATTTTAAAAAATGAAGATTATCATGAAAATACAGGATGTTATTTTTTCGGATTTAACCCGGTTCGATTACAGAGTGTTGTAAGTGAATTTTTGAAAATTTGGGAACGCAGTTTAAAATCAAAATGAAGTCTTATTCCAGTAAAATTGTCTATCTACATTCTACATTCTCTATTCTATATAAGATACTTCCACTCCATGTGGCATCGCCGTGGGACACCCGGTATATCAATATTCATTTACTGCATGATAGAAGATCTATTAAATCATGTGCAAATATAATAAAATGTGTAGTGTGACTTATATTTCATCCTCTACCATAATAACATCGAAGATTTACACTTTCCTTCATAATAATATTTTATTGTACCTACATCTTCATCAAATATTATTTATGTGTATATATTTTAATGAATAAAACACACGTAACTGAAATGCATGGAATCGAGTTATAAATTATGTCTACAAATAATAAAATGTTAATAGAAATAAATCTATATCGTTATTGCTTTCAAAGACAAATAATTAAGAGCCTTTAAGAAACATTGACATGAATACTTCCAAAGAGCCCATCTGTATCGGTTCGGGCAGCCAAAGCGGAGTGATATGAACGCAATGATTTGCTGCGGCGATAAATCCAGTCGGTAGACGGGGACAGACCCGCCCGCGGCCGCCACGATAAGTGTATCCAATTACTAAGATACCCTCCACCGACTTTATACCATCGTAATGTATTACACCATAAAATATATCGATAAAAATACTACTTATTTAAACAAATATTACATAGTTGAATAAATTAACGAGATCGTTGTTATTTTTTACTTACGTCAATTTTATTAAGATCAGGAATTATATAAGCTATGGTAACATGGGAAAGTGTAAAATAGCTGTATGGGTAGTTACAACATAAATACGTTTATTGATAAAAATACTAAAACACTAACCAAAATTAATCTAAAAACATTGTACTTGAGGATTTTTTTTTTAAACTACTGCGATAAAAAAACTATTTCTTGGTTCAATGTATGCATATGCAGTTAACCTTTTTCCCATGGTGCGTCTCGTCTCGTTTTACACAAGAAACCGTTGAGCACTTCAGTCGGTCGATAATTAATTCTGTCCTGTACTACTTAAGTTACCGATCGTGTAGAAACCGCAGAGCCCGCAGTGGTCAAAGAACATGTTCGAACACTCTCATATCAGTCATTTAACTTTGCTCCAATTCCATAGGATACTATTTTCCAATATTGCTACAGAAGATCTTGGCGAAATGCGTTAATGGCAGGGAACAGACTGGATTTGCTCGTTGAATAAGTAGGGACTGCGCGAAAGGCGTATTTTTCATTAATACAAGCTTCGTATCTCGTGTCTAGTCATCAATCTTACAACTGAATACTGTCTACAATAATGATACGCAATCATATCGTAATAGTACTCATGTTTCTTTACATGGAAGTATGAAATACTGCATAGATGTGCCACCTGGTCCTGATAAGTACATCCATTACTAAGGCTCTTAGGGCGACAGCAGATTAAGTTAATGCGTGCACCTCACATAGCGTACATGGCTTAAGTGGAAACCTTATGAAAACAAAACAAAAAGTATTAAAAGGTATCCTACAAAACAACCACAACCCTTCCCTGTTGTTCATACTATTAGGTAGATTTACTCGTGGTTTTAAAAGCGCCCGTCGAGATCCGTGCGGTTACCGTCAACGGACACCGCGGAAGGGCTCCGGTATCGAGCAGTCATAAATCAAAGAGCACATCGCCCCCGGCAATCCGTCCTGACCCTGCTGCTTTTGTTTACCCACTACATAACTTTGGTGATCAGCTTGAGATAATAGATGTTTAATACCTACTATGCAATTTAAACGATATCCTTAAATATTTATGCATGGTGATATCTACATCGCCTATCAACAAAAAACGAGGTACCTTTTTAACACATGAATGGATACAAAGACTTTTTGTTAGAACTGACCTCGGTTTTCGATAATCGACGTCACAATCGATACAATCGCCACGTAAAAGGCCATAATGGGAGCGTGGCGTTGCAGAGTCGCGATCGTAATCGACCGAGGCCAGTTGGTCAGTGTTGTGCATCGACATCGCTGGCGGTGTTGTGCGTTTTTAACTTGGTTAGATTATACTGTTCGCTGAATCGGCCGCGTGCTGATTGAGATCGAGGTCTGCCAGGTTGGTGGGCATCGCAAGTTGCTAGCTTACGAACCACGCGGGTTGATTATCGCGCATCACGAATTACAGACGAATCAGAGTAAGCAAGCACCACATGCGACGCGCCTTGTCATAAGTTTTTATTTTCAGTTAGGTTTATTGGTCTGTCAAATAAATTGTAACGTCTCTACTTCATTTTCAGGTTAAATGTTAACAGCTATTCTCGAGGCACTATAATAACGTTAACCAATCTGACTTTTCATTAGCAGTAACTTAACTGTTGAGAACACAATAATGAAACATAATTGCAAACCAGAATCAGAGGCAAAGATGTTTTCGCTTGAGCATGCCTCTATTAAATAGCTAACGCGAAGGCTGTAAGTTCCGAGAGAAAACTCATACGGTGATATCAATCAACCCGATGATGTACATGGCTGTTTATACATAGCGCAGACATTATATAGCCAATAAAAGCGATCACGTAACAATATCTATTAACAATCAATCCGGTCCACGAGCAAGCAATTACAGCCTAAGGCAAATATATCTTTATAATATATGTGTGTGTCGTGGGTCAGATTATACGGTGGGAATGAAAATATAGTGCAATCATAGACTGATGTCATTTCAAATTACTTAGCCGGCGGTGGTGAACATTGGCGATATTACGGAGTCTCGATCAGTCCCGTATGTGTCCGGTATCGGTATAGGTCGTCTTCCCGAGGGGCAACATATCCGTGTATTGTTGTTCGTAAATAAAGGGTTTAGTTCATCCATGAGACGCAAAAGTAGGGAAGTAATATTAGCTGTCATGTAAGATGTCAGTTCGGACAGTTCGCCTGGAGGATTGCGTATCAGCGTAACAATAGTCATTAGCAATCAATCAGCCTTACTGCAGTGGGTGGCTTCGAAGACTCAGTTTCTAAAATTGGCCCTCGCGGTAACAATGAGAAACTATGTTTACTATATAATAATTTAAAGTGGAAACATGCTCAGCTATATGATCGTGATCGATGTGGTGCTTTTATTTTGGTGAGCGTAAAACTGTTGAACGCCAACCGCACTGTTCAACCAGACGACGCAATGAACACAGGGTTTTATCGAAATTGTGGCCAAAGAGAGTATGTCGATTGCTGTGTTTCTGCTGTGACGGCACGCTTTCAGAACACGTACGGGCAATTGAAAATAGCTCGGGTTATTGCGCGAAATTCAGGGGAATCGGTGCGCAATTGATGCTGCCGGGCAAGCCACACAATGTGTTAGCCGTGAGATAACGACGCTGTTATCCTGGTCGGGCTACTCGCGTCACGCCTTTGAGCCGCCCGTGGTGTATTAGATAGGATATGTCGATAACCTGAAAAGCAATTTTGTTTTTCAATTCAATTTTATTCAACCTAGCCCTTGGTTTGCATGCATTTCCATTTTTTACAGGAATTGATCATTTCTTATACTGTTAAGATACCTACCAAACAAGCACACGACCGGGAGATAGGTGATTATCGTGGTCAATGAATGCTTGCAACACCAGAGGTGTCGCACGTGTTTTACTTTACCTGCGGAGGGAAAAGACCGAATGCCTCACGAAAATCAAAGATAAGAAGACAGTATATTTTTTGTCTAACACGATCCGAACAACGCAGTCCGACGATTCGGTATGAGGCAACTACTTACTGTGTACCATCCCTATAGTTACCACACTAGTACGACCGACTTGCCATAGTTACACTCCTCTACAATAAGCTAATCTAATATCGAGCTCAAAGCGGAACATAATTATAATTAAGGAGAACGATAATTTATTTTAATGACGAATTTTATTAGGAACGTCCCAGACCTTATGTACTCAGACGGTTGTTAACCTGACGTTCATTACAAACTTCCTGTGGTCACGCATTGCGTATTGAGGTATACCTATAGGATATTGTGACATAAAACTGTACATGCACATTTAACGTAAGAAAATATCCTGTCATATATTGTGACATCTTCAAAACGGATGATCGCAGCGTGGAATTTTAAATCGATGTAATCGAATGTGGCCCGTTGAGGCAAAAAGTAATGGTCCCTTGGCGATAGGCGTACGTTATCACGCACCAACAAATTCAAAGGATTACCTGTCGAATTTTGATTGTCAAATTATGTAGCCGATTCATTAAATGAACCGTGTATTGTAAGACTTCTTTATTTGGCGGTACGGCAACGAAGAGTCATTATTGCCTCACGAGTCTGATTGATTATGTTCAATTAATTTTAGTCATACTGACGTTTCAACTTTTTATGTTGAGTAAATTTTAATAATTTCCATATCACCATTAGCGTTTATACTATTGTTCACTACGTCCATTTAAAAATCAGTTTTGAAACTAGCTTATAATAATCATGAATGATGCATAGCATGACATGGTTATCGTTGCGATAGATCCATCCTATTACTATTGTTTCGTTAGTGCAGTTTCTTGGATATAATATCTTGTAAAAACAATAGGACACTGTATGCAGTCCGTCGCCCGTGGGAAGATGTAAGATAACGCCACAATAGTGCTTTCATTCGACTAAACATGATTTAAGTGTGAATTATATGACAATGGTAACAGACGTTTACGTATGTCACTGTGAATCGACTTGAGAAACAATAAATATTATTCAGAAGTTACTATAATAGACTATTTAATTTGTCTTAATACTTATTCATATAAGAATCTAAATGTAAAAGGTAAGTCTTCATAATAATCACAATAAATTTCCTTAGCGTAAGTAAGTTTCACTAAACTAACCTTCAGCTGTTTCGTTATGATAAGTCACGTTAAGCTTTAAAGACGACCATCGAAAGTTACCCCCGAGTTATAAAACTCATACAGAGTAGACAAATTCGGTAGGAACACCTACATGACACGGCAGGCGTGTGTCGACGGAGATATCTCCAAAGCTACCGCGAACCCCTTAGCAATAAGCCCAAACTGTGACGAGTCACGCCAGACACGCCCCAACTTGTATTGGTAAGACGTATGCGACATTTTGAAGACGATAGTGAAGGTACCAATTAAAGGTATTTAAAGAATGAATGTTCGCTTTAAAAAAATACATGTACCTACAGTAAATGGAATCATATTGAGGGTTTAATTTGTCACCATCTGTACAAAGAATACTAACATTTTATACGTTCGAGATTGGTGGTGACAATTGTGACAAGCCTAAGCTGATTTAACAATAGACCTGAAAATGGCAAAAAAAAACACTTAAAGCGTTGAAAGAGTAAAAAGTGCAAAATTTAATTGTATCAAGACTAGTTGTTAATGCAAAGCCTAAACCGCTGCGGCACACATAACTAACTTGATCATTTAGCAGTCTTTATGCTGTAACTGTTTTTGGCATTTTTTCACTATTATGGTGTCTCGTCAATATGACTTCACCTCGCCTAGTGATAAGTTTCATTTTCAGGTAGGATAATTTTAAGAATTTTACTCGTATGGTAATAAAATTATGATTTACCCGGATAAAGTCAGAACGGGCCGCAAGCCGCTAATATTTTTAAACATCTCGCTTTACAAGGCTCACGAACTTATAAACTTTATCTTATAAATAATTAATGTACTTGAAATACTCTGAAATAAAGTCCGGCGAATGAAAATAATAACGGGAAAATTTATTCTAGTGTACACAAAGTCAAGAAACTTTTTGAAGTGAATTTTTTAGAAAGTGTTTTTTTTGTTAGGAAACATTTCACTCAACGAAAAATGTTAACGAGATTATTGATATATTAATAATTTACCATTAATATTACATAACAGCTGTCTAATTAGCCGCGCACCGACAATTGGGCGTCGTATAGACATGTTGCAACACACAGATAAAACTGGAATAAATTGTGAAAGCAAACTTGAGACACATAATATGGACTCACTGGTGGTTAATTTAGAAAGAATTTCTGTGTTCATATCAATTTTAAAGGTTCACACTAGAATCAAACCGCTACTAATCTGATGATATGTCACAATTAGTACTGCATAAGCTATTACCTACTACACATAATAATAGAGCATTTATCTTTGAAGTATTTACTGTTTTGAAATAATAAATGAATAATTTATTTAAATAAGAGAGTGCGAATTTTTGTAAGTTTTAATGCATGTGAATAGAGATCACTGGAACCATTGTCATTTGTTTTGTCTTGACAAATACTCTAATGCTACGTTATATCCAGGGTCTGTGGATGGCGACGGTACCTGTTTATAGGAACTGCTGAACTAAACAAGATAAACCGGTCATGTTTGAGCTCATTAGATTTGTCTAGTTATGCATTTAAGAGAAATCTGATTTCAAAAGAGTCGTTTCAAATGAATAACTTCCTAAACTTTTGTGTTTGCTTATCCTAAGTTCACGTCAATCAACAATCAAAATTCAATTCCGATATTAATAGGAACCTTATCAGAATTCAAATAGATCTTTACTTATTGCACCCTATACATAATAAACTTGGAAGGCGTATTATCTGTCAGTATTTAGAGATCGGGTTCAGGAGTGAGTAGACACCGACATCACAAGTCAATGATAATAAATCAATTTTACATTACAAATTAGAAGTAATAAATACCTACGTCTTTAATTAAGAACCAAGCTGGTATTCATTTTATGAAATATTCGGCCCTTCATGAACTAATAAATTTTCGTTAAGAGTTTATTAAAGAATACATAAATAAGAGTCAATTGACCGCTCGCTCTAGATAAAAATTTATAAGGTGAATCCAATGAGATAATTTAATGAATTTTATTGGATAAGCCTAAGGTATCTGAATGAGCTTTTGTTTTTATTTATGACTGTACCATTATCTAAATATTTATGGCCAGTACTTTGAATACGATTGACGCGAACGAGAACTGAATCTGTAATCGTTTTTTATTTACACTATACATTAAAATGTTTACAAGTTAGTAGCTAATGTATGTAGGTATAGTTTTGGTTCTTCAGACACAGTATATATGATTTAGCAGCGTCGGGCAAACCGGGTGAAACGAAGTTACTTGGATACAGAGGACGGGATTGTGAATGAGGTGCCTCTATAAGCAATGGACCACCTCTTATCGTGCCCACTGTTCCCAAACACCTGCACAGTTGACCTGAACGAGGCGATAAATTGACTGTTAATGTTTTTTTTTTATTGGTAATAGGCTCGCGTTTGACCACGATCTCACCTGTTGGTAAATGATGATGTGGTCGACGGTGGAGCACGCTTGCCTAGAAGAAACCTATTCACTCTAGTCTTGAAGACTCCCAGGTTGTAGCTTTCCGGAAATACAGACTCAGGCAGGGTATTCCACTCTTTAGCAGTACGCACGATGAACGTACTGCCAAAACGTTATGTGCGTATGAATGTCGCCGAATTTTGAGCCGAACAAATGAAGCAGGGTTTCTTAAACACCTTTAATTTAACCAATCGTATCGTATTGATTGTAGGAAGATGGTTTTCAACATCACCATCGCCCCTATCCAACGATAGCTATAGAACCCTGATTGCAATAAAAACTTTTCAGACTGGTTACAATTACCTTTCGATTACCAACCAGTTTCATGTAGAAATCGAATATAAACACTCGGTTCTGCTTGTTAGGCGTTGCGACTACTTAGCGCCATTATCGTTACGTCGTCGTATTATTAAACGCAAGTCAGCCCAATTTTTCCGTTGTTATGAGTTAACACTAGGAATGACACCAGTTCTGGGTTCAGATAAGGAATTAGTCAGAGATAAACGGTCACAGTTCAAGAGTCGAATTTATTCCACGGCCTTTTAACTTATCGTTAAAATTGTAACAGTAACATGAAAATGTGATTTGTTTGGTCGAACGAAATTTGGTCCAGTAGGCGGCCTAAAATCGTAAAGATAAGAACAATGAGAGAAAAACCTCGATTAACAAATATCTGAACGGGTAATGGAAAGTGTTCGTAGCATTTATTTTTTCTTGTTGTCTGGACAAACTTCCACCATTAGTGCCTATTCGTTCGTATTCTTTTTAAACATAATGGTTTTATTCGACTTCAATGAGTGAATTTCACTGTATTCAAGAGTTTTATAAAGCACTTACACACCTTTTTCACTGCGGGTAAGGCAGAGACTACTGTCAGTCATTTACTTTTCTGTTCTTTGTATGTCCTCCGAGCTTCCTCTGTACTCATTAACATTACGGGTTTCGGGTGCTTCTTAACGATCCTTAAAAAAATTCGTAAAAATAAAATGCCCGGTAACTTGAAAAATAGAACTAAATTTTGATAATTACAGCTAATAATAACATGTGCAAAGATACTAGTATTTTTAACAGTTCTTATTATCGAGTATGAAATGAAGGGGTTCTATGACATTGTATTACTTAGCTGGCGGGCATTTTAATAAACATTAAAGTTGTTCGGTTGCTAACGAACTATCAATTAAGTTAAGTGCGAGGTCAATCAATAACAACCGAAACGCTACCGGCTGACTTCGGCAAACGGCAACATAGCAGTAACTTGTCTTGTGCTATAAAAAAATAAAAATAGCACCTAACTTTTTGTTATTGATCATAATTGAACTGTTTATATTTTTATACCCAAATTCAAATTTTATGTTTGTAGATTTTTTAAAATACTTAAGTTTGAATAACTGTCAGAACACAAATTGATTGTTTAGTCTTAAAAATAAATTCGTTAAATTAAGGGTTGTGTACTATAAGTACTTAATTAATTCACTGTGTCTAACTAGTTTGTTAAGTAGGTACAGTTAAGAAAAAAGTGAGTACATATTACTTAAACCACTTAAACAGACTGGAGAGTAAAACTTGTACAATTCCAATTAACCCATCTCGGCATAACATAGCACAAGAAAATTGTAATATCTCATTCACAGAACATTTCATCTTAAGGAAATGCCCGTGCAACTATCACTTGCGTGCCAGTATTGCGAAGTTCGCTCACAATAAATAATTAAGTTCTTAGCTAAACGACCACATTTTAGGACATCCTATAAAACTTGGGCCATGTCGATACCGCGTCGTAAAACAACATCTCGAGCTGTTTTGGGAACAAGGTTATCGTAACAAAAACCTCGATAAAATTTTGCGATTATCAAATATTTATATTAGGCGTCCAGATATGACAGCGCCTGTCATAACTTACGGGAAATGGGACAGTAGTTAAACTTAGACTACTATGCTTTGACTTGAACTTAGCATCATCTTCATTTTGGCTCTTCTCTTCATCTCATGATCACCATCAAGATGAACCACCTTGCTTTCCAAAGCACATGGGGTTTAGCTTCAAAATAGACCAGTATCTTCCTTACGTCAGTGGAATAATGTATGATTTTTTGAGTGAGCCGAAGACATTAAGAATAGTTACATTTCATTTTCGTCATCCTCAAGAGTTCACTGGTTAGAATCAGGGGATTATCATAGTTAATATAATGTAATGATTTTATCATCTTTCGATTTAGGTATCATAAGTTTTCTAGACGTAGATTGCTCACTATGAAATGAAAATGAAATATAATTGATGAAAAATGTTCTCGGTCTTTGCATAACAGATTTATCATCAGCCATTACATTAACGGCCGAGTATAGGTTACCTACCTAAAAAGTATCAAATATTTAACTATATCTATTTTTGAACCAAGCCTCTCCCTATATAAATAACATGTATTGGAAACAGAACATTTTGATTACTCATTGGCAAAACACCGATAAGATTGTGTGTATACTGTATTGGTATTACGAAAAGCTTTCATTATACGCACTGTTCAATATGCCAGTGAAATTACCGCGCGATGCTGCGATCGAAACTAGTTCCAAAATTCATTACATTTAAGGTTTGAATTTCCATTGTCTAACAGTAAACACTGTACTGTTACGTAACATGTATATGATATTATGTTGCGGGGTAAGCGATACGACCTTCTACACGCATCGTTGGACTTTCCAGTAATATAGATACCTGTGTATATAATAAATGCTCACTATCTACCAAATCATAGATAACTTTTACCCATATGCGTCAAGTAATACTTTTGGTACTGGTTTATGTAACTCTCTTTATTTTCTCTTCAGTTATTGTTGAAACCCTCATATAAACGAATGCCAGTCGCATTTTGTTAACTTAAATGAATTACCAGCAGCTTCAGAATTAGCTATAAGTACCTACCCAATATGTGCAGACTGTTGATATCTAGTCTAGCGCATTCTGTTAGTATGTGTAAAACATCTTCCAAAACTTAAGGAACTGTAAAGAAAAACTTGAAGTTGTGAAATTTTGTAGATGGTACAGTCATACGCATATTCCTCAGTAGGTACGGCTCTACCATATCAACTTAAAATAACAGTACTTATACATTTTTTACATGATAGAAAATTTTTTAGTACAAGATGCAAGTTTTGCAATCGAGAAATTCCCAATCGTGGCCATTGAACTGTCGATTTAAACCAACTCCTAACACAAGCCAAGTTGGAAGGGTACTTTAGTGTAAGAGAGACTAGCATCCTGCCCAATGGTTAGCGGCCACGGCAGCTCATGCAGATGACATGAAGTCGATGACTTTATGTTCAATAAACATCAGTTGATGCGTTCCTGGACACGCACGCCTGCGGTAAATTTAAATAAACATCATAATCACACTTGTCATAATCTTAGAAAGTTGTCGACGTAATTTGGTGAAGAACAATTTAACACACATAGATAGATAACGGAATTAATGGACAACTACTGTTATTCCTAAACACTGTGTTAGACGCTTCTTGATGTATAAATAAATTGATACTGCAATCTTAGCGTGTATAAAACCGTAAACACATTTTTTCATACGATTTACTGCAAACAACTGCCGATTATTTTCGTACCTTTGTCGGCGTTGATTATCCATATCCATGATTGTCTATAAGATTTGCTTTCAGCATTAAGGCCATCGTAACCATCACGATTTTGCCGCTTTTCTGCCGTAATAAATAGAACTGCGACGTGCGAAAAGAAAGTTTTTTAACTACTAGTTACAGATAGTTAAGTCGAAGACGAATAATTTATTATACCTACTGAATTAAAATAGATGTACCTACAAAATAGATTCTGCTTAGCGTACAATATCTCGTTCATAGTATAGGTACAAACACCAAGTCATGTTCATTTTTTTCACCCTTCATGATAGTTTCCACACTAGAGAACAATCAGAGCGTTATCGTCAAGGTCATGACGATACAAGTTAGTCGTAATCAGCAGATTATAAATTACACGTTGTGGATCTCGCAATCACGTCTTGAATATTTTGATTCTTTTACAGCAGGTCATCCCCAATTTCGTTTGCATTTACGTATTATTATATAGGTGATCACAAATATCACGAATGGGAGGCAAGTTCTACTAGGTACCTACCCACATTTAGTAAACTATATTTATTGTTGATTCTAATAGTGGGAGAGTTTTTTGCCATATTACTAAGCACGGTTCCAAACTCCAATATTCAAAATTTCCTAACAGAAAAGTCCTAATAACACTTTACTCGACCTGTGCCCTCTAGACCGCACGCAAACATAAGCTCTATCTAACTTCTACCACGCGAGCAGTGTGGTATCCGTGTCTTTATTTTTATTTGTATAGCGGCACACGACCTGTCTGACAGTAAACTATTACTGGTAATAAAAAATAAATAAGCGCTTGCGTAACCACCCAAGCATTCCTGACCTTGCCCCAAGGAGTGCCTCCCAAGGAGTTCAAGTAACATGCGCTGACGAGTACAACATAACTATTATTTAGCTACATCTTTCCCTGATCCCATTATAGCTATAGCTACCCCATATAGTAGGACCCGTAATTAGAAACAAATACGAGAAAAAAAAAACGAATCTCACCCTCTTTCCTGCCACTGTAACTCCTGTACATCAGGATCAATAGTAGTGACCTACAAATATACTGAGTAATGGCACTCAAGAAGTCCCAGAAAACGTCAAACTGTCTTAAAAACCAGGAATCAAAATCAAAATGAATCAGGAGTAAATTGGAGAAATTGGAAGTATACAAAAATATGAATAGGTATTTGGTCAGAGAGTGAATTCCAATCATGAATTCTTCCAGCAATCAATATACTTATAATCTTACTAAATGTTAACCCTATAATGATGCATCGTAATTTTCTTTCCAGGCGTATTTATATAAAAATCACGTGTTCAACAGGCCCCCACATACTTAGTATCTCTCCTGCAAAGTCACGTGCGTCCGATTAGAACCCAGGAGCCGAATCGTTGCTATTTCTGTCCGGAACTCATCTTTCTCAATTTATAACAGTGCTCGTTGACGAATAATAACGTCCTTTGTGGAAAGGTAATTGATTTTTCAGAGGACAAAAAAATACGTACGGTACGACCTTCAACGACCGACGAGACAGATTATATCAACAAAATCCACTATACTGATACTAACTGAAGTCGGCTGAAGTGACCCTTTGATATTCTGAATATATTAAAATACAATTGCCTGGGGAACGCGACGGTTTTATAGAACGCAATTATAAGGACGGCTGCAATCAGATATTTATCTTACGAGTATATGACTATAAACAAACGACAATTTTAACGATTATCCTGACGATGTTGGAATTGTCACGGAGTCGGGTCTTATTTCGCAGCACCCACGCGTTCCTGCCTGCAACGCGTAAAGAGGAGGGGAATGATTAGGACGAGAATAGAAAAGGAGGAAGTATATTGCCTTTAACGTCGATATAAAGTGAAAGGTAGTGTTTTGCCTGCCGAGGCGGTCTATTCATGCTGTCAATTTTAAATTGTGAGATACCTGTTCCAACGAAATCAATTCCTAAAATATAGCCCTTACAGCAACTGAGTCGCATAAAGATATTTCTAAAAGATATATAATTGTATGGCTAAATTTTGGTACCTACACAAGAATGGTTTTAGCG
This sequence comes from Lithosia quadra, assembly GCA_963576445.1. Classification (NCBI taxonomy): domain Eukaryota; kingdom Metazoa; phylum Arthropoda; class Insecta; order Lepidoptera; family Erebidae; genus Lithosia; species Lithosia quadra. The sequence goes on from OY754882.1 coordinate 3,323,325, forward strand.
TTTATAATCGAATTTTGACATAGATTTCACACAAGTGAGGAACATAAACTTTCAAATTAATGTAATTTTTAGGCCTAGTTGTCCTGTTGAAAGTGTTATTGTGTGTCTCTACATGAAAATTTTGCTACATATTAGTATTTTTTATTCGAAATCTAACTTAGGTATAGCGATGAAATATTCGGTTCAATTATGATTTCCAAATGGGTTAAGTTCGAGCCATGCACAAGTGCCAAAATAGCGCGTAATATTATTTAATAAATATTTAGTATCGGCGTGTAATATTGATGACATAATATTAGATTTAATGTTATTTGGAAGCATTTGTCTGATAGGTAGAAATGTAAATGTATTTATTAACTTAGGTCTATACAAAGTATACAACGCAAACGTTAACTCGTTAGACATGACATGACATTTTGATTCATGTGTAGAATCAGTTTCTCCCGTGCGTCGTCATTAGATAAATCTAAGTCAACATGTTAAGAATTTAGAAGCCTACGAATACATGCGAGGGTTTTCACAAATTAAATTTGACTTTGTCTTACAGAATTGTTAAGTTTTAAAGATTAGAACGCTCCAGAAAGCTGACCGACTTTGAATTGTCATGTACCGTTCATGGTAAATTAGTCCTGTCCTTGTTGTTTTCCGATCTAAATCTAAATCAAAATCTACAGCTAAAGTACTAATTGCATAAAAATTTCATTGAATTAACGTGGTGCAGTAATCTTAAAAAACCCGCCGATAGCTTCAACGGCGCTAAATCTGATGTAAATTTTTTAGATAATACCAAAAACTTTTTTTTTTTTTCTAACTCTTTACAGAAATGGCGAAACGAGAACTACGAAACGTATACAAAATATACCTACTTATACCTCTACCAGTGTGTATAAAACTTTATCTGCTAAACATAACTGTTATGTAACTTGATACATAATGTTAATGAACAAAACGGGTAGGTACTTGAGTACTTGATAAATTTAGAAAATCCTGACAAAATCAAAATTGTTTGGTAACTCTACCTGCTGCTACTCAGCATGTGTTTCTAACGATAAAGATTTAACTTCTTATGTAAAACTTTCCAACTTAATGTTTGTAATACGGAAATGTGTGTTCATATCGCTAGAATCTTAAGTATGAAGATCTAGAATTGAGCCTTAGTTCGTTTATAGTCTATCACCGTTCTTCAAGATAATAAATCTATTTAAATACGTAAAAGAAAGTTGTATTAGTTACACTATTTATAACTCAAGAACGGTTGAACCGATTTGGCTGAAAATTGGTGGGGAGGAAGCTTAGAACCAGGAGACAGACATTGGATACTTTTCTTTTTTAAATGGAGGGTGGAGTGGAGAGTGAAGTGGAGAGTTGAGTGGAGAGTGGAGTAGAGAGGCGAGTGGAGAATCGTTTTATTGGTGGCGAAACCGTCTTTCACGCGGGCGATACCGCAGGCGGAAGCTAGTAGTAATATTTATAAAAAAAAAACAAGCCCATTTATCCGATTTTATCGAACGGTTACATCCTTGTGATATATGAAAGTGGCGTTCGAATCAAATAAGGAAGAAGATTACGATGACCTTACAGCATCTTTTATCGCGCAAGTGTTGTGTCTTACGATGATACCGGCGTAATCTCGAAACGGTTTCATAAAGCTCCGAACGTTATCTGTCCCTCGGCCTTCTGACTGTTTGATATTCGTTTTAGTGAAACCTTGATAAAACGCTTTTTAATAATACCGACATACAAACACTGAACCCGTACAGAACCGTTTGTTATCTGTTTACTGTGAGAGTTAATGTGGATATTTCTTTCGATGTTTGTCTTTCACAAATGAAGTGAATTGTAGATAAAGAACATACAGCCAGTTATCTTGATAGGAAATAAAACATGGGTTTACATAACTATCACAGAACATGTAGATAGCTATTTTTATATTTTTGCTTGTTTAAAAAATATTCAAGACCATAGATAAAAACTATGGAAGTGTCTCTCTATTCACATGGAAAGGTACCCTGGTAGGTACTACTCTATTACATATGTAGATATTATGAAGTACTTACAAACTTGATTGTAATTCTGATACGATTCAAATGAATATACAATAACTAATATAATTGAGTATTTTCTGCTAGCTACAATCTTTTCATCTTTCTCATTTCTACACCCTATACTCATCCCGGAGGCATCCATAGGTGGCAGCAAAATCAATCGCGTCGAGAGAGCAGCTGAGCAACTTTCTCACCGCTCTCGTATCGATGGGACCGGTGCGATGCCTGCGTACGCGCAGTCTGACTTACGTTTTAAATGAAGAGCGTTTTGTTTTACTTACACGCTCCTTTCAATGACTGTAATCTTCTAGAGCAAATATGTCAACGAACTTAAAATATTAATCCAAATTGCTTACACCGGATGAATTATTGTTTAATGTGGTAACAGTCATTTGTGGACATTATAGCTATTAACTCCATTATTCTAAATGGAGATATTCTTGACGACATAGCGGCATAGATGACCGAGTATTAAAATTTTAATATGAAGTCATGTCACGGAACAGAACAATAGAGCCTTTGTAATATTTATTTACAAATTGTTCAGAACATACTGTATTATTGTTCAATGAACTTTCCTAATCAAATTACTTAACTGAACATCTAAATTTCAGAGTAAAAAATAACGTTTCCTATTCATTGATTTTCCCGTTTCACATTTATAAAGTGATCAAAGTGAATCAAGAAACCTTTGATCTCTCTACCATCATATTGTTTTACTTCTATTTTGTTTGGAGAACTATATCTCTTATATTTAACTTGTCTCGTCGATGTTTTCCGTTTGATTACGATTTAGTCAATCTGAAGAGTCTAACGACCACTTTGAAGAAATAGACATAATATGTAAAAAAAATGTTAATGAATAGTTTTCGCTCATCGCTTGGTACACACGGGCTAAGTGCAAGAACATCGGGAAACGCAACACTATATCGGCTTTCTCTTGCGACTCGAACAACTTTATCGACTCGCGCCCATAGAAAACTGCCAGGAGAAAATTATGAAATCACACCACCGAGCCGCACCGCTCCCGTCGCAGACTTACACAAATGAAACTTTATTTGCTACAGCCGCTTTATATTGTAACGGTTTACTTTTATTCATTGTATTTGTAGCTATATTATTCGTTCCTTGTACTTAGCGTGGGCTTGTGCAGATAAATTTTCATAAGGATGCGGCACGAATTCGAAGAAGCGATTTATACCAGAACGAATTTTGTTGTTGTTACATTGAGTAAAGTTCAGAAGTTAAGTTGGTATTCGTTAGCGGGGAAAATATGCAAAGGTTAAAAACAACGACTTTCATTGTGGTTGCATTTGTAAATACAAGTTGAATGCACTGTTAATGTTTAATATTTTTAAGAATACATCACGAAATACATTATAGTACAACGAAGTGCGTTGTTATTGTGATAACTAGAGAGGCAGTTACAACATTGTACTTGACATGGCCCTCGATACGGATGAATAATTTAAAAAAGTATATACATAACATAATAACTCAATCATGACAGCATTTCTCAATAGTTTCGAAATAAAACTTACTACGAAGGTATGCTAATGGAAATCAGCGTGTAATTCTCTATAATCCGCATACAATGGTAAAGATGATTTGTTATTAAAACCGGATCGCGTTGGATGTGCTGAGACCGCATCAGGTTGAGCCCTGAATACTTCATTAGATGACTATACAGAATCGTTAATAATTGACAGAGAGGTGCAATAATCAGGTACAATGCATTTGCACATCATTATATATGAACTTTATTTGAGGCGCTTCTTCGTAATTTCACTGAGTAGATTTATAACTTACATTTGGTCACAAATTGCGGAGATAACGATTATTGCTAAGTGAAACATAATAAGTTATTAGCAAATTCTGCAAATCGCTTCCGTATATACGTACGGAATGTTTTAATAGCTAACATTAATACTAACTTGAGAACACCAATACAATATTTTGTTTTTTGGTACGATGTGGCTCTGCTAGACATCACAATAAGTGAGATTAACTAATAGGCGAATTAATTTTATTATACATTTAGTTTTCAAGCTCTGGCATTTTATGAATGTGAGTTGAAAAAAGTTTCTTATTGTTGGGTAATGTAATGACTAACAAAAAATATTATGTAATATTTTACAATACAATTACAATACATACGTGTCATATTAAGCTTTTATTAAAGAAACAAAATCAGTAGACAAATAGAGACAAAAATCAGTTGAAATTTAAAGAAAGAAAATCATGACAAAAAGAGATAAAAAGGATCCCATAGTTTTCATTTTCACCTTCGTCGTATCAATTTTTGAATGCTATCTATGCCTATCCATTTCTAACGAGATGCATATACAACGTCAACAATGCCAACGCAACGGGACAATCAATGACTGGAGCCTAAAACACATGTTATGTCCCTCGTTACAAGTTGAACGAATAGCATTATCAAATAAGGAAACTTTTATGATATTATGTTTATTTTACATGCACATTAAGTACTTAAATATTTAAAAAACCTAATGGTAATTGAATAAAATAATTCATTCAACGACATATATTCACAAGAAAGCCTTCCGAAAGCAGGCGTTACGTGGAAGCAAAATGAATTTTAATTTTCTCCGTAGCATAAATCATTGAACATTTAACATTAATCGCGTGAAGACATGCGATTTAACACTGCGTCCGATTCAAATTGTACGTATGGTCATAAGAAAAAGTAGCGTTTTTATTTCTTTTCTCATAACGATGATTTGCACGATCCTCGACAGAACGTCGGCCGTCGACCCATCTGCAGTAATCACTTCTCTTAAATTAAAATGTACAATTCTTGTTTGCATTAAATGTCTCTGCGCGTTAACAAATGGGTGTTAAATCCTGTCTCTTTTTATATCAAAAAGGTTCACTAACATCAAAATACTGAGGACAGCAATAATGGGCTTTAACGTTGCTTAGAGGTTTATTTTTGTAACAGAATCAAAGAAGCAAATCCGTGACTTGAAACAAATTTATTTGATATATTATTTCCTTTAAGACTTTTAATCTGCCCCTTTGTTAATAACACAATATTAATGATACTTCACTCTACAAAGAAGCAGGAGATTAAAACATTAATTCTTCGAACAGGTTTTGAACGCAAAGTAGATTATGGTGAGTAAATCTTTCACTATTGCCACTTACAGAAAAACACCAATCTCCGTCCCATGAGAACAACATTTACTAAGGCCAGGAAGTTAGTTTTCTATATGGAGCGGAGATCAAATCAGCTCAAGCATATAATATTTATCCGGTACGGTGTGGTGCGGTAAGGCGTCATATTATCTCGTCGGGTGGCGAGGGAAAGCCGCGTGAAACTTCCGAACGGAAGCGAGTTGGCTTTCTACCCCGCCTCCTGTCGACGAAGAAAACTAACCCTGCTACACAAGTAGGTGTTGTATAGATAGGGCGGTGGCAGTCATGCTGTTTACGTCCCATTCAAATGTTCAATGTAATATAAAATATATTTACTTCGGTTCACTGTTGCCGTAAAAGTGGCTTGCATCGAAACAAAGTACATGAATAGTTCACAAAGGACTGAAAGACAAACAACCAAATACTATCAGACGTAGACCTAATAGAAAGCGCATTCGCGATTATTAAGCGAGTAAGCGACGTTACTATCGCGAATAGAAATATTTTAGTCGTTTAGAAACAAGAACACTTATTCATAATGCCGACTCCAAGTTCTATAAGCTTCTCGAATGACTTCTCCATACGTTAAAGTCAAAATATCCATTCGAATATCATGGTAAAAAAAAATTAAGTACCTACTTATAAAAATTTTAACCGGTGACGCAAGCGAATGAGTGAAACACCCGCACTGGGCTCTCAGCATATTAAATTTGTCGCGGTACCTATCGTACAAGCAAAATTCGCGCGAACTTGGAATGGCGTTATCGCTTTCTATTAGTATGATACGTTACCGTCACCTGCTGAGCGGGAATTGTTTCAAGTGGGAGTGGTTTCAGCCACCACACTGATTAGCTTCACCAGCCCTTTAGAATGTCACGCACATACGTGTATATGTGCGTGAAACGTTAAAATGTGTACTTTCTGATAGTATAGCTCATGTCTTCCTGGCAACTCGTTACAAAGGGGAACATAAATATTTCGTCATTATAATAATATCATCGGAATAATAGATCGGTGGATTAAAGGTCAAAATTGTAATTATATTATTGAATTGGAATAGTCGTCAAGTGTCATATTTCAATCAATTCATCCTTCGCAAGTAACAAGTCTATTACGTCAAAGTCGTAATCACACTTGTACAAATATCATACGCCTTCTTTAAAGTTCAAATAATACAAGTGAAGTTTATGTGCCTATAGTTACATTTTTGTTTTACATTTTAATATCATATACGCAGAGAAAGACGCCCAAGAAAGCAGCTGAACATAAATTAATTGGTAGGAATGAATGTGTTAGACTTGAAAAACCTGGTTTTATCTAATCATTTGAACTCTATACGCTACACAATGAAAAAAATACACACCTATAAAACTGTTAAGATCGATATTTTACGATAAAAAACGGTTTCTATTTCTACACTAGAGGGTGGAACAAAATTAGAATCTGCAGAACTGAATATTCGATTCATATCAACCATAATTATTAGCTCCGCTTGACTCTACTATGGATCCTAACAATTGTCTCGTGGACTACTAACTTGGTTTGAAATTAAATTCGAAGACACGTTCAGATTTGACACCATGTTGTCGTTGTAGGCAGGAGTTAGTTTTCTTCAATGTTATAGCGTCATGATAGGTCGAAAATCTTAATGACAAGTTCATTATAATAAATTAATTAATAATAAGAAATATTAGTAACTCCGGTATAACGAACTACTTATAAATATAACTCCGCATACCTACCATTTGAGAATTGATTATTTCCTGCTTAATCCCAGAAATGAAGTGATATTGCTGCATGACTCAAATAATGGCATATATGAAAACATCTAATGTTAAAAATGGAATCTACAAAAACATACCAATAAAGATACTGCGCGTCATCCATGAAATTGCATTGAAATATCGGCACTGAGTTATACAATTACCGAATTTATCATTGTAAATTTAAAGCGATAGAGTTTGATGTAGACTCAAAGAATTTACTGCAAGGAACAATATAGAACTTTCATATCGATGAGTGTTAGAAGACGCTTTGGAACTAATGAAAATATTGTGCTACGATACCATTCAACGTATTATGACAATTTCCTTATCAATTAGTCGGTGGTAGTCTACTGCCGGACATAAGCCTTTACTAATGGGCGCTATAGCACACAATCCTCCGCCTTCCTTATCCAGTCCACCTTATTATCTCGCTTACTTACTTTCCGTTTGCCTATTAACTGTCTCCTCTGTAGGATTCGTTTGCCCCAATAGGCATGAACCCTGCAGGAGATATAGCCAGCTCATTACGCACTTTTTTCAAGGATACTCCACTTTAAGCATATCTTGCTCCATAGTCCACTGAATCCTCGCAATGGATGCAATAAATACAGACTACTATTTAGCAGATTTTACGACTGTGGAGTAAGTAGTAGTAATGAAATACCCAGGTGTTTTATGGTAGTTCTGATTAATAGATACTGATTTAAAAAAGCATACTGCCTATAACCTTTTAAATATATACACAGATACGACGCTATAATGGTTTTACAGCATCATAACTGATTATATCATTATTGCTCGAGATCAAAAAATCGCAAATTAACGTTTTTACCTTTAGGCATAATCGAACATCAAAAAGCATTAGTTATGATTAAAGTAAAATATCAAAATAAATTGTTACTTGCAGGCATCACTTGTCGACGACGTAATTGCTGAAGACCCGACAAGTGATGCCTGTAATTAAGATTTATAAGGACCTTGATAGTGTAATTGAAGTAAACTCAAAGCGTCCAGTGAGTGTCTTTTAACGCTCCTTTGAGATAATTATCAATTGATTTGATGATTCATTTCAGGCGAGCGATGATATTGAAATAACTCTTTTAATCATAATTAATATCCCAATTGATACTACAATGGTAGAATATTTATGTATTTATCGAATTGCAAGCCTGGTTACAACTCTATTATAACATTCTCTACATTTTGACTTCATTTCATTTTACAATTCCTTACTTCTACAGACTGGCAAGTACCACGTTCTTGTCTCTAACAAACATTTAATATACTGACTCAACTAAAAATAATGCGTCACTAAAAGTTGTGAGCTATTAAAGCGTTTAGTTATGTCCCAGATGACAAGAAAACGGCGTTAAACCAAGTTTACATCGCACATATTCTACGGTTATTACGTGTAACATTGTCTACATGGTGTTATGTTTACCTTACATTGTCGGAGACGTATACTACCTACTACCTATACAAATGCGGCGATTTCTATAGGTGAGTGCGGCAAGGTCATCCGCCACGTGCGCCCGATGCCCATTGTGTAATGTGTACAGAATTGCTTGATTTAAATTATTCCACAATTTTCTGTAGATGCCTAGTGTTAAAATAATCTTCAATTTGCTTCTCATGATTATTATTTTAGACATGTTAATACGTAAATGGATTTAGTGATTCATAAATATATGAAAGGTAAGGTCGCAAAACTGCACGTCCTCTACGAGTATAATATATACTTAGCATTTGTGTAATCTTAATTCATATTAATGTATGATTTGTAATACTTAATATCATGTAAGTAATTAAATTTAAACTGTTGACATACAGGATGAAATACTACGAGGTCAACATACATAATTTGTTTGAGGAAAAGTTTTACTTTTGATGCAAACAAAGTTGTCTAACGAAAAAGGTCAGGAGCTATAAGTACCTACTATAATCTTGAAAGTTGCTGAAACGACCGTAGTTTTCGAGATTCAAGACTGCTGACGTAAATAAAAGAATACGAGGTCGGTGTAATTTATTTGAAGAAGTTTTAGATGCAAAATAAGTTGTTCCACGAAAATGGTACGGGTTAGCAAATAACTGAAACAATATAGTCTTCGGGAACTCGCTTCATATAAATATTGTTACGTGGAATGAATTTATGCTTGACTGGAACGTATGCTATAAAAAACCAATCATTGCCTTCGGTAATATAATATGAGAACATCTTACAAGCAGATAAACTATGATATTTTGTTTGGATTGAGCTCTCATAATCTATGGTCGTTTACTAGTCTGAACAAAGTGCCAGAGGTATCTCTACCTCGTGACGTCAACAAAATGTTATTATATCCGCAGTAATCTCACATAATGTAAGTGTCAACAAAGCGGTCCGTTCATGTACCGAATGTGGCAATAAAAGTGTAATATTGTCCGCAGAAAATGTAATACTCGCTCAGTGTGCTACTTTGTGTTGTGTAAACAAATAACTAAATACGACACTATGAGGTTTACAAGATTGTGTCTGAGATGTATTTCAATTATACTCTTTATTTTTATCGCAGTATTTGAAGGTTGAACTTATCAATAATTTTTTTGGTATATTCAAATATCTTAAAATGTATGTCTCGAAGCCTATTTGAAAGATAACTTAAACCACTATCCATTAAATTTTATTAGGTAACACACGTACCGATATAGCAGGATCCAAAACCTAAGGGACTACGAACGTTTTGTCCCATTTTGTCATACATAATTATTATGAGCATATCTTACAGGCAAATGACCTTTAGGTTCAACTGAACATGTCAGTTCTAAGCTAAGATGACAAACAAGAAAATGTTAACCATTTTAACAAAAGAATATGTAATGACGATACATTTTTCAATACTTACTGGTTGAAAAGTTTTTAAATTATTATTGTCTAGTACCTACCTACCTAGGAATGAGAAATGAAAACAAAACCAAATAGGTAGATACTTATAAAAAAAATACACCAATCTTCACACATAATAAATTGCAAATTACGTCTTCAATATTTCCATAATAAGCGTTGAAGACTATGATTGACAGCGTCTCGAGGATACATGGAGGTTACTCTTTATACGTAACCAAACCGTCTAGTGACATCTGATTAATAGTCCAACTGATGACTTTCAACAATCCACTTCCAGAAACACAGTCACATGCCTACATTATGTTTACAAATTGCCTTAGATGTGGTTGCCAAATTTATTAGCCAACACATGCATATGATATTAGCATTTCTTGAAAATTTACAGTGTCATATAACTCATTGTTACACTCCAATACATGTAGCGAATGTTAGGTATTTCAGACCATAAAAATATAATAGAAACGTTCATGACATTGACCGACACAATGTCCTTGTACACGTTCTTGTAAATGACTTCATACTATATGCACATGTAAGGGAACAATGTCGAACGACAGAAGCCGTGTACAATAATATTTGTGTCTGAGTTTCGAATTATCTCTCAATGTTCAGTACAGCAAAAAAGACGAGCTCTAAACGAGGCATAACTAAGCAATAAATCTTGTGTAAACTTCAACGACGACAGAGGACGAAACAAATAAGATAAATTTAAATTAATTTTGGGCATTGACTGCGTCATATTCAAATCGAACTACGAACAACATCGTGCGGGTATTTACCGATTAGTATTTTTTTTTAAAATTGTTATTGATTAGTGATATGATAAGCCTAAATAGGTATAATCTAGTAACTATCGTTCACAGTGGAACGTTTCCGTTGGAAATGAGAGCACAATGGCATATGCGTAACCGACTGCCAGCTGTTTTGACCACAATAGAAAGTCGCTTTGAAGAGTTACGCAAACAGCTTTGTTTACAAAATATGTGTTACGTACTCTCAAACGTTCGCCGAAACTATCGATAGTTTCCTTATTGTTACAACCAATTATGAACATTTCAATCGACTCTCTAGCTTTCCCAGACAACGTCAATGTTGTGTAACAAATAAAACGTAGTACAAACACTAAGATTAAATTTTTTTTTTTTTCATGTGCATCGATAACGGCAGAATCGCATTTTGATAAAAGAATCGAGCATAATAAAATCCGTCCAAGTACTCGTGTACCTATAGCGAAAATGTATGTCGAAACACCTACCGGCAGCTAATTGAAATAAAACAACCACTATTACATCAGGACATGGTAATTTATTGTACAAAAATAGTGTGCGAGCGTGAACTCATGCCTCACAACATACACAAACAAATATTAAACCTAAGTTTTTATGTATAAAATGCATTCACTCAGTATGTTAGACATAGCCTACTTCGGTTTATAATATAGTGAGGTGTATCGTTGAGTTTTACAACCACGTCTACAACGCACCCCATATATATCCCAACTCAGCAACAGACTCGGGCATGTTTGTATATTCTACAAGTAGCTTTGTAATAACAACTCAATCTATCCATGCCGATTACGCATCGTTAACAGTCAACACGAAGCCATCCAGACTTATCGTCACGTAATAAAGAAGCTATTGCCCCCTTCCTTTTCGATAAAAGTATACATTATATGAAGGAAGCCCAACTTCGAGACGATCGGCTACTACGACGATAGCAAATATATCGATAAATATGCCGATCGTGGGATTTGCGCTAACACGCATTAAAAACTGAATATAAAGAAGATAAGACGATGTAATAACTCCTCGTCTTCGCCCGAGTCTGTCGTAGAAATAAAAAAAGTAAAGCAAAAACCAATTTATCATGTCGTCCCACGCACGCGCCGAGCAATATAAGCAAACATACATAAAAATAAAAACGCAAAACCAAGAAACAACCCGTAGAGTGTAAAACCCAACGATAGAGACTGCGGACAACTTACTGTTACAGTCCATGAATAACTTAGTTATATTCACATTATCTACACATCATGGAACTTTATCTGGTAACACTTACTCCATTGGACCCTCGCACAAACACAGACATACCGAAAACCTACATTTTAATTCGCCGTTTATCAATGGATATTTTTACAACTTGTACGTATGTATTAATACTAACACGTTTATGATGCATAATAAATTCTACTGTTTTTTTGGTAATATACCAGGAAAGTTTCGTGCCATACATAAAAACTACGATAATTTAATGAATCACTTTAGTTTAGATAGATAGATGCTTTACTACTTTTCCTAAAACAACAATACGCATGTTTTCGCGAATTAAACTTACTACATTTTAAAATATTCTATGCAAACTTTTTGGTTTGATTCTATATAAATCGTCCTTTTCGAGCACAGGTTTCAAGAAAAGTAACTAGCGAGTACCACAAGCTCCTACATTATCAAGGCATTTAATCTACAACGCACCTGTTATGTAACCAAGAGAATAAGAAACGAAGATACACGAGATTAGCACACTTAGTAAGTTAACTCACGTAACAGGCAGGAAATAATAGTGATTTCAGATGAACAAAGATTTGCGAAGAAACGTGATGTAAAGTGCAAATAATGATAAGATGATGTTCGCTTTGATGATAATGATTATAGCGATAATGATACTCGTAGATTTTTGTGTATGGACGTGATTGGGCATGGTGTGCAATCTTCAGACGTGCTCATCATTCGCTATATAAAAAGAATAAAAGCGTTTCTTTGTTAATGTTTGATAGCTGGGACGTGACGAATGGCTATGCTTTTAAGATTCGATTAAACATAGGTTCGATTAAACATAAGTACCGATAAGAATAATATTGAAACCGAGAAGTTAGCGATAAGCACTAAAAAGTGGTTTTATTTGTTGAAAATTTAAATACTACAGAAATAAATATTCATGTTAAGCGTAATAGTTAAGAGAGAGCTAAGACTTAGTTGGGATGAAAAAAAAAGTCATTAATGGTATAAACCGGTACGAGCGCACGAGGCGCCACCCGGAACGGCGCGCGCGGTGAAAACCGCGGGAAACCGCAATAGTAAGTGCGCCGCCGCAGTCGCGAGAACCGTGTCAGTAGTGTGAAACGCTAATTGCACACGGCGAGTTATGGCGGCCCGACACGTTGCACACCAGGCGTACGTTTCTCTAAACTGCAATTGATTCACGCTGCACCTAATTATGAAGGCGTTGAAAACGTATCTCAATAAACCGTTTGAAATTTAACTACGCAAGCCTAACTACATAACCGTATAGACGGTGTCTGTTAGCATAAATAGTAACTTTCTTTTATAATTCTTTAATAAATTTCTACGTAGAAGTTGATGTGCATCTTTTATGACAATGACAAACGGCGTATAGTTAACTTTCTTTTTTTCCAGATAAAGTTCCTCGTCAGTTTCCTAAGCTATTGTTATTAATAAATTAATTATAGAATCTACAGGAAACCGATTCGGAGATCTCAAATTTAGTGGGCCGTGGTGATACGCTCCGTGCATGCCTCGCTGAGACAATTTGAGTCCAGCTCAAATGGCGAGCGTAGAGCCACCTGGACTGCTCGACAACACTAAGTTCCACTTAACATACAGCGCTACTCCAACACGAGTATCTCAGGTAGTAACTAAGGCTAAATCACAAATGTTGCGCAAGGATTCGCCGGGTTTTATCACCGGCGAACATCCAGGATAGGACACATCCTCACTATTTTTGCCATTATGTTTGACACTAGATTCAACTCTATTGTTATTCACCGCACTGTTCACTTTAAGATTGTTGCTCGCGATACATCTGTTCACAGCACTTTCACTTTTATCGGCAAAGAAGGAGCGTCGGTCGGAGTTCGTAGCCGGGGGCGAGGTCGAAAACAACTTGATTTCCAAGTCACGGTGGCCATTCATCGAGGTGACAATTTCCGAGGATATGTCTAGAGCGAGGGGAGAACGGGGTTCCGGTGAGCTAGCCCTTCTCGTTGGTGGGAACAATGAATACAGATTAGGGGCGGAAAATGCCTCGCCACTATTAGCCTCTCGTCGTTCCGGGACCCGCGATGAAGGGTCGCTCCAGCTACGACGTAACGTTGTATCTGCTCCTCTTTTACCAAGAGGGCCCACTACTTTCATAGACTCCTCCAGCTTCGTAGGTGCAAAATCACCACAAGAATTTTCATCAAGCAAATCTGCGATTGAATCGGCATCCCAAATTTGTCCCACAGGGTCACAAAGTCGACACTGGCACGAGCTAACTGCAGATTCCACGGGTGAAGCCGCCTCCGCTATACCAAACCGGGATGCTTCCAATGCTTCTCCCAATGCTGCAACTCGATACGTCTCTGGCGCGGGATCCGGGTATTCTAGTTTAACGTCTAAGCGATAAGGCAAAGACATTTCCCTACAGTAAGCATCTTCATATAAACCGTGCGACGAAGTTAAACCAGAAACTGCACAATGATCGACATCGACTAGATCCAATGTAGCAGTACTTAAATCATGCTGAACTATATTGTTGGGTTTTCTATCTTTTTTACGACGTTTCCGTGGTTTGATTATCCTTGGCAACATAGTCTCGGAGTTGGTCGAGCCGGAACTTTCATCGCTAGCGACACTGACCGCATCCGTGTTGTTGTTGCGACCGCCTCGCGTGGAACGTGGTTGCTGTTGCTGGTTGCGTGGCCTGTTTCCCTCGGGTACTTCACACCTGTCTCTAGTGACATGTTCCGTTTGTCCGAGAGGCCGGTGGTGGCGCTGCTCCGGTGCGGTGGTGTACTTTCGTCGATCGTGTCTATTTTGTATGATGAGGGGTGCTCCTTGTGCGTGCATTGCTAATTTGGATACAGGTGTATTTCGGGACTGCGGTGGTGCTCGTCCCGCCATGGATATCAGTGGAGCGCCAAGCCATGCATTCGGGTGCGGCACGCCATAAGGCGGTGGATAGTAGGGCGGCGGGAAACCCGGTGCGGTGGTAGCATACTGAGGGCGAGCGGGTTCGCGGCGCCCTAGGGCGGCGCGCTCGCCCGGACTCATCACGCAGTAAAGGGCGTTTAACCCATATTCGCGAGAATACGATTCACTGTCACGGTAAAAGTCCGAGATGCAACGCGATGTCGTAATCGTACACTAACATCGGAGGCGTGTAGCGGTGTGCGCGCGTGTTATCGCCGCGACAGTCGGCAGAGGACTGGAGTGAATGAGTGCGGTGCGAGCCGGCGGCGGCCGCGAGTTTCGAGTGGGAGTGCCTCCGCCGCGCCACGCGATTGTTGTTCTGGCGTCGTCGATGCACCGGAAAAGTTTACAATCCTAATCGCTTTACAATTAAACAGCTTGATTCGACATTGTTTACTTTCCTCGCGGTGTCAAAAAAAAGAAAACTGCTGTGATTGTTAATTTAATGTTAACGAAGTGTATAAAGCTGAACTTTGTTCCACTGAATGAACATTTTTTTGTAGGTAAAGTTATACTTAACCCCAAGAAAAAGATTATTAAACGCAATCTGTAAATCCGTGTCGCATTAAAAGTACCTACCTAATAAATTTAATAGAAACATTACTGTACTGCAATAACATAAGTAGGTACTTACCGCTTTCTCTGAGCGATCTAGGAAACAGTTTAACCTCAGTGACCTTACCTGTAACAATAAAATATGAATGTCAAATACATTGTCACAGATTTAGACACCATAAGCGTTTTCAAAACTGTAGCGTAGAAAATTGTTTTCAATTAAGTATACTGTGGATAATGTTACAATCTGGAGCAAAGGATTCCTTCAATCAATCATTTATTTTACTAAACATGGGTACAAAATATGGTGTTAGTAATTGTGATGTCCGATCCATGTTTTACCATTTTGGTGTGCAAAAGTATTAGTCATTGGTAACCTTTACAACAAACTTATTAACGTTACATGCAAGACTAATCTGTCATACTCATTAAACTTATACTTTTAACATGTTCATAATTATTGAATTTGTAAATTTACACGAAGACGATTCGACCGATTCGGATTTTTTTTGTTCTATATGATATTTTTTTCTTAAGATTTCAGGATGGGATCCTGGAGAAATCAAAATCGAGTGAAAGTTTTAAATACTAATAAGCATAGTGTTTTTCTTCCTTTATTCTTTCTTTTGCGTATTTTTTGAAGCAACAAACTTAAAACCTATTGAGGATTGTTGGAGTTTTTACCCGACTGCCAAGAAGGGTTATTTAAAATATGATTCAGAAAAACCTTTTCTGATTCATATTTTAACGCAACGAAAGCAATACAACAGCAACAACAACAAAAAACCACTAATCAAAATTTAAACAGTACTCAAGTTGAATTCATTAAAATTATGGACGAACAGATAAAATAAATTCAACAATTAAAATTCGGTTTGGAATTCCACCTTCAAGTTAAAGGACACAAACTTTCCGGCAACAGTCAGTTCCGAACTCGAAGTTACAGGTACACGACCCTGACTTGTTCGAGCTAGCGCTTTCACGCACAAATCCTTCCGTAATAGCGAAATCCCCTTCTTAACTTTCCTTTTCAGTAGGTATAATTAGATTTTCTTCGTCTTTTGTCCACAAATTTCGGGATTACTTAATAAGAAGAAAAGTAACCAATTTTAAATAGTATTAAAAAATAAACTGCTTCAATGGTGTCGATTTTGTTGCTCATTTCCCTAAACAAAACTACGTTGGGGTAAGAGATGGTAATATTAGTATAACTAGTCTAATCATATTTCGCCATAAAGTTGACATACAAATAGTATCAAATGTTAATTTTATAATGTAAATGTCGTAGGACTAAAAAAATCATATCGATTAATAGAGTCTAGCTTAGAGAGTTTCATAACACTTTTTTCTTCGACGCGTCCCGTTCGAATCCCGTTGCGTGACGTGTACGACCTTTGAAAACGTCGTTGGGGCGGTGAAAGTGAACTTCATGACTCAGACCTCTCGATAAACGTCGGCTTTGAGAATATTGCGTACGTCTTAGTGTTTATTTTATATTACTTGCTTGTGTATCGTACAGGCTATTGAGTTTATTTTATAACGTCTGGACTTTTTTGTATTTGTATCAGACTCATTTCAGATAGATGAATTAGACCTAAAAACCTAGTTTATAATACCTAGTTTTGTACAATACTTAAGACTTTTGTTGTACGTTTCTTTGTTACGAAGAAAGACTTACTTAAAATATTACTTGCTTTAAGTCTTTGTCTGAATAAAAGCAATCTATTTCAAATTGGTTTTAATTATTAAAATGATGATTCTATTTACGTAATTCTTACAAAGCTTACCTTGTTGGCGGGTTAGATTCCGGAGGTGGGTGAAATGTTGCTGGTTTTTTGAATAATAAGTATTCAGACCGAACAAAGTATGGAAAAGTGAACAATGGACGGCAATAGAATGTGACGACCAGTGAAATATGAATGTCAAATATACCTTAGCCTACTTCTATTTGGGACCAACGCCCAGTACAAAAAATAAATGGAACAAAGTCCTCGAATCACGGCAGCGTGGCCGACAGTAACTTGATGAATGGATCTCACAAATCATCGGACATGTTCCTTTTATATCAGTTTTGAAGGAATTAAATGAATTGTGTTTACTGTATTTTTAACCGACTTCAGAAGGAGGTTCACTGTTGACCTGTATGTTTGTCCTCGATTATCTCGCGTGTTGTGGAACCTTTTTGGCTACAGTTTTCAGAAAAGTATTTTTACATTTTGACGAAGGTTTTAGTATCTTATCCGATTAAAAAAAACAAGGGAAATGGGTTCTATTTTAGTGTTTTTTTATAAGTAGTGTACTCATTGTAGCGATGATCCCGGTTGCATCTGTTACTTTCAACTCCAAGTTTGGAGTCTGTTTTCCTACTTCTGTCCAATTTTACCTGCCGTCTCTTAACCCCGATAGCAAACCCTGTGCCAGAGCCTCGTCCATCAATCAGCAGGTTTACCGAACTACAGGTGTGGTTGGCATGGCTCAAAGATCTTGGTAAAGGCCCACCCTTTCACTTCACTCATTATCCTATTTTCTTTCTCCTTCCCTCGTTACAGTTAGCAAGACGTGATATATATTATATCTCCGTAGCTCACAGCAACAACTTAGCTAAGTTAGTTATCATCTCTCCATTCAAGCACCAATCCCGGGTGACATCGAAACCTTGAACTCCGGAGCCCGGAGTTCACTCTTCTACTTACTCGTTTCCATAATTTGGTTTATTTTGGTTTTAATAGGAGCGAGTGTTCAAAAGCCTCATTCGTCAGTTAATAACCGTACCAGCTTGCAGATAAGCTTGACTTAGGCCCTGAAGGTCTTGGAGCCCCCATACAGTAATATAAAAAAAGCATCCTGCTCCAAGGTTTTCACTAACAAATCAATGTCATATTTCTCAAAAGGTAACGATGTCTCAAAAAGCCTATACAGTAGGTAACCGAAAGTATGCAAGTTCATTTAGCATATTCATATTACAACGGCAAGAACTTTCATCTCGAAGCGAATGAAAGTTACCTTAGGCGGATGCGAGACGTAAAGAACAATATACCAATGTAATTATCATGCAGAATCATTTATATTTGCATATGAAGATGTTTATATTTGTATTATTATGTTGAAAAATTTATCTATTAAACATGTGGAAACAAGTGGCTCTACCTACTCCATTAGGATAGAAAACTTTTATGTATGTTATGTCTTTTCTGTTTAAAAGAAGTGTTCGTATGTTTTGCGATGTCGTACCGTACTATTGCAATAAAACTTAGTGTTGCATTTTATTTAACCAACTTAGAAAAAGGAGGTTTATATTTACGACAGACTGTCATGAACTCATCATATTTCCAACTTTATTATATGGTTAGTAGGTTTAATGTCCCGAATACTACATATTGAACTAAAACTATTTTAAAGGACTCTGTCGCGATTTGTATCATGTTATCAGCGGGTTATCACGTTATATACGGGAGATCGAAGTATGTCACGGCCTACGGGTGAAGCTGCGAGGTATAGCTAGTTGAAATAATTATAAACGCTATCGATCCGGGAAGTCCCACTTACTTTTCGGGTCGCGCCGCAATAAAGACCTTTACGCTTTTACGATTATATCTCTTGCACATTTATAGTGGTTCATACATTTTAAGTAGAACTATGCAATATCGTGAAAATTCCCTTAACATCAATTTTAAGTAGTTTTGTGATATTGTCGAGGGATTTACATCACTTCTTTACATTTTTTCTATTCTTCTGTTTGTTTATAAAACCAGTGAGCTGCTGATCGACGGACAAGGGCTTTGGAGGATGATGCAGATCAAAATTTCATTAAGCTTTGAGTATACGTTTCTATTTCAGCCAGTTTATGGTCTGTTTTTCATTTCAAGCTATCACCATAGAAAAATGTAAGATGTCTCACAAGAAAGTTGAATCGTATCAACGATTACTCAGTTCCATTCAGAGATCCCGGTTTATGGAAGTAAAATAGCTGCGTTTTAAATAGAATCTACAGATAAAGATATTCTAAGAAATGAAGCTCTTTTTTGTCAGATACATTTAAAAGAATGTATTAAATGGTTCTCATGGTATTCTTTAATAAAATTTAATAAAGATCGTGCCAACGTTGTAGCGTGGATAAGACTTTTAAAACCTCGAGGCTAAGCAAACAAAATATAGACATATGCAGGAGCTCTTAGGATGCAAATAATTACATGAGCTTCTTTTATTTGATTGAAGAGTTGTTGGGTGTGCAGCTGGCATGAATTTTATTAAGGCTTTGTTTTTTCTTCACGTGAATTATTTAAATTGAGGCATGACACGGAGTAAATTAAGAAGTGTGGCTGCCGGTGCTTTTTCATTTGACGGTATCTATTTTTAGTTGGACTAGTTGTTACAAAAAGCTGAATCGCGTCACGGCTCTGTCAAACAAGAATCAACGACAGGCACACGTTTTCTGACAGGAGTGGTAGTGGTAGTGTACATAATAGCTAAGTAAATGCTCAAGCGTCATACTGCCTATTTTCTTTATTCACCAAACAAAACATTAATAAAGCTTACAGAGATATACAAAAAAATATTCCTCCATCGCAAATGTTTAACATCCCTTTTTAAGAAAATCTTAGTTGGCAACTAGTTGTGACTACGGAAAAAATATTTCTCCATCGCAACTGGTTACGAAAGTCAGTTGCGATGACGCCCGGAAGGAAAAACTGAACAAAGGCGAGCTTAACTCATTAAACTTGTGAATTAAGTTATTTCTTTTAAATTAACTCTGAAAAGGGATGTTCTGTAACGGACAGTAACGACAACCCAATGATTCTATCGTTCAGTTTTTTCCTTTTCAATTCAAAATACCTAATTGCGTTGATATAAACAGACGATTTTTATAGAAAATATTTAGCTATTATTTTCGACAACTACTCTTGTAAACGCTTTATAAGGATAATGAAATCACTCACACGCCATAACTATAATAATGAACCAACAATAAATTTATAGTAGCAATATTGCCACTTGCAAACTAAAGTGCAGCTAACTTTAGTCAAAGCGGAGCAAACTTTAGTTAAAGGACATCAAGTTTAAACTATTAGTACTAATTTGATTAAAGTTTTGTTAAGCTGTGAAGTTAGCTGTCGGTTGACGATCGAGTGCCAGCAGAATTTCCTTGTATGTGTAATACTGGAATGTAGATTACTGGAGATATCTGAATCTCCAGTAATCTACACTACTAATAGGTTGTACAAGTGAGAAAGTTTATGAGTTTGTACGCGTGTACATTCTGGCTTAAGAATGTTTGTGACTACTACCTATCAAAACAACTAGACGAATTTTAGTTGAAAATTCTAAATTGAGCTATTTATTTAATATACCTACCTACACTAAACAAAGCTTCACTATTAAGTGAGTGACATTATTATTTCAAAAAAAATCAACAGAATGAATACCAGACTAATGTATTAAATAGCCACTGATACTTTTATTCGTGAATTTATTTCGTTCAACACGAAATACCTATATATTTAAGAGTGCCATATAAAGACATTAAGAGTATAAAAGATAAAATATTTTGTTGAAGACATGATGTCCTGTCCTGACCTATATGATCCTAATTTTCAAGGATCAGTAAACCGGACAAAAAGGGCAAATATCCCTAATCTAATCACTACACGGGTTGTTGCATATGAAGTCTTCTCTTGGAGGGAACTCTCGCTTGTTTAATAACTTGTTAAGTTAAACGCTTTAACGGTTTTATTTTACGTATTGATGTATGCTATAACATTTTGAATCCCAAATGTGAGTTTTACTGAGATATGAATATTGCCAATTGATTGAAAGTAAACGGTCGTCCTCGAATGTCAAGCTAAAACGCCATTATTTATTAGTATTAGTTATTAAGGTCAAAGCACACATACCTACTTAAAAACTCTCTTTCGAAACTAGAGAATTAAATTAGTTCAAAAATAACCTCAATATCGTTCATATCATCAAAGTAACTCGAATCAGGGATCGATGTTGATTATGATGACAATGGTAACTGGTTATCGCTTATGTTTGCAGAGATATTAATTAAAAATTAAAATTATCCGAGGTCAATTTCCTAGACAAAACTAATAGGTATCTAACTAATGTGCAATTTTATACAAGTTGCCTAATTAATGGCATTATTCATACATACACTCACTTCTATATTCTCGTACCAATTTACGCGTCCAATGTATCCTTGACATTGGACGCGTACATTGAAAAGCTTAGTCCTTACAAGGTTTTATATATATTATGTCCACCGTTCGTCAATCACATTCGGAGAATAACCAGCGACACGGCAATAACTTTCTCGAAATTTTTCCGAGCTACAACAGAAACCTAGTAAAAGTAAATTACTGTAGTACTTGTCCAATCATCGAAACAGTTATCACTCGGTACATGGAATTATTGATTTCTATGTTGCAATTTTCAAATACGGTCACCGATGCCAATAACTGTCAATGTCAACTAGTGTGATTATGGAGAAGACAACACTAATGTAAGAAATATAAACTATGCCCCATGGTCGTTACTGGACAACATGTCCTTCTTAATTCACAAATGAATTTCTTGCGTAACATGTTCTAAATAAATTAGTATTGCCCAGCCTACATAGAAATTAGACTCTTTTCGAGACCAATTACGGTCAATTGGTATCGAGATATCGAGTATTGCGACAAGGGCATGCACCTAATGATGATTACTATTTGACATATTTTAACATTGCCTTGCAATTATTTCAGATGAATCATTTATAGAGCGCAATGCCTTGGTTTTATTACCTCACAAAGTAATTTTAATCATCGGTAATAATATTACCTTTTTGTACGGCTGTTAAAAAGTTTTGATAACACACGTGCGTGTCCACCCCATGCGAGGGTTGGAATGAAATAAAAAATGTAGCCATGTTTATTTTTGTTTGCATTGAAAGGGGTCGCGAGTCGACTGTGTATAATCCTCATGAATCATACGTACTAATGCTTTTAAGTGGTAAGTTTTACTTGTTTGTTTGGGGTCTATGCAAAGGGCCCGGTCTATTGACATAGGGTGACTTTTAGAACGTAATGCACGACAATTCCAGGTTCTCATTATAGTCACTGCTCGGTCAGCAGTTAAGTATGTTTATCCTTTGTGTTGTCGTAAGTTTTGAAAAAATACAACTACTTAACATTAATAAAGTATTTTGATGTTGTTCATGCAGTAGGTACATTTATCAAATCACACATAAAAGGAACAATCTTGATTCAGGCATTGGTTCCGTAAGGGTTTCAAACGATCGTAACTGGGAGTTACGTCACCACAAATACGACCGAATACGTCATAAAATATATCGTAAAGTCACTTCGCATGTGTCCTTCAACATGAAAGATGGATGACCATATTACTGCGGTCTTACTATTGAACATTTGACGGATTGACCATTCATCCTAAAAGAGAAGCGCATTGGTAATCAAATGTAGATGCTATCAGAAGTTGGGCCACGGGAGCTGCTTTCGATTCACCTGATAATAAAATTCTTATAACTCTTTAAAAGGTTTATGATGTTTTGGTTTGTTTGTTTCTTTTAAGTAAAAGTTTTGTAAGTATATCAATTTCTGTTATGGACTGTCCATAACAGAAATTGATATACTTACAAAACGTTTTTACATTGGTATAGGTACATGGCCAAATAATTGACGTAAGTATAATAAGTTTTAAAATGTCTATAGAACACAATGAACTTGTTTTATTATATCTATTTAAAGGTTTAAACTTTAAGCCGAGTTGATGAATAAATTGGAATTTGTAAAACTACTTTTCTCGTTGACTGTGCTTAACGCAACAGAGTGAACAGTGAGTGTATACATTATTAAGTACATACTTTACAATCGTTGTAAAGTCACTTAATTATAAGTGAGACTTCATTAGGTACTCGTACTATTAAACCTACAATTAAGAGATCTAAAGTGACAAACATAGTATCTTTACTGATAACGATCACAGCACTTTATTGATAATGATCTTTACTATTCCACCTGTAGGTGATACAAAGGTTACTGGATAGTATGTGAACAATTAAAAAAAAATATAGCTGATGATATGTGATAGCGAAGTTATTAACACCACTTTATAATATAGCGTAATCCTGAACGTCATCTACCTGCCCATACCTGCCCTTGTCTTAATTATTTGGGGTCGGCGCAACATGACATTCTTCTCCACACATTCCTGTCAGATGTCATCTTCTCAAGCACTTTGTATAGCGTGATATCCTTGCAATAGTTTTCTATTAAAAACAACAACAATAACGTGATATATTGTTATTTTTTTAGGTAGCTAAATATATTGTATCCAAGTTAAAAACATTGGCTATCAAACCTTAGCCGCACCTGAACAAAATAAAATGAGATCAAAACCCAACTAATGGATCAGCCGCTAAATCAGAAAGCTCAAAGAAACTATCCTATATTAGTTTCATACGTTTTATATAAATGCGTGGCGAGATGCACTTATCCTACCATCCGTAATAATATCGCTAAACTTTTTACTTGCTTTTCAGAAATTACGGAACCGCTGTAGCGCGTTTCTATCAAAAATACATAAGCCATTTTAGTTCATACCACATGCGCTTAAAGACAATAATAGCTTGCAGTTTGTGACATGTAACATCTCAGTGCATCATTCAGATCGTTCACGGCGGATCAGAGAAAGTGTTCAGAATCATTGACCCTTGCCGTCGCGTGCTTAGACAAAATCAATTTACCATCCACTCTCGCTCTCGAATGGATGCGTTAACCGACTAACTCTGTGGTTATTACGTATTACGCTTGTTACAAGAGCATAACTGATTATATCTGTAAGGGAAAGTTATTAGCTACGTGTATATTAAACTGGTCCGTGCGCTACCCCCGTAGGCGCCATCATATTTTGATTGAATGCATCGTCTGCGCTTTCTCCTCAGCCGGATAAGCGAAGTATCGAGTTTCATCAGTAGCAAAAGTGGTATATTTGTGTGGTAATAATATTACCTGGCTTCAATCATTTCGTTACGTTTTCACATAAGGGAAAATTATTGTGTGCGTATGTAAATACAAAACTCCTTAGCAGATTGATGTGAAACTTTCACTATTGGCTGACTTTCATCTTTTTGTCTCTTGTTTATCCACTTTAACAAAGAGCTCGTGGGAATGTAAAGAGCTTTATGAATACAGCTCTGATTTTGAAGTTTTTAATAGGTAGTTAACTATACTTTTAATAAATACAACATCCATTTTTGTGGTTGTAATACGGAAAGTATTCGACCGGTTGACTTGGAATTTTGCACTATCTTTTTAGTTCCCACGGGAATAGAAATATTAGTTTTGAACCTTCAGGAAACTTCCATGTGTGAATTTAAGTTGTTGTTTTCTAAATTTCACATTGTAACATTATCAATCACGATAGCTTGTTACATTATTTATATACTATAAGTAACTTTTAAAATATTTAACATTAAAATAATTGTTTTGACTTTTACGCCGATCGAAATCTACAAAGAGAAATCTATTTTCCGTTTAAGGTGATTACAATGGCCGACGAGCGAATAATCGGTAACTATAAAATCGTTTCTCTCGTTTAATATAGTACCTACAGATCTGAAAAACATATGTTGCATTCTTCAGAATATACACCACGCATGAAATGTATATGGAATCTAAGAATAGATATAAGAAATAGTGGAAACGGGACTCTGAAAACGACTCAAATTTTTATGAAAAACCAAATACTTTCTAAAATATGTATGCAAATAATATAAATTGTTACATGTACCTACAATAGTAATAAAATCCATTTTATCCATTGCAAACTTCGTTGTAATCGATTATAAGGTTCAAGTTCTCTTTGCTCGACTTAACATTCATTCCGACCCACTTTGACCATTAGCGATTTTTTTGTTTCTTTATCAACTTTAACGACTCAAATTTTTCTCTTAAGAACTTTAGTTATATAGTTTCAGAGTTCAGGCTCAGTTTATCAATTTATAACCAATTCATAGGTTAAGATTAACATTGGATTACCAATTGACTTGTAGATATAAATATTAGTGTATTATTCAGTAGTTATGAATATTAACCAAAAATATCTAATTTATCAACTTTATTATGGAGAGCTTGAGATGATATAAGATTTCCTTACGCGATATTCTCTTCATCAGTATTATGTATGATATAAACATCCTGCCAAACTTTAAACAATTCTTAAAGTAAAAAAAGAAAATTACTTATTTCCTGCCTTTAAACTTGGCGATTTGTTTGTTAAAATTAAAGACAGGTTTTGATTGCGTTTAATGTCTGAAGCAATTAAATTTACACAATTTATATACCTTTGATTTCCTGATATCGATCAACTTACACCGCTCGTAGTCACGAGTACTCTTTAATCGACCGTATATCAATGAAATACGCAATGCTGCAAATAATTTATGACCATAAGATGCCAAATTTGGTGGAGTAAAGTTATATTGATGTGTCCTATATAAAAAAGAAATTAGATGCTAGTACCGTGGGCTACACTTCACCAAAGATGATAGATAACATCTATATACTATAGTTATCTATCGTCTCTGACTTCACTAACACTTAGAAATAACCTACCAGTAAACCGATGCATCCCTTGTGGTAAGAGTTGGTTTAAGGCATTCGAAGAGGTAGAGTCCACGTTATTGTGTTCTTCCAATTTAATAAATAATCTAAAATAATGCAGCTTGAAGTACTAAATAATTTCTTGCACTTTGTTAAAACCTTTTTTCAAAATATGACTAGTTTAATAGATTACCTAAGTGAGTATTTACTTCGACATTGACTGACGATTTGCCCGCTGCAATCATAGGTGTGAACTATTTATTAGGTATATCAACTTAATTATGATCGTTAATTCACAAATTATAGCGTGGCTAATAAATTATTGTAATTAGTTAAATGTTGATCTAGCTTTAAACCTATAAATAAACATTCAGATGTCTACATAATGAATGATGTATTATAGAAGTGACAGTTTTTTATGTTAACTTAATACGAACGTTAATTCAAGGCCACTTTATATGGCACACGCACTGATGGATGAATCGTTTTATCGCGTTGACATGTCTAGACAAACAGACCGAAGCTGATCTGTCATGTAAAAATGCCGAGTCTAATTATGAAGACGAAAAGTAGAGCATTTTTTCTTCGTTGTATGTATCTATATAACTATTAGAAACTGTCGTCAGAGAAGCGGAAATTTTTTTTATGGTCTCTGTCAATCGTGTCTGTTATCACCTGGCGGTTTTTTAGACTAGACATTATGTATTTACGTATGTTCTTCTCCAATCCTTTTCATCACTAAGCAAATAATTTGGATCCTGATATTTTTTTTAAATTCTTATATCAGTCTTCTCATATTCTCCACAACGCTCTGTAGACCTAAAGTAACCATAGTTCTAGTCCTTGTGTTATGGGTTTCAAAATGCGGATAATCATGCTTGCTTACATACTTTTTTTTAATACAAATTATATACATAGAAGCACCCAGACCAATGCAAACATACAATTACAAATATTTGCAGTGAGCTGAAATCGAAGCCGCGCCCCTTGTCTTAGCAGTTGAAAGCACTACCGTTACACCGCAGAGGCCGTCCGCAAAATCAAACAATTTAAATATTCAGACCCTATTAGGTCTGAATTACTAAAACGCTAGACATTTGCTATTAAAGGTACTCGCCATTCACAAGCCTAAGCACCTGTACAAACAAAGTGAACAAGTAATCTTACGTAAAATCATGTGAACGACATAATGGACGAATAAAATCTTTGTTGTTGTTGAAGTCAATTTCTTTTTTTTTTAAATATTTGCCATCCGTCCAAAATTAATTATTGCAGTTTTTAAAGACAGGTGATGTGGTTTTATTCCCTCATTTGAATGAATTATGTATGATTTTTTTTTCTCATTTTTGTTTCAACATTAGTTTCATCCCAATCAGAAATCAAATTTCTTTTGTGTCTTTACTATAATAATAATAATAATAAATAAATAAATAAATATGCTACGACATTCTACACAGCGCACCCTAGACCCAAAGTAAGCTTAGTTTAACTAGCTTGTGTTATGATTGTATACTGCCATACAAATGGCACACACATACTTCTCAAGGATATCCTATTTAGGGCTTATCTGGTTCGAGGGCCACATAGGTAGGTGTAACGAAACACCGGTAGTTTTAGTCGGTTCAAGTCCGATATAATCCATCTCATCGCTAGCTCCGGTGAGATAAAACACGAGGTTTCCGGGCGTTCAAAAAAAAGCGCATACATACTTCGCGGTATTTGTTCTTGAGAAGGGCCGTTTATCACTGCCTGTCAGCGAAACTTCCTTAACGTTGGAACTCTGAACCTTTTTGTATTCAAAAAATTTAAATTTACAAACCATCCATATTTGCATTTATCGCTTTTTAGCAGCTATTTATGCGCGCGCAGTGTCTTCCGGTGAATGTTCGCGTAATTGAATTTCCGTCGCCGGCGCATGTGTCGGCCCGTTTAACTCGATAACTACTTATTGTTTACTACAATCCTCGATGTGTTAATTGCCATTTTAAATGTTTGCTCGACATTATGCGTCATTTCTTAGCATGGCAAGAAGCTAACTGTAACTGGTCAGCAAAGTGCAACAAAATCGTAAAATTCTTACTGCATGCTGTTTTAGTACGTGAGTAAGCAATGCAAGGTAACAAAGAGCTGTTTATCTGAGTCAACTTGCCGTAATACCGTTATGTTACATTCTAGGAAGGAAAAATTTATAAAGGATAATAAACGTATGAGTAGCATCGCCTATACTACCAAGTATGCCAAATGTTCGCTATGTAACAGGATTTTCAATAATAGCTTGACTTGGCCCGCCGAAAACAGATATTACTTGAAATAAGTAACCCTCACACTGAGTGCACAATTTTATGCCTAAAGCATATTATAGGTAGCAGCAATAGCTAATAATATAAAGCAGTAAAAATCAGTACATTGGAAATAAAAACAAAATTGTTAAATCTGATCCAAAATTGTTAAATTGTTTAACTGTGTAACCATATATTGTGTAACTGTTTGTAGTTTTGCAATAAAAATCCCACGATTTTACTTAAATATGGTATAAATTTTACTAAAATCGGAAGTATCTACTAAGTAAAGTAAAAGTCTACATAAGGCACGGAATAACTATAAGTAAAATAAAATCGTAAAGTTATCTCACTTAAGTAGGTATACACACATACACATAAAGAAACTAGTCAGACATTTTAGAAAGAAGCAAAACAACATGAAAAAATATTTTCAAATTCGATAATATCGAGTTCATTTAACAAAGAGTATTAAGTACATATTATTTATAAAATTACCATTCTTGATTTATTCGTGCATTACATAAGATATATCAATAAAAGAAAGACTATGATAATATAACTACAACTCCTAGCTGTTCTTATTCTAATGGAAATACCCCGGAAGTTATTTATGTAAAACAAAAGCAAATAAAACATTAGAGATGCGCCTACGCCGTTTCGCAGGTTAATGCGATGTCGATTGGCGCCGCTCAAAGCCTTGCACTTTCACTAACGCGTGAAAAGTTATGGTTTCTTTATAGTCTGTTGTGTTACAATCACTGAACCTCGTGTTTTGCTTTAGTACCATTAGACGATAATACTTCTCATGGAAAATCACGACTTGAAACGAATGTATCTGACGCAGTTTAGATTGATTACACACTTTCTCCAAAATAGCGTGGTTAACGTGGTTAAAATCGAAATATCCTTTTATTGAACTTCGTTTACGGTGATATTTAAGTAGACAGTTAATCGAAAATGGATTCCCTTTATCCGTAGCCTCATTAATCTTAAATCTGAGACCGGTGCAACCCTGAACGTTAGATCTATTACATTAAACTCAATACATGTATTGAGAGAAGTTCACATCATTATTAATTTCAGTTTGAAAACCCTATTTGTCTAACCAATGGTTACATAGTATCGTAAAAGTAAGACATTAAATTCTTAATCAAATATCTCAAGTTCTCGAAATCCTAAATATGGATTAGTATCACTGTAAATATGTTGTATAACTAGTATTTCTATTTCATTTCCTCATTAGGCCATAAAAAGATTCTGTGTCACCTTGATTTAATCTGAGACGAATGTTAGTCATCGGTTTCCTCTATGATTAATGCATGTATGTATCTTACGAGGTACATATCTATAGCTAATCTCTACAGTGACATCGATTCTGGCTTCATTTCGTCCTCACTCTGCTTTCAAACGGAGGTCATAGGAAATGGATAGAAGGTTCTTAGTCACGTCAAATTAGTTTAGTCCATTGCTTTACGTAAAATTAATGGTTCACGCAACGAATACTCGTAAATTATGCCAACTAAACTTAACGCGATGCGTACAATTGATCAGATTTCAGTTTTAAATCTATAATGCAAAAGAATTGTAAGTTACAAATATTCGATAACTTTTACAAAATTAAAATATTGGTGTCATCAATGGTCGAATCATGGAACTAGTGACTAGGTACATACTACATAATGGATGATCTCGCCGAAGAAATTGTAACTTAAGTTATGTGTTTTCGCGGCACGAGCTTACTTTATGGCGCCATAAAGCATGACGTGTCGAGCTTGTATGACTGAGTAATAACCAACTAGATAGCGATCGTTCGTCAAGACGACGAGCATTCAGAGAAAAAAGACATCAAATTTTTTCTTTGTAAATCCGATTGTAAGTTTTACCATAATATGTTTCCTTATACCAAAAATAGGTAATTTTTGAAGAGATTTTTAATTCGATCATAGTTATACTTAAGTGTAGCGAACAGAAAAAAAATAATCTGCATCTAAATAGATTACCTACATAGCAAATACGCAAGATTGTTCAAAAATTTTGGAACTTAGTAAGTATACTTTGATATGCAAATGACACAGAAGTAATAAATTAAGGGGCAATGCACACATGACGAGCGCAACGTCATGAATTATTAAATTTAACTTTTCATCGACGAATATTGAACCAGAGTTAAGAACTAAGTCTCAGTCTCATTTGTATTCCGATTCGGTCGTAAATCGGCAGCTTGTTACACTCAAGTATTTCTACATGTCATTATATAGCAGATCTATGAGTTTAACTGTCAAATCTGTGAATCTGAATGCTAAAATTAAACCCAAGGGTCTTATGTGCAATAATGTATGGTCTTAAAAGCGAAGCGGCTTAAGTCGGACTTACTTATAAACGAGAATGGTTTTTACAGCATAAAGAAGTGATCTCGATTAAATATGTAATTAAATTATAGTAAACTATATCCTTATTACTACATTATGACCGCGGTAGCCTAGTGGTTTGGGTAATGGACTGTTGAGACGAGGTCTCGGGTTCGATCCCAGGTTCACTATGGCACACACCAATGACTTTTCGATGCTTTTCGAAGTTATGTGTGTATTTATCGCAGGTTTATTAGTGCCTCGGAGAGCACGTTAAGCCGTCGGTCCCGGTTGCCATACAAACATCTATGGCAGTCGTTACGGGTAGTTGGAGCCCTCAAAAGTCCAAACAGTCTAACTTGGAACTTCGATATCGCCATTGGTTGTGGAGGTCAGATGGCAGTCGCTCCACGTAAAATATCGAAGTTCAGCCGCATCACAGTTGGACTGGAAAGCCGACCCCAACTGAGTTGGGAAAAGGTTCAGAGAATGATGATATATCCTTATTACTAATTATGGATAACTGTTGATTAATCCGTTAATTAAATCACAAAAAATTATAAAAACAATTAGAAAATTACATTTACTCATTTGGACTAGTTACCGAATGTCTTGGATTAAATTTGAATTACATAACGAATGAAGTTTATCTTCTCAATTCAAATATATGCAAATATGATTTCTAATAGAAACTATTTAGGTACAGCAAAAGTCACTAAACGTGGCATTTTAAGGTTAACGGGACAAAGTTAATAGACATCAGTAAATATTGTAGAAGTTGATTGTCATTGTTGAGTCTTTGAAGAAATAATTCTCAACAACACAAACTCTATTCAATTGCCGAAACACTTGAATGTTATCTAAGCTAGACAAAAACTCATCAATTTTATTTCTTTGTCCTTCATATGTATGCAGGCTTTCAGAATGTTCACCGCCTTTGGGAAATACCGATATACTTAAAACGTGTAGAAACAAGTCACGAGTATATAGGACAACTTAACAGAGAGGCATAACAACGAAGAGTTCGTAGCAAAACATATACTTTATGCTTCATTTGGTAAGCTACCCAAACTTTATGAATGTCAAGAAATGTTCAAACTTTTTCTTTTTGATTTTCAGCCGCCGATAAAGACTAAAATTGAAGAGAAAAAAAACTGTAGGAGAATTGAATGCGTAAAGACGACATATATAGATACATGTCGACCTTCAGACTCGATCGAGGACAACAGATTCGCCCTTGCACTCCAATGTGCGTCCGCCCTTGGAAACATCACATCAATAGCCACCTCCTAAACAGTCTGGAAGGTTTAACCAAGGGAAAGTTGTAAATTTATAGAAATAACAAAGTTATCACAGTTTGTGGTAGGAAAGTTGTTATAAGGGACGAAGTAAGGGTACATCCGCGACCTCTAGACTGCGCCCGGCGGGACAAGGGCGCCTTCATGCCCTTGCATTGCGCCCAACGTCCGCCCTTTACTTAAAGCGGCTTACACCCTAGTGCTGTACGATTTAATGCTCGAACTCGACGATTTGCTGAGTCATTGACTATTAACTATGGAACATCGCATCAACGTAATTTGGCTTTACTAATTGGATGTAGTAAGATTTTTAGACGATATTACTGTAATATTTATCTTAATGTCGTAACTTATTACATCAAAAGAATAAATTAAGAAAAGGAGTTCCTTTCAAAACGCAGAGCAGGTACGTGACTAATTTTGGTTTTGAAGAGAGATACGTACCACTGTCTTTCTGAAGTGAAAACGAGAAGGAATATTATCACAAACAATAAAAACTTATGAAATGTATTGTTGATCTAAGAATATTATGATTAATTGCTAAATGCTGATAATCGCAGATTATAGTCAAACGTAATTGCGATTGTTTCATCAATATTCAAGATCTTGTAATTTGGATCATTGTTTGTTGTTTGTTCAGTGTATTACTGGCATCAACTTGCTCAGTATTACAACTGAAACACTCATAAGTAAATCACTACTGAAATCACGTGGTCCAATCTAACATAAAAATGCATAATTAAATTTCCACATTAGCAGTGCGTCTTAAAAGAAATAAAGTTAAAATGTATCAAAAAGCCCTTGCTAAAAGTTATCTAGTTCAATTGAAACATATTCCATAAAAGCATAGGCCGCAGTTTATGTATAGTAATCTCTTTTTAAACCGAGTGCCTGACTCCATTAATATTCAATTGCGTGTTTGACCTAAAGAGGATAGCAGCCTTGAAAAAAAAATTGCTTTAATCTTATTTCAATTGAAACGGGCATTAAATGACGTAATATGGACTGATTCTACTGATGAACATTATTACTCAATCACTTTCGAAGCAAAAAGGTCATCAAATGTGAACATAAATTATCCGAAGTATGGGAAATATGGTCAGTGTTGTGTAAGATAAGGAAAGTGGTTGCATATGGTGCACGGAAGGAAAACTATTAGGTATAATAACGTTCTGTATCCTTAACACGAGTTTGCAAGTTATCTAATAAGTTTGCGAGAGCTCGGTTAATACATAAATCCTGTAAGTAGCTGGAAAACATTGTTTATTAGGGGCAGAGTTGTGAGTTGAGTATAGAACCGTAAAACGTCAGCTCTTTTAAGGGGTATCCTTTAACTACTTCACTAAAACATGTTTTATATAGGCTGATGGGCTCTAGTGACATATAAATAGAAGTTTCGGCAACGTCTCGCTAGTAGGTAGTAGGTATTTACAGCTTTTACTTTCAGATAATTTTGTTTGCACCGTAAGTATGGAGTTGACATATTAAGCACCGCATAATATTTTCTTTGCTTCTATAGACAGGAAGGGTGAGATTATACAACAGCATTTCTTATTTCTTCTTTCCCCATGCTTATGTGTTCGTTCCATATTCTTATCTCATCTCTCCTTAATTTTATCTCTTTTTTCACTATTTGGCCCTGTACAGAGTAACCAGCATGGTGACAAATCAGTTACTTATTTTTAAAAGTTCACAGACCATGGTTACCGTTTACCCAACCTCCAAAAGATTGGCAACCGCAATCGTACAAAAAATAGCTAATGGATAATAGCATCGCACAAAAAATTTGAAGTTATGACAAGAGCCTAAAACTCATGACGGCTTTTTCAAATCATCAAATTGCTCTTTTTTTAAACAACAACGATAAATAAAAAGCACAACACGTAGCCATATTAATCTAACGACGTGGTCAAAGTTTTGCGAAGTTTTAATTAAAACGAATAACTGACCGGTGTCGGACCGCAGTACGTGTTGCGATTACAAATGCGGACGTCCGATTACGGGCGCGGGGCGATCGTCAAAAAGTAATCAAGTTTAGACGAAAACCGTCGTAGCTAAGCCCAAAGTTCTTATGAGCGAGACTAATGAGCAATGATCGGGATTCATGATGACCATACAGATTACTTAAAGAAGTGACCTTGTGTTATTTTTTTGTTTATTATAAGGGCTGGTCGCCAAAAACCATATAGTTAAGGTATAAAAAATATGTTTAAGATAACAGTTGTAGATTATAAAATATGCTCTAGATCTGTTATGACTAGAAAAGAGAAAACATTACACATAAAAAACTATTGATAATGTAGGTAAGTACCTAATTGATTTAGGGGTAAAAGATGTCTTAATTTACTGTCGGCTTCAAAATCAGAATACATAAAATCTTCGTAAAGATTGTATAAATATAAACGCGTTCATTTATATTACGTAATAAACTTCCAAGTGTCCATAAAATATATTTAAGACCCATTACTAGAGTTTGAAAGCCAAGAACTGAATAAACAGTATTACACAACCGACGTAATTTACTTAACAAAGTAACAACACAAAAACAGCATCACCGAACGTATCCTCAACAATACAGAAGAGGTAACGTTTCGCAATGTCTCAACCATAGGCGGGTGCGCTTGCGCAAATCTCTGTGACGTCACCACCTTTGGTTCCGGCTTCACTTTCGCGAAACACTTTCACCGGTCGGACGAGTGCCATGGCGCCGCGGGCCGACGATGCCGACGTGTGCTTACACAGTTCATTGTCATTCTACTCGTCACTATCGATGGCCAGTTCAAATCAACATCGATTTGCTTACAAACTAGATTAAGCAGTCACGTAAGTAAATATAGTTATTAAACTGTGATTTAAGTTATTTATAACTTGTTATTTCAAACATAAATAAACGTAAAGTATACATTAATATACGTTTTGATAGGTTATGAAATCCACACAAATTCATAGAAATGGCAATTATTTACTGAAATATGTAGTACATAAAGGTCGAGTTTTGTTATTAAAAACAGCTTAGGCTATTGTAATGCAATGAGTAGGTAGTCTATTTTGTTTACACTATCGCTATTGAATGGTCGTACGCGTCAGAGCATACACAAAAATCGACTCTCTAATTTGGAAGCCCGTGAAAGGTAAATTTCACCTCACTCACGTATGCGATGGCAATGAAACAAAAAAAAACATTACGTAACAGAGAAGTCGGTTCGTTTCGTTAATTCGATCACGTAAACTATTATGCGCAATCAGTTTCTTTTAAGATATCCAACGTTAGTAGAGATAATTTCTTAACAGCCAATCGTTAACAGGCTGCTAGATGTGTCGAAATCATTTCTAATCAGAAAGCTGCGTAGATCAAAGATGTTGTTACATAATCGTTTGGCGATTACGATTTTATTTCTTCTACGTAAAATTATATTTTATGAACCGAGGAGAAACGTAAAAATATGTAAAAGGCTGCAAAATAAAGATGTGTTGATTGCCGAGAATGAGGCAATTTCTCTCAACAAAAATGGACACTTTCAATGTCGTTTCAATATGACCTGAACATTCGAAATAAATTCGTGACAAAGCAATCAGCCGCAACGATTTGTCCAATTGGACTGCCACTTTCATCAACATCGTTCTATCTGAGTGGTAAACCATTACTAAGTGCCATTAGAAAATGTGCTAAATATAAACCTTTTGTGTGAATATGACGCTAAGAGACGTGCTGATGTCATCGTTGTTGACGTCACAATTGAAATTCAATTAGCACTAAGAACCATTGTTCTTATACCAATTTTTTCCAGTACAAATGATTGATTGCTTTCATCATTATCTGCTGGCCTTGCCACAATTATTTGGGGTCAATTGAACATGTCATTCATTTCGACATTGTTCTCGCGTACGTCATCTCCACTGTTACCTACTTCTTTTCTTACGATGTTCTCTTTCACGAAAAGCATTCATCTTATTATTATTATCAGAAACATTAAGGAAAGTGTGGTGTTAAAGTAGTCACCGGCAAGGATTGGATGAGAGAAAATTGAGATCATCAAAGAATAATAGCGAGCTGTTGTGAACTAGTATGATGCAATATTGTTGAGTTCATCATCAGTGGCTAACCCACCAGACGCTACTGAATTTTTAAGCCACGAATTGAAAGATAGCAAGCATTACTGTAAACAAATACGATGACTGATGAATGTTGTTTGGTTAATTTAATTAACTTAGATAAACTTAAAATGTTAAAATTTATCGATAAACAGACGCACTCCCACGATTCTAATTTTTGTAATTCTTAGATATTCGAACCAATTATGCCATTCTGATCTGGCACATTCTGGTGAATCTAGAAGAGACCGTACAAGAGAATTGAAAATTTACTACAATTTTTAAGATAAAGAATAATAAAGTGTCTAGTGTGATTTTCTTAAACGGGATTTGAATGAAATTCGGCACAAAGTATTTTATAATCTGCCACAAGAGATAATTTAGTTCCGTTATACCGTATCATTAATTTTTTCAAAAATTTTCATTGCGATTTCATTTCATACGCGCGCGCGTGTAATACCAAAACCCAGTATCTGCATAAAACTAAATTTTCCAGGAAAGCCGAAAAACGGTTTCGTATCTTTGACGTTATGTTAAAATATATCAGATACCAGGTGTATAAATTGGACAACCGATAGGGTCCATCCAAAAGGGTGTTAGAAAGTTATTTTTAAATGTTATTGCAACACGGTGTGAAAATTTCATAAACTGCTTTCCATGAGCGGTATTTTCTTTTTGTAAAACAATGAGTCATTAAATTCTAATAAAATATTTATTTTATCTTTATTAGCATAACACGTATAAGAAACTCCGTCATTACCGACAAAAATAACAGTATTTTGTTCTGCTACCGCACAAAATTAAGGTTATTGTGTTTTTTTTCTATTGCAGACCTACTTTATGTAACACTAAACTTTACGTAGTAATGTTCCATATGTATAGGTGGCAATAGGTCAGGAAGAAATAGAATAGTTTGTACGATTTTGTAATGGAAAATGCCTGCTTATATTTTCAGATCAAGGAAAAAGATTCCGTCACAAGAAAAGCGAAGTCGATAATTACAGGGATTAGTACCGAACAGACCTTGGGGCTGATCTCATTATTTAGGAATCCAAGAATCATTAATTATCATCCACGACCTGAATTCAGCCGCTTTTGAATTTGTAAGCGAAATTATGTATATTCAACAGCGAACGAATCGAGGCCTTTTAACTTATGCCATTTTCTGATCTAATTATGATCTGTGCTAATCGTATTCAAGACTTCACATATGACCCACGTATAATATCGCATCGAGATACCAGCTCCTTTTGCTTATCTCCTGTTACTTTTTACAGGCATTTATTCAACTTGCCGTGAATTAAATTTTGAAAGTATAATTTAAAAAACTTTTTATGCTATTGTTGTGTCCATTAAACAAAACTTTTAAACCTACTTCTAATGATGGTTGTCGGCGATTATCTCACATTTTGTTGAATCGATTTTTATTTTTTTCAGAAAAGTTTTTCTTTAAATTCTGGAAAAGGTTTTACTCTACTTAACTGACTTTAAAAGGAGGTAAGTCGGTTCTATTTTATTATGAAATTTTGTAATTGTGTGGTACTTGGATGGCAACATTACATAAATCGAGCTGTTCTGATGATGGAATCATAATATGGATAGTGGAACTCGTTAACGTTTCGGAAGTAAACCCTTCAGATTTTGATTTATTTAGTTACACATTACATCTGTTAAAATATACAGTTTTAAGTTTAATGCATGTTCATTCGACATTAATTCTATGATAACTTTGAACTCTAAGACCGTGACTATAAGGAACAACAAGAGCAAAGATTATGCCTATTACCATTACGAATACTGGACAGTGATTACTGCGAATGATAGCCTGCAGCAACGGATCCTGCTCATTTAGTCATAAATAAAACGAACTACTAAATCGCCTCTCTTCCCAATCATTAGTACTACCTGACGAAATGAATGGATGCCATTTTTTACCGCCAATTCGCAATTCAGTACACCATCGTCTACATATTCCCATGCCATATCCACGCCTGTATATTTCCAATGGGCGTATTACTAAATAGACAATATCCTATATTTTATCGTGCGTATTGGGGATACCACCCTCGGGGCCTGTGGGAAGTGTACAATGCCCGAACTTCAATATAATTTTTTTTGTGCTAAAATAATACAATGACCTCGTTACCGTATTCCAAGTGAGTTTCTAGAATCCGTGACGCTATTAAGGAACAGCAAATACGAAAATACACTTAACCCAATCTCACGATCGCAAACGAACACGTGCGCCAACCTATCCCAACGAAGCAATACAATTAAAACAAATTGTTAACTGCAACAAATGTTGCTGTTTTGAATCACACGCGCATGCGACCGGCAAGGGAAAGTGGTAGAACAAAGAAGGCCTGTACTTGGCTGTGGGTGATAGCGTATTGTGGGTGTACATGTTAATCACGATGATTCAACTTCTTCAACCCGAGGAGAGAGGCGGGGACAATTGTTTTTCAACCGGGTAACTGGTACCTTAACGGTATAAGTAAATACTTTTCTAGCTTCTTAGTTCGTATTTAAATTACAGTTTATTTCTGAATCATATAGTTGAATCCGTTATAAGTTTAATAGGTTATGCTCGTAAGAGAAACGTAGTTAGTAATAAAATTTGCATACTGTAATCCGAAGTTTCAGATACAGTACGTTTCATAGTAGCCTACAAAATGTAGAGAAAAGTATGTAAAAACTGAACAACATTCGATTCTTTTCAAACTTAACGACGTATAAGGTAAGTAATTCGTATGTACAATATGTACATACTGTACATATACCTACATAATTACGTTTATTGCATGTATGCAATTGTAATTAATAACCCACCCAAACCAATTAGTGTAATGACACGTGCTTCTTCTACGTACATTAAATGTGAATTTTAATAGCTTAATAATTTTTCGACTTTAGTGGCTTCTTTCTGTTTCATATGTAATTATATATAATGTATTTAACGCTATCTTAATTATATATTTTAGACTAGCTCATGTTCACGGCTTCGCCCGCGTGGCAATCTGTTCCCGATCCAGTTACCCATGGGAACAAATCCCCGGGATAAAAGTAGCCAATGTGTTATTACACTTATAACAAACTGCAATATTCTTCCCTGTACAAAATTTCAGCCCAATCCGTAAAGCGTGAGCGCGTGAGTTAGAGCGTGATTAGGTAACAAACAGCCAAACAACTTCACAAACTTTCACATTTATAATATTAGTATGATTGTAGGATAGGAAGTAGGATAGTGGATAGTTTTTTAAATACTTAAGCTTATTATTGTACACCTAAGTGTATAATGAATGCCTAAATAAATATATTAATTAACTGATAGGCATTATTTTAAGTAGGTACTCTAGCCGTATACCTCGAAATTTGAAAGGAATATCCCGTTATGCTCTACCTTCTGTAAATCAAATAGAATTTGTCTATACTCAACACAAAATAAAAGGCCCGTTTTGACGTTTGTTCTCGTGGCGTAACTAGTTATGTACCTATACGATTCGGTATTCGATACTCAGGATGAATCGAATCCAGTTTGCATGGGGATTTAATCGATTTGAATATGTATGTAAACTGCATTGGATTAAAGTTCTGATTAGAAAAATTTGCTTAACCTTTGATTTTGTAGGTATTTTAAAACAATACAATGTTATTAAAGGTCAATTTACTTATATTTAATATTTTTTTACAATAACATTCACTCAATCACAAAAACAACAAGAAAAATTAAATCGGTCTTCAGAATCTAAACACAAGTATTAAAATAAATAAAAATAAAAGTGCGCGTCGGGCTTGAAAAAAAATATCTCACTCGATATTTTCTTTCCTTAACTGATTATTAATAGTCTGTGGACTACATGAAAAAATAGTTATGCACAGCACTTAGCCGAGTGGGCGGTACCTGTCAATGAAAAATGTAATTATCTTTAGAACATTTCAATTGATAAAAAAATAAGAACTTCATGGGCACGAACTGTCAAAGTGGGCCTTTTATTTTGTGACAACTATAGGTATATATAACAGTAATATGGATAAGACAAAAGAATGACATATTCAGCACAAAAGTGATTTTTCGACACAATGCGTCGAGACAGACTGATGTCTGTCTAGGCGCTTTGTTTTGCATTAATTCGAGACTGTAATGACAGCCATAAAAGGAGAGATATAACGCAAAAAATGCCGTATAATGTTATGCACAGCAATGTGACTGATTTTACTTATGATAGCAGATAAAAATCTAATTACGAGTATTTAGTCGGAATACTTATGTGGAACAACAGCCTATATCGATTCGATCGAAAGACAGTTGGGCGAAATATCTGTGCCAACACCATTTGTCATAACATAGGTATAGGAAAAAATTATCTACGAATAACAATAATAACCAATATATAATATCTAAAAACTTCGGTAAACTTAAATTATCAAAGTTCATCATTAGAGGTCAGAAAAATAAGTCCAAGTAGGTAAGCACAACAAATCAAAAGAGCTCTAGTTAATAAGAAATCTGTTATAGAATTTAGATCAGTTCGTTAAGCGTTACGATATTTTAGACGACTCATTTAAACAAGAATCCTACGCGATTTTAGATCATGACTCGATACAATGACGACGCGATTTTTAATCCGAAATCCAGCTGGAATGTACAGAGCCAAATCTGCCTCCTAGATCTTTAGAACAATAAGAAATATCATAATAATTTCTTTGCTATGCGACATTCATTTCAAAAAGAGAGATCACCAAACTAATAACCTAAGCCGAATACAGACGACAATGCCAATAGCGTGATTAACATCAGTGTCAGTATGACACAGAACGCTGTCATTATTCCTAATAACGTACCACATATACACACAATACACATCTTTTCAGTACATCTTTCTAGTACGCGGACATGGAGCAATATGGCTGCTTCACCCCGATATGCGATAATAATAAGACGAGCAGAAAAATTTATATTATCGCAGTACGTATTTCTCACACACTTTCTAACCCCATTGTACTCTATACAGATGCAGATGAATTTCCAAATGTCACAAAGACGAATCATTCCATAAATTCGTTCATCTAAATGTGTAATCTAGATATTTCACTTTCTTTTGTATTCAGTGTTTCATTTCAATGCATATTCGTGTCTTTATTAATGGTACTTGTTTTCTCCGGCAGATGTTTTTCTGTGTAAACATGTATTTCCAAACGCATTGAAATGTAGGTTCGAATCAAAAGCGAGTTGGTGTGCAGTGTACTCATTCATGAAAGCATTTTAAAATCATCAGTTTCCACTCACGAGTTATACCTTGCTTTAATGGTTATATAGGATAGTAGCTTTTCAACTTTCGCGTTGTAGCGTTTTGCACTCTTACTTGTGTGTAAGGTCATTTCAAATGTAAATAAAACTTAAAACTTTGAAAGCTTCGGTGAGCGTTCGTAACGTGACCAATAGTTTTTTTAAAAGCATCGCACACCATTAGAGTATTGGTACTATTAGGTATTCTGTGGTATTGGTGCCAAAAATTGTATACGTCCGTAGTTTTAGTTGAATGATGTAGGTATTGTAGGTCAACACTAAGATACCTCATTCCAGCAAATAAATCCATAATATATTATAATATATTCTTATAGGGTGACAACCCTTGCCCGTGAGAAAAGATTGCAGGGTATCCAGATATATTAAACTAAACAAACCTCTCGTGCGAAGTTACTCGATAGGTACATTCACTACTTATGTTAATGATAAATGGTCGTTTTGCATCTAAATTGTCGTACGAGCTAGTTCGCATTATACTGCGTAGCGAGAGTCACTTTCTATTATAATATGTTTATAGCGCGACCTTAGATGCATTGACATCAAGTACCTGCCTGATTAATTGATGAGGTAGGGTTGCATCAAAGCTAAAACCATTTTGTCACATTGCGATCTTAGTGTAACTATAGCTTAGAGGTTAAGGAGTTAGCTTTTTGATCGAGAGGTCCTAGATACGAATCCTAGTCATTATTTTATTCCAAACGTGAACCCACTTTTAAAACAAGCAATTTTGTGTAAGAGTTCGATTATCAATTCTATAAAAAATATGTTATTGGTACGTTGGCGTAAGTGATATGTCCTCTGAAATTTAATGTCCATAGCGAGTTAACCCACTAAATATGAATCAAACTGGACAAACGACCAGCGATAAATATTCATCGAGATAGCATTTATTTCCTTTACATATTAAAGTACATGTAGTCTCGACCTAGTAGTGATTTGTAGACACTAAACGGTCTAGACATCAATGGAAGTTGTTTACACAAATGAAGCTTTCGCTCTGATGTAGACCCATTTGCTCGAAAATAACCTGAAATGCTGGTATAAAATGTTATAG
Source organism: Lithosia quadra (assembly GCA_963576445.1). Classification (NCBI taxonomy): domain Eukaryota; kingdom Metazoa; phylum Arthropoda; class Insecta; order Lepidoptera; family Erebidae; genus Lithosia; species Lithosia quadra. Next base: position 3,365,693 of record OY754882.1, read on the forward strand.
CTGTTTGTGTAGGTAATATATTTTGAGCACGTCTTTTATTTTCTAGTCTGTGGAAAAAACTATGGCTGTTTACGATCTTTTGTTTCAACGTGATGCAGTCATAAGAGGATAAGTTTGTTAATTATCCCTTTCCTGAAGACGTTAAAGGTAATACCGACAGTCCGCAAAAATACACTAACAAAAATAAGAGGTAGGTATATGGAATTTCCAATTGAAAGATAAAACAAAAATATGTGTGCTTGACGATTATATTAAACTAGACTACAAATTATAGCAATGAGGAAAGTTTCAAATCACTTAAATTCTGCATTGTTTGTGGTAAGCAAAAATTTTGTGTTGGTGTTAGATTTTAAGATTAGAAGTCATTCTATGTTTGTTTGTGTGTCTTAAATAACATGTTTTTCTTTATTTTTTCTTGAGTGCAAAATGATTTTGAAAAACGAAAGTCTTTTACACAATATTTAATTTTTTTTTTAAACTTGGCCGTGCCTATGAGGCTGAGATTTTGGAGTGAGTTTGGAACAATCTGATAAATAAAATAGGTACTCAAAGGATATGTTAATACTATTTGCCTAAACGGTAGATTAACAGGCCCGAAACTGAGTTTAACGTTCAGTAATTCTGATTATTGAAATCATCTAATCTCATAGATCAAAAAATGACAAGAAACCGGCAATAAAAAATCCCCACTATTTCCAATCACCAAATTACAATGTGAGGATTTACAAATCAGACAAAAGCTATGCTGAACCTTACATGTCAAGGATGATAGGTGACTATTGCGTATACTTACGACCTGTTGCCTACTAATGAGTAGAATCAATACCAAGATTTAAATTTGTTTTTATTAGCCACGCGGTTATATGGTGCCGGATCGCTAGACAGGTTTGTTGCTTTAGCAATTATCACTGATTAACACTTAAGTTGAATGTATCGAAAAGTCCTTGCAAATTAATGTTTGTTACGATTTAAGTTATTATGCAGATAATAAAGATTGAAGATGATACAAGATTGAAGATGATACAAGATTTAAGTTATGTTTTGCTATGAATGAAAAAATAAGTATTATAATTGCTCTTTGTACGTTAACACACATGTTTAAGAACGATTTGTGAAATCGTTGAAGACGTCAATTCCATTAATTCTTCGTGTAACAACGTGCAAGTTTATTTATAGGCCACGCTAATCGGTTACCATAAAATAGGTCTTTTGCTTGTATGTTATTTTTTAAAGAATAAAAAATTCATGCAAGGTAAAACTTGAACAAATAAAAATACTTTTAGTCTCGTTGCGAAGATGTTTGTGGATGTTTGTTAGGTACTCAATCACGCTCTAACGACTGAGCGGATCTGGCTGAAATTTGGTACAGGGATAGATTATATTCTGGATGAACACATACGCTTTTTATCCCTTGAATGGGTTCTCAAGGTTAGCGATAACGCGGGTGAAGCCGCGGGCAACAAACAGCTTGCTAAACGAAAGATCTAAATCGTGCATATTTTGTAACAAAAAGAAACCTAAAACCATTAATAACTAGCGCCTGTCTTCACAGAACAAAACATGATATATTTTATACATTATGTTAAACTAATAACCTACTAACTGAGGACTACTTTTGTAATTTATTCTAGTACATAGATCAAAGTCTACAATATGTGTAAGACTTAAATAGCCACGCATAAAATAAAGCTTAGACTACATTTCACTGTTTCTACAGTAAGACATAAGTAGTTTGTATGCACAGATGGTGCAATGGTGTCAATGGTAACAAGGTCTTTAGGAGTTCAAGGTTGTTCGTTTAAGAGGTTAGATAGTTTTGTCTTCATACCACTACTAGCTTTTGCCCGCGTTCCTGCTTCCCATGGGAACCTACTCCGAGAATAAAAAACCTTCCAATACAGCAGTAGCCTAGTACCTATGTGTTATTTCAGTCTATACTATCTCTGTACCAAGCTTCAGCCAGATCCGTTCAGCCTTTACAGCGTGATGAAGTAGCAAAATATCAAAACATATCCAGTGTACGGTGACCTTTCCATTTTATATGGCCTAACCCACTTACAATTGTATTGTCCCTTAGTCTCGATCGACAGAATAAATAAAAAAAAAATGTAAGCGTTTATCGGTAATTAGAGCGGTCCGGATTAAATAGTTAAAATGGTACATACGGCGACATCTAGCATGCATGACGATAACTTTTTACATGTGCCTACTTTCGAAATACCTAGATGGCGTTAGTAGTGTCGTCACAAATTTTGTTAGCAATATTTACATCAACATCTTATCGTAGATAAGCTGTATCTGAAACTGAAACAAAAATCTAATTTCTTAATTATCGTTTGGGGTGAACAACCTCGTATATGTAAATTGTCCGATAAGATTGTTAGAACTTCAGTAGCAAACCTACAGCGCTTATAAGTAACCTTGAATATCTACAGTGTCAAGTAACCAGTTTACATACAAAAACTGATGAACACTATAAATAAATAATAAGACAGTAATCATAATCATGCACACTCCTAATGCATAAATTGCTTAACAAAAATAAATAATTAATTTTAGCGTTTGACATTTATCGAAAATTGTGTTTTACATTTTCATCACGATTTGGGTCTTTTAGGATTTTAGAATGTTTTGAAAATTCTTTATATTCACAAATTCGTTGTCGGGTCCGCTCTCCTATTTATTTTTATTGATTCTTTTATTTTGGATTGACTGGTGTGACAGTGAAACTTTATCATTTTTAAATGAAGAAATTCTAAATAGTTCATAAAATACTGTCGGTAAATAGACAAACTCATGGAATAAACGTATACGTTAATTAAAATAGAAATAAACTGAAATAAGTAACATTAAATTATGAAATAATCAAGATAAGTGGCGGATAATTAATATTCACCGCGACCCCCGACCGCCTGATCGTATCAGTGTGTGGCGTGACACTTTACTGTAGGACTCGTATTGCTGGTTAAAAGTTAAATGGTAATTACGTTGTTATAGCATACTAGCGACCCGGGACCCGGCTTCGCCCGGGTGTAAATTCCAGTTTTCCAATAAAATATATAACATATGACACTCACGAATGACGTGGCTTTCTATTGGTGAAAGAATTTTTAAAATCAGTTCAGTAGATCCCGAGATTACCCATTACAATTTAACAAATATACAAAAACACAAACTTTACCACTTTATAATATTAGTATAGATACAGACACTGCCCCGCGCTTTCACCAGTGTTACTAGATTCTATTCCAACGTTTCGAATCGCCCACCTGTCGCTAGAATGCTCGTGAAAATGTTCGTAGCGATGTTTCCATCTTGCTGAATGTTGTTTGACAAATTTAAAAATGGCGAATTCTCGATGGTATGTTACAAGTAAATGATCAAGTCTATTAGCACCATGATAGTCACAACGTGATATTATGTAGCTAAAGCTTTCCCAAGAACCTGGGTTAATAAATGCCAAAAGATCTACTCAATTCAAACGTGAATTTACAGGTATTTGTCAAATAAATTCTCCGGGTTTATTATTAGCAAATGGATATAAATAATACGCGAGTGTGTAAAGATCTTAATAATCTGAATCATACTATAAACTAAGTACTAACTATTAAACAAAGTACTTTAAAATATTCTTTATAAACATACTTACCTCAGCGCTGGACTGTTTTCAGATTGCAGTACGGATGAAAATATTAATCTTGATTGAATTTGATAATAATTGTCAAAAGGTTACTCCGATCGGATCACAGACAAAACAAATTGCCTTTGAATCGACCAGATCGATCTTCTCGTTCGGACTACATGAGATGGTAAGTTAAACGTATAACCATTGCAATGCATTAAACACTCGAAAATTAATTAAACCTCCTTGGCAACATAATTTAATTATATTAAAAAACTACTGCAATGCCACGAAACTTATTGTTCTTTATCCAAAACCTATCCCGGTTGCATCTAAAGCTTCTAGTTTAGAGCCCGGTTTGGATCTTATACCTCCTCTTTTCTCTAATTTGGTTTATTTAGTTTTATAGGAGGCACCTCACATCCCCGAGAGGAAAGCCTGCATGCACCGTAACCTGATCCGTCAATCAAGAGGAAAGTTTTCTTTAAACCCGGTTAAGGTATTCCGTTTTCTTTAAATGGGGCATAAAAATGCATATGTCTAGGCCCTCAAGGTAGGGAGGGACCACCATTTTAGGACCGATGCTATCTGGAATGGTGGCCCACATCTTCTGGACTTCACCCTAGCTTCCTAGCAAAGTCAATTGACGAGCTATATAGATAAAAGGTAGGCTTGGGCCTCTCAAAGATTTAGATAAGATCGTCTCATCCCAACGAAACATATATAAGTATACTGAAATTTGGAATTTTGCTGTTATCAGTTCGCCATGCCAAACTCAAGCACTTACCTTGCAAATTGTCGAGCATATACGTCAACAGCTTGGCAGTTCCGTTGCTGTCGTTATATATCGAGAGCATCTCTTTTGATAAAGGGTTACCCTGCAGCCCGAGCAGTTGTAAGTGAAACAGCTTGCCCAGCTCGTACGGTAGGACTCGAAGGTAATTGTTGTGTAAGTGTAGTTCTCTGAAAGACGAATAGTCTTTTAGTTCAAAGGAGTCTCTTTAAAGCATTTATTACTATTATTATTCGTGGTGTACGGTCTGCTTGTCGATATTTTTCCTTGGTAGTGATAAGTTATGAAAGATATTTCAACAAATATCAATAATCAATAGGGAAGGAGTTCGTGAATGGCTATTATAGAACGGTAACTGCTGGAGTGAGGGGTTTAACGCTATAAGGATACATACAGAGGTTTTGTTACCCGATCTATGTAGAAAATGTTTTGTTTCTTTCAACGACGACAATCAGAACTTGCAGTGACCGTCAGTTTCAGGTTGTCATACCTTACAATAGTCAGACTAATCAAGATATACTGAATACGCGTACAGGTATACAAGAGCAATTTTCACTAGACTATCATTAGCTAAACATTTTCAAGACAACTCAACAGAATGTTTAAAAACGTTAGGAAAATATGGTGCTGGAAATTAATAAAAATATCAGCACGGAGTGGTTTTAGGTTATTTTCTTCGTCTTTCATCAGCTCAGTTCTGCAGACCAGAAACGCATGCGATTGTGGTGGAGGTCAGTGTCAGACCGTGTACACTATTCTAAAGTCAATCAAACCAATCCAAAAGGCTTTGTATCATGTTTAGAAATTATAAATTGGATGGCATCAGAATAAAAAACGAACTCCGCCTTCTTACAAGTATCAAATGATTACGAATATTCAAATTTCCGACAGCCCATTGAACCACGAGTCACAATAACCATAATAATTTGATTGTTAAGTTCAGAGAGCAACTATTCAAAAGTTACTGGAACTGGGACGCTGATTGGGCAGAAAGTTAAATGCCGTTATAGTTCACGGTAATCAGGAATCCTACTAATAGTATGAATGCGAAAGTTTAAGATTTTTTTGGTGTATGTTTGATAGTTTGTTACTCTATGGAAACGAACTTTATAATATGGAAATGAAAAACAGCAGAGGACCCGTGGCTCCAAAGGGCAAGCTTTGATGCTTGAATGACGATGACGATATAGGTTAAGGCAGTATGCTTGTGGGTTACTTCCTACTAATAAGTATTCCTACTAGTACTATATAATCCTAAAACGGCTGATCAGATCTGGCTGAAATTTGGTATTCTGGAACAACACATCCAGGCCTTTCATCCCTGAAATAGGTTCCCGTGGGAAGCGGGAACCCGACCCACTACAGGTTATGTATCATATTGCTCCGTATTATCTACTATAGCATTCGTAATTCCCTCTGTCATAAGTGTCATAATGAAAGTAACTCATCTGCCCTTTAAATGCTATTGGTAGGTAATCAGTCGTATCAGTAGTTGACCCCAAGTTAATGAATATAAGCTAAGATATTTTAAATTTACTCTATCTAAAGCCGTTCATAAATCTATTATTATCGATTGATTGGAATTTGGAATGCTATCTTTTTTACTGTATTTTAGATTTTTACCACACATCGCGAATGAAAATGATTGCATAGAATCTTATTTTTTCTACTTATTTTGTCACCCCTCGCCTCGCAGGCAAAAATACACATACCTGGTAATTGTAAGCTAATATAAGATTTAAATAGGAAATATCTTTCGGGCCTTTTTCCAACTCAGTTGATATCGCGTTTTTAGTCATTACGAAGCGCCGAACTTCGGTATTTTCCATGAAGCGACTGCCACCTGACCTCCACAACCCATTGGCTATATCGAAGTTATGTAGTAATACCAGTTGTCGGACTTTTTAAGTCTCCAAATACCCGTAATGACTGCCCGTATGGTAACTATCGAATGTGCTGTTGGAGATATTGAGGGGTCACTCATCTTAAGACTGATCTGCCTAGGAATGCTTAACTTTGTGATACGTTAACTTACACGATTACCACTTAGTTACGAGTCGCTCCGAGTTAAGTGGTAAAAGAATCGGCAAAAGAAAATATTTTTATGTTACAGCTTTTCCAGATGGCCTCCTACTCCTTATATAACCGTATAAAAAAGTATATCAGTGGGCAGCTATAAATTGTATGGTTACACTGCTTTGATTGCTACATTTGGCAACAAACACTGACCCCGAGGCCTAAGTATGGTAATACAATACTAATAAAATAGTAAAGCAAACTAAGACGGCCAATGTTTACATATTTGTCTCGATTCGCATTCAAGAGGGTTCAATGACCTTGATTCTTTACCTACTCGTTCTAAGATACGTATACAATACATTCCATATGCAAATATAACTTGTTTTTGTATATACAAGCGTTATTATCCAAAGATAAAACTGAATACGTAAACAATATCTTTGTATCCTACGTATGTCGTATTATTGTTATTTCGAGTGGCATTGAGATGGCAATATAATATATGGTTTCCCAAAAAAATGTCTATCTATAGTATTTTTTAACAATCCTGAGAGGAAACCCTGCACCAGAACCTCGCCTGTCAATCAGCAGGTATACCGGCTTACCGGTCTTCTTCGTTGAGTCAATAGTAACTCTATTATATCTGCATTATATCTGTCCAGTCTAAGAGCGTTCAGTCGCGTATGGTCAAATTCGCAATCAGTCAAATTCATAAAATCGCTACTAGTCAAAATAGCAGATAGTCAAAATAGCGAACCGTGAATATGGCAAGTCGTCATTATAGCAAAGCGTCAAAACAGCAAACCGCCAAAATAGTAAAGCATCAAAATAGCAAACCGTCAAATTAGCAAACCGTCAAAATAGCAAAACGTCAAAATAGCAAAACGTCAAACTGTTGTAGATGGATTTTGTTATGCTATTCGTTTATACGTAGATATGCTAAAAGATATGTCTTTATGTATTATTCAAGGGTCTTAACCCTTATCGTGGCAAGATTCCTTTTTTCAAGAAATTTTTAAAAAATGTATACAGGTTACTTCTTTGGGCTATAAAAACCACCAACAAAACAAATAAAAAAAACATAATATGAAAATTTTGGAACAACAAGATGTACCTATATTATTCTATACGTGATTATCGCATTTTTAAGAATGTATATTATGCTTATTTAAGAATGTATATATTAAATACCTTATGTAAAGTTTTTCGTGTTGATTATTAATAAATACTATTGAACCTTAATTTTAATTTTATAGTTTATTTAATAGTTTAGTAACCTTTAGGCGCGATTAGTTCAATTTAATATATAAGACGACGGATTGGTATAGGTACATTACTCTACGAGCTACTTGTGAAGTAAAATATTCGACCGATTGCGATCATGACTGTTTGCGAATTTGACCGTTTGCGATTTTGCCTTTTTACGAACTTGACCATTTGCGATTAGAAAAAAATGCAAATATGACCATTCGCGATATGGACCAATTGCTATTTTGACAGATCGAGATATGAACCAATCGCAATTTTGACTTAATACAATTTGGACGGTTTGTCAGTCATTTGACCGATTGCAAATTTGACCATACGCGACTGAACGTCTAAGAGATGTTTCATTTTGGGCCCCCTAATTGTACACAATACATAAAAAAAGAGAAATAGTAGTTTCATTCCGTAATTGTATGTATTGGAAGTGGAAATGTCAGTTACCGCGTTTTACCGACTTTTGGTCATTTATCTCCGGTTCTACTCATTCAAATGCAACAAACATACGGCAGATGTTAAGTCCTAAGATGGTACTTACATAATACAAAATATGGATATTATTAAGGGAATTACGAACGTATAAGAAAAAAAGACAGGCCTACATAAAAAGTACTCTAAAGCTCTCCATCGAACTCGACCACTTATCACTAATGAGGTCTTTTGAAGATTAAATAAATAAACGAATAAAATATAAGGTACGGATTCCCAGAATCTATTATCTATTTGTAATTTAAAAATTTAAGGAGGGCAACATCAAGTGTCATCTAATTAGACCTTTACATAAAGGAGGCCATTTATGAACCGACATGCATGGAAGGCCGTATCAATGAGAATAAAATAATATTCTATGTAATATCAATACATATGACGTATATTTTTATATCTACATACAAATAAGATATAGGTATGTAGTTTGCAGCTTTTAATAAGAGTGCCAAATTATGTATTTGGAAATTATTATTTTGTATTAATTCATTAAAATGTGTATGGAAATCATCCTCTTCATAGATACACAGACATGACAGATAATATAATAAGAGTGGTTATAAAAATTATAATTTCAAATCTATAAGTACATTATAAATAATGTAAGATATTTTTAATGACCATGTGCTGTTATTAATATAAAAAATAATTAGCCATCTATATACAATGATGTTTACGGAAATTAACGCGATAATGATATAGGTATTTATATACATTTGAATCAGACTGTGACCAAAGCCAGTGCGACCTAATTCCTGTAAACACACATAATTTGTCGATTGTATGTTTCATCGCGATGCAATGGAACGCAGGTGAGAGTCGTTAAAGAAAGTGAAAATGTACTACGTAAATATTAAGTATTATTATCATAGACCAATATTATACATACATACATACATAAATATGCTCACGCCTTTTTCCCTCCGGGGTAGGCAGAGACAAGACCATTATTATAATGAAACAAAATTAATAAAAGTAAACATTGAAAAGTAATATTTCTGTTTTTTTTTTAATTATTCTATCAAACTTGATTTATTAACATTAAATTAAGGAGTATTTTAATTAAATCAATTATATCCTTCTATAATAAATTAGCGTGATTTAAAAATTAGTAAACAGTGACTGCATAAAATATAGAATATATCTATCATGAGCAATTAAAAATTGTTTATGGTACATCTAAAAGCCCCATTAAAACCAATCAACGCTGCACTGGATTAGCATAGAAGGTCGATAGTTTGCAAGTTAATGAGCCTATACGTTCGTTCAGCTATCGAACGAGGTCAATAAGTACTATTTATTCCGTTCTGATCAGAATTAAGCATGGCGCACAATATCTTGCCCACGACCTTATGACAGAAAGAGATAGTATGAGGCAATAAACTCAACCTGCACATTAATTGAAACAATGGAACTGAAATAAAGACAAACGTACATTGTTACCCGACAGCGGTACAGCCAAAAAGTGAGGGTTATAATAATGTTGTGTGGGTTGTAAGATGATTCACTGGATGTTTTTGTACCTATGTATGTGTTGCCTCTATTTCCTGGTAACTTCTAAACGGCTGAATTGATTTTCGTTGGTCTTTATTGCACGAATATCACTGGGCATATTAATATTTTAAACTATTAATGGCAGATTTTTGGCGCTAAATATGTATTTTGTTTTTTTTTTAATACACGTAGATTTTATACTTAACAATTTCGCAAAAATATAAGAGTAGGAAAAATATAGGAGTAGAATTGATATACCTACACAGGCAATAGTTTAAAAAAGTTCATAAATTGTAAGTCAACATGATGGCAAACACCAAATGAAAAACCTTTTTTAATCAAGCCATTGTTCTCTTCAACAATTCAACGCAAATCTTGGACTGAAGAAAAACAAAAACACGTGTTGTTTGACTCACTCTTTTTTACTCCGAATTCAAATATGGAACAATTACGTATCAAAATTATGCTGAATAAGAATTGGCCAGCGTTAAATTTTATCAAGGACGGGAGTTATCTACATGCTTTTTGAAATGGAAGAAATATAATAGCAACAACTTGTAATTAAAACAAAATAAAACAAAAACTTTAAAAAAGTTTATTTTAACAAGCTTTTATAACAAAACTGGCCTATTTTTTTAATATCTCCAATGTACAAACACAGCTACATTATAATTTTATAATAGTATACTAGCCTACGCCCGCGGCTCCGCCCGCGTGGATTACGGTTTTTGCGTTTTTTTATTATATCACTCATGTATATGTCATAATCCGTTCAGCAGTTTTGGCGTCCATCGCGCACAAACAGAAAAACAGACAAGAAAAATATATTTTGTGTTCAAAATCGTTCATATTGCCTTTCGCTATTTTTCATTATAATATGCGCAACACACTCCTATCACAAGCAAACCGAAGGGGATAGCGAGACACTTGAATCATTTTCTACACGCACACTACTTTCGGTAAAATGCATATCAATCAAGACAAAAATGTAGGCACACATTGCTAACGTATACATTTAATTTGTCTGAATTGTATGAATCACATATTATATCAGCATAATAATATGTAATTAATCTTATCTTTTTTAAATTTGTTGTTACATTTCAACTCATTTGTGGCAGTTCTGTGTCAAATAGCTTTGTTGTTAATATTTATGGAGGAGCTTATAATAAATAAAATACAATAAAAAGCAGTGGTAAATTAATTATATTAATGTATCTTTAATAATCCACCCAATAATATAATGGTAATAATTTAACAATAGCACAGTATTACCTGTGGTATTACGTCATACCGTGTTATTTCATACTGCAAGTTTCCAAAGAAAAGACGTTTAATTTAATTTAAAAAAAAAACAAATATCAAACTAAATTTAAAAAATTATACATTTTTATATCCACTCAATTTTTTTATAACCGACAAATGAAAGGTTAGGCACAAAATAGGTTAAGTACAAGTCCTTTTTTACATTTTTCAATTTAAAAATAATTATTTATTGGCCAACTGTACGAATGGATGTTGATTGTAAAAAGTAAAGTTCAACCATGGACTCGTTTAAAAAAGAAATATGTTTGAAGAGAGTGAGGGGAGGAGGGGGGCTACCAAGATCTTCGGAAACCGCAGCCAATCACAAATGCTGATTAACAGATGGAGATCTAGCGCAGGCTTCCTTGACAGGTGAAGTCCTATAGTATATTCATTTTCACTTATCGCCTTATCGGTCAAAAAGAACATTTATATAATAGGTATAGATAGATTACTATTGGCAGATTAGATATCGTTGCATATTTGTTGGCAAGGAATAGATTTTAATACTAGGACATAGCACGTCTGACGATAAAAAATTACCGAAATCTGACCCCTCCTCGTTTACCCCAAAAAAATATTAGGTATGCAAAATAATATCTATCCACTTGCTACGATCGTGGTATACACCGTCGACCACATCATCACTTACCAACAGGTGAGATTGTGGTCAAACGCGAGCCTATTACCAATAAAAAAAAATACACTTTTCGCTTCTTCAACTTTCCAAATACTTAATGCACATCTCAATGTTGTTCACCTCGCAATCATAATATTCACCGGGGTCCATTTGCTTTTTCTCCTACGTTTTGCATTATGGTACTTTTCTAGTACACACACATACCGACTTTCGTTCGTTTTATACAAATGTCAGCTCAAAAATACCCACAACCGAGGTGCCATCCAGCTTTCTGTCCTGTTTTTGCGCGAAAGGCTCTTTCACGCAAAAATAGCTGGATGGATATGAATAAAATTTGGCACAACAATGATTTCTTCATGGTACTTTTTACAGGTTCTTGTGGGTTGTGGGCAAGGGATCCGTACTCGCAGAGCCGGACAACGTAGTATAATCGTAGAAATGTAGTCAGCGACAAGGAAAATGATGATTTTCAGATTTTAAAAATTAGTTTTTGATGAAAATGTTGTTTAATTACTTAGTGCGATCCACTAACATAATATATTATTTAAATGTAAAAAAAAATTATTGACAAGAACAAAAAAATTATCAATAAAAATGATACTCTCTGATGGCTCAGTCGCATAATGTACCATTCGCAAAATGTACCCCACGTGCAAAACATACCTTTCTCATAATGCACCTTTCTCAAAATGTACTGTAAAATGTAATCATCCTACATTAGACAGAGTATAATACAACACATTATGACTTAATTAAAAAAAAATTAATCAATCCCTAATTTTACTTTTCATGACCTGTAGCACCTGTAAACGAGTTAATATATAAAAAAACTTATCTTTGCGATAGATAAGTGCATGTTGTAAAAGGGTGCATTTTGAGAAAGGTACATTTTGAGAAAGGTACATTATGAGAAAGGTGTATTTTGAGAAAGGTGCATTGTGAGAAAGGTACATTTTGAGAAAGGTGCATTATGAGAAAGGTACGTTTTTCAAAGTCAAAGTCAAAGTCAAAAATCATTTATTCTGTATAGACCATTTTAAGCGGCACTTACAAAACGTCAAATTATAAATATTTAAAACTAGAAGCAAATGGACCACCGGTTCGAAACGCGGCCCAGACCTGAGAAGACTCCGGCAAGAAACTCAGCGGGCTGTTTTTTTTTTGGTCCATTTACAACAATTGCCTTAGTCTAGATACAATGTTATTTAGAGTAACATAGTTGAGTGAACAGTTCATTTCCAAGCTTCTTTATCATCTAAATAATCTTGAATTTTATAATAAGCTTTTTGGGAGAGTTTTCTTTTAACAACATTTTTAAATTTACTTACATGTAAATCTCTAATTTCGCTTGGGAGTTTGTTGAAAAAGCGTATACAGTTACCCCGAAAAGAATTACTGATTTTTTGGAGCCTACTATCACAGGCTACAAGATTGTTTTTGTGCCTGGTATTTATATTGTGCCTATCACAAAGTCTTGGAAATTGTGAAATATTTTTCCGCACATACATGAGATTTTCAAATTTTTGCACGTGGGGTACATTTTGCGAATGGTACATTATGCGACTGAGCCTCTCTGATCTGTGCATTTAAATTTGACATTGAAATTGTGCGTTCGTTTGTTGATGTCAACACACTAAACAATGTTATCCATAAGTTCACACGATTTTAATCCAATTAATAGGCCTATTAACCTATTTTTATTATTACTTCTAACCTATGATAGTTTACAAATTGTTGATTAATTAAAATGCAAATATGTCAACACATTATAAGTTGAAGGACACTTGCATATTAATAGCATTACGCATAATATATAATGTATATATTATTATAGACATATTTAAATGAATAAATTAATGTAAATTTTATTTTATTTAATAAATTAATTTAGATTGCAAATTATGCCCATTTGTAAATCGCAATTTTCCCTAAATTGATGAAGACAGTTTTAAAAAGTGTAGTATTTTGAGCGATACCAAGGTTGACTTTTCAACATATTGAATTACTTAATAATATTGTCTTGATAGCTTTCTCAAAACTTTTCCTTCAAAACTATACCCACAAATATTTATCAATAATACTGTATGATGAAATATAGCAAAATTACTCGTAATATTTTTTATCCAATGTACAAATTGTATTTTTGCTTGTTTGTTCGCATTTTACAACATTCTGCCGTATCGTCCTTTCGATCATGATCAAACTTTAGTTGTTTTATAGCAAACAGTTGCGCGAAGTTTTAAACATTTTGTGTCCTTTAATAATGTTGCAGCGCCACCTACATGAAGCGCTAGAATCGTGTTAAAGAATTTTTGACGATACTTGGGAATATCTTTATAAGAAATATATAACACCTCACCTCACGACTCAACGTAAAATTAAGCCACACAACTAAATATAAAATCGTTTTTGTTTGCAAAAAATTGCCATAGCAAAATACTGAATAAGTAAAATATTTTAATAATTATTGAGGGTAATTTTGTTACAGCGTTGGCAACAACGGATGGCAGTAACAAAAGATTTTTTTTTTAAATATTCTATCCAGTATTACCAACACCCAAGAGATCTTACATTTATGCCGTGAGTACTGTTTGACAGCTGAGACAACAGCGCAGCGTTAGGATGCATCAATACGCCATTACGAGTTTAATATTCTGAATTCAATACCCAACTAGTTTTCTTAATGTGTATTTAACTACAGGAAGTTATCAAGGTCCGAATATCACATATTGACTAAATGACGACCCGTGTGATGGCGGTAGAGCGTTCGACTGCTACGGTAGACGTTACAGGTTTGATTCCCGCTTACTGTAAGTATTCATAAATATGTGTACTTATTTATATTGCCTATATTGGTCAAGGTAGGTGGACGTAACTGCGGAGGTAATTGGTAGATCTTGGTGGGAAATTGAAGACAAAAAACCGGCAGGCGAACCTAGGGCTCTCAAGGTTGCTGAGGTCCTCGGGGATCACGAAGAAGTCATCTCAAAGCCGAAAATGGCACTGGGCAGTCGTGGTGCGAGGCCTTTTGGATCATTTTAAATCCCTACATTCGAAGACCCGAGATGGCGTGCGATTTTAATCTGTTCAAGGCCGACACAACGGAGGATCTTCGCACGAAATAAAAAATAAAAAAGACCCGGGGTGAAAGTCTAAGTTACATCTGGGACTCAGCGTTAAGATGATTACACAATTACTTAAGGTAACCTTGCAATATGTTAACCTACTCGGTTGTGTGAGTTTGAGTCTAGATGCCGCTGTGTATGTCTTAGAATATTGATTTATTGAATGATAATTATGTATTCACCTTAATTGTATTAGGTCTCCAAGCTCCGCCGGCAGTGATCTCAGCTTGTTGTTTGATATATCAAGCGTGTGGAGGTTGACAAGCTGGTTGATGTCAGGTGGTATACGCTGCAGCGAGTTGTCGTTAAGGTATAGCGCTGTGAGGTGCGTCAGCTGGAATAGTTGGGGCGCTAGGGCGCGCACACCTCCTGTTACCTGGAAATGTCAAACAAAACATTCATTAATGGATTACTTTTTCTGTAGTTTCTTGTTAAAGTTGTATTACTATGAGTTATCTGCACTAAAATGCTCTATTTTACTTTAGTTATCTCTTAGTTTATTTCTCTCAGTTTTTTTTAAAATATCCTAGAATATTTATTAACTGTAGGAGGTACTTCCCTCGTATAATTTATTAATTTATACAGAAATATTATTAAACTATCTTAGGTAATTACAAAATAAAATATTTACATTATGAGAAAATATTAAGTATGTACAAATTTAACAAAAGTTTAGGAGGTACTTAATTCGAATTTCCAAATTATTATTCAACCAATTTTATCAATAAAAATTTGATGATAATTTCAATAGTACATTCCTCAAGAATAGTGCCATATATTTTATGAAGATGTGAAAATGGAATCACTTATTCTATTTATACACTAAATTCAATGTATTACATAGGGACATAAGTATCCAAATGCATGCAGTATATTGAACTAGACAGCCCCATGGAACATTACTTTGATTTTATCCATTTCATCTATCATCTAAGATGCACTTATCGTAATACATAATGAAGAATTGATGAATTATTGACAGATTTAAGGAAAGTACTGACTTGACAAAATTTTAAAACCAAAAATGAGACAGTCCAGCGCTATTATAAAATAATGAGAAGGCTGTAACCTTTTAAACTAATTCTCACAAACATTGTTTTATTTTTTAATACCTTCAACATCAGTAATATTTTCGCATTATACCTCTTCTTTTTTAGATTTATATACCAGGTAATAATAAGTCTTAAACAAAAGATAAAATATATACTCGTTTTTAATTAAAAATATGTTTATCTGGGTTCAAGAACCCATTGTAAAAGCAATGCTGTCTTGGAGGCTAGCTTGGACCTAGGTTTAGAGCAGAATAATATGTCTCGGCATATAATAATAATACTTACTGCAACATAACTAAAATGAAGGATGTCCTTAACCATATAAAAAGAAATCTGACCATATTTTAAAAAAGATAATCACCTCAAGCGTGGTCCAACCACCGCGGCGGCCGGACGCCCGCTCGGCCTCCGACATGATGTGGTAGGTGCGCCCGCTAGCGCCCTCATGCTTGTCTTTGTTGCGAGACATTCTGTCACCTGGAATAACAGTACTTTAATTACATCATTTGTATTTTCTTCTCTATAGTTTCTAAGAAGAAAATTACAAGAATCATTCAAAATTAGGCCCGTATTAATAGGTAACACTTACCTCTGAGTCTGTGCACTGGAGATGCTCAATGCCAATGGCAAAATTCGCAGAGCATCTCAAGTGCACTCTTGAGGTGAGACATATCTCAGAAGTAAGTTTAATCTATTAATAAACCTTAACTTTGGGTAATTGAATTGACAATTGAATTGGTGGGCTGTGCTTGTCTGCTACCTAAGTGGTATACAAAAATTAAAAAAAGAATACTTGCCAGTGATAATTACTTGTTTAGATAGATACACATTTATTATTACTTCATAGTCGATGCAGTCAAAATAATTTAAAATTACCAAGTATTTCAAACTTGTATACTCTTACAATTTACATAAATTGGCTGAGGTTTAAATTGATTTTGAAATGTGCCTTTTAAAAGACAAAAAAGTATGTCACAAAAATCTATTGCATTAATTAGGTGTCAGGTTAACATTTTACATGCTAACTGTACTTAGTCATTTAGGTAGCAATGATGAATTTTATTTGGATAATACAGTGATCATTTTTGCGTTTTATTAATAATGTAATGTTTTTTAAAAACCTTAAGTATAGAATAGACCCCTTTCCACCTAAAACTGACTGGACTAAGGTTGGATTCGTTTTTTATACCACTTAGGTGGAAAACAAGCACACAGCCCACATGACATCATTTTCATAGCAACTGAAATACAGCCAACGAAAAAAGCTGGGGTCAACCAGCCTTTTAATTTTTAGGATGTTTAAATATTTTGTTTGTCTTTTTTGTAAAGTGGTATGAATTTAACCTATAGATACCAATCTGTTCTACAAATAATTAAATAGGTACCCATTTTTATATTGCTACACAATATTTTACTATGGTCTCATTTTACTATTACATCTGTTACCATAGAGTTACTAGAACTCTATGGTAAATAACTTATTATACTGCACAAGGTTGGTGCTACAGTAATTAGTTTAACTAATAAAGTTTATGATAACAATGGTCTTACATTATACGAATTAAATGAAAGATAAATGTACCTACGTAAATATTAATTTAAGATAATAGTAGAAATTGTGCACTAGCAAGTACTGTCTTGTTTTTGTCAAGGTCTATTGTAAAGGGTTCACCAATATTGTGACCGTAAGTTAACAAATCGAATGACTCCGTAGTGCAAGAATTGACCCAATTGTAAGTACCTATTTCAAAATATCTGTCCAAAATTGATGACAAATAAAAAAACATTGAAATGGATTCTGAAACACTATAACTTTGTATTGGCCTTAACATCTTTAACAATCATTGTTTTCAATGTAACTAGGTCAATTTCTAATCCATTCTAGTCAGATCCAAAGGCACAGTTTTAAATATTCTTTTTTCATTTTTCTTTCTGTCTTAACATATAGGTAGATAGTTTTTACTTAGAAATACATCCTTTTGATGTGTTTGTTGGATTTGGTAGAATTTACCGTTACTGTGCTTTTATCATTGTGTTGTGTAAATGAATGGATGTGCTATATTACTCATAATTTGAATCATTCATACATATTACAACAGAATCGGTACACAATACATGGACAAAATTTTTTTTTATACCACTTGGTACCACAAGTACAGTATAAGTTTGTATATTATAATTTTAGGTAGACCAGATCACCAAATTTGAACTATCAACAAAATATTACAGTGGTTTAATTTAGAGGCATATGTTAAGTAGTGAGTAACTGTAATCTTAGGGATGCTCGTCAATATAAGTAAATAACTAAATTCTTGATATACTTCAACAACTATTTTTAGTAAACTTTATAATATGAAGATAATACAAAACACTACAGTACCAAAAGTGAATTAAGTACTACATTGAATGACTGTAGATATTACCAACACTGAACGAAAACCCAAATTGCAATGATTTATACGAGATGTTGACCAATACTTCTGTTATAACAAACCATATTTCGTACTTATCTACGTAAACACTGATATGATTGTTTTGATACATATGGACACGAATCTTTACACTATAAAGGTATAAAGCGTTAAAATGTACCTTAATAACACCGCGAGGGGTCATTAGGTGTGATAAAACAACTTTTTCTGATAAATTATCTTCTTTGGAAAAATAAGGACAACACAAGTCCATAACCTCCGCAGTACGGTGGGTTCACCTACAGAATATAGGTAAATTACATGTTCATTAGGCATTCAATAACGAAAAATTACCTATTTCCTGAAAATAATACTGATTTAATTCATTATTTCAACGATTACTGGGTAAATGCGTAGCATCTTTGTGTACAGCTGACATCAAAGAGATGGATCGACTTGTTCTACAGTTGACTCCTCAAGCGCCAATTCAATTTATACAGTCTGGGCGATTTAATCGAAAAAATAACTGTACAACCGAGTCATACACACCTTCATCTACTCCTTAAAACCTTTTACTTCAATTAGGATTATAGTAATGGAAAATAAATCACTGTAAACAGACAATAGGACACTCTTGACAAACAACCACATCAAACGTCCATTTACCGACTGCAGCGACAATCGACATTAGCGGTAAATTCTAGAACTTGCAGAGTGTGTTGTGGCGACCATAGAGAAAGTATTTAATCGACGGCGCGAAGTTTAGTTTAGTTTAGAATTTCTAATACAAGAAGTGTTTATTTTTTATAATCACGCAGTTTTTAAATAAACCAAAATAAATGATAAGAATGCCAACATACTATTTATATATATTTAAACATGTAAAAGTATTCCTTCTTTCTGAGGGTACCCCCTGAACTGTATAGCTTTTTGTGGGTACCCTATGCTTTTGAGGGTAGCAAGTGGAACAAAGATGTTGTCTCTACCTACCCGAATGGAAAAAGGCGTGATTTGTGTGTAATGTATGTATTGAGGGTGTTACAATAAGCACTTAGGCATTTATAAACATACATACTCGGAAATATATTTTTATGGCATGGTATATCACATCATTAACTCTATAACTCATCAATGAAGCGAATTATTTGTAATGAAAGCAGCTCAGCAAACAGGGTTATTATTTCTTTAATTTTCATAGTTCCCTTCTGAAATTGCAAGTGATATAGACGATAGAATTGATAGTGATATATTAATAAAATAGTTATGTAAGTAATTTAATCACTTAAATAAATACATTTTATTATTTTTATATGGTCATAAACCATAAACTAAACTTTCATCTTTGTAACACAGAGTATACCTATAGTTGAGTCAATTTAATAGGCCACATTTGACGTTTGTCAGTTTTATATTCATAATGAGGTGACCTGTTAAAAAAGGTCGATTAAAACGAATGAATCGATACGGACTTGAAAGATAATGTGAATTTTTAAAATCCTCAGGTGAATCCACGTGAATCCCTGTCTCATTATTATTCTTTCTTTCGTAAATTCAAGGAGCAAAATAAGACAAGTACATGATCTATACTTATAATAAAACTGTAGAGAGGTCAATTCTGTTTATTGAATATATTTACAAAATAACTATTGGGGGATGATTGGTGATCGATACTAATGCAAAAAATGCAATCAGTATTTTTTTTGTCACAACGTGGTTATTAATTTTATGATGATATTTCTTCACAAGTAATCATTGCATTCGATTCTACTTATCAGCTTTCGATTTTTAGAGTGACATGCCTAATGTTTAAAAAGAAAAAGGATTAACTGACACAACATTGTAATGACAAGGTAATGACGTTCAGTTCTTTAGATCAGAAATTGTTTATTATGTTTAGAATGGTTTATTGGTGAAAGCAAAATGTAAAATTACTTGTATCTGTCATTATTACAATAAATATGTAATAGTAATTGAAAAAAGTTAAGCAATTGTGCAGTTCTAACAAAACGAAAAATATATAATTTGATGCCCACCGCGGCGCGTCGCGTAAAAGGTTGCGATGTTGAATTTTGATGAATTGTCAAATGTGGCCTATTAAATTGACTCCACTATAATACACAGACCGGTCTTCGTTATTTTCACTAAAAATTCAATTTAATAAATTGACTTCGTTATTTTAGAAAAGTTGAATGTTTCGCCGTACCTATACATACTATACAACTATACACAGCTAAGAACGGTCCTCGACAAGGACTGCAACAAACAATAAAGTTTCCAGCCAGATATCAGGCAATAGTTAGGTAGAGTAGGGGATTAAAATTTTCCCTTTATTTCATTAAAAAACTGTTTTTAGGTATTATATTGTTATAACTTGTCATGTCGTCCATTATATGTCACTTAAGTAGTACGGATGCAGACCTCAAATTGACCTAAACTATAGTCGTGGAAGCGCCTACGTTTTTCATCTTAGCTAATCGTCAGTCAGCTTCGTGCTATAATTTAAAAAAAAAGTACGTAGGCGGTTCCCACAATTTTTTTTTCTCCTCCCATTTCCCCTAACCCTCGCCTGGGTCGGCGACGTGAGTGTGGCGCCCATGGTTATGCACACGTCCATAAGCCTCGGTGAACGCATCCCATCAGGTGGGCCGTGTGCAGGTCTGCCATGTAAAAAACTGCATCGCAGCATCACGCCACTGTGCCGGCTGGCGGCTAGTCAATAGGGTGACAGGCGGCCACCTGTCACCCATCCCTACTCCTGCTCACCACTTCTGTGCCCTCTGCTAGTCAGCGGGAAACGTGAAGAGCAGTCCTTTGCAGGGCCACTCCTGCGAGTGAGAGGCGTTGCTGCTTCCGTTGCCAGGGTGCGCCCGTGCACGCACGTATTAGGATACCTCGCAAAAGATTTTAAACCCAGATCTAAATCCACGCGGACGAAGTCGCGGGCACAAGTAATATAATATCTAATATGGGTATAGTGAGCAAAAAACAAAAGCAATTAAGTATTTATTTTTATTTTAATAATGATGTGCATACCAACACACTACTTACATAGTTATAAGTTTTTACTAACTAAATTAATTTCTGTATTCTGAAAATAAATGACTCAAACTCGATAAAAATAAATGCAAATCACAAAAAATCCTGTCTGTTTGTCTGTCTGTCCTGCTGTTTGTTCCTAAATATCCTTTTGTTTACGTATTATAAAACATCAATATAATTATAGGTATAATTATAGGTACCTACAATAAAGAAAGACTATCAGTATGAATCTATAACTACTAATGTTATAAAGAGTTTGTTTGTTTGGCTGAATGCGCTAATCTCAGTAACTAGGTATCTGTCAGCACTAGCATATATAGATTGAGTAAGGCATATTATTATCATCACGCCACTACCCAGGAGAGCGAAGCAGTAATCATATTATGAACAGATGGTGCAAATTTCCATATATTCCATACATATAAACTCCATACATAGTAACTGATAAATGGGGGCCACGGGTGCGAAGTATGTCACGGGCGAAGCCGCGGGGCACAGCTAGTGAAGAATAAGGCCATTATACTGCCATTGTACAAAAAAAGCAAAAGCAAGAAGAACAAAAATAGAGATTTAAGTATTTGGCCAGGAAAATCCTATATGTCTTGAGAGGAAAAACTGTTAAAGTAGTTTTGTTTGTGGTGTGGCACATCTGACTTTTCTTCTCTTCGTAAAACTTTCATTAATAAATACATAAATACCTACTTCTTTTACTTAGATATTTGCCAAATGAGTCTAATCACTGTAGCCAGTATTATTTTATAGGTTTGTATTAGGTATTAGGTACAAAATATTGATACCTACCTACTTACCTACTTGAGGGAACAAGGTATAGGCATCACTTATGAAACAATATGAATGTGTAAGTCTGATAAATGAATAAATAATTATTCATTTTTAGAGTTCCGTAGCCAAATGGCAAAAAACGGAACCCTTATAGATTCGTCATGTCTGTCTGTCTGTCTGTCCGTCCATCTGTCCGTCTGTATGTCACAACCACTTTTCTCCGAAACTATAAGGCATATACTGTTGAAACTTGGTAAGTAGATGGATTCTGTGAACCGCATTAATAATTTCAAACAAAAATAGAAAAAAAGCATAAAATGTTGGGGGTCCCCATACTAAGAACTGAAACATTTTTTTATTTTTGCATCAAACCCATACGTGTGGGGTATCTATAGATAGGTCTTCAAAAATGCTGTTGAGGTTTCTAACATCATTTTTTTCTAAACAGAACAGTTTGTGCGAGAGACACTTCCAAACTGGAAAATTGTGTGTCCCCCTTTAACTTCTTAAATAAGAGAATGATAAATCTTAAAAAATATATAGGTATAATGTACATTGCCATGCAAACTACCACCGAAAATTGGTTTGAAGTTTGAACCAGATTTACTAAGTAGTTTTTTTTTAATACGTCATAAACCGCAATTAATTGACAATATTTTTGCTTTAAATATTTCTTGTGAAACTGGTATTATATATTAGCTTGTTTAGCTATCATAAGCCTATATGGGCTCGTATATAGTTACTTGCTGCTACGGAACCCTTCATGGGCGAGTCAGACTTGCACTTGGTCGGTTTTTTAGAATATTGTAGGTACATATTCATATTATGTCGGTAAATCGGGCTTGTTTTTCGGGCTTAGTAGTTAATATGTACCTATGTTACCCTAGATTGCTGACATAAAAAATTACACAAAATATAAGAAGATGCGCCTTTGTTCTCCTGATACTTAATAATTAATAGCTAATATTAATTCTATATAAGAACCATTACTAAGTACCCATTGTTATACTTGTAAACCCATTTTAAATTTAAATTTATGTTGAACTTTGGTCATTAGGAAACGTTGGCGACACAGTGTTCACAGTTAATCGTTTTATTTCAATCAGTAGGTACCTATATAAGAACGGAAAAATTAATGAGCCGTGAAAGACTTCATGATTATTATTATATTTAAGTTTGTGCTTTATTATATTTCGTGATAATGGTAGAAATCAGTAAACATATGTTATTAAATAGGAGAGACATAATGTCGTTACCATGCAAGGACCTAGTCCATCCATACACAAGTAGCTGCACAGTTGCATGCTGGGATATGATGTGGGCGTGTTCAAAAGGATCTGTAGCATATTTAGCACCATATCAGGCGTTATTCATTGTAAGTGTCTTCAAATATTATCATTTCTTTTTACTTAGATATAGGTAATAGGATATTAGGTACCTATTTTATTACGTACCTAGCTCTCGATATAGGTACCACCTTCTCCCTGTGAAAGCCCTCAAGTACCATCATTGTGGTCTAGTCGCTGCAAAGAGGTGAAAATATTATGTTTGTGTACAATCGATTTAAAAAAAATAGGCGAAAGGTATCATAGATTTCCCGTGCAGCGAAGTTCCTCTCAGCCCCTGCCAGTTCTTGGTAACCGAAGCTGGCGATCTACCAGTAATATGTATATATTCATGGGACCAAATAAGCAAACCTACTGGATAACACATTAAGTAGACAACTGCCTACTGCACTTGTAGGTACCTACTTGCAGTGAAATCAGATTGCCAGTAGAATCAGTCAGTGAAGGGTTTAGTTGGTAGGCAATAGGCAAAAAGACATCCCCGTCCCTCCCCAAATCAATTGGGGTCGACTTTCATCTAACTACGAAGTGGTGTAGGTACCTACTTCAATCTTTTCGTGAAGCGACTGCCATCTGACCTCCACCGCCCATGGAATTTTTAATTAATTTTTATTTAAATGGAGTAGATTTATTATCGTCTATATCTCAAAATGAATGTACAGAGGGTCACGTCTAAAAATATCGCGTAATAATCACTGATAAAATGCAGGGGTGTTGCTTTCGTTGCAGCTTTAGCCATTGAGAGTAATGATTTCTCAATGGCTGTAGCCACGTTTTGCGGCAGTCGCCTGACTATTATATAGTGTATCATCTGGCCATGAGCATGACACCTTCACCGGGACCCAGTAGCAGGGTGAGCCTCATGAAGTTTTGCTGTAAGGGATGACATGATATCCGCGGATTCGTATCTTGTATCAAAATTAAACCTCCAAATCAACCTGAGATCCATACGACTCTCTGCATACTATACCAAATTATAATATAAAAATGATGATGAGGATAAGACAAAGTTATGCACTGGATCTGTAAAGTTATGCGATTGCGTTTAATTAATTTTAGTTGTATGTCAACCTGCCTTGTCAATTTAAATAATTATTTTATTAAATTGTCATTGGCTTGTCAGTGTCAGAGTGTCAAGTCAAACTCTCTGTGGTGGTAGTGCGATTTTCTTTGTAGTGTTTACTACGATTATAATCTTATTATTCTTATTTTTATATAAGTTTCCATTGCCGTGCTGTACTGAGTGCAGTATAGTCTGAAGTACAATGCATGTTTACTTTTATTTCTGAACTTTGTAAATTGAGGGTCTACGGTGCCCAGCACTTTAGTAAAAGTTAGTTAATAATATAGACGACGTGTGGCTATATCTTCCAAATACTGTTAAATTGAAAGTGTTAGAATAAATTAATTAAAAATGGTTGAAGCTAGTAAATTTTGGTTCGAAAAAGCGTGCAGAGACTGTAGCTGCCACGAGCTAATCCACCCCTGGACGTATACCTGCTCGCATGCTACTGCGACCATGTTGATGAGTAATATTAAAGGCAGTTATAAGTTCTATGCTATGGTGTATCTTGTGAGTATTTTTTAATACCTATATATTTTTTTAAGTTTTTGTTATTTCAAAAAACTTATTTTTTTGCCTGTTTTTTCAGAGTTCAGTTGTAGTAGTTTGGTTTTCAAAAAAGCCGAATTATTGCTCCTCTCTAGTAGCAATACATAGTTCAGTTAATTAATGAATCTGAATTCTGTGTGTAATATTTACTGTAGTAGTAGGTACTTATTCTGTTTTTAAACATGGATAATAAACTAATTATCCATGTATGTTTTTTGTAAATACATACGAAAAATTCTCAGATCAATTAACTACAGACAATGGAAATATTAATGTATAGATATGCTTCAGATATCTACTAATATTTACACCGAATTAAAATTACACCAAAAAAGTATCTATCAAGGCCGCCTGGGTACGGTGCAGTCATGGCAGTGGAATATTAAAAAATACACTACCTGATATGGCAGTGGAATATAACAGCATGTATTATTGAAGAGTTCTCAATATTTGTCAGGCTTTGTCAGGATTCTATATTAGGATTGTTGCCTGTGGGCTTGTCAAATGATTTATTGTTCTTAGGTTTTGATGATACCTAGATACAGACTGAGAGTACATAATATAGACAAAATAAGAAGTATATTAATGTTTGTGTGTACTTATGTCTCTCCAGGGCATCATAGCTCCTAAAGGAATGTACTGATGATTTTGATGCTGATTTTTTGCTTGTAACCTGATATCCATAATCTCGATAACCACTCTCCATCAGGTGGGCCGTGTGCTTGTCTGCCACCTAAGTGGTATAAAAAAATATCATGGAGATTTTAGCAATAAACAAATATAAGTCGAGGGTTTTTATTTTTCAATTAATGTTAGTAATTTATTATAATATATGTACTATAACCCTCTGTTATAGCTTAATACATTCTAAGTTGCCAATCACCTTAACTCCAAAATATGTCATACATTAATAAACAAAATATACAATAGTTATAGGTATTTAAGTTGCCCTCTGATGATTGCAAAAATACCTATAAATGCATATTTTGTAAATACTTACATTTTGTTTTGTATGATACATTTTACTTTGTATCCATAGTATGCATACATACTAATTTATTAATTTATTTAAAATTTAAAATTTAAAGTAAAGACTGTTTGTAAATTTGATAGTGTTCAGTTCAACTTCTATGGACAACTGAACACAAATCTAGATTATTTGTAATTGGAAGTCTTTAGTTCACATTACTAGCTGTTGTTTTCAGCTCTATGTGTGTGAATTACTGATCCAATAAACCAAAAGAACTGATCCTAGGATCACAAACTGTGTGCAGAGAAGGCACGCCAGTAGAAACTTTATTTTTGTTTCAGATTCAAATACTGATGAGGGGGAAAAAACTATCGAAAAAGGAGATGTTAGAACAGTTCAAGTTGTATTTGAAGTCTGGTATTTTTGGTTTGACAGTGGGGAGTTCATTTGTCACATTGAATTGTATATTTAGGTAAATTTATTAATTTTCTTTTCTAACTCTGTAGCATAACACTGTAGACTTATCATGTCACCATTCTCTTTCAAACAATGAAAAAGGGAAATATCTTTCGAACCAAATGATCGTGGGTATATCATGAGATACACCATTTCTAGCTAAGCTTTTGCAAGAACCACTGCCATCTGATTCCTAACCCTAAGAGAGAAGTCTGCACAAGAGCCTTATCCAATAATAAACAGGTGAACTGACTAGCAGGTGTGGTTCTCTTGGACTCCGAAGATCTTCTGGCTATCGTTATCCTTTATTCCTCGCCTTGTTACAAAACTCACAGAAAGAGATTATTCATCTCTTTCCACGGGTGTTGTAACCTTTGCAATCCTCTTTGCCAGAACCAAAAATGCTTACTTTTTTATTTGTTTCGTAGGAAATTATTCTTCAGTGAGTTCTCATACTACACTACAGTGTTACTACCATGTACTGTAAGTGGTCTGGCTGTGTACTTCGAGCCCCCATATCGAAGAGTGATGGTCCTCAACTTATTTGTTAATTTAGTAAGTATTCGTTTAATTATGCATGCAAATAGTTTTGTGTATTTTTGTACAAAAAATACATAGGTACGATTTACGCTATATATTACACAGTGCGGGCGCACGAATGCGTAGTGCGTACATAAGGACGCTCGCAGTCTCATGCGTGTGCACGCATGCGGGCGCCTGTTCTGTATAAATAATATGAAGCGAATTTCGGGCAAATAATTTGCACAAAATTACAAGGTGCATTCAAGGTCCGGGCGAAGTGCCGTGTTTGTGAGAGTCTTGCACAAACTTCTCATGGAGAAGAGAATCACAAAAAAGAGATGATTTTATGCATCTCCCTTTTTCATTAAACATGGCTTGAATTTGCAACAATTTGATTTATGTACAATATGTACATATTTTTTAATTACATTCTGAGTTTTAATTTGACATTATTCTTAATCTGAGCACTTGGTTCGGCGACAAAGCGGAAAAGGCAATTGTGGTCAAAGATAATTAGGAAGGCTTCTACAGTCTTCCTAACATCCTTGGTTGTAGGATATGCAGAGCGTTTTTGTTTTGTAAGTTCACTTTAAATGGAGATGCCTATTCACATGTTTTTATTACTTTGTAAATAATCACTACTAATAGGTATGTTAAAGTTTTTGTAGAGGTTTATTATAATTATAATAGAATGATATAATATACGGTACGCAATTTTAATAAAACCAGCATCGTATTAACTTTTTTTGCCGTGATAGGTAGGTATCTTGAATATGTACATATTCAGAGAATAATACCATAAAACCAATATTATAAGTGCAATAAGTATCTAAAATCTACAATATTATAGTGTTATCTTGTAATTTAGATTAAAAATATAAAGATAAAAATATACTTGTAGGTACACTATAATTATTATTAATTGAATGCAAGTTAACATTTTATTTGTATTTAATGAACAATGGGTGGCCTTATGGCTTACAGCGATTTCTACCAGCCAACCTTTGGATGAATAGAATCATAGAAAGATGATAAGGGCAGTGTACAATTAGCAATAAAATAAGAAAGGAAATAGATTAGCTACTGCCTGTGGAAGCCACAGGCAACCGCTTGGAATTGTGTTCTAGTACTGCTCCAGGGATAAAGATCTGTTCGTGTGAAAGAGTAATAAACACTCATACATTCACACTCACAAACTTCCGCGTTTATAAATTATAGAAAGGATTTCCACTGAATCCCCGTTTCTCTGTGACCAATAATGAAAATAAAAGTACATAAATCGCGACATTCGTTAAATCAGATAAAATAGTTGTATCACTAGATACTTATCTACGATGAATCACGTTTGCCTAGATAGATAGTATAATTAACAAACCTGATCATGATTTCGGGTGAACGTACCTTTTTCTTTTCCGTACGGAAATCCTCATGGAGACCCACCCTTTTTTATCGTGTGGAAAACCCCATGGATATCACCCCCGTCGGCCATCGGGAGTGGTTATGTCGGGATCGAACCGACTAAAACCGCACGCCGTCTCGGGTCTTAATTACCGGGGTGTAAGGTTACCCTCATGGAAACCCACCCCGCGGCGAGCGGGGCAGGTTATGTCGGACTCTTACCGATTAAAACCGCACGTCGTCTAGGGTCTTCTGACGCCAGGGTGTAAAGTGGCCCATAGAGCATTTCCCTCGCACCCCAGAGTACCTAATAGCGAGTGGACCTCGAAATCGAATTAGTAGGTAGGTACATAATAGAATAGTACTAAGTACAGTAACTTCTTATCATTAAGTGGAAATACATCTGTGGACTATGAACTCAATTATGTGACACTCGCATAAAAACATTAGCTCAATTATCTTAAGTAAAAACCAGGTGACACTGAGTTCGTACTTGTCAAGTACTTGTACACGTTGACTATTTCCTACCGATTCTACATATTTTCTGTAAGTATGTGTATCGTTGGTTTTGTTTGGAAGATAGGATAGTTTTGTACCCGATTAATGGTTCCGCTCGGTTTATAACTCGCATTCGCCCGATTCGACTTGCGGTAGTGGTATGGTTCCTGGAATCTATAAAATATAGGACGCCTGTCTGTCTCCCAAGTGAGACGTGAGCCGGCGTAGAGAACCCAAGGACAGCCGGGGTGCAAGGGGAATATATTACTTACTAGCGACCCGGAACCGGCTTTGCCGGGGTGTAAATGCCAGTTTTCCAATAAAATGTATAGCCTATGACACTCAGAAATGACGTGGCTTTCTATTGGTAAAAGAATTTATAAAATCGGTTCAGTAGATTCAGAGATACTCCCTAGAACACGCGAACGTCACAAACTCACAAACTCAAACTTTACCTCTTTATAATATTAGTATAGATTGGTAACCTTATATCCTGCTAATTGAGACCCGAGATAGCGGCGTGTGTTTCAGTCGTCTCGAGTCCGACATGACAACCCTCGATAGCCGACGAGGGTAGTATCCGTGAGGATTTCGCATGAGCTCATCAACTACTAAATTTAAAGTTTGTATATCCACAGCCATCTTGTCTGCAACGAAAAAGAAAAAAAAATGCTTCGTGCTTTTATTTACGACTAGTTATGACTAGTAACGAATGATCGTAATCGTATTACGATTACGCATGAGATTAAATCTTAAGCATGTACAATCTGGATTAAATGGACCAAAATAGTATAATATTTTGTTTGTATCAGAAAAAAAATTGCGTGACATTTACCGAGAAACCCTCTTTCTCCAACATAAGATTATATGAAATTTGACTCGACACTCTCCCCCCCATAAACATATCACGTACCTATTTTATGGACGTCCCCTAAGTAGTATAAAAACAGCGGATTAATCTACGACAACTGATCTATCAACGTAGAGCATTGATGGACAGAACAAGTATTAATATATGCATAGATTGTGTGCGTAAACTCTATTTATTAAGTTGTTGTTGACTGAGAAAAGCTAATATACTTCTTATCTGGTTCTTACTTATTCACTAGTATGACGTAACCTTGACTTGAAGGAACTGCTTTGTTGCTAATAGACATATCTCACAGAATTTAAGTTTTTTTTTTGTACTTATAAAAAATCCGGCTGAATGGGAACCCGAAGTCTATCGAAAAAATGTATCCAAGGCGCTAATGAAGTTATATAGATGTTGCTTCATTGTTTAGAGAATAAAATAGTACATGTAATAATCTTATCATTTTATTTGATCAGATCAGATATCAACATGTGTCATGGTTTTTTTCTTATAATGGTCACGTCAATATGAATTCACCTGGCCTAATCGTAAGTTAAAGGTAAAGTCTCAGGAATGGGGGTCATCATTAGAAACACCGATAAAACTACTTTTTTTTTTATACTACGTAGGTGGCAGACATGCACACGGCCCACCTGATGGGAAGCGGTCACCGTGGCCTATGAACGTGTTCAACGCTAAGGGTGTCACAGGTTTCACACACGCGCTGCCGAACCTGAAGGGAAAGGGGGAGAGCTGGGTAGGGGTGGGGAGGCTAGGAAGGGGAGGGAGACTACAATGGTGGTCTTCAACTTGAAGGCCTCATCAGATCCTTGTGTTTTTTAAGCTCTCGTAGTAGAAAAGGAGCCTATTACCGTCAACCGGATATATTAACCGTCTTTATAAACGATTTTTAAAGTGTGTTTTAGGCACTTTTTACGATACTCATGGCAAGATGAAGTTCTTATTCGCCTTGAACTACGCGGTATCAGTCATTTCTCTATCGCATCCATTGGACTCCATAGTCCGGGGTCTGTTTTTCTATTCTTATTTTTCATGGTTTGGTTGTTACTGCCGTCTGACCTCCCAATTACCGATAGCGATTATTCTTACTGAAAATTAATCAACAGGAAATTTGTTCGTTAACACTTAACTATTTATTTTCCTGTATGTATTAAAACACAATATTATATTCCTTCCGTAACAATTGAGTGTTTTATAAATTTATAATTAGGTTAGTTTTATGAAAACTATATAATAATGAGGTTGAGTTGTTTTTAGGGTTCCGTACGTAAGGAAAAAAAGCCTGTCTGTTTTTCCTTGAATAACAGGGCCGTTAGCGACCTTATAAGTACAAAAATCTATCAAAATTGCTCAATTTGTTAAGGAGGATAAGAATTACGAACGAACACTCACCGTCATTTTTATTATAATTTTTTTTTATCAAAACGAAATACTTATCAGCCGTTCACTTCCTAAATGACTAAATATTTTTTTGTGCGTGATCTAGTTTTTTTAAAGCGAAACTTCATAATTGAATTTTGTTATTTTCAGGTATTTGAATATTGGGTAAGGACCTTAGAAATGAAGGGGTGGCTTCGGCGGTCTCCTGGGAAGGAGACTATGATCTTCATGTTGGGTAGTGCAGTCTTCTTCTACCTCATGCGATTAGACAGAGACAACGATAAACGTACACCTTTGTTCTGGTACGTATTTTCGTTTGTATTTGATTGGAGCAAACTTTTGAGTGGACACTGTAATCATTTACTTTAACGTACCTATAGCATTGACATGTTTGTACAGAAGTAGTTTTAGTAGTAGCTGAGTGTTTACACGGATTGAGGTCATGGATAAATTATAGACCGCTTTGGCAATTTTTTTGCAAAATTCATGAAATTGAATACCTACACATTGGTACTTCGGGAATCTAAGGGCGTAAGCATCACAACTCGATTTTTCAGGAGAGCCAAAAACTGTAAAACCCCACTAGAAAATGTTCCCTACTAGAAAATAATATACCTAAAGTACTTACAAGCTAAGCATTTTTGTTTTCGAATAATTGTGATTTAACTCACAATTATTCGAAATTATTCAAATTATGACCAAATTGGGGAGTTGTTGTAAAAAGGGCAGATCAAAAGCACTCGGTACCGGCGGGCTTGCATGAAAGGCTTAATGACATTGGAGGAAGCGCGTGAAGTATGTCAGGACAGGGGCAGATGGCGGTCTGTTATCTCTGCCTACCCCGGCGGTAAAAATGCGTAAGGAAACATATTATACCTAGATCGGTTAATGTAATAGCTTGCCACATAATTTTTTGTATGATTTTACGCGTACTACTGCTTGTATATTTATTTTATTATAGAATTTTATTGACCGATTAAGTAGCACTTAATAGTTTTATGTGTAGCAAACAGTGTTTTATGTGCTAATAAATGAAGAAATAAACTGCTTGTCACAAATTGTAAGAACAGGTTATCATCGAAGCGCCGCGTGATTACCTGCCAGGTTAAAAACATTTAACTTTTTTTTAAGGTTCTTCACCCCACCTCGTGTTTCCAAAGAAGTAGGTGAACCGATCCAGGGTATCGCAGGCAGAAGTGCGGCGTGTCCACATAAAGGACCTTGTCTGAATTATGTTTTAAAGGTGAGCCGTATACCTACCAGTCCTACCACTACCTAAGTACTACCTACCCAATCATATACGTTTACTGAGTACAGGGGCCTTACTAAGCCCTTATAGCAATTCAAATGCGATGCAGTTCAACTAGGAAATGCTCTATGGGTCACCTTACACTCTGGCCTTAGAAGTCCCTAGACGGCATGCGGTTTTAGTCGGTAAGAGTCCTACATAACCTGCCCCGCTGGCCGCGGGGTGGGTATCCATGAGGATTTCCGCACGGGAAAAAAGGGAGAGAGATAGCGCTAAACACAGTGCATAGCTCTTTCCCTGAGTTGAATTGTTATTAGGAGGTCATAGTATAGGGACAGTTTGAACCTCTTTGGTTATTTACTTTCTTTCAAACCTTAACTATGAAGACAGTGTTACTGAAGACATGTTTTAGAATAGTGTAGAATAAAATTATGTATATTATCTGTTTTTTAAAAGGGCCTTCAAAATAATGTGATACTTTCTTACACTAACAAAAGCACATGGCTTATGAATGCTTTTAACACTGGAGGTGACACTGGCACTTTGCAACTTGAGGTAATGAATAAAAGAAAACTACTCCTTTCGGTGTTAAGCAGACGGCGGCGCGGGGCGGTCAAAATGACCGCGACGTACTCTTATTACGAGGGCTGCTACTTATGTATGCGGAATAGAAAAAATAAACAAATGTATATGGCTCAATATGCTTTTACTGTTTTTCAAAGTATTCTCCACTATGATCGATGCACTTTTGCATTCGATAAAACCAATTTTTAAAACACTTTTTCCACTCTGATTGAGGTATCTCCAAAACGTGCTGTTTGAACGCGTCTACGGCATCTTCACGGATCGAAAATCGTTGACCACGTAATTTATTCTTTACATTTGGGAATAAATAGAAATCATTGGGAGCCAAATCAGGGCTGTACGGTGGATGACCCATTAATTCTATTTTTTGACCATCCAAAAATGTAGTTGTTTCCTGAGATGTATGACAGCTGGCATTGTCATGGTGAAGTATGATTCTGCGTCGCTGGTTGTTTTTGCGTATTTCTTCAAATACTTCTGGCAAACAAATGGTCGTGTTGTACCACTCCGAATTAACCGTTCTGCGATTCTCCAGTGGTATTGTAGCCACATGGCCATTAATACCAAAAAAGCAGGCCACCATTTGCTTTACAGTGCTTTTTGCACGAGCCACTTTCGTAGGGTTTGGCCCATTTTGAAACACCCAAACTGTTGATTGTAGTTTAGTTTCGGGATCGTACGCGTAGATCCAGGATTCGTCACCTGTGTAGATATTATAAACAGATTTTGAGTCGCCTCCGTTGAATTTTTTCAAGGTTTTCTTGCACCATTCGACGCGAGCATCTTTTTGATCCTCAGTTAAGTTGTGCGGGATCCAACGCGAACAAATTTTTTTAGAAAGAGAGAAAGAAAGAAAAAATGATTATTTTGGCGTTTACAGACAAATTTTCATGTAATATCCTATGAATGCTCGTCATAAATATGCCCAGAATGGCCTCTATCTCGCGATACGTAACATGGCGGTCTAGCATTATTAGTTTTCGCACAGCTTCAATATTTTGTGGCACAACCACCGATTTCGGGCGACCTTCTTTAACTTCGTCCGTGAGCTTACTCCGCCCGCGATTAAACTCACTAAACCAACCAAAAGTCGAAGTGAATTGATCTACGCACTGTTGTTGCGTTAAACCACGTCGAAAATCGTAATAAATCATAGCACGAATATTTTCACGAGTGAGTTCCATTTTTTCAGCGATATGAAATTTTAAACCCAACAAAAACAAAACACTAACGTATATAAGAAAAAAATATTGGCGGCCAGTATTTAAAAAAAGAACCAATATGTGCATGGAGGTCAGACATTGCGTTTAAAATTATTGGAATCCCAGATTCCGCATACATAAGCAGCAGCCTATGTATTACTTATCGTAGCATTTAGCCCGCGTATATCTGACAAGGGACAGGAGTTATAGCGCGGTCAAATGCAACCTTATCATCGTACAAATAAGAGTGCGTCGCCGTCATTTTGACCGCCTCGCCCCGCGTGCTTTCGACCTAAAGGTGTTGATAGCGCTCTGTACAGCCTGGTTACACACAGGTAATCGATGGATAAAGAGACGGAGATATTAATTAGTGTATTGCCGACTATTCATACTTTTTTTATATCTCAGGGTACAGCACAACTGTTTGGTGTCGGCTGCGCGATGACAATGCTGAGAGCAATAATTCCTAAAATTTTGACTCCTACCAAGGCATTGAAGTCTTTAAGATTGTCACATCTCAAGTTGGGGATTTTCTTCGGTGGATACATCGGTATCTATAGGGTGAGTATCACTTAGTAAAAGAGTCGACCGGTAGTTATTTTGTTATAGGTATTTTATATTCGTAATTAAGAAATAAAAATTCTAGGACATTATTACACAGAACCTCAAACTAAGTATTGCTTGTATTATGCGTTCCAGAGTGCAGATAAACATGCCTGCTACCTTTTTTTGTAGATACAGCCATAACCGTAGGAATACGTAGATCATTGCAACCCGCGAACTCTGACGTAGCAGTTAGTTGAAGGATCGACCGTCACGCCAAACTGGTCGTCAGTCGCGACCTTTATTCTCCTCGACCGTTACCTAAATAAACTCTTATTCAAAACTAAAGAAAAAAAATCTAATAAAAAAATACAAACAAAGTGTTTATTGCTCGATTTCTGCATTGAGAAATTGGAGTTGAGTTTCCGTAAAGCCTATTTACGCACACTTTGCATACGAAAACTGTGTAAGTAGGCACTAACAAGACTGCAGTTTAATTTCTCTAATTAGAAACCGGCTGTAGGTACTATGTGTAATGACTTTTTTTTAAACATTAACTTGACCTGTTTGTTTGGGTCAAATCTAGTAATTGAAATTTTAACCCCTTTCAGTTGTCTGATTTGTCTGATATTTGGCAGAAGTCTATTAGTTCTGATGACAATACAATTTAAAATTGTTTAATTTAAAAAAAATATATTTTATTGGTAATCTCACCTTACTTAGGGTTTTACATAGTAATGAAATGTTTCAGTTAATAGTGTGTCTGCTGTGTCGAGCGCACGGGCGAGACAGCGCTAAGTACGCGCTGCCGGCGGGCCTGCTGGCCGGGCTTGCCTTCAGGGCTTCGCCCTCCACGCCCATCGCATTGGCTCCTGTCACTTCGGCGTTACAGGTGTGTATGCTATGAGATACTATAGAAGAGTCTTTGTGCCACTATGACTGGTTTAGAAGTTATATATTATTTTCATAGCTCGTCTATATATAAATAAAATTGAAATAATGATTAATTTGTCATATGTAATGCATATAACAAAAAGGTATTTTTTAAAGTTTTTGTTCATCTGTCTATCGACATGTCGACGTAAATGACTCATTTTACTTATGAAGAATTATGATTAACTTAATTATTATTATATTATAATATTATTATATAATATTATATAATATCATTAAATATTAAGAAAATATGATTTACGTTTCGTGCACATTAGACACAAACAATACACGAAAAAGAAACCAGAATTAAACAATTTCGTTGCAGTCGTTCCGAATTTTATATGCTTACATACATTTCGGTGATTAATTTTTATTAAAATACAAATAATCTTGATTTTCTTGCCACCAGATCTTAGGCTCATGGGGTTATCAGAAAGGCATGATCCCCGCCAACCTGCCGCTGGTAGAAATCCTGTACTGCCTGTGCCAAGGACTTCTGTTCCATGCGCGCGTCATGCATGAAGACGTGTGTCCGAGATATATCATCAATTTGATGCATACCGTTACTAGTGCAAAGTAAGTAGTTTTAAACTTTCGCTCGCCATGATTAACAAATTGACTTTTAACTGCTTGACTTTTCGTGCAACCTAATCGAAGCGTTTGAACTGCTAGACGTTTCGTACAATCTAATCGAGATATTGCAACTGCTTGGCGTTGCGTGCAATCTAATCGAAACATTCCAATTGCCTGATGTTTCGTGCAACCAAATCGAAGCGTTCAAACTGCCAGGCGTTTCGTGCAATCTAATCTAAATATTGCAACTGCCTGGCGTTGCGTGCAATCTAATCGAAACATTCCAATTGCCTGATGTTTCGTGCAACTTAATCGAAACCTTTGAACGGCTTCACGTTTCGTACAACTCAATCGAAATGTTTGAACTGCCAATCGTTATGTGCAATCTAATCGAATCCTGCTTGACGTTTTGCACAGTCTTATTGAAATATTTGAACAGCCAAATGTTTCAAATTAATTGCGTACGAAAGTTTAATTTATAAAACTTCCCTTTATTTCAGCAAAAACTAACTCTATGTAAATGATCTTTGGTACAGTAGGTATACAGTAATTTTAATTTATTTTCAGGGCCACGCAGATCCAAGCAGGTTTCATACAGAGAATGCTGAAATTAAATTAAATTAAATTTATTTATGTATACATTATTATTCTCTAAGGCGGGATTGTTCGCCACAAATGACTAATCTGTGTTATTTATTTTTTGTTGGTGCTTATATATAAGTTATGTAATATTTTAGTTACGAACAAAATACTGTAGAGAACAATTTAAAATTTTAAGATTAAGTTCTTGTAAACTTGGTTGTTGTACTGTTGTACGTACGTACAAATGTAGGGTGCGTAATATAAATTATAGCTAGTTAGCGCGTTGAGGCTCGCAAGAAAAGGCACAGTCAACGATAAAAGTAGTTTAACACCTATCGTAGAAAATGATAAACAAAACATGACATTTCAAAGGAGAGGATTATTACTTTGAAGGTTAGAAAAATACTTAAAACCGATTTCACCTATGATAGAAACACAGATTACACAGACTATTTGAAACTAAACAATTCTACTCAACGAATTTTATTGATTAACTCAAGTTTATTTAACAGATTGATGAAATCCAGCCTTATGAATCTATGATTGATTTTAAAGGTTTGATAATCTTACGAAAGCATAGGTAGATTTTATTTTTACAAAGATTTTTTCATGTAATAAAATTTATATCACACGTGACGTGTTCATTTTCTAAAAATAAATTACGTTAAGGTCTCTGACTGTTTGCAGTAGTTGCAGAAAACAGACTTGCTTTGCGGAATTTTTGTTTATTTTTTATCTATATACCTATATAATTTTTTTTTCTGAGATTTTCGCGCCTTCGTATTATATAGTTCTGTTCAATTTTTTAGGAGATGATATTAGTTTCACCGGTTCGTCGAGTGGCAACAACACATTCACAGTTACAATATAATATACTCAAACTTTTAGACTTAGAAAATGTATATCACAGTTTCGTATTGTCTTTCCAATTAGTTTATAAGAATATTCATATAATAGTTATAGTTTCATCTCCTATGTGACAACCACTAAGGCATCGAGCACACGGAGGCGCGGGCAGGGCCGGTCGATTTTAACGCGAACGATAGCGCAAAAGGAATCCTACAACGCACACGAAGGGCAAAAAGACCGCGCCGCCGCTCCGCACCGCGGACTGTGTTATGTGCCGTGATTGGTTATAATATCTGCGACTTGGGTGACACTAGCTCACATTTTTGATTTTATATTCTGAGGCTTTATGTATGTGACATTTTATTTGCCCTGGAACACAGCGGTCAAGTATTCGGTCAAATGGGTTTACCATAAATAAATAACCTGGATAATTTGTTTTATCGAGTTCTGAATTATTGATTACGTCAGTAATAATTTATTTTTTGTTATCATTCATAGGCCAGCTTTAGACCACTATCTCACCAGCCCCCTTATTCTAATTGACCAACCGTATCGTGAAAACGCGCGGTCATATAAGCCGACATGTTTTAGATGCCAGTTCTTTCTTCTATGCAAACCAATAATTGGAGTCTACTGGCTAATCAGGTTACGACTACGATGAAAACTCATGATCAAACAGAATAACGCCTCAGCTCAAATAAAAAACAAAGCATACAAAGTAACGAATACAAATTGTACCTGTAGGTATGTATACTCGAATATTCAATACTCATTTCGTGTAACGACATCGGGTATAACCTAAATTTTAAATTATTATAGGTAACATCCTCTCAGACCTCAGACTATAACACTGATGATGTACGCTCACATAATCAGTGTATGGTCTGGGAGCACGTTACCTGCGTACACTGTTTCGTGCAAATACATAGGTGTGTTATGTACGAACTTCACACAAAATTGTTTGCACGAAACGGACACCCGAATGCGGGAACACTTTCTTTTTTAATATATAAAGATTTTGTATTTACATCAAATATTAGTTACCTCATTTATTTAGATGCAAGTCTGTGATTTATTTTAAATGATCATTTTATGGTACACGGTTCAGTTTGGTACACTAGCTTTTAACTTATGTGTTCTATGATAGTGTAGCGGAATTAACGTTATATTTGTATGGGTCTTATACATGTATCTACTGACGGTGATTTGTTTCTGCCATCCAATTGTAGTGAAAGAGAATAGGTAACCTAAAATCATGAATTACGCCTTATTTCCATGCAATTGAAAATAGAAGTCCACCATTTGGTGTGACTCGTGGCCGTTTTCTTAATTCAGAAATTGAAATGAAATCTCGTACTGCGTGTGTAGGCGTTGACTAGACTCAACTTTAATTTGTCATTTCAATCGAAAATTTACACTTGATGTTTTAATGATGTTCACTGTTCACATTTTAACGCTGAAAAATCTACATTTTATAATAGTATAAGGCAAGTAGCAGTTGCTAAAGTGAAATATTCTTAGGACAAATAGTTTTTAAATAGGTATTTGGTTTGGAAAATTTAATTTCTCGAGCTACCCAAAAAGCACCATTCAAAATCGTGCCTGGTAGTTATGCCACAGCACACAGCTAGGTAGCACGTAGTACCAATGTATGGAGTGTAAAAGAATATCACATCTATCTCAGTCTACGTTGCATTTACCTGTGTACAGTAAGGAATCTAACGAGAAGTGTCGATTTTACATAATTATTCGATTTCTATTCTGATGTCTCGATACGGTTTTAGTAGAGATAGTCTGTAAGTCTCTTATCATCACGGTACATAAAGTAACCACAAAATATAATACATAGTTACCTTGTAGATAAAGATGTACCTACCTTTATAAAATGTATACGCGACCAAAGAGATTCATAGCTATTTCTTTGACCGTACGTACGTTTTCCCCCCGTATTTATTGCATTTTTTATTTAATTAATTTTTAACGTAATGTATGTTGTAGTCAATTTAACTTATATGAATGTATTTTAACTTACGGTATAAGTAAGGTTGTTAAATCAGTTTAGGTGAGTTCTCGCTTCGTCAAGGGCCAAGAGACATGTCGTACCTTAGAAAATTATATAGTATTCGGCGATTGAAATGCTAAGACAGAGTTCAAAATGTATAATACGGGTTGCAGACCAAGAGCTAAGCTATGTTAGTTTAGCTTAGCTCGCATAGCTGACGCAGTTTTCCATACTTGTGTGCAGACCGCAAACTATGCGAACTAAAATATGCGAAGCTAAGTTAGTTGTGTATGCCGA
Source organism: Lithosia quadra (assembly GCA_963576445.1). Classification (NCBI taxonomy): domain Eukaryota; kingdom Metazoa; phylum Arthropoda; class Insecta; order Lepidoptera; family Erebidae; genus Lithosia; species Lithosia quadra. Next base: position 3,405,599 of record OY754882.1, read on the forward strand.
TGCGCAGCTACACGAGCTAGGCTAAGCCCCTCCCGCTATCCCGCACACCCTTTGCACATCCTTCGCCAGTGCTGTCCAGTGTTCTTTGTTGTACGCACGGTCGTTTAGTAGCGATTATGGAGTAATTTATTGAAATTGTTAAACAATTTCCTATACTATGGAACACACAATCAAAGGACTATCACAACTTAATTAAAAAGGATGTTGTATGGAAAAGAATAGTGGAGGAAATAAGTAATCCAGACATACTTACCAGACGGTAATAATAATAAGTCAGTATTAATCTTCTTTTTCTTTGTGTAACGTATTCATCATCGGAACTTTCTTCATTAATATTTATATATATATCGATTATATTCATGGCGGGCGACGTCCATCAATTTGAACTACGCAACACTGACTGAGCTTTGGCTTAGCTGTTGGTCTGCACGCTACATATTTCTAGCTTAGCTTAGCCTAGCTTGCTTGGCATAGCTTAGTTTAGCCTTGGCGTAGCTTAGTTTTCGGTCTGCAACCGGCTTCTGTGTAGTTAAGTGTAGTGTATAAAAATAACCTGTCGGTGATGGCACTCTAATTAAAAACAATATTTGTGTTGTAAAAGGTTTTAAGAAAGGTACCTAATGGTCTTCCGAATTATTATTATTTTGTTAGTTATTATGCTATTGTTTCACATGGGTTGGGTCCTAATCAACTTCCTCTTCCAATTGACTGAATATTCAGCATCACTCTACTACCGGCCATGCATATACAGATGCAGTGCTGTTTGGTGTGTCCGTCAGGCTGGCTGGATCAAACGAAATATGTACATATTATATTATGAAACCATGTGCACTTTAGTACTAGCCAACCTGACGGACACATGTGTGGTTTATTTAACCCGTTCCTTTTTAATAACTAAGTTTTTATATAATTAAGTTCGACGTACGCGATCGAATGTACGCCAATACTTATCCTTCGGTGACATTTTTATTTATTTGAATTTGTATTATTATAGACGGAATGTAAAAGTTTTGAACAAAATATGCGGGATTGTAAATAAATTATTTCTCAACTGTTTTAAGAAATTTCTTAATGAATCTTAAATAAAACAGACAAAATAGAACAATAATGTGGAAATCGTTACGACACAAATGTATTGAAGTTACTAGTATAGTATTTAGCAACTTATTAGGACGGAATTGTTGCATTTTTTTAAATAATTGACAGCACGTATTCACCAAATTAATATTATACCCAATGGTCAAAATTATTGTTATATTTTTGTAATAAATGATCTTGTATGAAACATGCTATATTGTATTATTAATTTACACTGGACATCCATAATTTCCACTTTATGTACCTAATTTTATTACGTTAACACTTATGCACTGGGATCTAAGAAACATCGAGTCGGCAAATGACACTCGGGAAGTCCAAAAGAAATAACGAAAATATTAAAAAAAAATTTTTTTGAAAATGTTTTAGGGTCTCTCCTTCAGTTTTTACCTTACCAGAGCTAACGCTGCGGTAGGTATTATGTCGGACTGGAACCATCTCGCGTCTGAAACAGCACGATGCTTCTCACATCAGTCATAATTATGGTACGGGAAAAATTGTACCCTTTAGAGGAAATCCTTAGGATCCCAACAGACTTTGGCTCCAACGTTAGTGCTATAGCCAAAGCCTGAAGGGTTTGTATTAATAAAACGCTATTGACAGGTTAAACATTTATTATGAATGTGATTGTACCTTCAAATGGCAAACGAGGTTAAATATTTACAGGGTACCAAGTAAAAAAGTATCTTAAAGCATTATATAAGGATTAAGAGGGTTCAACAAATAGGTACATTACGGTTTTATGTGTTATATATAAGTGTATTACTATATTTTATTACTGAAGGATTTTGTGAAAGAAAGAATGATAAATAGATGCTGACGCCCGAGAATAGATGCTGAAGCCTGAGAATAGATACTGACGCCCGAGAATAGATGCTGACGCCCGAGAATAGATGCTGACGCCTGAGAATAGATGCTGATGCCCGAGAATAGATGCTGACGCCTGAGAATAGATGCTGATGCCCGAGAATAGATACTGACGCCTGAGAAATTGCTGGCGTCTGAGAATAGATGCTGATGCCCGAAAATAGATACTGATACCTGAGAAATTGCTGGCGTCTAAGAATAGATGCTAATGCTCGAGAATAGATGCTGATGCCTGAGAATAGATGCTGACGCCTGAGAATAGATCCTGACGCCCGAGAATAGTTTTTCAGTAGGCACGAATGCTTCTTACTTGGTCAAGCGTGGCAAATATATACTTCAACTGATCTATTGCCGCCTTCATTTAAATCTTACTGGCCACTAAATCACTACATTAGGAGTGATAATGAAAGGTATGAGAAGCGAGCGAGCGAGCGAGCAAAACTCACGTTCTAATGACGCATTATGTGCGTCATTGGCCACAAAGGGGTTAAGAATCTAAGGAAAGTTATAACATCTTACAGCGGTTGAAACATAGTAGCTATACGATTACATCAGCAAGCATGAGATACCATCTACTGTTAACAAACAAGGATGCTCAATGTCCAGTTAATTTACCCTACGCCTAAAATAGTAGATATTAGTCGATCTAATATCGAATACAGATAGGATTAATCGATTTCTTCGACTCGGGGACCACCCGGGCTATCCGGTCGGTCGCTAGGACCGCCCATACCTCCACCGCCACCAGCTCTTGCTCCGGCACCTGCCATACCGTGTAGCTTCATCATAGAGGGCTGGCACACGCGTTGAGCGTCCTCTAAACGGTTCTCTAAATCGGCTTGTGTAGCATCTGGGTTAGACTCCAACCAATGTAGGTGTTTTTTGCATTCGTCTGCTACTTGTCTCTTTTCAGAGTCTGTCAAGTGGGCACCGGCGTTTTCTGCTGCCTATGAATAAAAAAAAATTAGTTGGTAATACGTGTGTGTGTTAGTTTACCAATATGTCATAAAAAGAATCATTGAGTTCGTTTACGACTTATGTTTTACTATATGAATTCTTTACTTATGCACGTTTCATCTGCTTATAGGTAATCCCGAGTCTTTTGGCAGGGTATAAAAACCATTTATTGAGGCCGTCAAATTATAGACCACCTTGGTAGCATTGTTGGCAACTAAACAGGGCAATCTATACTTAGTATATAATAAAGGTGGTCTTCATTCTTCAGTCTTCACATATAGTTTCTTACCATTAAGGTGAGGATAATATATTAATATGCTCTATATAATAAAACATAGCTAAGAACACTCTCCCCCAACCCATCTTTCAAACAAAAGAAACAGAATCAAAATCGGTTCATCCGTTTGGGAGCTACGATGCCACAGACAGACTTACACACACACACACACACACACACACACACACACACACACACACACACACACACACACACACACACACACACACACACACACACACACGTCAAACTTATAACACCCCGTTCGGGTTTCCGTCGGGGGTTAAAAAATAATACCTACCGTTTTGCATCCGTATAAGTAACCTTCCAATTGGTTCCTCACTTCCACCCTCTTTTTGATAGCTTCATCCTCTGATTTATATTTCTCAGCGTCATGTAACATCTTCTCAATATCTTTCTTATTGAGGCGGCCCTTATCATTGGAAATGGTGATTCCTTCAGATCTACCAGTGCTATTGTCTCTAGCACTTACATTTAGGATACCGTTAGCATCTACATCAAATGTTACCTGTAATTATATAAATGGTAGGATTTTGTTTGTCACTTTTTATGGATATCAAATGTTGACTGGACTGATAACCTTTCCCACTGCCATACTCAATGTGGAAAGCTTGTCTTCAAAAAATCGTAGTTGTTTACGTACTCACCTCTATTTGGGGAATTCCCCTTGGAGCTGGTGGTATACCGGATAGGTTGAAAGTACCTAGTAAATTATTGTCTTTGGTCAGCGTTCTTTCACCTTCGTATATCTGTAACAAAAAACAACGCCTCAAGCCAACCAAACTGAAAAGGTTAGGTGCAGGCTAAATTAGGTTGTTTTACCTGGATTGTTACTGCAGGTTGATTGTCTGCGTAGGTAGTGAATATTTGCCTTTGAGCTGTCGGTATACGAGTGTTCCTTGTCACTACCTTCGTCATAACACCACCAGCAGTTTCAATTCCTAAAGATAACGGTGTGACGTCAACCAACAGTACATCTTGAATGCGTGTATCTGGGGAACCACTCAGTATAGCTGCTTGAACAGCGGCACCGTAAGCTACTGCTTCGTCGGGATTTATAGAAAGATTGACAGTTCTACCTCCAAAATAATCCTGTAACATATAACGGTGTCAATTTTTGTACATTTTACGGGTATTCACTGTCAAAGACATACTCACACTTAAGAGGCGTTGAATTTTCGGTATTCTCGTAGAACCACCAACCATTACAATGTCATTGATTTCTCTTGTATTCAGCTTAGCATCTTTTAAAGCTTTTTCTACGGGAGCAATTGTTAGTTTAAACAGATCTGAACATAATTCTTCAAAACGCGCTCTAGTCAATTTTGAGTAGAAATCTACACCTTCATGTAACGCATCCAGTTCCACACTAGCTTCTGTGCTTGAAGACAATGTTCTTTTAGCTCTTTCACAGCTCGTTCGAAGTCTTCTGAGTGCTCTTGGATTGTCTCTAAGGTTTTTCTTATTTTTTCGTTCAAATTCCGTACAAAAATGCTCCACCATTCGGCTATCGAAGTCTTCTCCACCCAAATGGGTATCGCCTGAAGTAGCTTTAACTTCAAAAAGTGAACCGTCAGCTATTTGCAGAATGGACACGTCGAATGTGCCACCTCCTAGATCAAAAATAAGCACGTTTTTTTCTCCTGTTAGATTTTTATCCAACCCATAGGCTAGAGCGGCGGCAGTTGGTTCATTAATAATCCTGAGGACATTAAGACCAGCTATGACACCCGCATCCTTTGTTGCCTGACGTTGAGAGTCGTTGAAGTACGCTGGTACAGTTATTACAGCATCTTTTATCGGTGTGCCAAGATATGCTTCCGCAGTTTCTTTCATCTTACTTAAAATCATTGATGAAATTTCTTCAGGCGTAAATTGTTTCTTATCTTTTTTGTATTCTACGACAATTTTCGGCTTACCACCGTCGGAGATGACTTGAAACGGCCAGTGTTTGATATCCTGTTGGACTACGGGTTCGTTAAATTTCCGTCCGATAAGTCGTTTTGCATCAAATACTGTATTTTTAGGATTCATTGCTACCTAAAATACAAAATCCATTGACAAATTAAGCGTAGGTACAGTTAGGTACTCTCAGAAGTTGCTGAACACTATAAAACGATTCTGTACATTGAAATAATTTTCTAATAATTATTATAATTTGAAATATGTTCACAAATCTTCTGAGAAATCTAAATTTAATTTTCTTCTCATCTTTTATTTTACTTAATTGTAAAATGTAAGCGAACCTGATTTTTAGCGGGGTCTCCGATCAGCCTCTCAGTGTCTGTAAAGGCAACGTAGGATGGCGTGGTTCTGTTGCCCTGGTCGTTTGCTATGATTTCCACTTTACCATTTTGAAATACGCCCACGCAACAGTAAGTGGTCCCCAGGTCTATCCCCACTGCTGGCGCCATTACTGTTTATTAAATACTGGAAATAAGAACGTCTATGTGAAACAATGATTATGTGATGACTAAGGCGTCGGATGTAGGTACAAGTGAGGGGTTGTAGGTTCGCTAACCCTATCTCACTGTTGAAGTGAACATAATACTAACACATCTCGTTTATTAAGTACCTATGTAAGGTAGAGTTTGTATTTGTTAGTTAAGGATAATGGAAATCGACAACAGCTTTGATGTAACTTATGTATGATCCTAATGAAATTATAGATAATATGGAAATTATTTGTTTGAGAAAAAAGGCAGCAAAAGTCGTCATTTTCTGCTGAAAAATGATTGATAAAATTATTTGAGTGTAAAATCGTGAGTAGGTATTGAAACGTCGGTCAGGTATGATGATAAATTGACTAGAGAGTAAGTGGGGTGATATGGCGAAATTTGGTGGCAGAATTGTTGCATCGTCACTTTCTGAAAGACTTTTTATCCCAAAATATTGGGAAAAGTTCGCTGTAGGATTTTCACGATTAATGTAGAAATACATAGATTTGCAGCAGCAGGCAGCCTTTTGACAAGGAATGTGATATATGGATCCTTTCTTTGCACGAGGCTGTTCTTCCCAAACATCGGGCAATCCGGCCACGCAGGCTAGAAAATGTTTAACTCAAAATGTTTTAGGTACCTACTTGTTTGTGGAGCCTGAAAAGATGTAGGTAGGTAATAGGTATAAGGTGTAGAGCAAAGTTTTATGACAGGGTCTCCCGATGTTTGGAATGAACAGCCTTCTGACTTTGACGTTATTATAGAAGCATTCCAGAGACTGTGTTCGGCGCCTACATAATCATTCTCTGAACCTTTTTCCCAACTCAGTTGGGGTCGGTTTTCCAGTCTAACTATGATGCGGCTGAGCTTCGATATTTTCCGTGGAGCGACTGCCATCTGACCTCCACAACCAATGGTCATTATGACCAAAGGCGATATCGAAGTTCCAAGTTAGACTGGTTGGACTTTTGTGGGCTCCAACTACCCGTAACGACTGCTATAGATGTTTGTATGGCATGTAGCGCCTACATAATACAGATTGAATATTTTAAAACTTCGAGTGGTTATTTCCCGCGTGAAAAAACAGCAGGTGAACTTTTACTGAATTACAAAACAAACAGTAAAACGTAAAACAGTTAAACCCAACCAAATTTCTCTTCAAAATAAACTACCATATAGTGTGGTGACCTACTTAGACAGTTTCTTGTACCTTACATACTTAGGGCAGTCGTTATGTAGATTTATACAGCGCTAGGAAACTAGTTAACTATGGTACTAAGTTGTATCCTCGGAGAGAGTTTATCCATTACTTATGTAGAACAAAACTATGAGGATGAGTATGTTGTTGTGGCAGAGTTTCTGGCTCGTTTAGTTTACGAGCTAAGCGAACTCTATTATAGTATGATGTACCTACGTGTATTTGCATTGTAAAGGTCAGATGGCAGTCGCTTCACGGAAAATATCGAGTTCTAGCCAAATCCGCAGTTAAGACTGGTATAGCGGACCCCAGACTCCGAGGTGAAAGCTTTGGATGCGACTGGGATTAACGCTAGGTTGAAGAAGTACCTCACGGATTGTGTAGCATGTAAGTACGATGCAGATGCGAGCATCGAATTGAGAATAATATGCGAACACACAAGATGAATATAAATACTTAGAACAAATATTGTTTCACAGAAATAAAATATTAGTGTAAGTTATTTTATTTCACTCGTATACATACATACCTGTAAATTTTCGGATATTTTTGGACACGATGAACAGAACCGTTCTACCTGACCTTAACTTTGAAACTGTCCAGCACTACGCTATTGACTGCCATGACAATACACCACATTGCATTATCCACGACAATACATAGAACGGCGCCATAAATACCAACAGAATTGGTACTATGTAGTGCCTTGCAGATTCGCTATTTTTTGTAATAAGATAAAGTACTGCGAGACATGGCACTGTAATTCGACTTATGGGGCTACGGAGGGCAGACAGGTCATTTAATGAAATTATTAAAGATGCTGCTGTTACTAAAATCATCATCAGCATAGCGTTAGTCTCGGTTCATCCAAAGCTTGTCCTTTGGAGCTCGGTGTCTACTCTTCTAAACTTTCTCGTGATTTGGCTTTTCGTAGCTTTCATAGGAGCGACTGTCGTTCGACCCCGCAATTTCAACAGGAAAGCCTGTGCTACGCCATGCCTCATCTGTCCATCAGCAGGTGAGATTATGGTAGGTATTAAGGTATGTGGAACAGATACTTAGGCAAATTGTTAGTATTATTAGAAATCCGAATAGCAATAAAACCGTAAAAGTTATCAGAGTTCGAGAATTCCTACGTAATTACGAACGAAGGTATAAATCGGACCGTATAGGTTCCATTTCATTAGTTAAACAATCAGTGCTCAATTCGTGAAACGTAAAAATGTTATATTACATTGAAAGGCCTTTGTAATTTAAATTCTACATTTCCATTCAATTGGGCACTTTGTTAAATAGTGGTATTGGAGTGAAACATGGAGGTTCGAAAGCTTTCATCTGGAGGTTGAAGAGGTCAGATGTCAGTTGCTCCGGTTAAAGCCAAGATAAGTCACACCAGGAGAAGACCCGAGATGGTGTGCGGTTTTAGATGGTTCGAGTCCGACATAACCGCCCCTGCAAGCCGCCCCTTATAGCCCCTGCTGGGTAGGTACTGAATATGTTGGTAGGATGTTCTGTATACTTTCTTGTCTTGTGTACACACAATAAAGAGATAAATATATATGTATTCACCTCTCTATATACTTATCGGAGACTAAATATTTTTCAATTTAGTTTGTTTTAAGTAAAAGAAACCACAACTGGTTTCAAGAAACGGTGCGAGAAGGGAGCACTCAATGTAAATTTCCATCAGATAGGGAGGAATTAACATATTATTGGTTTCCAATATTTATGTAACACTTTTACGGGCCAATGAATCGCTGGGTCGCGACATCGTGATTCAGGGTGATTGGACGCAAACTTCGGTGTTTTATGCACTCGTAAATTAGCTCTGATGTATTTATTTAGCTTCAATTGCTTTTAATGGAGCGTGGGATTGTGTGTGAGATGGTTTTTGTTATATCGGAGAGGATATTTTTAACAGTTTCTTACTTATTTGCTATGTCAATGACAACAAAACACGTCTTTGCATAGTACAGTATGCACCTACTATTCTTCATTAATAATCCGAGAGCTCACCAGATTACCGGGTAATGTGTATAATTAGACACATCATTATTGGGGGAAAACCTGGACACGCTATTTTTTCTAAAATCAACTTTTAGTATTTTAAGATTACCAAGTTTCATTTGTTTCTCGAAACAGGGAAGGGGTAGGACTATACGATATTGCAGGGATGCCACCTGATTCGCTTTGTCAGTAGCACCAGCATGATAAGCCACGCCTCAGACGCAATTGGGGCACAACGTTAAGATGATGAAATAAGCTAGCCATGAACCTACACTCCAGGTGTGGGCCGGTACTCTGGGCTAGGCAGACTTAGGAAGTTGAAGGAGAGCAAATAAATGGGAATAAATTATGTGATCTCAACCTACATCAAAGGAAATGATGTGTGACTGTATGTGTATGTAGGAAGAGAAAGATGTCTCCATAATATGATTCTGAAAGCTTACCTAATATATTTTCATGATTAAAACTTATCAAAATTGATTATTTTGAAATAGGTATTTCTTCATATTCATTTCTGTTACAGATTTTCGTTATTGGTTAACATTTTGTTGAGTATTTGGAATAATTACTGCATTATTTTGGTGACATTTGGGTAGATGATTGTGATGTGTTATGATGACATTCCACTGATATTATATGTTATCTATGTTTATTTATATTTGTCACCAAGAAGAATGAAACTTCAAAATTATCTATTATCTTTTGCAAAGTTCAAAAACGAGTCATGTATCTACTGTACTCTATTAATTTGCACCCAGTTTATTATTATTTTTAAAATAATAAACTGGGTGAATTATTGACTTTATAATATCTGCATAACATCACCCTTAGCGAGGTGAGGATAGTTTTGATTGAACACTAAAAAATTTAGGCAAATAAAATACACAAAACTTTTTATTTTCTTCACAATACATTGAAGAATATACAATAACAATTACAAATTAACCTTCAGTAAAACTAATAAACTGTTTATCAATATTTTAAACATTTTTGAACAAAAACAAATATGGCAAATCGTAAAAACAAACACCCAACAATACCTATCTACCTGCAAATCCTACAATTATGTATCTTGTCACAACTTATAATTTATTGCACGAAGTTTTGCTAACATTTCATAACAACTGTATGGGGGCAAAAGTGGGAACAAGGCTTTCAACGTTTTCCTTTTTTCTTCTTCTTAGCATAGTCAGGTGGGTGGAAACCTCGAGCTTGTAGTAACTCCTGTACGTTATGACACGCGTAGTATACATTGTTCATCGCGGCTTCAGTCAACATGTCAACATTGCACTTCCCTTTAGACTTTCCTTTTTTCTTGCCTTTCTTTTCTTTCTTGCCCGCATCGTCATCACCATCTTCTGCTTCTGCTGCTTTGCTCTCTTTTTTCTTGCCTTTACCTTTACCAGCCATTGAGTACGTTGTTTTTCAGTTGTGAATTAGTTTGCGTTGTAACCTTGGTGATGTTGTTAGGATATTATCGATTAAACAACGGTTTCACGGCTTTACACGGCTATAAAACGGCTAATTAAGTATTCGTCTAACATTTCAGAGTTGCCAGACATTAATTATTTCTGAGAAACGAAATCTATCGAATGGAGTAGTATTAGTATCTACCTACTTAAATATAAGTAGCTCTACCGGTGTATGTGGAGGGAAAGTCATTTTGACGTGGCCTATATTAAAAAAGTACCTTCTAGTGCCGGTAAAAAGCCTATTTAAATTGTTTTTACACTTTTCCCTACATTTATGTTGCTTTTCAGCAACCATGGTCACGTCACGGGAACAATTTCATTCACTATTTGATGTCTTAGCATCGTATCCCTTACGATATAGTACCTACTTGCAATCCCACTATAAATATGCATTAATTGGCACGGACACTGATAAGCACACAAAATAATGTAACTCAAATGGACTTATTATTGTAAACAATTTAGGAAATGTGTACATTATACCTCTACATGGAACTGAAAATCGTCTTTGTTTAGCAAAAAGTAAAGTAAAACATGAAAATAATGTTCCTCACATCTAACTTTTAGTACTAAACAACTTCTTTAGGAACAGAACTTTGAGACAGCTGGTGTCTCGTGTGTGAACGTGAATAAGAGAGCTCCTTGTACATAAACAATTTAACATAGAACTTCTTACAGAAGTGTATGTCGTTATAAACTTATTCTTGTTTAAGTTCCGTGAAAGCAGTTATTTTGAATGCATTCAGTATCAATGAAATGGTACCTATGTCAGAATTAAAATTAGGGGGTTGGAACTATTCTTTATGATGATTGACTTTTCTATCTCCGCAGTTAACGAAGAGCTAAAGCGAGAAGTAATGGTGTTTCCCCGATCTCGGGCGTATGGGGCCAACCTTCGTTCTCGCATAAGCCAAGTTAAATCAAGTGAAGAGAAGCATAGTAGAGCAGATACCAAGCTTGAAAGTCTAAGTTTTGGATGCAACTGGAACCAACATTGTGATGTTGATATAGTTTTTCTGATTTCACTCCATTTTTTTATACTACGTAGGTGGCAGATAAGCACACGGCCCACCTCCATTGCACCGAATGCCCAACATTGCTTACTTTCCTTTCTTTTTCTTCTTAGCAAATTCCGGTGGACAATAACCCCGAGCTTCTAATAACGCCTGGACATTATGACATGTGTAATAATAATTGTTCATCGCTGTTTCACCCAACACATCATTTTCAGGCTTCCCTTTTGACTTGCCCTTTTTCTTATTTGCCTTCTCTTCTTCAAGTTTTTCGTCCTTATCTTTATCAGCCATATCTTCAACTGTATTTTCAATTGCAAATCAGTTGGCTTTTATATAGTCATTCAAGTTGCGAAAAAATATTGATTTAACAATATTTAAATAGTTTGTTCTGATAATATTTATATTTATGTTAATTGGGATAGTTACGTAATTGAAGTACATCACGCTCGTTTGGTTCATTGCCTAGCAGTGTCTTCATTTTAAAATATTTCGCAGTCTTTATAATCTATTCTTTTCATCGGCTGTTATTATAGGACAGATATTCATCGTCGTATCCATAGAAAGCGATTCTACTTCGTCGGTAATCACACGGCGAAAACATTTGTGTTAATTTTTGGTACATTCAAAATTGTAAAACGACAGTGACAGGATATTAAGTACAAAGTAGGCAAATAATGTTAAGTCTTAAATAACTTGATCTTAAATAAAAGTACGTAATACCTGCTTAAATAAAACACTTGAGGTATTATTAAAATATATTTATAAATAAATGCAATATTTACAATTCCACTTAATGTTACGATAAATGCTGATTTAATTGACAATAATGCATAAAAAATCTAATGACTTAAGAAATAAGGTCCTTATTTCCATTTCATAACAACAATGGTACTATTATGTATCCTTACTATGCGGACTTTGGTATCGTGATTATCGTGAATGAAATCTTCTGATTGAGAATTTTGTAGATGATCCATTTCAGATATAGGATAAAAATTAATCCCTTTCCCTTATCACGCTATAAGTTGGGAACGACTTTGCCGATTTAATTTTTATTTTCTTAAAGTTTTCTAATATTTTGTCAAAGGTTCTTAGGGAGAGAAAATTAAGAGAATTGCACAAAAAATTGGACAATTTCAGAAAACTTAATAACCATTCCAGTATGCCACGGGTCAGAGTTACAGCTGGTTTCTTATATAAGTATCGTAATATTATTTAATGTTGTACAGGGGTTCTCGCAGTACATGTTCTACTTCAGCTCGATGTAGTACAGAAGTTCCTACAGCAGGGGTGGGTGCTTCTGCCCTGCCAGCGTATACGAGCTGAAACAAATAAAATATCAAGGTAAGATGATGATGATCCTGTGTGTCTTTTCGGAAGGTTAGTCAATGATAAATGATAACTAAGTGGGCTAAAGTATATTTTCTGGATTCTGGATCGATATCGGTCAAGGTCTCTAGTCAATACTAATTGATAATTATTATTCTTAGCTGTAACCATTACCTTTCTTCCTAATAGATTCTCAAATCTTGGCTTCACGAACGACCAGGCACCCATATTGCGATGTTCCTCTTGACTCCAAATAAACCCTGGAATTAATTGCAACCAACTTGACTAATTTAATACTACTTTCTGATGACTTGTATGACTTGTGGTATATAAAAATAGTAATTGCGTCATCATGGTATAATTAATATTATATATACGTATAATTATTTGAACATACTCATATAATAGAGCGGAATTTTTAACCTTACTTGTGGGAAACACTGCGAATAGTCCCTTGTACTCAAAGAAAATATTCTTTCACTTTTATAAAGATTTTCGAAAACTTTCTTGCCACATCCATAAACATAATCTCTCTATCAAATTTTGTAAATTAAATAAAAGGAAATTCGTGAAGTCTATACTTATAAATGTAGGATGCCCGACGGCTTAGTGGAGGCACGGAACGTGCTCTCAGAATATTGCCGTAATTTAGGTTGTTCTTTTCTCTTAAAGCTTTCAGAAAAACTTTTCTATCTTTCTACTCAGTAAATAAGGTTATTTACACAAAATTCGTAACTATTTGAAGAGGCTGAATGTTCCCAAGCCCAATCCTTATTCAAATAATAACAATAACAATGTTTTTTCCGGGATCATAAACACAATAAACATACACGAGGAAGTTAGGAATGTCTGTTGTTTGTTCCATCGATGTTATTGTTCTATGGTAAATATAACATAGTTTGGTGCACATCATGGTTGTAGATTTATTGTCATTGGTGATTATGGTTCAACGTCGAACAAGCGTTTGGTATCTTTTCATTGCAGAAGAGACTCAACAGCGTTGGTTTTAATTAAGTATATCATAGTAAGATTGAACAATATATTTCGCTCAATACTCATTATCATCATAGCTTGCAGTTCGGAGTCCCCAGTCGCTCTACTATTCTTCCTTTCCCCAACCCAGCTTGCACCGGAGACTCAGCATAGAAATGCAAATCGTAAAAAGTGAGTTGGGGCGATTCGAAAAACGGTGGTTGCCAGATGCTGGGCATTTCGCTCCGTGGGCAAACCACCTCTACCAGTAATAGGCCTAATATCAAAGAGACTTTTATTTTTTTGGCTCAATTCTGATATTAAACCGCTTCGGCGCTGCCTGCAATGCTACACGGGTGAGCGAAGTAGTGTCAGTTTCAATATAGAAAATTAATGGTTACTTACTTCTAGCATTAGGGTATCGTCCCAGTTCTTTCTGTAAGTCCTGCAGAGGAAAAGGCGCGAGTGCTTCAACCCTCACTATCGCGACGTCCTTCAACCTTGCATTCACTCTTTCTTTATGCAGTTCATAGTAATGTTTCCCACAGACTAGAATCACTCGCTTCACTTTTTTTGGATCGGCTAGATTGTCACCTGTGTGGAAAACATGTTAATTATGATAACAGAAGCTCCCTATACATTTTTTATACTATGTACTTTTGGTACTGTAAATTTGGTACGTACCAATTACATTCCTGAAATGTGTGTTGGGTGTGAACTCAGATAGAGGTGACACAGCTGCCGCTAACCGCAGCAACAGTTTTGGAGCGACGACTATCAGCGGTTTTCTGTAGCTCCGAACAACCTATGAACGGTACAATCCAATTATAACAACTGTATTCTTGCAAATTATAAAAAAATGGCTCTCTAAAATACATTTCAAGGTGTTTAAAGATTAATTCTACATGCGATAAATGCGTTCCATTGTACCATTTATCTGAAACTTTAAACCGCAACTTGCATGTAGGTTTTTTTATATTCATGATAGATTTACGTTTGACCTCAATCCCACCTGATGGTAAGTGACGATGTGGTTTACGAAGAATCACGCTTGCCTAGAAGGAACCTATTCACTCGTGACTTGAATACTTCCAGGTTATAGCTTTCCGGAAACACAGACTCAATTAAGGAATTCCACTCCATAGCTGTACGCATGATAAACGTGTCGGCAAAGCGCTTTGTGCGTCTTTAATAAGCTTACCTGTCTCCTCAACAAATGGAAGTACTGGCTCGGAGTTGTTGGGTTAGCTACATGTAAGCAGACATTCTCAGAGTCAGGTTTGCTCTCCAGGCTGTCTGTGAGCTGGAGGAACCTCTCCATTCTGCATGACGAGTGTTCAGACGCTGCTCCATCGTATCCATGAGGAAGCAGCATCACTAAGCCGTTACTGCGGACCCATTTAGCTGCAAAAGACTACATTTGAATTTACACAATAAATACAATTTAATCCGCGGAACCAAGTCATCTCAAGTCAAGTCATGTCAGGCATATATGTGCTAATTGATGTACGTGGCTCTGGTGTAGTTTGGGCATCCTCTCGGGTTTGGGGATCAGACGGTCAGTCACTCCCATAAAGCCAATTTAAAAGGAACTTAGTAGGAGAGCGAACCACAGGCTCCAAAGTGCAAACTTTGGAGGTATCCGGAATAGATGCTCGGATGACGATGAGGCATAAAGAAAAATAGTATTCAACGCGATAGAAACAGGCTATCGTTAATGTAATATTAATTTCATCAATCAATAATAATTCTCCTTCAGAAATATCCGGAATTTCCTTTGTAATTTTATCGTAACAGACAATGGAAGCTAAAAGGAAAGTATAATTACTAATATTTGATGTACTTTGTTGGGAAATGACTTTCTTGAACTTTTAGAGGGTAATTTTTATGTAAATTGCCCCTAAACATCAAACTGATTTTATAAATGGTTTACCGTTTATAAAACACAGTTTTTTTATTCTTGTTGTTTCGTAACTTGAAGCTAACATTTGCACAGAAATGGTTAATTAGGTAACCTTTATTTGTCAGTTCAAATCATGATAAATCTGGCTTCTAGAGGTGAAGCACTGATACCATAGATCATTTAACCACGGTTGATTTTATTGTCATTCATTGATACTAAAGATACGTTATACTCGTATGCCAAAAATACATACATTCGCCGGAAGCGATGAAAGTGTCCACAATGATTTGCGCGCCGTTATAGAAATCCCCAAATTGAGCCTCCCAAATGCATAGATTATCCGGAGAATCGTACGCCATGCCGTATTCGAAGCCCAACACGGCCTCTTCAGATAAAATCGAATTTGCCACCTGCAAACATTCAGATTTTAATAGGATAGGTACAATTTGATGGTATAATCTGAGCGTATTTTAAACGTTGAGGAAAGAATCTGTTTGTTGAATTACTTGGAAACATTATGGTGCAATAACTGGATAAATTCATTCAGACTTAAACTATCACCTTCCGTGATGTCATAGACTTATGAAGGACCATACAGTTGTTAATCACGCAATACTATAAAGACAAGGAAAAGAAGCATGGTTTTAGTGTCGAAGAACATAGCTGATATAAATACGTTAAAAATAACAGTCTGCTTCATGTGAACGCAATCAATAGGACTTACTTCCAAAAAGGCTTTCTGATCTTTATGAATGTGGTTGAGTGGTATCCGTATGGCTTCTGTCTTCTGGTCTACCAGCATCACGTGGCGATGAGAAAATGTACCTCTGCCTACGTCTTCACCGCTTATACGAACATGGCGTCCTTCCATCAATAGAGAACCTAATAAAAGTATTGGTAAGTATAGTTTCATCAAAAATGTTGAATGTTTACGTATACTATAACTTCTTTCAAAAGGTGTACTATTGGAAGTTCATCTACATTCTTTTATATACTACAAGGTGGTAAAAGTCATACTACCGGGCTGAAGGAAAGTAGGTAGTCACCGAAGCCTATGGACTTTTATATCATCAGGAGTTTCATATGCGTTATCGACTCTATAAAAGTTACATGCCCCTTGAAGAACATTATTATTATGTAGGTACTTTGCACTGATTTTTATTCGACCGACCGAATACCTATTCTACCTAATAAAAAAATATGAAACACTACGTGTTAATCGAGGATGTAATTTTTTTAGTTGATTTAACTTAATAAATTTCGTTAAGATGAATTGTTTTCATTACAGTTATTATTAGTACAGAAAATAATAGTGGAAGTGTATAATCTGGCTAAATGGTTTAAGATGCACCTTTCAGAACTTTCAGCGCAAGTTGTTTAAGGTTAATATAACAACAAATATCAAATTACCTCAGTTTGAAATTTACAAACACTATAAATTAAGAGGCTCGTTTAGTTTTCTTTTGGTATTTTCTCTGTAGCTAAAACGTGTAACTTTTGAAAAGTTCGTATCAGTTTCAATCAATACTAATCTCTTCTAGCGGCTGAACCCAAAAGCAATTACTCGGCGAATTAGTACAGTACTCCGGATCTGTTTTTCCACTAAACGTAATCTCTAATGTAGTTTTAACAAAGGCAGAGTCGTGGCTTGTTACTATTCTCTTTGTTTCAATATTAGCTAGAGATATCTTGAGCTCAAAGGGATTATATTCTAAAGTCCAGTCATTCTAAATTAATGCCATTAGCGGACAAAACGAATGTCCCAAACTGTTGAACCTAAATTTTACAAAAAATATAAAGCCTTTTTTCGTACAAGTACACTTTAGTTGGTAAAAGCGTTTGGCTATTATGTAATCTTCAGCGTTCAGCTACACCTTTAAAAGGTAATGAGCAGCAAAGATGTTTATAAATCAGTGCTCAGAAATGATTAAGTAGCCAGATTTCTTGATATTTTGGGTCATTCGTCAACTCGCTAAAAAAAATCTCGCCAAATTCAGCGGGTTGGCACCTTTCGATTCTATAAGAATCACATCATTCAAGGTACCTACTTCTTGAAATGCTTTAAAACCTGAATTGAGTACAAGGGCTATCTCAACTCTTCTAGTGGGTCGGTACAAGAACACTAAGGGATGTTGATGCTCTCCAATAGACAGTAAAACAGAGCTCTTGATGAAGTCACAGTCGATCTGTATGAACATACATACACTGATCAAATTGGCGATCACAGCGCGGCACAGCATGTTAAAAATACCCGAAACCCGCGGGACTTCTTCTATCAAAAATATTATACTGACAATAGAGGAACATTGTAATATAATGCCTATAAGGGCAGAACCAAAATGGCTGCCTGTTGTCTCTAAGTCGAGTGCAGCGCACAGAAAGCAAGAGTGTATTAAATATATGTATATGTATTAAATGTACCTACACATGAGTTGTGTTAATGTTCTATTCTATACTTTACATGGATAGTTGCGGTATACCTACCAAAACGCGGTATCTGGCAATGTTCAGTATCGTTTGATAGCTATTGGATACCCTGTTTTATGAGTTCGATGTATCACCTGTCCATCCATTTGTAATCAGATCTTGGCGGCCGTTTGCGATACGATATTTTGTTATTTGATCGATTGGTTATACCTACACAATTTTCACACAATACCTTAGTATTTTGTGTTGTCTTTTTATTCTTAATTTTTATATAGTGGTTTACTCAATAAACATGTCTAAGCATAGCTGGTAATATGAGTTCTAGAAGGTGGATATACTTAGGTACATACATCCTTCATCTTGAATATACACAGTAACATCTAACTCTATGCAAATAGGTACTTACACTGAGTGCGAATCGAACACACAAAAATGATGATATCTTTTCAACGTAGGCAAAGGACGTATACGATGAATTACAAATACGATACGCTTACTATTCGAAAGAAATTTCGTACTCGCCCTACTAAATCAAAATATTATATCAGTTTTCGAATCCCCATCGAAAACCAACGCGCGAGGCACTCCACTTATATAAAATGCTGAACACGAAACCTATTTTATTACGTGCGCGGCCAATAAAGATTTGGAACATTTTCGACGACAATCTAAATATAGGTTATTGGATTTTTTATATAAAAATGTATGTAAATGTAAATGTAAAAATGTAATTAGAACTAAATGAAAGATTATAAATTTGACTAGGTATATTTATCTCAGATTCAGTTTAAGTACTTATTAAAAAAATTGAGATTGCCGATGTCCGTCATTGTCAAATCAAATAAAATATAATCTTAGGTATTGTAGGTATTACGAGTATTATAAAAATGTAAATTAGGTCTATCTCTACATTAGGGATATTTAATTAAATGGTTGGGTTATGTGAACTGAACGATAATGAACAAAAAAAAATTTTTTTTGATATTCTTGTCTGCTTGTCTGTTAGTTCGCGATGGACGCAAAAACTATTGAAAGGATATTAATGGGGTTTCTTCTATAGCAGATGGAGGCGCGGGGCGGTCAAAATAACCGCGAAGCACTCTTATTACTAACATTAGATCGCATTTAGCCCGCGTATGTCTGACAAGCGACAGGAGCTATATTGCGTGGACGAAACAACCTTATTTTTGTACAAATAAGAGAGCGTCGCAGTCATTTTGACCGCTCCGCCCCGCCGTCTGCTTTCGGTCTTAGATAGGTCTTAATCAGATTTAAAATCTGTCGTAAATATGATGTAATCGGTTCAGTAGAACCGGAGATATCACGAAAAAAGGATAACGGATTGCCACGTGGGCGGAGCCGTGGGCGTCAGCTAGAATATAATATGAAAAACTAAATGGTAGTTATTATTAAATAGGTGATGTTTAAAAACATTTTCGTAAATTTATTATGATAAACTTACTTACCAAAGGCCAGGGCTTCTGCGGTCGCCCAATCGATATCCATCCCATTCGAAAGTTTGTCCAAACGATTTTTTACATGTGTCTTGGCAAGATGTGGGTGTAAATTCTGCGAACAAGGGGCTGTGTTAACCTACAGATTTCTGTTATTAGACTTATTAATTAACAGGAAATTGCTCAAAGCGATATTATAATTACGGGTGACGTACTTCACACGTTAATGAGCCGCTCTTTCGAGGAATATGAACTTTCATATTCCAACAATTTGGCAATAATAAGAAACTTTATTAGACATTATTTACCTACTTAATTGAGAATTTTCGCGGAATAAGTATGGTTGCTTACTTTAATGGATACTATATTATACATATAGAAATAGGTGGCTATCTAGGTAATTAGATTATAGCAGTCATGTGTAGCACGTCACAATCTACGTGATTCCTCCTAAGAAACTGATCTGATAGATGCAAGTCTGCAAATACTCGTAGTACTTAACATTGTATAGATTTAATTATTATAAAAGATTTATCAATCTGTAAATAAATCATCACATTAACCATATAGCGAGTCATTATTTACTCTGCAATATTAATAATAATATCACGTCGGGGTCACCAAAAGTAAGTAGGATTTATACACCACGGCTAAATCGGCTCTCTGTTTTACGAGGGCAGGTAAAATATCCATAGATTTTTTTTATACAACGTAGGTGGCAGACAGCCTACCCTGAAGTGAAGGGAGGAGGCCTAGGACCCCTTCCTAGGTCTCCTCCCTTCCTAGGGAAGACTAAGAAGGAATTATAGTCATGTTAGTACTTTAGGTTATAATATATGTACCTAATAAGGTTATAATTTTAAGAAAAGAAATGTATAAAGGAAAAATGTATAATGTAAATGTTTGATTGTAAAAATATTGGTGGATAACACAATACATGATAAGATGAGGCTCCTAACACAGGCATTATTAGTTTGCCTATAAGGAGTCCCCAAGAATCATTTATGTAGCTATTTTATATTTTGGTTAATAAATTCATTTCATTCCTTTCATTAGGCATAATACAAACAACTTACGAAGTCTTCCGGTGCAGTGACAGAAGCCTGACCGATGAGCTTCAGCATGTGGGCCTCTACTCCGGTGTCCCAAGTCTCCACCGCGTTTGGAGCTGGTTTGATCCCCGACCATTGTTCTTGGTAATACGTCACCTAGAAATATATCTGTATGTATAAGTATAAATATTCATTCATCATTCTCTGAACCTTTTTCCCAACTCAGTTGGGGTCGGCTTTCCAGTCTAACTGTGATGCGGCTGAACTTCGATATTTTCCGTGGAGCGACTGCCATCTGACCTTCACAACCAATGGTTATTATGACCAATGGCGATATCGAAGTTCCCAGTTAGACTGGTTGGACTTTTGTGGGCTCCAACTACCCGTAACGACAGCCATAGATGTTTGTATGGCAACCGGGACCGACGGACAACAGTATAAATATTATTACTGGCTATATTGAGGCAGTGAGGTGTGAGACAGTGCAGCACACGGTTTGTGTGGGAGTGTTCTAGTTCTTTATCTATCCCCTAGGACAGAATAAATAATAGTAATAGGTACGGCTAGAGGCTTTACTTCCTATTTTCTTCTTTCATATAATCTTGTACTTACTATAAGCGGTTGAATAATGTTGTGGAGGAACGGGATGTGACGTCCCTCTAACACAAAAGGAGGATCCTCCGACCAGACAAGGTGATCACGCCTGGCGGGCCGCGGCCCAACGGTTATCCTTGGGATCTTGTAATATATGCTATACCAGCGCGCGAACTTCACTTTCGCGATTCAAGATTGTAGTGACGTAGTTGTATCTAAGTAGTTCGTCGTGCTGTCACTAGATGACGGTACGTATATGTGGTATCGCCAGACTGTAAATCGATATAATGCGGACGTTGATTGTCGTTAGCGGGTATCCCGTTCCACATTGTACCTACATTACACAATATGAAGATATTTACAGACTTTTATTCATACATACATAGGTACATAATACATATACTACTCACGCCTTTTCCCCTCCGGTGTAGGCAGAGACAACACCCGCCATCTGCTTCTGTCCTTATAGAAGTACTTCACGCGCTTCCTCTACTGTCATTAAACCTTTCATGTTGTTGACTTTTATTTAAAGAAAATATCTTTTTTATACATCTATACACAATACTGACGCTTTTCTCCCTCCAGGATAGGCATTGTATAAGGAATCATATCACAATGTAAGTAACCCGCCTAATACTCGTAAGATAATAATTTCATTAAGTTGTAAATAGTGTCATTGTTGAACAACATTTCTCTTAATGTTAATCAAACATGGCTACAACAGTATTGTTTGTTGTTCTCAAAGAAGTTTTGAACAATGAGGCTTCTACTGTGGCTTAACTTAACATATCCCAAGAGCTTTCTCAAGTATAAAGAGAATAATTTGCATAATTCATGAGCTACACAAATGAGTAAATTTTATCTTACAGTACCAAAACAATGATGTTCTAATAGACTTTTAATTATCTTACTGCGGCGAAGTCAAAGTAAATGAGTTAGATGTTTGCTTTCGGTACTCTTGTAACTAACAGAGGGCTGAACCGATTTTGATGAATGATTATCATCAGCATCAGTTTCAATCCAGTTTGGATATTGGGATCTGCTCTTTTACTTTTTATCTTATCTTGGATTTTGTGAGAGCGACTGCTGTCAGATTGCCTAACCCTAAAATTAAGCCTGCGTCAGGGTCACCCTCCTCGATTGCCAGTAGGATTGCAGTTGAGGTTAGTTTTGGTTCTGAAGATTCTGTCAGGGCTCTGTCAGCCCGGGCAGGTAGCTAGTTATAATATACTCTTATACGCACAAAGAAGAAAGTATTAGATCGCTTACTTACATAAGGTTTATAGGTTGGAACCATTTCAAATTGTGATTGTAAGTATTTCGTGTAAGCTGCCGATATGTCCTTTATATCATCAGCTGTGAGAACTCCTTCCGAAGTTAACTTGTCGGCGTAAACATCTGGAATTGATCTGTGGAAATAAACCTGCTTTTAAAATGACAGTCGTGTTAAATTTAATGAATTTCGAAGTCATGGGCAGAAGAAACTCAGGGTGCCTCCGTAGGACAACCTGACTTCGAACCCGTGATAAGACTTCGAAGTGAGCTCGAATAGAAATTGTCCGAATGTGAAACTACCTTATAAAAGAAGATATGATACTGATCTTCTCGATAATTATTCTCTGATCAAAGTTATTTTAGCTACGGTCAGTCAAATATATTATACAACTAGCTGTTGCCCGTGGCTCTGCCCGCACGGATGTCGGTTATCGCGACCAAACATAGCCTATGTTTATTCTCGAGGTCTAATCTACTCCTATACCAAATTTCATCAAATCGGTTCAGCGGTTCAGGCGTGAAAGCGTAACAGATAGACAGACAGACGGAGTTACTTTCGCATTTATAATATTAGTATGGATTCTGTAATGATTTTAAAATTGGCATCATAATTCGACTGAAATATCTTCCGAATGAAGCGAAAGAAATCTTGCTTTCATTCAAAAACAGCTGATCATTAACTATGTCGCGACCATAAAAATGTGCGTACTAACTTTCTGCTGTGTATAAGTTGGTACATCAGTGGGTTGGTGAACGTCGGGTCATCCAGCTCGTTGTGGCCCCATCGTCTGAAGCAGTTGTAGTCAATGAACACGTCCTTCCTGAACTTTCTCTGATATTCGAATGCGATGTTTGTAGCTTTCACTACTAACTGGAAAAAAAATTATTGGTACTTTGCGGTGCCGATGCCGGTACCTTTATACTGGCACCGCCAAGTAGCAAAAACATATTTCAAGTTATCTATCGATCACTTTATTAAGGTGTTTTTAATAGTGACCCCATTCATGAGACTTTACCTTTAGCTTACCATCAGGCGAGGTGAAGTCATATCAACGTGACCGATTTAAAAAAGCCATATCCTACAATTATGCACGGGAGGTCAAATTCGAGAGTTTGTTTATATGTTTAGGTCAATCATCGGAACCACTGAACTTATTGGAAAAAATATTTTACTATCTGATGGAAATGGGCTATTTATATTATGTGTAAATTATGATGACTTGAGTTTAAAAACACTCATAAATATAAACTGAAGTGAAGCGAGGTCGGATTGCTAGTAAGTTTTTTTTTACAATTTCAAGACATCTGCTTGCTTCGGCTTTGTAGAGTATCTTCTCTATCGTACTTACACTGACAGTGTTGCTTATTGAGTACCTAATTAAAAAATATTAAACCTTAAATTCGGATACTGTGTGCTCTGTATAGTGTAATATGTATACATTTTTGGACGGTTTGTTAACTTTTTGAATGGCTTATTCGTTCACGAGAATGGCATAATTTAAAGGGTACTGTATAGAAAAATGAATGGATTGTTTGTTCAGGCCATTGTTTACAGTTCATTGGAAGTTAAGTAATTGTATCTATTGTCTTAAATCAAAGTTATATTTTATATACGTTTATCGCTGTATATCCTAACAGGCCTAATGCTGAAACACACGCTGGATTTTGATGTATTCAACAAAACTATTCATCAAATAGGTATGTAGAGTTAGAGAGTTGTAGAAGAGGAGACTACAAAAGAAGTACAGTCAGAGTTAAATGTGGATGATAATTTTTAGATCAATTACCTACATTAAAAATCTGCATGAAAATTATTAATTAGATTTTTACACAGCATTTTCACTAAAATATTAATTACTTTACTGATAAACTAATAAAATGATCATCTAGGTACTTTTGATGCTATGAACCTTTAGGTACTGTTCTTTATTTCATGTATGTCTCCCTTCGGGTACATAGAAACAACAGACCGCCACCCGTTTCTGTCCTTTTTGGGGTACAACGTACCGAGTCACACGTGATGTCACGTGCGTTTATTCATGCCAAATTCCCGGTACAATCACGACCGAATGTAACTACTATTTATTAGGTACGTAATTACACTATACATTTCTATGTCATTGAACAATTCACCAATTAAAACTTGGAATACGAACGAGATGGTTTGCAAACTCATACAACATTATATGCATGAAGCTATTATAAAGGGATTATGATGGCATTCTATTAATATTTTCGAAGTTCTAGCCAACCCCACCTAATACATCTAACCACCCATTAACAAGGCTCTCATGGGAGGGGTCAACTTCATGTGGGTAAATAAAATTAAAGGACGAAAGCGGGTCCCAGTTACGAAGTGACAGCCTTGGATGTATCCGAGATCATCGCTAAATGTTATTGGATCATGTCTCAAAAAGGATTAATTAAAAGTCTAATCAACTACTACTACAGGAGTATTTGTTCAAGTAACACTTAAAAACGATTACAACCATTCTGATTACTTAGTTAATCTTTCCTAGCTCATTCGCAAGGTAAAGTTTAGATTACGGAATCACGAAAAAAATCCGTCGTCTTTTTATAACTTTTTGTCAAGACTTCTGAGCAGGTCTGTAACGAATGTTTTAGTGAAATATTATTATCAAAATTGGCCGGTAAATGGCTCCACGCCGTACTTCCTTCCTGTTACCCTGTTTTATATTCTTTTCATTACAGTTTATATACAAGAGACAAGTTTCGCAGGTTTATTAGTGCCTCGGAGAGCACGTTAAGCCTTCGGTCCCGGTTGCCATACAAACATCTATGGCAGTCGTTACGGGTAGTTGGAGCCCTCAAAAGTCCAACCAGTCTAACTTGGAACTTCGATATCGCCATTGGTTGTGGAGATCAGATGGCAGTCGCTCCACGAAAAAATATCGAAGTTCAGCCGCATCACAGTTAGACTGGAAAGCCGACCCCAACTGAGTTGGGAAAAGGTTCAGAGAATGATGATGATGATACAAGAGACAAGACAGTATACTACTAAATGAAAAAAAGATATACCAATTTAATTTTAATGTGCACATAATTACGAATAAATGAAGGTTCAGTGAACGGTCAAATAAATGTTTCGGTTCAGTACAAATTGATATCAGGATTCAAAATTAATGAGTCTGAAACCTGAGTAGATTCACCAAGATTAATTGTCGGCTGCGGTATCTAGACGATTCTGTAAACATACTCGTAGTAATAGGCAGTACTGTTATTATTTTAGCGTTCAAAGTCAGAGGGCGCGTCTGATTTGGCAATTCGACTCAGGGACCTGAATCAATAAAATAACGTTTTTAAACCGTGTGATTTCAAATTTTTACTTACTTCTGGGTGATCACCATTTACATGTATCACGGGTGCAGATATCGCCTTGGCTAAATCGGTCACATATCGACACGAGCGCCCGCGCAGGGCTGGTAACGTAAATCCAACCTAAAATTAATTGTACTGCATAAATATTTATAACGCATTTTCACCATATTTTACGATACCGATTTCGATATCACCAGCGAGTAGTTGAAGGTCAGATGGCAGTCGCTTCACGGAAAATATCGAAGTTCAGTCGCTTCGTGGTTAGACTGGATAGCCGACCACAATTAAGTTGGAAGAAGGCTTGTAGGATGATGGGCGTAGGCAGTGAAGAAAGGACTTTTGCACCTTGTGATATATTAGTTTACAGATTGCGTAGGTATGCTGAATACAAGTAATGAAGTAATTATGATGTGTGAGCTAAATTGCACTTTATTGTATAAGTGTGAGGGTTGATTTTTATGTAACAATCTTACTTGGTTATTGACAACAACGTGTAGGGATCCACCGACGTTGAAATGCGGTGCTTGCGACAACATCAGCGTTTCTTGGTTCACACCTTGACCAGTGAAGGCTGCGTCACCGTGTATCTATAAAATATAATAAACTGAATTTTATAGCTCAGAACAGCACATAATTAGTTATGTGGTATGTGTTTTTCGCCCCACTTAAAGGACTCGGGACTGTAGGAGAAAGGAAACATGTACGCTGGTAAAGAATTTGCTTTTCTGTTGTCTTTCATAGACTATAAAGTCGATAGATACGCGTTTGACCACAATCTCACCTGATGGTGAGTGATGTGGTCGACGATAGAGCACGCTTGCCTAGTAGCAACCTATTCACTCCTGACTTAAAAACTCCTATATTGACACTCGTATTTATGTAGCTAAACGCAAACACAATACATACCTACGTAAGTACCCGTATTATAATTTACTTTAGAAAGGTCTCTGAAAATTTTAAATAACCAAAATAAGAGGTGTCTTTCTTCTCCTTGATAATTTTTTCATGGAATTTTTCCCTACCTACCTGTACATTTAGCACTCGGTCGCCCATTTTTGTGCTTCCATCTTTCGAATAATCACCTTCCATTATGCGCAATTGCTTTGATCTAGTCTTTCCCATAGACACGGGATTCGCTGCCTAAAACAAAGTTTTTTTATTTATATTTTCTTTCATGTTCACATTAAAATAAAAGCTATTGATGCCTTATGGGTCCTTAATGCTTTAACTAAATGATGGTATTTTTAATGAACATTATGAGGTTTGGTAAATAAAATTATCCTCTTAGGAATATTTTGATTAGCCTGAAAATATCATTTTGCAGTAGCATATTAAAGAAAATCTTTTCAGCTTGTTATAAAATTTGTAAAGAATGTATACGAGTACATTATTTGTAAGTTATTAATCTCTAATAAATAATAGTAATCTCAACAGTGCTAATTTTTTGTACACGTCTGTATAAATATATGAATAAGTAAACCATAAACTTATTCTCCTCCAGTTTTCAAAGCGGACCCACTTCAACTAAGAAATATGATAAATAATATTAATTATGTCAACTGGATCCGCGAACCAAGTTTGAGTGGACCCAGTTTACTAATTAGTAAAGCAGTTATTTACCTCTAAATGTGATGGATTATTTAATAAAGAAAATCTGACTGTTTTATTGTTTATCGTTATGTCTGCCGATGCACCTGAAAATAAAAGAGAACTTTGTAATTCCAGTCATCTTTAGTATCAGTTGAAGCAGAACTATCCTGTCAGAAATTGTCTTATTAACATTAAAATAAAACTATTATTAACGGATTCTATCGCGATTCATTTGGTCTTATTAACCTCTGACGCATAAAATGCGGGGTGTTTTGTTATACTTATTTGACGTAATTATGTGAAGCGGATAAACTGATTTTGATTTGCTTTTCACTTGAAAGGTGAATTCTTATTGGTTGTCAGTAGATAATTATAAATGAGAAACGCTCACTAAGATGAGTAGAAATATCGCACACTGCATTGGCCTCTTCAGGGAATTCCGGCTTGCCACTGAATTTGCTAAAGATCTTGACTGGAGGGCACTGTAGAAGACCACTCAGGGCGTTCAGTTTGCCACGATGTGCCATTGCTAGGATTACTTGTTCTACGCCCTCTGAAATCAAAAAATAATCAACTGCATAATTGATTCAAATTACTTGCAATTTAATTAATGGCTAAATAAAAAAGATAACAAGGCAAAACCAATGATATTGTGTTGAGTCAAACATGAAAAAACTGCAAGTGGTCAACTGAACTTGTTAGTTGGAAATGTTCATACTAGTTTAAGTACACCTTATTTCTTAGCGTTGACTTAATGGTCATAATCAAGCATCTTACCAGAAGTGGTCAATCTGAACAACGAAGAGAAGAATGTAAGAAGAGATTCAGCGCCTTCGCCACAATACCGTTTCACTGTAGGATATTTGACGCTCAAGAATTTGTCCCAAGCTTGGGAATGGAGTAGATCTTTTACAATCTCTATTTGACGACTTTTGTCGACAGGATCTTGACCGCTCTCTACTCGCTGGGCAAACCATTCTCGTTCAGCTTCTGTCTGTAAACATACAAGATAAAACAGTTTTAAAACGGATGCTAGTGGATGCGACTAACGAAGACGATGATTATTAAATAGCTTCAAATAACGCTCTAGTTAATAATCGATGTAACACAGGTTCTACCATGTGACTCTTCCCGAGAATTCTGCCCTTGGTTGGAACCTCGGAAAAGATCCTAAAGAGAAATGAAGGTATTAGGAGAGATGCCAGAATACCGTGTAATTTTAGCCGGTAAAATGTAGGTAGTGCCAGTGAAAAAGAGAAATTATGATATGCACTGCAACTGCACTACTGCATTACGATATTGTTACTTACTCACCTCCAAATATGAAAATTCATAGGATATAGGTCCACAGTATATCTTCTCCAATTCTTCCACTAGTTTCTGGACAGAATTCTTGCCTTCAAACCCGTATAACAGACCCAAGTCTACGGCATCCGTAGAACGGAGACCGTATCGCCATAAGTTTAATTCTTTAATAGTCCTAAAATTATATTCGTGATTTTAAAGTCTGTTCATTATCATGACATGAAATGGACGTTGGCCGTTGTTTGATAAACTCTAAAACAGCAAGCTGACCAGCTAAATCCACTTGAGAGAGAATTTCACTAATGATAGTAACCGAGATCAATTAGAACTAATCAGCATTATCACGTATTACATTGTATTTGAGTTGAGTTGGATTGGTGAAAGCCAGCGTATGTGTTGCTCATTTGAAATCTATTGACAAAAGTTATGACGGTAATTAGATACGTTGCCTAAACAGATTTTCAGGTAGCTCAGGTAGTAATACATCCAAATCTGATAACTTTCGAACCCTAAAAAAGACCTGTAGTCTTTTCCAAATAAATAAATTTATATTACCTATCTTCATTTCTATAGTCGACATTATCAACCGTAGCTCTAAGGTGTCCATGGGTGCGGTAGGCATCGACCAGCTGCTGCGCTCGGCAGTTCTCGAATCGTTTCGCAAATAGTTCTGCTGGAGGCTCTAAATAGATGATAATAAGAATTTAAATTTCGATAAACTACGATTTTGTTATGATCAGTTAATTTAGTGTTAGTTACAACTATTTTTGAGTAATTAATTATGCTAACTTTTCCTAGTGACATTGGAAAAAGAGGACATCCAGCACCAGAATGTATCAGAGGCTTTCGAATATCTAGGACGTGTCCACTGTATCCAGGTAACTCAGTTGGTCAGAGTATTCCCACTGTAAGCTACTAGTCGTGGGTTCAAGTCCCGGGTTGTTCTCTTTGTCCGACCTAAATCAATATCGATCTGCAAACAGTATATGCGCATTTTGCAGATGTCAATAGGGTCATTATTAAATGCTTGTGCAAGTTCGCAAGGCAGTATGCCTAGACAAATTGGTTCTCCAAAGATATCGGTTTTCTGAACAGAAGTAACCTTTAATTAGTTCTGTTAATCGATGCTCTCCTGTATAATTTTAATCAGGGATCTGAATTTGAACTGATATTGTTGTTCAGCTCATCATAATTATTTCTATGTATAAAACGAATTCTTTACTGTTACACAATTATTTACTGTTATGTGATATTGGTCTAACCTAACAATGCATTCTGTTATCTCTATTTATAAATATTCATTGGTTTGATAAGAGTAGTAGTGACAATATTTGTTTTTCTCCGAACCTCATCTTATTTTTCGGTTTCACTATCTTTATTTGATTGCTTCTACTCTCTTTCAATATCGTTTTTTGCTGTTCTGCCTTTCATTGACTGTTATTGTTTGACTCTTTGGTCACGGTATTTTCTGCCTTCATTTTATTTTTTATATCAAGTATTCAATACAAACATTATTTTATATCTGTACCATTCAATATCATTACCTTTACATTTACCTTTCAAATTTAAATATTTGTTAATATAATATGGTCAAAGGTCAATGACTTAACGTCTTTCATTACTTTTATAAGAGATGTTATAAGCCGAATTTTGCAACATGTACTATCTGATAATATCTATCGATCTTGAATCTAAAGAAGATCATACGCAACACGGTCATATAGTATACCTCTACAGTAGATAACAATAATAAAATACCGGTCTCATTCACTTGTATCGGTCGATGACCGAACACTCCCACTCCCGAATGGTACATCATCCGTCCGCTCGATAGCTCCTTCCATCGCACCAGCCGTCTCGTTACCACTTTAGTATTTAACATTCCACTACACTTAAATAAAACACAATATAACAAATGCAACCAAACCACCAAAATACATTTGGTTTTTAAACTATTGACTCGATTCAAGGTTTTCTATATTTAAACATACGCACGAGTGGATGATATCGCGACTCGTCGCGCACTGGATATGGGTAGCAGTAAGAATTATCATCACAGTTTATTGTTTACTTGTTATTTAATATTTGACGTAAGAATTGTGAGATTTTGTGAAGTCAACGAAATAGATTGTTGTCATCTTAATGACGTAGAAAACATTTATATAGATGCTGATACTGCATTAGTTCTAATGACAGCAGCAACTAACCCAGCATCTTATAAGAAATTATCTATATTAGTGGAGAGAGCATGCAGTAGTTTGGAATAGTTTGGTTCACAAACTCAGAAACGACCGTGAAAACTGTTAGAATAATGATGTTGACTCCCAGTTGCATCTAAAGCTTGCACTTGACCCTGGTGCGTCGTCCGCTTTCCTATTCTTTCTCAAGATTTGGTTTATCATCATCTTTAAGGCGGCAACTGCTGTCTGATCTATTAACCCAGGGAAGGTATCCTACGCCAAAGGCTAACAAGTGAGGTTGACTGGGACCGCCTCATACTCTAGCCTACAAAATCAATAATACTATCTACACAATCTTAGCAAGAAATAACACAAAATTAATAAAAATAGTTAGCTCTGCCATGGAACTAAGTAGCTTGTTTGCATGGATATTAGCAGCTGATAATTTGAGACTCTAGGAAAACTTTTCCAATAGCATTTATTGCCGCCATTTCACAGTCTAGGTGTTTGTAATCTTACCTTTACATACAATAGGTCACTATAATTTTATTAGTAGGTAGTTACTACCTAAGTACCAATAAAATTATAGTGATCTATTCTACTGTAGAATCCAGTACATACAATCACAGGCAAAATCAATTGCTACGGGAACGACCATTGCCTAGAACTTTTGGATCATAACACAGGTAATAGCCGTCTGTTGTTCGTGGTACTTTAGAATATTTTTCGCAGAAACATATTGATAAGATGATATTTGAAAGGCGAGGTACGAGTAATCTGTTTGGGATATGATTTGAGTCCTTTTCCCTGCAAAAAGGCACTGTTACGTACATGCCTGTTTTAGTATAAAAATAGGATACATAGGTATAAGTTTAGTAACACAGGCCTCAACGTTTTTTGGTGTGTCGTTGAAAACAAATAATGATAACTTTAATATGCGCTATAATGATAAGAATATTATCTTATCAGAGACAACATGGCAACCAGCAAAATCATTTGACTTATTTATTCTTCAATGACAATAAAGCTTCATATTGAGATTAACTGTATTGTTATCTGGAAGAGTATGTTCATTGGTGGTAGTTTCCAACTTGGTTACCTAATCATTTCTCAAGGTGAGTATTTCTTGAGATTTAAAGATGCA
Organism: Lithosia quadra; assembly: GCA_963576445.1. Taxonomy (NCBI): domain Eukaryota; kingdom Metazoa; phylum Arthropoda; class Insecta; order Lepidoptera; family Erebidae; genus Lithosia; species Lithosia quadra. Next base: position 3,437,514 of record OY754882.1, read on the forward strand.
AGATGAGTTCAGAACATAATTCCAATCAGTTGTCCTCTTCCTGACGTGAATGCCCAATTGAATTTAACTTAATTTGATTGTTATTTTTTGAATTATAAATAATAAAAAATCATAGTTTCAGTTTTTTTATATTCAGTCCGTCAATAATATTGACTTTACCCCACTGGATGGTAAGAAGCTAGGGTAAAGTTCAGACAAAGGGTAAAGTTAGACAATATCTTATTATAAAATGCATAATGTTTCTGAAAAACCTAGGTAAGACTCTGATGATAATGTCATCATCCCTATAATTAGAAACCTGGTTTGCAGGTGAGGGTCTGAAGATCTTAATGGTTGATGATCCGATAGTCTTATACACCTTGTATGGGACTCGTTAAACCAAATAAGTCCCAATTCCAAGGGTTTACAAGTAGCCACGCCAAGAGTTCCATTATCTACATTCTGACTCCGTCACCATATCAGCTGGATGGTATCAAATTATCGTATAGTCACCCAGATTTTCATACTAGATGTACATTAGAATTTGAAAATCACAATGTACATACAATATGTTTAATTAAAAGTAAACATAAAATGGCTTTCTGTCGTTCGTGTTCATAATTACCACACATTAGGCTGGATACAGTAAAAATTACTTACCTACTAAATTGTACCTACACGTGAACTCAATTATAACTCACGAATGAGATCTAATCTATAATCAATCAATTAGCCTATTGCAGTCCACTGCTGGACGTAGGCCTCTCCCAATGTACCTACGCCATACACCCGATCCCCCGCCTTGCGCATCCAGTCTATCCCAGCTACCCTTTTCAGATCGGTCTAATCTGTAATAATAGGAATAATGTTAGAAGATAATTTATTTTATTTCCATACGTTATAGTTAGGAGGACGAGCACTTGAACGAGAAAAGTATGAGTATTATGTGTTGCAGTTTTCAGGTTCAGTACAGCTATTCTTAAAAAAGTAGTACTTACTGAATAAAAACGACTTGTGCAGTTCTGAGAATAGATATACTTATTTTTCCATGATGTAACATTGTTGTTGAAAAGTATTTCAGTGCGAAAACGTGTCCTAATACCATATTTTTATACTAAATGGATACTATTATATTTCATAGTTTAAATCGTTCACAGTTTTCAATTGAGTGCGTTTTGTGATTTTTTCGGTGTAAAACGTAATGAAATAGGTGTAAAAGGTATCTATATATTATGTCAAAAGTTATATCCTGTTATACCTACCTTTCAAGTTATAATATTCATGAAGATTGAACCTTCTAAAGTAAAACTACTATTACTCACGTCTAAAACCCTTGGAAAGGAAATTGATTTCATATAAGTATTTCATTTCCAAATGAAATTTATTTACAAATCAATAAAATTTGTAGATGTAAAAAATACCAAAGGTTCGTAAAGAGTGTTTCCGCTGTGACAACATTAAGAAAAAAGCAAACAGAATTTGATTAACAGTATTCAATAATAAAAACGGGTCTATTTAACCAATAAATGTATTAAATAAGATAAAATCAAAGTAAAATGAACTCTTAACTTAAAGCCTGTAAGTTGAAAATCGAAAGATGTACCAAGAAAATCGAAGCACACCCTTCTTAATGAAATGGAAGAAGAAAATACAGTACTTGAGTGATTATTGCAGTTTACAAGTAGTCGGCTACGTAATTACTCCAGCTCGTGTGCCCTTATTTCAAAGGTATGTAAATATGTACATGTACTTGGGGAATTGAGGCGAGGGTAGGACAATAAGTATACACTTAGTCTTATTATCGAAATAACTGTTTAGAGTAAAATAACACCATAATTATGTTTTTGACTCCGCCGGGTCTCGTTAGGAGTGGTAGACCCAAGAAGTGCTAGTTTGACGTTGTGGGAGGTGATTTGTATGCTATTGGTATCACTGCCAGGAATGCCTTAGTAGACTGTGCGAAGTGGAGGAAAAAAAACTGGAAGGCGGACTACGATGAGCGAGGTGAAGGCCTTGCTTATGATGACGGTGAAACTTTTTGAGTCGAGTGCGGTGTCCAAAGTGTTCTCAAAGAGACAAATGTATTGCAAATTTGGACATAATCACCGATTACTTTAACCCAAGACAACATACCCTACAAGCCGCTACCTACCTCCTGATTGATGGACAAGACAGTAGGTACTTTGCTGTCAGGATCTAATGGCAGTCGCTCCCGTATGCAATATCATTGAAAGAAGGAGTATGGCTCCAAATTGCCAGTTTTGATTGCAATCGGAATTATCTTGAAGTATTTATGGAATATTTGATTTCAGGATATTCTGGTTATTAACAGTTTTAGCCAGCTGCGGATGTGCTGTAATCGTATTGCGTGGAGCCCTGCAAAATTATACGACAGATGCAGTGTCTTACTCTGTGGAGACAGACTACTTGGAGTTCGACACGCCGTTCCCCGCGCTGACGATATGCGACTCTTGGACAGAGTCTGATAAAAAGACTGTAGAGAAATATTTTAATGTGTGAGTAATAGTCACAATTATAGTTGACCACGTGAATGATTTTCTAAATCCTTCTATAATTCGACATATTTATGCTTTACTGATGCGACTGCCATCGGGGTTGGACCCCGAGAGGCAAGCTTGTGCTAGAGCCTCGTCCATTAATCAGTAGTTGCCGTGCAGAAAAGGTTTGGACCTCAAAAATGTTTGTGGGGCTTAACATTACCTGTAACTACTACCTTTGTGGTGATCCCACTATTATTTGAGCCATCTAGCAATAGCAAATTACTTCGAATCCTTCCACTATCCTTACACTATGCACCACTCTACATAATATCTGTCATATAAAATTTACTTGCCAATTCTTAGAACGGTCATCTCGGAGGCCCTAGTGAATTTTGCTAAAGACGTAAGCTTCTGGAACCCAAAGTTTTGCAAGCAGTGCTTGAGGTGCGAGTTAGGGCGGACATGTCTCGCAGATTTTTCGGACCTGGTCAATTTTATGAGGAAGAAGTGTGCAGAACTATTGGTGAATTGCTCTTGGAACGACGAACCGTTCTCATGCTGTGAAAGGTATCTAAATTTCTATTAACTAGGGAATCCGCTTTAGATGAAATGGTGTTCAGCATCACCACAGTCTCAGTCTCGGTTGCATCCAAAGTTTTGCATCGAGGATTGACTGGATGCGGACGTCGGAGGTAGTCTTTGTATTTTGTTACTTTGTATTTATTCATTCATAAACAACTTTCACACTGTGTTTGAAATCAATTATAAAAATAAACAAGTCACTTAATACGAGTACATTTCAGCACGATGTACAATTAGAATTAGAGAGACTTATGTCCTTTATTTATCTGATGTTTATTTTCCTACTTGTACGTTGTGCAGTTTGCTATGTCATTCAAAATATAATTTTACTCATAAAAATAATATCTACTAATATACCTACTCGTAAATACAGCCTCAAATCTCATTAAACAATATTTACAAAACAACTGACACCTTCAATTTGTTCCAAATCATGGAATAATTAAATAATGGAACGGAAAGTTCTAAATAATTTGATTGTGGTTTACGTTGGGGTACGTAATTTTCGTTCCTCCCTAATAATTGTATGTACTTTGATCTGTTTCGACAAATTATGGCACAGAAATTAAACTTCAAAAGTAATTGTATTATTTGAAAATAACAGAAAAGAACCAATGCATGTATTTCTGCTTCAGCTTTCCAATACTATTTTCGATTTGGTTTCACCTTTAAATTTCCCTAAGATTTCGACCAATTGAGACGGAATACGGCACGTGTTTCGTATTCAACTCACGTGTGACTGAAAATAAGATGTTATACACTGTCAACCGTAAGATTGGCCTCCCAACTTTGACCTTCGAGGCAACGGCTAAAATTATGGTAAGTGAGATTTAATAATGTATGAATGAGGATGAAATGTGTTGAAACCCGTGGCTGAAATTTGAGACCAATCTTCTGTACGGCATGTAATATTTTACTTCTGCTAAAATACTGCACAGCTTCTGATGAACGAAAATTCCAGGCTGACCCTGTCTCTTCACGTGGGTGTTGTTAAGAAAAATTTAGTAGCGCTATATTCTATAATAATTATGAAGCCAATGATAAAGTTCCACTGGTTTCTGCAATCCTTGTGAGGAACAAATCTGGGTGAACCGCCAAAAGGTTCAAGTATCTTCGAAATAATTATGAAGATACCCAAGTTATAAGATAACAATATGCTAAAATGTAATCTAAAGAATTGAGTTTGTTTTCAGTTACGAGTACATTCGTCAGGTGAGATGCTGAGTGTAGCTTCCGATAAAGTGATGACTCGATGCGATACATTGCCACTCGTTAGTGATTTGGATCTGTTATTGTCGGTAAATAATAACGATTAAGGAGTTTTATTATTTTGTTATTCTATTTTACAAAAGTGCTCGATTTCATAAAAGTACGCGACTGTGCCAAAATGTCTGTTGCTATGCTACCATCAGTGGAGTACAATATGATAGTCAGTAGCAAGGGATCTACTCTAAAAACTGCAATGAAGGAAAGGTGAACCTCACGCCGTTCTCGGATCCAATTTTAATTAGCGACTGAATGTAGTTAAAATCCTACAGCAGTTGTACAAGACAAGCACCTGCTTCAGTTGGAAATTAAGGAATGAAGATTGTGCCTTCTTCTCCTCTGGAAGTTGACCGGCTGAAGACGAGAACATATTCCTGGCATAAGTGAAAAACTCGTAGATAATAGAAGGGATTAGGAGGGATAACTGATTTCTAAAATAGTTCCAAATATAAATGTGTAATATTTCACAGGCGGAAGAAATCGTTAGTGATGTTTCTGTACAACGCCTGGCTCTTTCAAGCCGCGACTGTTTATTCGAACACGAGCGTCCTGCGTTTGCGCACCTCTGGCCATTCAAAATATATTCTTCCGGAGCGTGCCATTTGTACTGTAGAGCAATCGCGCAGGCTGAAGCTTGCAACTGTACTCATCATTTTATGCCTCAGATAGGTAAGTGCACAATTACATTTTTGAGTTGTTTCATGATGACTTTAACCTCGCCCCGTGTTACCGACAGAAACACAATTTGCTCGAAAAAATGTGTTTCTGTTGCGGATATAACGTTCTTTAAAAACCATAAATACTTATTTCCAAAAATTTGGTAATGATTTATATTAATATTGTTGCATTATTTCGCAGGCAACTACCCAAAATGTGGCATAGATGGTTTGATTTGTTTCCAAGAAAAAAGTAAGTATCTAAAGTTTTTTCAAGTTTTCAAGTTTTTTTTATAATAGTTCTTTGTGGCAGAGAAATAAATCAAAACTATAGCTACCTATCTATCTATCAACTTTTATTTTCGTGCGGAAATCCCCCGAATACACCCCCGTCGCCAGCAGTTATGTCGGAATCGAACCGACTAAAACCACACGCCGTCTCTGGCCTTCCAGTGCTTTCCTGTATATGAAATGTTAAGTTAGCGTGCGTTTGAACAGTTAGATAAAGAAAAAACCAGTGCCTTTATTCCAATAAATTTGTTCATCTTTTCGAAGAAAAAGTACACCTCTTGAATGCCTACCCTCAAAAATGCTGGATGAGTAATATGTGAGAAGTACGAGAATTGCTCGGGCACTGGTAATATACTACAAGTAAATGAAATACGTTACTCGACTACATTCCAATAAGGGCTGACATGTTCTGTCGTCGAAAGAAGAAAAGGGACGCTTCTGACAATTTTCGCAATATTGAACTGAATATATTTTCGTATTGTTAAAAAATGAATGGTTCTTTTGTAGTGAATTGTAGATTGCCTCAATGGCACAGTGGCAGTGAGTGGTATTACTGTATTTACATGAGGACCGTGGTTCCATTCCCGGGTTGAATAAAGATTTACTGTGTAGGTATGTCTCAATTGTAGTACAAAGGCCTTGTGGGTAGCAGGAATTAAGCTTCTATTAACAGCAATAGGCTTGTCCAATATTATACGGGAAATGCATGATGAAATATTATTTTTTTAGTGCGGAAATCCCTACGGATACCATCATTGGGAATATATTGGTATAAGCTATAGGTTTTTTTTTTTTTTTAATTTATTTATTTACAAAATATAATACATGCATCGTAAACATGGTCAAAACCTTAAACCACAGTGGGTTTGTCTGGTAAGAATGTATTCTGAGCTCCGGCTTTAGATGCATCCGTGATTTGTGCTTGGATGAAAATAAGTACGTACCTATATAAAATTATAAAAATCGAGTGACCATTTCTCACAATGGGATGGTTTTTATATGAAGAAACGATGAACATAATTTTCATCGCTATTTTACTGTTATTTAATTAATAATCTAGTTAAATTAGCATAGGAAAGTACTTATCCATTGAGTAGATCCCCTTCACATCGTTAAAAAAGATCAAAAAATAATTGTAATTAAAGTAAAAGTTAGTACGTAATAAAAGGCACATCTGGTAGAATTTTCAATTGGCCTCTGAGTTTCCTTCTATTGTTGACTGATATTACTTAAAAGGATTTCCTTAATATTTGTTTAGCTACGCCATTATTCTTTACGACCGTAGTATTAATATTCTCAGTATTCCGCTGTAACTACCCACATCTGCGAATATAATGTACATAAACCCACATTGTTATTATATTGCTAAGAAGTTTGTGTATTTGAGCATAAAAACTTGAGAACAATCAGTCCTATTTGTAAATTTCTTCTAGCCCGTTTATATATAGGTTGGTATATACATAGGTAGGTACATTATATAATATGTTGCCGTCAAAACTCTTAACCTGACAAAAGTACTTTTAACTGATGCAGTCAAAACTCTTAACCAGTCAAAAGTACTTATAACTAGCAAAATCAGTCAAAAGTACTTTTAACCGTAAGCTTTCGACAATATTACAATACAATATTACTACTTTTGGTTGGTCAAAAGTTGTTTTTAACACCCCGACTCACGACTCGTATAAATTAGGTTAGAACAACCTCCGTTGGATTGCGTTCAGTATTCAGCAGGTGCATAGCCGGGCTTAAGGTGATGGTTGTCGCAGCACTTGTGGGACCAGTGGGTATTAGCGTAGTCTAAACCAATATCTGTGCTTTGTCACGCAGTGCTGTGACGACAAACACGTCTTCGTTCATGAGGCCGTCAAGTTGAGGGCCACCATTATGTCACTGTCGGTATATATAATATGTAATGGGGACCCTCTTCCTGAGACTTTACCCTTAGCTTACCATCAGGCGAGGTGAAGTCATATTGACGTGACCGATATTAGAAAAACCGCTAGGTTCGCGATGGTATTGATTGTACCGTATATGGATAATACATAAGTCCTGCACATGATGTTGCTTTGTTTCAGATTTGGGTGTCGAAAGTTGCGATTGCCCGATGTCTTGCAATGAAGTGTTGTATGAAGTCGTACATGTAACTTGTCCGTAAGTAACTTAAGTTTAACTTGCTTTTGCTTAATTTCATCAACCACCACGAATTCACCAACTTTTTTTTGAGGTGCAGGAATGCGCGTACCCCGTCTTTTCTCGAACCTTACCTAACTCGAACTGAGTTAGGTCAAGTTACCTACTCCTAGCTAACTACCTCGTTTCACGAAACCAACTCGTTTATAGCTGACGGAGTACCATGGTAATAATAATAATAGCAACCCATTTATGTCCCACTGCTGGGCACGGGTCTCCTCTCCTCTAATGAGAGAGCTGAGAGAGAATTTAGGCCTTAATCCACACACGCTGGCCTAATGCGGGTTGGTGGATCGGACATGTCCTTAGAATTTCTTCTAGGATATGTGGGTTTCCTCACGATGTTTTCCTTTACCGTCAGCAGATGATAAATTATGTGATTAGCACAATAAATTCTACAAAGTGAAATTCACATTGGTGCTGTCCGGCCGGATTCGAACTCGATACCTCTGAGTAGAGGCCGCGTCCTTATCCATTCAGCTACCTAGTACCCATTCAGTACCATGGTAATAAACATTAAAAGAAATACAAACGAATATATACAATCGCTTTTTAGCAGTTGGTTGAAAATCATTCTCGTTTTTTCCAGTCGATATAACAGCAAAGTGTTAGATGAAGGAACACGAGGCCGAGTACGTTTGGGACACCTACCAACACTGAGGATTCGACGTCAAGCCATCAGAGAACTGCTAGGCCTTGTGGGTAAATATCCATGTGAAATAAGCGGGGTGTGAAAAAGCATTTGATGAGGCCGTCACTGTAGCACTATAGGTGTATGTGGTGGTGACCCCAGTCCTGAGAATTTGCCTTTAGCTTACAATCAGGCGAGGTAAAGTCTTTTTGACGTGTCCTATAAAAAAAATGGACGAGAAAATCCGGTCAACGCTGTGAATACGATATTAGTAGTCCGTTAGTGAACCAATGATGCTAGTTTGAGTCCGTTAATAGTTTTCAGTGTCTATGATTGGTTGATTGGCCGCGCCGCCGTAGTCGCACCCCGCGCTTACTGCTAATGAAATCGAAAAACTTTTTCCTTTTTTTATACCACTTAGGTGGTAGACAAGCACACGGCCCACCTGATGGGAAGCGGTCACCGTGGCCCATGGACGTGTGCAACACCAAGGGCGTTACCCACGCGCTGCCGACCCTAAAGGGAAAGGGCGGGGGTAGGAAAGGGTGGGGAAGCCGTTGCAGGGAAATCGCTTTTAACAATGTTTTTTTATTCCAGTGGACGTGGGAGGCGTTATTGGTGTTTTTTTCGGCGCATCTCTACTCAGCTTCATAGAAATATTTTACTTGCTGTTCCTGAGAAAATATCGTTAGCTTCGTAGGCAAATCAGATTAATGTTAATTTAACTTGGTAGTTTAAACACTTAGTAAAAATAAAGATCTTGTGTGAATAGTAGTTTAATTAATTCCACTAATTAATCAATCTTAAATAGGTACGTATTCTGTGTAAATCTTTAACCCTACATGTTAATTACCAACTGACACCCAGTCCTAAAAGCAAGCAATTTGACTTAACTTAGAAGGGTATAACAAGAATATCTATTGTCTATTAGTGATACACTTTTCTTGTCTAGTGTGAGAGGGGTTGGGTTCTCGCTAACGAAATTCAGAAAGTGTTACAAAAATTTCATAAATTTGCCGCTGGACGGTTTGATCCGATCATTCTATGAATCATAGCTAAATCACATGTGATACAATACTTACAAGATATTGGTATACGGTTAATCGCATAGGCTTGCCTGCAAAAACAGTTCACGAAATAGCCTAAAAAAATAGTCATGACACCTCTTTTTACATGTATAATATCATTGCATGACACTCTTTGATAGGCAAGATCATAGGTGTATTAATAGACGAAGAGTATTAAAAGAAGAAGTACAAAGAGGATAAAAAATATATCCCATCGTTATCAGATGGGTGTAGATTCACCGACTCTTCTACTATAACACCCTGCCTACTAATCAAAAAAATTGTAGATACAACTGACCTCTTTAGTGAAATACCATTAACGATTGTTACTTTTATAAAACTTCTGTTTTTTTGTTTATCATCTGTATTTTTCAATTTTGACTTTTCTCAGTGTAACTGGGTACCGTGGGGTAATCTTTTCAATTTAAAAATTTTACAAGTAATATTATTTTTTTTATTTTTAAAATGATCGCCAAATTATCTATCTGTTTACTTCTACCATTCATGGTGTGGGGTGATGTAACAATGGATGCTTTTGATGACGCTATTGATCAATATGGTTGGTATAAGATTTTGTTGATGCCTCAGACCAATGATATAAAATCATTGCCTCAGACCAATAAAAATTGGTCTGAGGTTGATACATCTCTTTTCTGTTTCCTATGCATGGTGTGATAAGAATGTGCAAGATCTTTATTAAACTTAATTTAATCATTTTTGGTTTTTGATATCTATGCTTTTTAATTATCATGATTATTTCGCAATCTTTGCAGATATTCCTCCCATTTGGAAGGCTAATACTACAGAAGGTATGTAAATTTTAGCATTTTAATATAACCGTAGAAAGAGAAGTTTGGTTACACTGTATGCCTGTGCATTAGATCCCGGTTTGGGAAAGGGGTTTGGTTGACTTGTGAGGGAAATGCTCTATGGGCTACCTTACACCCTGGCATCAGAAGGACCTAGACGGCGTGCGGTTTTAGTCGTTAAGTAAGAGTCAGACATAACCTGCCCCGCTGGCCGCGGGGTGGGTATCCATGAGGATTTTCGCACGGAAAAAAGGGGTTGGGTTGGTTAGCGGAGTTCTCGGTTGGTTGGGTACCTAGTTTTGTTAGCTCATAGGTACCAAAAAACATGTTATCATGGTCTTTGCTTATATTATCTTACGTATATCATCCGTACAGTAAATATTGTGTGAGACAATTTCTTTGAAATCTGCTTTTCTTTACGATTTGGGAGGTCAGACGGCAGTTACTGGATCAAATGGCACATCCAAAAAATCAGAGGATTAAGCGGATTCCGCAAAAACCTCGGATGCAATCGGGAATAACGCTAAGATGATCACGTTTTTGAGGCACTTTCGCATGATTACATACACGTGTTAGGTATTGTAATGTTTACTGAGAATAACTTGACTGCCTGGCCATACTGGGATCCCTTGCACAGTTCATACAATCGTCACCGCTTCGCCGAGGCCGACATGATAAAGACTCATTGCATTGTGTACGTATTCGCAGCTGCTGGTAGTAAAACAATGGAAGTGGATACCTGGGAGATATATAGACGAGGTACGTAGATATGTCTGCACTAATTGTTCGTTAAGATACTGACAAACCAATTATTTTATATCATCGTAAAGGAACTTAACGATTTATCGGTATCTCCATTTTGCTGACCATCCCAAATGTACAGACTACCGTTTGACGCAAGAATCGTTACTGCAACCGATGTTTGTTGCTATCTCAGCTTTCGATTTCGGTAGCAAAGTCGTAGCGATAAATGTCGAAACTGCGGCTCCAGGCCTTTACAGCTCACAGGCGATATCGAAGTTCTGTAGATAGACCAGTTGTCAAACTTTTAAGAGCTCCATCTACCCGTAAAGACTGCCATAGATGTACGTGCTCTCCGAGGCACGGGTCTCGAGGGTGCGGGCCGGAACCTCCACGTGGTGCACCCGGGCAACGGAGGCGAGCAGCGCCTCCCACTCGCCACGGGAGACTGCGGCCAATGGCCGACGGGGGTGGTATCCATGGGGATTTCCGCACGATAAAAAAGGCACGGATCTTGATAACTAATATTTTTCATTTTCTGAACCTTTTCCCAACTCAGTTGGGGTCGGCTTTCCAGTCTAAATGTGATGCGGCTGAACTTCGATATTTTCCGTGGAGCGACTGCCATCTGACCTCCACAACCAATGGCGATATCGAAGTTCCAAGTTAGACTGGTTGGACTTTTGAGGGCTCCAACTACCCGTAACGACTGCCATAGATGTTTTATGGCAACCGGGACCGACGGCTTAATGTGCTCTCCGAGGCACTAATAAACCTGCGATAAATACACACATAACTTCGAAAAGCATCGAAAAGTCATTGATGTGTGCCATAGTGAACTAATATTTTCATGAACTATTATTGATAACTAATATTTTTATTATAGTTTAATCACCAGTTTATGTTTGTAGGATATGGATCGCAAAGGTTTTGCAATAAAACACTATGCTCCAGTCCATGTCCCGGCGCTGCTCCTCCTCCTGTGTGTCCCAGTGTACTGCCCCTATGCCACAGCGGCTGTGCATGCTCCCACAACTGTGACGCAGGAGTCGTAATCTGTTTCATGACAACTGATTGCTTAGACACGCGCCGAAAACATTTCTTTTTAGCGAAACGAAGGAAAACCACACGTTCGATGTCATAGTTTTTCTAGCTGAAAGTAAAATACTATTTTTTTGTTTATTATACTTACCTACCTAAACATAAACTGGCGAAATGTGGGTGCTAGCACCTCTGCCTACCCCTTCGGGGATATAGGCGTGAGTTTATGTTTATATGTATGTTTATACTTACAAACTAATTACAGTTAAATTTCTCTTCGTGTTATATAATATGTAAACAATTTTATTTGTTTATTAAACCACTTGCCCTATATATTACAATCTTTGATTTATCTTGCTATATTGTTTGTTAGTTTATTGGAGAAGGTAAAAGTTTACAAGCTGAATGTTCTATTCTTGTTCCGGACGAAAAAGTGCGATGGAATTGTAGTGTGTATGACTTTGAGTTTGACTTGATTGGTCGCCTTCTGTATCTGAAGGGTTCTCGAGCAGGCGACATTCCACTTCTACACAAATAGCACGATGACGTGTCTATTCTGCCACGGTACCTACGTGACACAAGCATATATATATCATACTAGCTGTTGCCCGCGGCTCCGCCCGCGTGGATGTCGAAATCCGTTTCAAAAACTATCATATCTCTCAAGTTGGATTGAACTGCACACGGTGTGCGAATTTTATTATAATCGGTTAAGTGGTTTAGGAGTCCATTGAGGACAAACATTGTGACACGAGATTTATATATATTAAGACTAGCTGTTGCCCGCGGCTCCGCCCGCGTGGATGTCGAAATCCGTTTCAAAGACTATCCTATCTCTCAAGTTGGATCGAACTGCACACGGTGTGCGAATTTTATTATAATCGGTTAAGTCGTTTAGGAGTCCATTGAGGACAAACATTGTGACACGAGATTTATATATATTAAGATAAGATATCAACGCTGACAATATTTGATCATTCAACAGGCAAATTAGAACCACGAAGTTATAGACTAGGCGGGACTCATATCTTTGCAAGTACTTACATAGTTGAAAGATATTTTTCTACTGTTTTCGGTACTACGAGTACCTACATGACTTCAGTAGGTATAATATTACGCAGATCACTTTTTTCACCAGAGCTATTGCGCGGAACTGAAAGTAGGCTATGTTACGGCTTATAATATTATCTATTTGACAGTGAAAGTTCCATAAAAATCGGTCCAGCCGTTATAGAGGGGATTACTTTTTCAAACAGACAGACAAAAATTACAATTTTTGCATTGATTTAAAGCCTGTTATTATAATATCACTTCAATTTTATTTATCTAGAGTTCAATTATATTTAAATGAAGACAAAAATATGCCTCTGCTATCCCTCACGGATAGTAAGAGTAATATTATGTCATTTATATTCCTGTAAATTCCTTCGCTAAAAAAAAATTATATTACTTCTTGCTTAACATGACATTAACAGTTGTCCAGGGCCTCCCTTTTCACATTAAAGTCATTAATCTGGGCCATTTCTCTTAAAAACATGCGAGGTACGCGTCCGGGTCATGATATACCGTTGTTTGCATAAATACCTACCCAAGTCACAAAGTTAGCTAATCTAATTTATGATTTAGAGTGCGGGGCAGCGGTCCAACTGCTCTGTCCAACTAGTTGGACCATGGGTCTAGGGACAGTTGTCCAACTTTAAAAATAGTTGAACCACAGCACCTTCTGACAGTTCCGTGGTCCAACTATTTTTAAAGTTGGACAACTGCCCATAGTAAAGACCCATGGTCCAACTAGTTTGACAGAGCAGTTGGACCACTGCCCCGCACTCATGATTTAGTACCTACCTAATCGTTTAATTCTTATTACTTTTTATATATATAAAGGTTAGTATGACTTCACCTGGCCTGATGGCAAGCTAAAGATTAAAGGGCTAAAGTCTTAGAAATTGGGGTGTAGACACCAATAATGCCCTCAGCTTGACAGTCTAGTCAAATAATGTATCACTGCTTCTCACGGCTGCTTCTTCTAGCTTCTATTACAACTCAAAGCTTATATAAAAGCTAGTAAAAATAATCCCTGTCTTGTCTCTTATAATTTTCTTCCATTTTTCTCTTCTAATATTCAAACTCAAAATTCAATACTTCGATAATAAGAACAGAGGGACAGAATAAAAGAAGATATAAGAAAAAAATCTTTATTATTCGATTATTCGGTTTTGTGTTGTCTGTCTGAGTCCATGAGACAATGGTTCAATTAAAGTTCAGACTAATGTTGCTATGCAGGTATATTTTGATAGTTGGCCAGAGTTCTTAATATCTCTCTCTCTCTCTCATACGTTGTGTTGCTAGTTGTTTAATTCTGCCTGAAATTTTGAAAAATATTTTATGTTCAAAAAGTTTTATTTTTACGTTATTTTACATATAGATATCACTACATAGTATAAAACAAAGTCGCCTTTTCTGTCCGTATATCCCTATGTGCGCTTAAATCTTTAAAACTACGCAACGGATTTTGATGCGGTTTTTTCCAATAGATAGAGTGATTCAAGAGGAAGGTTTATATGTATAATACATGCATCATATACTAAGGCTAATTTAGTATCAGCATTGCACCCGTGCGAAGCCGGGGCGGGTCGCTAGTAGTAAATAAAAAGGACCCTACCAACTTTCGGGGCTAAAACCAACCTCACATGCACCTGCTAGTTCATCTCTCCCTAATGTAACTACTATCATTGGTCTACTTTGGGACAGGGCCGGATTTACCCCGGGTACAATGGGTGCAATGCAACCGGGTGCAAGTTCTTAGGTGACGTAAGCCAAGCGCTCAAGCGCTTTTCACCTGATATATCATGATGTGTATCAAGCAGTTTTGAACACTACTAATCGTTAGAGGAAAGTTTCTTCTGTACCGAGATACTGGTGAGGTTAGCTTGGGTCTCAAAGAGGGTAGGGTAGAAAATACCCAATGCGAAGTATTTTTGACGGTTAAGGTTTTAGGCAAAGTTAGTTCAGTGAGGTGAAAGCCTACACATTATTGCTCAGTGTCCCCGGGTCGAGCCGGGATGAGGTACAGTTTTTCCTGCTTGGTAAAAGAAATGAAATAAAACGTATCTTCTGCTCACCAACATCTTTGAGGCCATTATAGAAAACTTTAGACCCACATTAAAGGAAAAAAATACTTACTTCTATTTTTGCCTTCTAGTAGACGCTTACGCTTCTTGTGAATTCAATTGCAACCGGTATTATCTGTAATGAAGAAAATGATTAAATATTAGTTTATTTTACTAGTTGTTGTTTAGTCTGATATAAATTAAAATATTTTCCTGTTCTCGTCCTCTTAAATTTGCCGTAGTTTTCCCAGAATTCGTTCCTCATTGGCACCGCTATCAAATGGTGTAATAATATAGGGTGTTTTTTTTTTCAACGTCAATGGGTTCGATTTGTGGCTAGGTGTATTGTTTTTTCATCAAAATCGGCCCCGAGGTTCTGTTGAACATATTTCGCTATTGCTCATAGTTTCGAATTTGGCCATCCACGCCCAGGTGAAAAAAACACAAAAAATAGTTATAGGTGGAACTAAATCAATAAATAAATGACATTCTTACATCTTTCATATTATTTTTCATTACTTCGAAGACTTGTCCTCGCGTAGCACTTGCCAGCTGAGAGTATACTTGATAACCATCTGCCAGCTTAGTGTCACAGTACCCAGTAAGTATGAAATAAATCTGCAAAGATGTTGGGGTTTGGAAAAAGTTTAAAAGTTAAATTTACTTCACGAAGATTTAAAATATGTTGAATCTCAAATCTTTATTTTTTAACTATTTGATAGCAGTTTGATTGATGTGTTGGTTGGTTTATAGGAGGTTTAATTGAAGTATGACAAAGGGTATGAATAAAAACTTTTTTATAAAAGAATCTTAGTAAATAAAAAGGGGTCTTAGTCCTGTATCTCAATTCTCTCACCTCTACATTGACTCCTGACTAATTCTTAAATTTAACACGACTTACCAGCAAAATACCTAAATAATGTTCCTGTACTGTTGCTTTAAGAATCCTCAAGGACACAACGGCGGAGAGGATCCGCCTGTGATCACGGCATTATTCATTCCATATCATTAAAAACATGTCAAAACTAGATTCTTGCATTGAATATTCTTAAAGTATAAGTTTACGAAAGTCAAATATTGGAAGTCAAATCCTGACTTCTTAAAAAAAATTAACTTAATCGATAAGTACTTATATTTGAAACTTTTTGACTATGTAATATCCGGATAACAATTTATTGAATGCCATGAAACTGAGATAGTACTGGAGTCAGGACTTGGATAAGAGGCACTCTTCAACTATTATCTACTAGTAAACTCCTAAAAGATTACTTTATTAGGTAAGTTTCTTTCAACAAGTTGGTATATACCCACTATTAACAGTATATTTGATAAAACGCTTATTACGAAACAGTTAGTAACAAACTTTTATCAGTTATCTACTTGCCTAATTGGATTTATTATATTTCCAACTCCTCCAATTTTGTTCTGATTAATTACGTTGCGGGTTCTAACATAGTTAATTTTTCTGCTATTGATTCTAGTGAAGACCAGATACAGAGGTGGATGTTTAGGAAGGCTTATTATACACATAAAAAAAGTTACATACTCGGCTTTTTTTTGTCTTTGCAAGGTTTTTGATTTCATCCAGCATCACGTAGTCGGAGGCCGAAGCATCAGTGAAAACATAAATGAAAGAATTTGGCAGACTGTTTTCAATGGCTAATTTGATGCCCGCCAAAGCAGGTTCCGGGCAGTCTCCACCATAACTTGCGATCACCTCTCCCAGAGTAGTTTTGAAAGTGTTGCGATCTGAGGTGACGGTGCGCAATTGAGCATCTGAAATTATACAACGCTTTAAACGGTACCTTGTTTAGGATATTAGATGTTTAATTTATTGGTTTAGGTATGAGCTGTCCCGGCAAACTTCGGCCCACCTTAGAATCAAGTTATATAGGCTACTTTATCGGCTGACTTACACGGGGACACCTTGGTTGCCGTTCCCGTGATTTAGTGATTAAAGCCGGTTCGAACCTGTCAAAACTATCCCCACTGGTTGCGTACGCGTGGAGATTTCCACCGAGTCTGTGTTCCCGGAAAGTTATGACTTTTTTTATCGTGCGGAAATCCCCACGAATACCTACAATCCCCGTCGACAACGGGGGTGGTTTAAACTTTCGCGTTCCATAATATAGGTACTAAAATGTTAAAGGGAATTAACGCGCTCATGGTTTATATTACTGCTAGGTAAACGGGCTCCGTCTTCACTTGCCAACAGGGTAGATGTGGTCAAACACGGGTCCAAAAAAAGTTAATTAAGAATTAAAGAAATAAAGAATAAGAATAAAGAAGATCTTCTTCCTTACCTGGATCATTGAAGGTGACCAAAACAAAGTTTTCAATTTTTGAACTGTTTGCTGTGTCTAAAATAGCATCGATAGTGTCTTTCACCGCTTCTATTTCATTATACATTGAGGCAGTATCATCAATCACTAATGTTAAACTGCCGTGTCTTTTGTTTTGTGTCTGTTTGCCGTCTCTTGTCCAAAAACTGAATATATTCCTAATATTAGGAATAAATAAAACTTTATAGAAAACATTTTGAGTACTGTTATTACGTCTTAATTATGAATAATAACTGTAACTATATTACGTATATTTGGTATTTATATCGGTGAAGTGCCTGTCGCGCATAGTGGGGTAAGTTATTATTATCAACTTAGACCTGATTTCGGTGGCATCCGGGGCTTCCACCCTAAGATAAAGTCGGACCCTGGTCTCCAAAGATTACTGTCCGTTTTCCTCCTTTTTATATCCGAGAAGAAAGTTTGCGGTAGAGCCTTGTCCGTTGATTGCTGTATCGATTCGAATGTGTCGTTATTTTTCTCGGAAATAATTTGACCAATTCCGACGTAGGTTTTTTTACAGAAACCGCATCTGCACAGGCAGAACCATTTAATCATTTATTATTTTTATGCATAACTATGACTATTTGCACTGATCCAAATGTTTCTATGTGTAATATTTAATTGTATTCAAATATTAAAACAAAATATAGTTATCCGCATAAACTACAAACTATATTACCTAGTTTGCTCTATATAACGTTATGTAGAATGTCGTAGAATATTATTATTTTAATCAAACTATTATATCACTTACATACAAACAGATTGCACTTTAATTAAAATATTAAATCAATATGAAGTTCTCGTTACACCAATCTACGTGTAGTCCAAGCTACATAACTATACACGAGAGGGGTATGGCATTCAAGAGAATATAGTTACTATGTAAAAGGTATGCTGGAGTGAACTGTGCACGTAGAACGAATGAATACTGAGCTAATGACATACCAAGTTTATAGGGAAAATGTAATTGGATTTGGCAATTGGGGTCGACCCTGCAGACCTTACACCGATCAATTTAGTGACGTTATGAAAAAATAATATATTCCTGGTGTTAATTACCCAGTGATTTTGTTAACTGTTTCGGATGTACCTACGTTGTTCGGTATGTCTACAAGTTTTGATATTTTTTGTTGTGTTATGGAGGAGTATGGAGGCCACGGGACCCAAGTCAACCTCATATTTGCTGATATTAAAAAAGGTGGCTCTGACGTAGAGTTTTCTTTCGTTATTGGGGGGTCATACGGGAGTCGCTGCAATGCCACAGAAAAGATTTTAAATATTAGCAGTTACAGCATTATTTTTGGAGAGCGTAATACATGACCTTTTGATCAAAGAGTTAAGGATTATTTAATGTTTTAGAATTGATAAGTTTGAAAATTCCTTGATAGTGTTTACCTACTCTCTCGGTAACAAATAATGAAAACAATATCTATTTTTTATCGTTGTCTGTTTATTTGCTAACTTTTTATAGTCCAAACATATGTGGATATGGATACGGGTCAATTAGGATGGGGTCAGCTATCACAAGTATCAAGTAGTTCAAGGAGGTAGGAGACAACGGTATCTCCCGTCCGGAATGAGCTGTCCGACCTTCGCCCTACAGAACACCGCTGCAATAATAACCATCGTGTTACTGTACCCCCTCCCCCCACCCCTTCCTAGCCTCCCCGCCCCTTCCCAGCCCTCCCCCTTCCCTTCAGGGTAGGCAGCGCTTATGTGACACCCTTAGTGTTGCACACGTTCATAGGCCACGGTGACCGCTTCCCATCAGGTGGGCTGTGTGCTTGTCTGCCACCTACGTAGTATAAAAAAAGTATAATAACGTTTGCTCAAAAGTTCAATATTACAAGAAAACATCGTTATGTAGGAATGTACCTACCTACTATCTTAGATTTAGGCATTATTACGAAAAATGTATATAATAATAATATTAATTCATCCTAAATAAATATAGGATTTTACATTGACATGGTCATTTAAATAAACACCATATGACGTTAACTATCATGGCAGCGCGTGTGTGAAACCATTGCACACGTTCATAGGCCACGGTGACCGCTTCCCATCAGGTGGGCTGTGTGCTTGTCTGCCACCTACGTAGTATATAAAAAAAAATTTAGTTGAACCGAAAGAATTTACATTGCTGCTAATGTGGCAAACATGTAGATAGATACGGCTTACAAAATTGAGTTTTTAAAAGTAGGAGAACATAATTATTGTGAATATTTCCAAAGTTTGTTACTATTACTATGTTACTATCAAATAACAAAACAAGAATAATACTCGCTCTAAGTAAAGGTGACAAGGTTAGGATTACGCCTGATAAAGAATCGGCGATTAGACTACGGTGATTAGTTAGTTTTTTTTCATGGTATTTCCTCTATTTTTTTTTCGTGCGTAAATCCCCACGGATATCACCTCCGCCGGCCGTCAGGGGTGATTATATCGCTGGGGTGCGAGAGAAATGCTCTATGGGCCACCTTACACGCTGGCGTTAGAAGACCCCAGACGGTGACGTGCGGTTTTAGTCGGTAAGAGTCCGACATAAGCTGCCCCGCTGGCCGCGGGGTGGGTATCCATGAGGATTTCCGCACGGAAAAAAGTGGTGATTATGTTGGATCCGAACCTTTCAATCAATACTCAAGGAGCAATGCCATACCCTTGCTGACCCCGGATCATCTACGGCTTTTAAAATCGAAATCTAACATAAAGTAATTTTTTTTAATTGCGCTCGTACGCCCTTGGTAATTCTGAAAAATGTTACATAAGTAATGTTATCTTTATGTTTTGTTTACTAATGAATAATAGTTGAGTCATAAAATATGCCAGAATTAGCGGATTCTTGGCTGCAACTGGTTGAAATAAGCGGAAAAAATCAAGGATGTTTATTGAATCATAGGAATTTACAAAAATAACTCAACGAAAATACCGATAACGAATATTATAATAGAATGTGCGATTCTTGCTATAACAATGCGGTAATCGATCTAGTTACATTTTTAAGGGAAAGTATGTATAACATAAAATTATTTATTGATGTAGAAAAATAATGTTTTTGTAGAAACTATATTTTTTCTATTGTTTGCTCAACGTGCCATTAACAACCCTCTGTCCCCTTCTTACATTAAATTCGCCTTTCTGGTCCATTTCCCTTGAAAACATAAGTTACGAGGAATGCGTCTGAGTCGTGATTTACTGTTGTTTTCGTTATCTACGTTGTTATAATCTAGATCATGAGACCAAGTTCTTAGAGTCATTTTGTTACGCTATGTACTTATAAAAAACCATGGTTTTTGTTGTAAGTATCGCGTATACATTAATACGTATGATTATTTATTTGTTTGTCATATATTTATTTGTTATTTTATATTTACCTATGCGATTCCTTCCCTTTCCGCTGCCCATGGGAACCTATTCCAAGAATAAAATATAAGTACCAAGCCTATGTATTATTGCAAACTTTAATCTACCCTGTACCAATTTCAGCCATATCCGTTCAGCCATTTTTGCGTGAATACGTAACAAACATCCATAATTTCATACTCTATTCGCGTTTATACGTTTGGTAGGATGTAACTAAATCAGTTGCCAGTTATAGCATAAGTTATACCATGTAGTCTACATCGTGCAAGTTTTTACGAAGGCCTATTAGACGGATATAAAGTTCTCTTTATCGTTCCCTCAAGGGATAAAAGTAAAGTGGACAACGAAAACCTTTTTGGCTACAACCAATTCGTGTAAATCGGCCTTTAGCTTTATATTTTTGCAAGAAAAGTTTTCAATAAATATTTTAGTGAGTTTAGAGTTCAGAAAGGTATGCTCAAGGTGTTAAGATGTGCCTCTTTTGCCGGGGGTAAAACGGGGACACCGTGGATCCCAAACTCAAAGGGGACCATTGTGAAGCCGGAGATAGGTCTTAGTTTAGCCGGGGTGTAAGGTAAATGCCTCTTGGGTCACTTCATTACTCGGCGTCTGAAGACACGAGACGGCGTGCAGTTTTAGTATTGATTGGACGACAGCTAGTTGGACGCTTAAGCCATTACTTTGGCAAGCTCACTGCGCGCCCTGACACGGATAGACAAGCGTAGAAGAGTATTTTCGTCAAATATATATTTGATGAGAGCGACTGCCCTCTGTCCCCAATCCTCGGAAAGTTTGCGGATACAACGGCAGTTTGCAGGTTGACTTCAGCTCAAAGGTTTTCAGGGTCTCCAAATATCCATAGGTACACAGTGAAATCTAGATCCAAACTTAGCATACAATAGCTTGTTTTCTAAAAAGCAGATAAACCAACGTAGAAACATTTTTTACTACAACTACATGTTCTAGACATAGAAATAGTTAGATTAATGTATGTAACATATTCATGTATAGAAATATTTTACAATCAGCGGGAATCGGACCCATGACCTTTAGCGTAGCAGTTGCAAGCTCTACCGCCGCTGCCGCTACGCCGAAAAGATCATTACGAATTACCTGTTTTGTTACCTTTCTTATGTTTTGGTATATTGTTTTGAGTTGTAAGATAATATTTAGCACCTACCTACCAACTCCCAGACAATACCAAAGCAGTAAGTAAAGGGTAATTTAATTATACCACAAAATTTTTATGGCAACATAAAAGGCAATATTACACAATGTTGATGACGTTTTTATTTCTATATTGGACCAACAGTGGTCGGCAACCGTGCAAAATCTGTTGATTATTCGGTTACCCTTTTGCGTACTTACCTATATAATTTTTGTCTGTATCTAATGTCACTTTACCTTACGTAATCTTTGCATATATAAACCTACTGGACTTGGGTATGTCATGCATCCTAAACAGCTTAACAGTTTTTCATGCAGATAGTATAATAACAACTTTACTTACTGTATTGTGTAGGGTTCAATTATCTGCTAGCCGACACACCTACTGATTAAAATTAATAAATGAGGTTCTGGCACAGGCTTTCCTCGCGGCGTTGGAAGTTCAAACGTTCGGAAAGTATTCGCTCCCACAAAAGCCAATATAGGTGAAATCAAAAGATTAGGAGAGCGGACCCCTTGTTCAATCACAAGCTTTGGACACGCTTTAAGTCCAAGTTCAAATTAAAAATTCAACCATTGTTGACTGTCCCTAATCTCCAAAGAATATTCTCGTATCGGAAAAGTTTCACCTGAAGAACTTCCAATTTAGCTTTGAACAACTTTTCGAGAAAAAATGTTACCATTTTATTTTCATCAATCTATTGAGGTAGGTTACCGAGTGCTCCTCAACCGTACATTATCGGCTTAACGATCCAAAAATGGCTTTGTAAGTTTTCTACTAAGGTGTTTCTGTTGTTAAGAGGTCCCATCCCGTAAATTTCATAAAAGGAATAGGTGTTTTTAAACAATTCTTTTAAGTTTGTGAAACAAATGTTTGTTATTTTGAATTTCCATTTCCATTACATGTTTGAGTATTCATAGACAGTAGACAGGTATTTTTTACTTCTATAGTTTAGTTCTCCATTTTTTTAAATGTGACCATGTAACTGTAATAATAGCAACCCATTTATGTCCCACTGCTTGGCATGGGTCTCCTCTCCTCTTACAAGAGAGCTGAGAGGGTTTAAACCTTAATCCACACACGCTGGCCTAATGTGAGTTGGTGAATCGGACATTTCTTTAGAATTTCTACTAGGACATGTGGGTTTCCTCACGATGTTTTTCCTGCACCGTTAGCAGATGGTAAATCACACATATAAATTCCATAAAGTGAAATTGTGACATTGGTACTGTCTGGTAGGATTCGAACTCGATACCTCTGAGTAGAGGCCGCGTTCTTATCCATTCAGCTACCATCGCTACACTTTATCTTACTGTAACCTAAATATCAATCATCATTCATAGTGAGTGTTCAAACCGTATGAAGTGAAGACGTAATGCGTAATTGCGTGTGATAGTTACATAATCGAGGATCACAAATTGGAAGGAGGGCCGAAACAAAGTTCGATCAATTTGGGACATAAATTACTTTCGCCATTGGGATTATCTTACATCCCAATATGACGTGGCAGTTCAACTCGGTTTAGTTGTGTTGGCTTATTTAGCTTAACCATAGTGTTATTTATTTTCTAATAGAAATGTAAGAGTCGAAAAACATCTAACTGTCTTTAGCCGAGTGTAAATCTCTTACACTTTTGAGTTCTACTCTCTTATAGATGCAATATTAGGTTAATTTTGCGGAAGGGACTGTCGTCTGATTTCTTAACCCTAAATAAAATTGGGCGCCAGATCTTCATCTGTCCATCAGCAGGGGCCAGGAGTACCGGTTCGCAGGTGCCACAGGGGAGGTTGGTTTGGGGTGGTGCCCATACATCCATCATCAATAACTTACCTTAAATTTGAACATACCTACAAAATTCATTTGCCAAGAACTTTATGCTCTTAAAGTATCATAAATAGTTAAGAAGTTCCAGGACAAACTTGATACTATAATTCACATTATTACCGCTCAAAATGTATGACCTGACCGCTTCGTAAGAAACGAGACGAAACACTTGTAATGGACTTATAAACAAAAAGTAATTCACCAACTAGGCATTAATTTGATGACACCTGGTCCTTGAGTATCGAGACGACTAAACTGCATATTTTGACTCGAGAAAGCAACCATTCGAGAAAACGTAGATCGTGGGTTGCGCTCCATATGCACCAAAGATTTGCTCTCGCGTCGATGCTGGATAATATAAAACTATTTGATTTTATTTGCTCGTTTGAAATAAAAGCTAAACTGTGTAACATTTATTTGCGCTCCGACTGGGCTCACGAGTGTTGTAAGAGTACACATTCTGAAGCATTATGAGTCACTCATTGTATATTGATTTATCTACGATTGCACTAAGGTTCTGTGGTACTAAGAGGGAAGATTAATATTTGCTCGCTAAACACAAGACAGCCCGTTTTTTATATCGGTCACGTCTATGTGACTTCACCTCGCCTGATGGTAAGCTAAAGGTAAAGTCTCTTTTTTCTGTTGACTTTTTTCACCACCAACATAGCGTTAGGCACAGCTACACCCAAAGATTTTTATTGGGGCATGGGTTCCACTATCCTACTCTTTTTCTTGAATTGGCTTTTGCGGGAGCAACTGCCGTTCGACATGCCAAGCCCGAGAGTAAAGTCTGTACCAGAGCCAGTAAGGTGGGCTTGACTCTGAAGGTCTTGGTGGGACCAGTATTTTGTGGTGCAGTACATGATATACTTTGTCGTCATAGAAAGGTTCAATTGAAGGTAGTTTTATACGATAATATTAGTAGTGATATATGATGATAAATCATCATCAATTTAGCCAATATCAATTTTTTTTTATACTACGTAGGTGGCAGACAAGCACACGGCCCACCTGTTGGGAAGCGGTCATCGTGGCCTATGGACGTGTGCAACACTAAGGATATCACACACGCGCTGCCATCCAATTATATATTTCAGGCTTCCGAAGCCACACGATGCAAGTCAAGTTTCAATAGAGCATTCAAAATTTTAATTAACAAATTGTAAATAGATCTGGCCATGATCAAACCATTCTACAGACTCGCTGTAAGTAATTAAAGTGAAAAGGAAACCCAACAAGAATTATCTCAAAAGAAAATTGTGGTACTACTTTGTATCTGAAATAATTTTGGGGTATCTATATAGGCACTTCTTGCCTACCAACTGAGAAAAGAAAGAAATTAAGTACCTACTTAATTCTTTACTGAGAGGTACAAGAAAACAGTTAACCGAATGGTGATATTCAGCTTGTCTTTTGATCCAAACCGCAGAATTGGTTTGCTTCTCAGTTTAATGATTTGATGCCTTGCCTTCTAAATTTAATGATCTCGAAGTCAAGGCAATCTATTTTAAAATTTTAACGGTCCTTAAATTTTTATGGACAGCAAAAGACTTCGGAGTTTATGTTCGCCCAGTACTTTTAACGAAGAAGACTCTTGGAAGTTCGGTTCACGATAATTGTTTACTTTCCTTTTTAAAATTATCTAATAGGTCGCTTCCTTAAAGCCTCTGTGGCGTAGCGGGGATCGAACGCGGCCGCTGGCACGGGTTCGATCCCCGCTCAGTACAAATTTGCATGTTCTGCAAATTAAACCCCGACCTTACTTATAAATAATATTAAAGGAATGATACACAACAGGCATGTGTATCATTCCTTTAATATTATTCATAAGCTGTGTCCGACACTAAGCTTGCGTGAATTTCGATTTTACGGTTCAAATTTTTTGGCTTGAAAACGGGACTTTTGAATATACATATGCCTAAGAACAAGTACTTAATTTCCACAACATCTAAGGTGTATTCAAAGTTCATGTCAGACTATTGTTTGAACTATATTTTCAAAGCTAATTTACTCACTAACTCCAAGTTGTTTAATTAAGTAGGTGTAATAAATCAGAAAATATCGGAAACCGTGCACCTAGTATTAATCCAGAAAATGAAGCACAATTTTGTTGGAATCTTTTCCCGATAACGTTTTTAAAACCTCACGACCTACTTTTGTTTTAGCGCAAATTTCAATAATGTGCAGAGTTCGCTAAAGTTTAGAATTTGCTCACTCGACGCAAAGTCATATTTAAACATATTTCTTCAGCATTCGATAAACTATGTTCTAAATTCTTGTCTGCTCGCAAAGTGGAAAGAACCATTGTATGGTGTAAGTCTGAAACTTCTTAACTTACCCGTTTTCGTTTTGTATGACAGCAGCAAAAACATTACCCTCCTTTCTTCGGCAGTCGGGTAAAAAGTTACGCATCTTTGGTGGTCCATTAGTAGTCTTACGCGATACAAATTTTTTGTCCTATACAGCCAGTCGTGACACACACATACATATATAAGTAATTGGTCTATGTAGCTAAAGATTAATATACTACCTACTTTATTTGATTAAGGTAAGACCTTATCGAGGCCTTGGGGTAAGAAACTATTACGTTAAGCGTCTACGGATTGCCTATACCTACTTACCTACTTGTAGTTACCGAGTAAGTCTGTATATTTGTGCATGTACGCAAGTTGAAAAGACAAAGTTGCAGACTAAATAAAATAAAATGAAACTGTTGTAGTTTGCTACAGTAATAAACAGAAATGCACAGGACAAATAAAAAACTGTTGTAAAAACAGATCGAACTCCTGAAATGTACAACAGACAAACTTCGTAATACATATAAACCTGGAATTCTTTACCAGCTCACGTGTTTCCTTCCTCATACGGTCCCGGGTCCTTTAAGCGGGGCGTGAAAAAGCATTTGATGAGGCCGTCAAGCTGAGAGCCACCATTTTGGCACTATCGGTGTTTGCAATGGTGACTCCCATTCTAGAGACTTTGCCTCAGCTTACCATGAGGCGAGGTGAAGTCATGTTGACGTGACCGACATAAAAAAAAAATATCGTTTAAACGTCGAATAGATATAAAAGCAAGACTACGGATAATATTTATAATTCAAAAACTCTCAAGTCTGTCTTAAGAGTCTTAACTGTCTTACCTCTAAAAAGCGCTCATCCTAAGGTGTGCAAGGTTTTTGTTGAATCATTCATCATTATTATTCTTTCACGTATCATTTGCCAACACTTTATTATAATAACGATACCAAATTCTGAAGCTTTATAATAAAAAATACGCTTCACTCCTAATGTGATGTGTGTCACGAACGAGACTCTTATAACTTATGTCCAACAATTTGTTACCCAAGATAGCGGTAACATTGTTTGCCTTAGAACCCTTCTTAGGACCGAACTAGAGATTCCTTTCAAGATAATATTTACATTTATTCTTTGTAAAGGAAAGTACGGTGTTCGTGACATGTTGATACCGAGACTGAACTTGTAGCTACAAAATAAGGGAAGGTAGGTCCCTGAAATATAGTTCACACTTATTTGGGGACCAAGAAATAAGAAATTCACTTTTACTTTTCACTAGCTATTGCCCGCATCTTCACCGTGTGGAGTTCGGATCTCGTCCCGCAGCCCATGGGAACATTAGAAACCTGTTACAAGGGGTAAAAAGTAGCCTATGTGTTATTCCAGACATTAATCTATCCTTGTACCTGATTTCAGCTAAATCTGTTCGGTAGTTTGAGCGTGATTGAGTAAGAAAGGACTTCATAAAATTTCACTTTATTAATTTATTGTTTTTGTGTCAGTAAAGATATTATTACCTATAGAATTTGACTAGATTTGGTTCTTAGAAAAAGCTTACCGAAATTTTTTGTGTATGTGTTGAAATCCCCAACGGATAACTACCACCTCACTACGGCTTGTAGTGTAATGACTATGTCGGGATCGAACCCACTAAAACCACAATTCCGTCCTTGTGAGTATTTTAGTAAGTAGGTAGGTACCTACTTACTTATAATCAGTATAGGTACAAAAAGGATAAAGTAATTATAATATTTATTTCTTTTAATTTTTATATAGACTTAATATCTATAATAAATTACATTACATTTATAAAAATGGTTTTATTACAAATAAGTATATGTAAACAAATCTAACACATGAGTTTTAATTTATATACAAGTATATTAATCACAAAATACACTTTAATATAATATACAGTTTTGTAGTGATGTGATGTGATTTTGAAAGGTAATAAGTAATTATACAGTACTGGTGCAAGAATACAGCCAAGAGCTGTTTCAGTGTAGTGAGAAAAACTGGGTCCAAAGGGTAATTTTGCGGTTTTCTGACACTTCTTGGATC
Organism: Lithosia quadra; assembly: GCA_963576445.1. Lineage (NCBI taxonomy): Eukaryota > Metazoa > Arthropoda > Insecta > Lepidoptera > Erebidae > Lithosia > Lithosia quadra. Next base: position 3,465,439 of record OY754882.1, read on the forward strand.
GTTTATTAAATTTTTATGTAGATACGATTTTTTGTATGGTTTTATGTTAGTAGGTACCTACTACTAAACTAACTAGCTGAACTGCCGCGGGTCCTCGCGGAGTTCGTATAATTTTTTTTGTCATAACTCTGGTTTCACTTAACCAATTACAATCAAAATATGCAGCTGATTTTAAGTCTAACCAAGACCGTCTAGAAACGAACCGTATCAAAATCCGTTCAGTAGTTTTTGCGACCATTGCGAACAAATAAATAGACAGAAATTACAAAAAAATATTTTTGTGTTCAGAATCGTTCATCTAACATAACCTATTTTTTTTTCAAATATCTCTAGTGTACACAGTTAATTTACAATCGTATCGACAAAACTTGCAATGATTATCTCGACAACGAAAAATGATAGAAATATAGAAGCCAATTTGCTAGAATAAGAATAAAAATAATACGTGGTGATGTTAAAAAGTCGTTTTGTGGCGGATCCTCAGAGGTGAGCTAATGCTTTTCTTGTCACTAAAATAAGTAATGTCATATCAAATCGAACGCTTGAAAGTGAGTGTGCCCCAGAGAAGTAGGTCATATCGATATATCATACTGTGTAACTCAGTTGCAATTAGTAGATCAAACAGCTCGCGAATCAACCTTAATTAAATTAGGTGTGACTTCAATTTACGTTTACAGATACCATTTGGTACACTGTATGTTTTTATATTCTGATTGGCAATTAATTAAAGAAAATATAAGGTTAGATATATTATTTATTTTATTTATTTATTTAACTTCATGCACAAGGTACATTGGCGGACTTAATGCCGTAGGCATTCTCTACCAGTCAACCATAGGGTAGTGCAGAGCTAGAACGAGGCAGATATAGATATATTATCAGTTAGTAGAGAGGTTAACTATATTATCAGATAAGTTGTAGCGTGATTGTGTGTCTTGAGAATGCTGTTATTTGAAACAAAGTAGGCACCCTTATTTACAATGTTATTGGCATAAGATTAACTAAATATAAATAGAAATTGATATATCATACGAGATAATATAATTCGAGAAACCTTGAAACTAGTTGACAACTCTTAAAGTCGGATTTCATCAGTGAAAATAATTAGCTATATTAAAGTAGAAGTTCCCACATTTTTAGGCAGTGTTATTAGTGTTAGTGTGGAGAAGGGTTTTCTGTGATTTTTACTCCGTAAAATAAACGAACTTATAAAATAATTTTTGTATCTATTTTTCAGCTACACATATGTTCGTATCTATCTATTATTCCTGTAAAGTAAGGATTGCCTACAGCAGTAAAATGATCACATTATAAATGGTAACATTTTTTGAGGAAAATCTATATCTAAACCTTTCTGACGATCCTAATGCAATTTTTCCAGCTCATTGAAATAACTTCTTACAAAAAGATACTCCTAAGGTGTATATTATATCAGTGTTCATTGATATAAACGGTGTCCAAATATATTATCGACATTTGAAAGGCTGAAGGGTGTAAGCGGCAATAACGATTCACAAAAAAATGCTTTCAGTAAAGTGTTTATGATATTTTTTTGGATTTTTTTCCCTTGCAACACCCTTTCAAGCATTGATATAATATATATCAACATAACTAGATAGTTCTACATAGTTCATTGGATTACACAGTATGAGAAAATCTTGATTCAGAGCACTAAGTAAGATAATTTGTACAAAACAATATTATTTTTTCCTTACTTGCTACATAAGTATATTTAACAAAACTGACATTACAGTAAAATGGTGTTGCAGGAACCAGTTTTTAATTTAGAGTAAACGAAATCTAAAACCAATTTTCTGGATCTTGAATACATAGTTTTACCAAATACCTAGTACCTAGTACCTAGTAATATAGTCATAGGCTATCAGATACAGATATCAGCCGCGTAACTACTTAGGACAATAAAAAATATGCATTCTTATGTCTGAACAAAATATGTATCGTGGATTATCAGTCTATCATGTAAAACAAGTTCAAAGTTCGGCCATTCAGAAAAAAATGATGAAACTTTTGTCAGTCAACATTGACCCGAGTTCTGAGATAAAAGGAAATTACAAAAATATCTCCTGAACCAAGAATAGCATAAAATATTCCATTAAACCCTCAGACTGCGTTCATTATTAACATGACAATAAGGGATAATAGAAAATATCTCTGAAAAGTTTTACGTGAGAAGAAAAGCAAAGTATTTTCGCTTTCAAACATAAAAATGGGTCAGAATATGGAACAAAAGGACATACATGGTCAAAATGCCCGTCGATTGGTAAAGTAATAACTAAAATAACGTAGTCCTTCATTAATTTACAACATTAAAGTGAAGTCAGAAGTGTTTGAAGTGGTTAAAAATATTTTATTTAGAGAAAGAAACCTAATAAAACATTTTATAATATTTCAACACAAACTTAACAGCATTTTCACTAAGAAATATAAAGTACTTTGATCGAAAACTAATCTTGAGAATTTGAAAAAGATCATGTATTTACTTTTGACACTACAAGTAAATGTGTTTTCGGAAAACTATAACCTTAAAGGCAAGCATCATTCATCGTAGACCACATCGAGACCATCAGGTGGGATTGAGGTCAAACGCCATCAAAGCCTATCATGAGTAAGAAAAAAATATATATACAAGTGTCGTCTCGATAAAAAATACTACGTAGTACATTATACAGTATGACACTCCAAAATGTGCAAGTCAATTATTTTTACTCTCAAAAGTGTATAAAAAAATTTATTGCTTTCATCATGATGCTATAAAATATAATTTTACAAAAGGTAAGTAAGCATAGTACTTTTTTGCTCGATAGTACTAAAAATACCAATCGTCTTAAAGAACTTTTCCGGCACTTAGTGTCCATTCAAGCGGCGATACTACATCAGGTGGGAGGCTCGGGAGGTGGAGGCTCTTTCGTTTTACCTTCTTTCCCTGGAGGACTACCTCCAGGGTCCGCTGTTTCGCTGTTCCCACTGTTGATTGCAACTGATGTTAGAGGTACCTGTAAAGAACTTTGTATATTAATTACCTATTTATTAGTCTCTCGTCTCGATGGCATATTAAATGTTCATAGGCCAGTGTGCCGCTACCTTAATAGCGTTCTCACAGGGGTTCATGAGCTCTTCCAGTGCACATGTGTTTGGACATTTATACCATTTTTTTATACTACGTAGGTGATAGACAAGCACACGGCCCATCTGATGGGAAGCGGTCACCGTGGCCTATGGACGTGTGCGACACCAAAGGTGTCACGTGCTGTCTACCGTGAAGGGAAGGGACGGGAGGAGGAGGGGTACAGTGAGCTCTGGCTACCCTACTTACCGGCGGGAACACAACACGATGGTTATTATGGCCGCGGTCTTCTGTAGAGCGGAGGTACTTCCCCAGTCGGACAGCTCATTTCGGACGGGAGATACCGTCGTGTCCTACCTCCTTGAAAATCCTTCCTTATTTTCTTATATATACTTAAACTACGTATTATACAGCTTCTTCCTTATTATGGTATGTTATTACACATAACACAATGCTTAATTTTTTTGGAACATATCCTACTGCCCGGTTCACTTAAATTGAGTGGTTTAATTTGCGTGAAAGGTTTTCAAATGTTCTTGGTGGTGTGAAGGTATCTCGTATCTCGTCATAATGGTATAAAAATAGAGAATTACGTATTATATTGACCTAGCTGTTGCCCACGGCTTCGCCCATGTGGCTTTGAGAACCCATGAGAACATATTTCAGGGATAATAAGAAGCTTATGTGTTATTCCTGACTATAATTTATCAATGGGCCAAATTTCAGTCACATCTGTTTAGTCGTTCGAGCGTAATTTTTTTATATAATTATATCGGTTACGTTAAAGTGACTTCAACTCGCCTGATGATAAGCTAAAGGTATGCGATGGTAAGCAATTGATAATTATTAAACATTCAAACATGCAAACATGTTCATAAACTTTGACATAGTTATTAATAGGATCCGCTTCAGTCAATTAGGTTAGATGGCAGTCGCTTCTTGGCAAATATCTAAAATATTAGACTAAAAGTCGACCCAACTGGGAAAACGCTCGGGGGATGATTAAATCACCTGATGGCCTCTGTGGCGTAGCGGTAGTGCATGCGACTGCTACGCAGGAGGCGCGGGTTCGATTCCCGCTCAGTGCAAATATTTGTATGGATGAATATGTCTATTTGCATTGGTCTGGGTGTTTGTATGTATAATAAGTATTTATTTACAAAAAAAAAGTATATAAGTATGTTTATCAGCATTCTAGAACCCATAACACAAGCTAGTTAAACTATGCTTACTTTGGGTCTAGGGAGCGCTGTGTAGAATGTCGTAGAATAGAATATTAAAAAAAAAATCAATTTCGCATCTCAACGAATATGGACAAGATAGTGAATATTTTTGTAGATTTTTGAAACAGAATATGCACACTTGAATGATCTTTTATAAAATGTTCATGCGGAAAAGTATGTTGGGTTGGGCATAAGAACGATTTCCTTTTGTAGTAGGTATCCACATGAAATTCAGAATCGGGATATCGATGTCGTACAGAAAGATATGACGAATAGCTTTAAAATATTGCAATTCGTGGGATAAAAACGATAAACTTCTACGCTGACGTGTGACGTTCCTACAGTCCATAAACTTACTTTTATTACGTTCGACGTAGTAACTATAAAACCGCTACTATATTAGTAGGTTTATTACTTTGTGAATTTGAATGAGAGAATCAAATGCACAGTGATAGCAGGAAAACCTATCAACACACGAGTGCACACGAGTATCTGAGCATTCATATCTGTGAACAGATGAACAAAGGCTCTTTACGACGACCTCTGTTGCGTAGCGGTGGAGCATTCGACTGCTACGATAGAAGGCGTGTGGGTTCGATTCCCGCTTAGTGCAAGTATTTGTATGCATGAATATGTCTATTTGCATCGGTCTAGTGTTTTTATGTATAATATGTATGTAGTTATTTACATACATACATACAAATCACGCCTTTTTCCCATTGGGGTAGGCAGAGACAACATCTTTCCACTTGCTACGATATTGGCATAAGTACTCCTTTCGCTTCTTTAACTTCCATAATTGTTTTCATACATGCACGCCATATGTATGTAGTTATTTACAAAAAAATTTGTTTAACCGCATCTTAGAACCCATAACACAAGCTAGTTAAATGATGCTTACTTAGAGTCTAGAGAGCGCTGTGTAGAATGTTGCATAATATATTTATACTGCTCCTGTATTATATTCCGTAACAATCAACCAATGTATGTAATACATACCATAGACACAGCAGTACATATATGCGTGTCAGATTGTCTGGGCGGGGGTGACAAGGAGGCATCAAATCTCAAATCCAGTTGAAGCATGTAGACTGCAGCTGCCAAGGTCATGATGGACATTGGGAGCTGTGCACTGGCAACACCGAGGCATGTAGTGCTGCCACATCTGTAAAACAAGTCATATTCAGGGGATTCTCCACCCGCGTGGAAATCTGATCGCGCGCTTACCACCCATGGGAATCTATTCCAGGGATAAAACATAGTCTATGTGTTATTCGAGAGTATACCTACTCTATCCCTGTACTGAATTTTAACCAGATGCGTCTAACCATTTGTGCGTGATGGAGTAACAAACATCCAAACAACTGAACATAAAAACATTTTCACAGTTTCACATTTGTAATATTAATAGGCAGGTAGTAGTATAGTATGAATTAGGAAGTAGAATTAGATTTTTTAATACAACTGTGGCGGATTAGACAAGCACACGACCCACCTGATCGGAAGCGGTTACCGTGTCCTATGGACATCTACAACACCAGAGGCGTCACACTGGAGGCGGAGTTGAAGGATTGGGGGAAATGGTAGGGGGAGGGCTGGGGGTGCTAAATTTCTCCTAAATCTGTTCAGTCGTTAGAGGGATGGTTGAGTAACAAACATTATCACAAATTTTCACATATACGTGGGATTATTAGGAAGTTCTCAGCTGAACATTCCATTTGAAAAGTCCCTGTTAATATATTATTCTCCTTGAGTGGTTTATTACTTATGCCACTGCGACGGCAAACTGAATACATTACAGTTTACAGTCTGCATTGGAGAATCTCTGTGTTTTGATGTGGTGCTCCAAATCTAAAGGTCTGATTACACTAACCGAGCGAGACAGTACCCGGGGTAGTGCTCAGTATGTGTAAACACTTGGTTTACGAGCGCTCGGTACTTACTCATTTAATATAGCCATGTCAGATTGCTTGCTGCGCTGGTCAGTCGAATTTAGATAAAACTAGCCTTAATTGGGCGTTGATTTTCGCTTTTATATCTCCTTTTATACTTAACCGATTGTTATTAAACATGCATAAGATTTTAAGTCTAACCAAGATCTTTCAAACAAAATAAACCGCATCTAAATCCGTTCAGTAGTTTTTGCGTCTATCGCGAACAAACAGATAAACCCGACAAATGGATACGAATTCTATAATTGGAATAGGTATACCACCGCCCGTGCACTCGTTAGTTCTACTCTACTATCGGCAGTTGAGAAAAAGTCCGCACAGAATAGTAAAAAAATAGTAAATTTTCTAAAATGTTACTTACCCAATGTTCATCAAAGACCGCACACAGAACACTAACATGGCTATATGGGCGCTTATTGCTGCAGTCCATAATGTAGTCAACGGTACCGCGGCACACGGCGAAGGGCCCAATGCCCGCCATGGAGCACCCCAGAGGTACGAGGTCCTCGAACGGGCGGAGACCCAGCCACCGAAACCTCGACTGTAATAGATTGAAGTTGCTGGAAGATAAATTAAAGATTAATGGTTTTGTATTGTCTGAGGCTCCACTAAAATTGCGGAAGCGCAGATGTGCTAGAGCAAGGAGAGTTCTCCTCACTCTAGAGGGCTGTCCATGTGCTGTCCTGAGGGCGGGGGGGAGGCAGCCGGAGAGGTCAGGCAGCAGTCATTCCCATAAATAACAATCAAACCAAATCATGGAGAGTGTAGGAGAAGTGGGCCCCTGACATCAAAGTGCAACTTTAGATGCTATTGGGGTCGTAAGATTACAGACTTTTATACGTAAGGGTCGTAGGAACGGCATAGTAATAGGTGCATAATTTTTCTTCAGTCAGCGGTACACAATCGTACACAAAGTGCAAACTGACTTACAATAATGTGCAAGCTGTATCACTAATAGCGAACTCTTCTATTCCAATAAACCTTTTGAAAATCGATCCATCGATTAACGACAGATTGAAGCAAGTTGTCAAACGATAGGATGATTTTATTTTTCGGGAAGCAACTGAATATTATACAATGGAACTTACTACATATTTACGTTTACATATAGCAAGATGATCATATAAATAGTTATGGCAGTAGAAAGACGTACGCAGATATGAGATGTAAATGAATTGTCGCAGTGAAAGGGCGACACATGACTGATTTGTGTGCTACCTTTGTCGTCGTCGGTTCGAAAAATATTCATACGAATATTATTGCGGAGTCATTTCTTGTTCAAATGGATATTTTTAATACCACGTAGGTGGCAGACAAGGACACGGCCCACCTGATGGGAAGTGGTCACCGTGGCCTATGGACGCGTGCAACACCAAGGGCGTCGCCCGCGCGCTGCCGACCCTGAAGGGAAGGGGCGGGGGTAGGAAAGGGTGGGGAGGCTAGGGTTCTGACTTCATAAGCGAACAAAATAAATACCTTGTTAAGTGTTAAGGAGTTTCATTACACTACAACCCCCCACAGTGAAATATCCGTTCAGCCTTTCTCGTAACACAGGAAGAGGGCACTTCGAGGTGGCGTTATTAGATTGTTGCTTTATTATTATACTAGCGTCGCCCTGCGGTTTTACTCGCGTAAGCCCAGATACCTTAGGAATATCGGCCTATATCACTCAAGAGTACTGTAGCATCCCAATAGAGAAAAAAAAATTTAAATCTGTCTATTACTTAGGTATTTCTTGAATTAATTGTTACACACATACAAAAAGAATAATCTTTTTTATTTATTTTAGTGTAAATGTAAATAATGCGTAGTACCAAGATTGATATTTAACACGTATTTACGAAATCTGATGTTTTCATAATATCTACATAATTATCAAACAAAATTAGGGTTTCTTTGTATATTTTTAATTACGTAAAAACTGCTCGATTTAGTAGATTAAGAGCAGAAATAAAACATTGCCTACTATGCCGAGAAAGGTTCTTGTGGGTTGTGGAAGCGGAGACTGTAAAACTCACAGTCAGAAGCTAGACACTAAAGAAAGAATACATTGAAGCAGTAATTTAGGTCACGAAAATATCGAAGTTCAGCCTAATCGCAGTTAGACTGGAAAGCCGACCCCAACTGAGTTGTGAAAAAGCTTCAGAGAATGATGATGAGTATTTAGGTCACGAAATAACAACTCTTTGCGAAAGTGGTAAGTATATTCCTGTTGCCATCGACGGCTTCTCAACATGCAATTACTCTGTCGTAGATAATTAAACCTTAAATAGGAGCTAGGGGATAACGAGTCCCGCGCTAATGCGGCTTCCGAACAGGCTTTATTCTCATCACATAATGAAAGCCATGAACGTATAAACTTATGGGCGGAACGCGTTGACGATACGATGTCAATACTAGAGTCGGTCCACTTGCTTATAATATATATACAAGTCGACACGCATTCACTCACATACTAGTAAGCCACTACGCGGCAAACTTCATATTCGATTCAGTCAGTTATGTAGCGAAAAAAATATAGCATATCCTGTGTAGTGTAATGGTGTAAAACAATAGTGACAGCAAGAAAGAAAATTACTACGTAAATATTACTATATTTATATATTTGGTATAAATAACGCCTTTTTTCCATTGGCATAGGCAGAGAAAACATCTTTCCACGATTCCTAAGATCTTGGCATGCTCCTCTCACTACTTTAACTTTCATAATTGTTTTCATACACACACGCCGGTTGCGGGTACTCTTGACCTGGCCTTTCTCCAAAATGTCCAGGATGATTAGAATATGTACGCCTAGGTCGACCTTTACCGGGTTGTCAATCACCCTCGCCTCGTATATCTGTTTCGTCAATCTTCTTTCATCCATCGTCTCTACATGTCTGAACCATCTAAGCATCCTTTTCTCTAACTTGTTCCATATTTTAATCAATCTAAAATTCACTCACACATGGTTAGTTGCCGCCAGTTTAGTGACAGTTTCGTCTCCAACGCTCTCTGTCCGTAGTTTTATACGCTCATGATGAAAGGGGATAGTTTTGTCGTCGTGGGTTGAGTATCTATACAACTAAACTTCTATTTATATCTAATATCAATATCAATTCTAACTTCAAGGGCGTTCAGTTTTGTTAGTTAATAAGTTAACTAACAAAACTGAACGCCCTTGAAGTTACTAGGTGTAACCAATTTTCTATTGTATCTAAGTACCTACATTTTAAAATATTTATAGTTATCATCAAATTAATATATACTTGTTTTCACCAATTTATTGAAATTAGACCTTAGTCTTTATGTGAAATTTGAGGAATGTATAAATTAAGGTAAGAAAAAACTTTCAAATTTTTCAACTCCTCATTGTCCTCAAACAATATTGAAAAAGTTTGTGAAACTGTAGTCGAAGATTCGAAATTTTCTAGAATTAGTTAGGTATTTTAATGCCTGGGAATAAATAGCAGCTTTTACAGTCTATCCTGCATATTTGACGGAAGTTATTTTCCATACGGCTGGACCGATTTCGTTAATTCTTTTTTTGTTGTGTTTGTTATTGTCTGGAGAAGGTTCTTATGAAAGAAAAAGTCAAGAAAGTTGTGCGGGACGTTAGAAAATTTAAGAAAACTTAACGACCATATTAACTTATTTGGAGACGGACATAGGATACTTTTTATCCTGCCACGGGGACGATGTATGCCACGGGCGAAGCCGCGGGGTACAGCTAGTTTCATATAAAAATTAAAAAATTTATCCACCCTGTAAACCCTACATACGACTGTAGGTATCTGTGACTTAACTAGGAATTGCAACTAACGAAAGTAATCAGTATATAGCCTTATTTTATGTACTTACATTATAAGTATTTGTCTCCTATTGTGTTAATAATGATTTATTATTATTAAATCAGTGTTTAATTGTCATTACATTTCGAAGTACAAATGAAAGGGTTATTGAACGTTCACAAACTTCGGCTGAAAACTCGCTAATTGTAAGTTATAAACACCAACTGGTACCACACAGTTTGAATACAAAGGAGGTCGTTAAAACACGTTTCAGTTTAGAATAAAACGGCTAGAGACGTTGGAGTAATGGACTGCAATACACGGCGTGTTTGAAGTTGCGTTTTTAAATCAAATGACTTGGAATTTCTTTAATGCATTCGTTATATTAAAATCCACTCTAAATCTTGATGAGGATTCCAGTTATATCTACATTAAGATTGTGATACTTACTAGGTGTTTCTCTGTACGGGGTGTCCATATTAACTGAGACCGTCTTAGAAACTTTAAATTCTAAATATAAATGATGGTATCTACAAGTTTAACCTAATTAATTACAAAATATATACATTGCAATTTACATATAATTTATATATGATGTAGCTCCAATATAAGCCAACGATGAATGTGGTTGCATATATTACAAAGTCCCGTTATTTAGATAACTTGGTTTTGAGGGAAATTCAATTTCGAAATTTGATTTTAGAATACTATTATTCAAACAGGATTCGCTTTCGCTGTGGAACGGTTTTAGTCACAAATATTAAGCTGTTTTGGTAAAATGAAGAACGTCTTTCATTAATATTGTGCATCAGGCTGTATTTTTGACCGTAAGTACAATCATTTAACACCATCTCTCATTAGTCACTAGATATTACATGACAGTATTTAATAAAAATTGTATGTGCTTATCTGTCACCTAAATGTAAAACAACACTCCAATTAAATATTTACTTGTATTAGAAGATTGATCGACTAAAGTATTCTCTAAATCGAAAAACTTCGTAGAAAGTATACAGAGTGATGTTAAACCCGCAAACAAATCAAAATAAAATCTTTTGTTACCGTTGTTGAGCTAGGAACCTTATTAACCCTTACTGTTAACGTAATCATTTGATTCAGGTGAGGGTTCGAACCCACTCACAAAAAAAACCCTCAAACACTACCTACGTCATCGCGTAGAACGTACACACTATACACACTATACTCGTATACCTACATCGATTCGTATGATGAGATTGTGAGTCCAAATGTGTCTCAGCGAAAGATTTTTGTGTCGTTCGGTTTGTAAGAAAAAAAATACGGTAACAATTATAATCTCTCACCGACACTGAATATTGAAAAATACAAAAATTACAAGTAATCTTTACTTCGAAATGCGTTAAAAATATTTTATTAATGTAATATTCAAAAGACAAAGTGACATAGAATAATATTCTTAATTTATTATAGTTTTTGAAGAGGACATCAAAATATCAGCTCTACAAACTTGAAAAATAAATAATAATGTGTTAAGATACGTTGGTTGCTGACTGTATATTGAGAAACGAACACAAAGAATCTTTAACCAGTTAAATTTTGCACTTTAATCGTACCTGCAGCTAAAACAGTGATGGCTCCCGCTGGTACTCCGAGTCCCAACAATGGCTTATGCCTCTCTTCCAGCCAGCCCACTGCCCCAAGGACCAAACCTCCGATGCCGCAGACAATCTGAAAAACCATGGGACTTGTAGATATACAGAAAGCAACAGTATTAACAAACAAAATAGGAACAGTGATTAACGGAGACTGTATACGTCGTCGTAATACGTTCTTTAAATTAATTTTAAATAAATAAATTAAAATGAAAAGGAAAGAAGTTAAAAATAAGGAAATGACACCAAGCTTGGGCGACACAATTTGGTGTTGCATCCCAAAAGCTCCATCTGAAATTCAATTACACCGCTGGATTGCTAAGGATAAAAAAATGTTGTAAGGGCATGGTGTATTGCGCCGCCATTTTGAGATCATTTGGCTACGTATTACCTAAGTATAACTATTATTTTTAGATTTTAAAACATAGTTTTTAGCTAAGTGATTTATATAGCTTCATGGAAATACTGTTTTTTAAACTTTGATTAGGTTTATTACAATGAACAATTTTCACACGGATTTCCAAGTTCGAAATGGGCAACCGGTATGGACAAGGATGATGTTCATGACACACCCCATTATTTTTAGTTTTCTTTTTATTAGTATGTATTGTTAAAGCTATCAAAAACAAATAATGAACATAGATGAATATACCTAAATCCCAACTGGTATTTTGACGTTGACAAGGGTTATTCAATCTCAAGTTTGTTCGACTTTGTTTCAGATTCAACTCGAATAAGGACCCATTTACTCGAAACTTGGTATGAATCAATGACTTCTATGTATACTTACTACCAGAAAGCCTGTTTGGAACAAGAATTATATTACGTTCAGGGGGTGAAGCGAGAATGGAAACTAGATAAATAAAATTTTGATGCCGGTGGCATTCACAGTTTGCACGTTTTAATACACAAGGATTCAAAGATGCAAACCTGTCGTTCATCTGTCCCTTCTTTCATTCCTTATATTTATTATACCTCGGATCTGAAAGATGTTGATAGGGTCTTATTCTCTCATTAGTTCAAATTCCTGTAAGTACTATAGGTGTTATACTATTCCCGTAAACATTATTTTACAGTGCTAGTACATTCAGAGATAGTTACGCGTATTTAAGTGATAATCAAGATAGTTTAATGTATTCCCAACTTGCTTATGCTAATCAGTCCTATCTTACGTACGTACAGATTTATTATGTAAATGACGTCACGCAGGTATAAGGGTAGGTAACTCTTCGTTTATCTCAGCTCTGTTTTTGCCGTGAACCTTAGAACTAACAACGAATTAAAAGATTTCGAAAGTCAAGATTCGGATAATGCCTTATTTTGTACCTGACTGCGATGAAAATTAAACCAATTTAAAAATACAGTATCGTGTTGTTCCATAAATGGATAACATCATGTTGTGGGAATCAGTATTCAACCCCATCTAGTGAAATCAAGTTGAACTTTTAAGAAACTACTGATTCAGTATAGCGCAATGTTGGAACTGAGCATTCCCAAACCGAAAAACTCAATAAAACTTTGCCCACCCTGGGAATTGAGAACCTCAACACGCCCAAAAACAGAGTAAGTAAACGTAGTATACCACAGAAGTAACTAAACTATCGAAGGAGTGTTTACTTACAAAAACTATGATAAAGTTGTGACCTCTGTACAAAACTTATAACAATTCACTAAGTTATCGTCTCATCCATCAACAAAATACTGACCATTTAGTTCAAAAACAAGAGTTAACGATTAGCCCCATTATACTACTTAAGACAATAACAGAAAGATTTATATAAGAAAATGGAGGATACCTGAAATAAATGGTTACGAAGCACCCCACTTAAACAGCCAATAAATTAAACTTATGTGCTAACAACAGTGATTTTATCTAAATGTACATCTTATGTCGCCATGGACTTCCAAATTGTGTTCAAGGAAAAATGTGTCAAACTATAATTTTATCGAGGTAAAAATTATCTGCTTGTGAATATTTCATTTCGATTCATTCAGCTGTTTTTGTGAGGTTGAGTGACAAACATTCAGATATTAAAAAGTCAGATCTATCTCAAGAACTCAGCTCCACCCACATGGAATACTAATCACTTTACCGTTTACCGATTGTAGAGATTCTAAAAGCTACGAAGTCAATAATTCATTACAGTTGGAATAAAATTAATTTAGCTCCTATAAGAAATGAGCGCTTTAATTTTCTTCTTGATTCATTAGAATGATAAGAACAATGATTCATCAAATCATTAATCATAGAATAGCTCATCTGCAAGTAATGTTCAATAGAAGGTTTGAAGCTTTTAGAGGTAGGTAAGTTTATAAGTAAGCATTAACATCCACTGAACATGAAAATTTTTAATGAGTTCCATACAATTTTTCTACTATACATAAAATACATTTCAATGTATTCTTCTGTACTCTATTAACGACACACAAAAATACGTTGAGAGGTGTATAAAAATACATTTTGCTGTACGTTTTCATTCAAAAACACATTGTGAATTGTGTGTCACAATTCTTTTCATGAAAATAAATGGGGTGTCGTACAAAAAGAATGCCGTACCTCTTTCAATTGTTCTCTAAGGGACACTTGAGCGCCTAAGCTGTAATTTGCACTCTTTTTATGACTCTAATCTTGGAATTTTCTATTCATTTTTCAGTCGAATTGCAGTACGGAAAACGTAAATTTTGGGTCACTGATCTACCCAAAATCGTACTCATTTATTTAACTTCTTCCAACCTCGTAATGATTCCTTCAGTATCGTCTGGTTCCAATTTCTCCAATACAATTAGTCGTGTCAGGATATTGAAATTGCTAGAAAATTTCCTTTAGGCTTACCATTTTTAAGTAATTTAGATTTTTCCCTTTATATTATTGTGACGCTAACACTGACAAGGTTGTTGGTATACGTCAAACAGAAGCGATTTTGTTTGTCTTTAATCTAAATAACATACAACACGGTTAGCTTGAGAGACATCATGATTCGTAGCATTACATTCTTTAAGTTACGTTTCTGTCCGTTTGTAAATGTGTTATAGATATTCTATCTCACTAAGGCGGGTCAACAATTATTATAAATAGCAGTACCTACCTGTCTTGTAAATACGCGTACATGTGTGTGCAAAAGTTCATGTCACGTCAAAAGAAATTCATGTAGCAGTTAGTAGAACAATAATTGCATTGCAAGTAATTCTTCTTAAAAGCAATGTGTATAATATAATGTTTTACTAGAATGACAGCTAAACCGCCTTCCTGAAATAGAACATCTATACGGTATATCACTTAGCAAAAAGCATCTAGTCGTAATACGTATTTATAGGTAGTTGAGAATTGCAGCTACAGTTTCAGCAACAGCTCAGCTGTTTGGAGTATTCTTTTGGAAAAATACTGATCACGGGTTCAATTCCTGTCGTAGCTGTTGACATTTTTCAATTCAAATTTATGCCACATTAGACCCATATCTCGTTACGCTGACTCTGGGACGTATTAGGGTCGCTTATTTATTGATGGTATAATTATATTACCCATCCAATTAAGATAAATGGAGAAATGTCTGTGCTAGAAGTTTTTATAGCCGTTACGGCAAGATCGTTCGGTTTCAAACAATAAAAGAACTAATTAGCTAATATACTTATATCTGTGCTTAATTGAAATGAGTGTATGGGGCCTCATAAAGACCGTCGGGGTCTAACCAAGCTCACCCTCACCTGGAAGTTCACCACAGAAGCACACCCGTTGGCTGATGAACGTTTTTTTGTTTTAGAACTTTGGTTATCGCAACTTTTAAAAACAAATACATCTACAGCAGATTTTAAGTTTGGCCGAGTTCTTTCTTATAAAAACCACATCGAAATACAATATTTGCATTGAGAGGGAATCGAACCCGCGACCTCCGATGTGACAGTTGAATCCTCTATCACCAAAACACGGAGGTTCGTATGAAAGGTTTAATAACAGTGGAGGAACTCCGTGAGTTATGTAAATACATAAGCAAGTGGCAGTCTGTTGCTTCAGGCTCAGAGGGGAAAGGTGTGAGTGTATGTATTGTATGTATTATTTAAGCACGTAATTTTAGGGGCGATGAATTATATGCCACCTAATCTCTCTGTCTTGTGTAAGAGGCTCTTAATTAACTCATAACATGGATGGTGGTTGCCTGCTTACTTATTAATAGGTCTAATTTAGCTACTTTGAATACACGTTGACGTCTTTGCTGTGTGCGTAAAATAAATCAAATTGTTAATAGAAATTCATTAAAACATTAAGGAGTCCTTCTTACTATAACTTAACGATATTTTTTTGAAATTCTTGTCTGTTTGTTCCCGATTAGCGACCCGGGTGTAAATTCCAGTTTTCCAATAAAATATATAGCCTATGACACTCACGAATGACGTCGCTTTCTATTGGTGAAAGAATTTTTAAAATCGGTTCAGTAGATCCCACGGTAGATCCCGAGATTACCCCTTACAATCTAACAAACACACAAACTTTACCTCTTTATAATATTAGTATAGATTGACGCAATAACTGATGAATGGATTTTGACAGTTATCTTTGTTCAGAAGGTCTTGGTCAGACTTAAATTCTTACGCATATTTGATCACAATCGGTTAAGTAGAAAAATAGATACAGTCAAAACAAACGCGAAAACCGACGTCTACGCGAATGGAACTGTGTGAATAAAGTAGTTACAGTAGGTACTTCTTATATATGTACTAGCTGTTGCCTGCGGCTCCGCCCGCGTGGATGTCGAAATCCGTTTCAAAAACTATCCTATCTCTCAAGTTGGATCGAACTGCACATGGTGTGCGAATTTTATTATAATCGGTTAAGTGGTTTAGGAGTCCATTGAGGACAAACATTGTGACACGAGATTTATATACACTCGAGAGCAATGAATCCGGGTCACTTAAACGAAGAAACTGGTTCTAACCTACGCAGACCAGGAACGGGCAGAACCAGGTGTACCACAGCACGAGAAGACCGATACTTGGTGAACACCATGCTTCGAAATCGCTTTCTCATAGGAACTGAACTCACCAATCAGTTTCGACGCCTCGGAGGAAGTAACCCAAGTGCATGGACAGTAAGACGTCGGCTTGCTGAATCTAACTTAAAACCCCTTAGACCTGCAAACGGCCCTAAACTGGAGCGTGGGCATCGTATTTCGAGACTAAGATATGCCCTGTTTCCTATTTTTGTTTTAAGGAGAGATCAGCAGTTTTTTTCTTTATGTAATTTTGTGTTAATAAAATGTATGGTGACTCATATTTTTTTTACTTTCATTTAAGGAGTATTACATTGTCTATTAAATACAATTTATTGCATTAACCTATCATTTTTAGTTTCCGAGATTTTTAACATTCTTTAAGTGACCCGGATTCATTGCTCTCGAGTGTATATTAAGATTTAAGATATAATTCTCGTGTCACAATGTTCGTTCCCGTACTCCTCCGAAACGGCTTGACCGATTCTCATGAAATTTTGTGAGCATATTGAGTAGGTCTGAGAATCGGTCAACATCTATTTTTCATACCCATATGTGATAAGGGTTGTTCACCCTTAAAATGCAAAACAACGTTTGCCGGGTCAGCTACTCGTAGTATAAATATAAATTGTGACATAATAAATGTCCATCGGTTTGTCTTAAATTCCTTCCACATTTTCTCGGATACAACGTTGTATATCACGAAAGTAAGAGATACGACTGGTGCTTAGTCTTGAACGTGATTACGACGGAATGGCCAGTCACGAGCGGGACTGGTACAAATGATCAAATCGAAAATAAATAACATTTTATACAGAAGAATATTACGTTTTACCTCAAGTTTTGTATTTCATAAAATTTAACCTCTCCATTAATATTGTGGCGTAGCGGTATTGAAAGATGCCGCTGCGCAGGAGGCGCGGGTTCGATCCCCGCTTAGTGCAAATATTTGTACGCATGAATATGGGTATTTGCATTGGTCTGGTCGTGCCTTGGAGAGCACATTAAGCCGTCGGTCCCGGTTATCATACAAACATCTATGGCAGTCGTTACGGGTAGTTGGAGCCCTAAAAGTCCAACAACAGCGGCTTAGCTGCAATGCTTCGATATTGCCTAATGCCACTATTGGGGTGTGAAGGTCAAATGGCAGTCGCTTTACGGAAAATATCGAGGTCGTCCTGTCGTAGTATCGTCTTTAGACTGGTAAAGCGGACCCCAGACTCCGAGGTGAAAAGCTGTGGACGCGACTGGGATTAACGCTAGGTTGAAGAAGAAAGAAGAATATATAGATAGAAGATCGAGATATAGATATAGATAGGAGATATAGAAGCCTATACCCGTTGCTATGCCCTCGGCTTTCGTGTTTTTTGACTATATCTCTAGTTCTACTCAACCGATTGTGTACCAAGTGTGTGAATATTTATAAATGGACATATCTATTATTATAAAGATAGGCGTGCGAGTCCAATAGTTCGACATCTCAGCATAGGTGCTGCTCATCATATGCCAAAGATATGAAGGGCAGTGCTAATATTCTGTTGCATGACGCTCGATTCCGTTTATGTAGAATACAATAAATTTTCATCTCTACCCGTGGGAATTTTATAAAGTGACTAACATTAACTGTTCTCAATTTCACAGTTAAATACATACATATCTGCTATAACATGGTACCTACCTAAAACACAGCACAGCTAAATACATCTCTGTCTACCTTTGCAGGGTTATACAAGCGTGAACTTATGTGTGTACGAATATACTGCATGCCATGCCGAATTTAGGTGAATTCACCGAGCTTTCATTTTCCAACGAGCAGGCACGTTATGGCTTTGCTTGAAATAATTTGAAAATGCCGCGAACCGTGCGTGAAATTCTTTTCTCCATTGTAGGTACAGTCAGCGACACAAATAATTCAACTATCTTCAATTTAGAGATTTCATCCTTAATTTACCATCAGGCGAGGTGAAGTCATATTGAGTGACCTTTTTTTTATACTACGTAGGTGGCAGACAAGCACACGGTTCCCCTAATGGGAAGCGGTCATAGTGGCCTATGGATGTGTGCAACACCTGGGGTGTCACACACGCGCTGTCTACCTTGAAGGGAAGAAGGGGGGGGGGGGGGCTAGAAAGGCGTGACCTGTATAAAAAAAATCGATAATCGGGCTTCCATTCTACAGACAACTCATACTGATTCATATAGTGCACGGCATCTAACTTGGCAAGATTTTGGAGTAGCGTGAGTCCACTACTCGGAAACCTTGCCAAGTTAGATGCCGTACACTATAATACTTGTTTGTGGCAAAATGCGTCGCATAGAAACAAGTATAGTGTACGCCATCTAACTTGGCAAGGTTTTGGAGCAGTGGGGCCCACACTACTTCAAAATCTTGTCAAGTTAGATGCCCTGCACAATACCAATATTGTGTGAAATAAGTGACGGATAGTGAGTGTTATTTCATATAACTTACCTGCAAGACCCGTACCCTCAACGCTACGGCGAAGGGGTACAACGTCACGCCGCTGCCCAGAGGTAGTTCCACTTCATCACCCTTGGAAGCTCCGCTGACGGCACTGCAGACTGACTGCTTACGCGACCACATAGCCGCTTTTGCGTGGAGAACTGTGGAAGAAATATTATCTCAACATTATCTTGAATGCATCTTGAAGGCATGCTATGGTAGCTGAATGGATAAGGACGCGGCCTCAACTCAGAGGGATCGAGTTCGAATCCGGCCGGACAGTACCAATGTGAATTTAACTTTGTGGAATTTATACGTGCTAATCACATGATTTACCATCTGCTGACGGTGAAGGAAAAACATCGTGAGGAAACCCACATGTCCTAGAAGAAATTCTAAGGACATGTCCGATCCAACAACCCGCATTAGGCCAGCGTGTGTGGATTAAGGTCTAAACCCTCTCAGCTCTCTCGTTAGAGGAGAGGAGACCCGTGCCCAGCATTGGGACATCAATGGGTTGCTATTATTATTTATTTTATTATCTTGAAATAGAGCTATTGGAGGGATTCTGCGCTGTCAACGGGGAGACTAAAGACTCTTGCGTTGTCAGCGTAGAAATTTTCTCATATGTCTGTCTGTCTGTTTCTTCTGGCTAATCTCTGAAATGACTGGACCGATTTTATTGAGAATTTCAATTTTTTTTATTTGTAATAGGCTCGCGTTTGACCACAATCTCAACTGTTGGTACTTAAGTGATGATGTGGTCGACGGTGGAGCACGCTTGCCTAGAAGTAACCTATTCACTCTAGACTTGAAGACTCCCAGTTTGTAGCTTTCCGGAAATACAGTCTCAGGCAGGGCATTCCACTCTTTAGTAGTACGCACTATGAATGTACTGCCAAAACGTTTTGTGCGTATGAGTGGGATATCCACCATGTACCGGTGGCACGTTGCCGGTATTTATTGCCGTTATTGGCAGAAAGCTGATGTAACAGGGAGTAACTTAAGCTACTTTAATTTTGGAAAAAGAATCAGAGGTTCCGAGTAAAAATACTACTCATGGAATCTCTTTAGTTGGGTTAAAATTTGGCCAAAGTTCTGCGTCAAGGAACAGTTTGCCTATGAATCAACTTTGTGACTCGAGCCTCTGGAAGTTTCTCAAGTTTTACGTCGTTTTGAATAGTCTAGTACTTTGGGAATGTTTTGAAGGAAGGTTTATTTACAAAGATAATCTTTTTGCACAGGTGTGTTGTGCATTCATATTTAAAACCTGTGGATGCCAGAATATGAGATTTTATGTTATAATGTAAATATCACTCACCATACCATACCATATTCAAAAAATAAAAAACTTATACTTGACTTTTTGAGGTGTTGTAGTTATTAGAAGTTGCGAATTAGTGTCAAGTTATTAAGTACTTAGTGAAGCCGTCCATTTATTATGGTGTTCGGTTCAGGACATAGAATTATAAATTGAGATTTATCTAAAAATAAAGTTCATTTGTGTGAACGCATTAATCTCTGGAACTACCTATATAATTCGAATCCAATTCGAATCACTTTTTATTTATTTGACAGCTCCGTTCTTGGAGAAGATTATGGGATATTTAACATCAGGCTACGACCCTTAGAAGCCAAGTAGCCTACTTCCTTCTATAATAATAAATATTTGAAAGTGTGTTAAGATGTTTGCATGTTTAGATGTTTGTAATTCAATCACGATCTAATGTTTGAACGGATCTGGCTGAAATTTGATACAGGCATATAGTATATAGTCTGGAATATTTTTTATCCCTCTAATAGATTCCCATGGGTTGCGAAAACGAGATCAGAACTCCACGCGAGTGAAGCCGCAGCTGGTAAATCATAAATGTCAGACACAGGCGAGTGGGTATACCCTATGCGACGCAGTAGGTGGGCGCTCAAATAGAACATTATACGATGGAAAATCGAAGGGCACAGCTAGTCCTTATAATGATAATGAACACGTTCTGCTCAGTTCGTAAGAAACTTCCTTCCAGTGGGGTTCCTCTCGCATCATAGTTTATACTCTGCGGTAGTTAGAGACGTAGTTTACAGCTGTTTCTATATTTCGGCTGCGCAATTTCAAAACTTAGTTCGACACACGAGAGTAATACGATACAAATTTTACTGCTATTTATCATTTATTATTTATTTTACAGCATTGCGGTGGCAGTGGAAATAAGACTTTCATATTTGAAAGCCTCGCGTATTTTAGTTTTAAAAGTCATATTTCTAGGCGTTAAGCCTTGGCCTTTTCTAGGCTGGAAAATGCAATTCGGTGGTTTTCAACAAAACCTGCAATATGCGTAGTCCATTTTTTGAGAAAGATTTTAAAACTGCACAGTCGATTTGCATCGCTTGCGACAGAAGATCAATTTGATACTTAAACAAGGATTTACCTGTGATCTAGAACCCATATTACAACCTTACACTACTTTGGGTCAAAATCTAGATATGCTTCGTAAAATATCGTAGAATATTGCAAACAAACATACGCTGAAATAATGTAACAAGTAAAACGAGGTAGTCAGATAGCTCTTTATACTGTTCAAATTACTTTTTTAAGGTATATAATATAATAGTGTATGTATAGCAGCTATAGTTTAGTTTCAAACAAGTGAACAGCCACCCGTTAACACAAGCGAATTACTCTCAGTATTGTCCGCATGTATAATAACGTTATTGTTAGTTTAACATTTACGAGAAGTTCATAGACGAAACAGATTAAGCGTTATATTATTCCAAGCTTAGTTAAAACGTCCCTGTGAAAACAAAACGGAGCGAAACACAAACAAAGTTATGCATAGTCAGGGATAGTTATTTGTTCTCATAGCGTACTTAATTAAACGAATATTTATTTGCAAACAAAGATTTATATTTGAACAAAGTTGCAAACTGTAAAACAGACCAGTTCACATAGAGTCATTTTTACACAGTTTTATCTTGTTGAGTTTCAGTTTTCCTGAGTAGTTTTCCACATTATTTATTAATATTAAAACTGAGCCTCGATTCTGCTGAAGGCAAACCACTGTCATACCACTGATAGTCTTAAAAATGCCATTTAATTGTAGACTTTACAGTTATACAGTTAAGGTCTAAACTTAAATGATATTTTGTAGAGCGAATGAAGAAGTTAAATGCATTATTTTCATTTGATTTTAGACCGTAACTGTATAACGGTAAAGTCTACAATAAATAGCACTTTTTAGAGTGTCAGTGGTATTACAGTGGTTTGCCTTTAGCAGAATCGAGGCCCTGACCGGTTTCGCTTCACGACTTTTTCAAAGGTTACTAAGCTAAGCAAACATTCGAACTCCAAAACCATAAATAATATTCATACTGTGGGTAGTTTTCCCACATCATGAATATTTCTCACAATATTACAGTATTTTCCATTCCATAATAGTTTACTTCTCATAACATTTCGGACTTTTTTTGTTCACTTCGAAGTGATTCCACTTGTACAATATCACTTTGACTAATAGGCTCTGATTAGCTCTACTAGCTAAAGGAATTCTTTTATCCTATTGGTATAGTATTTTAATGTTTATTTCAAAAAATGTTTCAATATTCATTTTTGAGAGAGAAAAGCCAGATAAAACATGTGACAGTGTTTCAACAAAACAAATACAAAAGGCAAAACAATATGTGTGCAACGAAATCGAATTCGACAACAATCCGATAGAATTGGATAAAACAAAATTTGATTTTATTTGTGAGGAGTTGAAATTGGTTTGACCAAATTCAATGTAGGATTTGGTTTTATATTACTAAAATAGGAAACAATCACTTGTATTTTACTGACCCTATGCACTCAAGATGACCTAGAGACTATACTTTTGGCCGGTGTGGTGTAGAGGTAGAGCTTTCGACTGCTAAAACTTACGCCGCAGGTAGGATTCCCAGTGCAAATATTTGTGTGTGTTAATATGAATATTTTTGCCTTGGTCTGGGTATTTCTATAGATAATTCTATTCCTCAGAATCCACCGTCTCATCCACTAACTAGAACCTCTGGTGAGGAACAATATAGGATTAAATCACCCCTGATACGTGCATGTCGTGAGTACAATACGCTAAACAGTAAACCCGGCCACTTGCCTGCTGGATATTTTCTACAATTCGTATAATGTCTTCAGGAGAAGGGTTTCGTGATCGCTCCCATAGATTTGGTCTATACTATAAACTCAAGTCCTTGCCTAACTAATGAACCTTTTCTTAATAATTAGCTCTTAAGTGTATGTCCTATATACGCCTCTAAATTGATCTACGTATAAGAATATCCTTACTCTGTGCCTATTACATTAAGACAATGTTCTATTATGGAGGCTGTTGGTGTGTCTATATAAATAAATAAATGAACATTAAATAAATGTTTATTATGAACTGCCAGCCTTCCGAGAACGTTTTCGTTCTGTAGTACTGGGAAAGAACTTTATGAGGCATTTCATATGCGAAGGCTTCTATATTTGTTTGTTATTTCAATCACGTAAAAATGGTTATATGGATTTAGCTAGAATTTTGTACACGGATAGAGCTTGATCTACACATTATGTTAAATTTCCATTTAATGTAGATTTTTTTTTCAAATAAAATGTTTCACTCCATATTATTAAGTTTTCAGCTTATTTGCAGATGTGTCTAGAAACCATCATTGTTGTATCTTCACTTTAACTTTGAAATGGAAATTCTGGGACTAAATGGAACCACATAGATGACGGATTTGTAGAAATCGAATCAACATAAAGAAAAATTGGATGACTGATGGAAAGTAATTCAAAACGGTCGATAGAGTTAAGCTGAAGTGTCGTCGAATTTGCGATCAAGCGTTTTCGGGTTCAGTAATGATATTCTGTAAGATACAAGTTCATTGGTTGAGCACGTTAAGCCGTTGGTCTCGGTTGCCATACAAACATCTATAGCAGACTGCTATAGATTATGGTACATACTATTAGCAGTTGTTACGGGTAGCTGGAGCCCTAAAAAGTCCGACAACTTGTCTGAGTACAGAACTTCAATATGGTTTGTGAAGATCAGATGGCAGTCGCTTCACAGAAAAAAACCAAGTTCGGCCGATTCGTAGGTAGACAGAAAAGTCGATTCCAAATAAGCTTGCAAATGGCTCGGACGGTGATTGTCAAGGATGTAATATGAACGTCTTCGGGTCTAAGCCAATCTCACCTGCTAGCTGAAGCACCTATAGATCAAGGAACTGGTATAGGCTTTCCTCTTGTAGTTGGGTTGCCAGATGCTCTTGTAATAAATAGCCAAATAATCGCTACAATGAGTGTTTTTGTTGCGTTTTCATTTTTAGCAATTTTAGTGGGTCAAATGTTTGCCCAAAGTGGTCTCAAATTGCCTCATGCTCTTTTTTATAATAAGAATAAAATGGGAGTGATAAAATTAACATACTGTTAGATAATTCTTGCAAATTCTTGCTGATGTTCATTTGCGTATTTGGTGACCCTAATGAATAAAGATTTTTTTTAATTCACTCATGCACTTTCGGCTACTCATTACTCATACATAAAGCATGAGGACAGCGACGGTCATGGTAAGTACGTTAAGTGATTAAAACGCTAATTCTAAAATAACGAAAGCTGGAATGAGCAACCGCGTATAATAAGTCTGTTGGTTATACGAGTGTAATCATCTTTTTCCACAGTCATGAGGATATGACATAAGATGCAAACACGAGGTTTGCATCTTATCTTATATATATATATAAAAATTAATCCCTATTTCCCTTGGTCACGGCATCACGCATAAACTACTGGACCGATTTCGTTAATTCTTTTTTTGTTGTGTTTGTTATTGTCAAGAGAAGGTTCTTATGAAACAGTTCGCAAAACATTAAAAAATTTAAGAAAATTTAACGACCATATTAACTTTATCTTTTCTAGGAGACGAACATAGGATAGGTGCTTCTTCTTGCCAAGGGGACTAATCATGCCACGGGCGAAGCCGCGGGGCACAGCTAGTAAAAGATAAAATGCAGGCAGAGTTTACATCCTTGCCTCCGGATACTATATATTTATGCAATATTTAATAGGAACTTTGAAAATGCCAAAACATAAATATTTTATCAAATATTGGGCGGCTAAGTGCTACAATGTTGCTAGCATCGATATTTTAATACCATGGAGGTGAGTTGGCTTATCGCTATGACTATGTTAGATAGTTAGCACGGCTAAATGGTGATTGTGCATTCAATGATAAAGATACTGACATGTTACCAGTCATGGTTCAATTTCTCATTTAATTGTAATTTTTTCGGACACCAGGATCGTAGCAAGTGGAAAGATGTCTCTGCTTACCCGAAAAAGACGTGACTGTATATATTATTTTGAATAATTTTTTATCAGTATTGTATTCAAGCCGCAGGCATATTGCAGTTCGATCGAACCTATTCAGTTGAATCATATTGCTATAATTTGTTGGCTAAATATGTATGCACTATTATGGTGTATGAAATATGCACTATAGTAGTGCTTTGTCAGCATATTTGACAACTTGTGTGACTACCTCTTTCCGACTGATACGGAAGATTATATTTATATTTATATGCATGAGTATCAAAGAAGACATAAAAAAGAATATTATACGAACTATTAGGTAATCTGTGATATTATGTTTATTTATACCTTCTGGGTGTTTTCTTCATCCAATCACCAATCTTAGTCGCATCTAAATCCTGCACCTTGAGGCCTGGGGCCTTACTCTGAAAATCGAACATGAACGTTTCGGATCGAACGAAAACGGACCATTTGTCAAACAACGACAGCGAAAACGTCAAATGTATTTTGGGAGTAGGCGGTGTACTGATAACAATCTACAACCACAATGTCAAACGATCGAAGACGAATCCGAAATCCGAAACGAAACACTTTCGGGGTAGCTAAATGGTCAAAACGTCAACGGATACGAATATTTTCGTTTTTCGGAGTAAGGCCCCTGAGATCTAAGGAAAATGGAGTAACGAACAGTAAAATCGATTGAAGTTGTCTCAGTGTAAGAAATAGGTTATGACGTACTACATTTTCCATGTCGCTACTACTTTGTGCAAAAGTATTTGTGCACTGATATGATTTCAAACGCTTTTAAAAATTTTACAACAACCTGTTAGCTATACAGGTACCTATGTGTAAATTACGATGGCTTGAGTAAAAAACCTGTATTAACCGAACCAAAGTGAAGACCGGTTACTATTTTATCATATAGAATAACTATGTACGAGTATGTTTATACCTATTACTCGTAAAAATATAGACAAAATTTTAGCGGCAAAATGTTTGTTTCCAAAAAGTATCACAAGTTGATTTCTAGTTTCTATGCCTATACTTGTTCAATACGTATAATACTATACTACCTACAATTATATACATTTAATACAAATCACAACTTTTTCTTGTTGGGGGTAGGCAGAGAAAGTTTTGGCTTATTACATTTTACTACTATGAAAAAATATCGCTCTCATCTTACGTCACTTCAATAAATCAGACGACTGTTCAAGATGTGACCAGTCACCACTTGGATAAAGAGTAGGTACTACCGTATAATCTATTATCTCTATATTCCGTCAATGTCTGTGTATCATTTTTTTCATTAATCATATAACATAACATAATATAAACTCACGCCTCAATGTCTGTGTATAATTTTTTTCATTAATCATATAACATAACATAATATAAACTCACGCCTATATCCCCGAAGGGGTAGGCAGAGGTGCTAGCACCCACATTTCGCCAGTTTATGTTTAGGTCCCAATGTATTAGGTGGCGAGCCTATTGCCATTAACCGGGCACTTATAAACCTGCGATAAATACACACATAATTTCGAAAAGCATCGAAAAGTCATTGGTATGTGCCATGGTAAACCTGGGATCGAACTCATTTCATTAATCATGTCTCTTGTATCGTGAAAACTTCTATTCCCTGCGGAAAGTTGACGATCATCATTTTTTTCATTGGTTAGGTTTCTTATATCGTAATATCTCCCTTATCTGCAGATCTTGAGGCGACGATAAAAATGAAACAAAAACAATCATGTGTTTTCCTGTCATTCAGAGCTTTTCTAAATCTTTTGTATAACAAAAAATAACTGATTATGTTAAAACTAATTGACACTAGGTATATTACAGTTGTCGAAATAAAAGTTCCCGAAAGAATTGCGTGCAAAGACAATTTGTTAAATGGGCCAGGCAAATTAAATTATGAAGATTGGGCTCAGAATTCTTATTATTATTACATTACTTCAGAATTTTGTTCCCGGAGCTTATATTTAATTCCTTGTTTTGAAGCATAGAACCTGGAAGTCGTAGAAGTTTAATCCAGCTATAAAATCCCACAATTAATAACTTTATGGTAGGTACTTAATATCGTGAGTTAGTCATTTAACTATCGCGTATCACCATGTCATTTTTTCGAGGAAGTAATGTACGACAAAGAGATGAGAAGGAAAATTTAAGAGAATCGTTATTTTTGCGTCATAAAATGCCAGATTATTTCGAGTTCGCGTGTATGAATTCATTCATCACATGCATCTCTAAATGGAGCCTAGCCCGCCACACTTGATACTCAGACCACTTTCTGTTCAACAGGTGGCTCTTGAAAGCTTTCTTAGTTGTACAACCTTTGACAACCAGGGCCTCGATTCTGTTAAAACAAGTCACTGTCATACCACTGACACTTCAAAAAAATACCATTTAATTTTGGACTTTAACTGTTATCAGGTTAAAGTCCAAAATTAAATGATATTTTGTAGAGCGAATGAAGGAGTTTAATGAATTCTTTTCATTTGATTTTTAACTTTAACTGGGTAACAGTAAAGTCCAAAATATGACTCTTCTAACTACTTTATACGTGTCTATAAACACTATTAAATATCTATTTATTTATTAAACTTTATGCACAAGTACACAGGCGGACTTAATACCATATAGGCCTTTTCTACTATAAATTGTGTTTTATAAACTTTTGACATTGAATAGGTTAATCATAGAAACTAGACTAATCATGAAATAAAATATAGGATAGACAGTAAAAGGTTTCAGTGAAGATAACGAATGTTTAATTTATTATACTTAGCCGAAATAAATGCTCCCGAAAGAATCGCGTGCAAAAATTATTGCTGAACATATTAATTATATATTATACCTACTCTACTACTTCTGAAATTATGTATCTACTGAGTACGTAATACATTTAATAAAGTCGTATCTCAATTATGTATTTGAGCCCCACAAGGGACAAATTATATGTGTGTACAAATTATATACGTAGACAAATTATATTACGTACTTGTAATTGTGTTACATTGGATCTATTTACATAGAGTCAACAATAATTTAGGCTTAAACTTGACAAATCAACTCCAATTTGAACCTTTTGCGGGACGACCTATTGACGGGAGCGACTCCAGTCTGACCCCCCAAACCCGGGAGAAAAGTTTGCGTCAGAGTCTTGGCTGTCAACTAGCAGATACATTGTGACTCACGGGTAGGGTTAGCTTACTTACTCACTCTTCCTACAATAATAATAATAATAGATTATAAAATTTATAAGGTTATTTTAAAATAAAGAGAATAATAATATCTTTATTTGCGATAACATTGTAATACGGTATTCGAAAATTTTTAATCTCAGGAAGATAGGTATATAGAATGATATAAGAAATAAGAAAGACGATCACAAATTACATTATAACAATACAATAATCTAGTATCAGTGGCGCGAGCACGTTTTTTCGAATTGAGTTCGTGCGTGTATCACAAAAACCATGTGAGATTTGTACAGCGTATCGATTCAATGAACTGTAATAATTTCATACGATTTTTGTCGCACACGTTGTGAACTCGATTCGAAAGAAATTTCGTGCTCGCCCCACAGCCCACCGATCTCTAGTACTTCAAATGGAAACTGTCATAGAAAATTTGTTCGTCAAAGTCCAAGTTTTGCTTTACCATGGTAGAGTCGAAATCAGCGAGTTATATATGGCTGTTGTAGCGAATGGAATAGACACCGTTAACGCCTTATTATTAGTCCAGCCTTGTGCTATTTCGCCTTCCTTAGTAAACAAAAATTATAGTCTTATCAGTAGCAATCATGTTCAAACAAGCTTATCGTTTGATCTATGCGATTATTATTCCACATTTTCCCCTTGACTAAGAGTTACTTTTTTATTAGGTACATGATATTTCTCGAAATAGGTCATACGCTTTTAGTGCAGCTACTAGTGGTAAAAGCCAATAGTGTTGAAATAGCGATAGCGTAATGGTTGAATTTGCAATGAAGTACTTAGTTGAAAGTTCAAATTCTACCTAGTTCTGAAGTGTAGGTACCAATTTCTAACACAAGCATTGAAGTTTGTTTGGAGGGGTTCAATTCAATCCTTTTGTCAAATAATATTTTATTTATACAAGTATTTAATACCAAACATTTTATCGACTCCTACTAGCCAATACCCGCGGCTCTGCCCTCGTGAAATTATGATTCATCGTTTTTTGGTGATAGTTATCTTCGGTCTTAACTAACAAACATACAGCAGATATTAAGTCTGACTAAGACCCTAGAAAAACTCGCCTCAACTTTCATTCTGTAGTTTTTGCGTCCATCGCTAACAAACCGACAAACATACAAGAATTCCATAAAAAGTTTTTTTTTTTTAATCAGAATCGTACATTTAATATTAACCAAGTTATTTTGAAGTATCTCCAATGTATAGACATAACTAATTTAAATTTTATAACGTTACTTAATTGAAGGACAGATATTGTGTACAAGTTTTTAGGCTAAGTTTTTTTATAGACTACAAAATAAAACGCGGACTACTTAAAACCGGGCTTGTGAAAACAAATTTAGGTTGGAAATAATCTAGGTTGCCTATATTCGGACTAAAATTACCGTGCCTAGGATATAGCATAATTGTTTCGTTATTTGTTTTGCTCAGTTCTGTAATTTAAGAGAACCCTCATTTAGGCGATTTCATTTCAAAGGGTAAATCTCGTTTGTAGTGTTGGAATTTTAGGTAAAGGTGGCACCGGGTATGAGGGAAATGTCTTTTGAAACCTTAGACCTCGCTAATTGAGACCTGAGATGGCGTGTGGTTCTAGTCGGTTTGAATCCGACATAACCACCCCTGGTATGCACGGGAATTTCTGCATGAAAAAAAATTGGGGAATCAAACACGCACCCCCTGCCGTAGCAGTCAAATACACTACCTTCACACCACAGATGTCGTATATATTGTATCTAGAAGGTTCAGTAATCCAAATGGCCGCGTACTGTTTTACCCAGCTGTGCAGAATATTAAAAGTATACGCTCAGCTGGACTTTCCTCACGTAACGTTTATGTTGACATGAATAATGGATAAGGATAAAGACCAAGGAATAATATTCTATTTTAAAATAATGTTTATGTAGCTGAAAGTGTACAGTAAAGGAAGTAATGACAGTAGAGGAAGCGCGTGAAGTATGTAAGGACAGAAGCAGATGGCGGGCTGTTGTCTCTGCCTACCCCAGAGGGAAAAAGGTGTGAGATACTTACATATGTATGTATGTATGTATGTAAATTATTAGATTTAGTATTATTTATGAATAAATAGTTAGCTGACACATATAATTAGCATCATGGATCGCTTTTTCGGATTTAAACCGCACGGTTCTTAATTACTGGGGTGTAAGGTTACCAATAAAGCATTTCCCACGCACCCCAGCTGACCTTGGGCCGTCGACTGTTTTAGGATGGCCACTCGACCTCTAAAAATGGGATGGGTTGAGCATCATGCCACAGTGCAGACGGTATCCTAGCGACACTGTCTGCGCTCTGAGAATCAGCTCGCCCTGCCCTGTCCTGCTGCCTGCTCTCTAAACTGTACTCTATGCTAGTCATAGGGAGAGGTGGAGAGCCTCCAAACAACTCCTTACAGGGCCACTCCCACCTCGACAGTGAATGAATACCTATATGACTACATTACTCATAACTTTATTACTGTCTTCATCCTAGTGAGAATTCTCAGTTGAATCCAAAGCTTTCACCTCAGAGTCTGGGGTCCACTTTACCAGTCTTAACTGCTGACTGATGAGATTTGGCTGCACCTCGATATTTTCCGTAAAGCGACTGCCATCTCAGCGATATCGAAGCATTGCAGCTAGACCATTATTATTTATTATTACTGTCTTGTAAGTAAATTCTTTTCATTAAATTTCATATCCCTGCCTAAATTAGTACCTTATAAGTGGAAGCGATTATCTGACATGACATTCCTTTGTGAAAAATATAAAGTCATTTCAACTTCTATACCGCTTAATGGGAAAGTCGCGTACAGTCGGTGAGTGAAGCTAGATAAGTCAATAAGAAAACCATTTCCCGTATGACGAGCCCGGAGCCATCTATTGAAAAAGTTTTGAAGTATGTACATATTGTACATTTAACAATTTAATATACCTACTGTTAACATCAAATAAGATAATATTTTTATTATAAAACTAACCCGAACCGTTACCGTTGCCTATGGGAGACTATAGTGTATATTTGTAGGAAATTTCAGCCAGATCCGATCAGCTGTTAGAGCGTGATTGAGCAATAAACATCCAAACATATTCACAAAATTTAATTTAATAGTAAGAAGCAAGAGGACAACTAACTCAGCTTAGTTGGGTATACGGGACCCAGTCAGGATTGCGTTAGGTGTGATCACCTGACTAAAGGAAACTCTATTTATGTTGTAGGAATATTGCACACACACGCCATTCTTTCACACGCACATACACACACACACTTTCAGAACGCAAGGAACAGTCGTGCAAATAGTATGAATTCTTTTGCACGATTTTTTGCAAATTATCTACATGATTTTAGCATGAAACAATCGCCCGTCCAGCGTGCAGCCGCACGTACTAAATTATGAAAAATATCTATAAACCCGCTCCTACTACGGATAACCGTTATAAATAGGATAACATTTAAAAATAAAAATCCCCCATAAGTTTATTGACGCACTTTGAAGACAATCGAAATCCCAAAGCTTTGTACCCACCTAAAATAATAAACTAGGTTCATCTATAATACTGCGGTCGAAACGGAATGCGTCCAAAAATATCCTTTCTATAGAGGGATTTCATAAACTTCACTTTAAAAGAGTTATTGGCTGTTACGTATTCACGATTTCGCAATAAGTGTTATGATTTCATAGACGTTTATCACCCAACACATCAGTATTATGTATGGATGATTGGTTTTGTTTTTAAAGGTTAAAGCGGGCGAAACAATATGAATATTTTACTAATTTTACGGCTGTTGCCATACGTACTACTTCTAGCATCATTGATCTGTGTTTTAAACAATTTTAAACGAAAATTTAAAAGTGTTGCTGAAGATTACAAAAATAATTAGGATCAATTTTTTTTTCATTTCCACGTGTTCAGTAACTTCTTATGGGGACTGCAACTTCTTTTCGGGTGGAAATTCCCACGAATGCCACCCCCGTCGACCACGTAGGGTGGTTATGTCGGATTCAAACCGACTAAAACTGCACGCCGTCTCGGTTCTCAATAAACCGGGGTGTACTGTAAGGTTACCCAAAAGGCCTCCAAGCAGCCCTCTAGAGGGCCAAGTCCTGCCTCGAGCGTCATTTGTCGCAGGCAGCAGCGAGTGATAAAGGCGACTGCACCTACCTAAATAAATCACCTAAGAAAATTGCTGTTGTATACTGTTAAAAGGTATGGTTGGGATTGGGACATAGTTTATGAATAAAATCTCTAATTAATATCAAGATCTAGCTCTAGTGGTTCTGCACAGAATATGGGTTTTAATAATACCTATAAATTCTCCTAACTTTACCGTAGTCGATGTAGTACCGTAAACAAAAATTCAACTCCTTTTGCCCTAATATCCCCGGGCTATTGTTAAACCAATACATTATATTTCAGCTGTCTGTCAATCTTCTGCCCAATCGGTTAGTTGGGATTTTAATATCTGACAACGGGCTGGCTTCTGAGTAAGATGGATGGTTCCCTGGAGAGGCTACAGAAATATTTAATAGCAATTCGGTTGCTCCATTTGTTTTTCATTTCATCGATGTTTTAACAAATATTTTTTATAAAATTTTGAGTTAAGATGACTTAGGAAAATATTGAGTTAACAGATGTCTTAAGGAAAGTAAATTGGCACTAAAGTGCGAATGTAAATAATACACGGTCACTGACTAGTTATAAATACTTTTTTTTATACCACGTTAGGTTGGAGACAAGCACACGGCCCACCTGATGGGAAGCGGTCACCGTAGTCTATGGACGTGTGCAACACCTAGAGAGTCACCCACGCGCTGCCGACCCGGAAGGGGAAGGTACTTACCTATCTGTATTAGTTTTTGACAGCGTGCGTTATTACAGATTTTGCCAATTTATCTATCTAACACGTATCTAACCCTTAAATTAATAAAGATAGGTAATCGTGGTTATGATTACCTATCGTAGCTGCGATAATAATTTCGTCATCTCGTGGCTCATCTTACGACGATTGTCGTTCAACGATAGATAATTTCGACGACATAATGACGACAAACGATCAGCTTGAGACGATAGTCCTCCAACGATAAACTACGACATAGTGGGAACGTACCTTTAGGAATTATTTTGAGTAGGAATAATTCGAATGTAGAGAAGATTTTATTCTTGTGTGACATGACTAGGTGCCATGACGCACACATGCGTGCTCGAAGGCATTTTAGCAAGGGACAGAAAAATAGCCTCCAGCCAGCCGTAGCTTTTGACATAAACGTTTTAACTCCCCAGCGAGATACAAACATATATTATGTAGGTTATTTTTAGGTTTTAGGGTACCGTGTGTCTAAAATAGATTAAAATAAAGTTAAAATAAATATAATAAATAAAACAAGTGCAAATGAAGTGATTAGAGCCAACGGTCAGTCAATTTATGTGCCATCAGCAAGAATCGAACTCGCGATCCTCAATGGTATTTAAATAATGGTAAAATAGGAATAATAATAATTATGTTTGTACTACAAACATTATCATTCCTAGTTTGAAATCCATCTCATAATTTCAAGATTATTTAAAAAAAATATTTATCATACTAAAATATCACCATACCTACTATGGCAGGCATACATAAAATTTACATAGGCATTTATAGAAAACCAATGCAGTTTGAAACTAATGTTTAACGTGATAAATATTATTAAGTGCTAATAAGAAATACGAAGAAATATAAATAATTAACTTACCCGGCATCGAAGCAGTTTATATCCGAAAGAAATCACATTACACTAACCACCTGTTAACTACACCTATCAATTATTTACAAATCATTTTCGTTTCTGCAAACTTCGCCGTACACGATAGTCGGGAGCGCTACGAGAGGGAGCGTCCTCTCACATCGGAGGGATCAGAGCTACTGAATATCAAAACTGGGAGTATTTAGGAGCTTGAATCTAACAGCTGAAATGTTTCGTTTTTGAAAGGAAACGAGTTCAAAGTTTTGCTCATTCCAGATTTTTAAGCATTCGAATATTATTTAGATTAATCTGATCTATCATCTTGTATGATTAGATAAAATAGGTAGGAATTTCCAAGGAACTATTCGGTTCTATAGCGAAGTTTGTATCCTCATTAGAAAACTACTATAGCAATGATCCAGATAACGTTTTCTTTGAAAACGTCCCTAAGGAAAACTTGTGACATCAAAAAGTTAAATACAACTTTTTTTGTAATTTGCGTCCAAGTTTCAATGGATGAAACAACGGCGTATTAGAAAAGGCGGAAGTTCCGCTTTTCTTTTCGCTTACGTCTTACAGGAATTCGATGATTGGAGTTTCTTTGAAATAATTTACATAGTTAAGTAGTATGGGTACATAAAATTATTTCAATTTTAAATTTTAAATTTTAAATTTATTGATGAAATAGTCGACATGAACACAATTTTCTTTTATACCATTTTAGTGACAGACAAGCGTACGACCCACCTGATGGGAAGCGGTCACCGTGGCCTATGGAAATGATGTGCAACACCAGAGGCGTCAGACTCGCGCTGCCGACCCTGAATGCCATGTGAAAACGTGTTTGATAACCGTCGAGAGAATTACCGTGCCTTGTAGTTTTGTATCTGACTTTCTATGGTCTTAGTTCATTCATCAAAATAATAATTACTAAACTTAGTAACAGCAACATTAGTGACTGTATACAAAACATTTTACGTAGAAAATATACAAATTTTTGTACAGTGTGGGCGTTTTCATATTAAACGATAAGTTTCACGATAGGATATCAATGACTCGTCGGCCGATGTTATCACTGGCATTAACATTGTCATAGATATTAATATGGCGTTATTTTTACTAGTTTGGTCCAGAAGTTTTTATAGTAAACCCGGTAGAAGAAGCTCGCTAAGTATGTAATTACAGAAGCAAATGCCTTCGAAAAGAGTAAGTACATCTTTCTAGTAATGAATGTAATATTGTGCGTAGACTGCAATCCTAAAAACATACGTTTGATAAATGATATACCTACCTACTAATAGGTACTAGCTTCCGCCCGCGGCTTCACCCGCGTGGAAGTCGGTAAGTATCGCCGCCAATAAACGACTCTCCACTCAACTCTCTACTCCACTCTCCACTCTACTTCACTCTCCACTCCACTTCACTCCACTCTCCACTTCACTTCACTCCACTCTCCACTTTACTTCACTCTCCACTCTACTCTCCACTAAAAAAGGATAAAAAGTCCTATCCTAGATCCTATGTCCCTCTCCTGGTTCTAAGCTACCTCCCCAACAATTTGCAGCTAAATCGGTTCAGCCGTTCTTGAGTTATAAATAGTGTAACTAACACGACTTTCTTTTAAATATATAGATATATTTTCCAGCAAATCTGAGCTGTAATACAAACATAAATCATAAATATTTACTCATAAACCGCAACAGAAAACACATAAAATCCAACATTGTCAGTGTATTTTATTCGAATCGTAAAATTCCTTGAATGATATTTCCTGATATTTCATTTCAAAACGTAAAATTGTATCATTAGATACAAAATTGCTTTCCAGCTGGGGTCCACTCTCCATTGTTTGGTTTATTGAAATTGAAAGACTGTCAGCTGCTAGACAGCTGATTGATGGACGAGGCTTCATCAATCAGGAGGGCCCCTTCGGCTTACAGGTTGGTTTGGGCTCCAAAGATCTTTGCGAGGCTCCCCACATCTCACGGGTTCTTGCTCACCCTTGTGAAAACTTCAAAAATCCTTTTTCTGCTCGGTTTGTCGATTTTCTTCCTTATTAGTTTAGTGGTTATTGATGTCAATTCTGTCGTACATTTTTACTAAATTTAACTAAAATTGATTCGATTTTCGATTGATTTCGATTTTTCAGAGATTTATTTAATACTAAATTTTACCACAACTTGCACCTGATTGTTTTTGTTAATTTTGAACCATTATTGATGAATTTTAGTGATATCATTAAAAAACTATCAATAAACTATAGTTTATAGTTTTTTTTTCTCATGTTTGCTGCTGTTAATGTTTTTTGTCTTTAAATTTTCAAGAATTGATTAAGGTTGAATTTCGATCTATTGACGAACACTGGCATACTAAATACAAGCAAATATTAGGGTAGGTACTGATAGAAGGCATGCAATAGATGAAATAGTGAAGGATGACAACCGACAAGGATCGACCAACGCGCAAAGAGAAGATAAGATCATAGACCCGGCTATTGTTAAGTGCAACATTCGTTTATAATATCCGACACGATTTCTGTAGTGCTTACTTTATAAGCAACCAGTAAGTATTGTTTATATTAGAGTGAAAATTCTTTAGGCACATTGTGCGATTTTTGGTTGTAAAAATAAAACCCATAAGGGGTTTGCATCATCCGTTAGTTAGTAGTTAGTCCATTTAATTGCATAGCATTAGGTGTGTCACTTTCACACTCCCGTTAGATATAGGTAGTCATTTAAAATTACTGCCACTTTATTCTTATGTAGAGACCTATTTATGGCGAGATTAGTGAATCAACTGTTAAAACACCCAAAATAATTTTCCCATCAATTTGGCGATGTTTTGGATACAGATGATAATAATCGTTCTGATGCTTACAACACTCCTCATTAGCATAACACCACACATTTTAAAATCTAAAGCTCGTGATACCGAAATATCGTATGGTATAATAAGAATTGTTCAATGTAAAGTGTCCACTACCACCGAGCATTGAACATAGTGTAATGCTGAAAGCAGAAAATGAGAAAATCCTGTGAGAGTATGCAACCTTATTGCTTTTCTGTGAAACGTTGAGACATTCAATTTATTGCATATTCATGATGATGAGTTTAACCTTTTGAGTAAAACTTTAAAATACTGTGAGCGATAAAATATACTTTTAAATAATTGTGCCGTAAGTGATAGTGCTCCACCTAAAAATCTAGGCATAACAATACGGACTGAACTTTATAAAGCATTTTTAATTTTTATAAGGCATTTATTTGCATTGGATAAAAATAACACTCAAGGCGGAATTAATATTTCGCTGGCAATTTTAGTTGGCCGATAATTCCAATGTGCCTAGGTACTTAGACTGTAAATAATAATAGGTATAGAAGTGCGATACTTGTTAGGTGCTCTTGCGTCTGAACCGACGTTAGTTTAATTTTAAGTTTATTTTAGACTTCCATTAACGGGTGTTACTAGATCGCGTACAGGTTACCAAGAATCCAAGATAATTATGTTCCATGACTGATGTCGATGTATGCGTAGCTCAAACACCATGCTCAAATGGGAATTGAATGGAGTTCAAGTTCTGTATGAGCTTTGTCGCAGTTGCAAGTAAATGACGACATGGTTTCTTGAAGAAGCCGCTAGCGATAACACTTCTCTTCTTTTATTAGTTCTGTGGGAACGAGTGTCAAATTTTCTTGTGAATGTGATGTGGAAATAACTCAATCTGGGACATTATTGTGTTCTGAATCAAGTGTATTTGACTATGATGTATCGGCTACAGTGTGTGAAAAAATATTCAAATTTTACCCAACCATTGAGATCAACGAGTTTGATCTATCAAACAGATTGTACCAAAAGCGGGTCGCGAGGACTCTGCGGTTTTTCCTAATGTGTCATTTCCCTGGGGACCAATACTCACTGATTTGATATCTGTACGGTCGTAAACCGACCTCTGTTCCCGTTTTATTACCGCTTTCGAGTGTTTACTTGAATGTTTTCTGAAGAGAATCTAGATAGGTTATTTGTCTGTGACAAGATATTTTTTTTATGTTCTATTTGTAGTAGAACAGCTAGCCTTATTCAAATGCGGCTGACTGACCTTTGTGAGTAGCACTTTCAAAGACGATAATAGTGAAAGTTTAGATAGAACCGTGTCCGCCATAATTTTAATAAGTAGGTACTCGAATATGTTGATGTTCCATAATCTCGACTTCAAAGACAATGGTAGCATGAAATTAACAAAATTAACGAGAATTCAAATTATTTCCATGTACCATAATATAAAGATTCTAAAAATGAAAAAGGAGAACGTTAAGTGCAAGTCCTATTTCAGATAAGTACTACCATTTGTTTTACTCCATTTCCAAATTTCTGTAATATCACTAAAATGTAGATTGGTTAACAGAAGCGTTTAAGTATCTCATTTAAGATTCAAGGCACATTTGCTAGGAGACAGCTTTTGTTTTATGTAACTGGGTGCTCTTGCAAAAACTCGCTCCCTAATATTTCATTCAAACGCCTTGCAAAGCTGTAGGTAAGCGTAGTAGCAACGATCTTGACGTTGATAGTCCAGCACACCTGCGAGGTACATGCCTGTACTTCTGTATGTATTCTCATTTTTTAAAATCTTGTATAGTGCACGAGTGCACGGCATCTAACTTGGCAAGATTTTGGAGTAGTGTGGGCCGTACACTATACTTGTGTCTATGCGATGCGTTTTGCCACAAACAAGTATTTATCTGTGTATATCTCGAAGGATAAGTTCTGAATAAAATTCTTTCTTTCTTTCTTTCTACCTTTTGATAGTACGGGGGCCTTTAAGCGGGGCGTGAAAAAGCATTTGATGAGGCCGTCAAGCTGAGGGCCGCCACTGTAGCACTACCGGTGTATGTGATGGTGACCCCAGTCCTGAGACTTTGCCTTTAGCTTACCATCAGGCGAGGTAAAGTTATTTTGACGTGTCCTACATAAAAAAAGAACATTTTCAGATTTTAAATTATTAGTTTTTGAGCAAAGTAATTTATATCACTTTATGATAATACCATTGAAATATTTTAAAACTTGATTACAATAAATATAATGAAACATTTTTGTTCAGACTTATAACATTGAAATCTGTACTATCAATATCTACTTTTGCTGCTGACTGTACCTAGTTTAATCGCTATCAGATGAAAGGTATGAGAATGCATCCTGTCCAAGAAATATGGCCCATAAGACTTAATCTGACATTATGTTGTAACATCCATTACTTACGAGTAACTAGGTAGTTGAACGGAAACATTAAGGTCTCATATACCTACTGCAAAATAAGAGGTCAGCATAAGCTAACACTTTATTAGTTTATTCAGGATGTTTGCTTAGCCAAGCTATGACGTCACAGCTTGCGTTTGCGTACATATCGACGCCCCCAAGGAATAAACCTGTATTGTACTATTACTGGGTTATTACTGTTATTGCATTTTCGATATCTATGGGTCGGAATACACCTATGCAATTTTTTTCAAATTTTTCCTGCGATAATATCCAACTATTTACCTTATGACACCTTTATTCTTCGGAAAAGTGTTAATTTTTATGTACGAGAAGAATATCATAATACATTATTACAAATTCATTTGTGTGGCTACATTTCGGTAAAGTAATATTACTGTAAAATATTTTCTATTAATTATTGGTTAAAGCGATTACAGGTTTATTCTCGTTATTTATGAGATGCACATTTTCGGTAATACTCTGTTACAGTAATCATTTGGGTAAACTCTGGTCAGGCTTATGAGGGCTCTTATAATAAAAATAAGTATCCACAAAAGTCTATAGGACCAGACCTGTATGTAATCGTAAATTGAAGTATGGTAGCAAATTTACCTCCTAAGACAGGCAAGATTTATTAGATAAATTTTATAAACTAGCTGATCGAGAACAGCAATGGATATACGTTGCTAAATATATTAAAATAGAAAATATTAAACGAATTACTCTAGAACGAAAAAATAATTGCACACAGACTATTAAATATTTATTTTCTATAAGAGATGTGGAGGTTTTGGTTTGTAACAAAGTTTTCCTTAATACTTTACAAATTAATGGACAATAATAGTAAAACAGATGACTGCATTACATACTTAAGCACAATAATAGACCTCGAAAAATGAGCTCCAGCACAGAATCGAGTATTTCATAACGCTAGGACAATTGGAAGTGGCCTAAAGGTTTTGATTACCGATCTGTGAGTCAGTCAGTCAGTGGCAAAATTATATTCACAAGGTCAGGATCTACTGAAGCTTTATCTATGAAATTTTGCATACTGCTTTAGTACTAGTATATGATTACGTAGGTAAAATTTCATCTCTGTACTTGCAATAGGGACTGAGCTACAGGGGTGTCAAAAGTGACTCGAAACGGTTCGTGTAAATAGCGCGGCCTGTTGCTGGAACTTGTCCTGCGCACTGATATAAATGACAGCACTATTGCTATATTCGATTTGCAAAAAGTAGGTACTTAGTATAGGTACCGCAATCTTCTGTGGGTATTTTCTCCTATAAACGAAAGTACCCAGTCCCAGTAGGTATAAACTTCACCATTTTTGATGCGCTTCGTAAAAAGGTTATTGTCATGTGTGGCACTAACAAATTGTTTGCTACAATTCCTCAAGTCCGAACATGAACGAGGTATTAGTAAATTCTATCTCTATTCAGATGGCTGTTATGTTCAAATATATCCATAACATACAGGTTTTTTGAAATATACCACACATTGGCAC
Source organism: Lithosia quadra (assembly GCA_963576445.1). Lineage (NCBI taxonomy): Eukaryota > Metazoa > Arthropoda > Insecta > Lepidoptera > Erebidae > Lithosia > Lithosia quadra. The sequence continues at coordinate 3,506,565 of OY754882.1, forward strand.
AGCCAAAACGCGGGCGATTCGATATTAAAAAAATAGTTAATCCTTCAAATTGGCATCATCTGAACAAGACAAGGTTTTCTTTAAATATGATTTAGATTCTCTTTTATTTTTTATTCTATTCTGAATTAGATTTTATGAGTTCATTTCAAACGAAACGACGCGGGTAAAACCTAACACGTTTCGTTGGTTGAGACTGATATTGTGCCCATCATCAACCTCTTCCCATAACCAAGGCGTTGCCTACTGATTTAGGTACTATCTTTATGCAACAGTGGAGCAATTCCACAGTATTACTATCCATTTTATGTTGCTTTAGTTTCTGTAGAAAACAGTGAACAAGATATTGATGATGACACAATGAAAATAGTGATTAAGTACTGCTTTTGATGTTTTTATTTCTTAATATTTTTTTTATTAAAATTGTGAACTCATTAAGGACTCTTTACCCATTAAGAACAATATTCTGATGAATTTTATGAATTTTCTTCAATTTTCCCTTAGAGATACCGATAATAAATTTATTTACATAATCTGTTTACAGCGATTACATTAAAACATGATTACCAGAAAGATCTATAATATTCCAGTTACTATACTTTACCAATATAAGGTTATTAAAATGTTTACCGTAATAAGTCGGTAACTGAACGTTACATTTATCTACTTATGAAAACATACATCGTTGGAGAACTCAGTAAAGTAGTGTTATGTGTAAGATTTTTAAGAAATTATTTTTATATTACAAGAATAATTCGGTAAGTAGATGTTGCTGGAATATTATTGATAGTTCATGGTGGTAATATATCAATACCCTAAAAACCGTTAGAAAATATTTTCGGTAATTTGAACTTTGGTGAATATCTAATTCTGTGTTTAATCCATAGTCACACGGCTAACTATGATCTGTTTGGGCAAAAATTAGCTTTCCCGTCGTATTAAAATGTTGTCATAATTATCTTTTATAGAAAAGTTAGAACCGAAAAACACTAATCTTTTCCTCCTGTAAAATTTGATTTTTGCGATTACCGGTTTATTCCTCGGGGACGTCGATATGAACTCCACCTAGGTGAAATTATTAGCGACAAGTATGTACTTAACAGGAATAGCTTAGGCTGCGCCTTGTTTTTTTTGCAATTGATACCTACAGTAGTATACTGCAGTAAGTATTATTTAATTGTGCGGTATTAGTGAATATCGTATGTATTGTCCTGCTCAATTTTCTTCAACCTAGCGTTAATCCCATTCGCATCCAACGCTTTCACCTCGGAGTCTGGGGTCCGCTTTACCAGTTTTAACTGTGGATTTGGCTGGGACGAGTGTGACACCCCTAGTGTTGCACACGTCCAGGATATGCTTCCCATCAGGTGAGCCGTGTGCTTGTCTGCCACCTAAGTGGTATATAAAAAAACAACATTACCCACAATCTCTCCAGCTAAGCTAAATTGCTTATTTTAGGTGTGAGTTCACGTCGGTAGTATCATAGCCAGGATTCAAATCCGGGATCTCCCGATCCGACTCTAATTGCTAAGCCATTGACAAAGCTACCTGAATAATATATGAATGAGCCTATTAGTGTCCTTCCACTTATCTTCGTGTGTAAATCCGCTTACTAACTTCGCGTGGCAAACCATCGAATTCGAACAACGAATCGCTCACTGTCGGTTTTTGAGACCGCATCAAAGGAACTTCAGTTATTGGCTCGCGCGCAGTTGGGACGGTTTGTCGTGCCAAATATGTAAACAGTGATGGATTTTTACTTAATCTATTTTTATAAGTTTTTTCATCCACAAATGTCTTTTTCTTCTATTGTTTTTACATAGATAGATACCTAGATCACAAAAAGCAGCAGCAGCCGACCACGCGCGTCCATTCTCGCTGCCGCGCGAATTTTGTACCCACCTTAAGAAGAGGGACGTGATATAATAAGGTACATATATGGGACGCCGTTTCCTCCCCGGTACAATAAAAACTTTATCGACCACCGCAGGCCAGCCCGACGTGATCGTTTTGTTGATTATTCTCCATTTCCACTTTGCAGCTTAGGTCTATAAAGACGGAAGTTATGGAAACCTATTTTTTTTTACAATACTAACACGCCTGTTGATAAGTGGCTATCGAGTGCCAGAACCTTCAAGCAGTGCATCCGGTAATGGGGAAGGCAGCGCAAGGCTTCGAAATGACCTGCCTTGCTGGCTGCGGGGAGGAGTATCCACGAGGTTTCAGCACGAAAAAATGGGGAGACGCTGCCGCCTGTGGCTAATTATGGCTAAGGTGGAAGTAGCCTTGTATAGGGCTGCTTGGAGGCTCTCCGCGTGTCTCTACAACTAGCAGAGGGCATAGTGTAGAGCAGTAGAGCTGGGTTTGGCTGGTTTTCTAAGCGCAGGGGAGTGACAGGACGGCCACCTGTCATCCTACCATCCGATCTGGTGTATGATGCTCGTCTCCCTTTTTTTCACAATTTCATAACTTTCCATCGATTCTCTCAACCTGACCACATCCAGATCTAAAGGATTCCAAATTTTACAACACCTTCGGGCTTCACCTCGTTAGAACTTACAGTGATGTGAATAGGTATGTGGGAAATCAACTGAGTAATACCGCTCTGTGTTCTTGCAACTTTTGCTGGGGAACCAGGTACGCTTTTGTAAAGAAATCTCTGGTACCCCAAACGACCTACAGTCATTAAGTATTGGCGATTGACGACCCCGAATTACAGTTTGGGAAAATTTAATCGCGAGATAATTAAAAATTAGGCAATTTTTATATCACTTAGGTGTCAGACAAGCACACGGCCCACCTGATGGGAAGTGGTCAACGTGGCCTATAGACGCGAGCAACACCAGGGGCGTCACACTCGTGCTGCCGACCCTGTAAAAGCCTTCTAATGCCCTTCTTGAAGAAGTATATTTAATGCTGTATTAAATTTTTGGTATCTAGATCACAACATATTTCGACTTTAGGTATTTGGCCCAACAACACGGCAACAATTCATCAGTATTCAGTATACATACCTTGTTAGAATTTGATTCCGATGTTGATCTCAAATTCTCTTTTTACTAACTATAATGTATCTCCAATAACAGAAAGGGTTTTGTTTGACCTTCCGTTAACAAAGGTATACTTACGTATATCGGATTTCTGCAAAGTGATGAATCTTATTAAGATAAAGTGTTCGCCCTAAGTAAAGTGCGCGTGTCCTTTTATTTGTTGCACCTTGATGAAAATCTAACGGGGCTTTGACTTATAGAGAAAAATTGGGATAATACACATTGTCCTTGCATTTTGCCTACACCACGGAGGCGTTTGTGGTATGAATCAGCCACTCTTTACCACTCTATCACAGACATATAGAAGATGATTATCAATGCAAGGCTACGGTGCAAGGTGAGCGGCTAGTCTGGAGTTCGTTTGGAGGTTTGAAGGTTTGGAGTTAATCAACCTCATTATTACAAGTCTATATAAATATAACTATATGAATGTGTGTTCAATATATTCTTACATTATTTATGATTCTATTGAAATTGGCCATTATAAAAATAAGAAATGCTTTTCTCGGAGATTTGTAAAAAAAGTACATCATAAATTATACTGTGAAAGAAATTCGTCCTGGCCACTAGGAATTATGGTAGCCATAGTAACTGTTAATATGTGTCGAAGTAGGTTATTATCACAATTTAGTAATCCATTGAGTAAATAAAACCAAGCATTGACAGTCAAGGCGGTTGAATCATGTCATTTATTGACAATTGTAAGAATTATCAATCGGCATATTTGGATATGTAAAGCAAATATAATCCCTGATAAAATGCAGCTAGAGCAACAGGGTCCCTCGAAGAAGGGTCACCATAAGAGTGGTGGTGGTCGTGGCCATGATCCTTCACTACCCGTCTCAGCACCTAACAATTCGCAAAGACATCTACAGGATGACCCGAACCTCAATCCTCAAACCAAAGTGATGGATTATTTTTACAACAAAGAAACTAAAGAATTATGTGGAAGAACGTTCCGGAGTTGGATGCAAATATCAGGATACGGAATAATTTACTTAATGTTCTTAAGCACTTTTACTCTCATAGTAGTTTACATATCTTTATTTGTGATCAAACGTAACATCACTTTTGTGCCATTTGAACCTGCACCTTTGATTTATCCAGTATCTAGTGTTGGCCTTACAGCAATACCAACATCAGAAAATAGTTTTCCATTAATTTGGTACAGGAAAGGACAAAAAAGTGACTATGAAAAATATATTCAAGCTATCGACAAACTCCTTCTTAGTGACAATATACAAACGGACATAGCCACATTAGGTCCGTGCGGACGATCACCATATGGTTATGGAGAAAACCCTTGTGTGATAATAAAAATTAACAAGAATTTTTCGTGGTCAGGCAAACCCTTACAGATGAATTCGTCAATTACAGGGCTAATTTCTCCTGAAGTTAGACAATGGATGATGACTGAAAAGAACAAACTGTGGCTGGAATGCAGTGGGTACCATTCCTATGATAAAGAACATATTGGTAGTATAAAATATTACCCTAACCCACCTGGACTTGATCCGAATTTGTTTCCCATAGAAAGATATGGTAAATCTCCTGTGATGGCAATACAGGTGTCTGACTTTACTATCGGAATGTCATTGGCTATAGAATGTAAGCTTTGGTACGAAGGTGGACCTTCTTTTGTAAACTTTGTATTATATGTTGCTCCAAACGATAGCATAGCATATTTGGGACAAACTGATTTTAATGATTAACTTGAAGTTAATTGCATAGTAGTTTGTGATTCAAAGAAACCTCGTAAATCCTAAATGCCAACCAAAAGAAAAGGCTTATAAACATACGGAGTGAGGTATGTTATTTCACAAGCGTTAAGGTAGAATCCTTCAACCAGATCAGTCTGAATTGCTGGTATCAAAAGTTCGTCATTGGAAAAAATGATGACGAGATCAGGTACAGATATATCAGTTAGGCCTTTCATCATCAATGCCATTCGAAAGTCCAAATTGAAATTAGTTATTCTAGACAAATAGCAGTTATGTGGTACTTACTTAGGTAAACTTTATATTTACTTGAGAAATATAAAATGTAAGTGACAAATACTTATTTTAATTAGCATTGATAAGATGAGGAAAGTCTATCAATTTCATTTTGTAAAAATAATTTATTGTAATACCCAGGTCGGAGACTTCTTTTAAGTAGTATGTGCCAAACCTAGAAACAGATTTCTCCAAATTCGTTTTATTATCGTTTTAATTTTTTGGTTATTTATTTCATGATCACACTCGCCCACATTCCATAATTCGAATTCCATAATTCCATTTCCATAATTTTTTATCTGGTTTACTGGGATTAGTTTCTAATATCAAGAAGTGAGAATTCAAAGATCCAACATCTAGTTATGTAGATATATTGTAAAAACTGGAATAAAGTATATTATTATGAGTATTTTTACATATTTCCGTTTTATTTGTGTATCTAATACCCAGAGCACTTACGTCAGAGGATGGGTCCCAGTCTAATCAAATTACGAACAACTCGATGGGACAGCAATGTCTTCAGAGAATATTACATAGAATCAAATAGCATTCTTTATAAGATATGAAGAGTCCTTCGCTTGGTTCTCAACAGAATATGAATATTTTTATCGATCGCTTTGCCTAGGGCGGTCTGTGTGAACTTTGTTCGATCTTCTAGGGTCCTATCCTATCTTATACTACTAATATTATAAATGTGAACGTTTGTGAAGATGTTTGTAACTCAATCACGCTTTAACGGCTGAACGAATTGAAATTTGGTATAGTTGTTCTATCTCAGGAAGGCGGGTGAGCAATAGTAGTTTGAGTGTCTTGTAAATACGCGTGCATTTGTGTGCGAAAAGTTTATGTCACGCAATGTCACGTCAAAAGAAGTTCATGTAGCGGTAGTGGTAGTAGAACAATAATTGCAAGTAATTAATTTTTGATAAGTATACTGATCGTAAATATTTTTGTAGATTTTGCTACCCAACAATTAATAAACTAATAATTTATTAATCCAATGCGATTTATTTTTTGGAATATCATGTTATGGGATTAGGTAGATAGGGAGGAAGATAAAGGCCAATTTCAATAATTCTTACAAAAAAAACCGACTTCAACTGCATTAAATTGAAATGGAACCACACGGGAAGCGCCAGCTATCAAATTAAAAAAGAATCATCAAAATCGGTTCATCCAGTCGAAAATTTTGAGGTAACAAATATAAAAAAAATACAGTCGAATGGAGAACCTCCTCCTTTTTTGAAGCCGGGTAAAAATCTGTAAATTAATTATATTAATATATTTTTATGTTTATGCAATTATTAGGAATCTGACGAATCTGTGTCGCTATCGCCATCACTATCATCTTATAAATTTATGATGAAACCGCACCAAAATCCGTTCTATAGTTTTTGTGTCCGTCCGATAGACCTAAAATCGATTTAACGAATTTTGCATGCTGACGGTAATTCTTTTTAGATTTTGGCGCGAACGCATTATACACTAGTGATCCGGACCGCGGCACGGGCCCGACTGACCGCTCCAGCCTTTACGCACACGAAAGCAGTGTGTAAATATACGTTTAACTACAACCAAAGCAAAACCGCCTTCGTAAAATAGAACATCTATACAGGGATAGATTAAATAGTCTAGAATCATACATAGGCTACTTTTATTCCTGGAATATGTTCCCATGGAAAGGGGGAAAGGGAAGAGAATTTGACGCGGGTAAAACTACGGGTCTACTTACCATCGGGAAAATACTACATGATGGTTATTAGGCCTTCTTTCATGTTTTTTCTTTTTTGAAAAAGACAATCATTTCACAAAAGATATGCTCCAGACAAATAATTGTTATTATGGAAGTGTTGTTGTTTATAATATCGTTAGTATGATGGATGAAGCAATACAGGGTAGATGGTTTCATGTAATTTTGCTCTCGGCGGGGCGCGACTCAATTACTGGCATTGTGGCGAAGTGATCATTATTATAAATGGACGTTGCATGTAGGGCGTGACCTTCATACTGACCTTTGGAATGACGCGAGTCAAATGGAAAGTAGAAATAGGAAAAAGCAGTTTTTGAACTTGTTTTAAACAAGCACACGGCCCACCTAAAGGGCTGACCCTGAAGAGGGAGGGGGAGGGGCTAGGAAAGGGTAGGAGGAGGAAGGTTAAGATAGTTTCTGTGTTGGTAACGCAGAAGACAAGATAAGACGTGTATATATTAATAAATTTGAAGGCATACCTACCGTACGTTTTACTCAGTTTTGTTACAAAACTCTTCAAAGTCTAGCCTTTAACAAACATTGTAAACTCCGCTGCAAAGTTGTGGTTAGAACTTAAGTCATTCAATATTAACTCACTTATGTGCATAGTGTTACTAAACCTTTCAGAGTTCATTTGGAAGTTTTGCTCTCATAACCACATGTGGTTATTTCAAATGAACTCTAGTATTTTAGCCTCTAAGGCTCATTGTCCTATGAACGAAAGTCGTAAAGTAGGTAAATAACGAAAATAAAGTCTTTCCAGAGAGCTGGAGCTCTTCTTTCTATTAGTCCTTTTTAATCTCATTCATTTGTGAGATCTTTGCTGTTAGAAATATTCATAAGTTGCTGTAACCCTCACTGCTGATCGACGGACAAGGCTATGGTGCAGGTTTTCTTCTCGGGGTTTGAAGTTCAGACAGCAGTCCTAACGTTAAAGCCAAATAAGCTAAATATTTTTTTGTTGGACGTATGGGTCCAACAAAAATGGCTTTAATTGGCTCGAATTATGGACACAAATGAATCACGTAGGTATTATGGACACAAATTACGTCTCTATTATGGACACAAATAAAACAATCAATAATATATTTACGCAATAATTTATTTTCAATACGCTAATAATTCAATGATTACTTATTTATTTCACACTATTTTAAGTAGTGAAGACAAAACATTCCATCGTCCTACGTTCCTTTAAATAATTTTCAAAGTCATTGTATGGCGATGCGTTAATTCCTTTATAATTTCTTTTATCTTCTACAAAGTAAGTTTAAAAATATTATTTACATCGTTTTTTAGCAGTTATATCATAATAGGGAACTGAATACATTGATTCAAATGATGTTTATTTTACGATTGGAATAAATTTCATGAAAAATATAATAAGTACCTACTGTATTCCTACCTACTATTGCTTTTTAATACCTCTTGACGTTTGCACTTTTACAACCCTAAAATAGTATATTGACTTTTATTTCTAATTAAATAAAGTGCAAAATTATAAGAGGAAATCGGACAGGGATGAATTCTGCCCATAATTAACTCTGATTAGTGTCATCTCTCTCGAGTGCGTGAGTTATTCAGTTTATTAAAACCGATACTAAATATAAAAAGATCCACGATACGATCAAAATGCGATGGTCGTAATAGTGTTAAATTATTCTATAATATTTTTAACACAATATTAAATAATTTGATTGGTTTATTAGTCCAAAATTTCACTTAAATAAGCATAAAATATATTTAGAATCATTCCATTCGTAAAAGAAATCTCATTTCATTTTATTAAATATAAAATACTATAATCTGAAATATTGACACTAGCTATTTCTATCACAATGGACCTTGCAGTTGATTTTGCATATTATGTATGATATAGGTACTTTTATTATATTTCTGATATACTTTGCTGTGGAAGATGGCACTAATGAAAATAAAACTAAATTTTAATTTAGTCTTGTCTAAACTTTTATCCGAAATTTTTTCAGAAATGATTTAATTTCAAATTACAGAGTAACTTAACCCTTTCCAAATCGATCAATCACAATGTCTTCTGTTAGTGTCTAAGTTTGAGTAATGAAAAATTGCTTCGAATGTAAAGAATGAATTGTAATCTAGCTATTGTATAACGGAGTTAAAAGAGAAGTTATATTTACAGGCATCTTTGTATTTATAATATAGTTGTTAGTTTTTACAGTATCTACCTAAATCGTTGAAGAGGCTCGACAAGGCGAGTCGCAAGTTTGAACATTTTCGGTTTTCGGTCTAGCAAATACTCGTGAACCACAACTAGGCCGTGCCTTTACTCTTGACTCTTAAAAGAGCTCTCCTGAGCACCGCTGGTCACTGTTATCTCGGCACAAGGCCAGATAATGCATAACTCTGACAGATCGGTCTGACACAGATTGCAAAGCGACTAACGGCAACAGGTAGGTAGTAGGTAACCAGTTCTCTATCTAATGAGCCATAGTTGGTGATGCGTATGCATCATCAATTAGCAGTACCAATAGCTCCGCATAGATACGAGTATAAACACTCTAACGTACAATTTTTATCGGTATCGATAACGTCGATATAACTGCTTCAATTGTGCCCTCAGTGAGACAATATTCTAGAGCTTCCTCACGAAACAAAAAGATAGAAACAACAAAGCAAGGTTCAGAGTAAAATATATTATTTAGTACCATCAAAGAACTTCTTATAAGTATAACACTGTAATCTGTACTATATCACGAAGAAGCGGAAACTATTTATTTAGTGACAATTTTATTCAGCTATACAATTCCCGTTTTATTCAGCTATATTCATTGTAGGCTTTATCAAAAATAGAAGGATTAGAGTAATATATATCACAAAATATATTCATTGTTACAACGACATCCCTTTGTTTTCAATACCAAAATAACGCAAACTTCGTAATACCAAAACGTGTACTAGTAGATGTTGAATTACTTTAAAGTGATAAAATAAAATGTGCATCGTGAAATGGCATTGAAAACAAAAGTCAACAATAGGCCTGATAGCACAAACTGGACCACTGAAGAAGAGGTATTCAATTGAACTCACTCAGTTATAGAAATATAGTTTGAGAAAGCTAACACATGCATCTTGCCTAAACTAGACTAGCGTGCGAGTCAAGAAAGGAGAAAAGAAGATAAAGGAATCCAGTAAAGCGATGCAAAGACAAATAAACAAGCCTTTTGGACATCATACAAACAACTGTTCTTACACAATAACCAGCGATACAGCTCCAAAACACTTAAATTCAGTCGATAAAATCCTAGTATATACGTACGATCATGTATATATTACAGCATGCTCCAATACTATAACAGCTAATGACACATTTATTTATAATATGTAATAAAATATGTTTATCCAACAATAACCAGATAGACTTTGTAAACAGCTAAACAATGAAACGTATTAAAGAGTTAATAGTTAAGGATTAAGCTTTCTTATTGAAGATAGTGACTCTGAATATATAAGCTTTATTGAGGATGAACTTGAAAATGTATTTGTTCAATGTTAAAAATTTAAATCGCCATGTAGACGATTCTAATATAGCTACACATTATTAAATAAATGACATAAAATATTAATAACGTTGTGAAAGATACTGAACAGTTCATAAATGATTCAAATAGTCTACATCTAAAGTCACCTATTACAAACATGAATACATCTATAAATAATATTATTACTCTTAATAATGGACGAACACATATACCATTCGAGCGAATGCAGTCTACTTAGATGATCATAATTAAGTCATTGCTTTCGTGTGAACTTATCTTATAAACCGACGTAAATGCAACATGTAAAACACATTAGGTGCACCTCCACACGCAGTTTTTAACAATACTTTTACCGCACCACAAATGACACGTCGGACACAAATCCTGGACAATAATCACAGAGAATTTGTTTTGTAAGGCAGTGCACGGAATGCGTGTAGAGCCGGTCACTCATATATACACAGAACCTGCTGTATGAGCAAGTATGATAATGCATAAAACGTACCATGCAAAGTGTACAAATCATTGTCTATATAATATATGAGTGACTAGTCAGTTGAAATCGTAACCTTAAAACTACACACGCAAAAATGGGTTAAGGGAACGCAAACTGTATTCTAAGTATATGAAGTTACGGTAACATTTCCAACGATTTCTCTGAGATCACACGTCTGCTTTCCATTGTTAAACCGATAAATCACATTTTAGTAGGCTTCACTATAATTATCGCACACTTAAGTTTACAAAGTCACTTTCACCGTCGTTTCTATGTCCCGACTTCCAGTTTTAAAGCATTATATATCCGTATCACTAACACTATCTAAGATTTGGCTATTTAGGATCAGCTCCATTCGAAACTCGAGTAGTAGGCCACAAAACAGGTACAGTACGAAAAAACATCTCAATTCTATCTCACTCGTTTCTGGTTCTCTTTATCGAATAAAATTTCCACCACCCTTAACAATTTCATTTGATTTTATTTACATATTTCTTTAATAGAGTAGTCAAAATTATTTTCGATAGATTTAAATAATATCATAGTACTATGTTTCAGTTTATCAAAAAATTGTTAAGCATCAGAATTTTATTCTGTACAAAATTTGTTTTCTAATGATCACACTCGAGGCCCCAGAATGTCCTAAGAATTATAAACCCTTGCCAAAATTAGATTGAATTCTTCGTATACCCCAAGTAGCCAAAAAAGTCCTCAAATATATAGACACGTAAGGATTGACATGCCTACTACTATATAGAAATTTGCCGATCCTAGGAATCCTTTATTCCATTCGCAATCTAGATCTTTCATCAAAACCTGAAACAGAAAGAAAAAAGTTGTTTGCAAATGTTTCATGCTAAGCAGGTTTAGATATTGTATAATTATATTTCTCTAAAATGTTGCGACCAACTTACGTCAACAAAAGTTCTGTTATAGTACGTAGGACACGTGGCAAATCTCACGTCATCCCGTGTCGCTGAGCACTTGGAGGGGCCGTTGCATAAGTACTGTCTTCTTTTGCGGTCCCATGCTTTAATCCACCTGTACAAACAAATTCACAGTATTAGTACCATATATTATATCGATAACCTTCGCAAGACAGGAGCGGACAGTTATAGTAACAAATAAACGTGTTGTAGCATATAAGTAACTAGCTGACCCCCCGGCTTCGCCCGTGGCGTATTTCGAACCCCGATGTACCCTTTTTAACTCACATATGCTCATAATTTAACAGTTTTTCCAAAACTTATGGGAATCTACTGGAATTGTTCACATTTATTATTATTGCTCCACTCCTTTGGGCAGTAGCGTGATGATATTTAGCCTATGACATTCACGGATAATGTGACTTTCTATTGTGTGGATTAAATTTTAAAATCGGTTCAGTAGATCTCGAGATTACCCCTTACAATTTAACAAATATACAAACACACAAACTTTACTTCTTTATAATATTAGTATAGATAGTTGCCGTATAATTTCAAACATTATTATTATTGGTACAACTTTTACTCACCCAATACCACAATCGCAGCCCAATGGATTGCCAGCAACTAGTATGTCCTGCAGAAATAGCGAGTTGGGCACACCTGGCCAGGGCCTTTGCGAGGGGTTGGGCACATTTATGAGATAGTTATTTCGTAGGTCCAAAGTCAGGTTTTCAACGCGTCCGGGTTTGTGGAATACTTCGGGAGCCAGTTCTTCAATACTTGTATTGAAGACTGTAAGGCGACATACTCTTGATTGGACGCCCTGTAAAATATAAAAAATTAAATTTGGTTCGACATCAATATTTAGTTTAAGTTCATTTTGTACTAGGTACTATTATGGACAGTCGCCCTCCAAAGTTGCATAACACTCAAAAATTTACGAAATGATCTTTACATTGAAAAAAAAATGTAGGTATTGTTAAATGAATAAATAAGATGCAATGGATGATGTTTTTGATTTTTATTATTTGATTGATGTAAAGTTTTGGAAATATGGTGATCGGTAACTTGGAATGCTTTGAACTAATACAGATGACGACTGAATTTAATAATAGTTAACAGAGTACTTTTATAGTGCACGTATAAATAAATAAATTAACTTACACTCAATAAATATTGTGACAAATACTTCAACGGTTTCCCAGTTATCGTAATGTTGTTAAGCTTGCTCGGCAACACTCCGTACATTTCTCTGCCAAATTCGTTCGTAAACTCTTCTATATCAATAAGCAAATTTTCGAGGCCAGCGTTGTTTTTCAATAGTCTGGCAACACTAAAATCCCTGACGTTAGAATAAGCTGTGATTTTCAATGTTCTCAAACCGTACATTTTGCTAATGACACCATGCTGTAATAAAAATAAATAGGACAAGTTTAACAATAGTGAATGTACCGTGTCACGATTGAGCAATAATCAACGCCGAATTATGACTGATTTACTGGCTTTATTAATTTCATACAGTGCTACCTAGACCCAAACTTAGCTCGTAATATAGGTTTTAGAATGCAGATAGACAAAGATAATTACATTGTATATTTTGCACTAAAATCTGTTTACCCTAAATGGGTATTAAAACCACAATTTAAAAATATTCTTGATAAAAGTTGATAGGTAATTCAAGTTATCTGAACCCTATTTGATTATTGTAAGTAATAAAAGAAAATAGTGCAGAGCATTGTGTATTCACGTACTAGTTCAGTGACATAACTTTTATGTTAAGCTAATTATTATAAAAGAAAATAATAGAATGTATAAATATAACCGCGGTAGCCTAGTGGTTTGGGTAATGGACTGCTGAGACGACGTCTCGGGTTCGATCCCAGGTTCACCATGGCACACACCAATGACTTTTCGATGCTTTTCGAAGTTATGTGTGTATTTATCGCAGGTTTATAAGTGCCCGGTTAATGGCAATAGGCTCGCCACCTATTACATTGGGACCTAAACATAAACTGGCGAAATGTGGGTGCTAGCACCTCTGCCTACCCCTTCGGGGATATAGGCGTGAGTTTATGTTATAAATATAATGAAGTGATTAAAAAGATTTACCTCAAGCATTCTCAGTCTAAGACGGGTAATATCGAGATATTCGAGACGAGGTGATACTCCATACAAACTCGTGTTCATCAGAGCTGTAATTGGGTTACCAGATAGCGATAGCCACCGAAGTTCACTCAAGGAATGTGTTGCCTGAAAGAAAATAATATGTTAAAACCTGCATCTATACTAGAAAGAATTGCTAAAGAAATTAGGTTTTTTTTTTTTTTTTTTTTTATTCAGGATAGGCTTACGTTTGACCACTATCTCACCTGATGGTAAGTGACGATGCGGTCTACGATGAATCACGCTTGCCTAGAAGGATCCTATTCACTCGTGATTTGAATATTCCCAGGTTATAGCTTTCCGGAAACACAGACTCGGGCACTAGGTTTGTTTTGGATATATGTGAAAGAAATGAAGAGTGGAAAATGATATTCTAATTCATATTTATTCAGCTTAGTTGGATGCTATAATTTATACATAATTGCTCCCTAGCCTAATGAACTGAAGAACTAAAAGAGGTAGCTGGAATAGACTGGATGCGGAAGGAGGATTGGACGAGGCCATGTTTAGTAGTGAACTGCAGTAGGATAAAATGATTAATGGATTGAATCACCTTCATGTAATGAAAAAAGAGTAAATTAGATAGGTACTCACCACAGGTACAACAGTAAGATCGTTATACGACAAATCCAAATGTCTTAATCTAGTTAGATTTGCTGTGGTTTCCGGAGGAACTGATGGTAGGTTGTTGTAAGATAAATCGAGGCTCTTCAGCTTTGATAAGGTCATTGAAGGCACCTGAAAGAAAGCACAAAAATCTTAAATCATATTCAAGCTTAAGTGCCTTAGGTACCTATACGTGTGAAAGTTAAGAAGGATAATCTAAATTTATCTATCCTTTTTCTCTTTTCTATCGTTTATCGTATTAACAAGGTTTAGGGTCCGTTCTTACAGACCGGCTCGGAGAGCATCGGCGCGCATTTTTCTTTTCACACTGACAAATGATTTTCATAATGACAAAAGCAGTGCAGATGCAATAATAAACCTTACTACAAATACTAAAAACTCTGTTTTCAACGTGATAAGATTCTACTCTCCTCTCCGAGCCGGTCTGTGTGAACGGACCCTAATGCTGTCTATTAGCATTGCTACAACTATACCTATATAGTTCAATTTTATTTTTAAGATTAGTGATAAGAAATATTTTTCCCTTTTTGTACTTAATTATCTTGGTTATTATCTTTGAGGAAGCGTATATGGCTAGTTTAACATTAGTTACACAACTAACGGATTATCTATAAAGATACTTACAGAAACTAAGCTAACATTCTTCAGTCCTAAATGCGACAGCTTTCTCTCTAGTCCCTTGAATATGGTTGTTCCTCTTTCACCAGTGTTGAATGGCGAGTTGTCACTTAAGTCTAACCAGCGAAGTTTAGGCAATGCGCCAAATGATCCACCTTCTATTCGCACTAAATGGTTATTTGATAAATCCAACCATGCTAGGGACTGTAAAAGGAATAACATTACTTATTGAAGAAAGTAGACGAATTAAGACGATAGTAATAAAAAAAAATGTTATATAGCTTGAGGAGTAAAAGTAATTAACGATAATGTTTGGCAAAAATGGGCATATTATCTTTTAATGATGTTTATCCAAAATTTGATTCAGAACCAGATGCTGTAAAACCAAAATTGATAGTTATTCTTATTATATTTACAGAATTTACTAGAATACAAAGGTCGATTGACTTTTTGTGTCATATTGAAAAGGAAAAAGTGCATCAAAACAAAGTCAAACAATTTATAGACCATTTGAGTTTGAAAATACAAATTTACTATCTGTATTAGTTGATGGTCGAAATCAAAAGAAGGAGAAAAGTATGCTGATCCAAAACTCCGAAGTAAAATATTCAAATGAAACTTGGAACAACCCTAAAATGATGATGACAATGAAAATTTATCTCGAATGATCTATAGAAGAAGTTAGTATCACAAACATCTAAACAAATAAACTACCTTGTACAAAATATTCTGCGGGTACTGTTTTTTTTGGTGGAACACTCTGGTGTGGTCTCGTCTAGCTGTGTGGTACATATATTCGTCACTGTAGTCGGGCTCCTCGGGCCAATACTCGCCCACCTGATCGGGGTTCTGGCGACACATGCATGACAACACTATTAGCAATGCTACATCCTGGCTTCTACTGTGTAAGGAGGTAATGTAATCATGTTCTAACTACGTCGCCTTTGAAATGAATCTCACTGTTTATTGTTTTAACCATTAATCTGTTGGTGGTAAATAAAAAAAAAGAAAATCTTTTGAATTGCTTATAACCTGTGTACGTTTTGTGTTCATGAATAAAGTTAGTTTTCTTTCTTTCTTTCTTTCTTTCTTAATATAATTGGGCTAGTTAAATTAAAACATGATCACATTATATACACTGAGGTAAGATTCAAACTTCACGTTAACAATCGTGTTTACTGCACCATGTAACTGACTTCTTGTCTCTTCAACGAGTTCTACATCTCTCATTAGTAAAACTACTACCATTTGAATTTCGTTACATACAATTACATTCAAATCACTCAATCTTGTAGCATCAACTTTAATTTTATTAATATCAAGCAGTTCTCAAAACATTCTCAAAAGGAATGCAAGGATTTCAGGTTATGTCAAACTACGAACTACTGGTTTAATTCTTACCCTGAACCTTTGAACCAGGTCACCCATAGCCACTGCTGGAATCGTGTTGCCACTTAGATCGAGTTCCACCAGGTTAGTGGTGGCCGCAGATGATAAGCAATTGCTTGGTATTCTTGATAAACCATTGTTGGATAGATCTAGTCTGAAATGGCATATATATTTAATAAGTAAAGATTTAGTTTGATATTATTATTGGTCGTAAAATAGAATTTATTTAGTTATTTACTACAACTGTATTCTCGATAAACAATTGACAATCAATCAAAATATATTTCATCGAGATCTTTCGTTTTTAGCCGTAACTTCACTGCACCGTACGGTAGCCCACGAAGAAATGGTTAGTTTGATAATTATTTTATGAATTTCTTTACTATTGAATCATCATAATAGTCAAAACAATTTACCTTTCCAGTGCCGGTGAGGGTATAAGGTTGTCTGCCAAATTTTTTATCCGGTTATCCGACAGATCGACGGATGTTAATGACTGCATGTCCCGGAATATTTCCACTGGTAACTCAATTAAATGATTGTGAGATAGGTTTATTATCTAAAATGAGACAGAAATCTTCGTTAAGTGCCTTAACTTCAGTATGTGTTACTTTCTTCATCAATTGCTATCAAATCTATCCTAGCCTCCCCGCCCCTTCCCAGCCCTCCCCTTTTCCCATAAGGGTAGGCAGCGTGTGTGCACCATTAGTGTTGCACACGTTCATAGGCCACGGTGACCGCTTTCCATCAGGTGGGCCGTGTGCTTGTCTGCCACCTACGTAGTATAAAAAAAATTGCGGTTGCACTTTGGTGCCCTACTTTTTCTTTCCATATAAGTAGTTTCTTTTACAGTATTGGTAACTTCCATGCAGTGATAAAGTTTAAAGCTATCCTGTTTTCTCGTTAATTTGGCAACTATTAGGATGTCGTATTGCAATTGGTCGAATTATATAGGTATGTGATGGTTCCACAACGACGTTTGTTGTGAGGTTGTGTTATATTTTACCTGCAAATTTTTGACTCTGTTAAAACAATCGTACTCCATGTGAAGAATCTTGTTGTGTGATAAGTCCAAGTACTGCAGCATGTGCATATTGCCAAATACTTCCCGGGTTATATTCCTCAGATAATTATGTGAGAGATGTAGCTCTGTGAGGGTTAGATCTGAATGTCTGAAATTTAAAAATATTATAGATCGTTTTTGTTTCAATAAATTTTAGAAGAAAATCTGATGTGTTCATAATTTTTTCTTTCAATATTCACCTGAAGTAGTATGGTGCAATGTATGTAAGATTATTGTGTGAGAAGTCCAAAACTCTTATATTTACTGACACTGTCCCGAGACCTGTAAAAAAGAATAATTGCTATTTTATCGGCATAAAACAATAATTCCTGAAATACAATATTATAGCGTAAATATAGGTATATACAACTTTATGTAAACTAGCATGAAATCTTCCGGAAATAATTTTTGAAGGCTGCAAAGGATTACTTTCTTTCATCGTACGGCTCGCCAGGGTGGGGGCTATTCTAAGTACAGTCTAGGGGTATCAACGCAGGCTAGACACCGCTTATGTCGGCGCCCTTGTGTCTTGCCCGCGGCCTACAGTATTGCAAGGTATTAAAATGAAGATTACAGAAATATTTAGTCAATCTAGGCTACAAAAGCACTCGACACGATCCTTATATAAGTCACCTTGTGTTATAAACTCTTCTCCAGTATCATCGATTAAACCTGTGCAAAAAGCCAGAAAGAAAGAAAAAAGTGATATTAGAAGCAAATAAAATAAATAACAATAAAAATTATAATAACAAAAAAAGAAATAATTGTGAGATGAGAGATATAATACGAAGAATAGAATGAAAAAGTTTTATACATACTTTGCATACTTAGGTTCGATGAAAAGTCTTCCAAGTCCCAAATGAAATGTTTTATATTGTGAACACGAAAATAAAATTAGTAAATGAAGAAAAATAAAAATTAAATAGAAACAAGAATAAGCCACCAATATCTATAACTCGGAAATACATAGATAGACATTATTACAGAAATTACATCTAAAGCTAAAAGTGAAGTGTTGTATGTTACAGACAAATAAGATTATGATAAGTAACAAATACACCTGACAATATAAATATGGTATAGTTTATCAAGCTTATGTTATTTCCGATAAAAGAAGCATCCAAAGATCGTGTTAACAGAAAAAAATATAAAATATCTTACTCTGAGCTTTTGGTGGTGGGTAGAAATTTGATGTAAAGAAGCTAGGCGCATTCGAGTCAGTCAATGTAATGATTCCGTTGTATGATGCATTGACTTTCAAAGCAGTAGCTGATCCGACTTGATCAAATATGGAAAACTTGAATGTTTCCAAAAAGTTAAAAGATATATCCAACCTGAAATAGAAGATTATGAAAGTTGAAATCACGAAAACTATTCACTTAACACAGGTACCTACGTATACGAATTTATATTCAGAAAATGTTATTACAACTTTATTAATATTTGTTCGAATACAAATTATTTTTGTAAACATTATAAAAGAAAAATTCTGTTGTATTACTTACTCAGTAAGTGCTGGAATATTTTGAAACGCTTCTTCACTAATTTCCCTGATTCTGTTGCCTTTTAACTTTATGACTTTTAGATTATCGAGACTAGCAAAAGCTCTTCTATGTATAATTTCAATGAGATTGTCTTCGATGAGAACCTCTTGTAGTTCTTTTAGATTTACAAATGCATGTTGTACAATTTGTGTCATCAGATTTAGAGATAAGCAAATACTTTCTAGTTGATCATGATTTTCAACCTGAAATTGATTTATGATGAGTAAATAAATAAATAAATAAATATTCTACCACATTCTACACATCGCTCCCTAGACCCAAAGTAAGCTTAGTTTAACTACCTAGCTTGTGTTATGGGTTCCAGAATGCTGATAAACATACTTATATACTTTTTTTTTGTGAATACATACTTATTATACATAGAAACACCCAGACCAATGCAAATAGACATATTCATGCATACAAATATTTGCACTGAGCGGGAATCAAACCTACGCCTCCTGCGTAGCAGTCGCATGCACTACCGCTACGCCACAGAGGCCGTCAGAATAAAAATTAACATGGAAGAATAAAACAAGAAATTAAATAAGAACATTAGTCGGAACCACTAATAGATAGGCACGTACAACACTACTATTGACAATAGTTTAGTTAGTTTAGTTATGTTTTTTTTTCAATAAAGTTTTTAAAGGTGTAAATAATTTACCAACCAATTTTTTTAAGTACCTACTTTTTTAAATTTAAACTTTAAACAATTAACTAATTCTAACAGTTTTGCCCAGCAACAATCATATCATACTGCTGAATTCAGCCTAATACTTGCAGTTTATCTTACACGTTTTTATTCTTACCTGTAAGGTTCCTTTAGAAAAGTGGTCTATGTAATTGTCTTGCAAATTCAACCTCTTCAACTTATACAAGAAGTGAAACGAGGTGTCCGGCACATTTTTCAGCTTGTTATTACTTAAATCCAAATACTGGAGTTCTATCAAGGCCTTCAGTGGTTCAAATGGAAGAATTTTTACTGAGTCTGCAAGTCCGTTGGCCATTTTCAAAGTTGTTAGGCTGTGCAGCTAGAAATTGAAAGAAATTTCATAAGTCTCAATTAAGTATTATTTAAAGAGCCATGTTTATGGATGTTGAATATCACATTTTACTTAAACTAGAGCATCTGCATTTGCATCTTCATTTAGCTATATTGTTTTACTATATTGAGTGAGCCTTCTATAGAGTCTGTTTTTAGACAGCATGCGGCTACTTAAAAAAAATAATAGAAAGATCGATTACATCTATACCAATCAGGCCATATATGGTAGTCCAGGTCTACGTAACATTAAAAATGACTGAAATACGTCATAAAGTTACATTCCACTCACCTCAGCAAAAGCAAACGGATCAATGAACTCTATATTATTTTCAGATAAATCAAGAGTCTTGATACTTCTAACGTGCTGGAAGGCGCTGGACTCAATCCTAGTGACTGTACTTCCAAATATCTTCAGATCCTCTATTTCCATTCCAAAATCCAGGAAATCCTCGGTACGAATAGTTTGACGGAGAAGTCTGCTCACGGAGAGAGATCGAAGAGATCGCATTCTGAAATGTGAAAAGAAAATTATAAATATCGTTTTCAGGCTAACGATATCCTTTGTCTTTTTGAGTTAGTCTCCTATATTTTAAATTCAAACTAAATAGTTCAAAATACTCGTAGCAATGCATATTGAAACAGTAACGCAACAAACAGTCTAAAGTATCTAAACAGAATTATAATCATAATGGAGAGGTTGTGGAGTTAAACCCAGTAAGAATAACACAGAATACAATTTCCTGAACTATATAATACATTCAATGTAGGTTCTTGGATGGACAAACGAGTTTTATACTATTTTCTTAAGCTGAATCAAATGCCTAGAAATCAATATCTGAGTGCCTGTTTTTTTACTATGCTTATTTGATGTTGATTACTGATGGTTCTAACCTTCTAAAATCCTGCAAATTTGCCTCAATAGAGCTGGCACCACTGATATCCAAGGAAAATAGTTTGAACTGGAAGGTACCAAATGCCGTAGACGAATATTCTGAAGGGGTGGTTGAAGTTAGTAGCGTTATGTCTACCTGAAATATAATAAAAAAAGTTGTTAAATACAATTTATAATTTATTTATATTGTTCATATAACATCATGTAGTGCTGCTCTAGGAAATATTGATGTTATTTAAAAATATATTTTATGCGACTACGAACGGATTCTATCAGGAATAGGAATCTAAATCAATGAAAACTAAGCTACGTGACTCAATTTAGTAGAACGGACCTTTACTAGTTAAATCCAGCAACAAAGAAACATTAATGTTACTTTGGTTTACCCATTAATCCGTTGAGTGCTAGCTTCTTACTTAATGATACCAAATAATTGCAACAATCGGGCATTACATATTATTATCACTATAACATTCAATACTTACTTTATTCTCTCTAAGATTTAAAAACCTCAACGCGTCCAGTTTATTGAGCATGAACTTCGATATCACAGTGAGGTTGTTCTCAGACAAATCCAAGCTTTGCAAGCTGTTCTCTAGTCCCGCAAATGAGGCTGGTGACAAATCTATTAGTTCACAGTCACGTAGTGACAGGGTCCTTATTTTGGCGTTTCTGAATGCATCTTCCTGAAAACCGAATAAAAAAAATAAGAATATAATTATCTGATAATTTGAGATCGAATTGAAATTCATCATCAAGGTTTATATCAAATCCATGACCGCAACACGATAATTATGGTCACTTGATATGCCACGGAGTTAGGTTCCTCCTTCAAAATAAACGTCCATAGGTTTATTATTGATGAATTTTGTTAATTTTTAAACAAAAATTGTACTACCATTGTGTTACGTTTTAATTAAGGTCTTTATTTTGAACTTACTCTTATAGAAATTATAGGATTCCCATCTAATGATGTAGAATTAAGAACGTTAAAGTACTTGAAGGCTCCAGGTAATAAATCTTTGATGAGGTTGTTGTCCAATCTGGAAATGGAAAAACATAAATAAAAGGATTTAAGGTAAGCTTTGAAATTAACTTAAATATAAAAAAATAACGTTAATCATGTTTATTGATTTTAATAAGATCGTTTTGCTATAATCAAATTATAATCTTAACATAATAAAAGCACACCGACGCGATCCTAAGACGATCAAAGCTGAACAAACAGTACCTAAAGATTCACAAATAAAGAACTGCTAATACAAAATTTGAATTTTGTGAACAATAAGACAATGATATAGATACTCACTTCAAAGAATCCAATGACAATCTAATGCCGTTCAGTTCGTGCACAGGTGGAACTTGTCTGATCAGATTGTTAGACAAATCCAGGAATCTTAGTTGTCGCAGTGGTGATATCTCATCATAAGGTATATAGATAAGTTGATTGTCCCCCAATAAAAGCTGAAAAGTGATATAAGTATTTGTGTAAAATACAAACGAGATGAATTAATACTATTCATGACTTGAAATAAAAATTTTGGTCTAACGACTTACATATTTTATAATAGTAGTGAATTCATCCATCACAATAATTTGCATTGTGACAGATTTACTACGTGAAATCGAAAATAACTACTCGGAGTTAGATTAAATTTGTGTTGACATATATTTTGGAGAATGCAACCGGCGTGCGTGTATGAAAACAATATGAAAGTTGAAGAAGCGAAAGGAGTATGCCAAGATCGTAGCAAGTGGAAAGATGTTGTTTCTGCCTACCCGGTGGAAAAAGGTTTGATTGTATGTATGTATGATATATTTATGAAATGGGTATTACTTACTCTATTTAACCTATTCATGCCATCTCGAAACACGCCACTGTCGATCACAGATAGATGATTCCCTTGTAAATCAAGAGTTTCCAACATCGGTAAGCTCGAAAATGCATCTAAGGGTAGATTGGCGATAGAGTTGTCACTCAGTATCAACGTCTGCAGCGTGTGTTCCAAACCTCGCCAGTTGTCCCCTGATATGTCTGTGATTTCATTGCCTGTAATTTGAAATTAATACTTATTAACTAAAGATAATCTAATTGACAATCATTATTATCCTGTACCTCTTCAATTAAGTCACTTAATCCTAAAGACACACAACTTGTAACAAAATTAACACAACACCTGAAAGTAGCTTATTCAATATTGACTTCTGAATCGGTTTGGCATTGTTGTGTCAAGTTAAGTTTGAGAAATTCAGGAGTTAGGTACTTAAGTGATTATTTCTTGTATTTTTTTTTATACTACTTAGGTGGCAGACAAGCACACGGACCACCTGATGGGAAGCGGTCACCGTGGCCTATGAACGTGTGCAACACTAATGTTGTCACACACGCGCTGCCTACCCTGAAGAGAAGGGGGGAGGGCTGGGAAGGGGTTGGGAGGCTAGGAAGGGATGGGAGGAGGAGGGGTACAGTGAGCTCTGGCTACCCTACTTACCGGCGGGAACACAACTCGATGGTTATTATGGCCGCGGTGTTCTGTAGGGCGGAGGTACTACCCCAGTCGGACAGCTCATTTCGGACGGGAGATACCGTCGTGTCCTACCTCTGTACTACTGTAATAATGGGAGTGTAACTTTTAAATACATATCGTATTTTTGCTATGTGTGTATCGAGCGATTGCATTGTTGCAATCGCTCGATGCAAAAAGTTGTATTGTTGAAGCGAAGTAATGATAGTAGCAAATAAATATCCTTACTAATGTATAAGGCATCATGAGAATATTTCAAAACGTCATACTAGTATTTCTGGAAGCCAGAAATAAAAAGCCCGGACTGTTTGAATGACAGTGAACCATTACCAGATTGGCCCTAAAGTTCACGTTGCTACGTCTTTCTATGAGAACACCGCACACTGTTCTGAAATATCACGCTTAATAGAATTGGGCTCACAATTTTGCAATAGTGAATTCTATAGCATTTTTACGGCATGAATTCATAAATAATGCATAAAGAGAACTCTTTAAACCTTCGGGTAGTTTGATGCAAATACAAGATAAATTTTATTGCGCTCAGAACCAAAACTATTATGATGAAGTAAAGGCACCACACTACGTAATGAAACGACACCATTCAAAGGCGTTAAGTGGAAATACTGAACATTGATAGACCTAATGCTAATTATATGAAAAATATGTTCTAAAATAAAACTTCTTGGCGAAATGAATTTGAAATTTATTTCATAAACAACTCCCTTTCGTTAAGTTGAGTCACGGCAAAGAAAGTTTTACATCGGAAATCAAGAAAATGTTAAATCATTCCATTTTCCTAAAATAGAAGTTTTACCACTGAACCTTAACTTTTTCAGTTTACACCAATAGTTCCGCAAAATGCATTTGAGTTCATACAGTTCAAGTAAACAAAAGACAATTAATCACTTGTCAAGTGAACCACTTTCAAAGTTTTTACGACGAGTCTTTTAGTGCAAGACTATTTTTCCAATTTACTCAAGATACGAGTGCCTACATAAATAAAATAAACTACTTTAGTATCCTGTTCAACAAGTACCAATATTCGATAAATAATACGTCATACAACGAATATAAACCCTATCCCAGTCAAACTAGAAACACTAAACATAAATTACCTGTCAAATCCAGCAGTCTGAGCTTCTGCAAGTATCTGAGGGACCTGCTTGGCACAGCCTTCAATTTGTCTCGTTTTAGCTCCAACTCCCAAAGCGTATTGTCGAGTCCATAGAACGCCTCCTCGTGGATGCTCTCAAGTGGATTCTCATTAATTGCGAGCCTGTATAAGCCTGAAATTAATTATTTTACTTAGTTTATAGTGTGTTGTGGTTCGTGTTGACATGCAACGGTTTATAGATGATAATATATGATATTGTTATAATTTTGCGTGTTTTTTAATAGTAATGATTTACTTTATTTGGATTTCTTTGTTCATTTTTTATCTCGACTCTTGACTCTTTATTCTTTACTATTGAAACAGAAACAATTAGATTAGACAAGTGAACATTGATGAATGTGAATGTAAAATCCAATAAAACTTGAACTTATATTTTGAAAAGTTTCTAACTATTTTTTCTCCGTATTGTAGCTCCATACCTATTTACTAAAATGCTGAATACAGGGTTAAGACTGAGTCAACCTTATTATATTTACCGTGTCACAAACAACCGACAACGCTCAGTCAGCGGTATCATTACAAGGGGAATTTATGTACCCAAGTAATATCTGGCATGTACATTTGTAAGGATCTTGTTACGAGATGTGCTAAGTTTTGATAATTCAGTGACAAACAAATGTAGTTGTTATAAACTTAGTAATCTACGTAACATAGTGGATATTTTATTGAGCTATTAATTTTACTGTCATGATAAACAACTTCTAGACCAGAGTAGGGGTATTACTGGTTTGAATTTATCGTAGTTTTTATAGTTTACTGTAATACAGTAAGGAGTAGTATTGTAGTTTTATTCCATTTAAAACAACTTGTGTAAAGGTTTCTCAACCTCTTATTTTCTCTATTCCCTTTAGCAATACTCTCTCACTCTAGTACACCAAGTGCACCACTTGCAGCACTTTAGACTTGCATGGATTTTTGGACGCTAAAACAAATTCCCATCAGGTTGGCATGTAAGTCTTTGATGACAAAAGTGGATGATCCGAATTGACGAATAAGGTTCTAGTGCAGGATTTCCTTTTTCCGAAGTTGAGAGATCCAAAATTAGCCAACAGAAGAAGGAGCAAGAGAGTGGGCCCTGAAAACTAAAGTGTGACTTTTGAAACTCAGATGAAGAAGAAATACAAACCTGTAGCCTGGAAGAACTGTGGTTCCAAATCTCTGATCTTGTTTCCTGTGAGTTGCAGCATGAAGACCTTCGAGCTGTTGATGGTAGCAGGGACTCGTAGGATAGGCACGTAGCTGCAGGTGACTATGCCCAGGTCTCCTGCCGGCTTTGAACACGTGCAAAGTGCTTGGAACAGACATGGCGGGTGACCGGTTTCTATGTGTAGCTGCAAAGACGAAAAGTTTATATGAAATTATTTGTACTTTAATTTCACTTCATTTCTTTTTTTTCTATTTGTCACGTCAACATGACTTCACCTTGCCTGATGGAAAGTTAAAAGCAAGTATGATGTAAAATGAGGCACAGGATACTGAGGATACACAGCTTAACCTTTTTACGTATGAGCTTTACCCTACTATAGTAAAATAATAATAAAAGCCTCGTGGGATGAATTAATTTTTGAAAGTAAGCTCCTGTGTTTAAAGTCGTACGTGAGCTACTAATTGGCATTTAAAATATAAACGAGGGTTTGACAGAGACAGATGTAGGTTTATGATAAAATTATAAGGGTCACATAATTTTCGTGGACGTAACTCTAAAGTCCAGTAGATAAATTGATAAAAACGTTAATTGTTTTAACTTAGATTATAAAAGAAGGAAGATAACCCAGTTTCATCAAATCCTTAACATTCGAGAGAACGAAACATCTAGTTATTAAGTTTAGAATAGAACTTAAATTAAAGCGTTTGTTTATCTTTTGTCAGATGACAGGGGTTGAGAGCGCATTTTAACAACGCGCGTTAACAAGTTTACGGATTTTGCTCAAGTTATCTACATGCACATTTTGATCCGACGACGCGACGCCACGAAACGCCTTGAACGTAGGAACATTGTACTATTCCATCAAAAGGGGTGCTCAGTGCTCATCGCCTGTCATCTAAACACAGCCTAATCTTAATTATTAAAGGTTTAATTTGTTTCGCACTAATAATATATCTGCAGATATACTGTACTTGCATATTGGTAATTTAGAATCACCTTTCTGACAAAAGAAAGTAGAAGTTTGAATGAATTTGAGGCATAATTTTTAAGAAATTTATAGATTTGTACGCTATAATATACCTATATGCATCACCATAATGTTATGTGGCATACAATCCACGCGGATTGACCTATGCTTATCGGAACCGACCCACATAATTATGGTAAATAAAACTATTGGAAAGGGTGTACCTAACGTACTTACACACACCCAGCACAAATATTTAGGAAGTAGGAAAGTAGGAAATAAATTTTAACGCTAAGTCCGTATGAATCCAACTATTCTGGTGGTCACGCCATTTTGTCAACACCTAAACTAGTGGTCCCACTAATTCAATTTGTATAGGATTCGTGGCTACACCGCAATGTGACTGGCTGTGGCTACTGGATAACATTAAAATAGTTCTAGTGGTCACATTATTTTGCGGAACGAACGAAAGGGTTCTTAACCTAGTCGGTAAATTCATTCAACGAATGGGTATGGATTAATTATAGTACCTATACAGTCCGCACCAGAAAGACATTC
This sequence comes from Lithosia quadra, assembly GCA_963576445.1. Lineage (NCBI taxonomy): Eukaryota > Metazoa > Arthropoda > Insecta > Lepidoptera > Erebidae > Lithosia > Lithosia quadra. The sequence continues at coordinate 3,534,014 of OY754882.1, forward strand.
CTTTGTCCCATTGTAACTAATAATAATAATAATAATAATAACATTTATTTTCTCACCACAATATAGATAGTTTACATAATAGAATTCTAAATTATATGAGATAAGTACAATTTTTAATGTGGGAGACTGGTGCCCAAACTAGGTATGGAACCTGTATTTCAGGCCACCAGCATAATCCCCATCTCTATGCTATTGGATGATGACAATTAGTTGGTAACTTCGGGGTTAGTACCTTTGTGTGTGTGCACGTGTGCGCGCGCGCATTATTGTATGTGTATGTGTGTGTGTGTGTGTGTGTGTGTGTGTGTGTGTGTGTGTGTGTGTGAGTGTGTGTGTGCGTGTGTGAGCGTGTCAAATATCATTCGGGTACCACTAGGAGACATTCTGTACTCCCATAGTCTAGTGTCATAAGCCATTCCTTGATCGTTTTTTTACAAAGAGAGTTGGTGAGCTTGTAAAGAGCCAACTTTTGATTGATTTTGTTGTAGAGATATCCGCCAAGAAAGCAGAAGAACTGGTTTGTGAATTTAGTTCTGAAGGAGTCCAGTGTGCGATCGACCGGATTGAATCTTCTTTTGTTTGTGAGTGAAGTAGCCCTGCAGCTCAACAGTGAGTGTTGTTTGGTTATGGTGTGGAGAACGAATAGTTGGCGCACAGAAAGCACCTTGCACTTCTCGTATAGCTCCGAGAAGTGCAAGGTGCTTTCTGTATAATAGTATATAGTATAATTGTGGTTTCTATCAGAGAAATCGCAAAAACATTTTGTTATACAATTTAGTTGAAAGTAAAGTACAGTGAAACCACAGAACTAATAAAAGAATAGAAGTGTTACTACTAGTGTTTTCTATCAGATACAATGTCGCCACTTTGTTGCAACTGTAAAAAAACTCATATAGAACTTAAACGCCATACAATGCCTGTTTGAGCGACGCATACCTACATAGACATCGCTCACGTACGCGAATCCCAAAATGCGCTGGATCCTAGCCGTTGATGTTTAAAATTTATACTTAAAATTAAACTAATGTCGGTTCAGACACAAGGGCGACCCCCGCTTTTAGAAAGTATCGCCCTTCTATACATTTTTATTTCTGTGGGTAAAATCTTTATCAGAATTGACATAAATATCCACATTACTGGTTAGCTTCGGTGAGGTGAAGCATGAAGCTCGATAGCCTTAATACACGGCACGAATATTGTATTGAATTTGCCATGTTTTTAGTCCAAAAAACTATGTAGGGAAATCTGTGCACTATTTAATCTAGATATCCAGATATACCATGTCCTAATTACTAGTCAATCATACAGTCAATTTAGAATATCAAAATTAGGCCTATAATTTTTCCTTAAAAGTACTCCACTGTTATAAGTATCATACAAAAGATCCATTTTATTACGCCAGACTTGTCTGCCCATCAATCATTAGGGGAATTTGTTCTCTTTTGTTGTAGGATAACTTGTGGGTAATCGAGCTAATTTGAGCAAAACTTCAACGTCGTGACCATCCATTAAAATTAAAACTTTATTTTGGGATCACTGAGCATTGTCATTTAATTCACCATCCTCATTTTAACGGAACCTTAAGAAGATTCTTGGAATGTTTTAGTAAATTATCAAAAGCAAGGACTACAGTAGGCCTGAATTTTATTCCCCTCAATTTGAATTTCCATAATTTTAATTATTTCAAATTGAAGACACATAATACATGTATATTACTTCACGTTCTTAAACATATCAACGTAGATATGCATTATTTACCAATATTATGTTTATCTACATGTTACACAAAGCTACTTTCTACAAAGTCGATTCTTCCCCAAACAAAATTACCATTATCATTTCGTTAATACATAAAGTTTGAATTTGAAAGCAAGGAAGTATAACTGTAAAATTATATCACTGTAATAATGGAAAAGGGAGAGAGGGAAGAAAGGGAGGCAAAAATATTTAGAAACGGTTCTATCGAATGTTCAACATTATTTTAATTACACTTTAAACACGAAATTAGACCGTTTAGAATCAGGCTTTAAATAAATTAAACAAAAAGAGTGCGAATTGTTTCGGGTGGGTCATAACAAAAGATTTTAATTATTGAATATATTTTATCACGGCGAATCAGAATCTCCATCTGACGACTTTATCAGCTCATAATCAAATGTCAAAATGACAGCTCCTGATGGGTGTTGCCATCTTTATCATGATGTTACTACAACGAAAAAGATATTGTTTTTGTATGATACTTTTATGCAGTAACTTCTTATACCTTCGCCTATTAGTTACATCAATCATTTCTGTATGGTTATCATACAGCTCACAGTTAGAAAATATGCTGCATTTCGTACTTTCCTTACTATCCCTCATTCTCTATTTATCCTTTCTGCCTATTCATAGATTAGGTATGATTAGGTATGCGGTATTCACTTACCGAAACGAACCCTATTCTTGTCATATTAAACTAAGCTACAGCTAACCCAAAAATTGATCATTTATCACCATTGTATTCAAAAATATTGTACCCGTAAATATTTTCAAAGCTTTACACAATTCAGCACCGATAGTACGTTTCTCACAATAGAATATAACAGTGTTATTCTCACGGATTATACAGGCATCCTATTTTCAAAGGGCAGAATATATGCGAATACACCCTGAATATCCATATTATGTTAAATAATAGGCCGGTCGGTACGTTCGGCCCGTATCATAACAACCAACTGTGTATGCGAATTGCGAATATATAATATGAAATGAAATACGAAGGTTTGTGTCGTTCTTTTTACATAATATGGCGGGTATCGGTTGTAAGGCAAGTGGTTATCATTGCCTATTCACGTTTACAACATCGTGTTTGTTGTACCTCACGGGTTACGAACCTTGCCCAAGAAAGGCGCCCACAAAAGAGCCCTGAAGAAAAGAAATGAATTAATCATGTGGGTCACAATATGACACGTATGATGGTTAGAGTTTATATTATTCCAGTTCGCAATGAAACAGATACAGCTGTGCAAATGAGCAAGGCAGTAAAATTATTTTCCCATTTTCCAAATTACGAATAAAATGCAAGTTTTGAAAGCTGCAACATGTACATTGCACCAGATTCACTGACCATCGGAGAAAAATATATAGACTGAAGAAAACTAATTGCAGAATGTTTTAGACAAAATATCTACTTATAAGAAGAATTGGTATAAGCTTTGTGGTCTTCTTAAAAATATATCTTAAGAAAATCAGTTCATCAATAATTGACCAAACAAACATGTTGGGCTCCTCTCGTGAGCAAAAGTACAGAATTTATCTAGTAGGTTAAATATTTCAGCTAAAGTTTCCAGAATAGTAAAGGTATCTAATATCAGTCTGATTATATTAGGTCTAAAGAGTTGAATACTAATGTAGACTCGATTCTCATTTCAACGAACATTCAACAAATTAAGTTGTATTTAGTTTATGTTGTTACTTTTAGTTCCAGTTCTAATGTAACTGGAAATTCTAAAGTGATGCCGAACTCGGTTAAACTTTAAATCGAAAGGCAGTTGAAACTCTAGTTCTACTGAAGTTTTGAAATATACTTGGACTTGTTTTGGTTTATATCTTAAAGCATCTATCGTACTATTACTGCTTGTGATGTCTGAAGCATATTACTTGGTGAAGTAACGTGCTTCAGCTAATTGTGAGATTACAGCAAGCAATGGTCTCAAAATAAAAAAGGGTTCCTGTTCAATGGAATCATTAGTTCCATTTAACTCGTTTTTGGAGTAACAGAATTTCATAGAATATTAAAAATTTGTGGATTAGTTGACGGACATTGCAAAGTGAAGAAACATTGGCTGTAATAATTGGCAGAAGACTCTTAGATTGATGAACTTAATAAACTTAGTAATAAGTAGTTTTTGACGTCAATAAGATGTAATTACATTGCACTACTTTGAAAAATAAAGAAAATGAAAAAAAAAATGAAAATGAACGTTATCTCTGGAAAACTAACTTTTCTATGTAAAATACAAGCTTTTGATTTTTGAAATAAGGTTATTTAAACAAAATATTTTCTAACCAGAAGTACTTTGTTATTCTGTTTAATTTATTTTATAAATTCACTTATTTACTTGTTGACCAAGGCAAAATGCATGTTCTCCAGCGTTCTCCACTCTATTCGGAGCGGGCTGTCGATAATTTCTTGTTAACTACGCATATTCATTTTCACAACTATAAATATGTATACTTAAAATTGTATGTTTTCTAAACTCACCTCCAAAGCTCTCGACAATGAAGCCCATATCATAAGCAGCAGCGATACCACCACTAAGGCGTAACCAAACTTGATAAACGCCATCAAACTCTGGAACAAAAAGAGACATCGTCAAAATATCGTAAAATATACTGGGCTCATAAATTGTATTAACGATCAACAAAGGTCGCTAGGATTGTTTGTTTGTATCAATCATTATTTATTAATATAATGGTGTCTCATCATCATTGTCTTAGTGTTGATCTTAAGATTATTTCTTAGACATAATTTCTTAGGAGGTAGGACACGACGGTATCTCCTGTCTGAAATGTGCTGTCCGACTGGGGTAGTACCTCCGCCCTACAGAAGACCGCGGCCATAATAACCATCGTGTTGTGATCCCGCTGGTAAATAGGGTAGCCAGAGCTCACTGTACCCCTCCCTATCCTCCCACCCCTTTCTAGCCCTCCCCCTTCCTTTCAGGGTAGGCCACGCGTGTGTGACACCCTTAGTGTTGCACACGTTCATAGGCCACGGTAACCACTGCCCATCAGGTGGGCCGTATGTTTGTCTGCCACCTACGTAGTATAAACAAAATAATTGAAAACTTTCTCGATTAAACTAGCTACCACAAAAATTACAAACAAGCCCTTTGAAGTGGTCTACGTAGCTATAGTTGCGACCACTTACAATAACCAACGGCACAAAGTGTTATAGGATTTTCTTCAGTAGCAGTATTGGAGTCCACTACTGGAAATAGGTCTCTCCCAATGAGTGCTATAGCACCTGATCCTTTGCCTTGTGCATCGAGCACAGAATACCTAATCATCCAGTCTATCCCAGCCACCTTTTCAGGTCGTCCAACCAATGTGCTGGGGGGGTCCTACTTTTCGTTTGCCGATTCGCGGTCTCTACTCTAGGACTCGTTTGCTCCATCATCAGTCCTTCAGATGTGACCAGCTTCGGCAGATGGGACAAAAATATATCTGTCGAATTGTGGGTCCAATAATACCGCTGCCTAAATCATCTTGTTCCATATTTGTTAATTAAATGATGTCATTTCAATACTAAAATAAATTGACCTAGTTATAATATGTACATGGCTTTTTAATTAAGCTGGTTATATTGATTTTCATGACGACCTTTGATATTACCACAAACATCGGGCCGAGTTTAAAATAATTAGTTGTTCTGCTGCATGATATGAAAATTTCTGTGAAATATATAGCTCGTTGGTATGCAAATAAATAATTAATTAATGTATTTTTGATGGCTGGTGAGGTTGACTTGGGCCCCAATGGTCTTGCTGCTTGTTATGTGTTTGGGTGTATTCCAAACACATAACTAAACGTTTGAAAAGAAATCCCTATAGACATAGGCCATGCATGCTACTTTAATCTATTGCAATACTTGTTGCACGGGTCGAATAAGGCCTTTTTGTGCGCAGTGCAGCTTCACAAGGCAAACAAATCCCACGGCAACAGATAGTTGAAAAAATTCCCACGAGGTTCTATTGCGTAGATTAGGAGTGCCTATAGCCTTTTCACTTCTTAGTCAAACCAGCATCGTGTCATACTATTATAATTATAGTCATTCAAGTATGAGCAAAATTCTAAAATTCAGTTGGCAAATTGACACCATAACATTATTGTCAGTGTCAATTGATTGGTTGCAAAAGCTTTACACTTTGGAAAGCAGGGTTAGATCTCCTAGTCAGTTGCTTGTCATCATTTATTTGGTTTATCTTTACTTTTATTCGAGCGACTGCGGTCTTCAACCCCGAGAAGAAAGCTTGCGCTGAACATCTCATTCGCCAATCTTCAGGTATGTAAACTTGCAAGTGAGATTGATTTGGACCAATATCTTTCTGACAGTTTTGCCATAAAGTTATGGTGATCAATCTATGGTCCTTACACGGCAAGTAGTTTTAGTATGGTGAGAGCTATACATAACCGCACGGTATGCGTTTACATTGTTTCCTGCCAAAACAAAACAAAATCTTCGAGTTGTCGGTTTTGCAAGATCAACTTTTAATTTATCAAACGTTCAGTACATGCAGTTATGGTACAGCGTATTCGTACCTACATGTCAACTTAAGCCATTATGTTATGTAACTTTTCTTAGTGCCTGTACACGAGCCAGGGGTAAACAACACGGCGCATAAATAAAAAAAAAACTTTTCTGTGGTGACAATAAAAATAAGCATAAAGGGACAATATGAATACACGAACAGTTTGTTTGAAACATTGGTCGAAAGGGTACTACACCCTTTCGACCGCGATCGCGGGTGAGTTTCGTAACTAGCGGTGACAGATCATTTGTTAGTCTTATATAGGAACTAGCTGTTAGGGGTGAGTGTTTTTGAAGTACTTTAAAAAAGGACCAGGTACGATTTCTATTTAACGCTTTTTTTCTTTGTGCGTTTTTATTTATTTATTTATTATTATTTCCTTTATTTAATTCGTAAACATATTAATTACATTTTTAAATATATTATATACATAAAAAAAACAATACATTTAAAAATATAAAAATAGTGCTCCACCGGCGTCGGGTACAGGGACCAAGCCACCGGTGGTTAGGGCTCCAGGGAGAGGAACTTCCTCACAATGCGTGCCGTGCTTAGCAAAACCGCCTTTTGCATCACGCCCTTGAGCCAGCTGCCTAGTGAGAGCTTATTATTATTATTATTATGGTACATAGGTTTATAGAGATTTTCAAATAAAATATAAGTACGCTTATAAGCGGTGTACAAATTACAACTACATTTTAACATTTGCGATATCTTTCAAAAATGTAAGCCTATTTATAACGTTATCATTTTATTGAATCAGTATGGGGTTTACCTTCAAGACCTACCATTACAAATATAAAATTTTCTCATTTTTAATATTTGAACTTTCCATTTATATACTACATATACCTACTTTATTCAAATCTGAGTTCGTATTTAATCTGACTTAACACCTGAAATTAATTATAACTTAATTCTAACTAATTTCATTCTCAACGAGATTGAAATCGGAGGCAGAGTTGGCATATTATTAAGCTTGCACAGAAGTTGATGATAAAATTGAATTATCATTTGACTAACAATAGGTTTTCTCATTTCAAGAATGGTTAACCCAGTTTGAGTCTCTTGTTGTCACTATCAATTTAATCCGTGGTAATCAGTTTTCAATATCAATTACTGTAAGTTGTTGTTAGAAAATTTTGAGCAAGAAAAAAAAGGTTACTTTGGTTAGAAAGCGCTTTTAAGACAGTAATATAGTTGTCATTTTTTTTCCAAAGGATATTAGAAACCGAAAAAACGGTTGCAACCGCGTAGACATCGGTTTTCACGTTTTTAGCTATAATATTATGTACGGTTCTTCACAACCGATTGGTATCAAATAAGTGTAAGATTTCAAGTCTCAGCAAGACCTTACACTCCGTTCAGTAATTTTTGCGTCTGTTGCGTAAACAGGTGAGGTTAGTTTGACCCCGAAGCTTCTGATCGGTTCATAGAAACCACCACGGTTATTTGAATATTATTTGCCCAACAACAGTACACAATGTTGATTGTCTATAAATCTGTCATTTGTTTAAGCACTACTTGATAAAGCGTTACATCATTATTTATTGCGCGTGGGAGCTCTTATATCTGTTTTTGTGATAACTGAGGAAACAATAGTGGCGGCGTAACATTCACTTTTCCGGGCCAAAGTATTTCCGTAATAGATTACAGGTGTAGAGGTGTGACAGTGTCTCTGGTCCCACCACCCGTATAGTGTAATAGTTCCGTAAAAGCCAATATAATAATCCAAATTATGGCAAGGAGGGGTAAAAGAGAGAACCCCGTGATCCTAAGTACCTACAGCTTTATCGTGTAAGTACGAAATCTTATCCTGTTTAACTGCTTATCAAATTAATCTATTTGATATTCTACAAATTCCACTTCCCTACGTATACATTTATATAATTACTTGTCTTGATTCTCTGACTGATTCGTCAACGCAGAGCCTAAACCGCTGAACCAAAATACTTGAATTTTTCTTATTAAAAAAATGAAAAACCTGTAGGTACTATCTACACAAATTATGTATTTTGTGTTGAACCAATAGGCGTGAGATGATGTTCTTTTGTTCGGATCTTGTCATACACTTGAGGTTGTTATTTCATGATTCTGCATAATTTTCTTTATCGAATAAGATACAAGCGCTTGTCACTCCACGGATTTGAGAGCCAAGAGGACGCGTCAACAGGGCAATTAGACAGGTTTGCTAATTGGTATTCAGCTTAAAGTGTTAGCAGAAGTAAAATAAGGGTGTCTTTACTGCCAACAATAGCTAAACAACATGGACAAAAATATTTCCAATCAGATATTTTCCACACGTTTTAATACCTACCAAATTGGTACTAATGCGGTTCTAAACCTACTTCTTTCTCAAATAGCTCAAAATAAAAATGGAGTACCACAAGATTTTGTGGATATAATTAAAGATTTGAGTATCAAAAACAAATTTTTGATCATTGCAAGCAATAGGTATCATACTGTTAATCTGCAACCAATTCACTAAAAAAAAATTGCATAATTATACCCAAGACCTACGTTGATTCCAGTCATATTTAGGCTGTTTTCATTCTGACATTTTTAAAAATTCTTGATTTGTTACCTTTGCGAAAAAGTAGGTATGTAACAAACATAAGTACTATACATGTCATTTACAAGAAAATTTTCATTCACAATTATATAAATAAGAGGTTCGTGACTTTTATAACTAACTAGGTACTTTCTATGTAAGTACAGTTGAAAAGATGCCAAATGAATAAGAACACAAACCAATACTTTCTTTCATCTAAATTCATATGAACGATTATGCTGGGATCCCTGAATGGGAGACAGCTGGTATTGATCCGAGAGGTTTTATGAATAACAAGTTTACCTCACACATAAATCTACATGTTAACTGGCTTTGCTGATATTGGTTTGGGCTCAGATTATGAAGCTTATAAAGGGTTAGTCGGCACAACGTTTGTACCTTTGTAGATGCCAACGTCTTGAGTATTGGATGAGATTTTCATTTATTGTTTGTAAACATGTTAATACTTATCTGTTTCTTTTCAATGATGTTAATTATTTTGCAATACTTAAGTACTTCTACTTACTTCTTTATTTCAACATGCCTGATGATATTATATTGAAATCATCAAAGAAGGTTCATGACATTTTCTTGTTCAGTGTTTTCTTATTGAATTCGAAGATTCTGTTACATGACATTAAAGTTTAAGTAAATAAAAGCTGGTTAAAATGGCAGTGCCAACGACTCATTAAAGATTACAGCGGGGTGTTACATTAGCGGGTTTCCTGATCGACTTTCTACGACCGCTTAATACATTGAATCTATTCTGGAATTGTGGTACACCTTAACAAATTGGGTGTTCTGTACTTCCCTTGAAACATTAATTTTTGATTACAGATCTGCCTACCTACGTTTATACTTCGCGAAAGCGTGCAAAAGTTTTAGATCCAACAGAGGCTTTTTAATTAGAAGTTACGTTGACTCAATCGTTTACTTCTTATGTACGTGTAAAATTTACAAAAGCGTTTCGTGTTATCTGTACCTATATAAACTTTTGCAATTTACTTCAAGTCTACCATGAAGGACCTTTTTAGGTAGGTAGGTAGGATTTACCTACCTACCTACCCACGTAGTATAAAAAAAAATTGGTAAGAATGGTTTGCCATCGAGACATCACGGATTTGAGTCCTGGCTCTGCCGACTGTGAACCTACCCCTAACACAAGCAATTAAGCGTAGCTAGAGGGATTAGTAGTCATTTTGGGTACTAGTAGGTATACATAATCCGTCCGAAATGAGCTGTCCGACTGGGGTAGTACCTCCGCCCTACAGAAGACCGCGGCCATAATAACCATCGTGTTGTGTTCCCGCCGGTAAGTAGGGTAGCCAGAGCTCATGTACCCCTCCTCCCTCCATCCCTTCCTAGCCTCCCCGCCCCTTACCAGCCCTCCACCCTTCCCTTCAGGGTAGGCAGCGCGTGTGTGACACCCTTAGTGTTGCACACGTTCATAGGCCACGGTGACCGCTTCCCATCAGGTGGGCTGTGTGCTTGTCTGCCACCTACGTAGTATAAAAAGAAACATAATAAAGATAGAAAAAACCAATTCAGTAGGTAATAGTTCTATCACCTAAATGGAATATGTTGTGTTCTTACGACCACTCATAGATATGACGGCAATAGTCTCAGCCAAGGTCAAACTGACCAGTTTGCAATATTATGTAACTGATTATAAATTCCAAGGAAACGGTTTGTTTCAAATATTTTTAAATAAGCATCAACTGTTATCTGGAAAGTGGCTGGGTTATTGACTCGTATTCATTTCCATATCATGTGTTACTTCGTATTTTTAAAGCACTTGCTTGCAACTATATTTTTAAATTACGTGTTGTAAGATTTACATTCAACGCAAAAATAGTAATGACGTATTCAATATGTTTATTACATAATAAACATTCATTATACAACGGCAGAAGAGAACTAAAGAAAATAAAATTATTTAGGCGCAAGTACCTAAATCTCGTTATTGTTAAAAAATGGAGACACTGCTTACAATTTTGTTTCGGTAAAGTAAAATCAAAATTCGTATACCTACATAATGTGTTTTCGTTTCTAAGTCATGTATTCCAAGTTTCTAGCCAACCTCACGCCAAGAATCGTAGCTCGGGTGCTAATCATATTTTAATATACCTCGCCAACGTTTATTGATCTTACATTTAAGAGGCAAAGTCTACAAAAGACGTCTATGGGGAAATATTATCTCGTTTGCAACAAGAGAAATTCTCGCAAGAAGTTTCTAAGGAAAATTACATCGTGGATAATCCTGGGATTGTAGGTTTTTGGCAAGCCGTTACTTACACCAGTCGCTTGTAACGATAGATAACACGTGTAAGTGATGTAGTTTCTTGTAATTCCAGAGGGAAATGTATTGTGGTTAGAGGTGTGTTTAGCGTTTTAGAACAGGGAACGACAAATATAGGCACACGAACAGTACCTAAAGATAGGGACATTCGTATTCAGAATAATATAGAATTGTATTTTTCAATTTCTCTTAAACGTGCTTATGAAGTTCAAGATGGCACACCGTAGACATGTATTTCAAGATCTACATTAAACTAAGAAATAAATCTTTAATTCTTAAAAGTAAAAGACAAATTCTTATTCAAGGAACGCACTTTATAACCAAAACACCTTTGCAAAACAACTTTTCAATAAACATTCAGACTGCTTTCAAACGCAAAACAAATGGGCTCAGGTCTACGTGGATATTTTCATTGCATTTTATCCTTTCGCTACATTGCACCCCGGCCCCGTTTCGCTGAATATAACATATTTCACGCCCCAATTTTCACTTCGAATTAGTTTCGTAAAGTATTACAAAAAATCTGGCTTTGATGTTTGTATTTATGAAATGGTTGAACTAAAGTTTGACTGACCCGTATGTACCTCGTTAGTAACTTTGGCTCTTTGCTTACGATCGGTTTAAATTTTTAGATCCTGCAAAATTTATCCTACTATGGCGCAGTCATAACATGAAGTTTTTTTAACCTGTGTGTATCCGTATCTATTGTTATATGAACTACTACATGGCTTGACCGACTTTAACAATTACATTTAGACAAATATGTCTCATTACGCGAGTGTCACTGGATATACCAAAATTATAAAAAAATAAAATGGTGGATTTTTGGCGCCAAATGTAAGTTTTCAAAGAGTAGCAGACTATATTTCCATAAGAAATATTAGTTACTAAATCTAAAATCACGAAAACATAAAAAATATATTTCTTTGTTAAATGTCAATATTTTTGGTACGACCTCGAATGAGCTGAAAAATAGCCATCAGTTTAAATCGGGTACGAAGTACCTAATCTTCAAAGGGTTGCCGCAAAACTGACAGTTGATGAGTTTTAACCAAAAGGAGACGAAACTAAGATGCAAAACGGGTACAATAGACATAAACGTATGAATGAAATAGGTATATTACGAAATATTAGGTATAAAATACAAATTTACTTATTGTGTTGAGATTCGTTTCAAAGGAACTCTTTTGAACATAATTACATTCTCTAATTCCAAAAGATCAACCAAACATGAATAAATCAAGTAGGTATGTCTGCGTTGAAGACCTATTCTCCTATGGCTGTATTAAACATTAGTGAATAATTAATCCTTGGACCAATTTCAATATTATTATCTGATACTAAGTACCCACTTCAGTATCTATTATAATATTAACTAATATTGATCCACAAGATACAAATTGCCGTTTGAATTGGAGCGGCAGTTACATGAAACCTTGTTCAAAGAATTGATTCTAAACATTTTAACAAATACTAAGAATCTTTCCAATAATAATTTCCATTTATGCCAGGATATGATGAGTATTTTCTATACCGATATTGCTAACTTAGTGCCGGTAGGTAAATAATACTCTGACTATTCCAATCACTGTTCATACTGCGTCCGGTCGACACTAGCTATCCCAGGTTTAACAGCATCAGGTTTTGATCCACTTGATGTACATTGAATGTACCGAATAAACATTTACGCATCCATTTTCCGAAATAAGCTATTTTCATTCAGGATTCCACGTGCATATACCTTATTTCCGTCAACAAGCGCCCAATCGGGACTCAGGAAAGAAATTTTGTTATGCACGCAGCAACTGTAACCTTATTTTCAACCTAAGCAATACAGAACAAAGTTCAAAGTCGTTTGCCTGCAGTAATATTTTCCACAATTCAATATGGTTATTTGTTGTGGAAATCGCGGCCTGCGGTGCGGTCGCCATATTTTCCCATTTCCCACGGGAAGTTGGGTAATATTAGGTATTTGTTAAGAATTGCCCGTATCAGCCAAGTCCTGTACGCTGTGGACAGTTTGTGGGTCAAATTAGGTAGGTCACACAGAAATATATGTCAACATTTTTAATATTTTCATGTGGTACTAAGTTTTAATGTGAATGGGGTGCTTTTAAAACGTACTTTCCTACCTACTTTTACAAAAGGTGATCTTTCTACAGAATCTAGAGAGATTTGGGATAACTTTTTCGATTGAAATTATAAAAATATTTGTTTTTCACATTATACAGTTCGATCCGCGGCTTTTTAAATTCTTCGAATGCAACCTTGTTGAATTGAACGGAAGACTTATACTTTCCATCCATCATTTTTCACAATCGTTTGGTCATTCTCTATTTCTATATTTTCTCACAATAAGGCCGCAACTAGCATGGTAGCGTTGTAAACTAGATTTATCGAAGGATATTCTCATGTTATCGGCAAAACATCACAATCCTGTTTGTCTACGTGTTCACCTATGTCATGTGTATCAAATAGATTCTGATAGATGATCGCAACAGGTATTACGATATGTTCTTATCCTTACCACCCTCTATAGTTTCACAAGCGTTTAGTGCTTAGCAAATTCAAAATTGCGATATATTCTAGGTGCTAACAAAACAAGCTATCCCTTTACCCACAATACTGTGGGGAATTGTAAAGGGTTTCCGTATACTACAATCGAGCCAATCTACATTATATCCGTCGATATAAACACTTACCATGATTCGGTGAGTAAGTGCACTTTCTCATAAAACATTTGGGTCGCCAGTGATCGGGAATATTCACGATTACTTATGATAATCACTTACACTTCACGTTCGATTTCGTAACACACTTTGATACTGCAACAAAATATTAGGTTTGAGAGAAATATCTGTGATTATACAGGGTGAATTTTTCAAGCAGGCGTGTATGACCTAATTAGGACTATAAAGGATACCAAAGAAGTCTCGAACCCAATTTTTATATTAAAGAAACTTCATCATTGGGGTTTTGAAAAATCTATATTTCTACCCAGGAATCGAACTCATTGATTTTGTAATAACACACTTCTTGTATTATGACACCATTTTAAAGTGTCGCTCGTAAATTAATCATTCTGGAAAGTAATGATATAAGTAGGTATATGAAAAACAGCTCAATTTTGAAAAAATACTTTTTTATTTTTCTTGTAACTCATTAATTGATTGTTTAAAATCATGGCCATTTTTCTCAATACCTACCTTGCTGGATATAACGTTTCAAGGATGGAACTGAATTCAGCATCACGCCCAGCCACGTGTAAAATTCACCCTGTATAATGTGATGCAATGCTACTGTTAAACTCTGACATGAATCTATTAAATTAAAATCATTGTTTGTTCGTATCTTATTCGCTGCCGAACCGTTAATTCGATAGCGATAAAACTTTTACAACTTATTGCTTGCAATCGCTCGAAGTTTATAAGGTTTTGTAAAATTATTGGACGCGGTAGATAGCGTTGCAATCGAGTTATAGGACCCTGTTTACAAAATTTGCAAAGTGCGAAGGCGGAACGGGGCACTAGTATCGTATTTAAGATGAAATTAATGAAAACTAGTGATGTGACAGATTCTTAAGAAATATTTTGTTGGATATAGATCCGAATGCAACAAAATATACTTGAATTGTGTTATTTAAGAACGATTCTGAACACAAAAATATATATTTTTCCAAAAATAAATAATATTTGTTTGTTTGATCGCGATGGACTCAAAAACTACTGAACGAATGTTAATGTGGTTTTATTGTTGAAAAAGTCTTGGTCAGACTTAAAATCCTACGCATGTTTGAACACAATCGGTTGAGTAGAACCGGAGATATAGTCAAAAACGCGAACTCCGATATTCACGCGGCTGGAGCTGCGTACATAGACTAGTTTTAAATAAATACGTAAGTAATTGCCGTTTTTATTTTGCTCGTTTGAAACAGGAATATACGGTAGAAATAAGCACCTTATGACGTCATAGCAAAGATTGAACAAGGCGTTGTCTGTTCAACGGTTTTGTTCTGCGAAACCGAAACAAGAAACGTATTTATACGGTATAATTTTTAAGTGTTACTTGTTGGGCTGTGTTCAAATTTTGCACCTATTGTGTAAATTATGTTATTTACCTTACTCAAATTTTCAGACAGCACAATGTGTAATATAAATATCTATCTTATGTAGTAATGGAAAAGTGAGTTCGTTTATTTATTTGTCAGTTACTCACCTAAAACCGGTTAAAAATTCGGATTTTTTTACACAGTGTTGTAATTTTTGTGTATGTAGGCAAGGTATACGTGGGAACTGGGAACCCGTGGGCATTAGCTAGCTAACGAATTATTTACCTACGAAATATAATCTTAGAATAAAGTTATTTACAACAAAGACTTTGTTTTGTCTACAAAAGAATTATTATTTATTTATACCGAAGACGGAAAACAATGTAACAGAAATGGTAGGGAAGAATAAAAAAGGTTCTCAGAATTTTCCTCTCGGTATTTTGAATTAATTAATTCAATTCAAATGTAGCTCACCCGTAATCAAGCTCTGGCATTACTTTTTCCTCCCCTTTTGCATAAATTCCAGCATAGCAGTAATGAAGAAATTCTTACAGCATCCACTGCCTTAGGTAATGCATGCGAGCGCCTGTTTCATGCTGCTCTATGTATTAGCACAAAACGAAATGAGTGTCCGTACCGTACTGTGCGCACGTATTATTTAAACGATCAATCAATTTTTTTACATAACAAAACCGTCATTGATATTTTTAGTCTTCAACAGACAGTTTCTTTTGATTAGGTTTCCATTTTTACAGTCACTATACTTTTCATATTCAAACATGTAGGTATTAGACATCCGCCCAACTTTTGTGCATTATAATAGTATTCGTGTCGTATACAGAGAAGCGAACCTTATTTTTACTATTTATTTTAATGCCAGTTTATATGCAGTACCAACATATTTTCAAAGAGTTGCTCAGATTTACTATTACATTTTGCTACAACATCCCAGTTGGAACTACTTGTCCATTTCTTGTAATAGAGAGCGATCCTATTGCAAACTACTGGTCATCTTAGGTAATGGAAAAACGAACCCGAGACCTCATACCTAGCAATCGTAGGTACTTAGGACCACTTCACCATTTACTATTTAGACTGGATTTTACCAACGATCAATACACTGCGATTGAGGTGAACTAAACTGAGATAGAGGCTAACTAAACTACGCTTTCACATTTTACTTAACACGGTAACTGTCCAGTCCAGTGTACCGAATTAGGTACACGATGCGCAGTTCCTCCACGTCCGTGTACCATTTTCGGTACACAGACATGGTGCCCTGTGCATTGTGTAAATTATTATTGAACATATATGGGGTTTGTTGAATAAAAATTTATGAAGACAATGACGTGTTAATGAACTTCGTTGTGTATCTTCAACTTAGCGTTAATCCCAGTCGCATCCAAAGCTTTCACCTCGGAGTCTGGGGTCCGCTTTACCAGTCTTAACTGCGGATTTGGCTGGACCTCGAAATTTTCCGTGAAGCGACTGCCATTGACCTTCACAACCCAATGGTGACATTAGGCGATATCGAAGCATTGCAGCTAGACCGTTGTTGTTGGACTTTTTAGGGCTCCAACTAGCCGTAACGACTGCCGTAGATGTTTGTATGGCAACCGGGACCGACGGCTTAACGTGCACTCCAAGGCACGACCAGACCAATGCAAATACCCATATTCATGTATACAAATATTTGCACTGAGCGGGGATCGAACCTGCGCCTCCTGCGCAGCGGCCGCGTGCACTGCCGCTACGCCACAGAGGCTGTCGTTGTGTATGAAACATGAGAACTTAATTTTATGAAACGGATTTTCGCTGGTGAAATTTGCCCTTAGTAATTTATAACGTTTAACTTTTAACTGTTGAAAAACATTTCTGTTTATGGGGCTCCCAACACAGTGATTACTCCCTTTTTATCTGTTCTCCAAGATTTGTTTCTGGTAGCAAGTATCCATAAGCCCCTTACGCCTTAACCACCAAGCGGCTATAAATTTATTTATTTTACTTAGAAGTCTACAAAAGCCACTAAAGAACCATCGTAAAAATATAGCTTTTATTAGGTGAGAGATTTCAGTGTTGATTGTATTTCGCAGGCGTATTTCATTAATACACGGGTATACCCGGGCTTGTAAGGTTAAGCCGGGTACACCCGAAGGACCATTCTGACCGGAAATAGATTCAACTGTCAGGAAACAACATGTCCGTCCACCCATCTCAGACTTATTGAACCGTAATAGGATGGCGACCGCAAGGATCAATCAGTCAACGGAATAAAGCCTCGGTTATAATATCACGACACGGCACCGTTACGATGTCGTGTCGTGAGGCCGTTCTCACAGCCCATGGCAACCTATTCCAGGGATAAAAGTAGCAATGTGTTATTTCTATCTTTGTAGTAAATTTCAGCAAGATCAATTCAGCATTTTGAGGGTTATCTTCAAAAACTTTTAATTTTATAGTTTCGTACTAAGTACAATTATTATAAATGTGAAGGAACAATTTCATGTTGATCTTTAAGAAGTTTTGCCATCTGACTACACTTTAACATAATAAATATGGTGTTATTTTAGTTTTTTATAATTTCGAACATTCATAGTTTTTTAGTCACATTCTAAGTTAAGTCTAGCCTTCTCTTCCTATTTGTACTATAGTATACTGCACTCAACGTGATCATTGTTTAAAAATTTAATATCAAAGTACCCACTTAATTCCTCGTAACGGCTATTCCCGTCATTCAGGCTCTCGGTCATTTGAAAAGAGAATACTTTAGATATTGCAAAATGTCGGAAATGTCGAGCTAAACGATCCACGTACCCATTGTTCTTCATGCTCGTTGGCAAAATACGAAATATAGTGTATTTTATTTTAGTAACCTTCCTTTCAAAGGCGTTAGTTTAATGTCGGAGTCGAGCCACTTATAGAATAGGTGATGTGTGGATGTGTACCTATGTCAGATGTCACGTCGGGGTAAGATAAATAAAGCTGAGTTCCACGAAGTAATGGTAGTGATGTTTTTTTTTAAGCTCAGCTGGAGTTCACCAGTGAGTATTATAGTGTTAAGGTCCATTATTTTGAATTGTCTGGCATGATGGATTTAGGCGGGAAAAGTATTGTAGAAGTACCTACTAATTTTTTGTTTACTCTAAGGTTGCCGCTGTCAACTGTCACGCGTTTAGCGTTGTCTCACTCAGTTTAAGTTCCAGTGAGAAAACGCTATACTGACGGCGGCAAACTTAGAGCGAACGAGTAGTGAAGTGAAGTGAGAGAGCGAAATGTAAGTATTTATGGTAACACCAATCTAATGATTAAAAATACTGGGATGTCTGTACAAAACTCCGAGGAGACATTACTTTGATTTGCTTAGCACGATGGACACATTTGGAGAAATCGTTTACTAGGATCCATCAATGGAGCCATTTTAATGGATCCAAGTCGAGACGGAGGAAAAAATATAATCATTGAAATTAATGAAATAATTACACTAACCTTAATACAGTCAATGCTATCCTAATCTAACAATTAGTATTCCTTTCAAATTTGGAACTATACGGCTTATCGATAAAACTACACTATCTTGCTTCACTCGATTTTATAATACTTTTACGAACGGGGCCAGACCTTTTTACCTTTAACCCTCTATAATCTTTGAGTATGGGATTGAATTAATTATTTACCTCTGTCTGTAAATGTCAACCTCCATATAATATAAGCAATAGAATTAGGCTACACTAGTTTAGAATTAGGCCACGACTATGCCCGTGGCATGGAATTTCTGATCATGTACTGGTAACCACTGATATGCTGTGTGGTTGCCGTGCTGTGACTCCTGGCCCACACTAATTGTGGAGTTGGATTGCAAAAGCAACGCATGTAGCGGAACTAGGTGTGGAAATAGACATACAGTATGACAAGAGTGAATAAGGCAAGAAATGAGATTGACATAGAAGCGTTGGCTCAGGAGTTCAGAGAGTCATGGTTCAGGAGTCGGGCTTACGATTGATAGGTTCCGAGTTCCAATTTAAGGCAAACCCTACCAATTTAAATCCACTTTTAACACAAACAAGGACTTTTTCAGTTGAGCGCTTCTAAATTAAATTACGTAATCCAATTTTACTCTACATCATAATAGAATGTATTTTAATTAACTAAATGCGAGATAATCACAGAAAAACATTAATACAACATAGAAAAATATAATAATATACCTAGATAGATAATAATTCTTTGTTGTACACCGGGATTACGGATACAAATTCGGAACGTTTACTGTTAAATGCACAGTGGGCGGCCTTATCTGTACAAATAAATATATACGAGTATACATACATACATGCCAAACAGTGTACCTCTTTTTTGAAGTCGGTTTAAAACACATTAGGTGCGTTATCTACAGTACTGCGTTTACCTCTAAAATCCCATAAACACCACAATATAGCAATGATTCACCGTGTTTAGTGCGGAACGAGTCTATTACGGGTCATTGAGTACGATGGCAATCGTTGACCCACTTTTAATTTACGATCGGTCATTACTTCTTACGATTGCAATATTAAATTTTTCGGTCGATCGTTATGGGGGGCTTTAAACCCCTAAATATGATGATTTCACCCATGTTTCTCACAACGTTCCTGCTACTCACGGAGAAATTTTGTGAAAAGAATCTTGTTACTCAAATGCAGCGCTAACTAAGTACCTACCGGGTCCATTAAAATACAACCTTCGCGCAAATGCAAGCAATGTATTAACATAACTTAATACACACACGTATCGTAATCATTTTTACTTTTGCATCTATCTAAGGTAATTATTTCTCCTTGGAGCTCGACGCTTGCTTATTATTTATTATCACTTTGATTGGGCTTGTATAACTTTTATGAGAGAGACTGCTGTCTGACCTTCCAATCGCGATAGGAATGTCAGTTTAAAATCCTCGTCTCTCAGGCAGCAGGTGTGCTGACTTGCAGGTGAAGTTGGCTTGCCGCAAATACCTTGGTAAGTACCGATATACCCAAAGCGAAAGTTTCCACACATTAAACATACATACACACATAGGTACACTTACAAATCGCATTATATACGAACAAATACATAGGTATCGATTTTTATGTACCTCTATAAAATAGGTAAGATTAGAATGTTCTTCCTGTAGTATTGTAACGTTTCACTTAATTAATTTTAAAAAAGGAAGTACCTACAATTTTTATTATGATTTACTTTTACATTATAATAGCACTGAATGGCAACATCTTTATTTTGTACCGCCTTCATCCTAATTTATAAATGTGAGCTCTTTTATTATAACTGTTCTTTATTTTCAGCAAAATTAAAAGCTGACGTGGGTTGCTTTTTAATGGATAATAAAAAGCATGTATTAATTTAATTAACCTATCTGATAACAATTGTTTCTTTTTCGTAATAGGCTACACGTTTTTCTTCCCTTTTTGTTTACTTTAGAACTTTTTGAATTTGAACCGCAATTATTCTCAAATGTACAAAGTTGTCTATATTTGCAAAGTAGAATTTAATACCATGATTAATTTTTTTCAAGTTAGTCCTGGGATTAAAATAAAAAAAAAACTTGAAAAATGAAATCGAAAGCGTGTCTACCTTTTTTGATTGATTTTCGATATTTCTGTCTTCGAACTTCATCTAGATAGTTTTCTATGGAACAATATCACGCTACCCCCAAGAGAGAGGCGATACCTATAAGTCCCGTTTTGCAAAGGTATAATAGTCGGACCACCGGACTATTCGAATATTATTTTCATCTTGGACGACACCGACTTCCCACAAATCTTGAGTTAATCCAAGCCATTCCTGAATGGACTCGGAAGCTGATTAAGACTCTTATGGTACGATTAGGTATAACATTCTTCAAGGCCTAATATTATATCTATTAAAATCTTTAGTAAATTTATAGATACTAAACTATATTAACGATGAAATGCTTAGTACTAACGGTTCATCGGCTTTAGGCCTTGCCTGTGGTGAGTTGACCGCGGCGAAGTTCTTTAACCACGTTGGTCCATTGACCTGGATAGCTTCTTCTTTGAGAAACCCTTGTAGATTTACCTGTCAATAAAGAATATTACGTTACTTATTAAGAAATAATTAGGAATAGATAAAATCGGGTAGCGCTTGATATCAGGCTGTAAAAGTAATAACTGAACACTGAACAGCACTCGATATTTATTTTGCGGTAATGTAAGTTTTAAATATTTTTGCTTTAATAGAGATCCAATATCCAAGTAAATACTGATACAATGATATTTGAGTACCTACCAAAAGTTTATCACATTAAAATCACGAAAACTGTTAAAAATAAATTATTTGTATCAGATCTTATAAAAAAGTGAAAGAAATAAAGTTTAGAAGGATTCAGAAAAACATTCCTCACTTCAATAAGTAAGTACTACGCACACTTTGAAAAATTATAAAAAAATAAG
Source organism: Lithosia quadra (assembly GCA_963576445.1). Classification (NCBI taxonomy): domain Eukaryota; kingdom Metazoa; phylum Arthropoda; class Insecta; order Lepidoptera; family Erebidae; genus Lithosia; species Lithosia quadra. The sequence continues at coordinate 3,555,651 of OY754882.1, forward strand.
TGTTGAAATTTATTAGTCAGTTTTGTCACACAAACGTTAATCGCACTTCCATTTGTCGAACTCACGTAGTACACTCAGTAGGTAGGCATGTAAATAAATTGATTTGGTTTTTAAAGTTTCCGGTAGATGGCGTTAGACTCTACCCCAAGTCTGGAAGTTTTTGAAGCCAATCGTAGATACAATTTAAGATTATAAGTTCTACACAAGATTGAATATTTTTACGTTATTTTGATTGTTATAATTAATAAAGTGTTTATCAATAACAAATATTCAACAACAATAATAACTTAGCACTGTTACGGGAATTTCACCCCTAAAAGAGTAAAATACGAAATTTTCAGGACGTCGACGTGTGACGTCAGGACAGACCGCTATTATTTTATAGATGTGTTTATGTCAAATAGTTTCAAAAGCAGTCTACTGTAACAAGGTTTTGTTATGGATTAGAGTTAGCAAGTGTACCTAAATAGCGGTAAAAACTATTTTATACGCCTATCCAGGATATAAACAGGAACATTTTATGTATACTCCCATGGCGAATATGTCCAAAATTGTTGTGTATGTTATGGGTTATAAAGTTAGTAGAAATGGCCAGGTTAATAAACAGTTATTTAGTTAGTTAATGTACGGAAGTTTGCTTCTCTGCCAGAACGGCTGAAAAGAACAGGGTGAAATTTTGCACAGCGATTTATAATTATAGTCTGAAATAGCATATAGAGTACTTCTTATCTCGAGTGCATAAAACAGGACCAGTGGTAGCTTTTTGTTTTTTTTTCCATTATATTTCTAAAAAAAATACGAAATTTAAACTTATTTCTTTCTTCTTTCAAAATTGTTCCTGAATTAAAAGAAGGCAATTAATATAGTCTAATTACGAAGAAGAGGACCTGTCGACCTTTGTTCCAAAAAGTGTAGTGGGTTAGAAACCAATCAATTCAATTAATCCTATAATTGAATTACGCTAGTGTGTACAGTCGCACTCAAAAGTAGCTCAACACATTCTTTAAGATCACTTTAATAATAAAACATTTCATCCTACTTCTTGCTAATATTATAAACGTGAAAGATTGTGAGTACATTATAAACGGCTGAACGGATTTTCTCCAGACCATAAGGGTAACAAAGGTGCCCATGGGTTGCGAAAATGGGACCAAAGTTTCACGCGGGCAGAGCTGCAGGCTAAAACTAGTAAAACAATAAATGAGATATAAACGGTCCTCTGAATTTCATTTATTGGTTTATTTTAATATACAGATTGTTGTTTATACGGAGCCAATTAATCGCATTCCTGAATTAAAAATGAAGTTGTTAAAAATACCATGTACGAATAAATACTTTGGCCATGATTGTCGATATTTCTGAAACTGTAACTTTAATAATTCTAAATGGCCCTCTTTATTGCAATATATTTAGTTCTGTCTCATCATCAAAATTCCACGTTTAATACAGAATTGTATTTCTACTATGTTAATTTTCAGCAACTTTTGTGAGCGACTGTACACGGTGACGCGGCCTAGGCTCGAATGAAGCCAACCAAGGCCTCAGTAAATCCAGATTAGGACGTCGCAAGTGGAAATTAGGTCGTTTCGGAAACATCGATTTCGTTTTAACGGTCTGCAGATATGGGACGACATCTGGACTTGTGCTAGATTTAAATTAGATATTACTAGCTGTTGCCTGCGGCTCTGCTTGTGTGAAATTTTGATCACGTTTCCGCAACTCATAGAAACCTATTCCATATATAAAGTAGTTATGTGATTGCAGACTATAATAAAATTTCATTAATTTAATTTCAGCTAGAACCGTTAAATTTTTAAAGCGTGATTGAGTAACAAACATTCAAACATAGATTTTGATATACTGAGTACCTTCCTGACATTAACTATATTATTTTCAATACATTTTACAGCTCCTTTGATTGTATAAGATAACCATCTTGACCTATGAACATTTTCAACATCAGAAAAAATGTCACTCGTTTCCTAACATCGATATTGAATAAGAGGGGGGCACTTCCCGGTCGAGTCGGACCATTAGTGTTGGGGCGCCTGTGGCCACGTGGTTCGACCGTATTAAGGGTAACTACAAAAATCATTAAGAAATAATAAAGTAAGGTATAATGTTTTAAAAAACGGTGAAAATCATGTTTGGGGAAGAATTGGAGAGGCAATATTTATTTTGATTTAATTATTTATTTTTGAATTCAATAAACAACTATTTAAATATTCTGTGAATTTTATAAGCGTCTATCTGTTGTCCGTATTAGTATACAGAAAACAGCAAAAGAATGGCGTTTGTTATGTGGGAGGCCCCTATAAATAATGAATTTATTTTGTTTTTAGCAAGTATTTTGTTGTTATAGCGGCAACAGAAAAACATTACGTGTCAAAATTCTAACACTTCTCATGAGATACCTACAGCTTAGTGACAGGTGACAGACAGAGAGATAGACAGACAACGGAATCTTGGAAATAGGGTTCGTTTTTATCAAAGGGTACATCTTGATTTTTAGGGTTCCATATCCAAAGGGGTATGGAACCCTAAAAATAACAAGCCTAGTTCAATCAATATTTCATTTCCGTATTATTAGCACACAATGGTCGTTATAAGACCCATTCTAACAAGTAAATAAAACCAATTTACAACAAAGCAAAAAGCTGAAACGAGAATAAATCAACCAAAAAAAAAGTATCAAAAGATTGCATATTATGCGAAAATTGGATGAAAAATTTACTTGGCGCGTTACCCTGACCTGTGACTTCAAGGCAACGAAAATTGTTTGCCAAGATTTACATTTCGCGAGGCTTTCCCACTACGTGTGGAAACATCGCTTGTACAGTTGCCTGCAAAAGTTGCTGAACACTAACAAATTTACAAAAGACACCGAGTTGTTACAGTAAGAAGCCCAAAATATCGATAGTCTAGAAAAAACCTATTGTATTTGAAGCCTATTATTTGTTAGTTACTTTTAATACATAAAGGTAGCGTTACTATACTGATTACAAAAAAATACGTTCGACTATGAACCTTTTATCGATGCTTTAAAAGATAAACATGCTAAGTGCAAAATTTTGCAAATAGGTATTAAATTTGTCTCCTAGACCATCGATATATGGACATATCTATACATAATATACACATTTCCATAGAATTTTCACCATTGATCCTAGTTCCAAAAATTCGTTCCAAAAAATCAACAAAAATAATTGATATGTCAGTATTTTTGTGATCTTCAGAGGAATTAAATCTTTCACTTAGTATTTTTATAAGTATTTCAGAGCTAAGTTGTTTGGTAGATAACTTGGAATGTGTTAAGTTACTTTTGAGGGCGACTGTACAAAGTGTACAGTTAGAACAGCTCTCTTTGCTCGACTTGGCCATTAAATTGGGTCACTTTGCTAGAATTGGTGATAAGGCTGGGATGGTTCTCTTTATGACGCCGATTAGAGTGGTATTCTTAGTTTTCTTGTAAGAAAATAAGATTTCTTCCTGGATTTTTTTAGTTTTGCAGTAGTGTTTAGGATGATAACAATAGTTTACGTTATTGTCTTCATTTTTATACAATACTATGTTGCGTATTTTTGATTAAAACCAGACATCTAAAATAAAAATTGGTCTATTACGATGGGATTGGATGGTTAAAGAAGTTTCAACTACCTACATTTTATATTTCTTTAAAGATATACTACTGTACTACTTTTATATCTAGGTACTACTAAATATATCTTAGGTTTATAATATGTACAGTCAACGACAAGAGTTTATTTACACTAAAATATTTACATATCTTTTATTCCATTGGAATTTGGAATACAAGACACGTAGTAGGTAATAATGAACGTACAAAGTTAATATATTTCATGTTTTGTTTATTATCTTATGACGGGATAAGATTATAATTTTTTTTATTTGTACAATACATAATTACAATCTTTATTATGGTATAGGTACGTATCATTTTTACCAATAATCAAACCATAAACCCGTCATGGGTTTGAGTCGCCCCCGTCAAATAACCCACCCCGTATCGTTCCCGGTGCAAAGGTGCAAAGCAAAGATTATAAATAAAAAAAATGTCGTTGACTGTAAGTAGCTACTTATTATAAAATATGATACAAAATTTGCAACAATTCCTATGTCAACAACTTCTATACTTGCAAGTATTCTTTCGAAAAAGGGATATAGAAAGTCAAATCAAACTCCAAATGAAGTTCACAGAAACCTGTGATACGCGCTACTAAATGATTCCCCAAGGATTTGTTAGCAGCTTTCTCAGTTTTCCATCCTAATCCGGTACCGATTCCACGAAATCCATGTACATCCTCTAACTAAATAGGTAGAGAAATCGCGGAACTGTGATAGGTTTCGTGTAATACGGCTATATTTGGGACTCAAATCCAATATATAGCTGGGTTTACATACGATTTTGGCGATGTAATGTAGGAAAATATTCTATGTCACATTTGTTTTGTTATGGTTTGTAGAAGTTTTGTTGTTTTTATCAGAATACACCGAAATTAAACAAAATCAATCGAAAATTAGGTCCTAAGAGAATCTTTACTACAGAGAAAAAACGAACACGAGGTTTGATATTTCGATAATATTTTTTTTCTCTAATTTGCCAAGATCGTAGCAAGTGGAAAGATGTTGTCTCTGCCTACCCCAATGAGAAAAAGGCGTGAATTGTATGTATATTTGAATCACCATCGTCCTGGCGTTGTTACTACTTACTGCATTTGAGGCTTTCGTCTCGGAGCCTGAGGTCCACTAACGTCTTTTTCTCCTTTTGATTTGGTCCTCAATAACTTGTCCAATAAAAACTGTGAGGACTCCTCACAACTTTTATGGGAACGATTATTGTCTAAACTCTCAACCCCGAGAGGAAATACTACGCCAGAGTCCCATCCGTCAATCAGCAGGTAGATTGGCTTCGACGGCCTTGATGAAGCTTCAAACAACCTTAGCATTACGATTCTAGTTATAAAATGTCAGTAGATAATTAAAAGAGGTAGATTATACTGTATATAAAATGGACTCAAAATCAAATCACGAACTAAACTGGAATGCTTCTGTGTAGAACTTTTTCAATGTTGTTTAATGTTCATTGATCGAAGACCGATGACGTCAGCAACTTCGTAGCGAGACATCGTTTGATTGAAGACTTAATTTCCCTGTCCTTTATATTTTATTGAGGGCAGATGTTTCAGGTGATCATTTTAAAAATAAATACACAAATATTTCAGCAGTAAATAATTTCAGTATTGAAAGCTGGGCTCCTTCTATTTAAAAACTCGTATTTTTTCTTTCAAAATCCTACTTTCTGCTATCCTATCCTACTTCCTATTATTATTGTAAATGTCAAAATTTGTGAAGATATCTACGTAAATGTTTGTTACTCAATCACGCTCTAATGACTGAACAGATCTGGCTAAAATTTGACACTGAGATTGATTTTAGTCCGGAAAAGGTTCCCATGGGAAGCGGAAACGGGAAGAGAATTGCACACGAGCAAAACCGTAGTAGCTAGTTTCAAATGAAATACAAAATTTTAAAATTGAATTACTGTCACAAGCCGATAAGAAACAGAGAATTAAAACTTTTAGGAAGGAATAAGTAATTACATTTCATCATCTGTCAGACACACGCACACATACGTCTACCTATTCAAAGTACATAATACACATGATACACACACATTCGTACACCTGCACACAAGGGTGTATGTTGTACGCACGAATGGGCCTTCGCAAGCTCCCAACTCCCTGTATGTAAATGATTGACTAGAGCCTAACGCAGCCTTGTATTCATCTGTCCATTAGATATCCTCACCTGTATATATAGGTGAGTCCCAAGAGATATCTCTTGAGACTCAGACACAGGTCTAATTACCAACATACATTCTAGCAACAGACTGTATTTTCAGTTCGAAACATAATGTTATTTACCCTAAACACTAGAAAAGTTGTTTATTAAAGTTCACTGCAGGGTTGAAATAAATTAATCGCCAAAACTAATTCAAACATACAGATAGATTAGAGATTCGTGTCTAGAGAGTAGTTCTTTCGCGACCAACGCTCAATGTAGTGCTACAACATTTTTATATAAATTTCTTACAAAGTGTGCAGAATTGACAAATTATGACTTAATTAAATGTGCGGACATTTGTAGGGAAGAGTGGTTATTAAAGTAAAGTTAAAATAAAGAGATTTTATCCTTATGATTCACTTTATCGATTGAGATTGTGATTATAAAAGTACGGTGTTCTTTTTTCAAAAGTGACATGGGACACCCGGTTTCGTCGGTTGGCAAGGGGCAATAAATCTAGGCAGTGATATAATAACATGCCAACTTCACCAGACAATTAGAATAATAGAAATTATACTGTACAGTTCAAGCTACCTTATCCCTAACCGAAAAAAGCATCTAATAGAAATGCTGGTACAGTTACACGAAGTCGAAATATAGATATTTTATAGACGTACCTACCTAATACCTGACTATAACCGTTATTGAGACGTTTTACAGCTTACATACAAATTGTTCAGGCAATTCCGAAACTCACTTCTGTAAAAGTATTATTACTTTTATTATACTCGTACCTTAGCTACTCGATAATTCCGTTGCCTAAAATTCAAAAGCACTATCGGCACGCAAAAGTACCATTTCAATTTTTTTCCACAGGGACATTTTGGAAATTTACAATATCGTACCGAAGTTATTTTCACAACAACTTTGTGAATTATAAATGGTAAAGTTAGTAAGGAGTAGGTCAAGTCTGTGTTCTTTGCAAATGCGGAAGGTAATTTTGGTGTTCAATAGATTTTTCCGTCGTTCCCTACTCGAACGTGAGCCAATTCCAAATCAAAGCAAGCCTCTGCTAATCTATATTGAACTCTACGGTTTCTTGTTAAAGTATTGTTTTGTTTATTTGTTTGCCACTAAGTTAAGAGTTGGGATTTTATTCCATTAAGGTTTGAGTGAACAATCTATTAAATGTTGTTTGGCTAACTTTGTGAGTTTGAGGTCGAGTTCAGTCGCAAGCGAATGTTTTCCGAACATGTACACAATTTATCTTCAAGTTCAGTTTCCTATACAAGGCCATTTTGGTATCAAATTACTGCTGATTACTTGTAAATATCTAAGAAACAGAAATATCATCTAGATTGAGTGATGGCATTACTCTTGTTTTCAGAAAATTGGCAAAGTTTATTTTGCCAACTTGTAATGCTCGCTTTCAATGGAGGAAAGTTTTTGAAGGTTTCGGTATTACACCATGTTTTAGGTAAGCTTTTTATTTTTTTTATGAGTCAACATTGTGATAAAGAGAAAATTAGCTCCCTGATTACAAAGTGTCTACACTGTGTAGCGAGATTGTCCTAAAATTTTTCTTTTCTTTGTCAAGGGACGGTAATGAGTACCTTTGTACCAAATCAGCAGGTAGTACATCTTTACAAAAAGTACACTTCTTGATATTGTAAATTTCCTTTATGGAAGTTAATGAATCATTTCTTTAATATTTTTATGGGGGATTGATTTCAGTTACAGAATCAATGAGTTTCTCAAAATTCAAAAATGTAAAAATTTCAACAAAAAAAAACAGCAAAATAATATTATTATTTTCAGTATCAAAACAAGCCATATGCTTCTAAAAGAAAGATGAATTGTCCATAGATTAGATAGGCTTACATTTTTGTCTATTTGTTCGCCATGGATACAAAACTATTGAATGCGTTTTGCGGTTTTCTCTTACGCATGTTTGATCAAAATCGGTTAAGTAGAACCGGAGCTATATTAAACAACACGAACGGGCGTAGCCAAGGGCACAGGCTAGTACAAGATAAGAAAACCTATTCAGTACTGGATGTTAAGTCAATGAATGGACCCTCAAAATATTTGAAGACATTTCCGACCATTAATTAATGAAAGTCCTGACATTTCTCTTCAACACGCGGCCCCGCTAACGAAACATTTAGGGTAGTTTGAACAAAATTTCATTCAGTTAAAGTAAAATTGTTTGAATTCAGAACGTCATGTTTTGATTTCATTTACTGATTGCATAATGTAACTTTTTTAGTTTTTATTAACAGGTTGCTCTAACTAGTAAGAACTAGTCTAACTAGTAAGAACTAGTTAGACTTGGGGCATTAGGGTACATATATTTCTGCATACATCGTGAGGTTTTGGATTTGATTTCCGGGTCGGATACAGTGTTATCAAATTCTCAGTAGTAACACGGGACCAGGAAACGTTCAGGAACGCGGGAGGCTCATCCTTCGTCAAGTAGACCAAAAATTGTACCTGACACAATGTAACCTTCAGGAATATGCAGTCGTGGTGAGTACCTGAATCAAACAAAAAACACTAAAATTAATTTAAGGATGCAAAATTTACTATTGCTTTCGCAAACTGAAATTGCTCACGTTAGTGTTGTAGATATTTTTATCATAAACTTGAAATAAGACTTGAAATAATGACTTTGTGACGAATAGCATATAGGTGTAATTACTTGAGTTCCTTTTAAGGCACACAAATGTTTATGAGAACCAAAGTTGACATTGGTTTCATGGCGATGTTGCCAGAAATGGTCACATACCTACAAACTTCACAGTAGCTATAAAACTTTGGTACTAAACTACTCCGTACTATGCATACTGAACTAGATTTTCTTACATAAACGCTCTGTGACGACATTACTAGACATACAATACACGAGCAAGTTCCGCAGAATTACGATATTGTTTCCAGACAAATTACTGTTTAATGATACTTCATTATAATAACAAAAAAATAGCAAAAACTCAACAGGAGGTATAATTTAAATTGCTGTCATTTGCAAAGCAAGCACTGTGCAAATTATGCTGACACAACTTGTCAGAGCAAAGCGCTTATACGAAAATAAATATACCTCTGAAAAGTTTTTAGATATTTGCGGCTTCATTTTATTTATGGTTCGTCAAGTTGATTTCGCTCTTAGATGGAAAATTGTGAGTGAAGTCTAAAGATTAAAGGCAGCCATTCTAAAAGCTAATAATAATAAAGAGGTTGTTTTCAGTTTTATGGATTCTACAGGTGACATTTTGAAAACCTGAAACGTGAAAATTAAGGATGGTTGGAAAATGGAAACATCTTGATAAAATCCTCTAATTGTGCAGCAAAGTAAAGGGATGCTAAGCTATTTCGTTTGAGATGAAATTATTCGCCTGTTATTAAATTTCATCTTTCGGCGTGATGTGTATGGATATAAAAGGACAAGACGAGATCTTTCATAAAATCTTCAATTTTAGAATTTAAAGTTCTTGTGATTAGTGATTTAAACAGCAATGGGCTTATCGAATAAATTTTGTACCTACAGACACAACACGTACAATGATTGTACGCCGCTTTTATCAATATTGATTTCAATATCTATCCTTTCCTCTGTCAGGCCTTTCAATTAATACTATGTATGTATTCAGTAAGATTTGAAACAAAATATTAATGTTTAGATGTTCAAAGATATCAACAAATACATGACAAGCTGGTCTCAAAGCAAAAATCACACACGATAAACCCGTAGGGATCAGAAGCCTAAAATAACTTTGACATCGCTACGCCACAGAATGTACACTTAAGTAACAAAAAACCTTTATAAATATACATTTCCATTTCAAGACCAACATGCAAACGTACTCAGCATGTAATTGTTAGAGAAAGCCTTTCAGAAGTAAGAAAATAAATCCTCCGTATCATTTTTGATTCATTCTCCACGGCTTTAGAAGTTCACGTTCATGAATTTTACACTCACGATCTTATTAGACGTAAGTATTTTATATTCAAAGTGATTTTTTTGTTAGAAGAACTTTGAAGTGTTGAGCGTAGTATGTTTAGTTACAATATATTGGCTAAAGTACTTTTATTCGTTGCACACAATCTTAGTTTATGCTGCGGTTAACGTTGACTACACATTATGGCCAAGGTTAAAATAATGGTGGTTGAAATAAATCCTTTTTAAAAATCTGACATTATTTAGAAGTTCGAGGTTCACAGAGATTAGACTTACATTGAAGATCTTATAAGTCCTGAATATATTCAATGAAATTTTATGGCTGTGAAAGAATGTTATTATCGCCTTCTTTCAATTCAGATCAACTTTAAATAGCAGTATCCTAAAAGTTATATGAATTCCTTTAATTCTTACACTCACTTTCTATTTTTCCATTTCGAACTACCCAAAACCTAATGCTGCCACTGTTAGAATGGAGACGCTTCACTTGCTCCCCTCGCTCGTTTAAATGGGAACGCGAAAGTATGTGCGTGAACTTGTATGTGTGTATATAATGTGTGTGCTAGTTTGTGTGTATGTGTGTGTGCTTGGTTGCGTATGTGTGTGTATGTTTGTTATTCCTTCACGTTGAAATGATTGGACGTATTTTTATGGCATTTGTAACTGAATTAACATAATATCCCGGATTTACGGGTTAAATCATGAAATACAGTTTAACTAACATTGAATATTTGATACCTATTAATAATGGATAATTTACGTAGTTGTCGTCCATTCTAGGTTAATGTCCGTTTTAAAAATATATGGAATTGGCACTTAGAGACGGTCCTTTGTTTTCTAATGTCTTCCAAAGCAGAAGGCGAACACAAACAGAATACGCAATGCCTTCGAGTTTGGGCACATACGAAGTGCTAATAATTAATTGTCCAGTTCGCGTATTTCGTACAAATATCTCAAGGTTACGTCACATATTTGGTGAGTAACTACATAAAGTAGCTTTAAGTTGAATCACTCTTATCTCTCAGAATCACGGCGTTTCTCATGTCCGTGATATTGCAGATAAACTGTAGTATGTTTTGCTACATGAGTGATAAAGTCTGAGCGTCTTACTAAGCCCCTTTGACCTGTTTCAGAGCCCGTGGACCCACCAGTGGAAGCACCAGATTGACATCGTAAAGGCTAACGAGGATACCAGAGACCGAAATGAAGTAGCCTCCAAAATGGAAGATTTAGGTGAAACTGGGATTGGGGCTGAAAACTTGTGAAGCATGGAAGGACAAAGGTTGGTATGGATACGAAGAAAGCGTGCATAAATGCGTTCAGCTTTTATTTTCATACCAATGCATTGCCTTATCCAAACATAAAACACACATGGCCACTAACAATAGCTAAGTAATAAAGGTTGTATATCGTTAGCCAGGCTGCGATAATCGCGCTATGGGGTATAATTTATATTTGACCTTTTAATGGTACATTATGTTTGCATAATAGCTATTATAGTTATAATGAATTGGTTCTAGGAAAATTTAGAGCTAATTTAATATGAGCGTTTAATTGAAACTATGACAATCAGAAATAACTCGGCAGGTCACCGTAGATTTCAATTAATTTTGAAATAAAATTCCAGGTTAAGATAAAACGTCTAAGTATATTTATGTTGTCTTATCCACATTATGAACCACTTGTCGCTATTCCTAATTCAAGATTTTTATAAGTTAATCCAGAAGGATGAGGAACAATCCCGATGAAAGGTAGGTAATGAAACCACTATTGCATCACGCCGTTCAATTGACTGCGCCTTGCAGCGCAGTGCCGAGCCCATCAATTGGAAGTCGAGACCTTGACACAACCACACTGCTTTTGTCACTATCCATAAAAGCGGAACCACACTTTGTTATGTCTGGCTTGATTATTTCCGATGTCCACTACTCGTTTAGGTCATCACTGGGATGGATAGCGAAATAACTTTCAATTTTTTTATTTAGCTGGGCTGTATTCGTTCAAATATTTGTCATTTATTTTTTCCTATTGGCATTTTTGCATTATGCGGCTAATATAGATGAGTGTGCCCCGTTATACGTGGCTGAATAAGGCGAGAAACAAATGACGCATACCGAAGTGTGGTTCCACCTTTAAATAATTTGTTTCAGCATTTTTACTAGGAGGCTTTGTCTGCAGTTCTTTTTTAAACGATTTCAATAAAAAACGTAAACAAACTAAACAATAAAAGCAAGGTTGTACGCGAAACGGTTTGCTTCATGGTTAATATTCAACGTTATATGAATAACAGAATCGACTTGAGGAACTGCGTATTATAGACCATGAAATTTTTGATATGCATGATCAATTAGGCAATAATATAATAAGTATTTTATGCGATAATATATATGTAAGATCCGTGAACGTAACAACAAACAAGTTTGGAAATGAACTGTTTACTATACTATGCTACTCAAACAAAACATTTGAATTAGATTAAGTAAACAATCATTTTTGTTATAATGTTAATAGACCAATATAATAGACCATAAAAGCTCAGTGTCTCTTGCGTGGAGTCTTCTCAGGCCAGGGCTGCTTTGCAAAATATTAGTCTAGTTTATTTTTATTTTAAACGTAAGTACTATTTTGAATCAATGAATATTTTTATTTCAAGTAATAAATTACGGTCAAAACGCAAGATCATAATTAACTAACTAAAATAGAAACATAAAAAATAAAGCAAAAATAAAAAAACAAAGTTTTAATGGTCAATACAGATTTAATTATTATTTTTGACCTTGACTTTGAACATTTTAATAAATTCAGGGGTCACCGTCACACGCAATAAATTATACTAAACATTTACTTAACCTTTCATTTTTTCTCATGTGACAAGGTGCTATGAAGGAATAACAGACAAACAATCTTCAATGTGTAGGTATATTATGCACATTATAACGTGCACATACTTGGTTATATGTAATGATATAGGTCGAGGCTGTAATTACGATACAGAAGTGTCAACGTAATGCTTCACATGTGGCATTGTCCATTTCATAACACAATTCGCGAATAAATGGCGTGTTAGTAACAAACCTATCATTTTTTTTTCATTAGCATTGTGTTTTAGCTTTGTTGTTTTTGTTCTGTTGTATATGACACACCTATTATATTCTATGTTTAGACTCTCAATGTAACGGTGAATTTGAAGCTTAGTGGGGTTAGGGTAATATCGACCTTCTATATACCTATTATGTATACTAGATCAGCTGTAGAGAACTAAGCATTTTGTTTACCGACATGATTATGGTATTTTGTACCTTTTGTAAGATGCTGAATTTTGATCGTTACATCAAATTACTTAACTTTCATAGTGTGAATCGGACCATCGACGTCGATGGTACTAGTATTATGTGGTCTAGCATTTTTTTGGTATGTTGTGGAATACAGTCTTGCACCTCATCATTTGCGCGTCAATGCTTTGCTCGCACTTTGGATCCTTAAGTCCGCTCTCCTATTTATTCATTCGAATGCCGTCTGACCCACGAATGAAATCTGCGCCAGAATCTTATCCATTGATCAGCAGGTATATCAGCTTGTAGGTAAGATAGGTTTGGTTCTAAACATCTCGATGAAGCCTCAAACAGCTCGAAGATTTTACATGATATAATTTCACTTGAAAGAATTCATATTATGCTGGTATAATTTTGAGTCAATAATAACTGAAAACATTGAATGAAACGTGTAGAATAAAAGTATTCATACCTTGGTGAAAACGAGAGGTTAAACATAGATTACGAACAATACGGAACTAGGTATATCTTATATATGGGTTCTAAGATAAATTTTATTGACGATCTTTGCAAAATAAACAAAAAGCGGCACAAGAATAAATTTCTTTAGTCGTCTGGGAGTATACGTGTCGCAATAACACAAGCTATAGCAAAGTTTATGGCGAATAGTGAGCTAGGAACTTAAGGGAATCGTAGCTTCAAACCAAAATGTACGAGCTTTGCACTGTGAAACTGAGTGATATAAAACGTTGATCATGCTATAGGGCCGTGCGTGACTATCATTTATTTTGTGAAATATGGGGATATGACGAAAGGGCACTTAAATAACGAAAACTATGTTTTCGCTCGCCTTTGTACATAATCTCATGTTTTGCTTTGTGTAAACTGTGTAAAGAGTAAACTAAACTAAACTAGTAAATTAATAACCGAATTTAAAGTACCTACTTGTAAGTATTTTGGAGTGGGTTCACTTTAGTAGTGTAGTAAAGGATTCGAATACAGGACTTCTCAATCGTAATGCCGATTTCTTTTAAAACACGACAATATTATGTCTTTTCTTCTTCTGAACAAAGAAATCTCAACAATGGTTCAGATAGATATAACTACATACCGGCAATCCTATTAAACGAGATCAATAAATATAGCTACCAAATGAGAGTGTTATAGCCCCGAAAATGTTCTCAGGTACAGAACTGATATCCCCATCTATAGAGTAACATGAGATAAATGTATCGTATATTTACGTAATTATTTTGTACAACATTTGCGAATCCATTTATCTGAGCTGCAGTAGGTACCTACGTGCACTAAGCAATTACCTATGTCAATACATTCAAGGTCCTACGTACGGAATGCTACAGCACAAGCATAGTGATTGTAGTAACAGGTACCTTGATGAATCATTACTTGCATACACATCTTGTCGAGTTCGTTCCATTGTTCCGTATTTTTATTAGGTAGGTACACTTTGACTCTAAATGAACCGAAGTAAGTCACCTGATAAAATTATTTTTTATGTGCCTAGGTAAATCTATCACTAGCAGATCAAAGATGGATAGTCAAAGATAGTATTTAAGAATATAATAATGTAACAAAATAAATATGACAAACAACAATAAAAGTATTTTAAAGTAGCTGAAATACAACATTTTATATCATTGGCCTAAGAAAATGATTTAAAAAATATGATTTATTTTATGTTTAGATTAATTTGGAACAAGTTAAAAGCACGAATTATAAATATTCAATTACGAAGATTCTTAATTAGTTTCGGAACTTTTGAGAAGTTTTAAACCTTTTTTAATTAAAACTTTAATGTTGTCTTACGCTCTATGTGATATGCATTGAGAAACAGCATTTGGTGCGACACTTGAATATTTTAATACACCCTTCGGGGATATGATGGCTTGATAATTTGAGTAAAATAATTTAGTTACGGACATATATTGAAGCTGGAGTACTTAATGCATCGCTTAACGACAAAATTATATCACTCATTGAATTAAAATCTAATTGGGACATTAGAGAAACAAGATACCTTCAAAGAACGTTGATTCCAAAATTGAATATTGGCAGAAGTTAGCAAGTAGGTAACTACTGAGAATATTAAATGGTGAACTTTCGTAACCACATCAAACTTCCAAGTAAACCGGAACAACGCGTGAGCAAAATGAACATTCACTAACTTTAGTAACTCATAAGAAAGCATTTCTCTCTCATTACCAACGCGTCTAAAGACCTCACATTCTGCTTCAAACAGAATTACCTACTAGGTAGAAATGATAACATTTAGATAATTTACGAGTATTAAGCCTTGGCCTGGCATTTTAGGGTTACGGACTTAATAATCATGAACAAGGATTCTATTTTCAGTACAGGATCCGTATAAGCCTCATACGGGTCCAGTTTAAGTAGGGTAGGTTGGTCTGTCGAAAAGTTTTCCGTAGGTGTACAACAAACAACGTCGTATACTAAAACTGTTTATTAACTCGATACGCTGTTTAAGAATAACCTTTATACATTTATTATATTACTAGCTATCGCCGACGGCTTCACCCACGTACAATTCTGTTCTAGTTCCTGCTGCCTATGGGAACCTAATCCAGCCCTCGTGTAATTCCAGATTATAATCTATCTCTGTACCGAGTTTTAGTAAGATCCGCTGAGGCGTTAGAGTGTGATTGACTAACAAATATCCTCAAAAACTTATATTAATGTATAATATACTCATAAGGTCAGCAGGATACATAATTTTGGAGAAGCGTAGTTTTAGAAAAGAGAAAAAATGAAGGTCTTGGAAGCCTTTGTTCCAAAAACATCTTTGAAGATCAGTGAAATGAATTAGCAGTGGCTAGTTGCCAGACTGTTCAGGAACTCTACAGCCATATTTTTCTTATCACAGAAAATATAAGGTAATATAAAGGTGCAATTTCATTGCCAAGTCAAAGAGGAAACCTCGCGTTCCCAAAATTACTCTCATTAATCAGAAGCCAAGGGCCATTAAGCAATACAATCTGTCAGAAAATAATACCTTATTAACATACCTTATTTTTAAAAGTATTTTAGGATCAATTTTGAACGCTAATACAAAGTATCGCAGCTAGAAATTCAGGGCATCTGAAGAGTCCACCTAATGACTTAATGATAGTGATAAATATGATTTATGAGATGGTAATTAGGGGAGACAAAGTAAGCCTTGAAATGGTTAAGTTTGTCATCCAAAGAGTAATACTGTCCCCTTGGTGGTGATGACAGCAATATTATTTTATCGCTTGGTAAAAGGTTAACATGCAAAGTTGGCTGCTAAACGAATTTACGTGCAACGGAGCACTTTGAAGACGCATTAAGATGAGATTTTAATGTCTTTTACGGAGAATAGGTAGCTCTGTAGCAAATATTATATGTAGGTATAGTAGAAAGCATAAACTGTGGTACAGCACTTTTTTTTTTTTTTTTTTTATATAGGTCACGTCAAAATGACTCCACCTCACCTGATGGTAAGCGAAAGGCAGAGTCTCAGGACAGCACGAATAGAAAGCAATGAAATGATAGATTTAAGCAATTGCAATTTGCTTTAGAAATTTCCGAAATACTCATAGGGTTAATAGTAGTGCCAGGAACTTTCAATTTTCTTGCTAGAATGTAGTTGCTTTTATTGGCAATGGCAATCTTCATCTAGGTCAATATCATACGATTTTTTTTCATATATTCGTAATATTTTTGCCTCACCATCATGTCAACGCGGACATTTTTTTATCCCGGTCACGTCAATATGACTTCACCTCGCCTGATGGTAAGCTAAAGGTAAAGTCTCAGGAAGAAGGTCCCTATTACATACACCGACAAGGCCTTCAACTTGACGATCAAATTAATGCTTTTTCCCACCCCGCTTAAAGGACCAGGGACTGTAGGAGGAAGGAAACACGTGAGATGGTAAAGAATTCCTGGTCTTTATAGTGCGGCAAAGAAAAGAGGCACCGAACCGCTTACATGTTTTAATTAGTTTTCTTATAAGACTTATGCAATTAATTCTATTTTTGTCAACCGTCATCGTATGTCAACAACAAGAATATTAAAAGTAATGGATACTGCAAGGCCATACATTGCAGTGTCTCCATCTAGTTGGTTGGGTTGCGTACCTTTCTTTGCGGTGACCATGTTTAATTGCAAGGTTGGGATATATGATGTAGTTTACGTCTATGCTCATGAAAATAAATGGTATAGTCTACGTTTCCATATTTACTAATGTTATAAAGAGAGGCCAAATTCATTGAAAAGGTTATTTTACTATAATATATTTAAAAGCTATTAAAGATGAAAACAGTAATTTTGTAACTTATTTATTTATTAATTGAGACTTACTTATGTAAGCATGTAATAACAAAATAAATTATTGACATTAAATGAAGGATTATGTATTTATTTATTTTATACATACAGTGTCATTACAGGCAAACCCAATGCGACAGAGTAGCAACAAAAGGGTGTTTCCTATAGTAGCGTCACATTAATAGGTAACATTTGACGTTTGTCAGTTTTATATTCATAATGAGGTGACCTGTTAAAAAAGGTCGATTAAAACGAATGAATCGATACGGACTTGAAAGATAATGTGAATTTTAAAAATCGTCAGGTGAATCCCTGTCCCATTATTATACTTTCTTTCGTAAATTTAAGGAACAAAATAAGACAAATACATGATCTATACTTATAATAAAACTGTAGAGAGGTCAATTCTGTTCTTTGCATATATAAATTTACAAAATAGCTATTGGGGGATGATTGGTGATCGATACTAATGCAAAAAATGCAAACAGTAAATTTTTTGTCTTTCTATCTGTCTGTATGTGAAGAATAATAAATTTATAATAATATTTTGAGTCAACCTGTATACAGTAAGTTTATACTACCGTGGTCTAAGTATGTACAGTCGTGAACAAATAAAAAAGTGTAGTGGTTTTTAGAAACGATAACTTAATACCTACTTGAGTAGGTATAGGTTATGTCTAGAAAGCAATAAATAATAAGCGTCAAAGTTGAAATTATATACTTAATATGACCAGCTTCCTAGCAATGGACGTAAAAAGTACTGAACGAATTTTTATTAGAAAGGTCTTACTTAGACTCAAAATTTATCGTATGTTTGCTTGCAATTGGTTAAGTACAACCGGAGATATGACCAAAAACGACCTAAAAACGAAGCGCGGGTGAAGCCATGGGTATATCAGCTTGTATAAAAAGTAGCCTATATGTTGCCCAGAAGTATGAACTATAATCGTATCAAGTTTGATCAAAATCCCTCCAGTAGTTTTTCATCCATGCGTGCACATACAGATAGACAGACAGAAAGACAAAAAAAATACTGATTGCATTTTTTGCATTAGTATCGATCACTAATTATTTCCCAATATGTAGTTATTTTTTAAATATATTCAACTAGCTGCTGCCCGCGGCTCCGCCCACGTGGATGTCGGTTATCGCAACCAAACATAGCCTATGTTCATTATCTAGGTCTAATCTACTCCTATACCAAGTTTCATCAAAATCAGTTTAGCGGTTCAGGCGTGAAAGCGTAACAGACAGACAGACCGAGTTACTTTCGCATTTATAATAATTTAGTATGGATGTATAGAATTGACCTCTCTACAGTTAATATTGTAATATATTATGATGGATATTGTAAACGTGCGGAAAGCATTTGACGTTTTGTGGGACTATGCTATGTATTTATTGCAATGCAGGAGCTTCTAGTAGGAGACTATCCCGCAAAATACGGATGGTTGGTCACCTTACGAATTTTTGGTAAACAGTGTTGCTTCTTTATTAAAATGGCTGTCACCCACAATCTAAGAAGCGAATATGTGTCAATTTTTTTATTAATTTCTATAAATATTACTCAATTAATAATAATTGATATGTACGGTGTTCTGTGAATTTTCATAAAGCTCAACTAGAATCAAAATGAAGCTCCGAAGAACTCAGCCTTTGCGTAAATTTGACTTTGACAGGTTTGGATTGGGAAATTTTAACGTATCATGGCAATTTTAGGCAGTGTGCGAGAGAGATGACCGCCGGCCGAGATTCAAAAATCCTGGAGACAACCGCTCGTTCGAAATGAAACGTCCAGCTAAGTACAAGGAAATTTCTAAGGTTCTTGGTCAACAATCATAACACAACTTTGGAGAAGTAATTAAAACTTTCCAAGCCTTTGTAATTTGTTGAACTTAAACATTGTAATAACATGTCCTGAGCTTTGTAACAGGTAACGTTGAAGTTAATATTATTATGTTGCTTGAAGTTGTTTGCCTTCATCCTTTAATGATTTAAATTACATGATTGTCTTGAATTCCAGTGTGGGACATAATAATTGCACAACGTAACTACACCTATGTGTCTGTGCATACCTACTGATAAAGTATCAAAGCGCTACAGCTTAACTTATATTATTTTGTACTTGCACAATATTCTTTATACTACAAAGTTAATACTCAATACTCAACACATTTATTGCATTCCATAATATTAGGTACTTATACAGATGTTAGTTTACAATTTGTCACAATTATGGACCCTGTCGGGCACAGCACATTACTTGGAGAAATGTTTTTCATACACAAATGTTTATTTATCTTAGATATAATTCATTAGAGGTAGTATTATAGTCAATAATTATTACATTCAATTCTCAACGCGTAGTAAACAGCCAGGTTCCCTAGCTAACTGTTCCAATGAAGAAACACCAAAAAACTAAAGGGCACAAAAATAGAGACCACGTGGTTCCAAATGTCATGGCCTTTCCAGGATAATTTCTTCAATCTGGTTGACACACCTATGCCTAGGTCGACTTTTATGACCTTTTAATGTGTTGATTTTACATGTAATTTAATAGAAGGCGCCATCCATTCGGTATCCTTATCAAAAATTAATATTGGGAATTTCCCCACGACAAAAAAAAGAAGGTACTATTGTAATTTACTTCATCACATCATTTTTCAAAACCTATTCAATCATCATTAAAATGAATTTGCTACATATAAAAATAGTACTTACTGTAAAAGTTCCATAAAAGGTTATAGTAATACATAGTACTTACGTACTCCTCTTAGAATTTATTGTTCTTGTTGAAAGCAACCATTTTACGTTTTATGTAGTTTTCTATGTAAGATATGAATCACCTCCATTACATTGAGAGATGTGTAAGCTTATATATTTCCCTCTAGGGACGAAACAGAGCAATGTAAGTTGAGGTAATAAATATATTTTACTTTCAATAAGCATGAGTTTATTCAGTAATACATTGTAAATTTGTTATGTTTTGTCGACCTCAACGTTTCGAGAGACATTTTGTGGCTGCGGAAAGAGAACTCTTTCGGTCTTATTACAAAACACGGACTAACTTTAAACCCAGGTTTAAAACGTCTTTAGACCATGGTTTAACGAAAATGTTATTACAAAACGCGTTTTAGTACTAAACCTGGGACTATCTCTGGTCTAAAGATAAACCTGCGTGACACCTAGTTTAACGTTGGTCTAAGTATCTAAACCACGAAAATAAAACGTCAAACTTGTCATTTTGATTTGATTTGTGGAAAATACCAAAATACATCATATTTTGGCTTACTTTTTCCTCGGCAGTCCAATTTTCGCCCCTCTTTTTCTTTTCTCCTTCCATTATTTAATTCAAATTTAAAAGTTTAAACCACTGGAAACGTAAAAGTTAGTACGGGTATTGAAATGATTCAAAAGTGGGTATAAAAATTTAAAAAAAAAATTGAACAACGCGCGGGCTCCGAAAAACTACGCTTCATTTAACGTTCATCATAGATCGTCCAATATTATAACAATGATTGCTAAATAAAGGCATGATAATGATATTTTACTATAAAATAAAGTCCAACTACCGTTCATGACTTTAAATTTAATAATTATAATGTTGTAAATATTTTTTTCACCATTTTTTAGTAAATAATATTTATTAACGATTTCAGAAAATTTTTGCTTTCTGAGAAAACGGAACGTTGCGACCGAATGATATCACAATGAACGAACAAAAGTTTAGAGTAATCTGTGGTTGTTATTAGGCCAAGATTTAAACCATGGCCTAAGTAGTCCACGGATTATTCTGTTTTTGTAATAAGAAGAAGTTTAAACCTTGGTCTTAAAATTAAGCCTGGACTTCATAGTCTGGGTTTAAACCTGACTTTAGTCCGTGTTTTGTAATAAGACCGTTTAAGCACTGATCCAGATACTCTGGTGGCGTAAAAAAGGAGTGCTCATGTACTGTTGCGCTTTTCATAAGGAGAGTAGTTCTGATCAGTCTTCGCTAATCGATAGTACGCATAGCCGGGATATGCCAGGATTTAATGGGTGGGTACTTCAAGCACCATATTTAAACCAATATATGCCAGCAATTATAAGTTATCCAAAATTAATGAATTTAATATCGAATTAAAATGTTTGGAACGAAAATTATAAGTTCAATGTTTTACGCAGTTTGATAA
Source organism: Lithosia quadra (assembly GCA_963576445.1). Classification (NCBI taxonomy): domain Eukaryota; kingdom Metazoa; phylum Arthropoda; class Insecta; order Lepidoptera; family Erebidae; genus Lithosia; species Lithosia quadra. The sequence continues at coordinate 3,577,187 of OY754882.1, forward strand.
ATAGATATGATCTCTAAGGCTGTAAGTAGGTCATATCGGTAAACGTTTTGCCTTATAAGCCTACAAAGCGTTTTAGGACATGCGTGTAATGAGGTAATTAAATATTTATTGAATACATAATGAAATACCTTTAATACATAAGTAACAGTAATAACAATGAGCCCACTTCAGGGGCCAAGAGGTTTCCGTTGAAATTCATTATGAGCTAGACCAAACTACATTAATTTATTTGTAACTACTAAAATAATACATTCCCAACTGAATTATTGCGAAGGTAATGGCAGAGCCGAGTTACTGGACGTACATAATCCTAGACTAAGTTTTAACTACCGGAGAGCAGAGCTGTGACTGACGTCAAAATATAATATATAGTACCATCGTTCCCACGCTCAACGAATTACATCTTGGCCCTGACCATCCACTGCTAAAAGATTTTCTCTAGCATTAATCGAATACTTATTGAATTGGATGAACTATTCGATAGCTCTTAAACAGCGTGATAAGAGAATGTTGTATTGATGAAGGTGTACTGTTTAAGAAAGCAAAAATTAGATTTATGAGGTAAATGGGTAACTTAGTAAAGCATACATGTCGATCAAATCCAAGTCGTTATAAGGAAAGATTAGATCCAGAGTACTCATAACCGGGCAAGTCTCATAGCAGTTATGATACTCGAAGAAGTGAAAAGTGTGTGTCGATATCAAGTCCTTGAATAAAAAGTGACTGGATGTATTAACAGTAAGTACCTACCATTTTCTAGATTTCGAAATTCATAATAATTAAATACCTACTAAATGAAAAATATAGAATTTGATTAAAAGGAACTCTCACCATTTTCTTGTACATCACCCTCTTGAGAATTAACAATAGGATAAAGATTAAAGCAGCAGGCTCATTTGAGAACACAGACTGGATCAATTGAAACAATGTTAGTTGTCTTCAAACTTAATTACTCGTGCCTATTTTAGACACAAGTAAAACAAACAACAGTTACGAATGGTTACGAATGAAGGTTGTAACAGAATACTAGTATTTGAATACGAGCGCCAAATGTGTTTGTTGCGGCAACAAAACCTCGCGGAATAATCACCAACGCCATTACACGACAAGACGGAGTACCAGGTATGTTTGTAACCGTAACGAGAACGAATATAAACTATGAACATGGTAGTATAATATATAAATTGTGTATATTTGACTTTGAAGAGATTTGCATACCATAAGCCAATGTTTAGGACTTTGTTTTTTCAAGTGTTTGTTGGAATCTTAAGTCGTTTTGTTGGGTTCGGTGGCGTGACGGTTTCATCCAATTAAAGTAAGTTGATAACAGTTTTACATAAATTATTTTCTATGTTTTGCCTTTTGCCAACCTCCTTTTTTACTCCTCATCATACATAAAATTACGCCTGTACATACCCGAAGGATGAGATGAATAGTAGATGTATATTACCTACCTACCAGATTTTTTGAAATCTATGTTTCGGTCCCAAGTAATAAGGACCTTTATTTATGCCAAGGTCAGTTCCATCAGATCAGCATATTGTAGTCATGTAGCAGATTTGTTTGACAATAGTATCATATACTTTACACGCATTTTGAATGAATTTGCCATTTCAAATTTCAACAACAACGTCCATGGATAATAACGAGTGTAATAAAGTAAGCGTCATTAAACGTTCAGTGTTTTACAGCAATTGTATAATATCGATACATTATAACAGCTTAATATTATCTGACCGCTCTGAATTAAGGTCAATTTATAAGGGTCGTGAAAGCAGTGGAGCCAGACAGAGGTTAAACAGTCTTAATTTAGATGGTTTCACGGACCTAACGAACTTACCGTCGTGTCGCGAGCTCTACGTGAATTGTAATATTAAATGCCGTGTTAATCTTTGCGTAGTATTGTGTAACACTTCACTACCAAGATATAAGGCCTCACCTGTGAGCTGGCACAAGTACTGATGAACGGAAGAGGCTTTTCTCTCGGATTTGAGGGGCCATCAAAGCCAAAATTAACCGCATAAGAGAATAAGGGAAATCCAGATGTAGGGGAAAGGTGTACATAATGATCCCCCTAAGGGAGAATGCCTATTGTGTCAAAAATATAAACCTAATAGTAACGATTGAAGAAATTTTAGTTAAACCATTTAATAATACATACACTAGCACAGCAATATTTTGTAATTTATTTACGTTTTCCAATTTATTAGACATTTCCCAGAAGTTTACTAAAGGATCATTTTGTACACCTGGGTGTACAAAATGATCCCAAGAGTAGGGTTTAAATGATCCTGGGGATCATTTTACCAAGTACCAGATTTAATAAAATATTTGTGTATTATAATCATATTTATTACCAAAAGTAGCATTAATAGGAACAAAAATATTATTATTTTTAACAATAATTATTTATTACAGCCTTCTTATGGAGTTATTATTCTATAATCATAATCATCACAGTCTGAGATCCACATTCTCTGTAACAATATATGAATTATATAGGTAGTTTAACTAAAAGCCTTTGTTATCTTCTAGTAATCTTCTTCTAATTATATTCTAATATAACTAAGAAAAAAGTCTTCTAATTAGACATCCTCACTCCAGTATTGTCGAGTATTTTTTCTACAGTACCTACCTAATTACGTGGCATGATCTGTAAAAGAATAAAGACATATACTCGTAGGAGAAAGAAATAAAGATTTATTGATTGAGAATACACAACACAAGAATTAAGGATCCATTCACTACTCCACACTTCACACTCCACTCCACTCCACTCCACTCTCCACTTCGCTCTCCACTCCACTCTCTACTCCACTCTTGAGTCCACTCTCCACTGCACTATTTACTCTACTGGTCTCCACTCGTCTAACCAAAATCTATCTAATGAAAAAACCGCATCAAAATTCGTTCAGTAGTTTTTACGTCCATCGAGATCAGCGATGGACGTCTTGCTTAGACTCAAAATTTACCGTATTTGGTTGTAACTGGTTAAGTAGAACCGGAGATATGACCAAAAACGAAGCGTGGGCGAAGCCACGGGTATCAGTTGGTATAAACAGTAACCTATAAGTTGCCCAGAACTATGAACTATAATCTTACCAAGTTTGATTAAAATCCCTCCAGTAGTTTTTGATCATTCGTGCGCATACAGACAGACAGACAGACAGACAGAAAGACAAAAATATTGCATTTTTATGGATCACCAATTATCCCCCAATAGCTATTTTCCTCCCCCCAATAGAATTGACCTCTCTACAGTTTTATTATAAGTATATAGAAGAAGATATAGAAACAACAGGGCAACTAATACCAAAAAAAATACCATAATTACAATGCAGTGGATTTAACTGTACTGGCAACATTATGAAATTTATGATGCTGAATGTGGCATTATAGATAATATTATACTTATACTTGGTACTAAGTATAAATTAAAGTAAGTAGGTATCCCAATATATTAATTCATATATTGTATCCTTCTATTTTTGTAAACTGACAAAAAGTTGTAAGGTAAAATGATCCCTGGGATCATTTTATACCCACAATGAGTAATCATTTGACCCCAATCGTATTATTTCGAAAACTTCGTAAAAATAACCTGAAACAGCTATCATATTGAGAACCAACACCTGTTCAAAATGTTATTGAAATGCTATAGAAACCGTTAATAAAACAGCTATTTTCCAAATCACAATAAATTAGCAGCAATTGAATATTATATTAAGGCCTAACTTAGATCGAGCACACTGATTTTCTTTTTTTTATCAATTTACTTACCAATAGTGATCACACCGCCATGAAACTTCGCCGAACAACTGAGCGGGATGCGGGGAATACGTTTTTGGCGATTTTAAACAGATGGCACTAGTAATTTGATTTAAACAGTTGGGAATCATTTGACCTCAAGGGATCGTTTTGTACACCTTTCCCCTATTGTGAGTAGTCTAAAGTACAAGCCTTACATGCAAATGGATCAAATTGCTACCTACAGCAGAGATAATTATAGTATGTTTTTACTAGTTGCTGTGTCAATTTATCCCAAGGAGAAAAAACGGGTAGGTACTACTCTCAAAACCGAAGAAAGCTGCTACTGCTACTTAAAGTCAAAACAAGAGGAAACTGTTCTTGTCACGAGCAGTCGTAATGCAACCAGTGGAAAAGAAAAGAAAAAAAAATCCGCCCGTTAGTCTAATTCACACTGCCTGATAAACTTTAGTGAAATCTACAAAATAAAGGCAATCATTCCAGATGCTAAAAATTCTAAAATGGTAGACTTCACTTTGATGGCCAAGAGGAATTCCGCCTCACGCTTCGTACCATTCCGCCCCTAGTCGTTTGCACCATATGAAGGTGATAACTCAGGCTTATACGTTTTGTTCAGTATAGGAAGAGAGAGATTAACTAAAGTGCTCGTCAGAATTTGGTTTGTTGTAAAATAGAGGTACAAGTCGGAAAAATCCAATTTTACACATATCTAATCTAATTATAGCTTCTCATGCTTATCTAAGTATCAAGTGGTACTTCGGAGAATACAATATAATAAGTTACTTTTCTACTACATTCATGCAATTGGTTCGATCGTATAATTTGACTCATCAAACGACAAGCAATTCCAATTCCTTGTATTACCATCGTAATGTTATTTTTGCTTGATGGTTCGATAATACAATCGTACTAAAATTATTTAACTGAGACAGTACAACTACGTAATTGAACTACTCAACCGAAGGGCTTAAGAGAGGATTCCGCTGGTGCCTCTCTAATAATTTAATTACGAAAAGTTTATGGCTAACTTTGGCCATAAGTTAGATACAGGATCCCCTTTTTCCCGGCTTCTACTTCATACTGTCTGATAATAATGGATTTGTATTGTTTACTTTAATTATCACCGTTTTGTAACAAATGTTTAGCCTTGCATTCTGTGATCAGGATCACCGTTACAATAGTGAACTAATCACCTAGCGAAATAATATTTAATGTTCGAAACTTACGTTTGAAAACCTTATAAAGGTACCATCGATCGTGGACGTTTTAATATTTTGAACAGCGAGAAATATAATACTTATTTTGAATTTCACACCTTCGAGAAATGAGGGTCCCGATCAGTTTAATATCGATTTCCAATAACTACTTAATCTAATCGTCATGATAGATGGACCTCAGTTTCAGTCCAGATCTAAAGCCCCCAGGGCACTGTGCCTTTTAAGGTCAGCTGCTAACCAACTTGTACAACACAAGTTCTTGTTGACCAAATAAGGGCCAGTTATATTTAACCGATCTTCTGCCGTAATGAGAATCTCTTAAAATAAATCACAAATCAATCAAATATTGGACAAATTCGAAATGTTGTATTCCGAATGCGGCAAATGTTTCCTACAAGGGGTCCCTCCATTCTTACTTTAAATTAACATTTTCAGACAAGATTTGTTGTAAAGTTGGAGGAGGGTTTGCAATTTGTCACCAAATAATGATTAATTGAAATTGTTCGTTGGTACGTAACGGTTTGGTTCCGTCACATGTCACAAGTCTATGTTGGTATAAAAGTTCTAATGTTTTTCCCTTAACATCGAGGAGATTACATTATTTAGAAGAATTTTAAGAAATCTATCACGCATACATTCCTATCATTATTAATTGCATTTTCATACCATCATTATACGCACAGCATGTTAGAACCCTGTTTAGTGTACCTAGTTATTGGAAATCTATTAGTTAGCGTAAACTATTTATTAACAAAGTTCCTGAAAATTATATTGATATTATCTATGATTTATTGATTCAGTAGAATAACGAGAAGAATAAAATTCTTTGGTTTATTTAAAACAGAGTTTTTGTAAAGTAAAATGAATAAACAATTTTAGTTTTCTTAAGTCATCTATTTACGTTCGTTGTCTAGGTACTACTTGGGCATACTCCAACAGGAAATAACATGCTATTATCTAACCTTCGAAGGTGCCATTAAACATTATTAGAAGTAGTCCACAAATTGCAGTGGTTCCAATTACAGTGACATATTGTATGACTAACTCAGTCACCGGTTCATGCAACGTTAATAGGTCTCCAGTGTGAAAGGTTAAGTAGAGATGAATGTATCAACGGCACCTACACGTGGTATGTGATAGTGAGAAGATTATCTGCATTGTTTCCAGATTGTAAAGAATATTATATTATCTCTTATATTTTATTTTCTCTATAAGTCTGACAATGTTCCTTTCGATAGAACGTCCACAAAAAAAACTTCTAACATCAAAAACTCAATGTAAACTTTTATGCAGTTACGTCACAGTTCCAATGGGTGTGCGACCGACATACTGGTTACATTGTTGGAGCCGTCCCTATTGCATAAATTTTTGCTTTACTACAAGTTCACTGAACCGAGGCATTAAGACAGACCCGAATTCAAGCACTATCTACCACTATACTTCTAAAAACAGTATAATAATATTAATAATTTACTTAATACTTAAAACTGTTATATTTGATTTATTGAAAATGTGGTTGCCATGTCATGCTATTTGTGGTTTTTGTAAGGTTATAGTTGATTCAGAAGTTAATTGTTATTCTGTTAAGTATATTATTGTCTAGGAATTAATCATTATTTACTGTAACGTAATTACTAATAGTGACTATTATATTCTTGTAAAATTTATTTTAATTAACCACAAGGACCTTTAATAGTTTGATTCAAAGTCTTATCTATAATTGTATTTTAATATTAGTCGATTCTTCTGGTGACTTTAGGAAATGCTAACCATAATATTCCAAGCTTTATGCTATTTTCATGAATTTAGCTTTCGGAAAAATTTATTGATCCTGTTATATAATTCTTGGTATAATATAAAATTCATCTACTTCAGCCTGAAGTGGTTTTCTTCCATACCGTACCTACGTAATAACAACCTGTAAGATACCGCAAATAATACCAACTAGGTACATCTAAAATTTCAGCTCTAAATATAAGTATGTTAACACAAGCATTTGCTTGACCTCGAACAAGTACCAGCCCCAGCCCATAATTTTTAATTTTTTATCTGTTAGCGGATAACCGTACAAGTCCAGGCCGCTTTTCCTGTATAATGTTGGTGAGATTGTCAAATATTTATCGTGAGTGCGCAATATAAATTGAGTTAGATCACTCCACGTGAATTACGGTAAATTTCTCGGTTTACATGTCAAATAGTGCGGCGACAAGATATCGATATAATAAACCTGTTATATCCCTACCTGTTATATCCCTACATGTTTATCGAATATAATTATTCTGTGACATCAAATTTTAAATCCAACCTTGACCTTTATAACTAACGTAGGTACCACAATGTTATTTACTATTAATGTTAAGTAATATACTACAATCCGTACCTACTGTTCGTGACTATCGGAGGCTTCGACATCTTCTTCTATCATGTTTCTTTGTTCTAAATTATTTCTCTAGTTTTAGTTACTATCAAAATCAGTGAAGTTATTTTTTAGGAGAAAACTTCCTATTTTTTTAACCTAAGTTTTATGTTTTTGTGTCACACCAGTACTTATACTAAAGCCTATATATTTTAAGACAATATCAAACTGCGCATAGTACGCATGTTCAAAAATAAATCCTGTTGTAATTCTTGAGAGCAGTCCTCTAACAAAATTAATCAAAATGAATGTATGGCGTGTCAAGTATAATAAAACAGTCGATTTAACAAAAGCGCAAGGGGTCTAAACGGGACGGAAAACTCATTAATTCATATTTTGCTTCTAACGAATGTTGAGGAGTCTGCCGAGCCGACCAAGATTAAATAACATTAAGTAATATCCAATATTATCGACTGTTTACCATTTATTTCAAGACCATTCATGCCATAACAATCTGTCTGAAAAATTTGAGCTGTTGTTACATTATACATGACCTGGTTAAGGCTTAATTTAGAAATGGGATCATATTTTCTATAGGTTTCGGATACAGTGACCTAGATAGGTATTTGCCAAGAGAAAAAAAAATATGACCCGATTTTTTGGCCTTGTCTTCCTTCAAATGACGTAGTCAAACATAATATTTATCTACTTTGTAGTTACTTGGTAACTTAATATTTCTTAGTTATGTATCTTTTTAATGATTATTTGTTTGTTATTTAGTAGAAGGTACTTAATACAATCTATAAACTTTGTCATTTAAAAGTTTTGTAATACGAAAAATCGTTGATTCAAAATCATGAGTAACGAGTTCACACAATGTTAAACTTTATGTTAATAGATTTCATTACATACTGGTTCCAAATAAAGTACCTTAAGGTATTTATCTCGTTATATAGATGAGTATATCTCAGTTGCCTCACTTCCTCAATGATTACGAAAATCAATATCTCCTCCGTTCTTTGAGGTAGTGTCAACCATAAGACTAATTAGGTGACGCACACGATACATGACGCATTACACGATTTCCTTGTAATCCAATTATCATATGCGTCTAGTGTTAGATGTGGAGAGTATTACTCATCAGTTATCCTGGTGGTAATGTGGTTATTCAGGAATAATAGTGATGTTTGTGGAATAATTGGTTTTGGATTGTTGTTGTTCTATTACACCCTTCTAATCTGTCTTTGAGGAACTGAATACATCTGTCAACTAAGTTTATAATATGAATAACCTCGCTACACAGAGGTTCACATTACACATGACAAGGTGTAAACAAAATTAACTAATTTAACCAAGTATAAGTTTGAAATAAAGTGTTATTGGGGTTAGATCATTCAGAAACGAATACGAACGGATTTTTGTACTGTATAGAAAAAATGACTAAGTATCTACTGTACGATATTCAATTCTAATTTCTTTAATATTATTATTTATTAACATTTTCATAGGTTTGTGAGGTTATCTTCCTGTAACAGTTAGTGAAGTACTTATATCACGTTTTACGTTCATTATAATTTTACCAGTATCAATCATAATTGTGTCACGTTAAACTCATCCCAAGTTAAACGTAGGTCAAAAACTTAAAAGGCGTTAACCTTATCTACCCAATTTTCCTTCCAAAAGTTTATAAAACTCTGCCAGGTTGTTTCACGTAAGAAAGATGCGCTATTAAGGTGTGCAGATGGGGTAAGCTCGCTTTAAAACAACGAAAATGTCAGCTATTCCACGAAAATGTTGGGGATTATACACAGTGATTATAGTGACCTGAAATCTCAAATTTGCCGAGTTGCATAATGAACGTAATTTCTTTTAAGATTCACAATGTAAGCGAAAATATAGCGCCAAAATAGGTACTTTAAGAATGAAAATAAAAGCCAGTAGACTAATTTACTGAGAAAAATAAAGGATATGCCTCGGAAATCCTTCGTTTGTAATAATAAAGCTATGTTCGTGTTCTCGTTCACATCTTAGGGGTGTATACCCCATATAGAATTTTCACAACTTCAGATCAATATTCTCAGTGAGAATTAAATAAGCTGTGAGCACTTTGAAGTATAAATAAACGTAAATTGGAGAAAATCCCTTATGTTGTGGGTCCTAGTAGGGCTGTCAATTGTTGAAATTGTAAGCTTTAGGCGTCATCAATTAAATCAGATTTTTTAATCCTCAGAAGAAATTAATTTTCTATTTGCAATCATGGGCAAACACAAGACCAGATTTTTAAAAATGCCATTACGAGTATGATCCCACTCAAGGTTATTATACTTTATAGATATACCTGCTATTGCATCCCTATAGTATACTTAGTAAAGATCCCATAAAACTGTACTTCTTCATCTTTTGCAGTATATTTTCAAAACGACAATTTAAAAATACTGCAATATCAATTTTTCCTTTTTGTGGTAAGCAACCCTAGCTGTCGAGCTTCAGATCCATGCATTTACGCAAAATTTATTCAAGAGCGACGAATTCCAACTTCAAACATTCATTTTATTTTTAAACTTTTTCTTCTTATGAACCGCGAGCATTTAATGTATCTTTTCAGTTCCTATTTTCTTTCCTTTGCTGAGTTCGGTATAATGTGAAAATCGTTGATAACGGGCAATTTTATGGCAGTGTTTATCGCAAAGTTTCTGAGAGAGATGTTTCGACGTTGTTTGGGAAGGTACGGTGAAGCAATCTATCAACTGAATATGCATAGACGTCGTTACTATGCGCAACTTCGATCGGATATCGGTTAGTTTGAAACCTTTGATGAGTTTATTTTAAGCTACAGCTATATTTAAGTACAAAATTGGAATTTAGAAGGCAAATACCTCATTTTCTTCTCTTTCTTTTGTGTCCTGGAATTATTTTTATTGTGTTTTTTTACTATTGTTACTGTTAACTGAGTACATTTCCGTGACTTTTCTGAGAATTTCTCATCAGTTCTACACAGGAATCAAACTGGGAGCGAAAACTTGCTCGATACAAACAAGGTTATTAAAATTTGTTTATTAGGGCAAAAGCTGTACTAAAATTTCTATGTTCAAGATCAAATACCGTGAACAAAATTCGCTGTTGGGTCACCCGACCCTTCCCATGAACGTTGATGTTATCTACATAGATAGTAAGCATAATATATGATGATATTGTTTTAAAACAGGTATTTATTCAAATATATACTGGACTTCCTTTATAGCAATCGTTTGTTACTTTTTAGAGGATAAAATTGAAGTTCGAAATAGATTCTGCAGTAAATAACGCTACCGATATTGTAAAAGTGAAAGTTTGTGAGGATGAATGGATGGTTAATACTGTTGCACGTAAAAATGGCTGCATGGATTTGGATGAAATTTGGCTCAATATTTATTTTGGAATAGCAGATGGGCTACTTTTTATATAAGAAATAATTTCCTGTGACTTGTAGGCCGGGGATCAATATTTAACTAGGATGGGACCGCAGGTGACAGCTAGTTTTTCTGTATGATAGGTATTATGTATAAGAAGATTTTGAATAAATTCGAGCATAAAAAAGTACTATTGTAAATTCATTTCTTACAAATCTCAATGCGGTACTTAAAAATATTGGTAAGTTTTAACGGTTGCATAGAACCTGTTCTAGAGGTGTACGTTGTTTACGTAAGCGATGCTAAGGTCGTCCAGTCGTTGGTATTTGTAGAAACTATAACACAGAATGACCCTTATGACCGTGACATAAAGTATATTTTATCTAGTACACTCAATTATGTGGTGTTTATGTTGTTTACGTGACTCAGTGTTGAACTACAAATATAGTGTGTCAACTTCGCTCAAATGGACATATGAGTATCAAAAAGAAGAGAAAGTGATGCGATGGTTTCGTACGCGAATAATTTCTTTTATTATGAACGAAGTTTGCTAGGAAAGACTTTAGTTGTGTTAAGAGAAATTTACAAAGAAAATATAAAGGATGCTTTAATCACAAAAAGCTAAAAGACAAAAGTAAAAAAAGTTATTAGTTATTAAAGTTATTTCTGTCAGTGTCACGGTAAATTTTGGTATAATATTATGTAGGTACTAGCGACCCGGGACCCGGCTTCGCCCGGGTGTAAATTCCAGTTTTTCCAAGGATCCCTAATTTTTTTCAAAATGAAATGTAGCCTATGTCAAATTGGAAGAATGTAGCATTCTATTGGTGAAAAATTTTTTTAAATCGGCCCAGTACTTTTTGAGCCTATTCATTACAAACATACAAACATACAAAAATAGGTACAAATCTTTCCTCTTTATAATATTAGTATAGATAACATGTTAGTTTAACGAAAAGCAAAGTGTAAGTTTTGTATGTAACCGGGATTGCGACAATAATGAAGATGATAAAATTATGAGATGGATACGAACAGGATGTAGTAAAACTAATTTACCTTATACCGCTCTCACAAGTTATAATACTTATTGCTAAATGATCCTGTCATACGTATTGATGTATAAAAATGATTTTACTTATTGATCAGGTAAATTCTTAAACTAAAATGAACCGTCGAAATTGTAGTGATACAATGTCGACTACCCATGAAGAGCTTACGGCCAAAACCAGGCAAAACACAAGGGCAGAGCTTTTTTCTGTCCAGTCCAGTCATTGAATACATGCCGTAGGACACTTCAAATCGTAGAAAAATTTAGGGGATTTAAGCAATATTAACAAACTTATTAAGAACTCCAAGTTCTTGCTGTACTAATCAGACAAAACGTTTGTGAATCCAATATAGTACGAATACGGCTATAAAACTCGTACCTACTCAGTTTCTTATTAGGGAATAGATGTTTTTATAAAAATAAACTAATTAGATAGGGCTAGGACGTACGCCGACCTCTTTCTCTACAAAAGGTAAGACAAAGATAAATTTTAGTCCCATCAAACGAATCGTCAGGGGAAATACCAAGATTCAACAGCCCATTACTTAGAAACGATTGAATTTCGTGAATAAGTACTTCAAATATAATTTTGCCCGAATACACTCTCTTGTATAACAAGCAATGATTTTCGGGTAAAAATCTGACATGAAGCTCCTGAGCTATTTTTGACATAATGAAGACGTAGCCAACGATTTATTCTCTTTAATAAAACGCCCTTTAAAGGGATGAAATGGGCGGCAAAAATTCATCTTTGTCTTAGGATAATACTTGCGTATCGATTAAGCGTTCATTTGAGCATCATTAAAGGTTTAAGTACCTTTGGAGGGGTTATTTAAAGGGCAAGTTAACATAAGAGTGAGATAGCGTTAGAAAGAGAGCTTTTAATGCTATACGTGCTCTTTGTTCTAACATAGAACAAGCATGGTTAGAACAAAGGATATTTATAGTTAGTATAGTCGTATTCCTAAACTCCTCTCCTATAGGTGAAATCGAATTTTCAAGTACACGAGGTCCCTAAGCAAAATGGGATTCTTTTGAATTGGGAGCTGCCCGAGAAAGTGCTTATATCACTACACTACACATTTACACAGTACACTTTATCCAGATTTGCGTGTGGATAGATGCGTGATTGCAATGGAATCAACACGTTCCATGTAATGACATTCATTGTAAAAACGTAATAACTTTTTTAGTTTCATTTGACTGCAGACTTGCACTTGTAAAGTCAGACAGATGAAGTGATCGATAGATTATAATCTAAATCTAAATATAATCTAAAACTAAAGGATGTTTTTATGCCTGGAATAAGTTCCCATGGATGGCGGGAATGAGATCAGAAGTTAAAACAGGTGAAGCCGCGGGCAACAGCCCGCTCTAATCATCTTCACTATTATAAATCATTGTATCACTTTTGGTTAATATTGAAGTATTGTTCGTCTATTGATCTCCAAAAGTATGAAGAAGGAAAATAATTGAGCAAAGTTAAAATCTATTTTTGTCTTCAACCAATGACTTCTTATTAAATTTGGTGCGGCATTTAGGGTGGCATTCTGAAAATTGTGGAAGTTCTATTTTTAGATGAAAGATATTTTAAACATTCAGTACCTATTGTGAATGGAAAAGCATTTCCTTTTCTTAAGAGATATATTTTGCAAGAGCTTTATTAGAACCGGACTCAGTATTTCCTTTAGTAGTTTTTTAACAGGAGTAAGTTTCCCTGCAATCATCGTTGTAAACTCCGAGTATAACAAAAAAAACGCAAAAGTTGATTTCAATTGGTTAATTAGAACTGAAAATATGACCAAAAAAAAACGACAACGTCGAGTTCCACGCAGGTGGAGTCACGGGCATCAGCTAGTATTATAAAACTCTACAACTTGGAATCTGATAACGAGCTATTAACCTTTTATGAGCTTTTAATCAATGTTATGAGTATAAACTCACATATAAACATACAAAAGGTTTTTCTCTTATTAAGTTTTCCTCTATTCGAGATGAAATATACTTATTGAGTGTCCCAATGGGAGTCCCAGCGATGAAAGCAACTAACAAACAAAGGCCAATTTTATTTTCGTAATGAATAGTATGACTGAAACAACTTCGTAAATAAGTAGGTATAGGTTCGATTTTTCTCAATAAATTGTTATATTGCCGTAATTCAACTTAAAGTCTGCTATTACATTGGTCTGTATTGTTTGTTGAGAAATAATTGTATAGTAAAACTATAAATTGTATTCTAGACTAATATTTTCTTTAATTTAAAACTTGCCTAGTTCAGATTTTTTTCTCTAATTGTTTCTTCTTTCATAATATTCTTTCTTATCCTTTAGATATTGTTACGTTTTTACTTTTTTTTTGACAAAACAAAATTACTTAATATACTTATAAGTGCAAAGGTAACTTGCTACTGAGTTTTCTGTCAGCAATCCTTGTTAGAGGAAAATAAAAATAGAGATTTTTTTAATAGGACGGTATGGTGTACCCCGATATTAAGCGATTATCTGTAATACGCGGGTTACCATCTACAGTGAGAAAAATAGCCTATAAAATAGATAGTCGATGTACGAAACGAAAGAGAATTAAGGCCTCCAATATTACTGTCACTAATTTTATAACATACAGCATACTGCTATTTCCAGGTGCATGTAATTTTAGAGGGTGTATTCCCCATTCCAGCTTCTACCACCTTCAAGAATCTTATTCACTAGCCTCTTTGACTAATCGAATCGATTGAGTAGATTCATGCTACCGAAGCTCTCAAATGAGGGCAATCAAATACATTAAGTAGGTATATGTTACGGCTAATATTTCATTTGTTCGAAGATCGACATAAAAACGAATATTATTTTATCAGTGTGTGTATAATACCTACAGTAAAATGTATACATAATCCCTCTACCTTTTAAATAATATACATACTGGGATAAGTACCGCGATCCGTATTTATTTTATTTCTAGATCTGCATGTAAGGTAATACGTTTAACGTACCTTTCGGAAAGGTTTTTCCTTAGCCCAGCGTTTCTCAAAGTCTCTCATTTATAATTTCAATCGAGATTTTTATAGCTATAGAATGTTTATATTTTGAATTTTCTCTTCTGTATGTGATATAGGTATGTTACGCATCCAAGTAAATATTTTAATCCTTTAATGAGTGCTTTGCGATTTTAAGATGTATCGCACTTCTTAACCTGTTGTTAGGGTAGGTGCAGGTTATGTTTGACTGTCTAAACCATTTAATAAAATTTTAATGAATATAAATTTCTGCTGAACCGGTACGCAGAACCTATTATCTATAATATCTGTATCTATATAAATTTAAAAAAATTGTTTGTTTGTAATCAATAAAATCAGAATCTACTGAACCGATTGCAAAAATATTTCACCATTAGAGTGTTACATTAACCCTGAATAACATAGGGCTACTATTCCTATATTCTCATGGGAAGTTTGGGAAACTTTGCCGTAGGGCGTATATATGAACCGAGCGAATAACGAAGTTAACTCCAAAAATGTATCATATACTAGGAAAGTATAGGAATCAATAAAACAAGTAATGGTTTTGCTTTAGATCGAAAATAAATCAACGCTTTATATCTGCAATACCATGTAACTAAGTTTATAGCGAGTTTTATTAGGCAATAAAGTTAGTATTTGATTTTTCAAAGGTCGTGTCTGGGACCTATTTTCAGAGTAACTTAATTTTCTCCCATATTTGGTTGGAAAATAATTATCAAAGGTACAAAAGAGTCAATTGCAGTTTTGTTACAATCAGTAGTTATCTAGTTGTGCACAGCGAAAACTATCTAGTTTCCTCACTGTACCTCAATTTAAAATTCTGGAGACTATACCTCAATCCAAGAACAGCACAATTTGATTTTAATTCAAACTAAAACTGCTCGAAATGCAGCATATGTATGTAATGCATATACTTAACAATATTATGAAGCCGGTCTATTGTATGGTTCGATGTTCCACTCTACAAAAGCTATATTGAAAACTAAAAAGATAGGTAACTGAAATTGCATTTCCGTTTTATAAATTCTCAACTAAAGTTTTTCCATTTAGCTATCAATATCGGATTAAAACTACAGAGCTGAACATGTTCATCGTATTTTTTATATTCTCCAATTAGTCTGTATCAGCAAGTAGAATTTAACTTTATCCTCTATTTAACTGGGTTTATACTTTTTATATTCCTTCTAAACTTAATTGAGAGTGATGAACTATGCCTACGAATAGTTGCCACGCATAAAGGTGCTCATTTCTCCAATGAAATTTGCATGTACCTATATCCCGGATCGATTACGTAAACTTCCTTCGCTACTTTAACTGTAGGTACTGTTCAATCATCCAGTTCATGTATTATGTTCGTACCACTGAACTTGTTTGCATAAGTTTCAATATCTCTCACATTGGTTATATGCATTACTTTAATATTTATCTCTCGCTTAGACTATTTTAGTATCATTATCAAGTATGTACCTACCTACCTAAACCAATTTAACTTGGACTGAAATTTAGATCTGCTGGTAAAATAACTAAGTAAGCATTATCAAACTTAACATCCTCCTTCTCTAATAAGCCCATATTTGTCTTCTAACTAGACTATAGATTTAATCTCTGAATTTATAGGACAACCAACAACACCTCAAATCGCAACCACAATCCATTACTAAATACAAAACAACTATAGCAATCTCCGTACAACCGTTGAATAATCCAATCTTAATTTTAGTCACAACTACATGTTGCAAGTTCAACTCAATTTGTGCCAGTAATTCGGGGAACGCGTAAGTGGTGCCGGGTGTAATGGCCACCGATCTTAATAAAACGTCCAGTGCAGCAGGTGTGAAAAATTAACCGCTCGCGACCTTTTATATTGGTGCAATCTCTGGTGGTGTGATCAAGAAATGTGTATTGCTTTCTATTAGTTAAGATTCAGTGGACAGTGGTTCAGAATGAAAAGGGAATTATTTAATGATCAGACGTTTTTCTCCGCTTGGCGGCCTCATCAAATGCTTTTTCACGCCCCGCTTAAAGGCGGCCTTTAAGCGAGGCGTATAGGAGGGCTATAGGACTATAGGAGGAAGGAAACACATGCGCTGGTAAAGAATTCCAAGTGTTTATGGTGCGGCAAATAAAAGAGGCACCGAACCGCTTGGTTCTTGATAAAATTGATTCCACTGTGTGAAGGTGATACCTCAGTCTGGCACGTGTAGTTCTGTATAGGAAAGGAGAGGGTGGGATTAATAGGGAGAGTTCATTGGAACACTCACGAGTTTCATTCGATGCTTTCAGCGGTACAAAGATATTCTTTTGACACAAGTTGTAGAAAGTAACCCTTGTCCCATTAACGATATAAAAATAAGATCTTTTGAGTGCTCAAAGAACTTCACTCAAATATTTTTTCATCCTTAACAGTTACACACATGGAAGAATATTTACAAAGTTACTGGCATACGAAACAAAAATCCGAATGTACATCAGGCTAACCTTTATACGAAAATTTACGCTTCGCTTCGGCTACAGTTTCGTTTGAGCCAGACAACAAAGAGCCTTTCAAAAACTGAATGTGTGGCACATGACAAGCATGGTAATCGGGCCAATATTCCCCAAGAGAGAAACACCTCCGTTCATGACACTGGAAATTTATGAACTGACAAGATTATGGCTCCAGATTTTGGCAACTTGCGGCACAAGGGTGGAGTTTCAAGAATTATTATGAGTATGTTTTATTATTCCCAGAGCACAAAAGTGTAGACAAGTAGGATCCCACATTTTGCAATACAACAGCAAAAATTCTGACAATGACAGTTCCACAATAAAATCATCCGACTGTTCGTAATAGGGAGGAAAAAATGTCCATTGTTAATGGATATTATTTCGGAAAATACAAATGGTTATTGAAGAAAACTTTGGGTTGTTTGCGGTTTTAGCTGAAGATAAATGATACCAGTTAATAGATCTGCGGTATTATGGAAGAGGAGAAATACTGAATCTACCTGTTGATTAAGTTATACTATCATCAAATCCTTAGGCTAATTAAGGAAAATATTATAATCATGATCGCGATGATGATCAAAAGATAGCCACTCAAAGGGCTATTCATAATGTAGATTCGTTGGGGAAACCGTGACGAGATTTCAATTTTTTAAGGTCTATCTCCACAGACCTAACACTTTCAGACGTACCTATAGTCTAAAATTCCTCTCTCTTGATTTTTTTCAAACCACTTAGGTGGCAGGCGGTCACCGTGGCCTACGGACGCATGCACCAGGGGCATCACACTCGCGCTGCCGACCCCACACGTGAACATTGATACACGTGGAACAAAATTTCCTCTAAATATTGTTTCTTACTTGTTATTGTAATTGTTTTATTTGCCTGAGATATCGTTGATGCTAAATGCAGGAAACGACTTATTAAAGCCCTCAGGCAAGGAAACGAGTAATTATTAATTAGAGAAGTTGACACAGTTAGTACTCTAGTACTTCTGGGCAAACTGACTTCATTCAAGTTTTATTATCTGATAATAAAATAGTGAATGTCTTATGCCATTGGGGGTGTCCATAAATTACGTGAGATGTTTAAGGGGGGGAGGGGGTCTAGTCAAATCTCATCTAATCTTACGTTAGGGAGAGGGGGGGTCTCGGATAATATCACGCAATTTTTTTTCTGATTGAAACAAGAAAGAATAGATACTATTTTGGTCCATTTAATCCAGATTGTACAGTACATGCTTAAGATTTTTTCTTTTTACAATAACAAACCAACGCGTTTACGTTAGAAACCTACATTTTGAAAAATCTCACGTGAGATTGGAAAATATAGGAGGGGGTTGAATAAAATCTCACAACATCTCACCAGGGGGGAAGGGAGGGACAGAAAATTTAAAAAAACACCTCACATAATTTATGGACGCCCCCATTTGAAAATAATTAGTTAGCAGTTGATCACTTGTTTCATTGCAGTTACAGCAACTACATTAGGACTATAACCATACAGTACTTATGTAACTATTCTATAGTTCAACTACAGATCTACAGAATAGATAAGTAAGTACTTACTTTTACAATGACAATTATAAAAAGTATAACAATTGGTAAAGATTTATTTTAGAACAATCTACGGAAGTCAAGGTTAAGAACTTCCCCATTAACAATTCAAGCAACTCATTTACATAAGGCCATAATTAAAAGATACATTTTTGAATGTACCCACAAAAAAGAATTAAATAAAAATAAAAGGGAATTTGTTTTGTGATTACGACGACGACGCTTCGATAAATATTTAAATGATGAAGACAATGTTCGAAATTTGAAATAAATTGACACAAAATCTAAAATGGCGGATAAATGTTACATTTCAAATGAAAGGGTGGCATAAAATCGATTTACGTAAATGCCGTGATATTGCGTTCTTTACCTAGAACGAAGGTGTAACGGATTATTCTTAAACGAATTTTACTATTACTACTGTGCAAAATGTTTAGAACATCCTTATTTTCGTACGGAAATCCCCACGGCCAGCACCCCTGCGGCCAGAGGTAGCAGTTATATAGGACTTGAACTTGACTAACACCACACGCCATCTAGTGTCTTCGAGCGCTGGGATGTAAGCTGACCCAAAAATTGTTTAGAACACCCCTGAAAGTGTTACAGTTTGAAAGTCAGGTGGGTATGGGGGAGGTACGGTACCTACATAGAAACTAGTAGTAGCGTTTTTATAGATGACAGCTACAAAAAGTTGCTGTTTAGTTGATCAAAATTTGCATCAACCAAGCGATCAAATTCAAGTCATTGACTTACCACATAGAAAAATGTAGGCAAGTAGTCAATCAATACTACTGGCTTAGTGTTGTATTTCTGGCCTATTACGCCTTGGTCTCGCAAGCTTTTATAGCCGTCGTTAACCGTTTACAATCAGAGGCATTATTCTGTTTGGAACGAGTTTAATCACAGTGGCAATGTGAGTTAGGTGAAGAAAAAAAAAAGAAACACTAACGGAAAACTGTACCTACCGACTTAAATGGTGTTGGTTTATAATTGTTATTAATCTAAATAGGCAGAAGAGGCATGAAAGTAGACTGAACGTTGTAGAAATGAGAAGTCTAAGAAGCATAGCTTGAGTAAAGATGATGGACCGAGTGAGGAATAGTGTGATAAGGGAACATTGCGGTATGATTGAAGATTTAGTGACCAAGATAGAGAAAGGGATGCTTAGATGGTTCGGACATGTAGAGAGGATGGATGAAGGAAGATTGACGAAACAGATATATGAGGCGAGGGTGAATGGGCAACCCGGTCAAAGGCCGACCTAGGCGTACATATTCTAATCAGATCCAGGACGTTTTGGAGAAAGGCCAGGTCAAGAGTACCCGGAACCGGCGTGCACGTATGAAACAATTATGAAAGTTGAAGAAGCGAAAGGAGTAGGTATGCCAAGATCGTAGCAAGTGGAAAGATGTTGTCTCTGCCTACCACAATGGGAAAAAGGCGTGATTTGTATGTATGTAATCTGACGTGAGATGGACGGTGTGCCATTGAGTTGCCATTTCAGAAGTATAAAAAATTATTTATACAAAACCAATTATCTATATTTAGATACATATTATAAGCTGATTTCGATAAACATCTAAACGATATAAACGTCTAGGTTTCAGAAAATTTTACGTTAAAAGTCACGCAATTCATATTTTTGTGTGTTGGTTTCCACACAGGGTGGCAGTATTTTATAAACATTATAAAATACGAAAGTATAATTTCACGCCTAGAGCGCTGATCCAATTTTGGTTTAAATATGGAATAGAGTTTTATGCTAAATTGGCCAGACGCGTCATATGCGCAAAGGTCGTTTTTTAGATCCCCTTTGAGGTATGAGCGGGTCGCGGGAGACGCGGTTGCACCGTCGCGGACATATGATTGGTCCGTCACTTGACGGACCAATCAGATGTCTCCGAGAAACGTCTTGTAGCGAATCAACGTTCCGTTCGTTCTTACTTTGAATCATTTGATTGGCTCAAAGTGCACGATGCGCGAACTTACCCCAAACCTGGCCAAGTTACGTGCCTGTATCTGTATATTATATTTAAATAAAAAACAGCTCCCGGTAGTTAAGGCTCCAGCCAGAGGGAAAAATCTATGAGTTGGTTATAAAGACTTTGCAAAACGAAAAAAAAAACAGCATCGTTAACTTTGTTGCTTATGGCCGCTTATTATTATTAGCGGTTACTCGAGCAGTGATTATGAATCGATATTTATATTACCATCACTAAAATAGACCACCTGTGTACAATTACATTCAATGATTGGCGTACAATCAGCGTCAATAGTAGATGATGATTGCAAAAATAATAATTAATATACCCTAATCAATATATTAATAGAGCCTACGAAATAATTAAACAGATTTTTTTCTTTAAAGAATACAAATTACTTTACAAAAAATATTTTTAAAAATTCATTGACGCTGTTGACTATACATCTAACCGCTCATTATAACGAGATCATTAAATGTGGATCGTTATAGCGTGCTGACGGACATGACATGATACATCATCTGTCATCAGCCTATGGAGCGACATCGATTCGTAATGATCATTATGGCACTATAATTAATTGGCGGGCTATTGTCCGCCGTTCCACAAGCGTGAAATAGGGATTGTGTCCCGTGACCTACAGGACCTTTTACCTGGTATAAAATTGTAGCTGGCTATTTTAGACAAAATCTATGTCTACATCAAATTTCATGAAGATACGTTCATTGTGCTAGCTTGATTGAATAGCATTCATGCATTCAAATTTTCGCAAATAGGTATAATTATATAGCAAAGAGGCTCTCTACCATGGGTTTCAAAATACATATAAGGAGTTAATAAGGACAAATGGTCATACATTGCTATTGCATTTTTTTTACGAATTGTGTACCTCTGCCTAATATGGAC
The DNA here is from genome assembly GCA_963576445.1 of Lithosia quadra. Lineage (NCBI taxonomy): Eukaryota > Metazoa > Arthropoda > Insecta > Lepidoptera > Erebidae > Lithosia > Lithosia quadra. The sequence continues at coordinate 3,598,909 of OY754882.1, forward strand.
TTGTTTATTTGGAACGGTTATAATTACATTGCGATTTTTCACATCATTTCTAGTGGAAATTTAGTTGCCATGCAGCAGCATAGCATACAGTAGCTAACATGTTCCAGTCTTGATTTTAAAGACGTGCATTTTGTATCGCTGCAAGAAGTTAGCAGTGTGCAACCGTCCTTAGCGGTTTCATTTCTGGGCGCGAAAGTGTTTATTACGTCACACTGGCCTTATCAGGTTAACTGCGGCAAGGTTCCGTTTATAAGTACAGCCACAGAATAAGTAATAGGACCTACAACATCAACAGGTATTTATCAGATTTTAAAAAAGTTCTAAAAATGAGATCATTAAGTGGTATCCTACTATATAATCTTTACTAGGTATGATAATACTATTTTAAGTTAGTTAGTTTTTTACTTACTTATCACAGGGTGGTTCTACGATAAGAGGTTTTTAAGTACTAGAGAACACGGCCAAGGAGAAAAGTTGGAGTTTCTTCATGAAACCTTTATATTATTATTTTTGTCCTATTAATTTACCTTTTCACATAAGGGCAAGTCACTTTATACATATTTCGTTAATTTTTCGAAGACCAGGGTAAATACATCGGACAGGGGAGAGACATCAGATACATATATTGCACCCGGGGAGATAATTCGATACAATATTATACTAAATAAAATCAATAAAATCAACTTTTATTTAATATTATTTAATACTGTTCTTAATAATATAATATATATATATAATAATATAATTTTCAATTTTTTTTTATATAGGACACTTCAAAATGACTTTACCTCGCCTGATGGTAAGCTAAAGGCAAAATCTCTGGTTTGGGGCACCACTACATACGGTGTTACACTTTTCTAAATCACATATCACACCCATACACCGGTAGTGCTACAGTGGCGGCCCTCACACTGTGTGGTCAGCACACAGTTGCATGAAAGTGCAAGAAGCGAAATTTTTCGCTTCTTCCACTTTCATTCAAATAGAATTCCATACTAGTCTGCCTACCCCAACTGGAGACGCGTGATTTTTATGTATGTATGCGATTATTACAATAAGCTATGATGAATATTATCTTCCCTGGTCACTGAATATCTCCCCTGGCAGTTATTTTGACAGGGGAAATACGCCAGGGGAGAGATGTTTTCTTGACAAATTCAATTGTACTAACTGACGGGATTATTTTTAAGCTATTGTACTATCGCACTTTAATTATTACTTTATTGTTTAATTAGGGCAGTAAATTCATATAAATTGAACAAATATTGTGGGTTTTATGACTATCCAGGAGAGAGACGCAATCACCTTACATAATGGCGACATCGCACGGTTGCGTCGCAACAACTAATAAATGGGGCGCTCAAATAGCTTACACGTTTAGTGAGGCTAACTTCATGCTGGCATGTGTCGTTCACAGCTGCTTCCGGTATCCCATCTTTGAATTTATGTTGGTATTAGCGGAACAAAATTTGCCAGAGTAGATACGCAAAAAAAGCGGGACAAAATTTAATTTTCAAAATCTATTTGAAATTTAAAAAAATATTTCATTTCTTTTTAAGAACATTTAAGTATAATTATTTAACTTCCGATGAAATATACTTGAACTAAGCATTTTCTTACAAAAAACATATAAATTGTTTGAAAGTTTAATTGAAAACGGGAAGGGGACAAGCCAGGGTAGAGATTTTTTAGGACTTTGTAAGCAATTTTAGAAAAATGTGTTTTAATTAGGCCTTCAAATGTAACATTATTTAATAAAGTACATTAATATTATGTGATTTATTGTGAAAATGGATAATATAGAATAAAGAAAACTGTTTTAAATGGATTGCCGCACAAGTTACCTCTTATCGTAGAATCACCCACCTGAAGCCTGCTCGACCGGTTCGACCCACAGTTAAATAAAAGCAAATTCAAGAGCTATGGCATTAAATCCTATTAGGATTTTAGATCCATCTTGACGTTTCTCGGCACTACAGTTACTGAATTATCAAAAGCTGGCAACTTGAGCAATATAAATCACTTAAAATGACATAATTATGATAAATTCTCTCTAAGAATATCAATCTAAAAAAAAAACAAACCCAAAAATAACGTAGTAAATAACCTAATTTGACAATTAAACTATGACAATGCTTTTTTTAATTTTATTGCCAATCAGTAAAAACATTCGAATTTTAAATCTCAATCTACAACAACATCCCTTTAGCCATAAAATCAAAAATTTGAATATCGAATTTTATTAATTTCAGCTGTTTACCAACGGCTTTAGTAGGTACCCTTCGAATTGCAAAATCCATTACAAACATTTGGGTGTTCGACATGGCGCCAGCAGAGCTCATGATCACCAACTAGTTAATAAACAAAGTCACAAATAGCTGCTCAGCACCATTTGAAATCACGTTCGACATAAATATGGTTTATAGATGACGTAGTAGCTTTGTGAATAAATATTTTCGCTCAATATTTCTCACGCGACATGACATTTTTCTACTGACGCTTTACGCGTGATTAGATAGCTTACTCGCTACGATAGATATGTAACAGTCAGAGCAGGAAAGTTATGTACCTATCTATACTTCCTAATATATTATAGCTAGCTATAAAGGGTGATTTAAATGATTGATGTGTTAATATTAGGGTAGCCTAGTGGTCTGGGCAATGGACTGCTGAGACGAGGTCTGGGGTTCGATCCCAGGTTCACCATGGCACACACCAATGACTTTTCGATGCTTTTCGAAGTTATGTGTGTATTTATCGCAGGTTTATAAGTGCCCGGTTAATGACAATAGGCTCGCTACCTATTACATTGGGACCTAAACATAAACTGGCGAAATGTGGGTGCTAGCACCACATCTGCCTACCCCTTCGGGGATATAGGCGTGAGTTTATGTTATGTCATAAAAATCAGGACGTCTCGACTCTAAGCTTCATAATACTATAAAAACTAGTGTCGCTTTTGGCAACGCCTTAGGGTGCAAAGTGCTATCTATCGTCCAGGACATTGACCTTTGCCGAATTAAATTCATTGGAACATTCATACACATACAATCTAATATTAGTAGGACAAGAGCAATACTAATATTTTATCCTATATGTACAGTCATCGACAAAAGTTGCTTGGTAAATTCTAACTTTTTAATCACCTTAGCCACAGAATAACTAATTGTACTAACACCGATTACCTATTAGTTGGTTCTACCTCATTAGCTCTTAAAACTTTCATAAAAAGAATTAACAAATTTAATATTACCTAAATACTTCAATCAATCAATTAGCCTATTGCAGTCCACTGCTGGACATAAGCCTCTCCCAATGTACGCCATAGCACCCGATCCTCCGCCTTGCTAAATAGGTACTTATACTAACTTTATTACTTAAAAATCATTGAAAGCATAATATTTTCCTATAGTTTCAAACCCTAATTGCTTAAAAATTTTCATAGAACACATACCTACCTATATTCTTATGTAAAAAAAACAACTATTTTCAACGGATTCCACAACGATCATCGCGATATTTGTGTAAAACTTCCGCCAATATCGTGTAAAAAAGGTTTGTACCTAAATATTTTAAAGCAAACAATTTTTGTTATTGACTGTATGTACCAATGTGCTATAGAAGAGGTGATATCATCAACGATACAGTAGGTATAATCGTTACCAAGGAACATTCGTTTCTTCAACTAATTTACATAATAACCGTTTCGTATCTTACCAACGACTTTTACGTTAATATTTTCGACTTCAAGGTTACTTTTTAAGTTTGGTAATAATTTTCCCCTCTTTCCGATTCGTCACACTGTGGAACGATACAGATTTCGATAGTACGATTAATACAGGATACTAATAGTGCGTTTCTTTTGTCCCCCTCCCCCTACCCATGGGGTCGGTTACGTCAGACTTGAACTGACTAAAACCGCACTCCATCTTGGATCTACAGACGCCAGGTGTGAAGTGACCCATAAGACATTTCCCTTGCCCCCATTGCTTATTTGTAAATTTATGTAGATAATAAAAACAGTTCAATATTGTATAATATTTAGTGTAGTATGTAGTAACCGCTTCCCATCAGGTGGGCCGTGTGCTTGTCTGTCACCTAAGTGGTATAAAAAAAAATAATATAAAAAGTGAATTTTGCAATCTGTATCTATATAATATATATATATTCAATTTGAGGGAGCTTCACGCCGTAATCTCATTTGAATATAAGGGAAGGCACGTGTATTGGGTTACTAGGTGTCAAGGCCCTATTAAATGCTTTCTGGCATAAATAAATTAACGTGTCTGAGTGTGTTTGGAACCGGCATTGAAGGTAGGACATGACGGTAACTCCCGTCCGAATGAACAGTTCAATAATTCAACCTCCGCCCTACAGAAGACCGCGGCCATAATAACCATCGTGTTGTGTCTCCGGCGGTAAGTAGCCAGAGCTCACTGAAGGGATTCTGTGCTGTCAGTAGGGATGTCCAAAGTCTTCCAAGTTGTCAGACTTGTCAGCACAGAAACTCCCAAATTCTCCCCCCTCCAATCCCTCTCAACCGCATCCTCCTCCAGGGTTGACAGCGCGAGTGTGACGCCCCTGGTGTCGTACACGTCGATATGCCACGGTATTCACTCAACTATGTTACTCGAACTAATACTGTATCTAGACTAAGACAATTGTTGTAAATATACCAAAACAGGCCGTTGAGTTTCTTGCCGGAGTCTTCTCAGGTCTGGGCTGCGTTTCGAACCGGTGTGGTCCATTTGCTTCTAGTTTTAAATAATTTTGATTTTGACGTTTTGTAAGTGCCGCTTAAAATGGTCTATACAGAACTGATACAGAATAAATGATTTTTGACTTTGACCGCTTCACATCAGGGTCTGCTTGTTTGCTACCTAAGTGGTATAAAAAATTGGTGGCGGGAACGGGATCAGAATTCTACGCGGATGGAGCCGTGGGCAACTGAACAGCTGGTATGAAATAATTCTCGGTCTATTTCACTGTCCCCCATTAATTCGGTGAATAGTCTGATAATACTCGTGTAAGTTAAGTTTTCTTTGAACAAAAACTTACCACATTAAAGTTTTGTAGGTACTTATTTCTTCACTATAAAGGAGGCATTAAGTCGGTCTTTGTTCAGTTTTATTTTGAGCAAGAGCAAGTACTCTGTAAATAGGGTAACTATAATATACAGTCTTTATACTACTATAATACCCGCGGTAGCCTAGTGGTCTGGGTAATGGAATGCTGAGACGAGGTCTCGGGTTCGATCCCAGGTTCACCATGGCACACACCAATGACTTTTCGAAGTTATATGTGTATTTATCGCAGGTTTATAAGTGCCCGGGTAATGGCGATAAGCTCGCCACCTATAACATTGGGACCTAAACATAAACTGGCGAAATGTGGGTGCTAGCACCTCTGCCTACCCCTTCGGGGATATAGGCGTGAGTTTATGTTATGTTATGTTATACAGTCTTTAAACTGTTAACTAACACGCAGATAAAATGCAGGGTCACCTTCATTGGTGCAGCCACATAATTTTCAGTCATATCTAAGGCTTCCGCTTCGAAGCTCGGGTCCGCTTACTCTTGGTTTGGTTTATTAGGCTTCGTAGATTGCCATCTGACTCTTAACCCTCTCAGGGTTCAGGAGAAAACCTCGAGGCAGAGCTTCGTTCATCAATCAGCAACACTTTTTTCCCATACACTCCCATACATAATGTATCTATCCAACGGTTACCTGTCAGATATTGCTTTTAGCAATAAGGCCGCCATTTTGTACCTTAAATTTACTGTTTGCAACCTATCCTATGTATAAGTAGGTATATATTTGATTAGCGTAGCCAGAGCTCGCTGTACCCTTCCTCCCCCCACCCCATTCTTCCCACCCCATCCTAGCCCTCCCCCCTTCTTCAGGGTAGGCAAAGCGTGTGTGACACCTTTGGTATTGCACACGTCATAGGCCACGGTGACCGCTTCCCATCAAGTGGGCCGCGTGCTTGTCTGCCACCTACGTGGTATAAAAAAAACCTACATACAATACAGTTTATTTCTATTCTATTCTTTCTCTCTTTTTATAAAAAAATTGGTGAAATATATTCACCACGCGTAAGCTGATTCCTAGAAACCTATTTCTGTACTTACCTCTTTTAGGCTTCCGTATATCCGTTGAACAGTATCACTGTCCCTTATAGGATCAGTGTCGCGTCCGCTTGTCCTATCTATCTACCCACCTGTCTGACCTGTCACAGTCTATTTTATTCGGATTTACTTGACAAAAGTCTAAGAAAATTTTGGTATGTACCTATATAATTATATTGAAATAGAAGACTTTATTACTGAAGCATTAGCGTAATTACACCATATCGAATTTTGAGGTTAGATCAATTAAAAAATTTTGTTTATAAAGCAAGTTAGTATTAATCAAAGGTATTGTTAGTTAAATATTCCAGAAGAGGTAAGCAGGTGTATCACACCCACATTTTATTTTCTCGAACCAAGGTTTTCGGTAAAACTGGAGTCCATATTCATTGTATCATAAAATAGCCCTATGCCCTTAATCGCTTTTAAGGCAAAGTGGAGGATTTGCACAAATTAGATAACACAATTTGTGCGAAACAACCCCTTTTTGTATACCTTTCGTTAAAATGCTTCATGTAAGTTTATATTAAAAGCTTAGTTTAAAAGAAAACTATCAAGAAAAGCATCAGAAAATTCTCTATTGCCAATCTTTATTTACTACAAGATCATAAAACTGATCCTAAGATAAGAACATAAAATGGAGTCTAGTTTTGAAAATATACGAAGCCCCACTTACTATTTATTGTATACCGATAACTCCAAACCTTTTTTATAGTCTCTTAAGAACCGGATAGTACAAAATAATCACGTTTATTTTAGAGTTATTTTATCAAACTTATAGATTTAGGTACCTACTTTACTCGTCGCCGTTCGGTGTGAACCAGTGTGAACGGTAACTCGGGATTTTTTCTGTTAAGAGTTGATGGCATATTGATAAGTTGTCAAGAGGTGTATGGGGCCCGCTAAGACCCTTGGGGTCAAGTCAACCTCATTGGTACAACTGCTGAGTGACGGCAGTCGCTCCGTTAAAAGCCTTGTGCGAGGAAAATAATCTCTTAATGACGATGACCAACAATGTTAAAATGACGAACAGTAGTTTGGTGGATTCAATAGAAGCTATTTCTCGTTCGGTTTAAAGGATCCAGGAATGTAAGAGCACAATAATTTATGTGCGTTGGTAAGGAATTTATGGAACGGTAAAAAAGAGGAACTACGCCTATAAGTTCCAGATGGGAATGAATGGGAGTGACACCTCAGCCCTGCACATACCTTTCTGCATAGACCAAGGGAAGCAATCAAACCATTTTTAAGGTAAGATCATCAAATTGCTAAGGAATTCCCGATTGCTTTCAAAGTTATGCTTTGGGGCCCGGAGCCCGCCTTTTTTTATTGGTTTGTTGACTTTTATACAACTACCGTTTGACCTGCCAAGCCTAAAGGATAGACTGCGCTTGAGTTCGCTTGTTGTTAAGCAGTTGCATCGACTAGCACTAAGTAGAATGAGGTTTGTTGGACCCCTGAATACGCTAAGGTAAGATTGACTGAAAGGATTTGAAAATATACCTAACAATGAGCTAAGTATTGAGCATTCCGGCAACAGCCTAAGAAGTAACCACTCGAGCTTTTTTCGATATTCAGAAACGTGACCACATTTGAATAATCCGAATATAAATCTTGTGCGAAATTTCGGGAGACCATTTGGCTTATTAAGTTGGTTGTTGAGATCTAGATAGCTTGCATCGACGTGATAAAAAATGGACGGAATGGATGGATTTTTGAAAGCAAAAAGAAATTTTGACATTTGATGGCTTAATTTATGGTTTTTTATGCCTCTTAAGTGCAAAAAACACACGGCCCATTTGATGGAAAGTCATTACTGAGGTCTAATAAGGACGTGTTCAACATCAGGGGCGTACCTATATTATAGGTTGCAACAGTTTGCAGGTTCCATTTCAAGTCAATTTCACCTGCAAGCTGGTACACCTGGCGACAGGCGGTTTAGACTCTGGCGTAAGTTTTCCTCTTAGGTTTGAGGATAGGGTTGAGTTGGTAGTCGTTCCAGTAAAAGCCAAAACAAAAGAAATGATCAAAAGAGCAGCAGAAAAGCAAACCTCCGGCTATAAAATGTAAGCTTTGGATGCAAATGAGATGGGCATTCGAGTAAAGATGGAATGTTTAAGTATGGGAGTTTTATATATAAAATAGGTAGGTAGGTAGGTACTTAATTATTCATTTAGATTGATAGTCACGAGTACATGACTCACGAGACACCGGTTAGTCATTTAGCAAATAACCGGCAAAACCAGTGCTTATTAAATTTAAAAAAAAACTTCAACGTTTTTCTTTCTCAATAAAACACCATTAAGATCTAATCCAACTTTTATCTTTCGAATCTCTATTGTTTTTAGAACACTTTCAAAAATACTATTTAAAAATAGAATCTTTGAATGTAATGTATTTCTATAGTATCTCGCATCCTAAGTGAACCGTAAAAAAATCGAGTAGGTACCGGTAGTTACCCCACCACTCCTTCTATACAAGCACCATACAATGTCAACATTCATTCATTACGCAATGAGACCTCGCCAAGAAAAATTGCTGCGTTTCTAAATCTGGTTTTTGTTGTTGATAATCTGCTTTATTTTGATGACAATAAAGGCGAATATCGATTGGTAATCGTAAGTAGGACTGGACGTAAGTTCGCGTTAAGTTATTACGACATTCTGTTAACGTTGTATGGGAAACTGATCTGTGTATATAGTTTCTTTAATATATTCGTGAATAATTTAATAAAAATACAAATAGGTATAATAGGTATATAGGTATGCTACTTATAAATCGTACAATGCAGCTGCTGTCTTTGTTAAATAGACACATTTTTTAATAAATTAAATAATATTATCTGTATAAGTAATGAAAAAATATTATGCAGATAAAAAAAAACAATTCTGGAAAAAAATCGGCCAAAAATGTTTCAAAGCAGTCGCACCATTCAATAAATGTTCAAAATGTTCGTTCCATTTATCTTGCATAGATAATAGTATTATTATAGTCATCATAAGCACAACAAATCTAAGTTACACAATATAAAAACTTAACTTTAAATAAGCTTATTTACATAAATAGTACAAAAAATAAATAAAAAAATATCAACACAAAAAATTTCACTCTCACCTTTGTTCGTAGATAGTCAAAACGGAAACTCAGCAATACCCAAAACTACTCATTATCGAGCGAAAATGCACCAACCGCCCATGAACTTGACGTAATTCGTTGCTATAGCAATACTCTCCCAGGGAAAACGACCCCTTGCGAATTTCACATCCAAAATATGCAATTAATTCAATCCAGACAATCAATTTTAAATATGGAAGAAAATAAACAGATCACATAAATTATAAAAAAAACTTAAACACCTCTTATTTTCAAATAATACACAATTCGAAATCCGGATATTTTTTGAAATTCGAACAATTTTTTTTTATTCGCGTGACGGACGAGCGTCTACGCGGCGGTACGGAGCGCACTACGTAAATGTCAGCACAATCGGCACATGTGCGGGCCCGTAGTAAGGCCGCGTTCACTAGGAACTTGATTTCCTTACTTAAACATTTGTTTACACAAACTGTTAAAGGTATTTTGCTACTAGTAATGTTATTCTTTATTTTATACTGGTCAGCGATAACATCATTTAATAAGGTGGCACATTATCTAGGTCAAGATCATGAGGACATTTGTGACTCGTATAGCAATAAAACAACTGCGTTGCTATTATCAGCATTTGTTCAACTGCTTCATAGATGCAATTACTTTAAATTACTCACTGCACTGTCTAATGGTCATTTAATCATTTTGGTCATTCATTCTATAATTAGATCTTCCTGATAGAATTAAGTAAGCTATTTGATTTTAGTCACCATTGATACCTTTTTTGACACTTATTAAATCATTAATACCTGCATTGAACCTATTTCGTATGATAATGCATACAAATAAAATCGAAAGTGACTTATTTGTGAACCACTTGCACTTGTCAGTGTCAGTGCAACGGTTGTAAAACAGGTTTCAATTAATCCCTACCGTATTACAGGTAGTTTTATTTAGAGGTTACTTTTGTTTAATTAATGATAATTGTCTATTCCCCCATTTAAAGTCGAGTCGTTGCATATTGCATGTTCATGTATTTTATAAATTAGAGTAACGCGGTTTGTATTTTTTCGTTTTATTATTCAAAAAAAGGAAAATTTCGTAGCTCACACCTGGTTTTACCAATGACACAGTTAGAAACTTAATTACTAAATATCTTTTAAAAATAAACAATCAAAAGTATTTTCGTAAAAGTATATTTCATTGTTGCTAGTTTCTTTTTTCATTATCTTATTGTCTTACTCAAGTATAAAATAAATTTAAATATGCACCATTGTTTTCATGCTTCGAAATACTCACACAGGTTGTTTATACCATAGACTACTTATCGCCCATCGCGCATCGGCATCCACATTCGGGGCAGAGACGATAAAAGTGAAAGCATCGTGAATCATTACCGTCGGCTGTCGCTTGAGTATTTTGAAAGTGAAGGTATACGCTGTACTTTGATAGGTGCTTTAATTAGGATTACCCTAACTTCGAATATGACTAAACATAAATAACTGCGTGATTAAAAAATAATTGCCTCTTTAGTTAAGTAAAAAGTAAGTTATTAAATTAACTAAATATTAGTATTAGGAATTTATTGATTAACTAACTATTGCTGTGTCAAATGAACATATTATTCTCTTTACAAGAAGCATTAGGGATGTACAGGGCCCTGCCAACATCGTTGTGGTCCAACCCTACCTCACTGTCAAGTCGGTGTACCTACTAAATGGAGAGGCTCTGATGCAGGCAGGCATTAGAGTTTGCAGGTTAAACGACAGTCACTCACGGAAAAGACAAACATCCAAGTGCAAACATTGGATGCAATTCGGTATGAAGATGATGATGAAACGAAGCATTGTGACTTAATTAATGATATTAAGCCACCGTAATGAGGCTATTTTATTAAGACTATTTATTTTTTTAACCTTTTTTCTCAGAGCATTTTTTACTTTTTTACATGCTGTATGCTGCTACCTAAACTCAAAATTTGTTAACTAATGTAATTATTATTATTTTTAATCCACTTCATCTTCATCTCTCATCATCAGCGTTATTTCTGATCGCATCCGGAGGTCGGGGTCCGTTTACTTCTTTTCTTGTCTTGTACAGCTACTAAATAACCATTTTCACAAACTTTCATAATATTAATATTATGTTAAGTAGGATATAGGTTCTTACTCCCTACTACTAGGTACCTATACTACTACCATATTAGTTGGATATAGCTTCCAGCCCACTACAACACACTACAACCTTTCACCACGACAGTAAACACTAAAAAAATCGCAAGAAAATCCATTCAAATTTGCACACGCCTTTACGCCGTGCGAGCGAGATGGCATTCCAGCCGGGGTTGTACATCCGCTTTTCTCGGCGTTATGTAAGCTACGGTACGGCCCTGGAGCCGGGCAACACGCCCCCCTCGCCCGTCTACCCTGCACCCCTACCGAGCGCGTAAAAGATTGGGGTGAAGGCAGTGTTATAAGTCAGTTCGGATGACAGCAGTGATTGGTAATGGTTTCAACTGCACTTTGTTAACAATTTTTGGGTTGCTTTGATCCCGGACTTGTTAAGCGGAGCGTGAAAAAGTATCTGTCAAGACTGTCAAACCAAGAACTACTAAGTATTTTAGAATTGATGGTATTGAATATTTAGGCGAGGTGGTGTCAAAATAAAGAACCAAAATAAGTACCAATTCAAATTGCATCCAAAGCTTGCACTTTGGACTCCAGGATCCACTCTCTTTATCCTTCTTTCCATGGTTGGTTTTTCTGGACTTTTATGGGGGGTACTGTCATCGGCCCAACTCCTTGAGAAATACAATATCGTACTTAATAGAAAAATCCAATAAAATAATAGTAAGTATGGAGACATGACCGATAGACGGTAACTGGTATCCCGATTATACCCCCATTACACTTCCATTACTATCCCTCATTACAATCTCCTATTACAATGCTCCATTACAATTCCACTAAAAATCCTCTATTGCAATCCCCCAGTACAATCCTCCATTACAATCCCTATCTCACCCCATATAGGTACTAGGTGTGTAATTTGGTACAGGGATACTTTTATCCCTAGAAAACAATGTCACGTGTTGCTGGAGCGAGATCGGAATTCGACGCGGGCGGAGTCGCGGGGAATTCTAACAGCTGGTACCTAGTTTATAAGTAGGTTGATTAGTTGTGTGACGTCATAAGTACCTTTTTTATGCTTAAACCGCTGCCAATCGAATCTTTCCTTATTAGTCAGTTTCACTAAACACGTGATGTGATCTGATTAGTGACTAAGATGACTTACCACTTTTTCCTCATAACAAAATATGTAGGTATTGAAAAAAATACCTGACACAATATAATAGGTATAAGTAATAATTTCTATGTTTATTTATTTACGAAAGAAAGTGTAGGTACCTATCTAAGTATGTTTATCCCCGTTTTGGAACCCTTAACATAAGTTGTAACTAACCCATAATTAAGCTATGCTTGAATTGGGTATCGAAAGATAGATAAAAAAAGGTAATTGTAAATTAATGAGCATCAGTAGCCTAGTAACCGGGCCTACGACCGCGTTCGAATTCTGGTATTTATTTTCTCGATGTAAGCCCACTCCTCACACAAGTTATTTAGCTTAGGGAGAAAACTAGTACCCAAATATAATCAACACCAAATATACCAACCAAATATAAAATCGCACATCGAACTTTATTTAAACTCAGTTGAGGTGGGCTTTGCAATTAACTACGAAGCGGTGTACTTTGATATTTTCCGTGAAGCGACTGCCATCTGACCTCCACAACCCATTGGCGATATCGAAGTTCTGTAGTTAGACCAGTTGTCGAACTATTCAGGGTTCCAACTACCCTAACGACTGCCATAAATTTTAGATGTTTGTATGAAAACCGACGGCTTATCATGCTCTCCGAAGTAAAGCCCATAACCACCTTACATTTTTAACAGATCTCAATCAGCGGATACTACGTGGATACTGTAAGTTATGGTGGGTACTCACATACGGTATTACTCGATAGTTTTACTCCAAAACGAGTAATATTAACGTATGGACCCCAAAACTCACAGCTCGAAGGCTCGCATCGAGCCGGCTCGATGTAATTAAATAAAAGTAATTTCCTTCGCACCTACTCGAAGCGAGCCGTCGAGTTTGATGAAATCTATTAAAAAGTATCTCAGATGCGTTCTCTACTACTCTCCTAGCTCTCCTGAGCCGATAATTTTTTATAAATCCTTCTCGAATGATATTATTATTATTCTCTTTATTTAAGATAAATAAACATACCTACTAATTACATTTTTTAAATATATCAAAATTATTATTTTTATTAAGTGTTTTTATATAGGTACCTTTATTTATATTGATACGAGACAAAAATCTACATTCGTCCATATTTAGTCTTAAGATATACCTATCTATATGTATATGCTGACCTCTGAAAATGCAGCAGTGGAGTTTGTTGCGCCGTTTCTTCTCCACTAGCGCCTAGGAAGCGGTGATAAACTTAGTATAAAGTAGTTTTTGACGTCAAAAAGATGTAATTATGTTGCACTATTTTGAAAATAAAGAAAATAAATAAATAAATAAATGGTCAAATGATAGTGCGCTGAATATTCTCGGTGAATACTGAACGGTGTGCGACACTCGATAGATAATGCTGAATTAGACTAAAGCCCATGCCATAGTTTTTACTCGACATGATAGCTCGATCGAGTGAAACCGTATGTGAGTATCCACCTTTACATTTCATCCACACATCACTATTCCCCGAATTAGGTTAACGGACTATATACCCCATAGCTCTCCAAATAAAACTCATTAAGTCGGCAATTTGTTTATCAATTTCGCAGCGACACATTCGCTTTTATGTTACAACTTGTTCACCCCCTTGTTTTGTGAAACAATTCATCTTCGTTCGAGTTTGTATTGTCAGATGTAGGTGGGTTGTAACAGAGGGGTAAGCTTTTGGTTGCCCGCATCATTTATTTTGTATGCAGACAATACGTATGAGTACTTTACGTACCTTTCAGTTATTTTTTTAATAAATAAGTACTTCGTGTGTATGTGTGACGGTCTCTGTGGCGTAGCGGTAGAGCGTTTGACTACCAATTCAGAGGTTACGTGTTCGATTCACGCTCAGAATAAAATATTTGTGTGCATGAATATATTTCCAAAAAGATATTTTAAAATGTTTATCCGCATTCTAGAACCGATCCCTTCAGGGTAGGCAGCGCGTGTGTGATACCCTTAGTGTTGCACACGTCCATAGGCCACGGTGACCGCTTCCCATCAGGTGGGCCGTGTGCTTGTCTGCCACCTACGTAGTATATAAAAAAAAAGATAACACAAGCAAGTTAAACTATACTTACTTTGGGTCTAGATAGCGCTTTGAAGAATGTCGTAAAATATTAATTTAAGTAGGTACCTAAGTTATTTTCCCATGCTATGACTTCGTGGAAGTCAGTGGAAGTAGACTAGAATATTAGCTGATGCCCGCGGCTCCGCCTGCGTGAAGGTCGGTTATCGTTTGTAACTTTTCAAATATACCTATATAAACAAGTAGTCAGCTCTTTGGTTCGTGGTATTCATAAATATTCACTTAGTCATTTCTTCCCTACATTGTTACTACACGTGCGCTAAGTTGAGACCTGACCGCTATGACGCGTCATAGCGGTCAGGTCTCAACTTATAGCGCACGTTAGTAAGTATCATAATTCAGGCATCAATATGATGCTCAAAATGTGAATAAATTCAATTAGGTAGGTATATTATTTACCTAGTCCGCAATGTAATAGGTACTTTATGAGAATGAGTAAGTTATAGTTTAACTATTTTCTTCGTTCCATTCAATAAGGCAATTACCAGGCAATAAACTATGAACAGGAAATTAGCTACTTTCCCATGGGTAATATTAATTATTTAATTGAGCTTATAAAATAAAGAAGTAAAAATAATTCATGTTCTTATTTTATTGCCTTTAATTTTCACAATTAATTCATACTTTTATACTAAAACTAATATTACCACCAATGAACCGATTTTAATTAAATTTGGTACAGAGATGAACTAGAGTTTGAAAAAGACATAGGCTATGTTTAGTGGCGATAACAAGAATCATTGAAAAACTGTTATTTTAACGTTACTAACGGTTTGTTAGTAACGTTATGTTGTATTTTATTTATTTGTATAGATTTATCTTCTTGACGTAATAAAAATGAAGTCATTTGGATGGTTAGTTAACTATCCTACTCAATGGATGTGAGTTATCCAAAGGTAATCTCATTCTTTCATAAGTGTGCCAAGGCTGTGTTTCGTACCAACCTTCAATTTCTAACATTAACTAACTAAATTAGGAGAGTTAGAAGTATAAATTAACTTGATAGGGAAAGTAAGTTAGCATACTCTTATATACTACTGCACGATGCACGACTAGACGAAAAGATGGTGATTTTGCCACCTTCGTAGTATAAAAAATCACATTCCTTTAATCACTAGCTTTTGCCCGCGTCTGTTCGGCTCCTTTTATTCCAGGTTAAACAAGTGTCCCCCTTTTCCGGTGGTATGACGGGGACATTGTGGTTCCCAGACCCGAGGGGGTCATCTTGAAGCCGGAGTTGTCCAAATTAGCCAAGGTGCGAGACATTGCCTTTTGAGCGACCTTACACCCCGGTGCTTGGAGACCATTGCCCTGCTGGCGATGGGGTGGTATACCTACGTGAAGATTTCCGCACGAAAAAACTATTCCGGGAGTGATTAGGTACTATCTGGCCTCTCTAAAAGACTAACCTAACCTAACCTAACCTAACTCTTAAAGAAAAGCCAGTGGCTGCGCGAAAAGCCAGAGAATGATGGTATGCCCCTCTAAACCTTTATCAACAACTCTGTATGCTAATAACTTTATCATGGAAGTCAAATACCCTTTGTCATAGTTCATTAAAAAGTCTCCATACTATAGCAATACTCATAACATAAAATGTAGGTGTTCATATATCAATATGAAACTGGGTTACATAAGTTTTAATTAAATGAAACTTGTAGCAATTTCCTGCACGTCGACGTACGTTGGAATCATTAAGATATTCGCGAATGTATAAAAATGTTTTACAGTTTTTGAACGTTTTCGAACATGTAGCAATCGAAGAAATGTGCTGTTGGTGATATGGGAGTTCGAGCAAGTGGTTTTTCGATGCAATGGACCATAGATCAAATGACCCTGTGGTTAAATGGCTCTTCGATGATTTGGCGTTTGTAGAAATGGGCTTCGCAAATATGTTCGATAATGAGTACCTACGAAACCCGATCAAAGTACATCAAGCTACTCGAGTCTAGCTAAAATACTTACCGTTATCAGAATTGTTTTAATGGTAGCGCACCAGTCTTTATAATTATTGTACTGTTTTATAATCATAGTGGAGCGTAGAAAGCACTGCACTAGTTTAGTATCGCACTGGACTTGTAGTATTTAGCATACTCTGATTAAATTCTTTCTAACTTGAATAACACTGTTATGTTTTGGTCGTATTGTATTTACAGAATAAGCTGGTTTTCACTTCCAAATATAACACTAGATACTCGTATACATCGATAGGGATTAGCCAGGATTTCAGAGTTTGAAGCTGCGTACACCTGTGCAGTGTGCATGTCGAACTTACTGCAACCACTAATGGTAGAATACTGAATTAGTTACACGACACTGTCCCAGTTTACAATCCAGAAGCAGAAGGTATTAATATAAAAGCCTTTATGCAGTTTTAGCTTAATTAAACTAAGAATTTAATAGTATTTCTACATTTTTTCCGTGCGGAAATCCTCATGGATACACACATACCTATGGGGCAAGTTATGTCGAACTCTTACCGACTAAAACTGTACCTACGCCGTCTAGGGTCTTCTGATGCCAGGGTGTAAGGTGGCCCATAGAGCATTTCCTTCGCACCCCGGCATATAGTATTTCTACCTTTAAAAATCGGTGTTGGACCACACTATACCTATATCTAAGTTGTCTTCTTATGAGCCTTTTCCCAACTTAGTTGATGTCGGCTTACAGTCTAACCACGAAATGGCTTAACTTCGATATTTTCTGTGCATCGGACTTTTATTGCTGCATAGTTAGCTTGTAAAAGGTAAGTACCTAAGTATCTACTAAAGAATGATTCATTGTGAAGAGTTCATAAACACATGATTGTAATTTAACAGCCGCAAAATGCACTAGATACATAAAGAATGTTTGTGAATCATGTGCAAATCTATACCATTCATTACGTGATTCATTATAATACCAAAACCACAGCAGGGTTATTAAGCACTAAGCGTTATTAAGCTTTTTTTATCAGGATAGGCTTACGTTTGACCACTATCTCACCTGATGGTAAGTGACGGTCTACGATGAATCACGCTTGCCTAGAAGGATCCTATTCACTCGTGACTTGAATATTCCCAGGTTATTATAGCTTTCCGGAACCACAGACTCAGGCAGGGAATTCCACTCCTTAGCTGTACGCATGATGAATGTATGTAATGTAAGCTATTATAAGCTAGGTATCCTACTTAAATAAACTTTGAACTGTATACGATCTTTGAGTGCGCCGTTTGCATCATCATCATCTTAGTCTTGTTACCTTCAAACCCGGGGTTCACCTACTTCTTTGGTTTATATGGCTTTTATGGTAGCACCTGCTGCTGTCTGACCTCCCAACTTCGAAAGGACAGTCTATGCCACAGCCTCGTTTGTCAACAAGCACACCGTATCAGCTTGCAGGTGTTGTTGGTTTCAGCCTTGAAAACCAAAAACAACCCGTGTTGAACACGTCCATAGGCCACGTTGACCGCTTTCCATCAGGTGGGCCGTGAGCCTGTTTGCCACCTAAGTAGTATAATTTTTTTTATCATCAAATCATTTGATAAACACCTAACAATATTCCAATCAAAAATCTGTCCTTTTCTAATACTTGTTCTGTTTCAGTACCTACCTAATTGAACAAGCTATGGTCCTAATATTAGATGTTTAATTACCTATATCATAATAAACAACTTCCATCTTTAATCTCCTTGCTTATTGGTTTTACTTGATATTTATTATAATAAGGCAATTTCATTCCATGCTACGTTGTTCCAAAGTGGGGGAAATTGATCTTAAAATTGAGTCAAGAGCAATCAAAGTTTACTGACGGCGTCAGCGGCTGCTTTTAGCCGCAAATTATTATAACCTAATTGCAAATGGCTGCGATCTTGTTAAGTACCTATTTAATTTATATTAGCTGTTGCCCGCGGCTCCGTCTGCGTGAATTCTGATCCCGTTCCCGTGATCCACAGGAATTTATTCCTGGGATAAAAAGAAGCCTATGTTGTTACATTAATAGAATTAATATTAATATTTAACATTCAAACTATTTCTGATTTTAGTTATTAAGGGTACCTACTTATATATTATGTGGGAGTATTTACCTATGTACCTAGATAGATATGTTTTACTTTAAAAGAAAATAATATTCTATTACTAGGTAGGGTTGTACTGATTTTAAAAGAACAAGCTTTTAAAACCAGTACAATCCACAGATAGAAAACAGAAAAATAACTTACACGATGCACACATACTTTATACTTACCTACCGACATAAAATTATTATTTTCGTTTTAGTACCATTGAAATTTTCAATAAAGTTTTTTTTAAATAATACTATTAAACTTTAACGTCAACCTAAAAATAGGTATCTTACCATAGAAAGGTATCCAGTAAATGTATTATGTACATACATATTAGTGTCAAACCAAATGAGGTCAGTGCCCTTTCACCTTATTAACTTGCGATTCGCTTAGTGACCCTTCATCCACTAATTTGCTACGGTTCAATAGAGACACTTTCAACCGTTTAAAATCACTATTGCAAACTAAAATCATGTTGTTTGAACACGGATCTAGAGTAAGCTAACACTGCATGTGCGTTGAATTGTCTGAATACTGAAAAGTGTAGTTTATATCGCCAATACCGATAATTAAAGTCAACGTGAATATCATCAATCAATAATCAATAATTTCATTACAAGTTATGAAACTACTTTATCAAGAAAAAGTTGTAGGGGGGCCGAGACAAGTTCACCTTATTTTTATATTATAGGAGGTAGGACACGATGGTATCTCCCCTTCAAAATGAGCTGTCCAACTGGGGTAGTACCTCCGCCGTACAGAAGACCGCGGCCATAATAACCATCGTGTTGTGTTCCCGCCGGTAAGTAGGGTAGCCAGAGCTCACTGTAGTCACTGTACCCCTCCTCCCCCCACCCCTTCTTAGCCCTCCCCCCTTCGCCTCAGGCTAGGCAGCACGTGTCCATACATTACATTTGACGTACAAAATATGTCATATTTAGTTATTATGATTTTAGAGGTCCAACGGGTTCTAAAAAAGAGGTCGTACGGGCACCTTTTTATTAATTTTTATTTTGGAGGTCGTACGGGTAGGTACCAAAAAAGAGGTCGTAAGGGCACTTTTGAAAAAGGGTTCAAACTTTGAGGTCCTACGGGTACGTCGCCTGTGGGACACCCTTGGTGTTGCACACGTCCATTACATAGGCCACGGTGACCGCTTCCCATCAGGTGGGCCGTGTGCTTGTCGGCCACCTACGTAGTATAAAAAACCTGCAAGCCGGTACACATTGACGAGGCTCTAGTGCAGGCTTTCCTTGGAAGTCAGACGGCAGTCGCGCCCAAAAAAGCATTATAAATCAAATCAAATCGAAGAAGCAGATCCGGGAAACTTTCCTGAAACTTTATCTGCTCACCTTCGGGTGAGGTGAAGTCAGTAAAAGTCAGTGTATCTGCTAATATTATAAACGTAAAGTAAGTTTGTTAGATGCTCTTTCACGCAAAAACGGCTGAACGTATTAGGCTGATAAGGAAT
The DNA here is from genome assembly GCA_963576445.1 of Lithosia quadra. Lineage (NCBI taxonomy): Eukaryota > Metazoa > Arthropoda > Insecta > Lepidoptera > Erebidae > Lithosia > Lithosia quadra. The sequence goes on from OY754882.1 coordinate 3,619,024, forward strand.
AGGTTTCTGCGGGTCGTGGGATTAGTAGGTATACCGTACTTATATCTGAATACTGCGATAAAGCTAAGTAGATGTATAACCCGACTGCGTAGGAGATTTTTTTAAACTGCTTATGCGCTAGTTAGAAGATTTTTGCAGGGTCGGACGCGCCAGTAAGACGCCATACTGGTGTTGCACACGTCCATAGGTTACGGTGACCGCTACCCATCAGTTGGGTCGCATGTCTGCCACCTAACCCTTAATAGGGCCCGAGCCTGTGAGTGCTTTTTTTTCAAACTAACACTGGTTCCTGGCTAATAATAGGCCACAGATTTCATTTTTCTAAATATTTTTTATAGGGGTTGCATTTTAGGGGTAGTTTTTCCGGTGGTAAATAATATACCATTGCCCGTTTACAACTTCAAAATTTTGCGGAGTGGTGGTAAAATTGTTACCATTGCCCCTTCTGGCGCATTTTTATTTTAAGACTAGTGGTTTCATCTGTGTTTGTCATACATTTTTTGTTAAATAAATTTATGTAGCTACCTTATTATTTTATTTATTAATTTTTATTGTTATATATACTAATATTGAAAACAAGTAAGATTTCTATTTTTGTATGTACCTATGTTATTGATAAACTCATATTACATTATCCTTACTATATTCATAGACTAAAAAAAAACTATCTATGAAAGCTTTTTAGTAGTGAAAGTTACACGAGTCCCGGCTTACCGTAACAAACAAACTGATTTTTATATATAGTTACCTACTGTTTTTAGTAAGTATAATTGGGCAATGGTAACTATTTTACCACTTAAAAACGATATCGAAAAATGTATTAAAAATCGTTCCTGAAAGCTGTTAATACGTAAAACGAAAGTAAATATACCCTATTTTATAAATTTGTATCGTAAAATCTCTTATAATAATTATTGTAGAACAAATTTGCACAAAATCCGCACTCGACCACTAAAACATTCAATTTTTGCCACCAAAATTCGTTGGGTCAACTTTGACAGTACCGTAGATTGCTAAAATGACTTTGAGAACTTATGAAGTGTTAAAAATATGACAGTAAACTTACTAAAAAAATAAAATGAGATCAAGGAATAACATTCAATGTTTCCATTTTTAATATATCTCAAATTTTGTAGAAAAGCAGAAAGTGGTAATATATATACCCTTACCCTATTAAGGGCTAAGTGATCTAAAAATGCTAGTAGGTATGTATAATATTAAGTAAGTAGGTCATCAATACAGTGAACCCTAAATTGACTAGCCATATAGTTAAACATACGAGACACAGTTGTAAGGCTTCTACAAGCTGTTGATCAGCTTACCAACTGTTTCGTGGTATTACATTCGAGGTCGGTGCGAGCTTAGAATCACGATATAGGTACATCTATATATATCGACAGACAGACAACCTGAACCGATTGTTCTAGAAGCGTGAAATTTTCAAGGAAAGAAGCAATTAGTATGTTAATTTTTCCTATAGATTTTTTAGACTACTAAGGTGGCAGACAAGCACACGGCCCACCTGATGGGAAGTGGTCACCGTCAAAACAAGAAAGCCATGCAGAAAAAACTACCTTCTGTACTTATATTCAAGTAGCCTAGGTATGCCTACGGCTCAGCCTGCATGGATGTCGGTTTTCGCGTTTTTTTTTCCCTTGTTATATTATGGTCTATGTTACGCCTTATAATAGCTATCTGCCAGTGAATGTCTCGTCAAAATCAGCCCAGCCGTTCAAACAGACAGAAAGAGATAACAATAGTTAATGTCAATTATAATATCTTAACTATGAAGTTTGTTTGAAGCTCATCAAAGACAAGGTTAAGACTTCAGTCACCAACCATTAGCCAGTAGCAGGTAAAAAAATGCCTCTACCTACCCCAATAGGTATGAGGCGTGATTGTAACGTCAGATTTACCTCATAATATAGATACAAGGGATTTCGATAGAATGGAATTGATTACTTGCTAAAGCTTATTTAATGTCATGATGTCTCATCCCGAGGGACAGTTGATGTTTGTTTAGGACCCTTCAACTGACGCCATATTGATTACTCAAGTCTATACCCGCGGCTCCGCCCGCTTGGACGTTGGTTGCCACGTTTTTTGTCTATATTCTCGGTTCTACTCAACCGATTATGATCAAAAATACGTAAAATTTTAAGTCTGACCAAGATCTTTCAAACAAAAAAATCCACATCAAAATCTGTTTAGTAGTTTTTGCGTCCATCGTGCACAAACTGACAAGAATTCCAAAAAAATTGTGTTCAGAATCATTCATATAACATACTTAACTTAAAAAAAAAATTATACTACGTAAGTGGCAGACAAGCACGCGGCCCGCCTGATGGGAAGCGGTCACCGTGGCCTATGGACGTGTGCAACACTAAGGGCATAACGCACGCGCTGCCTACCCTGAAGGGAAGGGCGGGAACTTTTTTAAATAGGTACCTACCTATCTCCGTTGTACAGACAAACCTAAATTTCAATTTTATGATAGTATAGATAGTAGCTATCTATAGCCTTGAATATAAACAATAATAGCAAGTGAATATCCAAAACTACTGTGAGTTAATGCAGTACACCAATAAATCGCATGCAACCAAAAACCGAAATACAAATTCAAAATGCCAGATCCCAAATATTCCAAATATAAACACACACAAATCCCGAACACAAACAATTACCTCGAACGCATAACACGGAGCCGTCGCGGCGAAGAATACAAACTAATTAACGGCCAAGCTGAATACATTCCGCTGCTCGTCTTACGACCTCATTTTAACAGATTGTGTTACTCTGTAAGCCCGTGACTGTTGCAGCGTCGCATTTCCACTGAAAAGAAATTTTTTTCCCTCCAAATATAGGTACCTAAACTACAGAATACATAGGTATTTACTTAATCATGTGCTTAAACTATTCATTGTGAATATTAATTTACTTATTCTCTATTTGAATCACGATCAAATTCAAATAATTTATGATCAATATGAAATTAATGATCAATATGAAATTGTATGTACCTAATTTACTAGCTCATAATCTTATATTAATAAATAACTATTCTAGGGCATTCTTAAAAGCGCTTCCGATTCGCACCCGATATAGCCATCGTCACTACAGAAGTAAGTATTACCTAATAATACATGAATAATAATTTCTAGAACGAACAATACAAGTCGGTTAACTTATGCTTACTCATCACTACTCATTCTAACACTTTTAATACACCTAGTATAAAAAGTGTTAGAATGAAATGCGCTAAAGTTACATATTGCTTCGTTTAAGTCACTTGCGTCTAGTAAATTTTTGAATTTTACAATGGCTTACAAAAGATTACTTAAAAGTTACTTCACGCAATGCTAAAATGCACAGCCTATATGCAAAGCTTGACAAAGATCATTAAGCGTCAGCGAACAACTTTGAAAATTTCATTCGTATTTTACATTTTTCCGAGGAAAATTATTTCACTAGAGACTCGGAACGTAATAAAATGAGCACGGAAAGAATTTCTCATGCGAAATTTTGCTTTATGGAGTCTGCATTTTGGCTCTTGCGGTTTCTAATTTAGTAGGTTTTCACTTTGAGTCCATATTTGAAGTTACTTTTGATTGAAATGCTGGCGTTTTATTACATAAACACATTTTATTATTGTTTTATGAATAAGAACTAACAAACCTGTATGGAGAAGGTTAAAGCCGTTTATTAGGTGTGTACCAGTTACTCTTTAGAAATTGCTGAACACTAACACATGTACAAAACATCTTTACATTGAAATAAACCAATAATAATAATATGTAGGTAATTAATGTTTGTTTATTATTTTAGTAAAGCACGAAATTTTCAATTGGTTTATAATTTTATGTAAAGTTTTAGATCCAAGGTGGTAGCTAACTTGGAATGTGTACCAATACCAATGGCAGAACAGTCTTACTTATGTAGAAAATTCCAAATGGCAATATTATCTAAGGGTGTCAACAACTTTACTAGCCCTTGTAGATTTATATACAAAGTGTGAGTTTGTATCTATAGAAAAGAAAATTTTCTACATTTCATTTTGAGTTTTCCCACTTGTAAAGAAACCTATAAACAAAATAAAGCAAAGCAAGCATACCTACAACGTTCTTTATACACTTATATTACCATGTTGATTACCGTTTCTTGAGTAACTTGATAAACCCATTCAAACTAAGTTAAACAAAGAGGAACTACGAAAGGATTCCATTCGTACCAAGAAGAGGGTAAACGAGCACCTAATAGTTGGATCTCATCTTCGAACTTCATATTAACAGTCCTACTACTGATAATATAAAGATCAAAATTGATTGGAATAGATCTGAAGGGGCATCATACGAGCTCAAAAGTTGCTTAAGTATATAGATTTATGTTGGACATTTTATAAACGTCTTAATCGGACTTCTTTACACAAGCTAGTTATCTATACTTACTTTGGGCTTAGTGAGATCTGTGTAGAATGTAGAATATTTATTTTATGTAAGTATTTATTATTCTAAGGATTTCAGCAATGATCATAATAACAAATAATGGTTTTAGGACAGAGCTGATGATCCTGAAACTCTTGAATCATAAATTTATAACTAAGAACCATTTCGATCTTGTCAGTTTTGAAACAAAAACTTACATCATAATTGGTCTACTTTGTTTGAACCTACAATGCCGCAGACAGATACCAATTTGCCATAACATAAACATAACATAAACTCACGCCTATATCCCCGAAGGGGTAGGCAGAGGTGCTAGCACCCACATTTCGCCAGTTTATGTTTAGGTCCCAATGTAATAGGTGGCGAGCCTATTGGCTGCGATAAATTTGCCAATATATACAAATAAACAGGTCAAATTTATAACACCCCCAGTTTTTCATCAAATGTAGACGCAGTTACGTCAGTCGATGTATTCTATGACGCAAAGGAATGTATGTGTAACATCAATATCTAAAACCTATATATTGAAAAATAAGCTTAACTATAGCTAGTACATCCGATGTGGGTGACATGTCTCAGAAGCCTAACAGATGGCCGACTGACCTGTCGGGTGACGAACGACCGAACGACCGGATAATACGTGACTCATGACCTATCTTATTGGTAAGACGCCCTCGCTAATGACATAAATATGTTGCGGACGTTGTTAAATAGTTCCACCTGCAGTCGGGAAATTATGTCGAAACATCTCATCAATGCGAAAGATTTTTTAAAAAATTTATTGTTAAAGTAAAATTTAGTCGTTGTGAGTTTATCTTCATTGTAAAAGACAAACTATAAAGGCAATCAGATATTGGTTTTAGACAATACCTAATGAAATTGAAGTGTCTGTCTTGGAAGGTATGAATGGATAGATAATAATAATATATGTTTATTATTCAATCACCCCATAATGGCTTTGGCTATGCAAATCTCAGTGAACAGATTGGTTAGTAGGTACAACGATAGATTATAGTCTGAAATAGCACATATTATGCTGTTTTTCTCTCAGGAATAGGTCTCCTAGAGGTTGCGGGAACAAGATCAGCACTTCATAATAGCGGAGCCGCGAGCATCAGACAATAATTATATATCTACTCGACTCTACTCTACTCTATAATAATTACATTATACTTACTTACTTTCCTAAAATAAGTAACAGACGCGCAAATAATAACAGAACTTGCCACAGTCTTCAAACAGGGTTCAAAGAGAGTTGGGTCACCTTTGAACCCAGTTAATTAATTACTACGACCCAAGTGTATAATGACATAATAAGATAATAGTAGAGGATGCAGCGCGGACTTTGGCACTGATCGTCAGCTGTTTTTGCTTTATTAAGCACTTAAAAACTGAGTGAACTGTGGTTCTGCATGTAGGTATCTATATAATTAAATGAGTTTTATTAAACTTTATTTACCTAGTTACACAAAAGCAAGTTCCAAAATACACAAATTTAATTTTTACATCTAGATAAGTAAGAATTTGGTATTTTATATTTAGGTACTAATATTGTAATTCTTACCATAACATAATAAGTAACTAGGTAAGTACTTATTTATGAAAATAATATTTTTAACCGGCTGCATTAAAGGAGTAGGTTCTTCTCATTTGATGTGTTAATTTGCGCCAATTAATGAATGGACTTTTCTAATTCTGTGGTAATTTTGTTGGAAAGGGGATACTTCTAGGGTGGTCGCATGTCCAGAGAGTCAGGATCTGTTCATTATTGATCAGTTGCGCAGGATGCCCAGGCTGCACCTCGTGGAGATTCCGGATCCCACATTCTAAAGTTACCCTTTGCGAGAATTTCTAGTACAAAATTACGACGCGTCGACGCGACCCCCTGGCTCGGCTTTTCACTCGCAATTTCATTCCTAAAATGATTACCCTTTTTTACTCTGCCCTTTCGACATACTCCCAATTATTTCGTCCTCTAAACTAAACTCTGTCTGCTGGCAATAAACATCCAAATTAAATCCATTTCATCTCGCATCTTTTGATAACATTCCACTTTGTCGTAATGTTCCCAATGTTCTTTCAATAGCATTAAAGTGCACATTACGATAGAAAGATGGAATATTTTCACTGGAATTGCTAGACCAATATTCATTACTTCACATTGCGCTAGGTGAAATAGGGTTGCTTGGGCTTTCAAATCCATATTTCAATGTGGGTTTCATTTAATTCTGCATCACTCATTAGAAATACTTTGTTAGAAATGACTGCCTTGAGAGTCTGTCTCATCTTCTCACTTTAGTCACATATTTTTTATTTGTAATGATTATAATGCCACAAATTTTTGATGACCACTGAGCTGAGCACTGAGATGAGAAAGCTGAGAGCCACCATTGTGACACTATCGGTGTTTGCAGTGGTGACACCTATTTGATACAGAGACTTTGCCTTCAGCTTACCATCAGGCGAGGTGAAGTCATGTTGACGTGTCTGACATAAAAAAAAATGACCAATGGATGACGATACAATGAACACTAGTAGGATTTTCCGACGAATTCCGACCATTGGATGAACACTAGCATCTACCTTCAAAAGTTCATAATAGCCGATATTTTTAACAGTTTTATTGCACTGTTTACTAATGCATGCCTGGAGTTCCCTCTTCCGCACATTTTGATATGAATATGCAAATACTTGTAAACAAGCTTCACTCATTCTACTGTAGGTAAACGTGTAATGGAAGCGAGAGCATAATCAATAACTGGCTTTTTTAATCGCGAGCTTCGAGTTATTGGATATTTGTTCCAGTATGTAATTAATATGAAATTGTATGCAAACTTACTAGCTCGCTAATTGTAAGTGTTTATTCGTAGTACCTACCCACTTTTTCAGTTCAGTTCATGTATGATCAACTCTCTCATTATTTGTACCTATTTATTGTTAGTTGAGTTACGTATGAAAAAGATTAACAATATATTTCCTAGCTTCATAAAATGTGGCGAGTTCCAATCAGGATTTTTAAATAATCAGGTAGGTTCCTATTGCGACTACTGTGCATGTAGTCGTGGAGTCCATTCACTGGTTAAGCAAACAATACAATTACCTATTGAGTTCGATGCTTGCAGCTTAGGTGTTATAATAAGTACTAAAAGTATTAAAAGAAAGTTATCGTAAAAGTGACTGGAGGAACCTAATCTGTTCAAACATGAAATACTTAATTAAGCCGACTTATATTCCCAATCAAATTTTTTCAATCATCATTAATTTATTTTTACCTACTACTGACCTACTCTGACCAATGTTATGATCTGATACAAGTACAGCAGGTAGGTACAACAGATTTCAAAAAGTGATATAACTTCCTAAGCACAATGTTATAGAATTAGATAGGTACCTACATAAAACTTATATTATTCGCAGACAAAGAATAAAGCAGTAAACGGATACTCGGCGATCCTATAATCGGACGTTGCTATCCCTCACCTCTTCACGCTTGCGAAGCACGTTCCACCATAAATAAAGATTTTGTGGAAGAGATAACGAAAAATATATAAAAAATGAATCAGCAAAAACATTTTTACATTATTCAGTTATACCAAATTTTTTTCGAATTAACCTCACCCGCTTGGATTTAAATTTTGACGGTTATAATTTTTTTAACATGATACCCTAATTATTTTTCCAAAATTGCATTAGCTAATGTTACGCCTCATACAATTACTTATCTGCCAACGAAAGTTCCGTCCAAATCAGCCCAGACATTCCAGAGATTACCTCTTTCAAACAAACAGACAGTCAATTTTTTAAAATCCTAAACTCTGTTTTGTCTCTTTGTTTCATACATACGAGTACATACCTAAATGCATTGAGGGGGAATACTCTGGCCTATAAGCTACCTGACCAGTCCCAGATATTCGAAGGTAGCTCAGTTGGTCAAAGTACCTATTCACCCTGTAAGGAACTAGTCGCGGGTTCAAGTCCCGTCGTGGATTTTCACTTTTTCCGATCTTAATTATTAGGAACCGTATTGATGTCACAAATTTATCTATTATTAAAATTAAAAAGAGACGCTTCTATTAATGTTATTGATATCTGTGGCAATACTTCCGTTGCACCAGTGTGGCTTCTACTAATTCGATTTGCGAGCGTATCCTGCGAACACAAATTATTATGGTTTCAGGTTTAGTTGGCCCGTGTTAATATACCCTTATGTAATAAATAGGTTACGTGGTGACATAGAATGCCAGTGATTATAACTTAATTATGATGCTGTTCGGCAGATGGCGTTGTACCGATAGACGAATCACGCTGATGTTTGAAAACATGTTCGGCAAAATATACATTACTCTTTGTCGATGACAAAAGTACCTACTTGTATTCTTGTAAGAAACTGAATCGTTGTTGAAACTTGAATTTTTTTTCTGCTAGACTTAGAGTTTGCCATGACAGGTATCTACCTATTCGTATTATCTTACCTCTTTCGGCATGCGTAGACTTTGAAGTAAGATTGAGATGAGATCGGAACTGAATTTTTAACGTGTTTTATACGAAAATTGACAGGATCGGCAGCACGAGGGTGACGTCCATAGGTGGGCCGTGTGCTTGTCTGCCACCTAAGTGGTATAAAAAGAAGTCACGGGCCTACATCATTCACTATTGACCGATTCAGTACAATGTGATACTGACCACGGCACCACATGACCTAATAAATGCACGAGCGATTGTCCAAACATTCCGTAAATAGCCTCACAATATAATTGAGTAATCAGAACATAATTGTTACACGTGGCCTCTGGTGTAAACATTATAGTAGGGGTGTAAACATATGCCTCAGAAAGTACAGTTCACTGCAGATATATTGTATTCTTAATTCAGTCAGCTGAAGATGTAGGTACTTACGTTTATTATATAAAAAATGGTGTTATCAGAAGCGAGATCAGAAAATATTAATCGGGCATTATTACAGACATAGGTACTATAAAAATGTAATATAAAACGTTTATTCAACTACCCACATGTCCTACATAAATAAAAAATGTAACAGAAGTTTTTTACAGTAAGTAGGTACGTCTTATAAAAAATCAGTAGGTAGCTACTTATTGTAATTTTTTTTTATATTTAGTACTCATTTACTCAAAATACCTACTAATACCTACGAGGTAGGTATACTATAACTGTGTTAAACAAGTAACAAAGCTATTTTATGATGGTGTAGTGAGAGCATCTATTGAAAACGAGAGACGATATGCGCGCGCAAGCGTCTCAATCTATTGATACGGAAAAGTTAGTGGGGAATTTAGGGAAAATTACATTCTAATTAAATGAACAGAGTAGATTAAAATTATCTATTGAAATTGAATTTAATTAAGTACAAGCCGACAACGAATGTGAGCGACATTTTTAATTAATTCTTTATAATAGCATTTTCCATAACATACCTACATTAAAGTTATCTGAGGATCAATTTTTGAAGATACGCAAGTACCTACCTATACCAAATTTGAACCCATTCTGAAGTCAGAAAGTTGTTCTATTTAGGCTGCCAAGATTTGTCCCATACCTACCTACTAAATAACAAGAACAACATAGCAGGTTAAAATAAATCTTGTAATAAATACACGTTATTGATAGATATTTAATGCCTTTTATGCAAAATCATTTCTTTATTTCGTACAGTTAGTAGGTATAGTACCTACCTATACTTACATAGGTAGGTAGGTACCTAGCTGTTATTAGCCTACTATCTCCTATCTTTTCTTGTCCGAACACCAGAGTTTCACATCTTTAACATCTGACTGTACTTACAGTAAATACATCGTCAAGTTAATGATCCATCATAACCGAAGCGGTCGGAATAAAGAGGGCAGAGGAAATACCAGAAATTTATGTGTAATTTTTATATGATTTAACACCACGCCTGGTTAGTGGCGTGCTACGTAATACATGAAAATACTACGAAATTTGCATTATTTAGGACTACGGGCGTTTTATATTTTAGGAATATAGCGCGTACCAAATAGGTATGGAGCTCAAGGCTATTTTCTCAATCGTTCGACTCCTTCGATGTAGGTATAAGTGTAGGGTTTAAAAGAATTGGCTCAAAGTTAGATAACAGTTCCCAAGAGGGTTTTATTGCATGTCCTTTAGAGATCAGTAACATTGGTATGCACGACATTGTTGAACTAACCCTTTCTTGTACTTATGTGAAATCTCTTATAAGTACAACTAAGGTAGCAAACAAGCAGGAGGCAGGTAGGTATAACCATGGGTAGGTTACCTAATACCTAATTATAACTGTGCTAAAAACAATCAGTTAAGTAGTCACTGTACCTATCCATAATCTATTCCATGACATTTTTTTAACAATAAAAAAGTTTAGAACTAGGAAATTGCAAGAGCAGAACCACATTCCTGTTCGATGCCGCGCACTATACCTACCTACCTATAGATTTTTCATTATTTTGCCTTAAGTAGAAATTGAATATAAATGTATAACATTTGAAACGGAGACAAAGAAGTCTAGAATATTGTGGCGTATTGTCCCTTTTTTTATCGATACGCTTTATAGGTCGGGAGGTCAGACAGCAGTCTGAAACAGACGTGTCATATTGGAATAGAACTCGCAAATATTTTGGCTACTGCCATGAATAATAAAGTGCATGCATACATACCTACACAAAGACTTAACCATGTGCTAGGCTTGTTAGCATTTAAATAGGTATGCTTTTTTCATTTTGTACAAGATGTAGGTACACAAATAGACTTTATGAAGGGGGGGGGGGGGAGGGAGGGGTGTCTGTAGGCAAGCTTAGACATCGGAAACTTTAAGCGAGATAGGTAATGGCCAGCCCTATGGCTACGGGAACTGTCGATCCCTTTGGACGCCACGGGCCTAGCCAGGAACGCCACACTCGCGTTGCTAAGAACTCCATATTATAGTCGTTTGGGAAAATCATATCTGGTTTTATAATTATCTAACTTCACGAAACAGACCATCACGGCATTATCAAATTATTCTCACGCTTTTCTTTCTATACAAATTGAAAGCACGCGGTTTGAAATAAGTACGTAGGTCTGTACCTACTGTGATTAGTACAGTTAATGATGACCAAGAGCTATCTACTAACGACTGACGGTTAATAGCTCTGATAATGAAGATAGGTACCTACCTACTTACTGTGGTGAAAAACTAGAATATTTTCATCAACTACCTTACTTATCGATAAAAAAAATACTCACACGTTATCACAACTTTTTACAAACTTTCATAACGCTAGTCACAATTCCAACCGACCCTTCACAACAATGGCACACGGAAATAACAGAAAAACTCATTAGTGCGAGTTGTGGAGTATCGTCTGTGTCACAAACTTGAGGGATGAATGATGGACGACAAAGCGATGATACTGTATCACCATTAGTTATATGACTATTGAAAAAAATACTCTCATTTTACGTTGGTAGTTATAGTAGGTAGGTAAGTATATATAAGTAGGTACTCTCTACCGTATCTAGGTAACTTAGGTAATTTGGTATGCGCTAATACGACATGTGCGAGACCCTCAAGCGGTGTAAATATGTCAATTTAATCAGCTAGGTACTTATACTCTGCACCATCGCTGTGAGCAACACCGGCAGTGTGAAGACTCTCATCCCGAGGGCTGCCAGGAGGGCCTGTCACGGCACCGTGTGCCAGCGTGTGCAGCCCTGAGTCCTCCATCCCATGGCCCCCTAGCTCGGTAGGTATCTACCTTTCTACCTAGTAGGTACGAGTAGTAAGTAAGCAGGGTATATCACAGAAGTACCTACCTACCCAATGTAATTAGGAACCTAGCTCTTATTAGATGAGTAGTTATGTGGAGAAGATATTTATAGCAATAATAAAACGCTACAATTAAATCTATACTAATATTATAAAGAAGTAAAGTTTGTATGTTAGTATATTTGTTAAATTGTAAGGGGTAATCTTGAAATCTATTGAACCGATTTTAAAAATTCTTTCACCAATAGAAAGCCACATTATTGCTGAGTGTCATAGGCTATTTATTTTATTGGAAAACTGGAATTTGCAACCGGGCGAAGCCAGGTCCCGGGTCGCTAGTTATAAGTAAAACCGAAACTATCACAATCAACTGTACAGTTAAATAAACCATCGAAACAAGTCAGGCTGGTTTTATCGTTTCGCGTTTCGGCAGCGCCGTTGGAGCGCGCGCGTTCAGAGATATATGGGAGTAGATGTTGCGTTTTTGTGTCGCGCGCTTGGGCAGCGCCGTTTAATAAACGCGCGATGTTCGACAGCGCTGTCCAAACGCGCGCTGCTCATTCGCTTCTACGGCCAGTGTGCGTTTTAGTGTGACGCTGTTGAGACGCGCCGTAGGTACAGTTGAGAAATTAATAACATCGATACGGGACGGGTAATCGAGGAAGTTCGAACCAGAAGGTGTTTATGGGACCCGGCCGATGAATTATACAAAAATAAGGATGCAAACTGCTTGTTGATAGGCGAAAAAAAATATAAAATTTATTACTATTTTCTCGTAAATCGGAGAAAGACGTTATGTGTTCGCCTTTCAGTAACCTTATAGCGTTTCGTTATAAGGATCAACTACTCTTTTTCGCCGTTGCCTTCTTTTCCATAATAAGTAAATAGCCAGTACTTGACTCGCATAAACCTTCATAATATTGTACACGACTGTCCCACAGCAGCGGAACGCGTGCTACTAATCTCGTTTTATAGTGCACCGCTGTTCAAAAGCGCGCTGTTAACAGCGCGCTGCTCAACAGCGCGTCTAGCGGCGTGACGATAAAACCACCCTCACCGTATTAACGAGATACTAAATGATTATAACGCTATAGGTAACATTTCAATCAAGAACAAAGATTCCCAGAAAACATTTACAGATACATAAAACTCGTTGGAAATATAAACGGGCTTTACTAAATCATTTGGAAATCATGTGAACGAATACGCATCTTTTATTAACTCGACATCAAAGCTCCCGATCCGGGATATTTATTTATTTAAATACTCTCGTTACCCTGTGTACTTTTTATCTTTCTGATCTTTGATTTATATGAAACGCATCGAGGAATGATGTGTGCCCGATTGAATGTTACTGAAATGCATACTGCATGCTTATTGATTATGGAATGTGTAAGTGTATTTGACATGAAAATCAATAAATCAATAATAAAAATATTGTTACTCAAACTTATCGAGTAGGGTATCAAAACTAAGGGAATTAGAAAGATTGACTAAAAATAATAAATCATGGCTTAGGTGGTTAGGTACTCACTCTCTGAAAATCTCACCAATGGGTGAGTTTCCCGTTTTTTAGACAGACTGAGTAGATATATAGTCTGAGTATAAATTATTAAAAACCCGACTGCTGTATAAAAGACCGAAATAAGTTTGATAGCACGCGATACCCATTTAGAAATCATAAATCGAAAGAAAAATTATCAGGTAGGTACCTCCTACCGCCTGCTATCAAACTTGTTTCGGTTTTTTCAACAGCATTGGGTTTTAATAATCGGGGTAATCGACTGCTGAGACGAGGTCTCGGGTTCGATCCCAGGTTCACCATGGCACACACCAATGACTTTTCGATGCTTTTCGAAGTTATGTTTGTATTAATCGCAGGTTTATAAGAGGCTCACCACCTATTAAATTGGGATCTAAAAAAACATAAACTGGCGAAATGTGGGTGCTAGCACCTCTGCCTACCCCTTCGGGGATATAGGTGTGAATTTATGTCATGTTATGTTATGATTGTACAGATTTAAAACTTAAATTGAAAATTGTTCATTTTGTTATTATTAAAAATATTGCAATAGAGCAAACTAACTAGTTGAAGAGCATTTTCATTGCGAAATGTAAATTAATTGCAGTTGAGTAGAACCGGAGGTATAGTAAAAAAAAAACGCGAAAACCGACATCCACGCTGGCGGAGCCGCGGGCATGAGCTAGTTTCAAAATAAAACACAAATTATACCATATTTAATAACGTTCATATATTTGTAGTTTTTTCTGTACAACGTTTAATATGACACTGTTATATGCAATGGCATACATTGCATACACGGCCAAGGAAATAAGTATAGGTCGCGCCAATCTTTTTGGCCGCTCTGAGCTTCATGCGAAACGATGCGCAGTAAAGAAAAAAAAATAGGTGCTGATACAGATACCGGCACATAAATTGGCCAGACGCGTCATATGCGCAAAGGTCGTTTTTAGGCCCCCTTTGAGGTATGAGCGGGTCGCGGGAGACGCGGTTGCGCCGTCGCGGACGTATGATTGGTCCGTCGCTTGACGGACCAATCAGATGTCTCCGAGAGACGTCTTGTAGCGAATCAACGTTCCGTTCGTTCATACTTTGAATCATTTGATTGGCTCAAAGTGCACGATGCGCGAACTTACCCCAAACCTGGCCAAGTTACGTGCCTGTATCTGTACCCATTTTTCTTTAGTGCCCATCGTTTCGCACGATGTTCAGAGCGGCCAAAGACTTTGGTGAGACCTTTACATGTGAAGTTGTAAAGTAACTACTCTGTTCATTAGAACGGCAGTTTGTTGACTAACTTATTGCTAACGAATATATACTTAGTGACGTGGTACTTCAATTCTTCGCCAATAGTTGTTACTTCTGCAATTTCGCCAACATCGTCTGTCTGGGGTTCTAGAAGAGATGTCATAATTAGTAATAGTTAAAATGTACAACTAATATCGTATTCAGATGAATTTAAACGTGTTTGCTGATGCTTCATTTTTTACAAGACACGCCAAAATGACTTCACCTCGCCTGATGGTAAGCTATCATATATAATTTCACCAAGAACCAAGCGGTTCGGTGCCTCTTTTATTTGCCGCACCATAAAGACTTGGGATTCTTTACCAGCGCATGTGTTTTCTTCCTCCTAGGGCAGGAACCTAGTTCTGGGGCCGTCAAGCTGAGGGCCGCCACTGTAGCACTATCGGTGTATGTAGTGGTGACCCCGGTACTGAGACTCTACCTTTAGCTTACCATCAAGCGAGCTGAAGTCATTTTGACGTGTGCTATATAAAAAAAATATGTTTTCATGTATTATAAAATTGGTTATTTAAAGAAAAATGGTAAGTACATACCCAAATTTGACCACACAGAGGGTGGGAAAACTGGTTGTTGTGAGAAAACGTAGACCATTTTAGAGTCTCTCTGGATACCTTTGCCAGCTGCTTTTTCGTTTCTTGTCATCTCCACTCGATACCAAAAGGCTGGTTTCCTGGTAGATTTTTTTTTATTAGACTCATGACTCTTACAAGACAAAAATTGTATGTCAAAATGGTGACTGTAATTTTCATTTAAATTCAAATAAAAGAAATCATTCAACGGTAGTCACATAAGGCATTTGAAAGGGCGCTAACTTATTAATTGAGGACTTTTTTATACTACGGAGGTGGCAGACAGGCACACGGCCCACCAGATGGGAAGCATACACCGTGGCCTTTGGACGTGTGTAACACCAAGGGTGTCATACACGCGCTCCCTACCATGAAGGGAAGGGGTGGGGGAGGAAGTGTGAAGTGAGCTCTGGCTATCCTACTTACCGGCGGGAACATAACACGATGGTTATAACTTCAGGGTCGGCAGTGCGTAGGTGATGCTTTCAGTGTTGCACACGTCCATAGGCCACGGTGACCGCTTCCCATCAGGTGGGCCGTGTGCTTGTCTGCCACCTACGTGGCATAAAAAAAAGTGTCTCGGTCTTATTACAAAACACGGACTAAAGTCAGGTTTAAACCCAGACTATGAAGTCCAGGCTTAATTTTAAGACCAAGGTTTAAACTTCTTCTTATTACAAAAACAGAATAATCCGTGGACTACTTAGGCCATGGTTTAAATCTTGGCCTAATAACAACCACAGATTACTCTAAACTTTTGTTCGTTCATGGTGATATCATTCGGTCGCAACGTTCCGTTTTCTCAGAAAGCAAAAATTTTCTGAAATCGTTAATAAATATTATTTACTAAAAAATGGTGAAAAAAATATTTACAACATTATAATTATTAAATTTAAAGTCATGAACGATAGTTGGACTTTATTTTATAGTAAAATATCATTATCATGCTTTTATTTAGCAATCATTGTTATAATATTGGAAGATCTATGATGAACGTTAAATGAAGCGTAGTTTTTCGGAGCCCGCGCGTTGTTCAATTTTTTTTTAAATTTTTATACCCACTTTTGAATCATTTCAATACCCGTACTAACTTTTACGTTTCCAGTGGTTTAAACTTTTAAATTTGAATTAAATAATGGAAGGAGAAAAGAAAAAGAGGGGCGAAAATTGGACTGCCGAGGAAAAAGTAAGCCAAAATATGATGTATTTTGGTATTTTCCACAAATCAAATCAAAATGACAAGTTTGACGTTTTATTTTCGAGGTTTAGACACTTAGACCAACGTTAAACTAGGTGTCACACAGGTTTATCTTTAGACCAGAGATAGTCCCAGGTTTAGTACTAAAACGCGTTTTGTAATAACATTTTCGTTAAACCATGGTCTAAAGACGTTTTAAACCTGGGTTTAAAGTTAGTCCGTGTTTTGTAATAAGACCGTCTGAGTTTAACCGATGTGTAAAAATTCGTAAAGATATGCCTTGTAACATAGACTTAGGAAAAGTATGGACGGAGTGCCTAGAGTAACTAGTCTGTGTCAAAAAATGGCAGGCATCAGTCATTGTGTGAGTAAATTGTAGGGATGCGAGGTTTTACCTAAATTTCCCCATTTTTTATTATTTTAGTCGAGGAATAGGGAGAATCATTTGGTAAATTTTAAAATATATAAATGAACAATCTTTAAAGGTGATTCGTGCATTATTATTAAAAATATTATTTTATCATAAATTAATGAAAATAATATTTTAGTTATTTTATACATTATTTTTTTCATTATACCTATATAAAAAAAAAACTTACATGGATGGTAACCGTGGGGAATATTCACACGATTAAACTAGGTACCTAATTAACAAAAAAAGTTAAAAAATTCATATTAGTTACAATTTGTATTTTTGCGATTCCTAATCCCATGTATTTATAAAAAAGAAGTTAAATCACTACGGTTATCACTACTAATAAATAGTTTATGCTATTTCATCATAAAGTCACACAATTTACAGATTTCCCCAAAATATGGGGAAATTTGCACACTTTTATGTTGGGATCACTGGTTTTGTACCGAACAATTGAATTTTGTTTTGAAATATTGAATGAACATTTATGTATAATTATTAGATAAACATTAAGTGATTGAAATATTGATTAACCTGTGAAATGTGATCCCTGGATTTATTTTCTTCCTGTCACTACGGTTTTTACACCATTTCACTGCACAAGACATGTTGTATTTGATTTTTTTTTCTTCCCGCTTAAACTGACAGATCGACCGATTCGGCCGACGTTTGCCGCGAAGTGGCTGACTATGATGTGAGAGTGTGCGTGGCGACTGTATACGTATACGAAAGTTGGCTGACTATGCAGCGTCACTTTTTTGTTCCCATGGCTCCGTCCATAGTTATTCCTAGGTCCATGCCTTGTAATAACAAGGTTTTGATCAATAAAATCTTTTCGATCGATTCTGCTGAAAATTAAGTTTTTTTAAAGAACACTCACTTTAAATGGTCCTGTACTATATTATTGGCGATGGGCATGCTGATCCTTTGCAGCGGGTCGCTCATCAGCTGGCCCACAGTCCGTATCGGCGATCTCTCTGACACGTAATGTTCTAACAACCGCGATGCTATCGGCTTGAGACTGGCTGAAAGATACAATTTAATTATAATCACTTTTTTTTTATAAACCTACACCAGTCTCAATTACATCCATAATTGGTACTTTCGTCCGTCCGCTGTTCTACTCTCTCTAGATTTGGTTTATCTTGGCTTTTGCGGGAGCGACTGATATTTCACCGCCCCATCTGTAGAGAAAAATCTAAGTATACCTGTGCCTAGGTGGTCGGTGGATCCACCACTGATTAACGGAAGAGGCTTTGGGTCAGACGGCAGTCACTCCCGTAAAGGTTAAGGTAACACAAACGACTGTGACGCCCCTTTTTTCTGTGCGGAAATCCCCATGGATATCCCCCACGCGTCCAGCAGTGTAGGTTATGTGGGACTCTTACTGACTAAAACCGCACGCCGTCTAAGGTCTTCTGACACCAGGATGAAGGGTGGCCATAGAGCATTTCCCTCGCACCTCGGCTTAATTCGGGCCATCTTCGGGTTTGGCGACCACGGTGTCTCTGACGAGGGGGTGTGACGACCCTGGTGTTACACTCGTCCATAGGCCACGGTGACCGCTTCCCATCAGGTGGGCCGTGTGCTTGTTTGCTGTCAAAGTGGCTTTGGATGCAATTCGAACTAACGCTGTGGTGATGACGATGGCTACTTACCAAAATCGATTCTCAAACAATTTTCAGCGCGATACAAATGCTCCAGACATACGTGAACTTGTGCGAATTTCGTTAACAGGTTCTTCCAAGGGCTTATGTCGATCTCATCGGTTATTAATGGTACCTGTAAAAAAAACTTGGTTCAACGACCGAATCGGAATATACCTATTATGCAACATACCTACACCCTAACTCTAGGCGCAAACTTGGCGCCAAGTGTGCGGAGGTTAGAACAAAATATATGAAACTAGCTGTTGCCCGCGGCTCCGCCCGCGTGGATGTCGAAATCCGTTTCAAAAACTATCCTATCTCTCAAGTTGGATCGAACTGCACATGGTGTGCGAATTTTATTATAATCGGTTAAGTGGTTTAGGAGTCCATTGAGGACAAACATTGTGACACGAGATTTATATATATTAAGATAGACAATTAAGATTGTCGGCCGCAGCCTGTCGTCGTGTCTAGTCGCTGAGTTTTCGCTGTCGCCTGTTGCCCAGTGTGCGCCTAGTGTTAGTGGTACAGATTACGAATAAACAAAGGTAATATATGTGAAGTGGTGGCAATCTAAACCTAACTTCAATAGGTTAACATAGACGTAAGAACCGGTGTACTGGTATAACCAACTTGAATGTGTCTACCTAACTGTACTACCCCTTAGTCGGATAGCTCATTTCGGACGGGAGATATAGTGCACGGCATCTAACTTGGTAAGATTTTGGAGTAGTATGGGCCCGCTACTCCAAAACCTTGCCAAGTTAAATGCCGTACACTATACTAGTTTATATGCGACGCATTTTGCCACAAACAAGTATAGTGTACGGCATCTAACTCGGCAAGGTTTTGGAGTAGTGGGGCCCACACTACTCCAAAATTTTGCCAAGTTAGATGCTGTGCACTATACCGTCGTGTCCTACCTCCTTTCAACCGTCGATATAAACTACTACGAACCTCATTGACATCTCTCCTCTCGCTCACAAGCCCATGTTTCTTCAGAGACGCGAAGTCGTCCACAGTGAGTTCGTTGGCGTCCTCCTCGTAGAACGATTCGCAGTCCAGTCGTATGGAGTGCTCCGCGCCTGAGAGGGACTCAAACGGGTTGAGCGTGAAATCCCCGCCGCTCATAGTCATGTCTTGTATGGTCTGGTTTATTTGTTCGATTGACTCGTGCGTTCTGAGAAACAAAAGGAGTAGTAAGTATTTTTTTTATTCTACTTAGGTGGCAAACAAGCACACGGCCCACCTGATGGGAAGCGGTCACCGTGGCCTATGGACGTATGCAACACCAAAGGCGTCACACCCGTGCTACTGACCCAAGGAGGGGGGGAAGTTTAGGGGTGTTGGAGGGAGGATTAGGGGATGGGGGAGGGGTAGTTAATGAGCTCAGGCTACCCTACTCACCGCCGGGAACACAACACGATGGTTATTTTTTATATCGGTCACGTCAATATGACTTCACATCGCCTGATGGTAAGCTAAAGGTAAAATATCAGGAATGGGGTCATCATTACATACACCTTTCTACTTTTTTTAACTACCCACCTTTTTTTTATACTACGTAGGTGGCAGACAAGCACACGGCCGACCTGATGGGAAGCGGTCACCGTGGCCTATGGACGTGTGTAACACTAAGGGTGTCACACGCGCTGCCTACCCTGAAGGAAAGGGAGAGGGCTTGGAAGGGGTGGGGGAGGAGGGGTACAGTAAGCTATACCTACAATTTTTTTTCCCTTACCTGGCTTCGTTACTCCAAATCCCAGCTATAAAGAAGGAATGTTCGAGAAGCGACATAATCTTCGTATACTCCCACATGGTCTTCTCAGTACCAACTTGTGCGACCAGGGATAGCGCTTGAGGGGGGCTGGATCGCAAGTTCTTGAGGACCTTCGACGCTTGGGAGTGTCCTCGAGACAGTTTCAAGACTAATTTGGATAGATATGTTTTATTGTTTGCATCTATCTGTGAAGAAGAAGCATATTGTAAAGTTAAGCAGTCCTAGCGAGGCCAGTCTTAGGATGGGTGACTAATTTTAACACATTGAGATCCCTTCATGTCTTGAAGAGCATATAAATAAATATTCTACGGCAATTTACACAGCGCTCTCTAGACCCAAAGTAAGCATAGTCTAACTAGCTTGTATTATGGGTTCTAGAATGCGGACAAACATAATAATATTTTTTTTCGTAAATACATACATTATTATACATAGAAACACCCAGACCAATGCAAAACTCAACAAATGCAAACAAATATTTGCACTGCGCGGAAATCGAACCCGCGCCCCCTGTCGTAGCAGTCGAATGCACTATATAGCGCTACGCCACAGAGATGTCCTAAAAAGTTCGACAAACTTGTGAACCTACTATCGAATAGTAAGCGAATCGAATTCGTAAAGAGAATTGGAAACAGTCAATCAATATCGCGATCCGATCAATAATATTGATGTGTTTCGTAGTTAGATGGAAAGCCGACTACATTTCTGTTAGGAAAGGCTTGAAGGATGATGATAATTTTCTGTTTTATGTATTGTTTTGACAATACTTTGTATGTTTTTGCTACTAAATATTATGATACTTACAAATGGTCGTATTTTGCCGGACGATATAAACTTGAGTGCTTGAAGCAATAACGTTATAAGTTCTTCAGCTGTAGCGCAATCTGAAAAGACAAAATTGTATGAAATATAATTACGTATTTAAAAAAAAGTATGCTTATCCACATTGTAGAATCACTTGATAGCGCTGTATTGAATTTCGTGGAATATTTCATTAAATTATTTTCGCAGTGTTAATCTAATATATAAAACAAAGACGGGTTTGTTACAACATTTTATAACTCAAGAACGGCTGAACCGATTTGGCTGAAAATTGGTGGGGAGGTAGCTTAGAACTAGGAGACGGACATAGGATACTTTTTATCCTGCCACGGGAACGAAGTACGCCACGGGCGAAGCCGCGGGGCACAGCTAGTTTAAATTAAAAATGTATGCGATTTGTTGATACCATCATACAACCATATAGGTTACTGCTCCGCTACCCTGGGTAGTGTCGTGATGATCTACAGCCAAAACCTTCCTAGATAAATGGGCTACCCAACACAAAAAGTTTGTTTTAATTTGGACCAGTAGTTCCTGAGATTACCGCGTTCAACTAAACAAACAAACAAAAAAACTCTTCAGCTTTACAAAATTAGTACCTATATTGGACTTACCTCTCAATATATCCCACAGTTTATACGTAAAATCGTTACTAGACCCGATAGCATTCATATCATTAAGACACTGCCGTACTGTGGTAGTGTCTTCTGTAACGCATATACACCCGCCCGCGGGACACTCCGCGGTATAAGCATATGTTTCTGTCTCGTTCAGGAGGTCGTTGACCCGCTTCTCGTTGTTAGGCTGCCTGGAACCTGTGACGATATGCCTGGATATAAAAAGTTGAATATTAGAATTTATTAGAATATTCGTCAACTCGGCCGCGGAATTCTCGGCCGTAAAAAATAGCTGAGTCTTTACCTTCAGCTTACCATCAGGCGAAGTGAAGTCAAACTGAATTTCTATACTAATATTATAAAGAAGTAAAGTTTGTGTGTTTGTATATTTGTTAAATTGTAAGGGGTAACTCTGGATCTACTGAACCGATTTTAAAAATTCTTTCAACAATAGAAAGCCACATAATTGCTGAGTGTCATAGGCTATATATTTTATTGGGAAACTGGAATTTACACCCGGGCGAAGCCGGCCCCGGGCCGCTAGTCTATTTATATAAAAGAAAGTCGAAAGTTACACAATTTATAACTCAAGAACGGCTGAACCGATTTAGCTGAAAATTGGTAGTGAGGTAGCTAAGAAACAGGAGACGGACACAGGATACTTTTATCCTTTTTTATACTACTTAGGTGGCCGACAAGCACACGGCCCAACTGTTAGTGGAGAGTTGAGTGGAGATTGGAGTGGAGAGGAGTAGAGAGTGAAGTGGAGTGGAGAGGGAAGTGGAGAGTGGAGAGTCGAGTAGAGTCGTTTTATTGGTGACAATACCGAATTCCACGCGGGTGAAGCCGCGGGTTAAAGCTAGTATTTATATATAAAAACGCTGAACAACGTTTACCTGACAGCGGCTGTTTCTAAATTGACAGATGAGTAGCCAGCAGCAGTCATATCAACGAGGATTTGGTTCAAATTGTGCAGCGCGCATACTGATTTCCATATAGCATTTGTTGGTGTTGCTAAGTGTCCTACTATCACTTCTTGTTCCTAAAAAAATATTGAATTTGTATTACAGAAAAAGTTATCTATTTTCAACTAAAAAATTGTGTAATCGTAGGACGCAATTATTTAGAAAATAGTGTATTACAAAAAATAACTTTTAAGGGTTCACAGAATATAGTATTTTGTATGGGATGACCCATAGAATAAATTTTATATGGTGCGGCAAGCAGAATACATTGCGTATGGGGCGACAAGCAGAATACATTTTTTATGGGGCGACCTGTACAAGACGTTATGTACGGGGCGACCCGCAGAATATTTTTTTTATGGGGCGACCTGTACAATAAGTTATGTACGGGGCGACCCGCAGAAAATTTTTTGTACGGGGCGACCTGTACAATGCAATATGTACCTACAGGGTGACCATACAGGCAGGCATCATACATTTTGTGTGGGGCTATCTGTAAAATACATTTGGTATGGGACCACCCGCAAAATACACTTTATATGGGACCACCTGCAGAATACATTTTCAGCACCAGCATCACATCTAAAGCAGTGTGATGTTTCTTCGTTCAAAAATTTCTACATTGGTTTCAAACAAAAATCATCACCATCATTCTCTGAACCTTTTTCCCAATTAAGTTGGGATCGGCTTTCCAGTCTAACTGTGATGAACTTCGATATTTTTCGTGGAGCGACTGCCATCTGACCTCCACAACCACTGGTCATCATGACCAATGGCGATGTCGAAGTTCCAAGTTAGACTGGTTGGACTTTTGTGGGCTCCAACTACCCGTAAAGACTGCTATAGATGTTTGTATGGCAACCGGGATCGACGGCTTAACGTGGTCTCCGAGGCACCAATAAAACCTGCGATAAATACACACATAACTTCGAAAAGCATCGAAAAGTCATTGGTGTGTGCCATGGTGAACCTGGGATCGAACCCGAGACCTCGTCTCAGCAGTCCATTACCCAAACCACTAGGCTACCAAAAATCATAACTGTAACAAATTAAAATACTCACAAAATAAACTTTGCAGCTTATAAACGGTGTGTGCAATGTTTTATTTGGCCATTCACATTTCAGCTCTGTGATCCCATTGTGTGGAGCATTCGCCAGCTCATCTGAAGTATGGGAACCATATGATATGCCTGATATTAAGTATTTGCAATCCACTACGCTAGTGACCTGAAATTGTAAATTACATGTTTTAGTTCACTTAAGTTCCTATTGAATTAGAAGATTTTTACAGGTTTGGCAGCGCGAGTGTGACGCCCCTGGTGTTGCACGCGTCCATAGGCCACGGTAACCGCTTTCCATCAGGTGGGCCGTGTGCCTGTCTGCCACCTAAGTGGTATAAAAAAAAAAATTTATAAGTCACAAGGGCAAGGGTTATCCCATGGTTTACATTTGGGGAAACGGATGGAGTGGCCTGCAAATGTACTGGGTGGGTGTCTGTCTGGTTACTGGTGCTTTTGAAATAATAAGTACTAATAATGGTTGTCATGCAGTTAAAGAATAAGGCTGTTTTGCTTTATCTGCTTATAAACAAAACTGCAACAAGCTTGCCTCTCCTTAAGTAAATATAATTCAGTTTATGGCTACATATTATTGTTATTCAGTACTGTAATGGATGTGTGCGAAACCCTGTACCTATTTTATTAGTATTTTTTTGTACAGAATAAAAAAAAATTTTCTTTCTTTCATATCTGTTAACCACATTCAAAATGTTATGATACGACGACTCAGCAGCTAAAGAATCAAAGAATTCATTACATTAAGCAAGGAGTTCACTAGATCACATAGGAAAATAATACATACACACATACATACATACATACATACATACATGTATTCACATAAAATAGACTGTCATATCCACAACACAGCCACCATTATGTACTGTCGGTGTATGTAATAAGGACGCCCTTACATACAAAAAAAACTCAAATGAATTTTTTTACCACATTATCAAAATACTTTACCCAATTTTTTAACACAACATAACTTTTGAACTTGTTGGTTATGTATCATTTTCATATACCTAATTCATCAGAACAGTATATGACTCCCGACAAGTAAATTAACGAAAAATATTACAACTTACAGAATCAACAGTCAGTCCTTCTTGCTTAGCATAATCCTCAAGCAGCTGATCCAAATCCACATCATCCAAACTCATGTTTTCCTGGTAAGTGACTAGACCTCGTGCAAAGTGCTTCTGATCGGACTGCACGGTGAGGAGCAAAGGCTTATTTTCTTCTACGGGATTGGTTAAGATCCACATTGGGACGGCATCCTCTTTTAATACTTGGTCCCGATTCTTGTTGTAAAGGTTTGCTATTTCTCTAGAACAGGAACATGTATTGTGAATTTTTATTTAGTCAAGTGATCATTGGGTAGAAGTTTAAGTCCTGTGATCTAAGAAAACTACTGAAATGATTAATTGTAACATGAAATAATTCAATAAAGAGCTGATTAAAAGTAAATACAAAAGAACTGTGTTCATTATTTTTCATACATTTACCCAATGTTACTCATCCCACCTGTCACAAAGTACTATCCCGCCCGTCACAAGCATTGAGACGAAAAATTATTTGTTTTACGAGTTAATTGCCTAAATTATACTAATATCTAATCTATACAATATCAGGAACCATATAAAAATAGGTTGTTTAACAAAAGTTTCATAGTTTCTTACGAATTGCGAATTGTATAAGTCAACTCAAAGAGGGGAGGCACTTTGAAGTCCCAACCGTCACACTTCTTATACCATCAATTTCGCATAAAAATAAAAATATTTTCATTCTTTTTTTAATGCTACAATGTGCAATGACTATTCAAGTATAATGATAATTTCATATTCAATACACAAATCGTTGCCGTTTGGCAGAAATAAAGCAGAGTGTAGGCAAAAAGGGAGTAAAAATGTCCCACCCGTCACAATGTAATGTCCCTAAAGTAAAACCAATGTATAGACTTGTGTATAAACAAAAGTATTTGCATATTTCCTTTAAATACCTATCTATTCTTTACATGGTATTAGATGAAATAGACACCATACCTTGCTATTTTAATGTTGATTGGTCCATGCATGGCTTCCTCTTTATTATACAGCTGGGGTTCATCTGATATCAACGTATCATCTAATATTGTGTGCAAGCTTAAATCTAGTTTTAACGGAGACCCAGTTAAGTCCAGCTCCTCTGTGAATTTGTGAAATTTTGTTATTAAAATAAGACTACATATCTATTTACAGATGTTAGTTGCCTTTTTGGTTTAAATTTGAACTACAAACACTTGTTTATAGTGTTTACTGAATAAAAAAACATGATCTAAGTATGTTCATAAACCATTTCAAAAGTTATGCTTAGTTTTAGTCTAAATAGCACAATATATTTGTACTCCAGAAAACTGCAGAACACAAAGAGGCATACTTGGCATGTTTTTATATTGTTTAGTAACATTGTCTTTAATACAAAAAAACATGGCCCAAATAGATAGTCTACTAAATTTAGAAGAGAACTCACCAGCCTCATTTTTTATATTTTTTCCATAAGTATCAGTATTATTCCAAGTTTGTTTCACCTGAAAAGCGTTATAGGAATATTAAGACCTGTTTATTATGAAATATTCAACTTTAAAATGTATTTTATTTACCTTATTATTAACTAAAATAACTTCTGAACTATCTTTTGTGTACATTTGAACGTAACTTGGAGCCTTTTGTTTATTTATGTAATACTTAGAATAATTGTCTATCACAGGTTTCAGTAAGGCGTCCATTATATTTAGTAATTAATAAGGAGTAACCCTTCAAAAAGTTAGATTATTCGACGTGAGATTTTAATCCGTTGAATTCGTTTAATTTCTAGAAATTTGAATCGTTCGTATAAACAATGATCTGTCAAACAAAAGTGTCAAATGAGTCCGTAATTTTGACTTCAAAATATTCGTCCAACAATTATTATGGAATAATAAAAATCAAATCCTTTGTCGTATGTATAACAAAATGCGAAATTTAAAATAACCTGAAGTAGTATACGGCACGTCATAATAAACAAGTATTAACTATATAATTTTTGTTAAATTGTTAAAATAAGAGTTTAAATTACAGGCATCTATGTAACAGATTTAAAACTACTTGGAATACTTCTACAACGACAGGTGGATAGATGGCGCTACTAATCACAAGCCGCAGCCGTACCGAATTTTACGGTAACCACTTCCCATCAGGGATGGGACATTTTTTTTATACTACGTAGGTGGCAGACAAGCACACGACCCCCCTGATGGGAAGCGGTCACCATGGCCTATGCGCTGCCTACCCTGAAGGGAAGGGGACAGGGCTAGGAAGGGGTGGGAGGAGGAGGAGAAGGGCTCTGGCTACCGTAAGTACCTACTTACCAGCGGAAACACAACACGATGGTTATTATGGCCGTGGTGTTCTGTAGGGTGGAGGTACTACCCCAGTCGGACAGCTCATTACGGTCGGGAGATGCCGTTGTGTCCTACCTCCTTCAATGCCATGGGATGGGTCGTGCCTCGTGCGCTTGTCTGCTACCTGAGTGATATAAAAAAAAAAATGATTATGAACATTTTGATATACCTAATTTATTGTTCGGGTACTTTACGCTAAATAATATTTTATATTATTTTATGTAAGTATTTAGGTACGTAGGTACCTACTTTATTTTTAATGTTGTTTGATTTTCAGGGCTTTAGTCCAGAGTACCTACTCAATGGGGAAGAGGGGTCTGTAGGTATATTTTGTAGTTTAATGCCTGAATATAAGGCCAAAGTATTCAGTAGGTAGTTAAATTATGTAAGTTGTAATTTGGGTTTTTCACCCAACAGGAAGGTACTACCTACTTTGAAATTGAGTCTCCTGCACCTAACTACGCCTATTTCACACAATACCGACTGAACTTTATTTACTCAACTCAGAAACCGTCCATATGCGTGATTATGATAGGAATTTATCACCTACTTCGCAAAAAGACTAGGGTACAATACCATGCAATCCGGGATGCACTTTATTGCGAAGTAACGAGAGTCACTATTCATTTTTCCTAGAGTTTATTATTCTATAAAATTGTTCTATAAATGGTTCTATAAAAATTTAAGTCTTTCGCACGGCAATACAGTTAAGGGCGGCATTAAAATATATCTTCAGCTTGATAATAACTTCCTAATATTATTTTATTAGAGAGGATATCGTGTACTTAATAACCATAAATAGGGCAGGGCTTGGTGATTGCTGTTTAATACATATTAAGTATCCAAATTTCCCATTTATTTAACGTTTTTATGGGATAGAATAACCATTTATTATAAACAATTGTGACAGGCACTGATTAGAGTACCTACCCGAAATATAGTACCTACCTTAACAATAAGATTCTAATTTAATAAAAAAAAAATTAAATTTATTTAACGTTTGTATGGGACAGAATAACCATTTATTATAAACAATTGTGACAGGCACTGATTAGAGTACCTACCCGAAATATTGTACCTACCTACCTTAACAATAAGATTCTATTTTAGTAAAACAAACATTTATTGGTCGCCTGTGGCATACTTCTAACCTCCTACCTATATGTACCTAATCCATACATAGGTAGGTACTTACCTACCCGTAGGTATTTTAACGTATGGATCTTTGCCTGTTTTGTTGGCTTAGGATATGATTGCTGCTCTGCTCCTTTGAGTAGCGTGATGATAATACGTATAGTGTGTAATATCAAAACATTCATAACCCATCTGCATAAAACTAAATTTTACAAGATAGCCGAAATATGTTTTCGTACCTATATTTGACAGCGTGCCTTTTTAAAAATAGGTACTAATCGTAGATAAAAATTCTTGGGAGTGATGGTTAGTGAAATTTTTTAATAATAGTTTTGCGTAGAGGGTCTGGTAAAGGAGGAGGTGGAGTATTATGTGCGAAGAGTAAACCCCGTTCATAGTACCTACCTAGTATCTACGTAATTACATTTTTGTTTAAGAGCTAGTTAGAATCCTGAATCAAATTACTATTGTTGCTAGGTATTTTGTAACAAAAAAATATCAAGTATCGTAAGTTTATCAAGTACGTTAAATACCTAATGAAGTGGACTGGGGGTACAAAAGTCTCTATGTATCGTTTACATAGTAAACCCTTTTTGTATAATTAGATCCTGATCATGTCTGAATAAGTTAAAAGTACCACTTCAATAGGTTCTACACTAGTAAAACCTATTGGAGTGGTACTTTTAAGTACCAGTTAAAACGAAACCACTCGAGCGTAAACGAGTATCTACTTGCGTGGGGCTAGTGCTGATAACAATAGATTTAAAATCGCTTATCAAATGTTAAGTGCTGACCTATTAGTCATAGTGGAACGGTAATTAGCAACAGCTCAATTTGACGCAAGTCTGAGTGGCTGGCTTTGAGTGAGTATCTATGCGTGACATTAGAAGGTAGCACTTTAGGGTTCCGTATATGAACAAAATGAGCGTAATATGAAAACGTTTTCCAAATAAATTATTTTTGTTATACCACTTAGGTGGCGGACAAGTATACGCACCTGATAGGAAGTTGTCACCGTGGCATTTTTAGTTTCTATGTATCAAGCATTCTTTCAAAGTATCAGATTGAAACATGGAAAATAAATTAACAATTAGCAACGCACTGATAATATTAAGAGTATTTGGTTGGAAGAGGATGTAGTGACAGTGACTATGAGTTAGAAAATGTATTCTGAGGTCTGAGGAATTTATTAGATGTATAACTAACGATTGGTACCTAAGTCAGAAGTCCCCAAAATCAGAGACTTTAAGTCTGAAAAGGTTAACAGCAGGTGAATAGAGGCTACACGACGAGGATAGGCAATGAGGCTGTCAGTTGAATATACAACAACTAGGTAGATAGGTATCTACTTATTTCAGTTTTTAATTTGATCTTATTAACACGTATTAAAACAATGATTTTCTGATCGGAAAACGTGATCATCCAGGACAGGACTTGAACCCGTGATCAGTCCCTTACAGGGGGAATGCTCTGACCAACTGAGCTACTTGGACCCATTCTAGATGCTCGAAATTTTCCGATACATTCTACGGATTAGGTACGGCTTAGCATACAATTGCTTTAAAATTTCATTCAACGTATTAAAACACTTCCAAAACAACAAAACTTTAATATGAATTTGTTTCCTTCCTTCGCAATGCACGTAGTTATCTATAAACATAGTTTACCTATTAGACAATTTTCCGACCGCAAAATTTTTATTTTTTCCTTTTATCCATTTTTATGTAAATCTTGTGCAAATCCTACGGATTTCGATGGATACACATTGAATATATTAACACAATATGCGAAATAAGAAGCACCTTAGATTAGCCGAATCCTTTTAGCTTGATGAGAAAGAAACCCGTCAGTTGTTATTGGTACAGGTAAGGGAAAGAGCTTTAGTGGTTTTGTTAATTTAATAGAAAAAAGAGATCAAAGCATTCATAAATAGCACCTTCTACCTACCTTCCTTACCTATTTAGATGTTTTTTTTCTAAGGAATTACGTCCAACTGTGCTAGAATTAACTACACTTTCGTGGCCCTTTATTCGGATTGTCCAATCATATCGTAACGTTGGTTTATTTTTACGTCAGGTCTTTCTTTTAGGTAAGTATATTAAATACCTAATTGAAATTAACTGACATTTAACGTTACACTTGTGTCACACAAACCATTACAAACCTTATGTCAAGCAGAATAATGCCCCCTTTTTTCGTGGGTAAATCTCCACCAATACCGCCTCTGCCCCTGGGCGGTTATGTCGGAGTTGAACCAACAGAAACCACCGTTTCGGGTCTTGAAACGCCAAGGTGTAATGTAGCTCAAAAGGCATTTCCCTCGCACCCCAGTTGACCCAGGCCATCTCCAGATTCAAGATGGCCCCCTGTGTCTGGGGAATCACGTTATCCCCGTCTTGCCCCCGGAAAGGGGAGGCGGGCGCTCGGTTTGTCTTTGCTAGATGGTGCTGAATGACTACTATTGCTGGCAACTCCATCCTTTTGGAGAATAGCAAAGCCCCCTATTGCCACGAAGAGCGTGAATACGCGAAATCCTCTGAACCTTTAACATACCCTTTTTTTATCACTTCGCCGACGATGGGGTGTAGGGTGACAGGCGGCCGCCCTGTCCCCTCCCTACTGTGCCCTCTGCTAGTCAGAGGGACACGTGGAGAGCCTCGGAGTAACCCTCTAGAGAGCCACTCTCACCCCAGCCGGATTGGCCGCAGGCAGCAACGTCCCCCGTGGCGAGTGGGAGACGCTGCTCGGCTAAGTTGCCTGGATGAAGCTAACCAGAGGGGCGTGATTAACAGAAGCTATGTGTCATCTACAGTATGCAGCATTTATTTTGCAATGTAATTAGTCTTGTTTTATATTAAGAACACATAAAATGTCCATTGTGTAAAGATGTAAAGTTTGTCTTTGTCCCTTTTACTTAAATACGAGTATAATTATGTAAATATGATACGTGACTGGTCTTCGGCACACAGTCTCAAGTGTGCATTGATGTAAGGGCTCTTTTCGACGTTATTTAATTTGAACGTGTTACACAACGGTGTTTTGTTTGAGATTCTAAATGAGGGACGGCCGCAGGGTAAGAATGAAATATTTTAAGAGTGGTACTACTGTAGAAGAAGGTACAGTCAAGCATTTCCCAACAGGCAAAGCTAACCTAGCTCTAGCAATGCCTGCAGCTGGCAAATGCAGTATAGTTCTGATGTCATGGAGACCGTATGCCATAAGAAATATCTCGATGCTGTGGGTATAAAATTAGTTACAGCAAAATCGAAATCAGTTCATCCATACAGTGCCTATACTGAGTTGCACAAAAAATTATGACAGAAGTTGTCACTGAGTTAAGTGAATTGGAGTGTCACGAGAGTTAACTTACTCATCGAAAAATGATTCCCACGTTTGCCACCAGGCGGCGCTAATTCAATTCCATACAAAGCGTTTACGCGCTTTATAGACTAGCGAGTGTGAAATCGCAAACGCCAAATCTCAGTATAGGCATTCAGGAGCTACAATTTTACAGGCACACAAATACGTTAAACTTGTAACACCCTGTTGTTTTTGCGTCGGCAGTTAAAAATAGAAACATACAGAACCCTTATCTAAGACCGACTGTAATATTTGAATCTCCTACAGACCAGTTTCAACAATTCATTGTGACGTTTTAATGCGATAAATATATAACCTAAATTAATTGTGACATCAGCCAGATTCCTAAAAACATTGGTATCTAAATCTCTGAAAGATTACGAGGATTATGAGCTAAAACAGGCTTTATTGAAATAATATATTACACACGACCTCCGTGGCGTAGCGGTCGAGCGTTCGACTGCTAAGTCAGGGGTCGCGGGTTCGAATCCCGTTCAGTGCAAATATTTTTATGTATGAATATGTATATTTGCATTGGTGCACTTGTTTCAAACTATAGTTATGTGGCACACGTCCATAGGCTACGGTGACAGCTTCCCATTAGGTGGACCGTGTGCCTGTCTACCACCTCAGTAGCATAAAAAAATTTAGGAATATAATTTACAAAAGTTTGTTTGTCTACTCCTAAAACTATTCTAGAACTCATAACACAAGCTAGTTTAACTACAGTTAATTTGGGGCTACATAGCGCTGTGCACAATAACGCACGCTAAGTAATACGAAACTTATCTAAATAATGATTTATTTATTTACTTATTATATTTTAACTGCATTATTATATTTAAAGTAGGATTCTTATTATATTTTAACAATACTAGTACTTCTACATTCACAATTAAATCCACCCACTGCGTGAGGAACTCATTCCCTTCAAAAGTCTTCAAGCGTCTTGACAATGCTATTCTTAGATAAAACGCTTAGTACTATAAACTAGTAAATTGTTAGCAAACTTTGAGTATAGGTACTGAGTTCTTAATTAATTTACCAAGGTGCTCAAATGATTTGAATGAAATATCACTTATTCCTGTCTAAGAAAGTTTAATAGGAATTAGTGGTTTGTAGTTAAAGTAGTGGCTGCGTACATATTTTGTGGTTTTGGGTTAAGTTCATCCCTTTTTTCGTTGTGTTTCTATGTATAATTATTCTATGTAAAAGTATCTTACTTAGATATATTTTGTATATATATTACATACCATCAAATACCACAATTACATACCGTAACAAAATCCGTTCAGTAGTTTTTGAGTCCATCACGAACAAACAGACAAGAATAATTATTTATTCTATTAAAATATATGTTTTTTAATATTCAGAATCATTCATTGAACAATTTTATTATTAAAAAATAATTTTTTTCCATTTCTTTTTTAAAGATACCTACAGCTACTTTCTGATTGCAGTGTGACATTATTATTATGATTTTGTCATTTTTCTATTTTAATGATAATTGGAGTAATAATGTAAATAATTAAATTAGACTATAACGCTCGACAAATTTGCACACCTTGAGGCAGAATGCGGTCATTCATATCTGTATTATTGTTTTGACACTTTATTTTGTATCCATATTCGCAAATAAATGGTTTGATTGATTGATTCGAGGTGTAAGCAACTGTATTTCACAAATCTTAAAACTACAAAACTTAAATTAACGTTTATTAGGAAAAGTCACACCGGGGACTCCCCCGCAACTACCTCCTATAAAATATCAACGGCCTTTATCCCTATTTATCACAATTTAAAAGCCTTTTTTATTACCTCGTTGGTCCCTCGGCATAAGTTTGCACTTATGTCTGCGTGTTGGTTCGATATCCGACTTGGGTAAAGTATAATTGAGTTGTTCTTAGTAGGTAAGTATTACGAAGCGTAGACGTCAATAAAAGGCATATTTACTAACTAGCGACCCGGGACCCGGTTTCGCCCGGGTGTAAATTCCAGTTTTCCAATAAAATATATAGCCTATGACACTCACGAATGACATGGCTTTCTATTGGTGAAAGAATCTTTAAAATCGGTTCGGTAGATCCCAAGATTACCCCTTACAATTAACCAAACACACAAACTTTACCTCTTTATAATATTAGTAACTAATAACGCAAATGTGAGTGTAATATATCTCTGAATACGTCTTCTGGAAAATGCAGACGTGACTACATAAAACAGTAGCTTTTACGGTTAAGGAGTTCGCTTTTCAAAGTTCCAGATTTAGTATAATATTCTGGCCATTACACTATTGGCGTGATCCCATCCACCTGCCTTTTTCATTCTCCTCCAAACAATACTTTCAGATGTCATATCCTCAGTCACTTCCTTCCTTGCCATATCTTCTTTCATGCATTTCATCCACCTTTTCTTGTGCCTATTTCAGCTTCTAAAGCCCTTTACATTAATACTTTTTTTAATAACATAATATTCCTAACATAAGCAATTAAGCTTAAAAATAGGGATTAGGAGGAATTCTAGTAATTTCAGTTCCTAATAATATGAGAATAGAACCCAAGACTTTAGTACCGAGGTCATATATTATTTGCCATTGAATCATTTTGTAAACATAAAGCAGACGTTTAAATTAGAGACCTGAAAAACATACAGTCTCCTTGTAAAAAATTACATCGGCAATAATAAATTACTTAAAAATTAAAGCAAATGTTTTCATAACATTAAACTGCATGAAGTATAACGTATTCAATTTCCCTGTAAGACTATTTATTATTCTTTCAGTAACCAGATTGTTTTAGTCAAATTAAATTACTTAGCTATGAATTAATAAGAGCTTTTTTTAAATCCCGTAGAAGGCACACGTCATAGCGCTGGTAGAGTGTTATGGCTACGCGTGCGTGGCTCCGCCTACAACCGCCCAAGTGCTCCCTATAAATGGTGGCATCGCGGACCTCATGTTCCACTCTTAACTTGGTGCACTTTCGCGCTCTCCGATCCTCCGAACTTTGAAAACTTTCTGCCGTCACACCGCTGAAGAACTAAATAGGGTAAGTGATAAAATAAATTTACGTTTCAAAAATATTAGGTATGGTTTAGGTGTTCTTCGTTTAATAACGTTTAACTAAAATTTAGAACGTTTTTAAAATTCAGAATATTTGAAATAAACGTTTTTAATTTAAAATATGGATAAACAGGGTCAATACGATAAATCTAAATAATATTGTAGCCGCGTTTTGTGCCTATGAACCAAAATAATATTGTCGAATAATGTTGTTGTTGTTTTTAATATATTTTAAATAATCTAATATTTTTTATTTTTATTTAGAGAAGTTTCAAGAAGTGTTTTTAATTTGAAATAAAGTGAAATATAATACAACATCCAAATAAATTTTAATGCGTTTTGTTCACATTAAACTATTCACACTAAACTAACTTTTCTACTAAAATACATAGGTAGGTACTGCACGAATTCCGAATATTGATTCAAAATAATGCGGATTATTTTCAACACGCATTTAAATAAGCATAATAATTTTATAATTATATGCTAATTATTCTTCAGTCTTACAAATTGCAATTAAAAATAAAGCAAAATATATAAGATATTCAAAATATATTTTTAATGTGCTCAATTACTTTAAAAATGAAATAAAAATATCAAATAATAAATGGCTAAAGATATTTTTTATATTTCAATGAGATAGAAAAGCAGAATATTCTATTCCTCCTGAATAAATGCGGGAATCATCGTATAATATTTTGATTTACAATAATTGGTAGGTACATCATTTTTCGGGGGCAACTTAATGTATTTTTATTTTGCTCTAAACCTAAAGGAAGTTACAGCTAGAGCTTATTAATAACTTAAACCACTACCTATTTGTAATTTTTTAGGCATTAAGTCAATTGTCTTTTTGTACGACGATATGCCTATATAACGATAACGATGTGCCTAGAAGACTGAAGATTAGCCCGAAAAAAGTATCTTCCAAAGAAATGAATAGGTAGATGCAAAACTGCTTCGAGTAACGAAACGCCAAATATTTATGCAATACAGACGTTTTATAGCCCGCCCCCTTGAATTACGCTGAAACTTGATCGTAAAGAGGCTCGTCGAAAATTATTTTACATCAAATTGAATACGCTAAAATATTATCTAGGCTCTCAAACTCATAGAATATAACGACAAGTGTCCGTAACTCTATATATGGGCCTCTAACGCCATGGGCAATGGGCATCCACTCTAAGTCATGGATGCTCATATCATATGTAGTGGAGAAGGAAAACCAGGATACTTCGGATGCACACAACGTTTAGATATTATACTTAGGTACAGACATAATTATGTATTTTGAAAGAAAGTTTCTTGATCCGATTTATTATTTTTCAAAATATATCTTAAGAAATACTCGTTTATTTCTCTTGTTCGCGACTCCGACCACTTGACAACTGAAAAATGATATTCTAGTTACAATATCCTATTAATTTATTATACATTTTTATTTTTCTAATATAAATATGATATATTGTGAAGATGTTTGCATGTTTGCTCACTCTAACGGCTGAACGGATCTGGCTGAAGTTTAGAACAATGATAGATGCAACTTTTTTAAATTCCTGAAATAGGTTTCAATGGCAAGAGGAAACGGTCAAAAGTCAGTATTAGAATATACTAATGATTATATCGTTCACCCAATGTAATAAAGAGACGTTAAGTTTAAAAACATTGGCCTTTTTAATGTACCTATTATAAATAACTTTCTTTTGAGGACACCGTGCTAAGGAAAAGTCAACAGGATCTTTACTAGAATAAATTTATAACGACAGCGTGGAATATAAAAAGATATTTTTTCTTAACCAGTTAAGAAAACATACGAAAAGGTGTTTTTTCTTAACCAGTTAAGAAAAAACAGTTATGAAAGTGGCCGAAAGGGATTTAATTACATAATTTGATAAATTATTAAAACACCACAGTTGCGCAGTAGTAGGAAATGTAACTGCTGCGTATACGTAACCGCTTCGATTCGCGGGTCGGGTAATGTCTAACACCAAGATTCTCCTCTTTATCTGAGCGCCTATTCCAATTGCACTTAAAGCTTACTTGTAACGGGAGGTTCTCTCTTCTACTTCATCTTACATATTTATGTTTTTACGGGAGTGACTGCAATCTGACCTCCGGGTACCTTTAGAGTTAGTTATACTTTATTTTACTAAACAAGAAAAAGTTTAAGCGAAAAATAGAACCAACTTACCTGCTTTTTAAAATCGATTAAGTATAAGTACTAAAACCCTTTTTAGGATATAAAAAATACTTTTCTGTAAACCGCAACAAAATTGATTCAACCAAACACGTAGTAATCGTGGACAAACATACAGGTCAAAAAGTGAACTCCTTTGGAAGGCGGTTACAAAAAAAGTTCATGGCTGCGGTCATTAAGTAAAATCTAGGCGAGGTTTATGAATTTCATAATCCGTTTCTAAATCGCACTTAAAATTCATTATTCGGATATTCCATTAACTGTTCCTTTGCATCACAAAGTTATGTTTTAGTGAAGTTCATGAACCGCCTTTAGCTTCAGGAGGGCTTGTACGTGGCTATGTGTACCTACTGACTACTTTTTTATTGTCCTAGCGTTCGCTACAAGGGTTACATAAAAGACGTAACTGTGGAGCCTACAGTTACGAAATTGAATACACTTGAGTAGTAAAAGTGTAGAGAGTTCGTGATGAGAGACTAGAGACAGTCAATTTATTAATATATCGCGATCCGGTCAATAATATTGATGTATAAACAAACGCGATTGATCCAAATTATGATATTTTATAATATATTTTACTGTCTCTAGTCTCTCGTGACGATAATACTATACGCTTACCATTCAAATGTAATTTCGGGCTCACCCTACTGGCAGCATTTTACTATACGATTTGTGACTTTTTAGAAAAAAAAAAGGTTATTTTTTCGCTCAAAACAGGTGGGCCTTCCAAAACCAGTATTAATTTGTTAAATGTGATTCCAAGAATTTAAAATAAAACTTCCTGTTTTACGTACCTATAGGACGGATCATATTTTTGTAGGATGTTATATATTTTTAACAAGAATGTGCTGTTTTCATTGAAAAAGTAAGGTTTGATTATACATAAATTAATTAATTTTCTATACCAACACCCTCATTAATCAAATATAAGTTCAAAATACTAGGACGAATGGATGCTCTAATGGTATATCCATCCTCTTATTTTGGATTGGTTTGTTGTCTTTGACTAGGGCGACTATCATCTGACCACTCAACCTCAAGAGGAAAGTCTCAAAATACTATATAAGCACGTAAATTGAAAACCACCTCATTTTTTCGGAGTTGGTCAATAAATTAAATAGAATCACATTCAATATGGAACTGTATTCTGTACCTAAATTGAAAAAAAAAAAAACGTAAGTAATAAATAAAAAGGTTTTATCAAATTACGCTCTATTTATTTCTGTCGTAATTCACTAGAAATTTGCCGCTGATATTAACATTTTTATACAAAATAAAGGTCTTTAGAATTTTTCTATATTCACATATTCGGAATTGCTATTTTACCTAAAATAACGGTATAGAAAAAAAATACGTTTCCTGAGCGGAAAAATAATCGATTATACCTAAATTGATTATTATTTTCACTCACCGGCTCCAACGATGGGTCTAGTGCACAAAATTTACAGATAATAATTATCATAAAGATATTCCCTGAAGAACAGTCACACACCAACACACATAAAATAGTCTAAAATAATGTCTCAAGATAACCAAAATAAGTGAGTAGGTAGGTACATTAAACTACTTGTA
Organism: Lithosia quadra; assembly: GCA_963576445.1. Taxonomy (NCBI): domain Eukaryota; kingdom Metazoa; phylum Arthropoda; class Insecta; order Lepidoptera; family Erebidae; genus Lithosia; species Lithosia quadra. The sequence continues at coordinate 3,657,873 of OY754882.1, forward strand.
GACTGTCTGTAATTTAGACGTAGGATAAGCTATTCTTAGGAATAATACTGATATACCTATGAATTGAATTGATTCACCTAAGTATACTTCCAAGAACGAATATTTTATCCGATTCAATTATCAGTATGTTACTCGAACTTATATTGTATCTAGACTAAGGCAATTGTTGTAAATAGACCAAAAAAAAAACAGCCCGCTGAGTTTCTTGCCGGAGTCTTCTCAGGTGTGGGCCGCGTTTCGAACCGGTGTGGTCCATTTGCTTCTAGTTTTAAATAACTATGATTTTGACGTTTTGTAAATTCCGCTTAAAATGGTCTAGATACAGAATAAATGATTTTTGACTTTGACTTTGACTTTGACTATTATGATAGTAGCATAGTGTAAGAAGACAGAAAGATTATTCTTAATTTAAAATTAAACTACGTAATCTAACCTGCCCTGACTATCGATAAACAAAACAGTACTTCATGGTAAATTGTAAATACAATATTATCGATGTAGAAATATTACCTATTTCATAAAAGTAATATCGATAAAATTTAATTTACATCTACTCGCTTGTTTATTTTTAATGGTCAAGCGCTTCAAGGGTTTTACGAGTATCAAACACGTTTCATGTTTTTTTATTCGAATGAAATTAATAAGGGTAAACACTAATTTAAACCTTTATTACAAAAATCTTTACTTAGGAATAGCGTTATATGTAAAATAAATCTTGTTACTCCGATATTATCAAAATTTTATGATCATTTTTACGTAGACCATTGCTTTAAGTCCTCATATATCATGGTGAATTGCTTAAAATGGCACATGCTCTCTTTGTAGGCTGTCCTTAAGCATTATATACCTTTTTATTATTCTTATGATATGTCCTTATCTAATACTCAGTATCTTATTAGAGTTCCGTAGTTCAAAACGATGATGCTTGATTTCAAATAAATCGTATTGATGAAATCAGTAATATGACGAATAACTTCCATTATAAATTGTAATGTTGTTGGTACCGTGACACTACTTCATTTTATTTATTAATTAGTCTAATTATGTTCCTTGCATACTTCAAATTTCTATTAAAGATGACCTTTTCGAAAATTATTCATCTAATCAGAATCTACAATTAATTTTTATCTAATAGCCTATTTCAAATTTGATTATTACCGTGGACAGAACACTCTTTTGTAGTGGTACGCGTATCTTTTATCAATTATTTACACCCATTAGATACCTAAATTTCATAAAGCTCAATAATTTATAATCGAACTGCGAACGATTTCAAACAATAACTGTCCATGCTTAAAAATAATCAAATCTTTTGAACGAAATACTGGCAGTTTAATAAAACAATTGTTCGTTTGTTTAAATTTTAGGATGCCGTAGCACTGATTTGTTTGCGATGTGATTTGCGGTTCGATTACGACAACACTTCACAACACATGGAACCTTTCAGGGCCTAGCGAGTGAGGGTACGGGCCAGAACCTCCACTCGGTGCACCCGGGCACCAGTGACGGTAACACCTCTCACTCGCAGGGGAGACGCTGCCGCCTGTTGTCGGACTTTTTAGGGCTCCTTCTACCCATAAAAACTGCCGTGAGACGTTCGTATGGCAACCGGGATCAACGGCTTAACTTGCTCTCCGAGGCATGGATAAAGCCAGACCAATGCAAATAGAAATTATTTATTCATGCATACAAATATTTGCACGGAAACGAACCCTCGAACTCCAACGTAGCAGTCGGACGTTCTACACTACGCCACGGAGGTCAAAGCTTTTGCTTCAAAACTGTTAATACTAAAATGATCATACCACAACATAAATTCATCGATATCCATAAAACATAAATTATTGATGATAGAGTGCATAATATGAATGCTTGTTGTTCTGAATTCGAAAAGCATACCTTTGTTTTTATTTGCAGTTCCAATTGTTCCTATGCCGTGAGTTCGTAAAAAAGCAATGAAAAATATAGTTATATATAGTCAACCTCTTATTTTCGTGCATTATTTGTCTATTTATGGGGTACATAGAGGTCTGATCTTCGGTACCCAAGCCAACCTCGCCTGTTAGTACATCTGCAGGCACTGGTGTAGGCTTTTTTCTCGGGGTTGTGAGCTCAGATGGAAGTCACTCCCGTCATAACCAGGGGTACACTATGATGACAACCATTTATATTATGACAACAATCATGGAGTGATGTGCCAGGTGTGCAGAACGAGAGACTGCTAGACTTCTTCTGTTCCTATCCGCTACCTCTTTAGCCACCTTGCCAAGTGGTTTTCTAAGAAATTCAAAAAGAATTGCTTTATTTAATATCCGTGTTATCGTTTTCATTATTAATTCAATGATTTCAATCCTTCTATTACGTGACTCGCCATGAACTTCGAGGCTTCATCCCGCGGATTAAGGCTTATTGAGTGTTTTCAGAAGCCTTTTATTCTGTGTATATACGTTGTATATAAAGGAACTGGTAGCCGTAGCAAGTGACATAGCTATGTTACTAGATTTTCTGTTAGACAGAAGTCAGGAAAAAGTAGCCGCTTGCTGGCAATAGGTTTGACCTCTATTAGATAATAAAGGAAACATAGTGAAATATCGATCCAATCTGATACACTTTTGTGCCTGTGTCCTGTTATCGTTCGCATCAAAGGCCCTCACCTCGGAGCTACCGGTTTGGTTTTATACTCCTTTCTTTTGATTTGCCTTTTACGATTTTTATGGGAGCGGCTGGGCGCTGACAGTCTCCGAGGGGAAAGCCATCGCCAGAGTTTAGTCCGTCAATCAGCAGGTTTACAGGCTTTATAGCGAATTGGCAAACGGAAAGTAGCACGCCCCTCAGCACGATGGACGGACGACCTAAAGAAGGTAGCTGGGATAGACTGGATGCGCAAGGCGGAGGATCGGGTGCTATGGCGTACATTGTGAGAGGCCTATGTCCAGCAGTGGACTGCAATAGGCTAATTGATTGATTGATTGACAGGCTTATAGGTAAATGGCTTGGCCCCGAAATAGGTACTTGACGTGGCCCCAAAATTATGTATACCATACCTAGTTATACCGCCTACAATTGCTATGTAAGGTATGAAAGAAATTTCATTCCACGCACGCTTAGGCTGTGGAACGATCTCCCTGCAGTGGTTTTCCCTGGCGGCTACAATATGGGGTTCTTCAAGAAGGGTATTAGAAGGTTTTTGCAGGGTCGGCAGCGCGAGTGTGACGCCCTTGGTGTTCACGCGTCCATAGGCCACGGTAACCGCTTTCCATCAGTGTGGGCCGTGTGCTTGTCTGCCACCTAAGTGGTATAAAAAAAATGTAATTGTCAAACATCCAATGACACGAGTCTTCATAACTTGAAGAGAAAACGCAAATCATGCGTCAACTCTCATAAAGTATTAAAAATTTGATCTTAAACGTCATAAAATCAGTCATGGGAACACATGTCTCGTTTATAATGTTCATATAACGTGTCTCTTGAATATTTTGCTCGTATGAACATTAAATCACGGAGACAAAATGCTATGGTGAGGACACGAGGAAAAATGAGAACTGCGTTCGTGGTAGTAAACAATGTTTCTCGCTGAAGTTGGTATATGCAGATCAAGTGTCGTTCTGACTGACTGACTGACCATCAGCAACGGCACGAAGCTGCGTTACTAAAAAATTAAATTGCGGTAACTACTCAAAGGTTTTTTTGAGTGTTAGGACATAACGGTTTGGTTAAACGTAAATGTCAAATGTAAGCCCAGTTAAGATATTATGGAGTATAAGTATATGATATGCAAACTTTGGATGCGACCGGGATTAACGCTTCTACTTTTTTTTTAACTAGGTTTACCGTGGTTTTTATGAGAGGGACTGCCAACTGTTTCCCAAAACCCCAGAGGTTGCCCCAGAACCGTCTGCATTCAGAATATTAAACGTTAGGTACTTAAATCATTCAATATCAGTTTGAAACTTCAATTGTCGAACTAAAAATTAAACTTTGACATTATAATGAACCCCATTTTATATGAATAAGTATAGATATGTAGGTGCTACTACACTGACGGCTGAAACATGACGTAAATGAGGGTCTTCCCTAACGTTCATATTTAATTTGATATACTTACCTACCATTGAACTTTTTGTTTTTATGATGATAATATTATCTACTTTATATATTCTAGTATCACAATATTGAATGAAAAGTAAAAGAACGAGGAACGAATAATTTAGTTCATTAAATAAATTACTCAGATTTACTTAATTAGATCTTTCGGAATCGGAAGTTGAAAAAAAAGTTCTCCTAATCAAATTGAGCGATTTGTAGCGGATTTTTTAATCTAATCAATCAGTATTTTGGTATTTTTCTGTTATTTTAACAGATTTTTTTTATTTTGTAATCATCAGTCAACCTTATGCATCTTTTTATAAAGAGAAGGCCACTTGAAAATGTTGAAAAATAGAACTTTTCTATCTAAACCTAACTAAATACAACGTTGTAAATTAGTTGCGATTTTACATAAGATATACCTACTTAAATAACAGTAAAGTTATTTTTGTACTGAACACAAAAAAATTCTTGTCTGTTCGCAATGGATGCAAAAACTAAATTCTGATTCTATTCTATTAGATAAAACCGAATCAATCAAGAGTCTGATTAAAACAAAATCAATCGGTTTTGTCTTGATCAAACTTAAAATATGCGCGTGGACATCAGCCAGTATCTTTTAAGTTCAGTAATATTGAATAATTATCAAGTTATGCAAGAAAGAAACAAACCTTTCACCCAAATTTTGACTTGATTTTAAATACAGTTTTGACACCGATTGTATTTTTTTCACGGGAACAGGACAGATGGTTTTTAACTGTTTGACTTTACATTATTTTAATTAATATTAATTAAGCTTTTAAGGTTTACGTCCATTATCCCTTTTTGTTAAACTAATTACTTCGCCAGAGATAAAATAATAGGTACCTTTCGTGATAATTTAAATCTGTCAGAGTAAGACATTTTAGTAACGCTCTCTGCTTTTCTAATTATCTAGTTTCAATAAATTGAATGGTATTCCTTATTATATGCGATTATAGCAGTAGAAGTTAAACACAGATTCATTGTTTGAAGTTAAATTGTTACCAAGAAATTCGCGTTGACAATAACTAAGGGCTAATAAATGAGCTCTAAATTTTAAATAATGAAGGTAAGAATGTCGGAAAACTTGGGCAATTGTTACTTTAAATAATGTCTACTAAATTTAGTTGTTATTGGCGATTATTTAAAAGTGCACAGAAATTCAAGTCATCAATTACTGAAATAGTGACTTGAATTTCTGTGTACATTTTGACTGGCATTATTTTAGATGTAAAAAGGGAGTGATAATTTCTGATTATATTATTCAATTTATTTAAGGAACTTTGTGAACAAGAAGATGTGGTTGGTCTAATTTTGATATGTAGTAACTTAATATGCACGTGTGTGACACCCTTAGTGTTGCACACGTTCATAGGCCACGGTGACCGCTTCCCATCAGGTAGGCCGTGTGCTTGTCTGCCACCTACGTATATAAAAAAAAGAAATTAATATCAACCCTTTTAAGTTTCAACTTCATTATATTATTATTACATTTTTCATAGATATGAATTCAATACTAATGTGTACGATATCAAATTATATAGAAACATGTGGTTCTCTCTTTCTCGGCTTTGAGACACTAAAATTAAAAATAAAGAGAAACGGGTTTTACAGAACAGGAAAGAAGGGCACCGTTTAGGCAATATTCAAGCACCATTTTTGTTTCACTTTGATCACTCACCTAGAGATATGAAACTTTGATAGTATTTGCCCGTATTCCGATGCAATCTGGCACGTATTTCGTCAGCCCACGCCAGATTGACAGGAAAAATGATATCATCTTTGTTTTTGAAACGTTATAAACATTCCTGATCTGTTTTTTCTTTTTTTTCCTTTTTTAACTGAACTCCAAGAATACTTTTTCAACTCATCTGAATATTTTTGCAAACTTTATTTGCTTTTACTTGATCATTGTCTGTGTAGTTATCAAATCAAATTTAAGTTGACATACTTCCCGGTTCCTGATAGAGTTGAAATTTTGCACGCATATTTAGTATATCGTGTGACAATGCAATATTATTTAACAAAATCATGATCTTTTAAAGTTTTACATTTACAATGTTGAGTGCGCAGTTTGTTTGAGCATGGGGTATTGCTGCTTACAAAAAGTAGCGGGAATGAAAATAAAAGGGAGGATGTGATGCCTTATTGACATTACCACACAAAACTTCCTTCCTTACTTTCATTGACGCTTCCACATCTATACCTACCCTTAAAAACACCCACAGTTTTAACCGATTCAATTATTTCAAATTACACAGGAGTGAGCATAATTAAAATTTAAATAAAGAAGCCAATCAGTCGTTATTGGTGCTATATTTATTTCAACAAGAAAATTAATTGAATGTTTCTCATTAGAGTTCCAAATAAAAGCGGATGATGTGATGTATACAGATGACAAGTTAGAGTCCGTGTTTGATTTTGTTCTGATTCTATTCACAACAATAGTTAAAATATGTCTAGGTATATTATTTTAATCCGTAAGGGATTAGATTCCTTTTCTTTATTTCTTTCTTGTACACAACAGTGGCCTAAGGTGCAACCATGGGGCATTGTTTAGGTAGTCATCTCTTATTGGCTGTTACGAGCAAATACAGGTACCTGTATCGTGCAGGCCAGCAGTTAATTCGGCGTGCCATTCCGCTGGATTGTTGCAAAGTGGGGTGGTCAGTGTAAATTTTTGGCACAGGATCCTCTTATTGGGAGCCTTAGGTTCATTAACGTTCAATTTCTAAGGTCTAATAAAATTATGTTAACGGGAATTAAACATTCAAGTTTAAAAATAGTAGAGGTTAAGTTTAAGCTTACTGAGTTCTTCGCGCGTTTTAACTACACACAAAGAAGTTTTAGATTTTTTTCATGTAGTTTATAGGTACATATAAAGTCTATTAATAAGGATTAATATGCAAAACAATTTTGGATAGGGATTTAGAGGATCAAGTAATGTACAAAGAATGCGGTGGAAACCACAAGCTAAAACTAATAACAAGATTAAAACAAAATATGTATTGCCCCGAGGGGTATTCTTCAAGGAGGTATGTCGGACCCGCGGGCACTATTCGTAGTACGTTATTCGATACCAACTACTTTAATAAATTCAGAAGTTCACTGTTTATCTACTATGATTCTATATTATTAGCAAGAAAACGTTATTATTTACAAAGCAAATAGATTACCTAGCTATTTCATTTGTTTGTCAAACGAAACTACAAGACGGTATGATTATCTATACTAATATTATAAAGAGGAAAACTTTGTTTGTTTGGTTGTAACGAATAGGCTCAAAAACTACTGGACCGATTTCAATAATTCTTTCACCAATAGAAAGCTACATTATCCACGAACAATATAGGCTATAATTTATCTCTAAAAAATTTAGGGATCCTTACTAAAACTTCAATAATGTAACCCAAGGTGTAAAAAAATGACCTAAACAAATTACTTACATCGCGTGCGCTGCGAAAACTATTGAAGATAGAACAAAATAATGTACTGTGGAAATGTATAACTTAAAAAGATCTACATAAAAGTCCGCGATAGCATATGTCTACCTAATAAGGGTGTCCCACAGTAACCATTTTTATCTTTACAAATTACAAAAAAATCATGTGTCATTTTCGAAGCTAATTTTACCAATACAGTATTATTTTTTATCCAATTAAATACATTAGATACGTTGTACGTTTAATGTAGATCAAAATTGCCATTCACACTATATAATTACTATAAATAGTTTGAGAGCTATCGCAATATGAAAAATAATGCGCGGCGAAATAAATACAAGTTGAAGTGCGACGTAAATCAGACCAATATAGGTACTTCGGGACATTATAGGTACGTATTTTTTTTATAGGTAGGTATCTAAACTGTGCTCAAAATATTATGCAGAAAACTGTTACTGCGCGTACAGTAACAGTTTTCTTGGGTGCCTTTGAGGATAGCACGGGGTGCTACAGCACTGGACGAGCTTAAATTCACCAATCATGGATTATTGCAAAACAATCCACTCGCACCAGGACGTCGTTTGTCTCGCGAATTATACCTATCTAAAATTATGTTTCCTGAGGTATATCTTTGTATTCCCATCCAAATAAATTATATCTTAATCAAGACTTTCAGTTGTGTAAAAATTATTTAAAGACTGTTTGAGTTATTGAAATCGGACGTCAGAGGAGGGGATTGGGGAGATGGGGAGGAGGTTGTGAGCTCTGGCTACCCTTCTTACCGGCGAGAACACAACTACAATGTCTATTATGGCTGCGGTCTTCTGTACCCCCTGTCACCCCATCCCCTCATTTCCGGGGTTCGGTAGGGACATCATGTTTTTTTTTATACCACTTAGGTGGCAAACGAGCACACGGCCCACCTATGTGACCTATGCACCTATGGACGTGCGCAACACCAGGGGCATCACACTCGAACTGCCGACTCTGCAAAATCCTTCTAATGCCCTTCTTGAAGAACCCCATATTATAGCCGCCAGGGAAAACCACTGCAGGGAGATCGTTCCACAGCCTAAGCGTGCGCGGAATGAAATTTCTTTAAAACCTTACAGTACGTACTGCAGGCGGATGCAACGTGTGGGGATGAATTTCCCTGCCTGTGGCGAGCGGTGCGATGGTAGAAAGTGGCTGTAGGCATCAGAAATCAAACAATTCCCATCCCAGGGTCAACTGGGGAGCGCGGGATATGCACTAAGTAATCTTACACCTCGGCAACTGAAGACTTGAGACGGCGGCGTGCGGTTTTTATCAGGTCTGAGTGAGACTTAACCACTCCTGCTGGCTGACGGGGATGATATATGAAGGAAATTCCGCACGAAAAAAGGAATTTGAAACAGAATTCGAAATCCACGCGGGCGGAGCCGCGGGCAACAGCTAGTAGTATTATAAAACATGTTGTCATTGAACCCAGAGCTGATACTTTGATTACCGGGGTCAGTTCTTTTGATCTTACCTTCGCTTTGCGTAAGAGTCTCGTCCGTCAATAATCAGCCCCCGTAGACAAGTGTCACAGTGTAAATCGCTAAGGAATCGAATAGATTAGGTCGACCAATCACATCCAAGCTCGTCGCCGGCGTACGATGCACGCGTCGCGGTGGGATCACGAGCTGAAGTGTGATTGGTCGACCTAATCTATTCTATTCCTTAGCAATTTAGACACTTGTGACATTTGTCTACGGGCCCTGGTGTACTTGCTAGCAGAAGAGTTTGGTTCGAGCCTGAAGATCTCCGTGGGATCTCCAATACACCTAAATGTATGGAACTAGACATCTATTGTGCCAAATCATTATAGATTAAACTTAAGAGCCTATTATGCTAATAAAGTTTTTATCCCCAGTTGACCTAAATACATAGATTGAAAGATTTATTATCCTATTACGAATGATAAACGGCTCATATTTAAGTGCAATGATAAGGTGTAAAAGCATTGTAAAAGTATGTGAGGATTTTGATGATCGGCTCAATGGCACTTTGAATGTACAATTACACAATTCATATCGGTATAAAACTTGATTTTACGAGTGCAGCTCGAACGTTTTTATGTCAGAAAAACCTTTGGGCGGTTTGCTCTTATGATTGACGTGCTATATAAAAAAAATAACTGAAATCGCATCACTTTTTTTGCGAGTTCGCGTATGCATTTGACACAGGTTTTTGATATGTTGAAAACATGTTTCTTTCAACGCCTACATTGTGAACAATATCTATTAGTTGTGGATTCTACTAATCTAATAACGCTGTGTAGTATTATGATCAAAAATAACCATAGAACAAGCTATCCTTCGTTTGAGCTAGAGTGCCTTTTTTTCAACGTATGGAAATCCCCACGGGTACTTCTCACTGAGGCTAAACGGTGGGGTGGTTATGTTGAAATCGATGGACTAATAAACTATACGTTGTTCCATCATGGGTACCATAACAAAAAAGATTATATTTTATTTTTGTTTTTTATTGTTGTATGTTAGCCTTTCTGTCTGTTCGTTCCGGGTAATCTCTAGATTTAGTCGACATTTGTACTTCAGATAGCTGATGTTATAAGCGAACTACCCGCCGTAACTTGGCCATTTTTATTTTTAGGAAAAATCTTAGAGCCACATACAATAAAATTATAACCCACACCCAACACCACTTTTGCATAGTCACAGGCAAGGCTAATTCCTATATTATAACATTCCAATAAATTACATCCCAATATTATCCATTCTATGCCTAGTAAACCAAGTGAAAAGTTAACAATGCGTAAGTAGGGCTTGATAAAATAAGGACTTCCTTATAATTTCGTCGGTGGAAACTATGCATAATTGAGCATGACGAATCAGTGAAGTATATTACCGTGGTATTCGTAGTTGAATCTATTGTAACCATTTTGTGAATCTCATTGAGGCATGAGAAGCAAGACGGTGTGCAAGTAGTATCACAGTGATTGAATTGCTCACGTTATACAGGTTATGAAGAATCTTTGCTAATCCAGAAATAATAAAGCAACGAGGCCGAATTTCGTGGCCTTATTCTATACTTTACTTACAAGGTATGTACTAATATTGTACCTATTAGTAGTCTTAATTGTTTTTTACTGAGAATTAGTGAAAAAATTATGTTCTCAGTGAATTTTATAATGGGCCAGTTGAAAATAAATTATCTTTCTTGCCTTTTTACCTTCAAAACGAACTAAATAGAAGAAGTTACTTCAAAAGTGATGCGAAAATTACCTTTTGAAAGTGAACAAGTTTCAGTAAGAGCTCGTTACGGTTAATAACTGAAGGTTTCACAAACGGTACGGTGAATATTATACGAGTATTTGCAGTTCCCGTTTGGTTAAAAGACTGACGGTCAAGAAGCGAGGGTACATTACATTAGTTATATTTTTTTTAACTGATTTCAAAAAAGTTCTCAATTCGAATGTACTTTTTAATGTTTGTTACCTCAGAGTTTTAGACTGGGTGAACCAATAATTTTGATTTATTCTTTATATTTTAAAGCTGGTGCTACCAGTGTTGTTCCATCTAAATTTGGTCTTGTATTTTGCAAGAATTATAAATGAAACTCAACTAGGTCAATCAATTTAGCTTAACTGGAGAGCTTAGGCTAAATATTAGTAATTTCAGTTGGATAAATATTTGTAAAGAAAGTACCTATTGGTCCTTAAATTGTGATCGTAGATAATTCCTTTGTTACGTGAATCGATGGTAACCTGTTGATCACGTTACGTGTAATCGATTCCACCAAAATAATTGGACTGAACCACTTTTTTTATAAGTATAAAATTAGGTATTTCCTAAAATAATTAGTGGATTAAGTGTTTACACTCTTGAAAATGTTAATGAGAATCATATTAATTTCAATGATAAAGGCAAATGTCACACCTCAAACTGACCATGAACTAATAATACAGATACAATTACTCAAAGGAAAATAGATATCAGGTAGGTACTTTACGGATCCACTAACCCTCAGTAACTCAAAGCCTCTTAAATCGTATATCTATATACGAACTGAACTTAACATTGATAATAGGTTAATAAAGCTTTACAGGATGCTACCAGCTGATGCTCGCGACTCCGCCCGGTTATGCCGTTTATGTCGTTTTTTGATCATATTACTACCTCTAATAATGGAATAAGTACTCCATTCAATATTGTTCTATGAATGTATCGGTTCTGACAGAGTACAGTTCTACTTAATTAATTGCAATCAAACATATCAGATTTTAGGTCTGACCAAGATGCGGCATAGTCACCTTGTGACTAAGTCCTCTTTAACAACTAAGTCTAACCAAATAATCGATTAAAAACCGCAATAAAATCCGTTCAGTAGTTTTTGCTTCCATAATCAACAAACAGATGACAAACAGACCAGATTAAAAATTATTGTGCACAAAATCGAAAAGAGAGCATATTTTTATTTACTTGTGTAGTACTTTACTCATTTTAGTCGTAGTAATTGTTATCGTGCTTACATAAAAACTTACACAATACCCACATTAATTTGAAACTTCCAACATTTTGTCATTATAAAAGTTAAAAAAAAAAAAGTTAAAAACTCAGCCTGTTCGATGGCGGACTTATTTAAGCTCAACTCAAACTGACCGGAGCTGTAACTTAAACATTCACGGACATTGTCGACCAGCACTTGAACAAAATAATCCTTTTCACAAAGAGGTAGAAATTAAATGAGTATATTATTTGTGGACTTTGCAAACCGGCTTTAACTCACGAACGTTTGTTATTTTAAGTCTATTGATGCATTCGCTCTTTGAAGCAATTAGCAATGCTATAGAAACGTATATTTCCTAGCCCTTTAAGCGTACGTTTGACGACATGCGTTCATGAATAATCTTACATCAACATTTCTAATTAGCATTTAGTAAGTACGGACTTATGAAAACAGTGCGTCAAGAAGAAACATCGTTTATTTAAGCTCCAGTAGTATCTATTTCTGGACCCTTGGGGTACGAAGTTAAGTTGCTGGTTCTCAGTAAGTATTATAATATTCCATTAGCAGAGCAAACTATGACAAATAAAATTAAATAGGTACTTCTTGTAAATTTGTTTAAAGTGCTTAAGGTTCTCTTGAAGTTAATTTGTAAAGAAATTTGAATAGCTATAGAAGTTAGTTAATGGTTAATATAATGTTTCTTTAGCTTTTATTTTTTAAATTTGTTTTTAAAATTCCACGTAAATTAATGCCCACCTATTTACCTGGTAAGTCGTATTTAGGTCGTGCGAATATTACATGTCAAATTAATATTTTCATATGTAATGATAATTGCTTTGTACACACTTTGTATCGGGTAGCTTGTTACACCTAATACATTGTTCAAAGTAGGGGTAAGTTGCCCCATGCAATACACAATCCAAATCGCAGGATCCAGTCAAAGATTACATTGTCATGTTTCAACTTGCTACGATCCTGGTACATACTTTCTTGTACTCTCATAATTTTTTTATTCATGTACGAGTTAAAATTTAAAAATGTCCGCTAAATTGCCGTTGCCGGTGTACCGATAAATTTCGGTGGCAAAAACATACAAATTATTTTTGAGTAATATTATCAACACACTGTTACGTAGCGCGCGGGTAAGAGCTAGTTTACTTTTAATTAAATTCCTTGTTGACTTCAAGACAGTTTAAATTTCTGCAAAACTTTTTCTTAAGTAGGATGCTGGGGTTCCTCAGGGGTCCGTACTCTCGGCTACTCTATTCCTGCTGCACATAAATGACCTGCTCAAACCCGGTACTTTTGGGTACGCAGATGACAGCACAGTGGTCGAGAGGTATGAGTCCAATTCTAGAGCCAGCGCGGCACACATCCGATCTCTCCGAGAGGCGATGGTTGGGCGCTTGAACTTAACCTTGAAGGCGGTCTCCGACTGGGGTGATGCTAACCTGGTTAAGTTCAATGCTGCTAAGACTCAGGCGTGTCTTTTTTCTGCCAAGCGAAGTCAATTCCAGCCAAATCCCTCCTTCCGAGGTGTACCCGTGCCGATAACCGACCGCCTCGAGCTTCTTGGCGTAACTCTCACATCCACCCTCAACTTTGGGACTTACATTGAGGCTAAAGCTCAAATGGCCGCAAGAAAGCTGGGCAATCTGTCAAAAGTGCGACAGTACTTCACACCGGAGCAACTGCTCAACTTGTATCAAGCGCAGGTCCGATCCTGTATGGAGTACTGCTCGTATCTGTGTGATGGCTCAGCTAAATACCAACTTGACGCGCTGGAGACGATCGAGAGACGAGCCAAGAAGCTCATCAATAACGATGCACTAGTCGAGAAAAGACTTCAAAGCCTTGCCCATCGACGCAAAGTTGCAGGTCTCTCGGTGTTCTATCGGATGCATTTCGGGGAGTGCGCTCTGGAATTGCACAACCTGATACCTCCAAGTCCTTTCCATCAACGAACGACTAGACGAACAGCGTCACGCCACCGCTATATGGTCGATATTCCACTCATACGCACAAAGCGCTTTGCTGACACGTTCATCGTGCGTACAGCTAAGGAGTGGAATTCCTTGCCTGAGTCTGTGTTTCCGGAAAGCTATAACCTGGGAGTTTTCAAGTCACGAGTGAATAGGTTCCTTCTAGGCAAGCGTGATTCATCGTAGACCACATCGTCACTTACCATCAGGTGAGATTGAGGTCAAACGTAAGCCTATCACGTATAAAAAAAAAAAAAAAAAAAAAAAATTAAGTAGGAAGTCGTTACGAACCATATTGACATTGACCAGCAATCATGGTTCGTTTTCCTTTTTTTTATGTCGGACACGTCAACATGACTTCACCTCGCCTGATGGTAAGCTTAAGGCAAAATCTCTGGAATGGGAGTCACGATTGCAAACACCGATAGTGCCACAAAAATCAAAAGATAAAGGCAAATAACTCATAACTTTAGAAACAGCATCATATATTTTTTTAAGTAGGTAACGGTAGGTACCTAATAAAATTCTTACGACAGAAACCGATTTCAACCGACCAAATTGAAATGATACCATGGGGAAGCATGAAAATCGGTTTACCCACTCGAAAATTCTGAGGTTACAAACATAAAGAACCTCTTCCTTCGAGAAGTCGGTTGAAATCGGACTTTTATGTTTTAAGTAAACTCAATTATTCTCTCATCGCATTTTTTGCGAAGTATTGATTGCTCAATTGGAACTAAAACAAACAGATAGAATGACCCATAATCCCACCTTTATCCTGCGTAACGAGAAGAAAATTAGTTTTGCAAGCCGACTAACACAACTACCAGACAAAGGAAAAATAAGGAAGCACAATTCAATTATCATTTCTACAATTTTATTGAAAAATTGCAAAAAATTCAATGTTTGATCAATTTATTATTAGGTTTCTTTTCTAAGGAAACTAGTAGAATTTTCCTATTTTGTTTGTATCGTGGTATAAGAATTTGTAGGGTCGTACATTCGTGGGGGTAGCTAGCATAGTTAGCATAGCATAGTTTGGAAACATTATACGTATACATTACGCCTTTCTCCCTCTAGCCTTTCAGTAGGCAGAACCAATAGCGAGCAGTCTCCTTCAGTCTTTAAAACAAAGCTTTCTATTCTGTTACTAAACCTTTCATTGCTTATGCCAACGGTATTTCATGCCAACCGCTTTTGAGTGATTTGACATGTATTGTGAAGTTGTGATTTTCCAAAAATACAATATAAATTAGTTAGGGCTTGCCTCAGGGTAGGTACTTAAGAATTTCCATAATAAAATTAACTTCAAAGATAACTAACAAATTATGGGGACCTAATCACTAACAATATATTATGCAACAATATAAAGAAAAGTAATCCTTCAATTTGTATCCAATTCTAATTTCTTAAGTGCCACAATATAACTACGGCGTTCCCATCAATCTTATAGATACTTAAAAAAAAAGACACACGAAATTCCGACGTTTCTTCTCAATTTTTAAACAAGATAAATATTGCTGATTCATCTTAGAGAGAGTAATGGAATATTTAAGCTTGTTTTGAATTAGAAGCTTATGGGATAGCAAATACCGTAAGCTTGTGATAGAACCATATATGTTTTGAAATTCTCAGAATGTTTATGCAACTAAGACTGGATAATTGCCCATGTCAAAACTTGGCTCACATATTTGATTGAAAGAAATTCATCCATGTATGTAATAGCTCACTTGCTTCGTAGTAAGACGGCCGTAGGATGACTTTAACTGTGTGGGCAAAGACACCAATGAAAATACCTCAATATATAATAGAAACCATTGACTGTGTGTTATTTAGTATTATTCATTTTTTATGAAAAAAGTGAATGTAGGTATAGTATTTATTGTTTTAATCATGTTTGTCAAATTAAAGCATATCAAGGCATATTTCTTATGTAGGTACATACGCATTGTTTCGTTTCGCAACTCGTAACCCCACTAGAATAACACCTTAATATCTATGTAAACAGGAATTACTCCCACCCTTCGCAAAACATGTATATTGGCTATATTAGTTGGTAAAACTTAGAAAATAAATTGGCTATCTATTCTGATTTATTTTGACACTCCCTTGGGAAAAAACAGCGAAAGTCTAATATGAAATATGATAACATTACATATAGTTGAAGGGACAATAATAAATTTATAGTCAAAAGTTTCGCATACAATTGTGACCTCAATATGACGTGTCAGAATAACTCAGGGTCCCTTGCTTATTCCGATGGAAAGTAGACATGATGGGACCGGGGACGGCTGATTTTATATGCCTTTGGGTTCTTTGAATATCAAAATACTACCTTTTGAAGTATAATTACTTTATTCGATGTAATCATAGGATTATTAGGTCACTATACGATTATTAGGACATGATTTTATAGGATAGGATTATTAGGACGAAGCTATATGGTGTGTGAACGCACTTTTAAACCAAGAACTTCGTTTATCCGCGGGTTTTTCACCTTCTTGGGACCTTATTTATACAATAGAATAAATAAAATAAATGAAATATATCATCTGGGGAGGTTGGCCGTCAGAAAAACATTGTTTGACTGGTTCATTACATTATCGTATGATGAAACTGAGGGTATGATGACTGTCTTCCAGTGAGACTATGTATGTTTTGCTGAAACTGTAATGCTTTTCACTGCTTGTTACTACTAGTATCCACTACATACACACACTCACTCACTCACTCACACACACACACACACACACACACACACACACACACACACACACACACACACACACACACACACACACACACACACACACCTCTTTACACTTCTGCATGCACTACTTGATTATTGTTCTTCCTTATGTTCTTGAGACTAAATTTGTGTCAAACACACCTATAAATGTAATTAAATCTTAATTATTTTCGATAAACTTATCGGGAGGAGGCACTGTCTGCTGTAATACAGGCTTCAAGCCTAGCGCAGCAACAGTTGCTACAATTGATGAATAATATTATATTAGACACCTAGCTAATGTTTAGATATTTTTGTGATTAAATTCCATTAAGACATGAATAAATCTCGTACTAAATGCTGAATTATGTTGTGTATTTTAACTTTAGCTTTGTATGCTGTGACTTTTTGTAAACATTTATGTAAGCAATAAATTATTATTATTATTAACATTTATGTAAGCAATAAATTATTATTATTATTATAAAATTATTATTATTACTATTTTTGTCATAATGTTAAGTAAAATTATTAATACATAGATATGTAAGTACATACATACAATCACGCCTTTATTACACTTTATTATCACATCACGCCCACATTTAAACAATCTTTGTTTGAGGTTCTTGCCGTATTCTGGGCATTATTATTGATTTGAGCTCAGTTGATTGACTTGTTGGATGATTTTATAGGTAAAATCAATGGCACAAAAACATCTTCTGCATATATCTTTTGTAACATTTCCTCCAGGCTCACTCATGGACTTACACTGGTGTTTTTGCATCAGTGATTCTCTTCATTGTTAGTTATAATTATATTCCATTGATACTCAAGTTATAATAATTTCTTTATACAGAGCTCAAGATGATGAACAAGAATATTGCTATCGCCTTTGCCGTGGTGCTGGCCATCGTCTGCCTAGCCGAGGCTACTGAGGAGGGTCCTCAAAACATGGCGGATGCTCTTCGCATGCTGCAGGAACTCGATCGCATCTATACTCAAGCTGCTAGACCTCGGTAAGTTGCTTAGAATTTTTGAAGTAGGTACATTACAGTAACTTCAGGAAGCTGACATAGTGGCATTGTGGCAAAACTATCATACAACTACTGATTGGTACATCACTAGCCAATGCATGCTGTTGGGTGAAAAGGGGTAGAGTAGAATTTGTAACCGTATATTGAGGTGGACAAGCTCAGGAGTCGGCGTTCTTCTGAAAAATCTTGAAGATCACATATCCATTTATGGCTGGATGATCCCAGGTACGTATCACACAGATTCTGATGTGATAATTTCAATAATTTAGGACTTTTATAAGGCTAAGGTATTTTTTGAGACGCTTCGTTGCAATCGATAGTTTGTTTATCTATAAGGAAGTAAAAACCATAATATTCCATGGGACTGTTAGGGATGATTTGAATTTCCTTTTAAAGTCATAAGTTTTACTTCATTTTCAGCGTTTACAAAAATGTGCGAAAAGTGAAATTGAAAAAGTTTTCGCCAAACTTTCAGTTCTAACGTATTTACCTTCCACTGGTCGTTAAGGTTTTTATCGTGCGCTTATCAGTACATAGAAGTATCTATCTCTTTTTTTTCTTCAGACAGTTGTATGAATCGCAAACGGACCACAGACTTTGAAGTGAAAGCCTTGGAAGCGATCGAGACTAATGCGAAGATGATAAAGATCTATCATTCATGGCTCTCAGCTCGTAGTCTAAAGTCCGCCTATGATACATACAACTGTTTGCGCCCAGAATTTGATAAAGTTACATTTGTAATACATATATGTATTACTTGACGATCCATAACAAAAAAATATATATTTGCCATAAGACTGATATTTTTATTTCAACGAAATTTTGAGGCAATTAGTTCTTTATATGAATTTTGCATACCTATATAAAAAGGTTGATTGCAACAATAAGAAGAAAGTATTGTGTTAAAAAACTAAACAGAATTCAAATGCAATCAATTATATATAATTTAAACATTGCTTTAAAATATCTCTACCATAAATTCACGGCTATATTCACAAAGATCTAACTAAATTTATCAATCCATTTTTATGTAGATACAAAAAATTTCTCGTAGGTACACAACGGACAACTTCCAAAAACGATTTTTAATAAAAGATAAGATATCACCAGGTTTTATAGGACACACAGGAGAGGTCTATTTATGTAGCAGTGGACTGAGCAATAGGCTAAAATTTTTATTGACTGATTAAAGATGCCATAAATAGAATCGGACACAGTAGTTCTAAAATAGGTTTTAGCGCACACCTGTGTAAAATTTACAGACATCCAAGTTACCAATTGTTACAGCATCGAAAAGAAAATGTGTGCTATCTCCGTTTGTCATCGCGGGGGAGATATTATACTCGTAGATACTATCAACTTTTAGAATTAAGTATCGTTGATCGACCGATAATAATAATGGCTGACCATTTTTATTGAATTTTGTCTCAATAATTTCTATTTAATTTAACAGAAACATTAGTGTGAAACTTTATCTAGTATGTTATATTTGATTATTCAGCTCGATAAAACATCGAGAATTTTGTCCTATATCTTATTTGGTAAATGTTTGTTACTTGAAAGACGTCTCCCAAGATATAGAAAGTCAACATTTTATTAATTTATTTCGGCACAACTACTGAGATAAAAATCAGACTTCTTAAATACTAAAAGGGGTCAAAAAATTTGTAGTAATCTTTTAGAAATAATATTTTTCACTTCTACGTAAACATCTGATATACATTTTTTAGTTAATCTGTTATTTAAACCTGTCTTTTTATGGCTGTATATTTATTATTCTACTGTTAGTAGAACAATTTAACAAGGTAGTTTAAATGAGGAGTTGACAAACAATTATATTCAAAGTGCCTCGCACCAAAATGCTATGCGCGAATAACTTCGCACAAAATAATAACTTTTCTTAACAATAAAATCTTAACCCAAACCTGAAGAAATATCTTTCTGATAATGAGAAAAGCGTAACTAAGTTGGTAAGGTTTATTCCGTGCTATTTCGTCGAACAATAACCAGAGAAGCATAGAATCACGGTGACCGGGTACAAAAGAGGAAGATTTAAACTGTCCAACCTACGTTGTAGGTAATTTTGCACCGACAGCTTGCCTTATGTTGTTCACATTGCATCCTTCTGTAATCACACACTGTTCGGTCGTGAAATCACCGCCGTTGACAAAGGCAAATTACCAAGCAGCTAAATTGGTCCTGCGGTCAAAACTGTTTATGCACTTGTAAAGGAGAGTTGAACTTTTGCTGTTGCGACGGGTTCGCCAGTACTTTGCAATTGGAAGTGCTCTAATGACTTAAACTGGTCAATATAAGCTGAGTGGATACTATAATAATCTATTAATTATTTTTAAATTGTGAACATTGCATTAGAAATCAATAGTCATTGCTTGAATATAGGTACATTTCAAAACCATAATAAGAAAATCTAATCCTTTTCATATACCTATTATACAAACTTAATTAATAAAATAATATGTCTAGTTTAATTTTATAACCATAGATAGATAGATACTCTTTATTAAACACACCATCAGGATACAAACAAAGCGTACCTATACCTGAAAAAAAAATTGTACAAAGAGCGGTCTTATCGCTGTCTGTGATTTCTTCCAGACAATCAGTATGGACTGTATTATGGGAATCTGGGTAGTTCTTGGTAATTTTGGTAAAAATGATTTAAGATGAATAAAATGCTAATAAAAGATAAATAAGCACACTTTTAAACAGGTATTATTTTTTATGTTCTGTGTCTGCATTTTGGAGTTAAAATTAATTAGCTCCAAAATGCTTCATAATTCAGTTTTACCGCACATCATAAGCAAGATAATATTGGCAAAGTTTAGTAAATTTCAATTTAAAAAAAAAACTATAGCAATGTCTTTGTAACAAGAATTAGATTTTCTGCAAAGCTTTTTATAAAGATTCTACCTTTTGGTTACAATATCTACTGTAAATAAATGTGTGCGTGTTTTTTTTATACCACGTAGGTGGCAGACAAGCATGTTTTTGTTTTCTTTGCATTTCTTCTCGACCGTATTATAGAAAAGGCTTCGATATCTTAAAGGTAGTCGCTGTAGTCCACTTGTTTACTTTAATACTTTGTAAAGATAGGTTTTGCTTACACTGGTGAAGTACACGGCAAGGGGCTGATTATTTTCCATAGTATCGTTTTTAAACTTGAAAGCAATGAATAGATTATTTGGAAGTTCCTATATATGATATGCTATCAAATCAAATATCTTCATAACTCTGTGACCTAGCTATCACAGTCATCAAAATTTTGGTTTTGCTCTCTGTCATATCCACTATTGAAGCCTGGGGTTTGCTTACTAAATCTCCTCACGTTGTTTTGGCTTATACGGCTTTTATAGGATCAACTGCCAACTGATCTTTTAACATCGAGAGAAAAGCTCGCGCCAAAGTCTAGTTAGTTTTTTAAGCAAGTGCACCTAAAAATATGTATTTAACAAAATACCCCTCCCGAATGTCAAGATAGTTACTTGCATAATAACATACAGATCCAAATTTGTAAGGCAATAGGGAAAACTTGGCAGAAAATATCAGACAATGATATTATTATGTTATAACATGGTAGATATTTATGAAAAGGTCAGACCACTCACTTATTATGTCGATCACTTATAGACACACAAATTACGTAGGTGTCGACGTTATAAATTTATCAATTTGAGGCTGAGTCATTACCTACTTGCTTTTAAATTAGTACTTTGATGATATTTCATGTATTATGTGTCCAATCAAATTATTATAAATGTGGAAATTAACATGCATTTGTTAGTTAATCATATCAGAAGGACACAGAGATATTCCCAGAATAGCTTTCAGCAGGCAACAGTTATTAGAGTATATTCGAAATAAAGATTACGTTAGCTAAGAAGATTCTAGAACTCCAAGTTTTCACATAGTACTTACCTCCTTATGACCCTGTGGGAATGTTGTATACTATAGACACTTACACAAAACTAACCCATCACATAAACTTTGTAGATAACGGGTTCACCTTAGACGTTCTTGTTAGAAGAAAAT
Organism: Lithosia quadra; assembly: GCA_963576445.1. Classification (NCBI taxonomy): domain Eukaryota; kingdom Metazoa; phylum Arthropoda; class Insecta; order Lepidoptera; family Erebidae; genus Lithosia; species Lithosia quadra. The sequence continues at coordinate 3,679,714 of OY754882.1, forward strand.
CCAACTGTTGCAGGGACTTTCAGTTTAAAGTTTCTTTGTAAATCGTTTATTTTATTTTCTTTGATAACAGGAATTGCAAGACTTGTGTGGCGAGAAAACAATAGTCTTGTAATAGGATTACATTGTAAATAATGTTAAAATTTCTGAAGTAAAAGAGAAAAAACCAGTTATGAGGAAAGCAAAGGGATCAGTATTTCACTCGATAAAGCCGTAAACAATAGTTAGTGACATAGTATTATAATATTTAATTTTAGGACTTGAAACGCTATCTAGACCCGAAATTAGCTTGAACTATTAATTCTAGAATATGAACAAACATTACATGAATCATATTCATAATATCTACATGATATATGTTTGTATAGTCGGAAAGATCATTAAGGTTTCGTCTGGCTCATTCATAAATCATACAAGATGTAAAATTCAGTCGATATTGAGTTAGATAATGTTTAAAAAGTCGACCTGATTCAGGTACTCTGTAACATTGTTGAAAACTAACAAAACAGAATGATGTATTGTAAATTAATTGATTGTATTAATTTTACCGTTTATCGTATTTAGTATCTAATTTATAGAGGACAAGTTAAATTTATTTTGTGATTTGTATATTATGCTATGAAAGTTTTTAGAACTAAGGTAGTAGGTAACTTGGCAACAGTTCGTTGGATTCATAGCGCGTAAACATTTTATCATTGTCTTTCTCATTTTGTTTGATGCTAAGCTGATTTCCACCAACGTTATGGTGATCTCCAGTTGTTATAATATTGTTGGGCTATCGTGAAGTTTTGGGTTCACTTCTCAAGTCGACTAAGACTAAACACAGTGTCATCGGTAACCACTTATCATTAGGCGGTTCACCGTTACCTCCTTAGTAGTAATAAAATAATCGCAATAGAACATCAATTTTATTGTGTTCTTTGTCACCAAACTCTGTACAGTCGACTATCGCTACCACCCTTCATATATTAACATATCCAATATACCAACTTGTATTATGTCTCTTAATATTATGACGATTCCGTTCGATTTCTCCAGTACAATAGAATATACAAATATGTTTCGCACACAGTTCAAATAAAGCCTATTGTGGGAAGTCGAAGACATTGCAGAAATATGATTTCCCAAAGGGTCACGCCATTTACTTTAATAGTAACATTAAACAGATATTCTTTTTTAATGTTGTATACCTACTTAGAAATTTTTCATTCTTTATTTGTTATGCCACAAACTCCCCAATGTTATGAAATATATTGGTGGTACTAGTGTCTTTATAATGGCGAGTGTTCCGATGAGCTCTTTCAAATAATTCCATGCTTTCCGTTCTTACTGAGTGAGAAGAAATGAGTTTTTTCAAAGAAAGACTAGGTAATAAATACACGAAATTACAAGTATTACCCCTACTGCTAAGCTACTACTGCTAAGCTGGTAGATGAAGGAGTTGGTTTGAGTAGTTAAGGAATGTAGGAGAAATTTATTCTGATACCTAAACATTCTTTAGTTCATTGGTCTGAAAAGGTATACGACACTCTTTACTACATTGTCTATTTTTCGTCTTTTGTATGTAATTCTTCCAACTGAAAGTTAATTGATAATGACTTCGTACGTGATTCGGCTATTTATTATTTATATACATCCATTTTACTGAGAAAAACTATGCAAATTTCAGTGAACGGTGGCGTAACACTCCAGAATTTTCAAAAGGCTTTGAAACTCTTTTGCTGTACAACAATAAGTATTTCTTTGTTAAAAATACTTAGTTACTTGACGTCGTGGAGAATTTAAATAAAGGGTTTTGTTATCCTCTACAACGAGATTTCAAAAATATAAATTACGCTTTACGTAACATATTTTTGAAATATACTACGCCTAAGAAAGATGATCATGGGTTGTAGAGGTTAGACAACCGTCACTTTAAAAGAAAATATTTCAGCCGATTCGTAGTGAGACTGAAAGCGGACGAAATTGGTTGGGCGGGTTGGGTATAGCAAGTTAGGTGATTGACATTGTATATATATAATAACGCAAAATCGGGTTAACTTATATAAAATAACTGAATTGTCATTGTTAGAAAGTATGGGTTATTGATAGAAACCTCGAGTACAAGCAGTACTTTCTTTATCACAATCGGAAAAAAAAACTACCATAAATCAATAGGTGAGGTTCCTGAGTCCTTTAAAGTAGATATATTTATGTATGTTATATATTATTATATATCTTTTGCGTACAATCTTTTGGTCATACGACTGAGAAATATAGTGATTTTATTTATATTTTATTGGAAAAAAATACATTGATAGAATGATGTCCTTATAAAGCAAATGAAAATAAATGAGGTCTTATGAATAAATATTGGGTTATTTTACGGCACTAGGAATGGGTATACTTCAAAGACAAGACGATAAAGTTATCGTATTCGAATTTCGCTTTGGTATTTGTCACTTTGAAATAGTTGTGAAAGTTGGATTACAGTAGACCGTATCTATGGGGAGATTATAGGCATAGGCGCTTCGAAGAACTCGAATTATTTAGGGACAATAAATAAAAATAAAGCAGAAAGGCTTAAGACTCAGCCTAGCTCTTTTGTTTTTAATTTGATAAGAAAAACTACCTTGTGTATATGTATACCACACGGTTTGAGGAATTACCATTTATAATTCTTACGAGTATTCATGAAATTTTTATCGGACGACAAATATTACCTATTTCATCTATTATTCAAATGAGTTCCGCACTTGATGATTTTTGGCACTTACTTATCATGAAAATTAAACCATATGGAAATAAAAACCGCATTAAATGTCCCCTCGGACCAATGTAAAAAAATCATGTGAACATACCATAAGCTGGTGCTAATCGCTTATTTGCGTGTCAAGCAGGATGATATTAGGTAGTTGTAGTTGAGTCAAAGTGTACGATTATGAATAAACACTTACTAGTTACATGTGACAAGAATCGTGAATCAATATTATACTATAAAATCTCGAAGGTATTTGATATTTAAATCCAGAAACGTAAGTATCGAATTTTTAATCAGAAATTTTTGGTAGATTTTAGATTTTGACCTGTTACCACCTTTCCCCTCCTTTTTTACTGTTTTCTATGTGATCTTGGAAGAAACTAACCAATTTTTTTATTTTATTAATGGTTTTGTTCTTAGTTTAATTAGACTTCGGGCGTAGTTACTTAACTAACTATTTATTTATTTTTATATATTTATTTTGAGTTTAAAATTGTAAAATTGATTCGTTTTACTAAACGATTTTTTTGAATTTTCGGTACCAAGATGACCATAAATTACTTTGATGAATAAAATTTACCTACTCTGCATCGATATTTTGAAAGTACTCACGAAAATGAAATGGGTTATTGACATAAATGAGGTTAAACCAATAGGATGGAAAAAGAAGAAAGAGATCGTACTCGGAAATTTAACGGTTGGAATGATGTAACGATTTAGTTTTGATTGTAAAGTCCCAAATTATTGTCGGATGAAATCTGTTTCTATTTCTGGGAAAAGTTATAAAAAATACACTGACTTGTGAATACTTTCGGTTGACCTTTACTGAAAATTAAATTGTACAAATATTTTTGTGTTCCTGTAGGTACCTACCTACCTAACTTTGTTAGCAAGATTGGGGGTTATCACGTGTGCGTTTTTTATTTTTTATATCAAGTTGGTTATACGGAAACCAGAAAACTTTGGAAATTTTCGTGTGTTAATCCTCTGGCATTTGAAGAAACTACAAACATCTAAATCAAAAAAAATTCAAGTTAAAAAAAAAACTTAGCACCCATATCTTTTGTTGAACACTGGCCTCTTCTAAAGATTACCTGACCTAACCTTACATTCTAAAAAAATTCAAATAATCTAGAATTTAAATTTCGAACACCTTTGGAGATTTTGTAGCAATATTTTGGTCCATCATTCATGTAGTTACGGTACAGTCATTAGATAGGATAGGTATGTAAAGTTCGGTGAAGGATTGTTTCAATTATTGTACCTACAATCTTGTTATAGTTAGTTTCAAGTTTGCATTAACGAAATTATTATCGGACAAGTTTCAAGTGAATTAATCCGCACTCGTCAAAGTATTATTAGTGAAAATAATTTCTATTTGCATCCATTAAGTTATACCTATTATTGAGAAGAGGGCTTTTGTAAAACTAGCTCAGAGATACTAAAAAAAACGACCTTCAAAAATATTAAAATACGCAACAGTCTTTACTAAATTGAAAGAGGTCTAAAATATTCAATTAAGGCTTACTAAATAACTTTTTTCTGAATATTTTATCTATTGGTATGGCTTATTTAAGAAAATTTTAGGAATACGAAGCTCAAAAAGAAATAATTTTCAATTCTTATGACGGATGAACTTTCTCACAGATCACAAATTTAAGTGTAGGTATTCTGAAATTTACCAAATTTTCGTAAAGTCTTTCAAGTTACGGCATGACTAAGGGAAACGAGATTAATTTATATCTATATAGTTTGGTACATCTCAACGAACCCCTAAAACTGTTAATCTATGATGTCAATAATAGGCAGATTAACATTATTCCAACAAATACCCATTGGCTTTTTCTTATCATAATGCATACCGAAATATCATTCGCAACCATAAAAATATTATATCGAAAAGCTAACAAGGAAATAAACTCGGTTTAACAGGGAGTGACATAGGGTGATACTACTCGCGTTAGTACAGTCAACGACAGCAGTTAATATACACTAAAATATTTACGAATCTTTTCTCATTAGTATATATGGACTAGTAAATTGAAAACTGACTACTACCGAAACTATTCAAAGGATTTCTATGAGGTTTCATTTATTTGAAAGTTCTTGGTCAGTACGTATGTTCGATCACAATCGGTTGAGTAAAGCCGCGGACATAGGTTGGTTATTTTATTAAAGGTTTATCAGCTTACAAATTTTAATTGATTGAATACTTTTAATAAATAAGAATTTGTAAAAGCTACTTTAGTCATTGACTGTACAATAGGATTACGATAGACTAAAGCTGAACCACTATGTTTAGATTAACGGTTGGTTGCACCATATAATGAATGAGTCGAGTGTCACACTAATTACGCGATGTATTCGAGTGTTAACGATTATCGAGTTATCATTTCTTTATCGACAATCGATGGTGTTAAGTGATGTGGATTGTTTACTTAAAAACTCTGCGATAGTGGATGATAATATACTTGTACAAAAACGTTTATTGCCGATAGCAAATGTGTGTCAGAATACACGTGTTTTTAATCTATTTAGATTGTATTGTTTTGCTGTGTTATCGTGATGTTTTACATGCATTACTATAATATATGTTTGTACCTAAGATGCCATAAAACGTCACACTATTTTTACCTGACTGCCGAAGAAAGGAGTGTAATGTTTTTCGAGCATAGTCTCGAAAAACATTACCCTCCTTTTATCCATTGAAAAATTAGATTGGCTGTCGAATAATGGATCCCGACTGTTCAGTTGTTATGTTTCTAGACCATTTCGGACATCAATCTAAGTGCTTGTTTTTTTCTTTTCAGTTTTTAGGCAGTCGGGTTTTTGAATTTTTTTTTTTTTTATTTATTAGGTACATCTACAGATTATGTATAATTGCATTTCAAACTTAAATAACAGATGTTGTAGACTTATGTCGTTTATTGGCGTAGACTTAGCTTAAATGTCTCAAAGTCACTCAAATCAGCCGCAATCCCTCACTTACTTGGATCCTCACTAGGAAAAGGACATATAACTTATGTATGAACAGATGAACACGCTTATAAAATATAGGTTAAAGCTCGTGCCTATTTAATAGAATACAAAGGTCACACCATTATTTTCCGTAGTACAGTACTAGATAAGGAAGGGATAGGTCTTTGCTTCATCCAATAGTGAAGATGCAGTCATTACAATTTTGACGGTCTCTATGGTGTAGCGGTAGTGCATTCGACTGCTACGACAGGGGGCCGGTTTCGATTCTCACTCAGTGTAAATATTTGTATGCATGAATATGTCTTATATTACTAACTAACTACTGCATAAAGCTACTTTAGTAATAATAAAATAATAACTAACATTATTGAACTCCCAAACGATGTAACCGAAACTGGCTAATTCCAAAATGAATAAAATTCCCAAAGAGCACAAAAATGTCAATTTATGTTATTATTGTCTTTTGAAATTTGTATTTCTTAATACAATATCCATTTAGACTAACCTCTTTTACATAATTGAATTTGTAACTATGTAATTCAGGTAAATATTAAAATATGGAATAGGTAGGTATGCTTTGTCTCTTTATTGGGTCACCTTAAAACCGGTATATGAAACCAGAGACGGCGTGCGGTTTTAATCGGTTCGAGCCCGACATAACCACCCCCGGCGGCCGGCGGGGGACAATAATTCTGGGGATTTCTGCACAAAAAAGGTATGCTTTATATAATTCTGTCTCTACCTATCTGTCTAAATTGTCTATACACTTAACTGACTCCGATACAACTAGTGAATTATTGGCAAAAGTTAGTGTTTCTACACATAAATCTCAATATGAGCTACGATAAAAATGCTTTCTTTTTTTCAATTTGAAACATTTCTAATGATTTACACTAATTTCGGAAGCAGGCAACGTTACCCTCCCACACTTACTCGGTTCAAATTGAATGATGTAACCTTATGTGGCTACTGGCTACATCTTGATATTATAGAAAGTTCATGTATTATTCATGATACGTCTCTCTTATGATACCACAAACTAGCTACAGCCCAAATAAAAGTAGCCTCGGTTTATGTGTTAAACTATAAAAACTTCAGTGTATTGAAGTTTCTTGTACCCGTAATGTTATTATATGTGTGTTTCTGCTCAAGTGACAGGCTCTGAGAGACGGCGGCGTATGCAAATGATCGCAAGATAAATTTTCATGAACGCTTATTTCGTAAAGATTGGATTTTACGTTTAAATTCCTTAGCTTATCTGTTGTAAATGGATAAACAGGTATATACGAGAACAGAGAGTGACATAATCTATCCATAAGCATTATCTAAATCTCGTACAAAATTTGAAGTAACATTTAAATAATGTCTGTTCTTGAAATATTTTAGAATTTACCCATTCGATACGGAACAAAAGCTATCGTATCTTGGCCGTGTTGAGTAGTGATGTGAGCACAATTGTTACATCGATATCGATATATTGGCAGGATCGACCGCCGCGACGTTGCGGACGAAGATCGCGTCGATCCAGACTTGTTAAACCGCGCTGTGCGGCTGCTCGTGTTGCAGAAATTAGACAACATATACTCCTACCACACCCGACCAAGGTACGATAATCGATGTTTCCCTCCCATCATCGATATACAGCACACGTTCGTATTTAATGTTTCCTGCATGCATTATCCTCCTTGATTGTTAGTTTAGATCAGTTAAGAATACTCGGAAAAACGGCTTAGTACCGAAAAATATTATGTCATGAATATTGAATTGGTATAATTTTTTATACTACCGAAGTATAGGTTCATATTGATGATAAGAGACCACAGATTAGAGAAAAACTAATCAATACAAAGGCTGTAGGAGTTGTTGACGTTACCCCTTCGCTTAAAAGAACTTCGGAAGCTAGTGTCAAAAGTCTAAATCCCTAACGATTGCTAAGGAAATGAATAAATTAGGGCGACCAATCACATCCAAGCTCGTCGCTGGCGTACGATGCGCGCGCCACGGCGGAATCACGAGCTGAAGTGGGATTAGTCGACCTAATCTATTCGTTTCCTTAGAGATTTAGACCTTTGACACTTGTCTACGGGCCCTGATATACAACACTAAGCAAATAATTCCAAGTAAATCGATATATACTTACAACCTTATACGGAGATTTCGGGTAAACCCAGCTGGTAACATTGGATATCATAAGTCGTCTTAATCCTTAAGAGTGGCTTTTCGTACATTTTAAATTAATGTGTACGTGAAGGATTATATTGTAAACAGAATAAAAAGCTATCTCATGAAAACAACGACTGCAGTCTAAGTACATCTTTACATGATGTAAAAAAATACTAGAAATCTTTTCCATGTTTTGTCTACCGCAAGTATAATTTTGTAGGTGTTCAGTGTCGTATAAACCTGTACAAACTGACCACATAAAGAAAAAAAGAAGTAACTGAAATATAAAGGAAACTGGTTACTAAGGGCTTTAGACAGGGTTTTAAACAGGGTTTACACACTACGAAAGCGACAAAGGTGATGACGCCACAGTTTATATAAAAAAAATATGAACTAAGAGTCAATAAATACCTACTTTACATCTATACAATGTATGATCTATTAAAGTTACACGGCTTATTTTAACATCACCTACACTCGTGCTTCTATGTATATCGTATATATTAAGAGGTCGTTAACCTCAAACGTTTTACGTCAAATTATAACTGAATGAAAAACAATATAAATTGTTGAGCTGTTTGTAGTGAGTTAGAAAACTGTCTGTAAAGAATTTATGTTTTCATTGAACGTAAAACAGTGTGACTATCTATTTTATTGTGATATCTAATTGCTTGTTCGAAGTTAAAGATCGTCAAGGATAGGCTCTAATAAATCGATAGAATGTGAAGTGTTATCAAGAAACTGATTTTCTATAAGAGATTGCTTGATATGAAAGGGTCTTTCGAACAATAAGCACGGAATCGGGTCAAAGTATAAACCCATATTTGTAAGCAATCTTTGAGATTAATTGAATTTCGTAATTTTATTTATAGTTATTTATTTAAACGATACCCTCTACGATGGTGAAATCGCGGATGGTCCCTACCATCCGCGATTTCACCATCGCAGAGGGTATCGTTTATTGGCCATATCTCCAGTTTTACTTAACCAATTGCAATTAACTATATGGCAGAATTTTAAGTCTAACCAAAACTTTTCTACCGAAAAATCTGCATCATGATCTACTCCGTAATTTTTGCGTCTATCGCGGACAAACAGGCAAGGGTGCCAAGAAAACTATTTTGTGTTCAGAATCGTTAATTCAACATAACCAAAGATTTTTTTTATATTTAAAATTATCAATGTACTGTACACTAAGATAAGATAATTATTGTTGGTGTTGGTACCTCACAGACTGTATGGGTAGGTATAGTAAAGTTAGAAGATATTGCATCTAACTTACAAAGTAAAAAAAGTAACTACTTGAATTATTACATTTGCTTGCAAAATATGAACCACATTTGTAACCATAAGGTGGTTTTTATTTTGTGTATGAAACAATAACATAATCTCTTGAACATGTACACATACTACGTATTTCGGCCATCTCACTTTGTGTTTTACGTCACGCAATAAACCTTATACGTTAAAGTAATATAGCCTACAACAAAATTCATACATTTATCAAGCTTCTCGTGGACTTAAACATTTTTTGTGACGAAAGTAAATCGTAATACTCGTAATATTGTTTGTCTAATACTGATATTAAATAGAGCCGACAAGGATATTTCATTCCTGGAAGTGAAAATTACGGTCGATGAACTTGCGTGTGTAAAGTAAATTCTTTGAATATGAGAGATTAGAATTAGGTATAAGATGTTCTATTTCACGTAGGCCGTTTAGCTCTCATTGTAGTAAAACATATTCACATTGCTTTTAAAAATGAATTACTTGCAATGCAATTATTGTTCTACTAACTGCTACATCGATTTCTTGTGACGTGACATGAACTTTCGCACACATTTATACGCGTATTTACAAGACACAGGTACTACTATTTAATTATTCACCCGCCTTCGTGAGATAGAATATCTATATGTCTATACTTGCACCTGATGGAGATTTTTATATAGATGTGCCTTCATATCTAACTTCGATTAAATGATTAAAATAATAAGTGATTTCAAGTTTAAGTATGGTCAAAATTTCACGTAACGAAAATCATAGCTAAGTAAGAATATAATATAGTTTTAAAACCCGACTAAAAGTTTTTCACCTCAAGTAAGGGGTCTCAATCAATTAAACAGCCATTAAGATAATAAACTTTTTCATTTCAATTATATTTTATACTAATAACTTAAAAGTATAGAATATACATTATTGAATTAATTGGTTTAAAATAATAATACGTAGGTACCAGTAATTTATTTCTCGATTAAAGAGAACATGAATATAATTTTTTCATCGTAATCTTTCTTTGCTACGTGAAATAATTCCGCTTCTTGATTATGATAGGATCACTGGAATTAAGGATAGGATTGAAACCCACCAAGATTTCATTCGTCGCATTCAAACGGATTTTCATTATCTCCAGTTAGATTTTTTCACCAAAAATAACTTCCCTTTTCATTTCAAATTCATCTATAGAGTTATTACGTACTTCGATCGCGTTACGTATTTCAATGTCAATGCAGCGTATTATTTACAAGCTAAGCTACATTATATATATTTTTATTTACGGCTACATTAATATAGTCATGGTAGGTATAAGACTTCTGAACAGTCGTACTTTTGATGTGGTATATAAATTCTTTGAGCAACTGAATAAATACACTCTAAACTAAAGGGGATATTGTTCAGAAAAAAAAGGAAATATTATTGAAAAATTTGTAATTTTGTCAACACGTTTAGCTGAAAGTGAATCAGCAGAAACAATTTTCAGTAAAACATAACGTTTCTGGTTTTTATTTGACAGACTGTACACTAAAGTATTTTCGCTCAGACGTTATAAGATGACTTGCAGTGTCTATGACTTGTTGAAAATTAATGATATACTAAATTAATGATAATGTGTACGGGAAAGGATAGTTCTAAATTAAGCTCAGGTACAGTACAGAGTACTTGTATTTACCAAGTTATCGATGATTCGACAAGTAGTAACAATATTTCGGACAAGTAGATGAAGTGCAATTGAAATGAAAAAAAAAAATAACCTTTAGGCTTTCATACGTATTTACTAAATAGCTAATAAATTAATATTACAAATATACACTTCAATCTTGTTTATTTTTATAGATTCGCTTGAATGTTGCTAAGGGAAAACAAATTTCCAATAATCAATAAAAGTGACCCCACTTCTACATTTTCCTCCATCCTACTTCCCTTATACAAATGGCAAACCATGTACATTGTTACTTTTGAACTATAAAGTACAATAAATGAGACGGACGGTTTTCAGGATGTTCTAACTGTCCTTTTCATAATATTTAATTTTAAACTCTTTTGTTTGCAGGTTTGGCAAGCGTTCCGATGCTTATACGAACTGGGCCAAGGACCTTGAGGTAAGATTAAATAATTGTTCATTTTACAATTATCTTTCATTTCCTATTCAATTACCGTAGGTACTCCAAACTAGAAGGTGATTATATTTTTGAGCCGTTGGGTGTTGAGACGCTGGGGTCACAGGGTTCAAATGCCCGCTTTTTCTACAAAGATTTGGCAAAGTGGGTGATTGACGCTACACGTGACCAGAAGGCCGGATTCTATGTTGCACAAAGAATTAGCATTGCCAGTCAACGTGGCAATGCTGTCAACCTTTTGAGAACATTACCAGGCGGTGATGATGCGGAGGAATTCTTTGACGCAAGTATTCGGGATTTTTTAATTCCACGCGTATTTATACATCCAGATAACAGCCAGATAACAACCAGAGACCTGTTCTAGATGACTATTGTATATCTTTCTATTAGATAAATCACATTTAAATGCTTTGGAGCGAAAGTGTTTAACTGGCTTTGTGTTTTTTGTTCTTTAATTAATTTTGCGTATGTAATGAAATATTATGGTTGAATTTTTCTAAACCTGTTTTAACGCCCATTAATTTATTTGTGAAAGTTTTGACTTTGTTAGTCTAATGGTATGGTATAGGTAATAAATTCGGTTAGGATTATAATTTCACTCAACAGAAATTAGTTTCGAAACAAATGCTGCTCAAGTAATAAAGTTACGTTGAAATAATATTCATAATATATTTAAGCGCTTAAATAATTAATATTATTTAAATATTTAAGCAATCAATATTTTTTTTAATGATGATGAAAAAAAATTAATTTTATATCTCGATTTCCGAGTCGCAACAAAACGTTATAGAATTTTTAAATTTTGTAAATTTTCAGTTAGCAAGGCGTTTGTTAAAAATGCATCGATTAACCGATTTAATAGGTACAGTTTTCTATTCTTGTCCAAAACTATAGCTAATTTTTTTTATGCAAGGAGTAACAAACTCACTTTCATATTTACATTAATAATTAGGACGTTAGTAGAACTTCAGTTCTTTTATATACTATTGATCTACACAAAAATATTTAAATGGAGAATTTTATTTATCTAGTTAATCAAGTAGGCCTCGTTAAACTAATTATGTCTTTACTTTGATAAATAGGCGTTAATATTCCTTCACTTAAAACCTTACGATCGACTAGCCCCACAGTCCTTTAAGATTAAATTTAAGCGCTTGTTTATAGCTAAATAAAATTTATTAATTAAGCCGTACTAGTTAAATGTCCGACGGTTTCTTTGATCTTTTTACCTTTGGCCTTGCTTCCTTAAGTGAATAAGGGGTCCTAAATAAACAACTCCTGTAGGTCCAGTAAAGGTTATAAATATTTCATGTATTTAATCCGATTTTCCTCTTATATAGTCACCAGTAGCGAAAACGCTATTTGAATAGTTGATTTAGTTCACGTGTTTTGTAATCTTACTACATTAAAGCTATGTGTTGAGTAAATTATTTAAATTAAAATACAACTATTAAATTTAACGAAATTCTAAATTTGGTACAAATTTTTAAGTTACCAGATTCTCAAAGTATCTTTTTCCTGCAGGAAACTGCAGTAAAATCATTTATCTTCTTCATCATTTTGTGGGGGTTCATGCAAATATCACACATAACACACTTTATAGCAGTTTATAGCATAGTTTCGATGCAAGTTACACCTTTGTTTATAAGTAAAAAAAATCAATGATAACCAGTTAACTTGTATTTGTTTGCCACATCACATTACTTTTTTATTAGACCTTATCATAGATTCATTAATACAAAAGCATGTTCAGAATAATTCTGTGAGTGAATTCTATGTATCAAATTGTGTAACATCAATTTCTGTTGAAAACTTCTCAAAGGAATAATATTACCGGGATTCATTTGATCGTTTATCCGAAGAAATGCCACAATACGAGGCATAAACGTCAATATTGCATCTTTGCATTTGAATTCAAGTTTCATATGAGAGAGTAGATTTATTCACACCGTTTTATTTCATTTATTGGACCCATACCGTTGTCAGTACTACTGTTTCGTGCTCTTCTTGTTTTTTATAACCGGAGATGTTTGAATTTATTTTTACAAGCTTTTATTTAGTTTCACCTGTCCTGTTGTCTGAAATCAAACGTTGTCTGTAATCAAATTTTGCAAGCCATTGTCCGACCACTTCTGGTTGTCTGATTGAGCTGAAATTTGGCATACTTAAGTAAGTCCCATGACCATGCGATATTGTAAATAATAAAAGCTTGTTTTTAAAAATGTTTTTTTTTTAAACAGCAGCTTGTTTGCCATCAATTTAGTTTTTCTTTTATTGTCAGTTGTCTTACAACACTTAAAGTTATTTAATTAGAATATTTGACATTTTAATAAAATTACTACCGGTATCATGCTTGCGGTAGTCTCGGTCATATCCAAAGTTTTCACCTCGGAGCCCGAGGTCCGTTTTCCGACTTTTACTTCTTCACTTTGCACGGTCTTGGGCATCCTCGCAGTGATTTGATTTTATTGTCACTAAAAACAGACACTGAAATGAAAACGTATTTTGCATATTTTAGTTTTTAACAGTTCTTTTATTCTATGCTATAGTAATAATAAATTTTGCCTGTATTTATGATATAATATTCTGCCTACATTTATAATATGTATGTTCCTGTCAACCTTTAATATAAAGGGCTATAAGTTATAGCTGCATTTCAAAACTTACTAACTACTTGCATATTATAATAAAATCGCTATAATATAATCGGAACAGTAGTAGGGGACGTCTGCGTTTGAAAATAATTGAATTTCAATATAACTTTGCGGCAGCGGTCGTTAATATTGAAATTATTTTGTGCCAGTACTTGCCGGACTTTAATGATTTAATAATAATTACGAGTAGGTACTTAGTTATACTACGAGTATTACTCGTAATGTATGGCTTTTATACAAAACATGTTCATTTCTCTTAGTTTTTATTTTGATACCACGAAGTTATAATATAAACATAACTTTTTTTTATATTCAGCTTGTCGATTGACTTCACCCAACTGGATAGTATGAAGCTGGTGTGGTCTATAAGATACGAGTTACAATTAGATACTGATTATCCTAAAATGGTGGTCCCTGCCTCATCTTAACTCTTGATAATATTTTGTAGGTACTTACTAATTTGCCAAGCTGTAAATACAAATTGGAAAGAATTGAGAGTTTATTACTTCAATAGAGAAAACGAACAAAACTGAAGCGAACCGATACTAGCCGGGCTCTTCGACAAAATGTCTTTTCTTAGAGCTTATCTTAAGGTTTTCATCGAAAAACCTACAAGGAACCCAGAACTCGAGGTAGCACTCGAAAGGCTTCATAGGCACTACAGTCAAAACTACTGCTATAAGTATTTTTGTCTCTTAATATCTAAAAGGTACCGAGACTTTATTGGCATATTTCGTACGACGTACAATTAATTCTGCTATTGAGTATTTATATATTTATAAACGAGTTAGTTGAGGGACATGACATGTGTACTACGCACCCCTTTGAAAAAGCGTCTTTAGATGCCGAGAACACGACAAAGTAAATTGATTGTTATATACATCGTCACGTTTCTGACTAGTTTGCAAATTAAGTATTCAATATTAAAATTATAATGAGAATATTAGTAATAACTTAGTAAAAGTAATAAATTAGTAAAAGTTTACCAACAGGTGAGATCGTGGTCAAACGCGAGCCTATTACCAATAAAAAAAAAAATTACTATTATTTATAGTATTCACCTACCTTAAAGAAGTAACTCTTGAGCCAGTTTTAATGGTTCAGGCAGTGTGGTGTCTAATAGTTTACTAAAATAATTTTACGGCTTATAGGATAAGTTGGCTTGGGCCCCAAAGATCTTACCAACTCCCCATAGACCCCGTGAAAAGAAGCATCATTTCAATAAGAAAGTCATCTACCGTTTGCTTATCAAAAGGAAAATATGACGTTTAATCGAACGTTTTTATTACAGAAGCCGGACATACCTGCCTGGCTGTCTTATGCAAGAAGGAGATGAGGTGTGCAACAGCCACGGGATCTACATTAATTAACAAGTCATTTAAATCAATGTTCGTGATTACTGTAACAGTTGACAACCGTTATTATACAAAATTCAAAATAAAATGTATCTTTTAACGTAAACCATAATAATGCATAGACTTAAACTTTTGCATTTCTTTAATTAATTTTGAACGTTACACAGTTTAAAATATGTTTCAATTTATTTATTGACTGCTTTATGTTTAATCGAGGTATTTATTAGTTAATTTTAATAGTATTTTAGTTCATTTTAATGTTACACAAAATTGTATGTAACTCTATTTAAAATAGAAGCCCAGTCATTATAATTTTCCAATTTATAGCTTAAGAATTATTGTGTAATAGAAATTTGAAACAAATTAGTTGTACCTTTACTGATCAAATATCATTGTAATGTTATGAATAAAAGCAATTGATAAAACGTAATATTTAATTTGTCTGTCTCATTGTGAACGACTCCTATAAAATCAACAATCGAATACTTATTTGTAATATTCAATCACTTTGTTCTAAAACAATGGCGGAGTAAACAAAACTGAAAACAAAGGAACGGAAAATATTTTTTTTTGTAAGGGGCCTTGAATATTTTGTTCCTTTATACAATTTATATTTAGTGATGTTACATTAAGTACATACTTTTTTTATAAAATACAGGCTTGGACTAAAAGTACAACTAATCTAAAAGAATAATAAAATTATAATCTGAAATATAATATTCTATAGTATAAAATCATTGAAAAAAATATGATTGAATAATGGGGTTGACCTCACCTGGTAGCCGATATGCCTATTGATACACGGATGCTGTTCTACTAACTTTTAAACTTTGGCGTTATATTAATGTTATTATGTTTACGTTTAACCTTTGGAATGACAGACGTTTCGACCAGGTTACACCAGCCGTGGTCACAGGCTAACTGTCTCAGCTTTGCACTCCCTCCATCGTCGAGTCCATCAGGTTGTTCATCTACCCGCACATTTTCAACATTTTTCATATATTTTCTTTTATACATGTACCGTCTCATACCACACTCACAGGGTCCCTATTATCTGAGCAAACGGCTCGGTGTCTATCCGACTGCACAGAAAAGTTCTGTTGTATGATATCCTCTCAGAATTTGGCGCTCAGACGGCAGTTGCTCTGTAGTAGGTATAGAGGAACGGGTCCCGGATGTGAAAGTACATTGTGGAAGCTTACGGATGCAGACACTTGATCCCTTTTAACATGATCCATAATTCTATTTTCAATGACAAAGCTTAAAAGTAGACGAGAAAGCTTATACGCTTCGCGAATCGGATAATCGTTTATGTAATTTGAAATGTTTCGAAGGAACAAATAAGATTCTGTTTGGCGAAGAAAAAACAGTAATTTGATTGTACAAACGGCAACTAACAGTCAGTTGCTACGTCAAAGAGAAAACAGTTTTTTTTCTTTTGTTCAAGTGACGCCACGCTCCATCAACTATCGAAGACATTCTATAGTAACGGTTGCTAAGAGAGACTGAATGGCGTAGTGAACTTGAGGTAATGTTTATAAACTTTTAGCTGTGTGACGGTTTGTATTTGCTAGCTGATTGCAATGTAGAATGTAGTTCAAAGCTTTCTGAAGAAGCATCCACTTTGAGAAAGCTAAAATCACGCAGGTCTTGCAGATTAGTCACGATTTTTACCAGACTCTCATAATGCTACAGATGTAATTAGGTAAGTCTGGACTATATATAACAATATTTTTATTTTTACATACAATTACGTTACAAACAAATAGCTAGTAAATAAATGAGTAAATAATAGTAAATCAAACCAAAAAGTAGTAATTATAGGTTGTATTATTGGTAGGTTATGAACTAATCTATATAAAATAATATCATAAATAAAAAAAAATGTCAGGACCATCGGCGGTAACTTTGACCAGAAATGTCACCCATTGATTAATCCGTTGCAAAAAATATAACTGTGTTCGTGTGTGTATAGGTATGTGAAACGATTTGGTAAATTTTAATGCGATCTGAAATGGTTGAATCGATGAACAATTCTTATTCCGAAGAAATAAACCCTAGGTTAAAATTATGAAGACCAAACGTTGATCGAGAGTAGAAAAACATCGATATTTAATTTTGCAATCAGTATATTATTATGCATAATAGTATCCCAGTCTGCGAGAAATGTAACTTCTTGGACTAAAACTATTCAACTAGATAGATTAATATAACTAAAATGTAACTAGATAGAACAGATCGTAGTTACAGTAAACAAATTAGTTTTATTGTAAACTCGTGCTACGTCGTAGTACAATATTCGTAGCAATTGCGTAGAAGCGTCGACCAATCTACGAGACAATGTTATTCTTGCTAAGGCGAATTAGTTGTAGCAATGAGGATCAGTCACTTTTTTAGCTGAGTATGCAGTTTTATAGACCTAAACAAAACAATAAATTCTGTAAAAAAATTATTTGAATCGGATCAAAAATGACGAAGTTATAGCCATTTTAGTGCGGTAATCTCAAAAACGCTCGCCACCGCGTAGAAATACCCTGTGACGTCATCGCTCACATCGTCGCGCGTCGCCGCCGCGCCGCTATGGAGAATATAGGGCTATTCGGATAAAACATTTCATGGAATTTTTTTTTAAATTATAGAATTAATCATTTTTCTTTTTTTTATACTACGTAGGTGGCAGACAAGCACACGGCCCACCTGATGGGAAGCTGTCATCGTGGCCTATGGACGTGTGCAACACCAGGGGTGTCACACGGGGTGTCACCAGGGGTTCTGCCTACCCTGAAGGGAAGGGGGGGCGGCTAGGAAGAGGGGGGGAGGAGGGGTACAGTGAGCTCTGGCTACCCTACTTACCTTGGGGAACACAACACTATGGTTATTATAACCGCGGTGTTCTGTAGGGCGGAGGTACTACCTCAGTGGGACTGCTCAGTTCAGACGGGAGATACCGTCGGGTCCCACCTATTATTATAGTATTAAGTATTAAGAATATGAAATATTTATTCTTTCATTTGTACTAGTTCGATAGCATTTTGAGGCATCTTGGAAATCAAATACCTAGGTACTTATAATAACCCGTGCGGAAATCCCCACGGATATCACCCCTGATATACATAAAGATAAAGATAAAGATAAAGATAGGTAAAGATAAAGATAAAGATACAGATAGGAGGAGGACCACCACAGGAGGTGGTTATGTCACACTCGAACCGACGAAAACCGCACTTGCTCGCGTAAGGTTACCCAATAAAGAATTTCGCTTGCATACCGCTGACCTTGGGCCATATACGATTTTGAAATAGCCTCATCGACCCCTCCCCCCCCCCCTTTCCAGGAGCAAGAAGAGGACACCGTGGCTCGCAAACCCGAGGGGTCATCTTGAAGCCGGAGATGGTACGGGTCAGCCGGGATCCGAGCGACTTTTGGGCAACCTTATACCTCGGCGCTAGAAAACCCGAGACGGCGTGCGGTTTTAATCAGTTCGATTCAAACATAAAACGTCCCGGTTGGAGGTGTTTTTATTTTTGTCAGTCCGCCGAATTGACTGCACCCCGCCTGATGGTAAGCCGAGGTGCAGTCCTAAAAGTAATGGACATCATTACATCAAAACTTGAACACTTTTCCAAATAACTAACTATAACTGGATGTCTAGGTATACAATCACTCTACCCTTATTTGCCCCCTTAGGGGTGGATTTTTGAAAACCGCGATTCACGGGGTACGTTTATTTTTACCAGAAGCAACTGTATCAAATTTCGTGCTTCTTACTTTCAAAATAACGGACTTTCCATGCAACCAGCCATCGCCTATTTTACGCCTTTAGTAGTGAAATTTTGAAAACACTGATATACGTGTATATTTATTTCTAATCAGAAGTAGGTATATGAAATTTAATGCGTCTAATATTGAAAATGAAGAACTTTCATACAAATGTTTATGCCTTATTTTGCCACCTTAGGAGTAAAAATTCTAAAAATCCGTTCTTAGTGGATTCCTACAACATAAAAAGCATCTACTGTCAAAATTTCAAGTTTGTAGGTCCAGCGGTTTAGGCTCTTCGTTGATATACGGTCTGTTTATCAAAGGGCATCGCACACGACGTGAGCGATGACGTCATCGACAAAAATCCAGCGAGTGTGCGTTTTAAAATAGCTGTTTTTAAATCTTCGATAACTTCGTCATTTCTTGTCGGATTTTAATCATTTAAAAAACAAAATGCTTAGAAATGTGTAGCGCATACGTTTCATTAATTAAAAATTAAAAGTTCTGTTATGTGACTGATCCTCATTCAATTCAGAATATTGAGCTTTATCCATCTAGGTCACAAAGTAACACTTTAAAAAGTCAGTATAGTCAACATGAAGATCGACGTATTTTCAACCTTGAAATGGTAGGCAGAGATGTATTGGCATTCATATTTTAGCTGTCTAGTGTATACAGTATTCCTCAAGCTATAAGACAATTGACGTTAGCTGGGCATTTTTTCACTCTGAGATGTTACTGAGAATTGTTGACAGCAAAAGATCATGAAATCTTAGTACCTACCCGACCCAGGAGTTGAACTTCGAATCCCATTCATAGCGCGCCCTTTGGCAATAGCTGAGTCAGATTATTAATAATAATTTATTATTGCTTTTAACGTTTCAATGTCAATTACAGCGCGCAAAGTGAGAATAAAGTAATAGTAGTAATACGACAGCTGACTGTCAACTCGAATCAGTTTCTTTTTTAATAAATGTCATAATGGTAATTTCCGTAGCAACTTGTATGAATTATATTGGAATTATACACTGTCTCATCTCGTCATTGTCATTTATGTAACTATTTTGGTATTGGTACGATAGATAATAATTCTTTTACTATAACTTTTTAGAACACTAGCTTTCGCCCGCATATTCACCCACATGGGATTCTGTTCAATCATTCCCATTATTTGGCATAATAAAAGTAACTTACGTATTATCCTAGGCTATAATTTTATTCCTTTATAGAATTCACCAGATTGGTCACGTCACTTGCGTGAACACACAAACATACATACATAAGTCAAATTCATCATAGTAGGATGACTATCAGAGATCCAATCTTGGGTGAAATCTCCCAAACTCGAACCCCAAATCCCACAGTAGAACCTAGTTTTCAACCACCAGACATACCTTGTTATCATGTTATCTTGGGCTCAAACTTTTCAGTTTATCTCCACATATTTTTCGGGTTCTTCCAGCTGGACAAACTATTTTGTCAAACTGATTTGACCACGAGGAAAAAAATTCCTGTTGATCAAACTTCTTGGATGGAGTCCTTGTGGTCAAACTATTTCATTTAACTCTTTTACTATTCTTTTTTTAATAACAAACAAATTTTAACAAAATGACACTATTTTGCAATATATACGTGAATAAACACTAAACAGACTGTAATCTAGATTCACGTATTATCCGTTTATACCTGCCTCATGAATGACATGTCATATATAAACGTCAGGCAACTCAAATTACCAATTGTATACCTTCAACATGTAGGCTAAACATCTACTAACACATTAGCATCTGATGTATGGCGCCAGTTTAATCATAGAGAGTCGGAAATGTTGTATCCGACAAGATTATGCCTGCTACTACAATATGCACACGTAAATAGCTAAGGATTATACTCGCATTCTACCGTAAAATGTGCAGAATCAGATTAAATTCTTGTGGGCTAGTTTAGAGAGATTAGCTTAAAAGGCAGAAAAGGTTATGAGTTGAAGGTGTTGAAGTATTAAAGAGAAATAATGGAATGCGTTTGTAATCTTTCAACATTCATTATTATAATTTTCGATGATCATTTTATAGGTATAACATAGGATATAAAATAAAGATATGAGTAACTTTTGTGCTTAAAATCTCATTAAATAGGTATCTAAGCCGAAGTAAGCTGTGTACTATCTTTACTAGATACCAGAGAATACCATGACCATAACATAACCACTCACGGTCATGTACCTTACATACGAATGTACATTGTGTGAAGATCGAGTGGTAAGTATAGGTATGTATGCGTTTTACGGTTAGTGAAAAGTTGTACCTAACTGTAAAACGCAAATAATGCCACTTACCTACTTACTTACCACTACAGACTTATTACAGTATTTATTTATTTATTTATTTATTTAATATAGCTGTTGCCCGCGGCTCCGCCCGCGTGGATTTCGGATTCTGTTTCAAATTCCTTTTTTAGGAGCGGTTAAGTCTCGCTCAGACCTGATAAAAACCGCACGCCGCCGTCTCAAGTCTTCAGTTGCCGGGGTATAAGATTACTTAGTGCATATCCCGCGCTCCCCAGTTGACCCTGGGATGGGAATTGTTTGATTTCTGATGCCTACAGCCACTTTCTATCATCGCACCGCTCGCCACAGGCAGGGAAATTCATCCCCACACGTTGCATCCGCCTGCAGTACGTACTGTAAGGTTTTAAAGAAATTTCATTCCGCGCACGCTTAGGCTATGGAACGATCTCCCTGCAGTGGTTTTCCCTGGCGGCTATAATATGGGGTTCTTCAAGAAGGGCATTAGAAGGATTTTGCAGAGTCGGCAGCGCGAGTGTGATGCCCCTGGTGTTGCGCACGTCCATAGGTGCATAGGTCACATAGGTGGGCCGTGTGCTCGTCTGCCACCTAAGTGGTATAAAAAAAAACATGATGTCCCTACCGAACCCCGGAAAAGAGGGGATGGGGTGACAGGGGGTACAGAAGACCGCAGCCATAATAGACATTGTGTTGTGTTCTCACCGGTAAGAAGGGTTGCCAGAGCTCACAACCTCCTCCCCATCTTCCCAATCCCCTCCTCTGACGTCCGATTTCAATAACTCAAACAGTCTAAATAATTTTTACACAATTGAAAGTCTTGATTAAGATATAATTTATTTGGATGGGAATACAAAGATATACCTACCTCAGGAAACATAATTTTAGATAGGTATAATTCGCGAGACAAACGACGTCCTGGTGCGAGTGGATTGTTTTGCAATAATCCATGATTGGTGAATTTAAGCTCGTCCAGTGCTGTAGCACCCCGTGCTATCCTCAAAGGCACCCAAGAAAACTGTTACTGTACACGCAGTAACAGTTTTCTACATAATTTTTGAGCACATTTTAGATACCTACCTACGTACCTATAATGTCCCGAAGTATATTGGTCTGATTTACGTCCGCACTTCAACTCAAGTATTTATTTCGCCGCGCATTATTTTTCATATTGCGATAGCTCTCAAACTATTTATGGTAATTATATAGTGTGAATGGCAATTTTGATCTACATTAAACGTACAACGTATCTAACGTATTTAATTGGATAAGAAATAATACTGTATTGGTAAAATTAGCTTCGAAAATGACACATGATTTTTTTTGTAATTTGTAAAGATAAAAATGGTTACTGTGGGCCACCCTTATTAGGTAGACATATGCTATCGCGGACTTTTATGTAGACCTTTTTAAGTTATACATTTCCATAGTACATTATTTTGTTCTATCTTCAATAGTTTTCGCAGCGCACGCGATGTAAGTAAATTTGTTTAGGTCATTTTTTTACACCTTGGGTTACATTATTGAAGTTTTAGTAAGGATCCCTAAATTTTTTAGAGATAAATTATAGCCTATATTGATTTTGGATAATGTAGCTTTCTATTGGTGAAAGAATTATTGAAATCGGTCCAGTAGTTTCGGAGCCTATTCGTTACAACCAAACAAACAAAGTTTTCCTCTTTATAATATTAGTGTAGATTTGGAAAGCTTACAGGCTAATAAACAAGTTGGTAAACCTAATAAATATAAACAAATTGCTATTAACAAGCTTCCACATTTAGTTAACCACAATCGGTGTTATTTAAATGATAGAGAAGTCAATCAATAACAGAATTCCAAAAAAAAGAAAAAACATTAACTAAAGGGTACTCCTCAAAAAGAAAACCATAAATAATAAAAAAAAAAAAAACAAAAATGAAGAGAGAGCAATAAATTAGTTTTGTAAGGTGCGTACCAATTGATCGTTGTCCCTTTTGCCGAAGTATGAATCGGCTATTAGCCGTCTAACAGTCGTTACACTGGTGCAAAACAAGTCAATGTTAAGGTGCCGTGGAAGTTTATTAAAACAAAATGGACCTCTAATAGAAAAGGTATTCTATCTGTAGTTAGAAGAAGCGCTAGGAACATTTAGTATTGGTCGTTGACGCAGACCCATTATGTTAGTACGTAATGACAAATTAGCCAGGAGCTGCGGACAGTCAATAAGACCATTTGCGATATTGAATAAATAAACTATATCAATATATATATATATATATATATATATAAAAGCAAAACTTTTTATATGACGAAAGTTTGGAATACTGAACTACAAGCTTCACTTTCATAGCAAAGTCTTCGTGGTGCCACCCTAGGTAGCAGAAGTGACAACGTTTTTATTATTGTTACTACTTTGGTAATTATCTCTAAATCGAATTTGGCCAGCCGGGGTGCGATGGAAATGTCTTATGGCCGGCGTCCACTAACGGCATTGTCACGACGTGCCGCGGCATGCCACGGCAGAGCCCAGCTACTCTAGCCTAGCATCAGTTTTGCTCTTCGTGAATTCGAAGTTGGTTGTGTGATTGTGTCTAGTATTAATAGCACTTCTAGCTGAAAATGAAGAGAGACAAAGACGGACTGCGCCGTAAAATGACCCACGCACAAGTTTCAACCTTATTTTAAGTACAGTAACAATCATAATTGAGTGACTTTTTGAATGATTGAACAGAATGTGGCACGTTACGTCCTGCCGCGTCTTGCCGCGACATCATTGTGACGAAATAAAGTAAAATGAATTCTTAAGTCACTGAAATAAGATTCAAAATAACTTGATTAGTAATAAAATCCTTTGCCATGCCACACCGTTCCATGCCGTCAGTTGGCGCCGGCCATAAATAGAAGGAAAACTACAAGGAAATAAAAATGCAACATACTGTATTATTATTTACTCATTTCTATAAACTAATCCGTTTCAGTACATCGAGGTATTACTTAATGAATGACTAGCTTAAAATTTAAGCACAAACGTTTAAAACTATAATCTTAATCCATCAAAATGAGACTTTTTTACATAATATCGAAAATTGACGTTTATCCACCGCGCAAGCACCTATTAATCATACAATCTTACATTTATACACTTAAACGTGCTTATTCCATTAAAGAATATAATATTTAATTTCAATATGGGTAAGACTAGAAACGGAGCCATTTAATAATATTCAGGTGCATTAATTCTAAATACCATTTTCCTTAAAATATACAATAAAAAAGCTATAGGTTGATTGGTTTATTTACAAAAGATTGGTATAATAAGGTAGTAAAACTTTGGAGCCTGGCTATAGTAAGAAAGTAAGTATAATACATCAGCTTAATCTCTTCTTAATTAGGTACGAACATTTTGTTTTTTACAGGTTTATGAAAGCAACGAATTGAAATTCCTCCATGGTGAAGTTCTTTTTAACACCTAATTCTGTGTCTTTTGAAAACAGGTATTTTAGGTACCTAGGTCTCTTACTTAATACTTCTAATAAAATAAGTAAATTTGATACAAACCGGCAAAAATATAAAATAGGTAGGTAACTGGAATATTTCGGGCAATATTTAACTTCATACATAAGGTACATACAGTCATACAAAATCCTAAGGGACTCTAAAGAGACTATAGAAAAATGGGATAGTAAATCTAAAAAAAGTTATCTAAGAATCCCTAATACCAAATAATTTTATTATGTGTTTCAATCTAAAAAATCTAAGAAATTATTTGCATAAATACGTTGATTGTCGTCGTATTCAACGCCATCTATGTGTCTACTTAGCTAACTATGTAAATTATTAGTTCCTTCTTAGTTTCAATAAATTGCGTTAGAGTTCACTAATAGTAAACTTTAAACAAATATTAGCACAACCTTTTGTTTTGCACAACGCATTACAGATAAAATGGTTATTTAAAGACAACGACATTAAAGTACCTAGATCTTTATTAAATTAAATTTTTTAGACACAGTTGAATAACGAAATCAGACCTTCTTATCCAATACAATCTATCATATTTTCCGAAACAAACTTGAATTTGTAAAATGAATTATACTTATATTAAATTTAACGTTAATAAACCATTATTGAAATGAAATATAGTAATATTGTATTTTTAGTTACTCATTCAGTTGAAGTAGGTAATGATGAATTAGAAGATTTCACTACTAGAGCAGGTCTTAAAATAGTAGATAGCTAGACTTTCATAGGTACGTACACTACATTGTGCAAGATCACTAGATCGATTTACCATCCCACTACACAACAGAAAAAACATCTAGACAGCTACTAGAACTACATTTACATACAATAGATACAGAAGACGATAGACGGATGGAAATTCTGGGGCTTTAGCATTACAATTACATACCTAGGACTCTAGAACTATTTATACTAGGGGTAAATGATTAGTTTGGCAATAGAGATTCTATTTACATTAAATAAATTGAAATTTGCTACTTGCTATTTTGGGCTACCATTACAACCACAGATAAATCTTGTTAAGATTAATTTTATCATGATAAAATTAATAAAAGTCAATAAAAATCTTCATGAATTTATTTACGAAATTTAACAAAGTACGCGTAGATTGCAATATTCTAACAAAATTCGATTTGTAGCTAATAATGAAGTAGTAATAAATATAAATTTTATATACTGAGTAAAGTGTTGTTCTCGAAGTTATGTAACATTTTTTATTGAACACACTTGGTAAAAGAATAGCTATATTTTTTGATAATTTGGCATTCATTAATTAGGATGTAAACATTTAAACAATACGTTGAATATAGGTAGCCCACTAATTCCACAAAACAGCATATCTAGCTCTCCTAAATTTTAAATGGCATCTAAATTTGAAGCTGAACTCTATCTAACCAAGACTGGATCAGTACAATTTACTTTATCTACCATTACTTTCATATTGAACCATTAAGCCGGTTTCAAATACCATAGCTCTAAGATTGGAGAAAAATATCTTCACTTCTGAGCAAAGACGACACACGTACAAATAGAAGTTATAGGGTCACAGCACTTTACTTAATCAATAAATTTTAGCTTACACTTAGTATTTACAGCTCACACGATCATTCACACAAATCATTCAGATTGTGCAGTACATTCTAACAATCAACAATAAAATAGTGCTTTAGGAATCGTGTTAAAGACACCAACAATATTTGATTGGGAACAAAGATTACAAATGTCGGACAGTAGAAAGTTATGCATAATAAAAAACCTCTGAGAAAAAGCCAAAATTGAACACCCAGAAGTATTATAGTCATTCCACTCCTTATTTTTGCGTTTGACAGCAGTTTTAGAATGTAACTATTGCATTAATCGTACAAGTAAACTTGGAAATGCGTGACTAAGAAATTATATAAACTGGCGTATCATATGTATCTACCCTATTTATAACTCATTACCAAAATTAAAATGTTTTATTTGTTTCGGTTGATTTAATTTTTACGATTATTTGCTCACTCAATGAAAACGGCTACACTCAATGAAAATCGCTGCAAATTACGAATCCAAAATAATCGTTCAAACTTACTTACATTTACGTCAACATAAAAGTTGTTGTAACATATAAGCTTATTAATTATGTATTATGGATTCTTGCACGTGTTTTCAATGGCTAATCATCTCATCGAAATATTGAAGTTGTGTTGTGTAGGGATTAAAATTTTTCATCATATTATAAGTACGAAAAGCACTGAGCCCACTCGTCTTCGACGGCCTTATAGAACGCAGCCACAGCTTCCCCGGCATCCATAAAAGTTTATCTCGGTGTTTTCTTTCTTTTCGGAAAAAAATAGAAATCGCAAGGTGTGAGGTCAGGGCTATACGGCGGGTGACCCAGTATAATTTCAGCAAAGAGTTTTTACCATGACAAAAGAAATGAGCCTAAACTCGATAGGCTTTATCTTATATAAATGAGTGAATGTATGAACAGCCTATAAATGTCACCGAATAATCAATGCATTGTACACGAAAAAATAATGTTTATTACAAAACATAAAATTTAGTTGGAAGTCCAAAATAATAGTCATTATTTAATATTATCATGATAATAAAAATAAAACTATTTTTAACAGATTTCATTGCGAATTATTTAAGTCAGTTACACATCTGGCACTCAAAAGAAGTATATAAAAAAATATAAAACATCGAGCAGAAATAAAATATCGAAGTTTGAAATCGATTGCAACTTCTTCAGAGATAATTTCGATTATTGTTTGAAATCGGTCAGGTTACGCATTTGGACATAACTATTTGACAGAAAATTGAAATGTCAAACGCAAAGATAAGGAGTGGATTGACTATAAGAGGATATTATTTTATAGTGGACGATAAGTGTGTCTACACCTAGCGGGATCCCCTGTCTGGGAGACTTATGAATGATGCAGAGAATTAGTTCTGGATTTGTTCTACTGAATTATGCTGGAAACAGAATTTGTTCCGTATAATAAACGGAAATATAAACTTTTCTAACCGACCTCCAGCCAGCGGGATATTTACCAAAATTAAGTCTGGGGAACTATAAATTGGTATTACCTTTTAGTTCTGTCTTTGTTCTGTTTAACAAAACAAAAAACATACTTCTAGCGTCCTTACTTCAGCCACAATCAAGTTGAAATGAAACCTCCAGTCAGCGGACTTTTTCTCTCAGGGACATATTTTGTAACTTTTACACTAAATTGATAACATTTAAACTATTTACGACTATAATTTTACTAAAATTACCTATTCGTACATCTAGTATGAAAATTATACCAATATCCATCCTTACAAATATTCGCATTTATAATATTCATTTATGAAAGATAATGCAGACCGGTGAGATTATTTTTGATTCTACCCACTTACTAGCTTTCAGATTCTATACTTTTAATTTTCATACTAGATGTACGAATAGGTAATTTAAGTAAAATTATAGTCGTAAATACTTTAAATGTTATCAATTTAGTGTAAAAGTTACAAAAAATGTCCCTGAGAGAAAAAGTCCGCTGACTGGAGGTTGCATTTCAACTTGATTGTGGCTGAAGTAAGGACGCTAGAAGTATGTTTTTTGTTTTGTTAAACAGAACAAAGACAGAACTAAAAGGTAATACCAATTTATAGTTCCCCAGACTTAATTTTGGTAAATATCCCGCTGGCTGGAGGTCGGTTAGAAAAGTTTATATTTCCGTTTATTATACGGAACAAATTCTGTTTCCAGCATAATTCAGTAGAACAAATCCAGAACTAATTCTCTGCCTCATTCATAAGTCTCCCAGACAAGGGATCCCGCTAGGTGTAGACACGTGGACGATAATACGGAAAAAAATTATCTGTCTATCCCATTGAATTTGCTGTCTCTGGAAGATACTGAACATAAAAATTCAAGTTTGAAGTAACTAAATCATCTACTTGCCGACATTGCCATCTTCAATCCTAAAACTGTTTTTTAATTGGCAGACTGTATTTTATAAAAATATTTATACTGAAGTCTTTGTATCTTATACATTACATAACAATTAGGTTTATAAAGATCGATTATCATCTACATTAGACATATTATGACCTAAAATGTTTAGTCTGTTATGATGTACATTTAATTTTTCTTCCATGATAGAAGGATCATTATCCGAACCCTCTTTGAGAAGCTCCCACAAATTGCTCTTATCTAATATTTCAAAACCACCTTTATTTTCAGGGGCGATATCAGATTTGAGAGGTTCCGATAGCGTTTTCGAAGTTTCGGAAATTGGCGTTGGAGGTATTTTATGTATTTCTTTATTGATAGATTTCAATGTTTTCACATTTTATTTTTGTGGTATTGTTTTCTTTTTAGTCTTGTTAATAATACCAGTGTCAGTTAAATCGCTTTTAATATTTTTTGTAGCATTATTATGAATTGCGGTTATTAGAGGTTTTTTTATTTGGGTAATTGCTTTAGGTTTTTTTGTTCTGTAGTGAATTGTTTTAATGTTATTGTCTGTGATCGTTGTTATTGTATGTGGTGATAATTCAGAATGAATTAAAGGCTCAGGTGCATCTGTTTTGGCTGTTTTTAGTTCAGTAAGAGGGTGTATGGTGTCTAAGGTAGGCGTAATATTTGATAAAGTATTTTTACTATCTTTTACGGAATTCGCTGCAGTACTGGCTTCTAAAATATTTATTTCTGTGCTTGATATTTCGGTGTGTAATTTAGTACTCATAGCATCAGATGGGTCTAAAACATGAATGTCTTCCAAGTGATCTACCACAGCTTTAGATGTTGACTTTGCTATTTCTTCTATTAGCAATTGTTTTTCTTCTATTTTATTCGATTCAACACGACTTTTATTAACATTAATCAGTGTTACATTCTCAACTTCTTTTACTTTCATGAAGAATTTCTCATGTTTATCTCCATAAGTTGCTTTTAAAGTTCCCTTTCTTCGAGGTAAAGGTTTTTTATTAATATCATCTTTCTTTGGCACTACTTTTGGCAACAGTGGTTTTTGGATAATTAATTCTCCATTTATTTTCGACCGTAAAGGAACAATACTATTGCTCACTTCTGACCTTTCAGTATTATTTATATAAGTAATAGTTGGAATTATAATTGGATCATCAATCGTGCCTGTAAAAATAGTATTGATATTTTCTGTAGAAGTTTCTTCGACTAATGTGGTTGTAGGTTCTTGAGTAGTGATAATTTCTGTAGTACTAGATGAAATAGAAGATAGTTCTAAAATAGTAGTATCTTTAATAGGTGGGTGTTCTGTTATGGTCGTAGCTTCAACATTTTCCGTTGTCTCTTTACTATGTTCTTCATAGTTCTTTCTGAATTCATAATCTCTGCTGCAAATACGGCCACATTCACATATATTATCAATACTGGTTCTCGTTTTAAGACTAGCAAGTTCTGTTTTATCAAACCATGTAATGAAGTCATCATCAGTTATCCCTCGGAGTAATGGACTTCCTGGCCGAGCGTGGAAAAATGTTTCCACCGCTAGGTCGGGTCTAGTAGATGGGTAAATCTTGGCGAATGCAGGACGTAGGCTTGTAATAACGAATTTGGACCGCACTTCATATGTGACACAAACAGGACATGTTGAGCTAATCTGTAACGAAATATCACAAACGTCAGCTGCTATAAATAGTTTATATTTCATGGTTAATATACTTAATAAAAAATAAACACACACTTTGAGTTTATTTATCTAAAGTTTAAAAGCAAACCAAAATAAATATCTTTTCCACCACTTTACTTACATTTGCAAACACGAACCATACTGACTCTCCCCTGGAACCGTAATGCAAATCTGCAAACGTAGCACCGTCCAGTACAACTGGGTTGACTGAATGTAATTCATATCCAGAAAATAATGAAGACTCTAAGCGCAGTATTCCTGAACGCTCTT
The DNA here is from genome assembly GCA_963576445.1 of Lithosia quadra. Taxonomy (NCBI): domain Eukaryota; kingdom Metazoa; phylum Arthropoda; class Insecta; order Lepidoptera; family Erebidae; genus Lithosia; species Lithosia quadra. Next base: position 3,710,477 of record OY754882.1, read on the forward strand.
TGCCCTTCCATCTAAAAAAAAAAACAATGTATTATCATTATTTTGTTTCTTTATATTATCTAAATATGTTATTCTTTTCTATGTTGACTAATTTCCTTTCTACGTACTTGAAGCAGGATTTGATAATCAATGTGGGTAGATTGCCTTGTAGATCTTCGATGCTACTTCTTTCTGGACGAATCTCCTCAATAATTGCTGCTTGAATATTTAATAATGCGTTTTCTGGTTTTGGAGTGTATGTGGAGTAAGTAATTGTGCCCTGAAAATAACGAGAAGATAAACATTTTAAGTAGGTAATATCTTAAAACTAATAGCAAATAATATCCACACAGTTGTTATTTGTAACAAACTTGGATTTCTTTTTAATTAGATACAACGCATGCTGAATGCATGAAAATGAAAAAGTATTTTCTTTGAGAACAGGTCGGCTACAATACATCACCGTACTAACTTCAAAATGGGTATGCAAACGCGGAGAATAATAATATAATAATTAAATTTGGCAACTAAAATGATATACCTATAATAGTCACTTAAAAATACGGTGAGATACTTAACGCTTTTATTGAATTTTTAGACAAAGTTTGTGACTTTATAATGAGTAATAATTGAATAGTGTACATAAATATAGACTTACCTGGACAGTAGCACAACCTGCCCCTGTTGCGTACACAAATACTTTAGTTGGTAAGCCAGGTAGTTGCAATGGTCTAGGAGGTGTTTTAGCTCGCAACTCCAGTGTGTCCGTCAGTTCCATTCCAGCTGTTGCAAGCGATACTGTTAGAGCTCGGTGTCTGAAATAAGATAGACATCAAATTAATACGTGTATGGATAATTTTAACTACTCCAATTATTATTCGTGGGCCGTAACCTAACTTTCACCTGTTTTTTGTTAATTATCAGTTATATAATATAGTTTCCTTAGCAATAGTATAGTTATTAAACTTATTCGAACCGATACGTGTACTATTACAGTACTGACTTATTATTTACTAATGTAACTACAATAAAATTTCCAATCTCCTAACCTGGAGCAGACCGGTGGAGGCAATACTATCATCCTTTTTTTTCGTTTGGAAATCCCCACGGATACCACCCCCGTCGCCATCGGGGACTGTATCGGTATCCAACTGATTAAAACCGCACGCTATCTCAGGTCTTCTAACGCTGAGGTGGCCCAAAAGGCCCTTGCACTCCGGCTGACCCGGGCCATCTCTGGTTTCGAGATAACCCTTTTGGGTTTGACTACACTGTGCTATAGAATGCTATAGACAAGATATGGCTGTCTCTATTCATACACAAAAATACATGGTGGTCGCGTCGTTAACCTAAGATCATTCATTTTATTGTTGAATTTCTAAACAATTATATTGCCAGTTTGTGATTTCCTCAGTTCAATCCTCCCCTCCAACCACACCCAAATTCCTAAACTCCCCCGCCCTCCAAGGTAGGCACCGCGAGTGTGACTCCTCTGATGTTGCACACGTCAATAGGTCACGGTGACAACTTGCCATCAGGTGGGCCGTGTGCTTGTCTACCACCTACGTGGTATAAAAAAAGTTAAGAAATCCTAGAAAATTAATGAAACATCTGAATCGCTTAGTCGCTGTATATCATATTATCAAAAGACCACATTCGTAAAACATTACATTCGCAAAACACGATATTCTCATAATATCATATTCTGAAAACATCACACTAGCAAAGTTTTACCTGTCATGCGCCAAGGCAGCGTACTGCGCGGCCGCCTTGGTGGCGCTGTAGGCGAGGCTGGGGTGGCGCTGCAGCGTGGAGGCGCGGTAGTACAGGAAGCGCGCCGCCGCCTCGCCCGCGCCCAGCGCGCCGCGCGCGCACGCCGCCAGCAGCACGCGCACGCCCGCCACGTACTGCTCCATCGTTACTGCTTCTGTTTTATCCATACGAATATTATAAATGCGAAAGTACAGATGCCAGCACGTAACTTGGCCAGGTTTGGGGTAAGTTCGCGCATCGTGCACTTTGAGCCAATCAAATGATTCAAAGTACGAACGAACGGAACGTTGATTCGGTACAAGACGTCTCTCGGAGATATCTGATTGGTCCGTCAAGTGACGGACCAATCATATGTCCGCGACGGCGCAACCGCGTCTCCCGCGACCCGCTCATACCTCAAAGGGGATCTAAAAATCAACCTTTGCGCATATGACGCGTCTGGCCAATTTACGTGCCGGTATCTGTAATTTTGTCTGTCTGTTTGTCTGTCTGTTACGCTTTCATGCCTGAACCACTGAACTAATTTTGATGAAATTTGGTAGGTTAGATTAGACCTCGAGAATGAACATAGGCTATGTTTGGTTGCGATAACCGACATCAACGTGGGCGAAGCCGCAGGCAACAGCTAGTTACGAATAATTGGAAATTTCTTTACAATAGGGATGACTGGTCATCAGATTCTTACCAATACCTTATTTTTTGAGAAAAGTATGCATTTTCGAACTAGATAATTAAACTGGAATTAGGATTTGTCAGTATTTTTAGCTCACAAATTGGCCGGAAATAAATAATCAAATGAAGTCTAAATTCATAATTTTTCAGATTCCTTACTAAATTTTAAATTAATATTATTACACACTATACTCGTCGGATATTCTCTTGCACTATGTGTCGCTACTTATAACGTCACCACTATGCACGATTGTATTGATTTGTACGGAACATTTTTGGGTGACTCGAGATATTAATTTTCAAAATCAAATATTTTAAAAACTATTTGTCATAAGAACATTTCACTTTACTATGCTATTATAAAACGTAGGTACATTTTTCAACAATAAATGATAAATAGGAGGTGATTATACCAAAAATTATTAATTGGCAAAGTATGCAATAATAACTGCGGCATATATAACTTTGTATGTAGTTTTATATATAACTAATACAATGCATGTCACTGAATACTAGTAGGTATGTTTAGCAAGCAACATAGGTGACTAACCATAAGACGTTGTTTTGATGTTTCTAGAAGTTTCTTCCAATAACCAGTCTGCGGCATCTTTTCTTGGTGCCGGCCAACCAAACTCGCCTTCTTCAGTAGTTGATGCGTTTTTCAAAATTTCTAGCGCCTCTGGTACTATTGGACTCCTAAAATTATTAAAATGGAAAAAAAAATAAAACATTAATGTGCCTAATTTGTACTGATTCTAGCCATTCTCTCTTTATATTTTTGTGTTCCAATACAAACATAATTACATAAAAAGTAAATACAATTAACCATCCATGAATCAACGTTAACCAAGTTGATGAAGAATATAACAAAAATTAAATACTCGCCTTGCCAGAACCAATGCCAGTACAGTAGCAGCGAGAGCAGCTGGTGAAGTCAAATTGTGTAGATTTTGCTCCAAGTATTTTTGAGATTTCTTCGCTACATCCGCATCCATCTGAATTTAACACATTGTTTGTGTTGTTAGTGACAATGCTAATAATAACACTAAAAGGTTTAGTATTATTAGCATGGTCACTAATAATATGGATGGATATGAATACTATATACAAAATATATTATATCAGTTTAGGCCGTCAAACTGAGAGCTACCACAGTTGCACTATCAGTGGAGACTTTACCTTTAGCTTACCATCAGGCGAGGTGAAGTCATATTAACGTGTCCAATATAAAAAAAAAGTTAGAAAAATATTTGGCTTACTAATTTCATCATCATTATCTATCTGCCCTTGTCCCTGTTATTTGGGGTTAGTCGGTTTGTCTTACTAATTATATATAATAAAACACTACAAACCTGATTCTCAACGCCAACTTCAAGCAAAGTAACTAAAGTTTCTGCAGTCACTTCCACTCTTCTTTCCCAATCTATTTCTTCTTGTGTCATATTACCGTCTTTATCATAATAATAGTATTCATTAACATCAACGTCCTTCAAAGTACTATTGCCTTTTTGCATATCTACGGGATAGTAGTCTACTTCTTTATCTGCAGCCAAAGGTGTAAAAGATCCATCAGAATTTTGTCGAGTTTGAATCCATTTTTTAATTGCTTGAAGCAAGTCTGGATCTATTGGGTAATAAGACTGTATTTTTGTTAAAATTTCTAGCATTTTGATAGTTGACAGGTGACTGCTCATTCCTGGATGATCGCTGAAGGAATTATCGCTTTTTCGGAAGGATAACAAAATTTGAACCTGGAAAGTAATGATAAAATAAATGAACCATTGTATTGCAACCTTACATTTACCATAATAACCAATCGGCACTATATGAACATTAGCCTAATATTTTACCTGTTCAGGCAATTTTTTCAAAATTCTTTCCCGTTCGTTGTCGTCAACCAGATGCGGTATATGTTCCAGTGCTAATAAAGGAGCCAAGCTCGCTGATGCTGCAGACAGTTGTGAGTCTCTCCACACTTCAGCCCATTGATCAGTAGAGTCCGTCTGAGGGCTATATAGAGGCAAGTGCAGCCCACCAGATACGAGAAGAGTGCCACTTGTAGAACCAGGTACAACACCACGAGGAAGACCTAATTCCAAGACTTGAGAAAACCCAGCTTCTTCGTTGAAGTTCCAAATTCTGGAACAAATAATAAAATAATACGTAGCGAACACTATTATGTAATTTATTCAACAATATTTGAGTTAAACAAACTTGACTCTTTCAAGTATGTACCTACTTAAAAATTATTGAAAAATCAATAACCACCAATGAATCTTTAGTTTAAGCCCTAAAATAAATTGAATTAATTTCACTAGACTTTGGGAATCATTGTTCGAATTTATATTGTATCGTTGTTTTACTGTCTCATATACTAAACAATGTATGAATTCTTTTATTATTCTTTTATTCTTTCATCGCGGTAGCCTAGTGGTTTGGGTAATGAACTGCTGAGACGAGGTCTCGGGTTCGATCCCAGGTTCACCATGGCACACACCAATGACTTTTCGATGCTTTTCGAAGTTATGTGTGTATTTATCGCAGGTTTATTAGTGCCTCGGAGAGCACGTTAAGCCGTCGGTCCCGGTTGCCATAAAAACATCTATGGCAGTCGTTACGGGTAGTTGGAGCCCTCAAAAGTCCAACCAGTCTAACTTGGAATTTCGATATCGCCATTGGTTGTGGAGGTCAGATGGCAGTCGCTCCACGGAAAATATCGAAGTTCAGCCGCATCACAGTTGGACTGGAAAGCCGACCCCAACTGAGTTGGGAAAAAGGTTCAGAGAATGATGATGATGATGTATGAATTCTTTTCTACGTTATTATTCGTTTTCAATCAATACAAAGCCTACGCAAGTGAATCATTTACTTCGTCGACATCTATTTCATTGAAATAGTAGCTTCCTATTCATTATTTCTTTGAGAACCGGAATAATAATCATCGTCTGTGAAAGCTGTATGTGGATAAAAAAGTAGTAAAGTCATACCTGAAATCAGCTTTATCACCCCATAAGGCACTGAATCCAACAAATTTGATCCTCATATCGGGAGCTAGAGGCCACACTAGTAGTCTTCTCTCGGAAGGTGCTGCTCCCCTGCCGACAGATAGCCGGCCCCCCTCCCACCACACCCACCAGGCACACCATGAAGATGCTCCTGTGCATTCCTCATCACTTTCTGTTTGCTCCGCACTCGCTAGGTGAACGTCGTAGCCTGATAAAAGACAAGTTACAAATTAATATGATGGGTAATTGGCCAAACTATATATCAGTAGCAGTAGGATAAAATAATGATTTTTATCTAAGAAGTTTTAAGATACAATTACGTAGAAAAGTTACAAGGTTGAATTTTTAAAGATATTGTACATACTGTTTACTTTAATATTCATTGCTTAATCAAATCGAAGTCGATCTGTTTTTTTTTTTATATTACTAGTTATTTATTTACATCTGTTCTTCTTCACTCTTACTATACCCACTCGTAGCACTCTATGCAGAAGAAGTAAAAACGGTCGTTTTTCAGTTTTGGGTAAGCCGAGCTACTTTTTGGGTTGGCTAGTTATGGCTGACTCCGTTAATTTAAATTTTGACTTAACATAATTTATATAACTCACCATGTTTCCCTTTAGCTATCCAAACTCTGGTCCTCTCGAATACAACGCGGTACATGTCGTCAGAAGGTTCTCTAATAGCAGACAATGCAACATGAGCAGCTCCTTGCGATCGTAGTTCCAAGACTAAACCTGCTCGGTTCCGTGGAGCAGCCACCCACTGCCACTCCCACGAGCCTCGAGAAGATACCGCCAAATGTTCTGAAACCCGAAATACCCATCTTGTAATTTTAGCTGTCGTTATAAAAACTTGTGTTTCAGTGTATTACTAATCAATTTAGGTACTTATTAGTTTTTTTCCTTTTAAGCCACGCAATTTTAAAAACTATGACCATTCAGACTAATGCAGCAATGGGATAACAAATTTATTTTAAAGAAATTGAATTTAGACAGTTAATTTTTAACCGACTTGCTAAGGAGTAAGGAGGTTCACTGTTTGACGTGTATATTTTATCCGCGATTATCTCGCATTTTGTCGAACCGATTTTTATACAGTTTTCAGGAAAGTATTTTTTGGCTTTTGGGGAAGGTAAGTTGGTTCTACTTTTGTATAAATTTCTATATATTATTATGAAGTACCTCATTGGAGACTTTTTACCTACTTTACCTGCCAATGGTAAGCGATAACTAAAAAAAAAGGACCGTCTCGGAAGTATAAAGAGGGTATTTTAGGAAAAACTGCGGCTATTAGGCGAAAATTATGTGGATACATACCGTTAGCACAGAAGTACGCGCTTTGTGTGTCCGTCCTGTGAAGACCTTCAGGCAGGACGAGTACGCTGGCGGACCTAATTACGGAACCCACAAGCGTCTCGTTGTTGAATGACGTATAGGAGACTGAACAGTTGTCAGCACTGTAGCCAGTCACTTCCACTGCAAAAATTGAACATAAAGAATATATTAATCGCTAACGTAAAGTAAATAGTGACATATTTTTGTCCATAAATCAAATCAAATGGGAGCGAAAAATGTTAAAAATCACCAAAGACGTGTAATGTAAATCCCGATACTTCGATTTTTAAACCAAAGTGAGTTAAGTATATTGCTCTTATACTCGTATGGCTTGATTTGCGTGAAGCCATTAATTTATTTTGCCTACTGGATAGGTACAAGACAAATGACTGCGGCGTTTTGTTGTCGAAGAAATCTAATTCCGATTTCATTACTTCATCACTTACAAAACATACATATTGTAGTAGCTACTCAGATATAATGAACATCAGTGAAGTACAGCAGCAGATTTTACGTGTTCGACATATTGCCATAAATCGATGTCATAATAATTTAGGATGACATAAAATGATATTATCCTGCCAGTATCCCATTGAATCTCATTCACGACGCAGCGTTTTTATATCTATTTTTATGACTATAACACTGTAGTAAGGATTTTGTGGAGCAAAATATAACTTGTAGCGGTAAGAGATCTACAGTTGTTGTATGCTACACGCTATGCCACAAACTAACATCATATATAGGAAAGAGTTTAAAACATCACAATCATTTGCTATGTAAATTAAAACGACTTCCATGAAAAGAAATCTATGTGTTAATTTCAGGGTTTATGAATCGAATTTTTTTCAGGAAAAATAATACAATGCTAAATTCTCTACAATATTAATTAATACCTTTGCAGTATGAGTCTAGTCATCAGTAATCAGTTAAAGCAATGTTGAAATGTTTATATAAAAATACCTACTCATTTTGAAAAAGTTTTTGATAACTATTAAAAATCCTTAATCTTGTATTTTACACCACAGAAATGGTACACACGTTTTCCGTAGAATACAATCGCATTGCAAAGGTAATAGAATCTGCCACGTTTATTGCCGGCATGACCATTGGAAACACTTGGAAAGCAATTGAAATACGGGCAGTGTCATTTTATTGCTGGTTAATTGAGGTTAAACGTGACTGCAGTAATGCACAATTCTATATTCCCTGTAATAAATAGGTGGTTCCAGGTGCACTGTTCTAATAATATAGTTTCTTGTACGTTATGATTTTATAATTACTACGTTTAAGACTCTAATGATATCTAAGGAAATTTAATCCAAATTCTGTATAAATGAAGTTAAAGTTGATGAAATAAATATATCTCAAAAAGATCATAAAATCATGTAAATCAAAACTGTTGTAACTGTCAATAAGAATAGGAGGTAGCGTTAATTGAATAAAATTATGTTACCCCAAAAATATGAAATTGTAAGAAAAACAAGAAATCACACATCAAATTTATTTGCTAATACCTATTAATTAGAAAACTGCATCAATATTCATTTAACTACTGTTGTTATTATCATAACGTGAAGCTATTGTCGGTTCATAGCTAATTTGCTCCAACAAACATGGCTTTGTGGAGCAAAGTGCGTCGCATCCAATTTAAATGTTTGTTGAAACGGTTTCGTGAATCGGACCAGACAATGAGAACATCGTACTAATCGCACCATTGGAATATATACAGCACATGAATCGTAAGTAAAAGGGGATTTAGATTGTGTTTGAAATTAGTTTCGGCTGGAACACCCTCTATATTGAGCTAAAAATCTACCTCATGTTAAAGTGTTGGCTCAAGTTAAGTGCTGTTAAATACAACTTGAAATAAACAAAATTTTAGGGTGTTTTTCCCACATTTAAAATTAAATTAAAATCTTGTGAACCTTCAACCAAATATTTTAATTTTATTATTACTAATAATAGTAGGTACATGAAATTTTCAAATTAAATAAATTCTAAGTACATACCATGATATTATCAGAAGGTTACACGATAACCACGCAAATACCGTAATAATAACACCAAATGAATCGCAATAGAATCCGTTACAAATAGTTTAATTTCGATGTTGAATATTTTTTTGTATAAATATGATGGTTATTAAATTATGGTTTCCAAAAATAATACCTTTATTCATGGACCTAGGAATAACTATGGACGGAGCCATGGGAACAAAAAAGTGACGCTGCATAGTCAGCCAACTTTCGTATACGTATACAGTCGCCACGCACACTCTCACATCATAGTCAGCCACTTCGCGGCAAACGTCGGCCGAATCGGTCGATCTGTCAGTTTAAGCGGGAAGAAAAAAAAATCAAATACAACATGTCTTGTGCAGTGAAATGGTGTAAAAACCGTAGTGACAGGAAGAAAATAAATCCAGGGATCACATTTCACAGGTTAATCAATATTTCAATCACTTAATGTTTATCTAATAATTATACATAAATGTTCATTCAATATTTCAAAACAAAATTCAATTGTTCGGTACAAAACCAGTGATCCCAACATAAAAGTGTGCAAATTTCCCCATATTTTGGGGAAATCTGTAAATTGTGTGACTTTATGATGAAATAGCATAAACTATTTATTAGTAGTGATAACCGTAGTGATTTAACTTCTTTTTTATAAATACATGGGATTAGGAATCGCAAAAATACAAATTGTAACTAATATGAATTTTTTAACTTTTTTTGTTAATTAGGTACCTAGTTTAATCGTGTGAATATTCCCCACGGTTACCATCCATGTAAGTTTTTTTTTATATGGGTATAATGAAAAAAATAATATAAAAAATAACTCAAATATTATTTTCATTAATTTATGATAAAATAATATTTTTAATAATAATGCACGAATCACCTTTAATGATTGTTCATTTATATATTTTAAAATTTACCAAATAATTCTCCCTATTCCTCAACTAAAATAATAAAAAATGGGGAAATTTAGGTAAAACCTCGCATCCCTACAATTTACTCACACAATGATTGATGCCCGCCATTTTTTGACACAGACTAGTTACTCTAGGCACTCCGTCCATACTTTTCCTAAGTCTATGCCTTTATTATTGATTTTTTAAACTTCATTCAATCTATACCGCGGGTTTCCCTTGCTTTTCATAACAATTACAAGTAATGCTAAGTATTAATCCATTGAGCATGCCTACTGTGTATTCTCAAACTTTATGATAAACGCACTCAAGTTGGGGTGTCTTTAATTTCACAATTATGTCGGCCGGATCCCTTTTAAGAATTTGGCTTACCAACTTCATTAAAATATTCTTCGAAGCAACCGCAGATTTCTTAAATGAAGATTTGAAATAAATTTTCGGTAGCGAGCTTCACATTTTTGGGCATAAATTAAACATTCTAACATCTACATGCTTTCACTTTAATTTGATTTAATTTGAATTAAGATATTTCCTTCGATTGCTATATTATTCGGTCAAAACTGCCGTATAATGGGCTTTACTGTACTTTTGATTAAATAAATTAAATCGGAGATATGGGAAAAATATTCTCGCTCCTCCTACCAATCGGAGTTCCGATCGGAGGACAGAACCCTAATAATCATCCTAACAATGTTATTTGAACATAAACATAATAACTTCTCTAAGAGCGGATTTTTTTCACTGATTAAGTTCAGTGTAAAACAAAGTTAGCATGTTATCAAATTGCTAGCCAGCAAAATCCTTGAATTGAAAGCAGTAACTCGGGTACGCCGAAGCTATTCTATTAAGAATAACGGTACGGGATTAATGCATGAACGTTGCTGCCATACCAGAGAAAGCTCTTTGTATTGTTGCTATGGTATTTAGAAATATAGACCTAGAACACTATTCTATATTGATGAAGTGTTCACACGGCGACATTGCGTCTACAGACAGAGGCCTGTATTCGTATTGTTTGCTAGTGAACGGAAGCCAATGACATTTTATTGTGTTCTGAAATAATACGAGATTCTATCTGTTATTGCTAGCAAAAATATAGAACTATAATATTATACATCGAAAATCGTGAATGTATAAAGAAAATATATATGTTGGCATGTCGATCAGGGTCGACCTTGAGAGTTATACAACAAAATTGAATTTGTAATTTTTTGAGTTTTCTCTATTATAAGTAGGCGAAGACTTCTTTTCATGGTTTTCGTTCTATACTAGTCTAGGACCTGGAGTTTACAGCAAAAAATACGTCACAGTTTGAGAGTGTACCTACAGATGTGATCAGGCAATGAAATTTCAATAAGTGTTATTAAACAGTGCTTAAAAAATATTATCACACGCTATGCTGAAACTATAAGCACATTTATTAAGACCTTCGATAAAAATATTCGCGATCTTACAGGTCATCTGTAAGACCACGAATATTTTTTTTGGCCAAATGAATTTTTTTAAGGAGAATAAACACAAAATAGGAGATACAAAAAATCTCCTACAGAAGGATTATTGTACTTACAATGTCTAACAGAGCAGTAATTGACGAAGTGATCCAAAAAGTTAAAAACAAAGTTTTATTGTATATACATACCGGTAATATTTTTTCTGCCGGGCGTATTGACTGCTACTCTCACTACCAGTTGAGTTCCTCCACGCGGCCCAAGTCGGAGACGTTCTGTGACGTAGAGAGCTCCAGTACTTGCGAAAGCTGCACCTGCACTGAGTGCTAAAAGTGCTGTGACCTGAAACAGATACTTTAATATTATGACATCCATTTTAGACACAGATCAACCTATATTAACCCTGACTTTCAAGTGCTTAAGGTTCGAAATTGTTTGTGATATTTGATTACTTTTATTTATCGATGACTAGCTGTGCCCCGCGGCTTCGCCCGTGGCATACGTCGTCCCCGTGGCGGGATAAAAAATATCCTATGTCCGTCTCCTAATAAGTTAATATGGTCGTTAAGTATTCTTGAATTTTCTAATGTCCCGCGCAATTTTCTTGACTTTTTCTTTCATAAGAACCTTCTCCTGACAATAACAAACACAACAAAAAAAGAATTAACGAAATCGGTCCAGCCGTTCTCGCGTGATGCCGTAACCAAGGGAAATAGGGATTCATTTTTATATATATAGATTATTTCCAAATTTGAACAGGTAAGCCCACTATAATCATGTCATAAGAAGAAATTTGATGCTTCGAAAAATTTCATTTCAGCACAGAATTTAATTGGATCATAGACCAATAAAATAATGTTGGTAATAAAAGGTGCTTTAAAGACAAATTGCCTTCTATTTGCAAAGCAATATCGCATGTTTCTTCACAGCAAATATTGCCAATATATCTTATATGAATATAATGGAATACTGTGCTAATAGAAATCATATCATGGAAATTTAGTACTAGCTATTTCTATTTGCCTGGGTTAAGTTATAAATCAATAGACACTGAAGCTGTTATTAGACAACCATCTACGCAGATAATAATAATTATATAGGTAGGTACCTACCTAAGTAACAAAAAATTAGGAATACTTAGGTACCTACTTAATATTTTTGTCTCATATGCAATCGTAAGGTCGACTACTAAATACTAGGAATACAGAATTAGAGTGATTCCTACATACTTATGTTCTAATATCTTGAGCATATTTTTTTATACTGCTTAGTGGCAGACAAGTAGGTACATGATGGGAAGTGGTCACCGTGGCTTATGGACGTGTGCGCAACATCAGAGGCGTCACACATGCATAAATAACTTACATATACCTACCTACCTAATTGGACCAAACATATCCCATATATAATTAACCCGAAGTGCCGATAAAGCCGATTGGACACATTAACTAATTTGCTATCTAACTAATTACATGAATGCGATCACTAATCCGACTACTTAGTGTGTTGATCATGATAATAGCCTTTATTTATCGCGCGGTTAATCGATGAGACAACTACAGTTTACCACGTTGTAATCAACCACATTATCAATTAAGTTCATCCATATAAATAGAGTGGCAAACAAACACACGGCGTTCCTGATGGTAAGTGGTCACCGTTGCCTATCGACGACGCCCACAATGCGGTTTTATACGCGGCGTCTACAATCATTATGGATTTTTTTTATTTATACCACTTAGGTGGCAATTAAGCACACGGCCCACCTGATGGGAGCCGGTATTAGCAATGTTTGTTATCAGTATCAGTATTAGGTATTCTTGCTCAAATATCGCACAAGACAAGATACTGAATATCGTCTTATGGGAGAACAAAATTACCGTTTCTTATTTAAGTATATCCGCAACCGAAGAAACAAATCCAAAACCAAAAGATATTGGTTTTTGTCAATCATCGCAGAGTGTCGTAAGCACATTGAGACAAGATCGAGCAATAAAAACCATTGCTCACTCGATAAAACCCGTCGCATCCCAAACTAGTGATAGCCAAACGTATGATACCGATTTGTTTGCGATCGACGCTGCTCATCGAATCCCGATTAGGGATGCCGAGGATGATCCTGGCGATTCAGATGCGAATCCCGGCAAATGGGGCGATTAGGCAATCTACCCCGGTTTAAGCGCTTCAAACTCGAATCAACGTGTGCGGGAAGCGTCAATGCATGGGATATACGGCTCGTGAGGTTACCGAGCGTGGAATTGCATTAAACTAGACGAGACTTTAGAGACTAACGTATCAATCTTGCTACTTTTAGGGTTTACTTGCTGTATCAACATACATTTTAAGATTTTGTTACCATGACTATTTTCATTGATAACAGGCAAGTCTGCAAGTGAGGGTTTTGATTAAGAAAATCCAGGATGGACCCCTTGTCATAGTTTTGTCGAAAGACTAAAATATGAGTTCAAAAATCATCTCTTTATGTACTTTTTAAAAGCATTGTGTTACGGTTTGTGTATTACGATTTAGCTGAACATAATAACGTTAAAAATATTAAACACCCAAAGCGACTTGTAAATATGAATGTTCATTGAATAACAATGAACATTCATAATTCATGTGAAGTCTGCTGATATGTGCAATGAAAAATGACTATAAAATCAATTCAAAACTCTTAATTAATCATTTAAACATTTTTAAAACTTTCAATTTTTTTGTACCATATACCTACTCCTCATAGACGAACAAATATATTAATCATTCTTAAGCACAACCTAGTTCATACTATTAAGCATTGATATATACTTTCATATTTATTTTGTGTCAAATCAAATCGAGTTTCGTCCAACAACCGCTCAAACCGTGTGTAAAGCGAGTTAAAGTTGAATTAATTCTAAATCTATTTTGGTTGTTCCTATCGATAGGTTAGAAAGCTTTCAAAGACTTACCCGTGGGTAATAGGAACCAATAATCTTGTACAAAGCTAATGGCAGGTAATTTATTCAAACGTAATTTTGTTTGGGTTAGGCTTTTCAATATCAACTAAAACGCTTTATTTCTCTGAAAGTTGATAACGTCATTGGACTAACTTAGAATCATAATTATATACCAAGTGTTAGCTATCTACATGTATACTAGATTGATAAATAATAATAATGGAAAGCTTATGGAAGTTCGATAGTACGATCGCAAAAATCTCACAGCAACAAAAATGATCTTGAAACTTAACATTGTAAGTAAGGTTTTTATTTCAGCCAATTCTGTTACCAAGTTTTTTGTAACAATAAAATATTCCTATTGGCAAACTCATCGGGCGAGTTCATCTAATCGAACCCATTATTATTTCATGCTAAAATAATAATGAATTCCAATATCACTTAAAAATACAAATGGATTTCAATTATTTTCATTCACAGTATTTTGTGTACCGAAGTATTAATAACGATTTTTATTAATGGTTTCGACCTAAATAAACAGTTTATTTTAACCGATTACGATGGAAGTAGAGGACGTATCTATTTTGTTTGTTTTAAATAATAAAACGGAATGTTTTGTTTCAATATTTTAAATTATTTCGGAGATTATTAGGTTAGAACGACCACCCATTAATTTCAAGATACAATGAAAAAAAAACGAAAACTTAATGTCACCAATCGTGTGAAAACTACATCGAATTTGCTGTTTGGCAAAAATTCTGTCACGGAGTTAAACAATCGGAACGCTAACTAATAGTCACTCAGTGGTTGGAACTGGAACGTAACTCCAAAATTGTAATCTTATTATAACATTTTAAACTCCTCAGACGTCAATTACACTCGTACTTTTGGCGTAATATACCTCAAGTAAAGTTCAAAATTTCCTCTTTAAGTATTATCGACCAACATAATTATATAAATTTAAATAGGCAATACGCTGCATGGGGCACTTTCTGTTAAAACTATATTTTACATTCAGTTAGGATACAAAATACAAGCTTAACTGAAGTCATTCCATGTGAGTGGCTCTTTACGAACCATTTGTTTAGAATCGCCGATGGCCGATACAATCAATTAAGTACCTAGAGTAGATGTCGAGTCTATTTTTTGTTATATTGAAACATAGTGACAATGGTTTTTATTTTGATGTTTATTACTCTGAATGTTAACTAAATGAAATAAATATTTTATTTAACTATCGTGGTAGTAACCAGTTCGTTTGGGAAAATGCAGTCATAGGTACAATTAGTAAAATGTAAATTTTAAAATACTTACATCCATACAATTATTGATATTGTTAGTGATCTTGACGTCAACTTCGACAGTTTCACCGACTTTCAAAGCCGGTGGCAATGAGAAGTCTAGCTGGATTGGTCGGAAGACATTGATGGTCCGAGGCGCAGAGAATCGAAGGCCATGGTTGGAGAGAGACAGCGCCCAAAGCGACCAGCGACCTGCTTCGGAAGGAGCCGAGATGGTCACACCGTCAGTAGAGAGCTGGTTCCTGTTAAAATATTAAGGAGTTTATTTTCTTTTGATTTTAATATATATATTAGTGCTGCAGTGGCGTGAAAACTGTATTGCTTCAAAGGACGCACTTTTAGCAATTTTAGTTAAATGAAACAAAGATATATTATTCATGTGAGTTATACAGACATTTCGGATACAAAATTGTAAACTTCATTAACTCATTTGGGAAGTATACAACTTCAGTTTTAGTTCGAAAATATGGTTAATTATTTCAGACTTTAACATGTTTACACATACTGCAACATGAACGCTTTTCAATTTCATTACACAGAATTTATAAACGCTTGTAACAACCCAATGTATGTTAATTAAACTGAATAATGAAAATGATTTTATCGGAAAACAATGCAACGGAGCTAATTTGATATCAACATCAGACCATGTTTCAGGATAATATCGAGGGTTCCAAGGCTAATTGGTCTAAGCGACATTTTTTGAAAGTTGCAGGAGAGCGATTTAAAGTTTCGTTTTTTGGAAAAAAAATCATTAAAAAGAAACTACTGCGCGGTTTTTGATTTAATTAAAACTATATCATTATTATAGCACTTTCGGTATATTTATATCTACCTACAAGTAGGTAGATATTTTTAGGTAGTATTTTTTATTTGTTTCTATAAGTCTACGTGTTGGTTTTGTGTCATGACTTTCTAAAAATCGTTAATCGAATGTATTGTTCAGTTTATACCAGAATTTATCAAATTATTTGGAGTATTCCCTCTTTTATTTTTAGTGTGATTTCACTAAGAAACAAGTAAGGTATTATAGTGTAAATTTAGTTTTTACACTATAATAATATAACTAATCTCGAAACTGACACAATTTTATGGTTTCTTAGAGGTAAGATGACAGGTTCAATCTTCTTAATATTTATATATAAATCTCGTGTCACAATGTTTGTCCTCAATGGACTCCTAAACCACTTAACCGATTATAATAAAATTCGCACACCATGTGCAGTTCGATCCAACTTGAGAGATAGGATAGTTTTTGAAACGGATTTCGACATCCACGCGGGTGGAGCCGCGGGCAACAGCTAGTAGGATACTAAAGTTAAGTAACATTACCTATCAGTAATTTTAAAATGCAACAAGTTGAAATATAACTAGTAAATAATAATTAAAAATTATGAATTTTTATCCCTAAAACCTTCAAAGTAAACTAAATATTTAAGGCAAGCGGTTCAATCCTAAATAAAATAATCGTACTAAATATTGAATGCAAAACGATATGTCATTTGTCGTCGTTATCCAACAAGCAGCTGCACAGTCCCTCACCCGGGGGTCAGGGCAGGCAAATCTCGAAGGAAGTTAAAATATCAGACACGACATCGCTTTGTCTTCAGTGACCGGACAACCTAAGGTCTGGCAGTTTGTCTCACTGTCCGCCGTGACATAATAAACCGATATTATGATGCATTTAATAACATCAACCCTTTGTTACGTTTAGTGTTTTTGGTATCTTTAGGCTTGTATTAATCTGACTGATTTAACCGTACATAATACAATTTCGTATGGTTGGGTCGTAACTAGCCGCCTGAGATTTGCTGTAGATAAATATTGCAGTAGTATATTTATTAAGAACAGTTAAAATAAGCTTATGAGGTGTAAAAATTCTGCAGGTAGTCGTTTCTGTGTAGTCGCTAGGAATAAAATTCGAATGTAGGTTTATGTATGTCATACGGTTTTCTTTTTAATTTTCTGAAACAAACTGGCATTGAATTTTCAACATTTTCTTCAGAAATATAATGATATTATGAAACGATATTTCATTAATAACATTATTACAATTCATATTAACATAAAAGTGAATATGTCTCATCCTAATCTATTATCAAAGTTGTTGTTAATGATGCACACAACATACGACTCCAGCATAGCTATGAGCCATTGTACTAACATAGTTGTGTAAATATTACTTCAGGTTAATTTACATTGAAGTAGGTTATTTTGTGCAGACATTTTGCAGTTACTGACGGACAACACGTTTATTAAAGAAAATGAATGTATGAATATAATATCACGCGGAAATAATAGGTATACCATATATACCATATAAGCTACACTGCAGGCAGGAACGAAATTCAAATATAACGCAAGTGAAACTGCAGGATATTAACCGCAGGGAATTTAAGGCAACATGGCACCCCCTTTTGATTAGAAAATTTATCGTAAGAATTTCTACACATATATCATACTGTCATTCGTTGGCAATTCTTCATCGAAGGAGATTCTTATAACTTTCGTCCAACAGATGAATCAGCGAATTGGTTTTGTAAGTTGACTTATTTGTTAGTTTCCGATATGTTCCTAGTTTATCCTTATAGTTTATCGCACGATTTCTCTCTTGGGTAGTAGGTAACGAACTAAGAACGCAATATAATATTTTTGGATATTAATATTACAAGCTGTTGTAGCTGTAGTTATGTGTAATATATTTTGCACAATTGGTATGTGATTGACATCGCATGTGAACATAAGATCACAGTCTATGAAAAATTTCTACGGTCGATCTCTAATAAAGTCTGTAAATTAGGTGTCACTTAAATGGTGGCTAGATATTTTAATGAAAATATCATTGTTTAGTTTCATTCATTGGGTAGTTGGAGCCCTAAAAAGTCCAACAACAACGGTCTAACTGCAATGCTTCGATATCGCCTAATGTCACCATTGGGATGTGAAGGTCAGATGGCAGTCGCTTCACGGAAAATATTGAGGTCCAGCCAAATCAGCAGTTAAGACTGGTATTAGCGGACCACAGACTCCCGAGGTGAAAGCTTTGGATGCGACTGGGATTAACAAAGGATCATTGTGTAGTTTCATAAACACTTACGTATAATTGAAGCACTTCCACATCCAAAGCCGATCATGTGATGCAGGTGGCACGAGGTGAGCAGGAGTCGGCTGTGCAGGCGTAGTTCGCTGTCGGTAAAGCACACCACCACCGCAAGCACCCCCGCCAACGAACAGTGACACTCCGGCAGATACGAATTCTGGCCCTGGTTGTTCTTCATGCTCAGGGGTTCTGGAAAAAGGTGGAAATTATTGTAATCTATTTTAAACTTGATAAACTTACAGTGCGTTAGTTTGTATTATAGTTTAATTGTCAAAAAGTTACAATTAAGATCGGAAAGTCCCAGGTTCGAACCTACTCCTATCAGAAGCCATTTAGATTAGCTAGTTTTGAATACGTTAGTTTTGTTTTATTGA
This sequence comes from Lithosia quadra, assembly GCA_963576445.1. Lineage (NCBI taxonomy): Eukaryota > Metazoa > Arthropoda > Insecta > Lepidoptera > Erebidae > Lithosia > Lithosia quadra. Next base: position 3,729,340 of record OY754882.1, read on the forward strand.
ATTGAAATTATTGTAATTTTTCGATTAAAATAAAATTGATTTTAAATACTAGTAATTTCGGTTAATATAATTATTTAAAAAAGTAAAAGCCTCGTTAAAGTATTCTAGGTTTTAAAATAAACAATAAGACTTGTTAATCAATAATAAAGTGTATGATCTTTTAGAATATTCTATACAAGAAATAAAGTAACCAGAAGTCAATATACATTTAAAAAGGCTATACTAAAACAAGCGTTTTCATTAATCAGATAAAGATAAACTATTATAGGTATTTATTTCTTTAAACGCGATTTTTTCGTATTGTAGCTGACTCGTGTGTTTTTGTTATTTCAAAAATAACAAAAACGCAGACTCAACAAAAGTTTCAGAAGCCAAATGTCGGTGTGGATGTCTCAATAACAGCGGAAACTGCTCATACGCTCCCTACATTTAGAAAGATGAAAAGGCGGCAAATATTTCAAGTGAATTTCCTTCAACAAACCATCTGAAAGATGAGTCGCGTGACATAATCCTTCCAAGAAATGTACATGCGGCACTAAAATTGTGCATGTTCCGCTAATACTCATTTGATTTCATCATCTTACATCTTGATCATTGTCATTTTAAGTTCACCTAAATTAATCTTTTAAGTTACCTAAGACTTTTGTTATTTCCTCATAGATTATGGACCTATATATTATAATATTGGATAGCAGTAATAGGTACCTATATCATAATGTGTGGTACAGCCAAGCTTTTTTTCTAAACAAATGAACTGGCTTGACTAGGTAAGTTACACACTCTCAGTTGATATTGAGATCAACTAATAGTATGCTGAAATTTGTACAGTAAGTTTATGAGAATGCCAGAGAACTCAACTTAGTTTTTAAGTTGGTTATGCGTGAGTAACATCAACGATTTCATGAACGTTCATAGACTACAATATACACAGGTGGATGGTGGTTTTGCTTGCTATGATAGAAGTGAAAAAAAAAATTGATATTTCTGTTGATTAAGTATTAAAAATTAATCATCATTATATCTATTCACTTACTGATGTTTTATTGCATATAAGACATATTCAGAAACCGGTATAAAACTGAAAACCTTTCCTTATATGACATTTTGGTTCACTCACTTAATATTACATAAATATTAAAGTGTTAAAAATTAATGTTAACATGTCCTCGAGTTATTATTTCAGCAAATTTCTTACGCGAAAAATATTGCAAAGACATTTTTACTTGAAGCAATATGTCACGTCTCCGTACGTAATTTATCTCTGTGTGTTTTCACACCGGAAGATGAATCGTGTGACGATAAATGATGTATTTCGCTTTGAACGCCGTTTGGTATTGTCACGATATTTGATTGACGTCCTTGTTCGTGACACGAATTGTTTGAACGTTAGCGGCATATTTTGCGGAGTTGTGCTTCTTTTTGTAAATTAAGAGGTAATTTACTACCATTTGGAGGTTTTACTTTGAAAGAGATTGAAGGCATTTTTTATCCACGCCCTTAGAAGGTTTATTATAATAGATGAAGATGGGCATTAAACTCGTGAAACTTCGAATAGAATTCTAACGTCTTAGAAATTATGCTGCAATGCACCTGCTATAGAGAGCTTTTAAACCAAAAAATAATTAACAGCTTTCACAAGAAGAGTAGGTAATCATCCTCTTGTCTACTCGTCACTAACACGCGCGTATACTCCTAACAATAGCTATTTTCGTGATAAGTACTGTCAATGATTTCATTTTCACTGGCAGATCTCGGTCTCAATCATTGTCCCCGTACTGATAAGCAACAGAAACGTCTGAAGAACTGTAAATGATAAATAAATTATGATAGCGATTTTAATAATAAAAATCTCTTTTATTGAAGTCCGTTGTAATAATCAAAATGTTGTTGTTGAATGAACTAATATCCTGGTTATGAATGCTAGACAGCGCTTTGTATTATATTAATCAAGTTACTTAATTGCTGAACAATATGCTTCAGCAAAATGAGTTGGCTACTATCAAAGTCTGACGCTTCTTTCTTTGTTTAGTCTGAGGCGATGGAACAAGTTATGAGACTTGCACATCAAGACTTAGAGAGACTTGCAAACGAAGAGGTGTTAGATGTTATCCATAGTGTAAGGAAGATGACGTAGAAGAATTTATAAGGATAAGAAAAAAATTCTGTAAATAGGTAGGCAAAATGATCTTAAGTCGAATTGCATATCAGTCGATCGATATAGAAACTGAATTTTCAAAGAGTTCCGTGACAGAAAGGTTCAGTTTGCAAAGCCTTTCCTAATTGAGGGAATCAGTATGGAGTTGAGCACGGTTAAAAAGACTATTATATGCTGAAATTGCCTGTAAATTTGGCGGTAATACTGTAGGTATCTGTTTGGCTTATTAGGGCTAGTTCTATTTTGAGCAGTGTCAATTTAGCCCTTTTCTTTCTTCATTAGATTCTATTATTTTTGAGAAACGTACGCTTTTCTATCGTTATACGTGGACATTTCCGGTACTAACACAATTGAACAAGCTTAGTAATTGCGATCGGTCACTCTGCAAAGTTTTAAATCCAGTGCTAGAATTACTTAAGAAGGCTTAAATAACATTTCACTTTACGTTACAGAAAAAAAAATTCGCTACTCATTTATAAATTACACCGGAGGGAGAAATACTTTAAAATTAAGTTGTCAGGCAATTTGCTCTCATTCAATTTCATGAAATTAAATTTACTGAATATCTTTCACGGCATACCGGTATTGCTGCTAGTCCAACGCGTGAGAACCAATTTAGAGACGCGACAAGATTAACCAGTTCCAATTCAAATTCGTTCTTTATGACATTTTCAAGTCATTTGCATAATTGAACAGACGAATGGCCTCGGCAGAGGACATGATAATGTAGTCTTAAATTTGAAATTGAAAACAAAAGGAAAATTGAGATTTTATTGATACAGAAATATTGCCTATGACTGTCAAATTCAAAAATTATACATAGAGCGGACATTTATATCAATAACGAAAAACACTTAAGCAATCAAATTCCGTGAAAATCCATTTTAGTAGCCTGTAATAATGTAGTAAGTAGATATAGCAAGAAATATGTGTTTAGTAATCTTGTTTAAGTTGGTTCCATGTCAAATACCCGAAGTATCGGACCGAGCATTTTGTTAGTTTATTTTAAAGAATAATAAAAAAACAGAGTAATAATTATTCAGTTAAATTATTACTACATGCAAAATGCCGCTTTTGATGTAGGGATATGCATATAAATATCTGTGACAAAGTATTCTGTAAGTGTTATTCAATCTATATATTTTTTACGACAGTTTGTTTCGTATAATAAAAAAACACACGCCTACCACTTCCTTCAAACCTTCTTCTTACCCATTTTGGTATAGTAAATCACTAATTAAATGTAACCAAGAGAAAAATAAATACCACACCATGTACAAAAAATATGGTAATCCTCGTGATTATGATGTTTTTTCATTGCTTCGAGGGAGATGTAAGGCTCTCACTAAAGATTGTTATAAAAAATATATTTCGGCTACTGAGGACTCTTTGAAGACAGATATTAGGTTTTTCTGGAGATTTATCAACAATCGTAAGGGTCAAGCTTCGGTGCCCGATACTATGACGTTCGGAGATTCCTCGTCGTCTAATGGTCAAGGGATCTGTGATCTCTTTTCTAATTACTTTGGTTCAGTCTTTGAGAAATATTCTACTATAGACACTAGTTCAGCCGATTGTAGCCCGTCCTCTATGGACTGGTCTCCAAACACAATGTCTCGAATTCCAGTCGAGACAAGTGATGTTTTAAATAAAATAAAAAGGCTTGATGTTAATAAGGGCGCTGGCCCTGATCTTTTACCTCCCTCGTTTGTCAGATGTTGCGGGAAAGAGTTAGCCGTTCCTTTGTGTATTATTTTCAATAAATCATTGTCTGCCGGCGTCTTTCCTAAGCGTTGGAAGACCGCTCACATCATCCCCGTATTTAAAGGTGGTGATAAATCTCATTGTGAATATTATCGGCCAATCAGTATCCTTTCCTGCTTCGCTAAAATATTTGAGTCAGTGGTTTATATTCAGCTATACAATCATTTTAAACCCATTATATCGGAGCAACAGCATGGTTTTGTTAAGAACAGATCAACGGTTACTAATCTGCTCGAGTACAAAAATTTTCTTTGTCAGGCGTTTGCCGTTAGCGGACAAGTTGACTCTGTGTACACAGACTTTTCTAAAGCATTCGATAAAGTCAATCATCACTTGCTTTGTCTTAAACTTGCTTCATGTGGTATTCATGGCAGTCTGTTTCGCTGGATTTGTTCGTACCTTGATAGTAGAACTCAGTTGGTTGCACTGAAAGGTTTTGTCTCTTCACCCATCGTGGTAACTTCTGGTGTCCCTCAAGGCTCTCATTTGGGGCCCTTATTCTTCGTTGTTTTTATTAACGACCTCATTCAGCAGCTGTCATGTAACTGCCTGTTATATGCCGACGATTTAACCCTTAAATTGTCACATACTGAATCTGAAAGATTTTTTACATTTTGGGTGACGTTTTGGGTAGTAATAGGGGTAGAAAAGAATAATCCTTTAGAATTTTTGGAAAATTATGTATTTATATATGTTTTCTCAGATGTCACTTAAAACGGACATTGCCCATTTCCGGCTACTGTGCGGTGATCTCATATATGTCACATTAAACGGACATTGCCAAAAACATACCTAACATATTTTTTTTCTAATCGAACAAAAAACAGTACTTACATAGAATAAAAGTAACAATGAGATCAAGTTTCAGTTATGAACCATTTAAAATTATATAACAAAATTAGATGTAATGAACAGAACATAAAACCAAACTCTGAAATTAAATATTTATCCATAGGTAATATTTTGGTAATAGGCTCGCGTTTGACTACAATCTCACCTGTTGGTAAGTGATGATGTGGTCGACGGTGGAGCACGCTTGCCTAGACCTATTCAGATATTACCTATTCACTCTAGACTTGAAGACTCCCAGATTGTAGCTTTCCGGAAATACAAACTCATGCAGGGTATTCCACTGTTTAGCAGTACGCAAGATGAACGTACTGCCAAAACGTTTTGTGCTTATGAGTGGGATATCCACCATGTACCGGTGGCGCGTTGCTGTACGTCTGGTCATTCGGTGATGAAAGGGGCTTGGAGGAATTAGGTCATATAAAAAACAGAGAGGCTAGCGATTCTACGCCAATGTTCCAAGCTCTGAAGCTTAGTCTCAACCAGCGATTCGCAGTTGATGAGTCTCTTGGCCCTTCTCTCAATTGACTCAAGTGCTTCGAGGTGGTATTTTGCTGAGCCGTTACAGAGGTGCAAGCAATACTTGATACACGATCGAACTTGCGCTTTGTAAAGGTTGAGCAGCTGTTCCGGTGTGAAATATTGCCGCACCTTCGAAAGAATACCCAGCTTTTTGGCAGCTACTTGAACCCTTGCCTCAATGTATGGACCAAAGTTGAGGGTAGGAGTGAGAGTCACGCCAAGAAGCTCAAGGTGGTCGGTTATCGGCACTGGTACACCTCGGAAAGTAGGGTTTGGCTGGAATTGGCTCCGCTTAGCTGATAATAGATACGCCTGGGTCTTATTTGCGTTGAAGTTGACCAAGTCAGCGTCTCACCAATCGGAGATAGCCTTCAAGGCCAAGTCCAAAAGCTCAACCATAGCCTCTTGAAGAGATTGGGTCTGTGCCTCTTCGTGTTTCTCGATGGCCTCACTCCAAATGTGTGTGGCATACACAAGAAGATCCCCAGTGAAACGGTTCTGGCGGACCCCATATTGCCGATTACTGAGGAGGACGTTCGTTTCCAGGTATGCCAGGAGCTTATGGTTCAAAAAAATATTATTTTAATGGTGAGTATGCTGGATCTATGAACTATTTGTAAGTAGTACTTAATGGCAAGGTCCGTTATATGGGACAAACAAAAACACACTAGTTCGTAGTTCTCATTGGCAAGGTCCGTTATATGGGACAAACAAAAAATACACTAGTCCATAGTTCTAATTGGCATAGTCCGTTTTAAATGACATACTTTATTTCGATGTAATTAGTGATAAAAAACTTTGATTTTGTCGAAACAAATTATGCCATCTAATACATTATACCGTATTTTAATTATATGTAACAAAAGAATGCACAGAATAAAGAAAAAAATCACCTTTTCATAATCTTTTGTCTGGAGCGCAACAACACCCTCCTGTTGCACTTTTTCAAATCGGTTTTATGAGCGACCTTTGACCGTTTCGCACGCACAAAATGCGTAAATGCCAAAGAGATAGTCTATTAAACACAATGAAATGCGCGCGCGATGTGGTATCGTGTAATATTTTATATCTGTGTGCGTATAAGCACTACGTCCTTTGAAACGGACAGAATCAATTTAAGGGTTAAAGATGTTTACAACGATTACTAAACCAGAAGATTGCTCAGCCCTTCAACAGGACATTAACACTTTATCACGGTGGTGTCAAGCCAATAAAATGTACTTAAATATTAAGAAATGTTTTGTTATATCATTCACCAGCAAACACAACAAAATTACGTGGAACTATGATATTGATGGCCAAATAATTAATCGGTCGGGAGTTGCCAAAGATCTGGGTGTTATATTTGACGAAAAACTCTCATTTCGTGCTCATTATAGTTGCATCGTATCTAAAGCCAATCAAATACTAGGGTTTGTCTTAAGATCTACCAAGGAATTCAGAAAGCCCTCGAGTGGTTTGTACCTGTACTATACTCTAGTGAGAAGTATCCTAGAATATGGCAGTCCTGTATGGTCGCCAAACTACAGGGTACATATTGATGAAATTGAGCGTATCCAGAAGAAAGCACTAAGAATCATTAGCTTTCGTCAAGACCCTGGACGTTCAAGCATTGACTACCAAGGTAGACTTTGCAAATTCAGAGCACAGCAGCTGGAAACTCGACGCATATATTTTGATCTGGTTTATTTGTACAAGATAATACACTGTCTCATAGATTCACCGCGACTACTTTCTCAACTCACTTTTAATATTAAATTCAGCGCACGTAGGTCTAATGACACGAATCTATTTTCTCTTCGGGTTTACAAAAATAATATCTCTTTCTTTAATCCTTTAACAAGGATGGCCCGCCAATATAACGAGGTGGCAAAGAAGAACAATCACCTAGACATATTTGACTCTAATTTTAACAGATTCATTAAAAGTCTGAAAGACATCCTCCATAGTGGTTCGACCTTAAAAAATACTTAAATTTACATTTAAATACGTTTTGTCATTATTTAATTAATTTAGAGCTTTCATGTTTTTAATATTGTTTTAACTGTGTGCACATGTTGTTATGTTACAATCCAGAACGGAACTGTTTTTGTAATTATTGTTATTTTTAATGATTGTAATGTGTTTTGTGCGCCTCAATAAATAAATAAAAAAAAAAAAAAAATCTCCCGCCAATAATGAGTTTCCTATTCGCATCACTACGGCTGTCGGTAGCATGCACCAACAAATTATAAGTTTTCTGCACAGCTCTATGCAGGTCTTGCAGCTATAGTTAGAGAAATTAAAAACATTCTCACACAATTTGCTTCAACTCTGATCGCTTTTACGAGATTAGCCAAATTAATAATAGAATGTTGAATATTGACAAAGATTTCATATTTAACTTAATTTTCATTCATCGAAACTAGTCTTTTAAATTAGAACTTGGATAATGAAGAGGTTCAAAAGTAAATCTTTTGTCAAACTAAATTCAAACTTTAAAGATATTCAGTTGACTGGTGAGTCTTGTAACATAATTGAACTGCTTTTAATCACAAACGGTCTTATTACAAAACACGGACTAACTTTAAACCCAGGTTTAAAACGTCTTAAGACCATGGTTTAACGAAAATGTTATTACAAAACGCGTTTTAGTACTAAACCTGGGACTATCTCTGGTCTAAAGATAAACCTGCGTGACACCTAGTTTAACGTTGGTCTAAGTATCTAAACCACGAAAATAAAACGTCAAACTTGTCATTTTGATTTGATTTGTGGAAAATACCAAAATACATCATTATTTTGGCTTACTTTTTCCTCGGCAGTCCAATTTTCGCCCCTCTTTTTCTTTTCTCCTTCCATTATTTAATTCAAATTTAAAAGTTTAAACCACTGGAAACGTAAAAGTTAGCACGGGTATTGAAATGATTCAAAAGTGGGTATAAAAATTAAAAAAAAAAATTGAACAACGCGCGGGCTCCGAAAAACTACGCTTCATTTAACGTTCATCATAGATCGTCCAATATTATAACAATGATTGCTAAATAAAGGCATGATAATGATATTTTACTATAAAATAAAGTCCAACTATCGTTCATGACTTTAAATTTAATAATTATAATGTTGTAAATATTTTTTTCACCATTTTTTAGTAAATAATATTTATTAACGATTTCAGAAAATTTTTGCTTTCTGAGAAAACGGAACGTTGCGACCGAATGATATCACAATGAACGAACAAAAGTTTAGAGTAATCTGTGGTTGTTATTAGGCCAAGATTTAAACCATGGCCTAAGTAGTCCACGGATTATTCTGTTTTTGTAATAAGAAGAAGTTTAAACCTTGGTCTTAAAATTAAGCCTGGACTTCATAGTCTGGGTTTAAACCTGACATTAGTCCGTGTTTTGTAATAAGACCGTTAAAGTTTAAATTAATTACTCGAGATATGATCTTAAAGCCAAAATATGCAAGTAACTTTTGGATCTAAAAAGTTTCATTAACTAAATTACGCGTGAGTGTTTCTGATTACATAAAGTTAATTGAGTGGAGTAGTTGCGCCAAAAATTAATTGTCATGGCTGGAACCTATTATTGGACTAATAAGCTTTGAAATTTGTTGGATAAAATACATGAAGTACTGTGAGTAACCTCTTTTACATTGTGATTACGTAGGGACATTTCGTGCCCTCGACTAAATAGAGAGACACGTGGGAAAATTATGACACTAGTTACTGTTTATTATGTAAATACCATAGAATCTTCACCACTAGAATTTTAGACACTTAATTTCTAAAATAACATAAAATGTTGTAGTGTAGGTACTTATTTAGTCACTGGCAAACATTTTGAATGAACCTCAGAAAATTTACGCATGGAAACTATATGGACCAACCAAAACACAATAAAAGGATTGATCATCCATAGACGCGAGCTCTAGCGAATCTTACGTTTGGTGTGGGTCGAAGCGGGTGTCAGGTGGCGCGCGGGCTCCAATTAGGCACATAGTGGAATCTGGTGGTGCGAGGACTCGCAACTGGAGAGCAGCCCTGGGATACCACCATCGTCGTTCTTCTATAGCAACAGCAACCTGTTAAAAAAAATATATTTAGATTTTGACTTTATGCATAATTATCATGTTTTAGATGCCATAATGACATTTTAATATTGGTTTGACGAACATTTTTACTTTGGACAACTTGCACGGAGTTAATGGTCTAAGCATGGAATTTTTGGTTACTGTTTGTATATGTAGAGTTGCCACTACGTATACCAAGAATGATTTTTAATAAAAAATATGGTAAGGTGGATATGTAGGTAACTACTATTTAAATGATATAAATCCTTAAACAATTTTGCCAAACTGAGAAATACTTTTTCATTTATTTATATGTTTCTGAAGTATAGTGAAGTGATGTGGTAAATAATGCATTAGAAAATGATCAAAATAAATATAGAGCTCTGATGGAATACCAGTACCTAGCCGCACAGACTAAATCCCTCAGATCAGCACAGTTATACAGTCCAGTAATGCCGGAACGTTTAATCAACGAACCCTAATGAAAGGCAATTCGTTGTGTGTTAAAGGACGCAATTAAGGACGAATGTAATTTCCACTGCGGCCCATATAATACTACACATATATAGTATATTATTTCGTAGTAAAAGCCAGTGTATTTCGCATTATTAGCTATGCATCTCTCTTAACTTGACCACTATACGAGTAATATAATTGAAAGATTAGTAGTAGTTTTGTATGTGGAATTAATGTGTATTGTAATGTATTATATAATCATATTAATCTTATAAATAGGTATCAAACTGTTTACAGTTTGTTATATTTTACATTTTTGTCATTTTTTTAAAAGAAATGGTTTACATCTAAGGGATGAATTGGTCTGCAAGAATGTTTCAACCACAGGTGAATTCGTCTAATATTTCGATTCTGCAATGACAATTTTATTTCAAGTCTCACTTAATTTTGTTTAATATCAGCAACTTTTTTCCTTAAAAAATCTCCTCTCAAATAATATAATTCTTATTGCACTTGAAAAAAGACTTATTGGTTATGAAACTTCCAACTTTAATATTTTATTACATTGAAATATCCATGAACGTAATTGGAAAGGTTCTATTAAGGAATTTGTGGAAAAATCTTGAAGAAGTGGACCGAGGGGGAATATTACCTTTAATTAAAATTAAGATGGCTATTTCCTTCTTGACTTTTAATATTGTCTGTTTGGAGAAATAAATTCAAAGGTAAAATGATGTCACGAGGGCTACAAAAAAACTTTTACGAGTTCTGGCATTGATTTTTGTGTTGTATTGTTTTTAAAGGGGTATAGTATTTATTGAAATTTGGAAATTATTAAGAGTTGGCCGTGAAGATAAAGATAAAAAAGAAGTTGTTTATTCAAAAAGGTGCACCATGCTTACTTTACAACCAGGTTCAATTTTATTATCTAGCGGGTAAGCTCGCTAAACCTCTATCTCACTTTAAGCCATTTAAACCCAAGTTTTTGTGTATTTGTGTCAATTTGCTTTTAGAAAGTACTGAATATTTGTAATTGCTGCTGAACGAGAGTAAATATAATTCATACTTACATACTATATTAACTTTATATTTTAAATTATCATTTTAATTAAATTTTCAATCGACATTCAAATACAATAAAACCTTCAAGTCCGTTCCATCAACGAACCACCAGACAAACGGCGACACGCTATCGCTATATAATTATGGTTGATATTCCACTCATACGCACGAAGCGCTTTGCTGACACGTTCATCATGCGTACAGCTAATGAGTGGAATTCCTTGCCGGAGTCTGAGTTTCCTGAAAACTATAACTTGGGAGTATTCAAGTCATAAGTGAATAGGTTCCTTCTTAGTAGACCACATCGTCACTTACCATCAGGTGGGATTGAGGTCAAACGTAAGCCTAGGTATATATGAATAAAAAAATACAATACATGACCATAAGAAAATCGTAGAATAAAATTACCAACACAATCAAATACTTCACGATAAAGACTTCAAAGGTTAGATTTAAGAAATAAATTAAGTATTTTCATCAGAAAAAGATCTAGACATTAAGTTTATTACTTAGGTTTTAATAAGAAAAGTAATTATGTTTATAATGAATTTGAACAGCTGTACACTTTGACGTTATTGTGTTTATTAAAGTTGGCAGATGATGTAAATGCAATTAGCATTTAAAATGGTATCGTAAAGTTAAAAAGAAATTACTAAAAGGATCCAAATGACTTCCCAATTTACTTTTGAAAACATGTGACATGTGAAAAAGGTTTGGCAATATTTTATAGTAAGAAGTCCGACAAAGCTTGTAATATCTTTAAAATTTTTGAAGATTAGTTATACGTTGTAGATTGAAGACACTATATTGTACGTCTTTTAGAGATTATAATCACTAATAAGATTATAGGTACTAATTTTAATGTCCTTAAGATTTTCTAATAAGGTGGTAAAATTGAACATAAGAATACTGTGCCCATTAACTTTCTCAACGCTAAATATCACTTATACGTTAGCAAACTGTGAAACTTGATAGATTATAGCGAAACAGAAAATCAGAATAATGAAACATATTTGTGTTATACCTAAACATGAAAAATATTTTAACAGTATCAAAATCAACAGCATCTAGTGCAGGAGCGAGCCCCAAATAAACACAGTGCTAATTATATTCAGCAAACGCCGTATCAATTTTACGCCTATTGAATGATCAAAGGTTCGCATCCCCTGATTAATTATTATTATAACCCGTGCAGGTTTATTCAGTGTACACCGACGTGTTCACCTGGAAATAGGGGTAAAATTATATTGGCAATTTTGAGGTTATTTTTATTCTGTAAACGGGGTTAGATAGCCGTAGTCTATACAGGTCGTTTCATACACAACAGGTTCCCCGGCCACGCAGGCCAATGTGACGGAACACCGTGCGATTTAGTCGGTTCGAGTCTGAGAAAACTGCACTCGCTAACGAGCGGCGGAAGCAGGGAAATGGATCTAATGGAGTTGCAAAATATGTTCGGTGTAGTAGCCGTTTTTACAATGGCTTGAAAAATGTTTGACCAATCAATTTAGCTCCTAGCCCTTAAGAATTTTTTATTTATTATTCGTTCGAGCTTAAATAATTATACAGCTATCTGTTTTATCATTGTAGTTAATAAGTAATTACAGCTTAGTGAGAAGCACAAAGTATGCTAATTCGGTTAAACCCAGCGTGTTTTTGAATCTATTAACCACTAAGCTTTTCAACAAATAGTAATACGGAATGAGTTTCGACCCAAAATGTTTTACACACTTTTCATTTTGATGGTCAATGAAAATTGGAGTAATTCGGAATGACAGCTAGTTTTTCTGAATCAAGCGTATTTATAAAAATATAAGTAATGGTTCTGTAAAATATATGTACCTCCTATTAAATTAAAACCTGGTGCATGAGTTATGTGCTTCAACCATTAAGATACTAATTAATACCTACATCAATGACTTCAATATGATTTCTGTTGATATTTTCCACATCAGATTATTTTTCTGTAGTTACCTACTACAGAAAAAAAAAATCATCATCATGAAATCTCATTTTGTTTTCTGATATGTTGTGTCCATTGAGGAGATAACTATTGATATTTTAACTATTGACATCTTAAAATTATTTTAAGATATCAATCAGTAGATATCGCCTCAATCATCATCACCATCGCATCAGTTTCAACAGATTTTTTTCCTAATAAAGAATGACTTGAGAAAGAGTAAAATTAATTATGATTCTGTTTTTTGCTATAAGTTCCACTTTCATTCGACTTAGGTCTAACTGAAATGAGGTTGTATCACTCCAAATGAAATTATTCATAATTATATACCTACCTATATTTTAGGAACGGAAATCCTAAAATAATAAATATTGCAGCAAGTAATACAAAGTTCTAGTCTTAAACTGAACTTAATAGTTCAACTTATAACTACATCAAACTAACTACTACTAATAAATTCATTACCTCTTTATGCAGAAGTCGTACGTGGAAACTAGCGACGTCACTAACAGGCTCGCCAGCTTCCGTGACGTAATAGACGAGCAAAGAGCTAACGGGAGCCATGTCTGCTGTAACCGGGAACCTGTCGACAAAATAAAATAGTTTTAATGGACGTGCACTTTGAGCCTAGTTTAGGCAATAGGGTTTAAAATGTGCTAATCTTAAGCAAATCTTTACTGTTGATCTTATTTGTGAAATAATTAAACTTTATTATTATTATTACTTTTCACGTTTCGTTAGATGTTGGTACTTTGTCTGTATTAATTGCATATTTATGACATAATGAGGAGTCAGGTTTAAAATTACCGTAAAACCAATGAAGTGGCTGAACTACTTCATTTATTAAGAATATCTTGATAGTTGTAGCTCAATAAAGTAAGTAAAATATCCGTAATCAGTAAGAAAATCATAGAATCCTTTTGGTGTTTTATTATCTCCTCCATAAGTTGATACTTTTTGGCCAACGTTTTCTCTGTTTCAGATTTATGAAGTTTAAAAAAGTTAATATAGTACCTAGCTAAATACAACTCTCAGTTCCAAAGTATCCTTAATTTTATTTTAGAAAAACATTTTACCTAACTGAATGTAATTTCACCAGTTACGAGAAAACCACAATAAATCACAGAGTTTGCTACTGTGTTGAAGTTAAAAAAACTAAAAATTTCGTATTACAGCAGTTTCTGCGTCAATAAAATCCACCTGTATGCTATATTTCACGGCTTTCCCCGACTTTACTCCGGAAAAAAATTCTTGTAATTGTTTCACCGGTATTTTTAAGATGTCGTTTTGCTCTGGAATATTTTTACACTAGTTGGGGTAATGTTTTATACTACATTTATAATAATGGTGCCGATGGTGTTTTGTTTGTAATATGAGTACCTATACCGGTAGTGTACCTACTTATGCGAATGTTTCGTTATACGAGTACAATAGAAAGGCATTTTTCTATGGTATTATTCTGCTTTCTAAATCGTCTGAGGAAAACTCGACTTGCTAAGTATAATAGGTATACGAGTACGATAAAGTTTACCGATAGTCATACATAAGCATCCGGAAAACTAGTGAAGGTACCCAACCAGCTTTATTTAACGGTCGTTTTCTGTAAGATAGGATACCTTTTCCAGTTGGGTAACTTTAAATTGAAACAGGATATTTCTTCATCTACTACTTCATTTAATATAGGTACGGCATATTTTTTTTAAAAAGAGGCTTTGTAATTCATACTGCTGAATTGGAGAGTAGGTATTATTCACTAGCGAGTAGTTTATCGATTTAAATCTCAAAGTAAGCCAACTATATGTGTAAACAGCCAGTTTCATGTTGCCGGGATACTAGGGTAAGTCCGGGAGAGACGCCTATACGGGAGAGATGCCTAGTAAATTTTAAAAATTCATAAAAAATTCTGTGTGACCCGGAACGCATCCATAATGCATAGTCAGGAGCAAGTGTTCGTGTGGAAAGTTTTTATGTGCAAATTACGATATCTTAATTAATATTTTGGAGTTTATTCGTAAAATAAGGTAAGTGTAGTTACTCAAATCGTTAAAATATAAATTGTGTGATACTTTGCAGCAATTTTTTTTCTCGAATTCTTCACATAAATTGTTTTCAATTGTTTTATTACCTTACATTGTGGTCTTGTTTTGTTAATCTGCCACCATTTTTATTGCAAATGCTTTAGAGTGCGTTCAGAGTCAATAGGCATCTCTCCCTAATAATCGGGAGAGACGCCTAATGATTTTTCAGGGTTAGAGGCCCAGTAAATTTTAATGATGTTCTATTATTTTAGATGCCGAATGAATACACGAGAAAGCCTAATGATGCGAATAGAGCTAGTTGGAGTGAAGAAGAATTAGAGAATATCTTGGAAAAAGTAAAAAAAGTCGACGAAAAAGGAAAAGACGATCAAAAAAGAAAAAGATACCCGTATTCGTCAATTAAACTCAGATGATTCGAGCATTGAAGACGATGATATTTCTCTTCATGATAGTTCACCAGAGAGGGACATAGAATACGAGATTCTAGAAGATATTTGTATTGTGTGTGTGGAGTACCTACCTACTATAACGCAACAAAAAAATATGCGATTGGTTACAGTGCATTCGCTGCGAAATGTGGTTCCACGAGGCCTGCTGTCAATATCCGGCGTCATGCCCGACTTAAAATGCCTGATTATTCCTTAATTACTCATGGGCATCTATCCCTTACATCTATGGGCATCTCACCCGCATATATGGGTGAGATGCCTAATATGATTACTTTTTTTAAATATTTTTTATACGGATTTATGTTGTGCAATTGGTTCAAATTTCATTTATATAGTACAAATAAAGAGTAATTCAAATAGTGTATATGTATTTCATTGAGTATTTTAATTGGATAATTAAATATCGATTTTTTTCAAAACTATAGGCAACTCTCCCGGACTTACCCTAGATAAAGGTCAAACTTTATAGTTCGTGATGATTGAAAGTTGGATACCACTACCTTTGAGAAAACGAAGCTACCTACGATGATCACATCGCATTGGTCTGAGGTATCAAATAACCTCTCTGTAATGCAGTTCCTTTATTAGATACTAGCTGCATTGAATCACGTCAATATTAACTATTCGCGTTTTTTTTTCTCCTATTTTGGCAAATATTGTATGAATGCCAGTGTCAATTAAATTGATAAATCAAGTTAATGCAATAAGTTGCAGCGTTTTCGTCATTTAGTCATAGTCAAGGTCAGTCAATAGTCAAATCAGTCAGTCATAGTCTTACCCCAGTAAAATAGTGGAGACTTTACTAGAGGCTTCTATGGAGTTTTGGAATCAACGTTGAAAAGCACAATTCACGGTAATATACCACTTTCCCGAACTCGTGCACGTTGCCGAAGATGTTATGTTTAAAAATCCACCGTTTTTACACATAATGACTACATTTTACACTAAATTTAGAAAATGATACAATGCCCCGATGTGTCTTTTTCAGCGTTGGCGCCAAAAATTCCTATTCGCGTTTATAGAGGCTTGGTCATACGGTAGTTCCTTCTTTTGTTTTATGTAAACCAGTTTAAACAAGTTCCTTATATTTACTTGACAGCTCATTATGATAGGGATTGCTATTTATCGCTCTATTCTATCGCTGTTTTATAATAGCATGCCTTCAATGAAATCCATTAATTGTACCTATATCTAATGTACTAACATAATATTTATATTTTATTTGTAACTGAAGGGCGCAGCTAAATCTATATTTATGTAAGTTACATTACGTAAACAGTAAACCCTCAAAAAATACTCCCGTTTTTATAGAATTATAAACGGTTATGTAAACAAAATGAATGCGGGGCTACACGGGTCTCGTATAAACACGATCCCCAGGGCCTTTGTTTCACGACGACTTGTCAGACCCAACACACACAAATCAAAAATTTCTTCAACAATATCAATATTTGTCGCCGTATTTGGTTTATTTGTTGCTTCACTTTATTCGTAATTTCCATATCTGAGACTTAATTTGCAACATTATCATAAAAAAATATAAAAACCTATTGTTGAATTTGTCCAGTACCTAATTTATGACTATGTACTCATATGTAAAATAGTTTTCTCATTAGCTTTTGCTCATGTTTGCAGTGATTTTAGATTAGTTGTGTAATGGGTAGGTCAATTGCAAGGCGGTAGTAATTATATTTCCGACAATGGTAAATCATCCCTGTCAAATAAATAACTACCTGCATGAATATATTAATAATGGCCGTTCTATTGTAGAGTGAGGTCGAGCGTTTTCTTGTAAAATAATAATAAATGTATGAAGCATTCCTCCTTAAATTAATTGAATAAAAGCGTATTTACATTCCTGAAGTAAGAATCAGATAGGTACATAGAATGTTGACATTACGCAATTGTCCAATCTTGCTTGTCAAACTCAACACACACAAATCATAAATGCCGAAGACAAAACCAATATTTGTCGCAATAAATCTAAACCTGTTTTTCCCAACACTAGAGCGCTCAGTTGTTTTAGTCAGCGATGTTTATTGGCCTATTGGTTTTATACGATGTCCATTTATAACATTGGTAGTTGACCTAAAAGCGTAGAGTGCTAAGATTAACGAATTTATGGACTGGTCCACGCCAATGCCCGAAACTATCGGCTTATTTTTTAGTTAGAATTTAGGTAGGTATGTGGAATATAATTTTTATTAGAAATGTGAGTTGAGTCGCCTTTTGCAAAACTTAACCTAAGAATCTTATTTTATTATTATGCTATGTATGCATATTTAGTATGGAATTCTGGGTAACGGACCTCCTCGTTGTAAAACACACTGGATAACGGAAGTCTCAAAGTCTCTGTCTCATTTTGGCAGCAGCGTCGCTGCTTCCAAATAATATTCCGGGAATAACTTATGGTTTGAGTAACTTGGTTTCTCCGTGTATTTCTCTAATTAGCTGAGGGCATAGTGGGGGAAAAGCAATGGAGTGGGCGGGTCCCCCGACTCTCCCAAAACACGGCACATACACTGCAATGCAATGACATAACTGAAAATCTAACCTGGCTAAACTTTACATTAAATTTATATAAAACGATAAATCTAATTATTTTTATCCTCCTAAGATTTACAGACTTATTTAAACACTCGTCTGAGCTCAAATAATCATAAATATCTATTAATACGTGAAGAAGTTTTGAAGTATCTTGTAAATTAAATCACAAGGAAAGTCGGTTAAAGGAACGACACTCAGGACGGCACTCGTTTCTGCTGCCAGAGTAACAACAGGCTTCAATTTAACTTTACAGTTTACTTAATTTACTTAAGATTATAGAAACAAAATCAATTAAAATTTAGACTTTATTATAACAGTAAGGAATGACTCGAACCCGCAACAGACTCGTAGACTAATTTCTAAAAGATGGTTTTCTAATATAGATTGTCTATTAAAATAATAATACCTATGATAAAATATTTTAGGTTAATGAATCAAATATTGTTATATTTGATTAGCTTGCACTCACAAATATAACGGCAGAAGTAGGTAGGTACGTAAAATTATTCTATTCAATCTGTATTTAGGTAAAAGGAAACAACAATATTTTCTTTTATTGTCAAACGCATTTTCTTTCACAATAGTAAGTATTCTTCCATAAAGCAGAAAATACTCTTTGGAATATTTCAATAGCTCCGTACATTCCCATTATCCAGGTCACATTAAAGAACATTAGCAACAAATGAATAAACATGTATGGGAGTTTGCGTCTGGAAAACGCGATAAAGCGATGAAAAGAAAAGCTTACTTATTCTACTATCACAAACTCACAACATACAATATATAGGTAGACTTATACTTATAGCTAGTTCAGTTTCATTTCTTTAAATTTATGTAACGGCAGCTAAAATTAAGAACTTTAAAGGCAGGTAATTATTTAGTGGAACGTAAAATAAATGATGTCTTAAAACCTAAAATTGCTAAAACGTGCTATAGGAATCGTTTATATCGTAGGTCATCTAGTAACGTCCCCAGGAAACTAGTAGCATTGCAACGCTGGATGGCAAAGTTTACCCTTTTTGCGAAAATGCCAATTTTGTTATTCTGGTAACGTGAATCTTTGTTTATTCGCATCACTATCTATCTAAAAACGTACCTAATGAGCGGTTAGAGTCAAAATCATCAAGTCTCAATTACAAAAAAGAATAAGTAATAGAAAATACTGTAATTTTTTTCGTAAGAGTCCTGACTAACATTTTAGTCAAGTCAAAATATCAATAAATTAAATATGCCAACTACAATATAGAGAATATCAGAATTTTTTTCCTGCATTACAATTTTCAATCTGAATATTTTTTAACATTCATTCGAAAGTATGCCGTCGTATTTTAAATATTCAAGTTATTACTTTCACAAGCAATTCTTCACGAAAGAAATATGAGAACTTTTCGGTGTCACAAAGCGAGACATTTAGTTTGATATATGAGTTGCGATAATGATTTGTTATGAAGAAACTTTTATATTTAAAATATGATTTACGCTTTTCGTTGTCATGGTAGATTAATAGAAGATAAAAGATAGTACAACGTTAACTGCTCAGATGATACAGTATTAATTGTTGTATGTAGCTTCAATCTCCGATAGATGGATCCTAAATATACTTAGGGTTTTTCTTCATTCTTGTGCCGTTAAAAAACTTATGGTACCTACAAGTGATCTCTCTCAAAAAAGAGACTATAGAAAAAAAAACAACTGTCGGCTTTTTAATTCTTACAAGAGTAAAGATAAGACTCATGAAACTTCTTCAAATAAAGTTTATACAACAGAGTTATTACTAGATGTTATTATTTCCAGGGGCGTCGGCGGCCGTGAAGGTGATCAGCCGTACCTGTGGGCCATTTAACTCGACTTCGATTTCATTCAGAAGACTTCGATTCGGAAGATATGTGGAAAAAGAAGATGTCGATACCGGAAATTTCAATTGTCGTAAAGGACAAAACACGACTTTTCAGGAGAGCCAAAAAACGAAAAAAAAAATTTTATTTTCCTTATAACTTTTTTAAAGAAAGTGCTATATTCATGATGTCAAAGGAGACCCTAACTATTTTTTTGTGTTCTATCCGTTGCAATTAAGAAAATAAACCAAACTTAATAATTGACGAAAATGAGTGTCCGTTACGACCCATAAAATTTGAACTGAAGTACTTTACAGCCACAAAAAATTGGTTGTGATAAAATTAGATATGTAGTAAAGAACTAATCTTGATCATCAATGGGTCGTACGAGTCAATTAAATCGGAGACTAAGGGGGTACAAGGAACAAAAGAAGCTAAAGATCTAGTTAAGAAATAAAAAACTAAGTGAAATAAAAGGGATTTTTAATACTTTGTATTTTTTAATCAAAAAATTCAGTCAAAAACGTTACAAAAATTTGACATTTTTGTAACTTGACGGTCTTATCAAATGCTTTTTCACGCCCCGCTTGTAAGGCCCGGGACTATAGGAGTAACGAAATACGTGGGCTGGTAAAGAATTCCAGATGTTTATGGTGCGGCAAAAAAAAGAGGCACCGAAGCGCTTAGTTCTTGATGGAATTGTTTGCACGGTATGAGGGTGGTATCTCAGCCTTGCACGTATTGTTCTTTATATAGGAAAGGAGAGGGTGAAACTAGTTGGGGGAGCTCATCGGAACACTCATCATCACCATGGTAGAGGTTGTAAAAAACTGCCAAAGAGGCCATGTCCCGCCGTAATTGTAACGGTTTGAGAGCGTTGGTAACTTCAGGACTCCCAATAATACGGCTTGCACGTCGCTGCAACCTGTCGAGAGCATCTAGGAGGTACTGTGCAGAGCCATCCCAGAGATGAGAACAATATTCCACACCGGAACGGATGTGTCTTGTATATACACCGCAGCTCCGGCGTGAAAAACCACCTCACCTTGTTCAGGACTCCGAGTTTCCGAGAGGCCGTTTTGATGATGCTCTCGATGTAGTTTTTATTATTCAGTTTGCAGCGAACATCCATGCCGAGTATCTCTTGGTTATCCTGAAGTGGTGGTGGAGTGTCCCGAAGAGTAGGGAGGGGAAGGAAAGGAGATAGTTTTGCTGTAAACGCATAAGCTTGCGTCTTCTTGGCATTGAACTCGACCAGGTTCTCAGAGCCCCATTGCGAAATGTGATTCAGGACTCGATCAAGCTCAGTGACAAGAAGCTGTCTTTTTTCCCCTACGTCAGCCTGCTTGTCCGCAGGGTGATCGTGATATCGTCCGTGTATGGTGCTATCATCTGCATAGTAATGAATGCTGCCTAACTGACAGCATGTCATTGATATGCAGAAGAAAAAGAGTAGGCGACCAAACGGACCCCTGCGGTACACCAACATTGATCTGCAAGAACGCCGATCTCCGCCTATCGCAGAGCACTCAAATGCGGCGCTCTTGCAGGAAGTTCTCAATCCAACTGCATAATAGGGGAGGTAGACTAAAAGCAGGCAGCTTGGAAAGGAGCGACTTGTGCCAGACCCTATCGAAAGCTTTGGCAATGTCAAGACTGATAGCCAATGACTCGCTGCCATGCTTGTTCATAGCCTCACCCCATAGATGGGTGACGTATGCTAGTAGATCACCCGTTGACCGTTTCGGCCTGAAGCCATATTGCCAATCATTAATTAGAGAGTGATCCTCTAGGTGACGCATGAACTGTGCGTTAATGATATGCTCAAAAACCTTGCACAGCATTGAGGTGACGGCTATGGGTCAATAATTGCCCGGGTCTGACCAATCCCCTTTCTTGGGGATCGGCTGCACATTCGTTTCTTTCCAAGCTGGCGGCTTTGTACCCGAGGTGTATGAGATGCGGAACAGATGCGTAAGCATGGGAGACAACTCCGCTGCACATTTACGTAGAACCACCGCTGGAATTCCATCGGGACAACTGGCTTTCCGGACATTGAGTGATTGCAGCACTGCACGAACATGGCGATGCCTGATAAGGATATCAGGCATTGCGTGGTCACAGTTGCATACAGCAATCATCGATCCCGGAATTAGCCACAAAGAAATTAGCCAGCAAGTCGGCTTTCTCTTGCGGCTCATGAGCCAGTGATCCATCGGGGTTTCGCAACGGGGGCAGCGAAGGCTGGCAGAAGTTTGATTGCACGGCCTTGACCAGGCGCCAGTAGCCACGGCTGTCCTTGAGATACGCCACAAGCTCCTGCCCAAGCCGTGCAATGCGCTGGGCATCCGCTCTGATGTAAGCCCTCTTGCACACCTTTGTGGCTTTGTTGTACGCTGCTTTAAACTGGCCTACGTTAGGATCGCGTTGCGCGGATGCTCTGGTGAACAGCCTCTGCGCACTCGCGCCCAAACCAGGGACGCGCCCTGCAGGTACCGGTGACATCAGTGTAGGGGATGTAATATTCCATACCTAAACTGATCTCACCGGTGACCGCAGCAGTACTTTCAACGAAATCCCGCAGAATGGCGCTGCGAAATGGATCGTACGAGTCACGATCCTCCCGTACCCGTTACTTACACCCCTCGTGCCCTAGGCTTCGTGCTTCCGCGCACCTCCGTGTGACCTTTACGCCGTAATTACAGAAAATAAAGCAAAGCGTAGATTAGGTCGTAAGGGTACCGATTATCAAATAAAACATTTACGACCTTATATATAATAAAAATATGACTTTACGCTCCCTGATGTAAATTACTTTTACGATACACCCCAATTATTAAGAAAAATCAAGCCAGAGCTCGTTGAAAATGTAGGTAGTAAAGAACTTTTTTTTGAAGATAGGACTACTTTAAGTATACCATTCGATAGAGCTCGCGACGCTGATTCCGAATACATATATAACTCATTTTCGTCAAAATGTCCTTTACGACAATTGAAATTTCCGGGGTCGATGTGTTCATTTCAAATTACAAAACGATACACAATTCAATTAAATGCTAAGATTTTTTAAATAAATGGAAACAATAAAAGTAATTTGTTTTGGACAATGGTTCATTTGTTCGATTATCGAAAACAAGGCTTTAATAATACGTCGGCGTTGCCTGTGTTTCGGGTAATAAATTCATGTCATTACGTCCTACATGCGTATATTTAAATAAAAATGTTTTCAAATTGGTTTAAATTTATGTAATGACTTTGAAACAATTTATAATAATCGTCCGCTCATCATTCGAATCACCAGGCGGTATCAAAACAAAATATTATGTATCAAGGTTAGGTATCTTACTTCAAGCAGCATTTAGTTTCATATATTACAAAAATGTTACCATGTCGATTAAAATCTGTTGACTTATTAATGGAGCACGTTTCACCATTCGGCTAACATTTTCGTTTTTTTAGCTGACTAGTCTTGTGAACTTGGCATGAACCGATGAAATCATACGCAGTTTCATTATAAACCTATACAGAAAATATGCCGCCTAACAAATTTTATCCATCTGACAACACTGGCAATATAACCTATACTCCGATTTTTAATTCTAGGCAAGAAAATGACAAGTGCAACTGTCACCGATACAAAAAAGGGTGACCCGCTACAATAGTGATGTTCGGCAATCAATAGACTAGATACTTTAGTCATTCTTTATTTTTATCAGTGAATGAACCTCTTTGCAGTTTATGCTCGCCTAGTACATTAAACGACGGAAATATTTTTTATAGAATACTAACTGTGTCCCGCGGCTTCGCCCGTGGCATACTTTGTCCCCGTGGCAGGATAAAAAGTATCCTATGTCCTTCTCTTAGTTCTAAGCTACCTCCTCATTAATTTTCAGCCAAATCGATCCAGCCGTTCACGCGTGATGCCGTGACCAAGGTAAATAGGGATTCATTATTTACCCGACTGCCAAGAAGGGTTATGTTTCTCGCGAGTATCTTGTATGTAAATGTTTTTATTTATATAAACGCGCGAAAAATTTTATTTATATATTTAATAAAAGAATGATAATCTCGACTCACGACTAACTTATAATTGTAAAACTCGATTCAACTACATCACTATTTATTTGATACAAAAAACCTGCAACACTGGAAATGTCATTTTCTTGCCTAGAATTAAAAATCGGGGTATATATAACCTGGCAATTATATTATATACAATTACTTACAATATCTTCTCAGACAAGAATGTAACCGTACGATTAAATCTGACTTACAACCAGTTTACAAAATATTTACTTCGCTAAGTAGTTAAACATAGAAAGATTCCACAATTTGCAAGTTCCACATAGTCAAACTTTAACAATCCAGTTGGAAGCAACAAGGTGACATTATTCAATGTTCTCAAGCCATCGGAACTTACGCTATTGCCGGTCGGGTTACTAGGGCCGTCCGTTTAACTTAAATTAATTTCCAACTTCCAGCCCTTTATCGGATCGTAAACAGGTATATAGTTGTATATTATAGTTATCAATATAACGGCCAATATTTGCTTGAAGAGAATTGCGTCACAAATATAATAAAATATGGATATACGATGAAATATTGTTAGGTATAGTTGTTTCTTTTTCTGATTTTCATATATTTTAAGTGTACAAGCTGAACGTCTAAATTGACATCTTATCGTCTTTACGTTCGAGTCCCATTTTTAAGAAAGAGGTTGGTAAATAATACATTAATAGTATCAGATACACTAAGTACATACCTACTCGTAGTTTAGGTCCTAAGTGAAATACCTAGTATGAGGCTGGTCCCTGTCCTGTAGACGGGTTGACTGCTAGTAGGTACTTTTTTTATTAACCTTATTATTTTATAAGAATATAGTAGCAGTAAAAACTACGTCGATTCATGTTATATCGTTTTTATTGTTTTTTTTAAATTCAGGATAGGCTTACGTTTAACCACTATCTCACCTGATGGTAAGTGACGATGTGGTCTACGATGAATCACGCCCTTTAATCATCCATCCAACTCAATAATCAAATGTGACGTCATAATTTTCTTTACTTCACACAAGTTTCCATTTATAAAACAAAAACTTGACAGTTAAGTATCCCATTGAATATTAAATATGATAAACATTAAATGTACCTATTAGATATTTTACAATTATTGATTCATCATAATCATAAAGATTCTATTGAATATACGTGGTCGATTACGTTAGCACAATTAACTTTCAAATAAACAACTTCAGATACATACTCATGCAAACATTCTTTAATAATACAGATATAATTCTTGAAGCGGGGCCACGCTCCAGGGCACAATACATCACCCGACCTCGGCCGAGTTGGATTATTGCTACTTTTTTATCTGATCAACCGCTGTGTTGAATTCCTTCCCGTTTTTTTGGTAACAAATGGTAGGCGTGGAAATGGGAATGGTATGAGAAATTTATGCTCAGCAGTGACGTAACTAATACAGTAGAAATATAAATGAAGTACTAGCAAGTTCTATTTTCACACTAGTTAGTTAAATATAACATTTTATGGGATTTGGGAAAGAGTTGGGCCCAGGGTACGGATTTCAGGAGACCAGTGGCTTCTGAATATTCTGACCCATTATTAAATCTGTATTCTATTACACTAATCGTCCTTTGGGGTTCCGTCAAATGATTCCACGGTTGTTTCTGTTAATATTAAATAAAATATTTGAATATTTTGCCCTTATATCAACCTTCATCACCTCAGTAAGAGAGCTTCAAGCATCCAGTTTGAAGCTTCCGGAGTACAAGGTCAGCTCTCCTACCCTTTCTCCTTCTCTCGTGTCCTACCTGACTTTTACAGAATTGCCGTCTGACCTAGGAACCAGCAAGCAGAAAAGCATGTGCCAGTTAATCAGCAGAGCAGGCTCATAGGTGCGGTTGGCTGGGGCTCTGAAGTTTTTGGTGATAATTGATACCTACCCGTCCTGAACATAGTTACTTTGTCGTGTTACTAAATAATGTCCTTAAATCAATCACCTGCCCATATAAATAATTCACAATTTATGGTGTACAATGATAGTCAACTACATAGCGTAATTGCTACATGCATACTGCTGTGACAGTATAGGTTTCCAATTAATAAAGATCAATGTTGTGGCGCAACAATGCAACAATCAATGTCATGTAGCTCGTGTTCGCTTCGATACGCAACATGTCGCTTCCAGTTGCCTAACAATTTGATATTCTACAGACATAATAATTATTGGATGCCGCTTGTTTTTGACATACGAATACGGTCATGCCTACTGGAGATTCGATATTATTGTAGGTAGTTAAAATAATTTACGTATTTTTGCAATGAGTTGGTAAACAATTTTACGCAGCAAAATGAACATTATTATTTTAAAGGTCTTTATGACAGGTATACCTTTCGTTAAGTAAGCCAATTCCGTTAGTAAGCTAAGTATCCACTGAGCTTACTATTAAGATAAATGCAATTACCTATTACAAGATAAGTTAATAGGTTCGTATTTTTAATAAGAGTTGGCTTCTACACTTCATTACAGAATAATATTAACTTCTGGTAAATAAGCCTAGGTACTTATTTCTTCTTGATGATGATTGGTTAGCGAGGAAAATGGGAAATAGCTTCCAATATATCAACAAATGGAATAAAATGGAGCACAGAGGCTAGCTGTACTTTGGCGTAAGTGGCGAGTGGCACGATAAAAAAGTGGCTCACAGGAGAGTTTACTATTTTTTCCTGGTCAAGCATACAGAACTATATAAGTAGATAATTAACTTATTATTTTAAGTTCCATGATAAAGTAAAATTAGAATGGTAAAACCAACTGAGTCATAGATAGATTAAAAAGAAAAAACTAAGAAATGTAATAATATATTACAAAGATGTTATAACGTGTAACGTAGGTATAAGTACATAGTAACACCATAAAAATAGTTCCCAGGTAAGATTGAATCAAATCAAAAGCTACGAAAAATTACGACTTCCACTAAATATATTAAACTTCGTCCGGATACAGCCCCTACCCTACGGGCAGCTTACGTATACAATAAAAATTTTAGTATAAAAATTGGAGAGATCGCTTTTACCGATAAGGCCGCCCATTGTACATCTAATGCAATAAATCCCCCAGTGAATTCCTGAAGGGGATCCTTGTGGACGGATGGCAATTTATGCGTCCTTTGTGTATACCTTGGTTTACAAGTCATGAAATTAAATAATATTTAGGCACTTCCTAATTTAAGATGGAAATGTCAATATTCAGTACGATACTTAAAACACAATAGGTAGTTGTTCATTATTATATTGTAATCGAAGTTTAAAGATATATTATTTCAATAGAGCCCACTACTTAGTCAATATATTTTTTAGTAACAAACATAAATTACTTTCCTTAAAAAAAAATGTTTAAAATTTGAAAATAATCATTTACTTTTGATGCTAACTAATATGTTGGAAATTAAAAGTATTTTAAAATAATTATTAAATCTCTGAATGATTACTATTGAAGAGCGGGACAAATGGCATCAATTATGATATTATATGTAACAATAATTAATTGTCGGGTGACCGAGTTTTTGATTAACACAAAATTAGGTTCTTAAATTGTTATGTAAGGTTTCTATGAAGTAAATAAAATATAATCATATTTTTTATTAACTCAGAAATCTCACATTTAAATTCATGCTGGGTCTCGTAGCCCTTAATTTTTATGTAAATTTTCGTATTTACATAATACTGAAAACGTACATAGCAAAATTGGTCCGTTGTCAGTCTGACCCGTGAGGCTCATTCATCAAAACAGACATAATCTTGTTTCCATCCGACACGGACACATTGAACGATATTTTTTAGTCATTCATTCGTTTGCTTTTTTATTTTTGTTGTCGCCACAACCTGCAGTTGTTTACACACATAATGAATTAATTTTCTTTACAGAAAACATGACAAATAATAATATAGAAGATCTACTATTTTAAAATACCTATATAAATTTCTTTTTTCATTAAATGGAAATACTTATGTGAACTTAGTAACAATTTAAGATAAGAAAAATTATTTATGGGTACCAAATATCAAAATGAAATATCCTATTAAAATGTCGTAAATGATTTTGAGGCAAACACCCGTATGCTAATAAAACCTTTTTCATCTACCTACTTAATAAAATAGGTCAGCATTTAACTACGCTGCCCCTGCGATTCCCAAAACGCATATAAATCACAGATAATAAACGTCTCAGAGCTTTGGCGTTGTTTTTATTGTATTTCTAAATCTATTAGGTACTCGGGCAAC
Organism: Lithosia quadra; assembly: GCA_963576445.1. NCBI lineage: Eukaryota > Metazoa > Arthropoda > Insecta > Lepidoptera > Erebidae > Lithosia > Lithosia quadra. Next base: position 3,757,340 of record OY754882.1, read on the forward strand.
AGTACATTTAAAACAAAATAAAATTGTTTCATTTCCTAATTTGGTTTGAGATGGCAGCTACATAGATAAGATGTAAATGAACTAAGTTGAAATTGATACCAAATAATCAAGACTATAGTCAATCCACTCCTTTATTTTGCGTTTGACATTTCAATTTTCTGTCAAATAGTTATGTCCAAATGCGTAACCTGACCGATTTCAAACAATAATCGACTTAGTCTCTGAAGAAGTTGCAATCGATTTCAAACTTCAATTTATTTTATTTCTGCTCGATATTCAAATTTTCAAATAAAATCAAATCATCAAATTTTTATACTTCTTTTGCGTGCCAGACGTATAATTGAATAAAATAATTCGCAATAAAATCTGTCAAAAATATTTTTATTTTTATAATAATGATAATATTAAATAATGGCTATTATTGGATCTTCCTACAAAATTTTATGTTTTGTAATAAACATTCTTTTTTCGTGTACAATGTCAAAGTCAAAATCAAAGTCAAAAATCATTTATATTCTGTACTAGCTGTTGCCCGCGGCTCCGCCCGCGTGGACGTCGATTTTCGCGTTTTTTTACTATATCGCATGTTCTAATGAGCCGATTGTGATCAAATATGCGTAAGATTTTGAGTCTAACCAAGACCTTTCTAATAAAAAAAACCGCATCAAACCCCGTTCAGTACTTTTTACGTCCATCCTCCTCCTCCTGAATGTATCAATTATTCGACGACACTTATAGGCTGTTCATACCGATCATCTGTCATGGGTTTACGCCAATAAGATAAGCCTATCGAGTTTAGGCTCCATTGTTTTGTCATGGTAAAAACAATTTGCGGAATTACTGGGTCACCCGCCGTATAATAGCCCTGACCTCACACCTTGCGATTTTTATTTATTTCCGAAAAAGGAAGAAAATACCGAGATAAACGTTTTATGGATGCCGAAGAAGCTGTGGCTGCGTTTCAAAAGGCCGTCGAAGACGAGTGGGCTCAGTGCTTTTCGTACCTACGTATAATATTAATGAAAACTATTATATTATTAGTATATATTAATGTAACCCTACACAACACAACTTAAATATTTTGATGAGATGATTAGCCATTGAAAACACGTACAAGAATCCATAATACACTATAAAAACAAAGCTTACATGTTACAACAACTTTTGTGTTGACGTAAATGTAAGTAAGTTTGAACGATTATTTTAGATTCGTAATTTGCAGCGATTTCATTCGATCCCAACACTAGACATGGTAGAGTATAGCCGTTTTCATTGAGTGAGCAAATAATCGTAAATTTTAAATCAACCAAAACAATTAAAGCATTTTAATTTTGGTAATGAGTTATAAATAGGGTAGATACATATGATACGCCAGTTTATATAATTTCTTGGTCACGCATTTCCAAGTTTACTTGTAGGATTAATGAAACAGTTACATTCTAAAACTGCTGTCAAACGCAAAAATAAGGAGTGGAATGACTATAATAACATCTTGCAACTGTGAAAGAAAATAAACTTCTATGTCAACCCAATCAAAAGGAATAGATGTTTATACAGCATAATTTAGACAATCGCAAGGGGATAAAGGCCTGTATTGGCCTACGGATTGACAAATAATATAAATAAGACTGGCCTCACAGCCTCACGAGTAACAGTTGCATATCTTCAGGGAATTTATATCTGAAGATCATTATGTAAAAATGCAAAAAGTAATTAATGGCATGAAGAATTAAGACTTACACATGTAAAATAATTACTTTGAGATTATTTAGGATTTGATAATTATGGGTTTTTTAAAGATTTGTTTGCGGAATTTACTTAATCAAATTCTGCATTGAAGAACCTCATTCGTCTTTTTTAATTGCTGAAAGTTTATCACTTTCTTTTTAACGATGCAGCCATTACAGTTGTAATGGATTTTTCAGTGGCTAATTATCGAAAGCCACGCAAATTAAATGTTTATGTATAATTTACGGCCCTCTCCGCCCAGTAATTAAAGCTGTAGAATTGAATATGACGATAATTACTTTAGAGTAAAGACTTTGATCTAAGAGTTCAAGGAAAATGAGATGCTAGGCTTGCTTAATTTTAAAATAAGTAGAAAAAGCAAGTAAAAGTAAGTAAAATAATTCGTTTATTAGACAATCAACGAATTATTTTATTCTTCTAACTAACGAAAACTAGCTGAGCAACAATAAACGTTCTAAAAAAATACAACACCATAAGGTATTTTTTTAAGCGTGTAATCTGTAGCTGTGTTCTTCTTGGGTAGGTATTTATTTTATAGTTATTAGGTACCTTACTGGGCCGACATGACGTTCCATCAGTACTAATTTATCCATTCTTTGACGACGTTTAATAGCAATACGTGCGTATAGCCAGCATCAAAAATAGATGATTATTTGCAAATTTTTTTTTACATAGTTCAATTATACGATTTTTATATTAAAAATCATGCTAGAAAGATTACAAGATGATATATCAGAGTAATGTAGTAGGTATTGTTTGAGCTACTTATATAAAATTGTGAATCATTAGTGGCATAATATGTTTTGTGGACTCTCTCATCATCATTAAATATAAGAGCTGCGGAGCTCTTGCCGTTAGAGTACTCGCAATTTGTCATGTTGTTGTGGCATTTTATGTTTTTGTTCCTATGTACAATACTGTGGAATTATTCAGTAGAACCATTACTGATAATGATCAAGATACGAAATGTAGTAATACTTATAATAATGTATTATAATTCGCGACTCGAATCAGAGTTATGAAACTGTCCCAATATACGAAATTATGTTTTAATACTCACACAACTTTAATTAAATAAATGTCAACTAAATTGATAATTTCATATTATTGGTATATCATGAAAACACATTTATTACGTAGGTAGTTGATACTCTTCTCAGGATGGATTGACGTACTTGACCAGGGTAGTGCTAAGTACTCATTTAAATTTTTTTTTTCTCCATTCTTCTTAATCATATTTTATACTTGTGTTGAGTAGACTCTTGAAACCGCATTATGATGATATTACTCACTCAGTTTTGCCAATCTATTAATAAATTTTAAAATTAACATTCATGATGCAGTTTCCAACCATTATGGCTATCGGCCAAAATATAGCCTTAGGTACTTACCGATAAGGCCATTAGGTTAAGTATTGCGGTGAACTTTTAGTTGCAAAATTAAAAAGCAGCGGTTCACGTAGCATAATTAAATTTTCTATTAAAAAAAGAAATGTGAAATCTATATTTCATTAAAAAAATCAGTCTATTTGCAGTTCATAACTATAAACAGACTTCTCCTGATTAGAGCCATAACATTCGGCTCTCCTCCTTCCACATCCAAAGTGAATTTTATTTTTATGAATCTTCGTAATTCTATAATATTCGTCATTATAATTTGTTCATAAATCGGATGATTTGCGAATAAAAAATAGTAAATCATTTAATTCAAGTGACTCGTTTAGGTATACGGACAGATTTTTCTCTTATTTAACGTGTAACTGGTAAGATTCGACATCTGTGTCAGAAACAAATTGAAGAAAACCGAATTAAGTGTTCAAAAGCTATTCCTATATATACCTACCGTGTAATTATTATTATGACATAGAAAATAAATAAGTGCCTGTATGTTCTCAAAGTAGTGAGTAGAAGCTAAAATTATACACTCATTATTTCACTAGCTTTGTTTTAGAACAGGCCTTGAAAATTTCAACGAACCGCTAATATAAGTGTTTTTGCTTCGACTGGCTTCACGTCTATTCTTAACGTAAAATTAGAATTAGAGAGTAGGTAATATTCCAAATGTATAACTGATTCGAATTTCAAATCGAAGATCCAGTCACGGAGACGCTCTAGTGTTATCGGGATCTATGTCTAAGTCAACAACCTGTTCAGTTTGAAGGTTGACAGTAACTAACCCTTAAATTTCCAAAGTTCAAAGGTGAGCGACATCGTTGCCGCCGCCACGCGTTTTAAAAAGATAAAACGAAGTCATGACTCGCACACCCACCAACTTAACCTACCACTGAGACCAAAGGAATATCAGTTACCCCTATACGCAAGTTACACAGTGAGAAGCTATTTCTGAAATAAAGACAATTTAAAACAATATATGGGTATAGCTGAAACAATGGCATTCAAAAATTAGAATAATGTGTACCCCAAACTTTAATGATACCAAGAGCAATAAAACCAACTTTATGGGTTGTTTCGGGTTCATGAGAAGTTCAAAGGCTTTTGATCGTTGTGTAATCGACATTTAATACGTAAAGTATTACGAAATTTCAATTAAACGCAAACTTACAGCATGTAAACAAGGTGGGCTAAAGTTGGTCAGTATTATGTTGCTTATGACTGCATACAATTTTGAATACAGACCAAAAGTTGCGATAACCGACATTCACACGAACGGAGCCGCATGTATCGGTTAGTTAATCAATAAAATAACTCACGTGTAGTTGAATCGGCACAAATCGGAGTCATTTGCCGGTGGTGCCGGTACAGCCGCCCAGTGCACAGCGCGACCGCCGCTTGTCACTGCCGCTAGCAGGCGCTGGCGGCAACCGCATGAAGACCACACGCTCGCGCTCGCTATACCACCGGCCTGTGATAAAAATAAATTATGTACTTTATGTAAAACTGAATAGAATAACATTAGACCTGTTTACTAATATTTGCTGCATTTTTTCAAGCTCCAATGTGTTACACAAATCTGATGTGGCAAAAAAGTGCCCAGCCAGGGTGCGAGGGATTGATAACACTCTAGAGTTTGGAGATGACGGTGTGGTTTTAGTTGTTACAAGTCCGACACACGCCGTGGAGGTGATATCCATGGGATTCCTCACGGCTGGTGGTTTCTGACGATAGGGGAGAAAAACTGTCAGGATTGGAAGAAAAAAAGTTAAAAAACCAATAATAAGTAAGAACTATTAAACAATTTGGAAAAGGTGGATTAAAACGTGAAGCTCTTGGTGATTTTACAAGAACAAGCATAATTATTATTTAAAAGCGACGATAGCGATCTACACCTTATTGTACGAAAATCTTCAAAACCTTCATAAAAAGATTATGAAGTTTGCAGTAATAGCACTATACATACCTGAAGTGGGGTAGGCAAGTTTTCAACTAATAGATAACACTTGGACGTCGAATTCCAGCGTCGAATTCTTTCTTTTGCCAGCACGTAATGCGTTTCAATTTCCTTTCCTTCAACTGCAACTAACTCCGCCTGCAACAAATTATACAGCAATGTTATTATCTGCATACAGGCAGGATAAAGACTTTTGTCTAACTTAGTATTATATGTAATACAATTGGTCGAGTTCATGTAATATGTTCGGCAACTTGTGCTACAACTTACACTCCTCAGACGAACGTCAGACATTTACAATGTAATGTACCTATAAGCTAATTGAGTATCATATTTCAAGTTCTATGCAGAATTTTATCTCATATTATTTTTGTTTATTTAATTCTAGATACAGTTCAAACTTCAGTTAGTTCGCTTCATGAAGAAAATGAAAATGCAAACGAAGTCCTTCAGCGTGTGAAAACTATTCAACACACTTCTCAGCCATAAACCTTTTCTGCTTACTTATAGATAGATACTTACTATAGATACGTTAGATTGCTTTAGATTACGACACAATCTAATGTTCAGATTATAATGTTACAGGAGGTAAATTAAAATGAAACTACGGGTTTATATCATTATGTTGATTTTATTTCATTCACACTGCCAATACTCTACGAGTGTAAGATTATCTGCTTGAAATTTAATTTGAAATGCAAATATTATGTTTCCAATGAGATTATGATAACCAGATTACAGAGAATTAATACTAGTGTCACTGTTCCTATTTTACTATTAGTTAATTTAATTTCTTATACCTATATAGGAAACTGAAGTTATTTGTTATGCCAATACGAGTTAATAAAACATCTTTCTTATTTCTCAATGATGATAATATAAATGTAAACATAAAATTATTGTATTCTTTATTTTCTTATACCTACGATAGTTAGAATAAAGAAATAAGTGTCAATAAAAATGATGATTATTATCTAAATTAAACTATAATTATAATTCAACTATAATGATTATCATTATTACACGAAAAATAATCATCTTAGAGCATTCTAGAAATATATCATTCTTTCACTACAGTTACTATGTAAAGAAATAATAAAAATATACATGCGCTCTGAGTAACAATAATTAACAATAATAGTTGAAGTAAAAAACCCAAACTTCAATGTATTTCCATGGTCGGCCTATTGTGGGAATAATTGAAGGTTATGTTAATTTATTCAGAGTTCTCAATGTTGATGTTTTCCACCAATGTAGTTAAATTTTCTTGAGGATGTTCAATTTCATTCTCTCCATTCATTGCTTCATCTGTTTGACAGGCGTTATCTTTAGTATCAGCAATAGTATTTCTTTTGCTATGGCGTGGCATACATCGTCCAAAACGACCACGATGGTGATCCATGAAACGAGTATTTTTACAGTTGCAATTATTTGCTACAGATGCACACTGTTCTTCATTGGAAGAGGAAGCACTAGTCTGTTGTGGTGGTGTTACGCCGTTGTTCTCAGAAGTTTTCTGGGCATTACTTTCCTGGTTATCTTCGGTCAGATCAATAATCCATTGGGTCCTGAATTTTCCTCGGTGGCTATGGAGACTATGATGGAGGTGATGCCCTTGACGTCCACAGCTATGAGAGTCGGCAATGTCACGGTGGTTGCCGTTTCGGTGAAAAGGACTATGACAATGTCTGCGGTGTGCTGAAGATCTCATGTGTCCATGTTTCCAAAAACGTCCCATTCCAGACATACCGTGGTGACCATGTCCATGTTTTTCATTTTTTTTTCTGCATTTGTTCGTCTCCAAGAACTCCACAAACATTTTCAATAGCTCCAATTTTTCTTCACTGTTCTGATTTCCTTGGTTTAATTTTAAGACGGTGGCAAAATCAGGTATTTCACTACTGAAACGTTTACACTGTGTTCGCATTTTGATAAAAAATTGTAGACGTCAAGTCACAAAAACTGTTAACTTGTTTATGAGACAAAATATACTTTAAAAGGCTTTATATATATTTTGTGTCCTGCATGAGTCATAGTTAAATATAGCATTTAATTGAAGCCGCTAGCGCTAGATAAATTGTGTGTTGAAGGAATGTGAACTTAGTATGTTTTGCATAGGGCTTATAATTGACTAAGTGGAAACATAATATTCACCGTTTGTTATACGATTACAAACAGTTGTACTGCTTCTCTACAAAATGAAGTAATTGTTAGTGCTCCTATACCACTCAGTGATGTGAATATTGTTAACGCCTATCCACAGTATCCACTCATTAATATTATTGATAAATTATATTCTTTACTAATGCATGGTATTTATCTAGTTTATCAGGTTATACTTACGTAGGATAAAATGCAGGCATCCTGGATGCAAAATTCTTAGAAATAGAAATGCATACAATATGACTGGATTTCATAATAATTTCACAAGTTGCGACACAATATCACAATATTGTGAAATGCTCTAGAAATTTTGTATAATATTGTGCAATCATAAATCACAGAAATTAAAATATCCCTGTAATATTTATGAAACATATGGGTGCACAGGCAATGCATCCGTGCTATTTAGAAATATGATTCATCTGAGAATTTTGTGCCAAGAACAAGCGGCTTCTTTTTGCCTTGAATATAAATCTCTTCCTTCATAGACTTTTTACATAAGATAAGTAAATTTGCCAACTTCATAGGTAGGATACGATATGAAATAGGTAAAGAATCTTTTTGTAAGTTTTCAGGCTGTTGTTGCCTAAATTAATAACTTCTGAAATACACAATTCAATTAGTATATGGGTACTTATCAACAAACTTACAAAAATGTATTGTTAAACTTTTCTATACCCACTTAGTTATATTATTCGTTAAACGTCATAAATAATATATTATGTAATAAAATTCAATAAAAAAACGTTCAAATAAATAAGATAACAAGCATACAATAATACAACTAAGAATATACAATTTGAAAATAAATAAATATATTACGGTTCACTTAGATTATTAATATAATCTAAGACGGTTCATTATTATAAGATTATATGATATTAATAGGTATACTTGACTGTAGTATGTATGAAGTAGCGTAAGACGTATGTCAGGTTCGTAGCAGGTGAAAAGATGTCGTCTCTGCCTACCTCAATAGGAAAAAAGGGTCTATGATATTATTATTTTGGGGTCAACTGTATAAATATCAGGTTTACCGTCACGATACATGCAAATTCGTTATAAATGTACCTACAATGTAGGTAGGTACATAATAAATCGCTATAAAAATAAAATCTATCAAAATATGGGTATACCTACTTGTTCACGTAGGAAATAGCTTTTCACATTTGACTCTATTACGTGTGAAATAAGAAACGTTTAATACGAAAATCTATAAAAATATAGGCGCAGTCCGTTTATTGGTATTGAGAACCCTTTTTAGAGGCAATGTCGTAAATATTGAACCCCTCGAGTCGCGTGGTGTTCGCCGATACAGAATTTTATTACGTTTTATTTTTATATACTTACATATTATATTGAATTTCACTTATTCTGTAAAATTGAGATATCCGCCTTGTGTGTGTTGAGGATTTCAGAGCGTGTTTCTTAATAGACTGGCTGGTGGCTCTGAGACTAAGAAGTACAAAATATTGTACCTACGTACGAGTAAGCGATTAAGCGTCAAAATATTTTTGTTACATACTTATTTTGTTGCATGTAAATAAATTAGGTTCCTTGGTTGTATTCAAAACTTCATTAAGTAACTGTGAAGTTTGAACTGACGTGACGATTTCGTGAAAAATTGCAGCTCTAGTACCTACTTGTATTGTTGCCGCTATGAGCGACTTCACAGTTATAATTAAAAAAAATATAACTTACTCTGTAGGAGCCTACCTAGTCTGAGAAGGCTACTACATAAATAATTACGCCACTACAGAATGAAATAAAGATGTGTTATTAAATAATTATATACAAAAATACTTCTCTTTCGCTTATTTGCTGTTTTTATCACAACAAATAGTGTCTATTCTCTCTCAAAAAAGCTCATTCTTTGACTTACACTGGCAACATTTAGTCAAAAAGGGTCTGTGCCAAATTTACTGGAAAGCTGCTTCAAAAGCAAAATCTATTTGGTGTAGACAGATCTCAGGGCTTACAATAGTCAACCGGGCACTAATTGGAAAAATAATGGATATGAACTACACTTCAGCCTTTGAATAATAGCCTAAGACTTCAGCCATAGAACTACGAATACTACCTTTAATGAATTATTACGTTAAGTGATACCTACAACTTTCTTCCAAATTTGCAATCGCCATTAACTTTTGTTGCACAAAGAGGCTAACAAAAAGATGAGCATCCTATATTTTTAACTTTTTCAATTACTTATTTAATCAGCGTAGCGTGATCTCTTGAGGGAAGTCCATATTTTCACTAGTGCCTTTATTAATCATAGCTCTATTTGCAGCTCCGAGTTGAAATAATAATAAGCAGCATCCCATTTTATGGCTTCTGCCTTCATTATTTAGTTCCTGCGAAGTTATTTCGAACTTCAATTTAAGTTGCAGAATAATCGCTTGAGACAAAACCGTGTACTCGTAGAGACTGGTTTAACTGAGATATGAAGTAGTTCTGATGCTTCTTTCATTTATTTCCTTTTGGAGCTTTGTTGAAGTTGGGTCGTTGAAATACAAGCGTGAGTTTTGTAGAAAAATGTGCAAAAAGTGGGAAGGAGCCATTGTATGGAGACAGTACATGATCTCTTATTATGGAAATGTTCAAGAAAAATTTATAACAAAATTAATGATTATTAATGATTAAATGGATGTGAAAAAACATGTCACTTTCATCATCATTATGAGTCACCATGACTCATAATGATGATGAAAGTGACATGTTTTATAATAAAATGTAACAGCAAGCAAAACAGTCTCAAAACATTTATTATAGATCGTTTTCGCAATACCTAAATGTGACTCAACTGCCACAGTGTCAAGCGTGTGATTTCCGAGAAATAAAAACGAGTCAATCAAATATCTAAACCGCCTAGTAATCTGTATATAAATGGGATATTTTAATTTATCCCGTCAAGCATTTACGCGTCACTACGTTTTTACACTTGAATGGACTCAGTCATTCTTTTCACATTACAATTCCGTCCTTAAAATTTATATTACCTATTTTTCTTTAGATATATAAAAATACTGAGATTATATCGTACATCCCTTCTTCCTCCCGCTGATCGGACCCCAACCCGGCCTTTCACGCAGCGAGCAGTGAATAACTTACAGCTCATTTGTTTTCTATTGTTCCTTTATCGTGTCCTTTAAACATGCTTACTCTGTATAGGCGAATTTTTTAAATAATAACATTCACAATTTTGCAGATCCCAGATTAGTTTAACGGTTCAATGAATTTTGTCAGAACTTTTTAAGGATATTATTATGTATTTTGAATAACTGTATTGTTGCCGTTTACTTTTATGATATTGGATTAGAATAACAGACAAAGTACATAAAGTAACTTAAAGTCGTCATAGCTATAAAATAATTCATAGGCATTCGTAACCACTTACTTCAGAAAGGCTGTAAAACTCTTAGATGGGTTGGTTCAACCGGGGCAATTAATATCGATTTTAAGTCGGAGATGTACTACATCTAGTTCGGTTCATGACTTCATGAGGTTTCTTTTTTCCATTCTTTTCTGAAGGTACCTACCCACGAGTAAAATTTTACTGTTACAGACCATGATGTACAGATCTAACTATCTTCATTAGTTTACCCGTTTTTAATAATTTGAAAAGTCAGGCTATTTTCAACGTTTTAAAAAGGTACTCAAAGAGGTAAAATTACGTTCAAGTTAATGTGTTTTATTTATCCTTATCTAAATTGTGAAGCGTTTTGGTCGAGTGCTTTTCACTCGATCTAAATTGGGGCTAATTTGTTTACTCTCGGGGTCATATTTCTGAAGCTTGAAAACATGGCTGAGTACTTTATATAACATATAGTGGAATAGAGTCGCGCACATAAATTGATTAAATACCTTTTCAATATACCAAGAACTCTTCAAATGACTTCAAATAACTGAGATCTATTTACGTAACTAAAACTTCTACCTCTAAATAATTGAATAAATAAATTATATAAATTGAATACATTATAACAATCATCTAATAATTTGTATAGAGCTCACAACCCCTTCTGCAAAGTATACAAAGGCGAAAGTTTGAGCGTATTTTGTTGAAAGTTTTACCTATAAGCAAAGATTTTAAAGAGTTCGTTAACTGTCGTCAGGTCTAATGAGATTGATCTGAATTAAAATTCCTTTAAGAGTATTTACATAAAAATTCCTTCGAGACAGGAAGAAGGTTTTCATGGGATTTTTTAATTTATCGTCCCTAATAGATAATTTATTTACTTTTATCGTTTGCATGAGATAAATCATAACAAAGGAACGACAGTGATTCAAAACCATCACAAATTATGGAGTTACACAGATTCAAATTTCGATTTAAGTTTCATCATGATCAGATTAGGGTCAGATTAATAGTTGGACTAGTCTGAAATACTTGTGATCTTGCAATATGTTATATCTTTGCAATATTAGAGGCGTTTCCTATCACGCGGAAAGGCGGAAGAAAAATAGGAATAAAATTTAAATCATCATTAAGTGAAATTGCTACTTAACTAATCTATTCCATATAAGTTAATTTATATCTGTTATCTTTATTTTTCTTTGTATCGTGATATTTTATCTATTAACTTATTATCAAGATGCAATCTTAAGCCAAAATTTCTATTATAGTTATGATAATTAAACTGAAGTACCTATACGTTGTTATAAAAATAATGGCTCTAATAAAAATAAGGTTTTATGAACAACGCCTGGAAAATGAGATATGGTGCGAAGTAACCTATGTTAATGAAGGTAGGAGCATAAAAGCTAATTTGTAATAAATGGCACACTAATTGGCGTACCTGGGCTTGCGTTTAGGGAGGCTGTTAGAGAACATTAAAGGAAAATAAAAGCAGCGCCGCTAGGGCCAATGAATATTTTGTTTTATAAATTACTAGCTGTTGACCGCAGCTTCGCTCGCGTATAATTCTGTTCGCTTTCCAAGACCTTTCTAAGCCTATGTGTTAGTCCAGACTATAATCTATCCTTGTATCAAATTTCAGCCAGATCCATTTAGCCGTAAGAGCGTGATTGAGTAACAAACATCCAAAAATCTTCACAAATTTATAATATTAGTAGGAGTGAGATTAATAGACGCTCTACAGATGAACTACAATAAAAAAAATCACAGATTAAGGACTTCTTCCTATAATTCTATTTTTCGAATATACTTACAGAAAAGGATTCTTAGATGGTTCAGATACTACTATAGTTTGACGCCCCATTTACATAAGAAATTGGTAGGTATACGTATTAATAACATACCCACGTGTAATTGCATATATGTAAATAAGTCCAAAGACCCAGTTTTTGCTCTTAAAATTTCCAGCATAACATCTCGTCTTCTATAAATATTATTTATCTTTAAAAAAAACTTATTTGTTGCATTATTCATTTTATCTATATACGAGTATAATTATGAAGCTGAGGAGTTTATTTTGTTTGTGTGTTTGATTGAACGCGCAGAACTACTAACTGGTTCGGATTGAAAAATTGTTTTTTTTATTCGGATAACCTATTTATCGAAGAAGGTTATATCATTACGGCATTACCCTGTAGATCGGAGCAGTGACTAGGTATATTATTTCAACAAATTTCCATACATTATTGTTGAGCTAATAAATTACCGGTATGTATGGGACAAATTGGTGCCACTAGGATAAAGCCAGGAGGGACAGTTGGTACACATAATAAGCAGATTATTCAGTGAAGCGTAGTTGGATACTTAACATAGATCCTTAAATATTATCTAACAGAAAGTTATTAAAGATTCTATCTAAAGATTCATAGAATATAGCAATTAATCTATTAATTTTATGGATGCCACGAGAACCCAATAAGTATCTTTTGTCACAATAACATAATGTCTCCTCGTTATATACATTTATTTGCGTCTGGCCTCCTAATATACATTATCTTAAGTATTAAGTATATTTATGTACTTGTTTACAAGCCTAGTCGACATAAATACAGAAGTTGATGATGTTTATTTTTCGATCGAACAATTCGATGGAGAGAAAATATTCGGAAAAATACTTGAGTTGGCCTCTTTTACTATTTGTAAAACTCAATAAAATCAGACATTGCAAAAAATGTTTGGCGTGTTTAATATTTCTGTCTTATCATTATCATCATAACAACGTTGTATCCTCACACATTGCATCCGCCTGCGGTGCGCACTGTGAGATTTGAAAGGAATTTTATTCCGCGCACGCTTAGGCTGTGGAATGACCTCCCTGCCGTGGTTTTCCCTAGTGACTACAATATGGAGTTCTTCAAGAAGGGCATTAAAAGGTTTTTACAGGGTCGGCAGCTCGAGTGTGATGCCCCGGAAGCTGGTGTTGCACGCGTCCGTAAGGCCACGGTGACCGCTTCCTATCAGGTCGGCCGTGTGCTTGTCTGCCACCTAAGTGGTATAAAATAATCCTGATTGCATCCAAAACGTTTACCTTGTAGCCCAGGGACCGCTTACTCATTCTTCTACTTTTGAGTTATTGGCTCATTATAGTAGCAATAGCCATTTGCCCTCCAAACTCCTAGAGAAAAGCCTGTGCCATAGCTACACCTTCGTCAATCAGTAGGTGGTGGGCTTGCAAGTGAGTTTGAGTTGGCTTCGAAGGTCTTGGACTCAGAAAATATTTCAGTCAAAACAACACATACTTAATGTCGTTTGATGATTTAGTCATTAAAGTAAAATGAGCCGTTTGAAATGCTTTAATGTCAAGTAGCGATTAAAATTTCCTTCCTAATTGTGTGAACAGGGCACATGTTTCCCTCCAACACATAAAAGCAATTAATTATCGCATGAAATATTCATTAACATTGAATTACGCGGTTTTTGGTGCGACACACTACGTTTATTGAGATTTTAGTGGCTCATGGAGTAAAGAGTATAACTAAAGGGTTATGTAGCAGGCCTCACTGAGAAATTATTAAGTAGCAACATAATATAATATTGGATTGGGACTAACTAAAGTCATGTAACGCAAATTGAAAAAGCATTCTTTATTAAATAGTTCTCAAAAATATATTAAAAATGAAATTATCGACAACTATCGACCATGGATTCCATTCATACTAACCTATAAATTACAAAATTACTTTTTCACTATAAATTACATTTAATTATTGGTACTTACCTACATAAACCTGTTTTTCTGTATATTTCTACTATTAATAAAAATATGCATTTCAGCTATTAATGATCAAAAGCGTTGACGGTATAAAAATGCAGATTTCGCTCATAAAACGACTATAAATTCATTTTACTATCTCGTATAAAAGTTTTCAACTTAACGTTATGCATACGTTAGTACTGGCAGTCGATAGTTGGCAGACGATCGGCCGTAAATGTATTAAACTTTCTACACGAAATTTTGTCGGACTCAAATTACATTATTACCGTCGACGCGCCCGGCAGAATATTAATGGATTTATAACGCACTGGGCCGCAGCAAACATTGCCCCAGGTCAGTATACAAATATATGACCGAGACAAAAACCAGCCAAGTGCGAGTAGGATTCTGGCATTGAGGGATCCGTATGCATCTAGATTGAGGACACACAAATTGAAGTGAAGTGCTAAAAGCACCGATTACATTTTCTAAAGGTAAACGAGTTCTTGAGTGGAAATCGCGAATTAGTAAACGATGGTAGGCCCTCAACCAGATGAATTGTCGACCTGAAAATTAATAGACTGAATGCGGCAGAGGAAGGCTTGGATGCCATAATGCATATAATGTTCAGCAGTAGACAGCAATGAGAAAGAGTTCGGTCGACTGTGTGGCAATTGGCTAAAATTTGTTAATTGAAACAAATTTATAATCGCATTTTTAACGTGTTGAAGATGTAACAATGTGAAAAATTTTCAAAAATTATTATGGTTATTTAAAAGTATCGTAAAATCGTCTGTCTTGTATATTGATCAAAACACCCTTGGCAGCGTAGGGTTGTATTCCTCTGGATTCTTAGCTAGGGAAAAGTGGACAAATATTAAGCCGTTTCTGTAATTTTAAGCGTTTAAGTGTCACTAGCTTCCTTATTACTTGTACCTTAGTACCTAATATATCCATCGAAACACCTCGTTCCTTGTTCATCCTTAAGAAATTTACTTTGTTCTGTGTTCATCCTATATTTGTAAAAACCCGAAATTTTAAAGAATCCAAATGGGTCGTTACAGTCGTGTACTAGAGGATCCATCAGAGATGATAAACGACTTTAGCGTTCTGAAAACCGAGCCGAGAGCAGTGGACGAAATCAAAGGCTTTTAAGCGCTATAAAGTTGAGGTTTCCCATATCAATGGGTAGGATTATTTTTATATTATCTAAAGGGACATAAAGAAAAACCAGAGCCATTATTATCAAAGAGCAAAAAACGATCAATCTATATTTCAAGATTGATCAGGGGCATATAAGGCAGAGACAAAAAAGTACTGTGCTAAGTGCCTCCTGTCGCCGCATAGCGTGATTGATAGAGATAAGCTGTCAAAGTTCTTTTTACACCCTCTCAATATTCATTTTTCTTTGTTGCTATATTGGTGTTTTGGGGCCATTTTCGATATCTTCATTGTGATTAAGGCTAAGTTTCAACAATGACTGATTGATCTAGTACCTATCATAATATTATAGAGTAAAGCTACCTACCTTTTAGTAATGTTTTTATTTGCCTTTTTACCTTTTCCTGAGAAGATGAAAAGATGATAAGACATTTAAAATTATTTCAAATTAATTACGGCCGAATTTTACGAACGGCAACCACTTAATAGTAATAATACTGGTTTCATATTGAAGTTGTAGATAGTGAAGTCAGTCTGCACCGTTCAAACAGTCAACGTATTATTTTAAAAAGCGATAACCTTGTTAAATTGAATAAATAACAGTGTGAAGCTACCGATCGCAACTTGTGCGCCAAACATTTGACT
The DNA here is from genome assembly GCA_963576445.1 of Lithosia quadra. Lineage (NCBI taxonomy): Eukaryota > Metazoa > Arthropoda > Insecta > Lepidoptera > Erebidae > Lithosia > Lithosia quadra. Next base: position 3,773,518 of record OY754882.1, read on the forward strand.
AGAAATAGCTAAGTAGATAAGAATATAATGAAACTCAAATTTAAGTGCCATCAGCGATTGAAGTCATTAGAAACAGCTCGCTGAACTTTCGGGCGTTCGTACACGAACTTATGTAAACGGTACATAAGTTGCTCAGTAGTTTTACTAAGTGGTAACATCGATTGCCGCTAATGTGTTTGGAAATTGTTGCTCAACAATCTTAAAGCCCATTTCAGCTTCGAACAGTAGTCACGCGTCCATTTTCTAATTTAAACTACTAAAGTTGTGGTGGATGTCTTTAAATGGAATACTTATTACTTTGTTACTTAAACTTTATGTGTAATACTTTCAAAACAATGCATTAATCTATTCTTTATTCTAAAGTATTCTGATTTAAGGCATACTATACAGTGAGATCACTTTTGAAAAATTTTGTGTGTCACGTGATAAAGTTTTCTTGTTAAGTAGTTTTAAGTAGACATTGCAATGAGTTGGATTGCCGGAGCTTAATAAAAGGGTACATACAGCTCGACAAAATATTAAATATACCCATGCGTTTACCTTGAGCACAAGTTTTCGAAAAAGAAGATACTATGAAGCAAAGTACATTAATGTATTAAGCAAAACTATAATTATCATTATCCAACATGCCTTGCACGAGAACGTGAAATGTTGTCTCTGAATCAGTTTTTTCTGCACTTCACCTATAGATAACTTTTGAAGCATTGTTTTTATTTCAATTAACTTCAGTTAAAAAAACTATTTTTTGTCTTGAATTCAGCTGATGGCAAACTTCTATACATTTTTAAATTCTGTTTTTAAGAGAAATAAAAATTCAGCAACGCTTAGGTATAGTGTAGGGATCAGCTAAAATAGAATGAATTTCAATTTCCAGAAATGAATTTCTATTACGGGCAGATATCCTTATTTCGTATAGACGACCAGCATTAGTTTGCCAAGATCAGCGCAAGCAACTTTAGCTAAGTCAGCTTCGGTGCCAGACTAATTTCATTAATCTTCTCATTGATTGGATCGACTGGCTCACTCTTGTTGACTGACTTTTATGCAATTTCCAATATTGGTTCATTTGACAGATAGAACAGAAGTTGAAGTTTCAAAGCAAATATTATTATTCGAGATAGTTAAGTTAGGATGATATAAATCATTTAGAATTGTTAATTAGATTGTTATTAACGTTTTTCAGAAACTTGAAATTTTGAACCTAACTCTTAGCATTTATAAAGTTAAAAAAAAAAAAAATTGTACGATGGTTATACTTATTTGTTAAAATGATATTAATATAGGTAGGTACATAGACTTAGGAAAAGTATGGACGGAGTGCCTAGAGTAACAAGTCTGTGTCAAAAAATGGCGGGCATCAATCATTGTGTGAGTAAATTGTAGGGATGCGAGGTTTTACCTAAATTTCCTCATTTTTTATTATTTTAGTTGAGGAATAGGGAGAATTATTTGGTAAATTTTAAAATATATAAATGAACAATCATTAAAGGTGATTCGTGCATTATTATTAAAAATATTATTTTATCATAAATTAATGAGAATAATATTTTAGTTATTTATTACATTATTTTTTTCATTATACCTATATAAAAAAAATCTTACATGGATGGTAACCGTGGGGAATATTCACACGATTAAACTAGGTAGGTACCTAATTAACAAAAAAAATTAAAAAATTCATATTAGTTACAATTTGTATTTTTGCGATTCCTAATCCCATGTATTTATAAAAAAGAAGTTAAATCACTACGGTCTACGGTTATCACTACTAATAAATAGTTTATGCTATTTCATCATAAAGTCACACAATTTACAGATTTCCCCAAAATATGGGGAAATTTGCACACTTTTATGTTGGGATCACTGGTTTTGTACCGAACAATTGAATTTTGTTTTGAAATATTGAATGAACATTTATGTATAATTATTAGATAAACATTAAGTGATTGAAATATTGATTAACCTGTGAAATGTGATCCCTGGATTTATTTTCTTCCTGTCACTACGGTTTTTACACCATTTTACTGCACAAGACATGTTGTATTTGATTTTTTTTTCTTCCCGCTTAAACTGACAGATCGACCGATTCGGCCGACGTTTGCCGCGAAGTGGCTGACTATGATGTGAGAGTGTGCGTGGCGACTGTATACGTATACGAAAGTTGGCTGACTATGCAGCGTCACCTTTTTGTTCCCATGGCTCCGTCCATAGTTATTCCTAGGTCCATGGGTAGGTATTGTAAAATGTTTTAGGGATGTAAGTATTTATTTATACCAATAAAATTGAAGTGTTCTGTTTGTACTCCTACCACGTCATTGAGGTATATCGGCTTGTAGGTGAGGTTTGGGCCCTAAAAACCTTTTAGGGGCATACACGTCTTAAACTACAGTACTGTATTAAAAACGAAAAACTTTTTTTTATATAGGACACGTCAAAATGACTTCACCTCGCCTGATGGTAAGCTAAAGGTGAAGTCTCAGGACTAGTGTTACCACTAAATACACCGACAGTGGCGGCCCTTAGCTAGACAGCCTCATCAAATGCTTTTTCACACCCCGCTTAAAGGCCCCGTGACTAATAGGAGGCATTCAATAAATCAGAGCTTTCTAAAAAGTAGTTATAATATTAAACACTATGTATCAAATATCTATATTACAACACAAAGCAAACTCAATTCGACTACAAATTCCATTTACTTAAATGAATTACCTGAATAAGACAGTTCAAAGCTATAGAGTATCTGCAATAGCAATCAGAGCTAAAGACTAATGAAGTTTCAAATCAAACTATTCCCATGATTACGGACCGCAAACAGGTTCTGTCAGTTCTCTCCAGTATTCTAAGTCTTCAACTTCAATTAATGATCTTGAGGTTCGACCGCACGCTGCAAATCCGGCTAATGAATCAGTTCGGAACTAACTTTCACTCTGCTAACACTCGTTGAGGTTGCAATTCCCTGGTTCTAGTAGTTTAATTGATGGAAAATTGCTAAATTCTAATGCAATGTTATTTATATTATGTTTTATTAAAATTCATTATATTATACTCATAGTACGTACATCTACAGCATCATGAACAAATCATGCATTTTAAAGTGAAAGAAAATATAGTGTTAAAAAAAATCGAATCAATATTAGTCACAATATACTCGTAGTACCTACTAAATAATTTGATTGAAATATACTTTCAGCCATGTTTATTACGTCAGGCATCCAAAGGTATGTATATACCTTTAACGTGTATCGCGTTAATTCCCGTTTACGTATAATATGTTTATTACTGTCATGTTAATTGGTTTCACTAGTCAATAAAACCTGAATCATACAAGCATATCGAGTTTTGTGAATATTTATTAATGAATATAATTATTTATTCTTTTTTTTGCTAAATTGTTTACCAGCTAAAATGTAGGTAGTAGAAATAAAAACATCTTTTTTGGAATTTATTGATACTAGCTGTCCCAGTAAACTTCGTCAAAAGCTCGGGAGGGGTGTAAGGACAGACGCGCATCATAGGCAATTCTCTTTCGTTTTTTATGTTCTGAAGTCATGAAATATTGCATATTATTCAATTTCATTTAAAACTCATCAAATTTTTAAATGTCAGCTTACGCAAAACGTACATTACAAAAGCCAAAATTTAAAAAGGTCACGCAGTTTTTCCAAGATATAAGCCATTTTAAGCCAGTCCCAAGATTAGTTGGCTAATTTCTTGAAAGCGTTCGCTTTACCAGATTTAATGGAGTGCTAGATTATTTGTCTCTCTATCTTGGCATAATTTATCTCGTCGAATTAAGCTTAGGCAGGAAAAACTCACTGAAAAAATGTCAGCCGATAAAACGGAACAAAGAGGATCCTTCAAGAAACAGCTACAAAAAGAATTGAGATATGAATAATGAGAATCATTGTGAAGGTAATATAAAAGAAGTACTGGGATGTAATAGGGGTAATGACGTTGAATAAGTAATTTGGTCCTTGAAGCATCACAGAGTTTGAATATACCGTGAATTTCTCATAATAATACTTACTAAATATCATCAGACAAGATGCCCTTCGATTTGTTTGGCAGAAATTTGGATCCATCCAACTTATATACGAGTACTTATTTTCATAATCTAAGCTAAAATAAATAAATCATAATTAGATCTGTTAATATTTTTATACTACGTTATTCACAAGATGCATTTATTTCAAAAAACAGCTCATATTCAAAATTAAAATGATGGTTGAAGCCACTGCTAACGCGTGAACTGCCACCGATATACAAATTCATTAACAAGAAACCTTTAGTTTAAGAAACATTTTTTTAGTTATAATTTCCCAGCACCCCACTGTACCATCACTCTATTTGGCTAATTGTACACACCCCTTTGTGCAAAAATAATATATTATTACAACTTTGCTTATCCCAGTTTTATAGCAAGTTGGTAAATAAAACAGACGTCCTCCATTGTCTGAAATTCATTCGCATAACACTTCGCTTGTTAGCAAACTGTTATTATTAAATTTCAACTGAAACGTAGCATCATGTTTTATAAGGAATAACGAGACTAATTTAGCAAATGCATACAACCTTTAGTTTTACGAGTAATTATCATGATAATCAACTATGCGATCTTTTTGTTGGAAAAAGAGGATAAGCTGTTGACTGCTACGAAATGGAGCGGGATTCGATTCCTGCTCAGTGCAAATATTATTGTATTCATGCAGTATTGTATGCATGCATAATGCATAATGCATAGCATGCATGTATAATGCATAATAAAATTAGTTGTATGCATGCATAATGCATAATTAGTTGAATGTTTCTATGTATAATATATATGTATGTACTTACAAAAAAGGTTATCTTTACCTACATTCTAGAACCCACAACACAAGCTAGTTAAACTATGCTCACTTTTGGTCTAGAGAGCGCTGTGTAGAATATTGAAATAAAAAGGTTAGATAAATTATGATGAGCAAATCGTTTATGACACACTCGATAAAAAAAGGCTGCATAGTCACTTGTTAATTTTAATAAAATTATGTCAAAAATCCAACATCATTTCGCAGACGTTTATCTTCAATTACCTACTGTAATTTTAGTAATAAAAAATACATGTACCAGATGAAACGCAATCCTTTAATATCTTTATATTCTAAAATAATGATGATAGATAAATGTATCGGTTATGTGTTATCGTTAATGTGTCAAATGAAGTGAAATATTACCCGCACGTAGGGCTGTCATACAAGACAACGTAGTACCTATTAAAACCGCTCGTTAATTCAGATGAATGTGTTCGCTTTATATGAATATTCAGGGGTTACGATTAACATGTATCAGCCGCGATACAATGTGTTTCCATAAAAAAATGGCAATAGGGACTGTAATTCAAAGTTTTTACGTTTTTCATTCGAATAAGTACCTATTTGGAATATTATGTAGAACTAGTTTGTGCATGTTTATTTATTTAAAGACTAATGACTATAATAATATATAAACTTATTATATTTACCAGAATAAATAAAATTGCTAGTAAATAGGTATTATTTCTCCACGATTATAATACGTACAACATTCATCACACGCGAACGTGATCAAACGCGTCAGCAAAGTGGTATCAGTGATACAATCTAACTATTATAGTTACATACATAAATTATAGGTATTACATTCATTGCAATGAATTTCTGATTGTATGAATTTACTATCACAGTTGCTAAATTTATCGTATGTGGTCGACAACGAATAAAGTATTGTAATACATAATTTTTATACTATAATAAAATTCTTCTTTATTCTGTTTTAATTATTACGCTGTACTCTTTGTTATACAAAGAAAACCGGTGTTTTTAATTATTTGCAAACAAGATTAGTTACTAACGGAATTAATTGAGGAAAATTATTCCATTAAGCAAGGTAATCAAAATCTTTACAAAGTAAACTTGGTCGAGCCTTTTTAGGACTGTTTGTTAAAAATATAAAAGGAAAATTTTGTTTTTTTTTGTCACATTTATTTTCTTTTACACAACAATTATAGGGCAATAGGACATGCACGAAGTTCTTTGATATTGTAAGTAATCTCGCCCATTTTATCAATATTGGTATGGCTTAATTTTATCACCATGGAGATATAGGTAGCGTTTGTATTCGTTGAGACTGTGACAAACTGGCGATCTTTCAACGACAGTCCCACCACCTCCAATCGTCAGTAGGCTAAATTATTTTGATAATAATTTTAGAGTTTCATGAAATATTCTATTCTCGAAAAGTTAACTGTACCAAATTTTGCAGCTTCATGAAAGCCTAATATCCCATGTACTTTACGTACCTATTCGTGATGACGTAGTTCACTTAAAGCTATATTTACTAGTCATTAATATTCATGTTCAATATTCGTCAAACAACCCAAACCGTATGTCCAACGATCACGTTGAGTTCGCTCACATAATAATTCATAAGATAGTTATCAGGGGCCTAAAAGCACTTTAGCTGGATTGCCAATTCTAGAGTTGATAAATTTGACGACGCGACGGCAGTATAATCGCTTTTAGAGTCAGCTATAATTGGGTTCATCTTATATATTTAAAATGAATGTTTGTGTAGTACCTACCTTAAAATATGGCAACTAATCAAGGTAAGACTTAATGAAATGAATAGGTATCATAAATTATGAAAATAAAACAGTGTATGATAGGTATCTAGTTTATGAGTTTCTGATTATTGATAAATGAATTCTCTAGGTATTTACAACGCAACGCAATAGTAGTCAAGAAATCGGCCAAGTGTATGTCGGGCCACTCTCTGTACTTCTAGGGAAGTACCTACATAGTAAGCAGTAATAGGCCCCGTACTAAATGGACTCAAAATGTAGAGATTGGTGAACTGTGAGCGTTTAGATAGCACGCGTTACATAAATGTATGTAAAAAATAATGCTGTAAAAAATAAAGTGCTTCATCTAAGCAGTGTTACGTAACTAATGATAATATATTGGGCTTCGACTAGAGTCAAATACTGAAGTAGATTCTGACACAGACTACCTCCGCATCAAAACATCTGCATTGCTAATATAGTCGGCAACCGCTATCAGTCTCGCAATATCTAGGATTAGTGTGAAAACAGTTCGTGTTCAAAATCTAGCTATTTGTATTCGTCGTAGCGTGATCCCGGGGGTATCGAAGTTCCACAAGTTTCTAGAGGCCCAATTAATGAGGCGATTAAACTAAATTAGAGTTTGAGGCGCGATGTCCAAATTTGAACGTGGAAAGATCGGTGCGGACGTTGTAACTCGTTCAGAAAGGGCTTTACGGAGTGTTTTATAATTGCAGTAAGTCATTATATTCATATTATTGTCTGTATTCTTATTTTTACATAACGTAACAAAAATAAGCCTACAGCGTGCAACCAAATCTGTTATACTGAAGTAGGTACCTGAAAGTCTAATGAAAACAAGTTCTTTTTATTTTGGTTACCCAAAGACAAGAACCACGTTGTTTTGGTTCATAGATAAAAATGAGAAGCTGAGATTGTATTCTATATATTTATGTCTCTAACTTCCTCTAACTTCATCAAGATTACGTAAGTAATATTAAAAAAAAATGATTTCAAACAGAAAACATAATACATTTTTCAATTCAAAGATTTCGGATCTACCATTAATTTTAGCTGGTTTGATATAACTGTAGCTAATGATATTAAATCATTGATATTACGAGTAGGTAAATAAAAAACTCTTCCATATACGGTCTCGAACTAAAGTGACGTTCAAATCTGTCTTCAATGAAACATACGTAGTTTACGACAGTACCATAGCTATTCATGTGGTTATACTAGTTATAGAACATATTTTTTTTGCAAATTCAATCTTACATACATGGCTTGAAGCTCTTTTTACAAAGCAGTGTACATAAACACAAGCGATGCGAGACTATTTGAAATGAGTTTGAATGAGTTTTTGCGGACAGTTTCATGACATCCTGACTGTGATAGCATCTTGGGCTTTTTTGTAAATCAATGTATTAAATGAATAATTGTATAAATTTCACTTTTCGATCAGTGTGCCATTACACTCTGCTAATTTTAGCTTTAATAGAACATTCAGAAGCTATTATTGATGTTAATTAGTGGCAAGCTTTCAGCTAATATTGAAAATGTTGTCTAAATTGATGAGAATTACGGTGCACTAATCAGCTGATTAAAACGAGTCAGTAAAATTATATGAATTGATATTTATTTTTATGGATAGGTAATAGGTATATTTACAAAAAAAAATATTGAAGTATGTTTATCCGAATTTTAAAACCTATAAAACAAGGTAGTTAAACTATGCTTATTCTGAGTCTAGAGAGCGCAGTGTAAAATATCGTAGAATATTTGATAGGGTCAAGGTTGACGCGATGGCGAATAGTTGTGGTCAAAGTCAGTTTGCCTACTATGTTTAAAAGTACTTTACATTATTATTCTATTTATTAATCTCTAATTATTGAAAAAAAAAACAAGTTTTATAACGACTTCTCAAATGAGCATAAAATATAGCAGTTTTAACAGTACCTATATAAATGTCCGTAATCTTTTTTTTATAAGTGTTTTTTTTTTTTTTATACTACTTAGGTGGCAGACAAGCACACGGCCCACCTGATGGGAAGCGGTCACCGTGGCCTATGAACGTGTGCAACACTAAGGGTGTCACACACGCGCTGCCTACCCTGAAGGGAAGGGGGGAGGGCTGGGAAGTGTCTCAAAAAACTGCAAAAAACTTAACCACAGAATAATAAATTATTAACCTGACTCGTAAACTAACAGAGTACACGAAGCTATAATCTATTTATCCTTTCAATGGTGTCAAAGGTTCTGACCTATGTTGGGTACCAAGGACTTTCAGGAGCGTTTCATGAGACAAGAATATGTATACCTACCTATATGCACACATTATTGTTTGCGTTTATAAGTACTTTTCAATACTAGATAAATACAGAGAAAACTAAGTTGATAAAACTAAAATTCATTGACCATAAATACGTTCAGCTAACTGTAACTTTTGCGTTCGTGGCAGTGTAACCTGGTCGAAACATTAGGTATTCCGAAAGTACAGATCCAGGCACGTAACTTGGCCAGGTTTGGGGTAAGTTCGCGCATCGTGCACTTTGAGCCAATCAAATGATTCAAAGTGCGAACGAACGGTACGTTGATTCGCTACAAGACGTCTCTCGGAGACATCTGATTGGTCCGTCAAGTGATGGACCAATCATATGTCCGCGACGGTGCAACCGCGTCTCCTGCGACCCGCTCATACCTCAAAGGGGACCTAAAAATCGACCTTTGCGCAATGACGCGTCTGGCCAATTTACGTGCCGGTATCTGTACATAAACCTATATCATTTTTAATAAATGTTTCTGATACTATCCTGATTCATTGTATTATGAATGCCTAAGGGTTTTTAAATAATTAGTAACTATTGATTGAAAATATTTTTTTTAATAATCAGCAACGTTCACTTACTTGTAAATTGACGTAAGGCGTATCAGCCATTACAGTTGGCACAATGAAGACTCCTTCTCCTGTAGACATGTCTATATCTTGACTGTATATGTCGGTTTTGTCATCATACAGCTTGACGCGGACTCGAACCCGCTTCTCTGTGCTCATAGCTTCCACCTAGCAGAATAAAAATCATTTAGTTTTATACTATTGTAGCTAACTTATAGTCTGGCATTTGTTAGTCCTTTGAATTCGAATATCAGTTGCCTCTGCTCAACTGATATAGGTACTGTTCATTAGTTCATTTTATAGTATCTATATCACAAAGGCCAAGAATCAATATTGGAAATACCGGCCTTCACATCCTAATGTGGAACAATAGTGCCCAATTTCATGTCGAGTAATTATGTATAGTATTTTAACGTATTTAGACTTTGTTGAAACTAAAACATACACAGAACCTCAACAACACCCGATACCCCTATTCATGATGGTGTATGCGGACGTTAACACATAACAACAGATGCTTACGCCTAACGATGCTGTGGTCTGTTTGTAACCGAAACCACATGCACGTTTATAGAAGGCTTATCCCAAACATAGGCACATTAATATTTTAACACCAATATCATGGTTTACCTTTCTCAGTAATGAGAACCATATTGTGTCGTTAACTTTAGTGTTTAATTAAGTCATTGTTTCATTGTGTTTACCGAGGCAACCTGGCTTAGATCCAAAATCTATACCAATCTACTGAGCCAACACGGCAACAGAGAGTAAATACGACGTCAGTAAAAAGAGAGATGTTTGCTTTGTTAACGTGGACTTGACTAAATTAAGCGATAAAAGCAGGTGCTGTGTGTCAACCACGTAAGGAACTTCCGCATCAAAAACAAAAACAGCCTACATAATATATGTTTTTCGTGTGAAAAGCCGGCAGGCGGACCCCAGTAGGCGCAAGTATCAAATGCAATTGGAACACAACGCTGTTATAATGTTGATGAGAAGTAGGATCATGAGAACCGACCCTATTCTCTAAAGAGCGGGCTTTATATGCGACGGTAATTGACACTTGGATGAAGACTCCTTCTACCTCCAGTCTTCACTAGACCATTAAATATTTGATGTAAACTGCAGGAGTTCCTAGAGTGCATTTATATTTTAACAATTTTTTAAGCTTGAAAGCTTTTGAATTAATCATGATAATATTATTCCTCTAAAAGAGTGGGTAAAATACTCTCCATAATTGAGTAATTAAAATTCACCTCATACTTGAGACGCTTAGCGAACATTTTAACTTTTTACCGTAGTTTTTCTATTTCTATTTTCCATCAATGGTCTCTCAATCAATATTCTCATGATACTCTCATCTCATATGGAAAAAAAATGTTCACGTTAATATTAACTAGTGCTTTTGTTTAAAACTTTGGTCAAGGTTTCCATCAGAAGTTTTGAAACTTAGATTGAGCAAATAAGAATTGCACAGCAAAGGAATGACGAAAATTATAATAATATTTAATAAACCTACCTCCGACTAGTGCAGTGTGCAACTATAATTATTACCAATGTGAAGAAAAATATATGTTACTTACCCTTCCAACGAAAGGCAAGCCAGGCTTATATCTTCGCCTCATACTATCAGCGAAGCGTAGCTCCACATAATGCTGTTCAGCGGCTGGCGCAGCTGCTACAGTATTGCCCAATCCAGTCCCAACAGTGATGTCAACTCGAGCTGAACCTCCACCACAACGGGCTTCAATACGCCACGTACCGGAGTGAGCTCCATTTGCCAGAATTGCGTTCAGCTTGCGAACACCTATAAGAAAAATCCATTAATATTATGTTTATAATGTAAAATTATCGTCAAAAAGCGTTTCCAATGTTAATATTGTGAGTGTATTGGAACTCACCACTTTTAGATGATTTAATAGAATCAAATATAAATAGTTCGATAGCAGAGTTTGGCTCAACTGTTTCGTTCAACTGTTGATACTCAGAATTTCATTGACCCAATGATGGTTGCCAATCCTCTTAACTAAATGACCTGCCCGTAACCCTGTCAACTCTACCACTTAAGGTATATAATAAGGTTTACGGTTTTGATTTAACTACAACTCTCTGCATTTCGTACAAATAATTAATCATAGCAGATAGAATAATAATAACGCAAAAATGATCTACGTTTTATACTTGAAGTACCTCAGTAGTACCTACCAGGCCTATTTTCACGCAACTTTACCTAACAACACCAACCCCTTAATCTTGTAATTGGTTCGTACATAAACAAAGTTCGTAAGGATCGCGCAGGTAAATTGATTGCAAAAGCTACTGTTGCCTATTGTACGTAACTTTGTAGGCAAAGTTCTAATTAAAAACATTAGTGTGAGAGCAGAATTTTGTTCGCACTGCCGAGTAGAAAGTTACTTTTTGTGTCTCGGGAATAAAAAGTTTGTCTTTTGACGCAATTTGTATCTGTTAGGTTAAAGGGGTGGCCTTGGATTCACACGTCGTTCATTTACGTAAGTGTGGCGAAAATAAATGAGTAAATTACGGAACTTGTGTACAGAATTATTGTACAAGTATCTTATTCAGTTGAAATGAAATAATACTATCGGTAGCATACTATCAAAAGTTGATGATTATTGTAAAAATTGTTTATTATTTTGTGATCAAAGTTTAAAAATATTTTAATAGAGTCTACTAAGTATGTGAAGAGAATTTTCATTGCAAAATATAAAGTACTTTGCTCCGAAACTATAAATATAAAATCTGAAAATAATCTAGATGATAACTTTTTTAGACGCTATGCAGACTAGGTTGTTCGATACTAAAACAATGTAAGTAAAATTAAACCCTGAACTCGATATTACTTTAACGAACACAATTTATTAGCAGTTTCTGTGATCGGAAATTAAAAATTACTTTTACTCCGATGACGTCGACATAAACCTTTCAGGTTCACATCACTCTGATTAAATACCCGCAGAACAAGGCTGAACTAACCAAAACTGTTTATCCCCAAAATGGAACATGTCCACTACCAAAGTTTTTGTCATCACTTATGACATGTGACTTTTAAGAGGGTCGACAAATGTAATTAATCAAACTATATCTCGAGTGGGACCCGGCTCATGTCATGACAAGGTTATACCTTAACTTTTCTTGTCATTGCCAAATACAAGCTTTTATATATTACTACTATGTTGTGTTCTAGAGCACCCACGAATACGAAAATCAATTGTTAGAGATGATTGGACTATTTAACTTATCTTTTAATGATTAAAAAGTTAAATTTTTATTAAGAAATTGTTTTGCTCAAGAAATAGTTTTTGAAATCCAAAAATATTTAACAAATCTTCTGATGTAGACCCTATGTTTGAAACGTGATAAAGGCAATGCCATTGTAGTTGTAGCTTCAGGAAGGTAGCGTGCGATACAAGGAAATAAAGTCTGATCTAGTTTCTTGCTAAAAGAATTTCCATGTTTTCCATTGTTACGAACCCGTATGATAAATCGTTTTTGTCGAAAATATCGACATTGTTAAATTGTTGTAAGTACAAAATATTACCGTGTTATAATAGGTACAATACTATGTAAAAATTTAGAAGATTCATTTTATATTCAGAATTTAAATAATGAAGTATTCTTATGATGATATTATTTTGGGTGTACCCACCCGCCACTAAAATCATCGGTGCCCAAGTCAAACTCATTCGCTAGATATTTTCAATACTTAGAAGAATTGATAATCTTTACGATGTAACCACCCAAATGAAAAAATATGAAGTAAATATATCGTTAATAAAAAAATAATATTATTCTATCAGTAACTAACTTATTTACTTATTAATTTATTTCTTGAGAGTATAAAAGTAATAGTACCTACTACTAGACGGAAAGACGAACATGCTGTTTGCCGTTTACTGCCAAGGCGTACTTATGCATTATTCCATTTATATTGCAATTTTGGATAGATAAATGAACTGGTGAAGTGATTTTCATTAAATCTAAATAACAACTGTCAGTTATAAGTCAATCTCGTTACAGGGAAAATACAATCCATCAACATTTGACAAGGGCTGCCATGGGAAATGACATGGAAAGGCTTTCACTGGTGTGAGGCGACGACCGGTCACGCTTTGTTGTTAAGCATGGCTAAGAAGAGTTTAAAGCCTTAAGGTAGAGTTATACAAGTCTACACTGTATTAAAGCTGTGGGGTTATACTAACAAAGAAATAAATATCTCATGTTACTGTCATATTATTATCACAAGTCTCAAATTAATACAAATAGTTGATAAATCTTAGAGGTATAAATAATAATCTCTTTACAAATTAAATTTAATAAGATACGCCGTAAATGATTCAATGTAGAATAATATCTTTTTTATATTGCGTTATTAACAACACATTCTCTATTAGAAGATTATTTTCATAAAATCTCGGCGAACGCAAAGTTATTTTTTGTAACAGCCACGAAAAACAATAAAAGAAAAACTTCGCAACGCTTCGCATAACTTTCAGCCCGTCGAAAAGTAGAAACAATAACCAAAGTTATTTTTTCACAATTAGTGAGACATTTTTATAGGAATCCGCCAATGGAAGTTGGTCTATGCTGGTCGATTGGGTGTTTCATCAGTTGATTGTAAAAATGAATAATGTACATATATCATAGATCAAGTTATACTGGGCACTGAATTGATTGTCCTGCAATCCGCATTGCAATTTTATGTACAAATTTTCATTGGTGGAGATGCAAATTCTCAGTTGAAATCATTTTGCCTTTCCATTTAAGATTAATTGGTCTTTTATTTAATGACGTCGTATGATATACTACCTTTAACTTGCATTGAGGGTTTAAATCTTTACAGAAACTTAAGACTAAACTAAAGAAACTCCTCATACAGTCCCGGGGCCTTTAAGCGGGGCGTGAAAAAGCATTTGATGAGGCCGTCAAGCTGAGAGCCACCATTTTGGCACTATCGGTATTTGCAATGGTGACTCCCATTCTAGAGACTTTGCCTCAGCTTACCATCTGGCGAGGTGAAGTCATGTTGACGTGACCGGCATAAAAAAAAAAAAAAAACAGTTTAAATAAACATCTGAGGCTATTTATTAGTGATACGAATAGGTATGAAAATATTCCATACAAGTGAACCTTTCGTTAAACAATGTAATGTGAAATTGTTTCACAAAGGTATCCAGCTTATCCGCGTGCCATCACGATTAATAAACATTGACTTTAATGAAGTCCCAAATTTCATAAGAATTAGTCGAGTGAACTGTTCAACGCTGATGTCTTGTTAACGTATCTTTAGATATTCGTTAAGCTTGTATAATTGATGGAATAATTATGACATTTATAGCGGATTCTCTATTAGTTATTAATAGTTCAATATTGAATGGGTTGATTGCCCATTAATAATAATGTTATAGTTCAAAGGGTCTTTCGGAATTATGCTAAAACGAGGAAGTGAATAAAGCTGTTGCGTTTTTTAACTTCGTAGCTACAGTGCTTAAATGTTGAAATGGTTTAATTTTATTACTCTTTTTATTCGCCCTCGTAAAACACATTTTTTACACGAGGTTTTAAACCAAAACTTAAAACATTTGATATCATATCATAGTTTTATACATTCAAGTAAATGGTTTACTGAAGATTATTTTAAATATTCACTTCATCATTAATTTGACTACACCATCAGATGGCAAGAAGTTTAAGCAGAATTATTACCAATTTTTAAATGGTTCGTGTTAGAGATAGATTTACGTCGGTAGTATAATCTCCAGGATTCGAAAGACTAACTTTTTAAACACTATGCTAACGACGCTTTAATTTACTTAATATGTTACCAAGTCTGAATTAAGATCACCTAAACAAGTCATGCCAAAAAGTTGAAACAACAATGATAAATGTCAAACAAAAATTGTAGACATAAAACTACGCTAAACTCCAGTCCTATTTTACCTTACATTACATATTTATACATTTTGTAAGAGGAAATTCAATCTGTCAAACGGCTGCCTCTCAATCCGACACTGACTTACAAGACAACGCTTTTAGTGGACCGGATCACCTCGGAAGATACTATTTATGTTACTTAGACGCCAGAGACTTCATATTGCTTGTATGCAACTTTGAGAGAGCTTCTTGAATTAGTTGTACATACGAGTTGAAACTATGAGTGAGTCCAGACCATTATTTCGTTATTTTTAGAGATAGATACACACAGTTTAGTTCGACTTATTCATTCAGCTCTTCGCACATCGAAAAAGGTTTTATGTTATAGGTTTTGTCCTGATGCTACTATCCAAAGGGAGCGGAGCAGTAATGATATCATCATCATTCTCTGAACCTTTTTCCCAACTCAGTTGGGGTCGGCTTTCCAGTCTAACTGTGATGCGACTGAACTTCGATATTTTCCGTGGAGCGACTGCCATCTGACCTCCACAACCAATGGTCATTATGACCAATGGCGGTATCGAAGTTGCAAGTTAGACTGGTTGGACTTTTGTGGGCTCCAACTACCCATAACGACTGCCATAGATGTTTGTATAGCAACCGGGACCGACGGCTTAACGTGCTCTCCGAGGCACTAATAAATCTGCGATAAATACACACATAACTTCGAAAAGCATCGAAAAGTCATTGGTGTTTGCCATGGTGAACCTGGGATCGAACCGAGACCTCGTCTCAGCAGACCATTACCCAAACCACTAGGCTACTCCATAAATTGAACAAATTTCCATACATTAATGTAAAACTAATAAATTACGGGCATGTAAATATGGGTTAATTGGTGTCACGGTGACGAAATATGTCATAAACAAAAAAACTACGGGGACTGCTAATTCTAACTTTTTAACCTGATAATACTTACGAATAAATTACAACTAACACTTGGTAGTGTTGTATTTTCTTATATATTTCGATACCTATTCTAAATTTGTACAGAAATAGGTCATTACTAGTAATTTTCGCAATTTAAAATAAATGAATCTTACCTTCATCCATAGATAGCTGATCCCATATTGCAACCTTGGTGCCAGCAGGGTCTTTTAGTGCCACATACGCCAGTTCTCCTCGCACCAGCCGTAAGTCATGATCAAGGGCCAGAATCCAGAAGGTAACTGGAACAAGATACAGAATATTATAACAAATACTGAATACAGCCATTATCATCAGCACAGCGTTGGTCTTGGTTACATTTTATGAAGCTTGCATTTTGGAGTTCGGTGTCCATTACCCTATTCTTTGACTTTTAAGGGAGCGACTGATGATGATTTTTCATAGTGGCATATCAGGTTAGTACACATTTCAGTAGTCGGACCAAACGACATATGAAATTACTCGAATACAAACAGAAACAGAAAATGATAATTTCATAAAAATATCAAGACGGAGATATACCGTATAATCTACTACATAAGTTTTAATCCCAAAAAATACTAAAGTATTTCAAGATACAAAAATATATATTCAAATTAATATACCACAAAAATGCGTACATAATTTTATTATATCTGTTAAATTATAATTTCCCAGAAATGTAATTACGTACAAATTTTGTCCTAAAACTTTTAATGAATGTTACAATAGAAAAACCGTTGATTACAGAAACAATATCGGCTAACATTAATTTGGGCTCGCTTCATAAACATCTTTTAGGGTCACAGAAACATAAAATACGGCCGTAAAAGTAACACAAAGTTGAGCAAAAATTAATGGCCAAGGCGGCACGGTGAAATACAGTTTCGCGATGAAAGTGTTGCTGAGATTGCTTACCTCATAATGCTTCCTATCATAAAGTATTTATTTCTCACAATCTATTAAAACAATACCATGATCATTGATGTCAAATAAAAAAATGAATGAACGAAATTAGCACAACCCAAGAATATTAAAAGTAATGGATACTGCAAGGCCATACATTGCAGTGTCTCCATCTAGTTGGTTGGGTTGCGTACCTTTCTTTGCGGTGACCATGTTTAATTGCAAGGTTGGGATATATGATGTAGTTTACGTCTATGCTCATGAAAATAAATGGTATAGTCTACGTTTCCATATTTACTAATGTTATAAAGAGAGGCCAAATTCATTGAAAAGGTTATTTTACTATAATATATTTAAAAGCTATTAAAGATGAAAACAGTAATTTTGTAACTTATTAATTTATTAATTGAGACTTACTTATGTAAGCATGTAATAACAAAATAAATTATTGACATTAAATGAAGGATTATGTATTTATTTATTTTATACATACAGTGTCATTACAGGCAAACCCAATGCGACAGAGTAGCAACAAAAGGGTGTTTCCTATAGTAGCGTCACATTAATAGGTAACATTTGACGTTTGTCAGTTTTATATTCATAATGAGGTGACCTGTTAAAAAAGGTCGATTAAAACGAATGAATCGATACGGACTTGAAAGATAATGTGAATTTTAAAAATCGTCAGGTGAATCCCTGTCCCATTATTATACTTTCTTTCGTAAATTTAAGGAACAAAATAAGACAAATACATGATCTATACTTATAATAAAACTGTAGAGAGGTCAATTCTGTTCTTTGCATATATAAATTTACAAAATAGCTATTGGGGGATGATTGGTGATCGATACTAATGCAAAAAATGCAAACAGTAAATTTTTTGTCTTTCTATCTGTCTGTATGTGAAGAATAATAAATTTATAATAATATTTTGAGTCAACCTGTATACAGTAAGTTTATACTACCGTGGTCTAAGTATGTACAGTCGTGAACAAATAAAAAAGTGTAGTGGTTTTTAGAAACGATAACTTAATACCTACTTGAGTAGGTATAGGTTATGTCTAGAAAGCAATAAATAATAAGCGTCAAAGTTGAAATTATATATTTATTATGACCAGCTTCCTAGCAATGGACGTAAAAAGTACTGAACGAATTTTTATTAGAAAGGTCTTACTTAGACTCAAAATTTATCATATGTTTGCTTGCAATTGGTTAAGTACAACCGGAGATATGACCAAAAACGACCTAAAAACGAAGCGCGGGTGAAGCCATGGGTATATCAGCTTGTATAAAAAGTAGCCTATATGTTGCCCAGAAGTATGAACTATAATCGTATCAAGTTTGATCAAAATCCCTCCAGTAGTTTTTCATCCATGCGTGCACATACAGATAGACAGACAGAAAGACAAAAAAAATACTGATTGCATTTTTTGCATTAGTATCGATCACTAATTATTTCCCAATATGTAGTTATTTTTTAAATATATTCAACTAGCTGCTGCCCGCGGCTCCGCCCACGTGGATGTCGGTTATCGCAACCAAACATAGCCTATGTTCATTATCTAGGTCTAATCTACTCCTATACCAAGTTTCATCAAAATCAGTTTAGCGGTTCAGGCGTGAAAGCGTAACAGACAGACAGACCGAGTTACTTTCGCATTTATAATAATTTAGTATGGATGTATAGAATTGACCTCTCTACAGTTAATATTGTAATATATTATGATGGATATTGTAAACGTGCGGAAAGCATTTGACGTTTTGTGGGACTATGCTATGTATTTATTGCAATGCAGGAGCTTCTAGTAGGAGACTATCCCGCAAAATACGGATGGTTGGTCACCTTACGAATTTTTGGTAAACAGTGTTGCTTCTTTATTAAAATGGCTGTCACCCACAATCTAAGAAGCGAATATGTGTCAATTTTTTTATTAATTTCTATAAATATTACTCAATTAATAATAATTGATATGTACGGTGTTCTGTGAATTTTCATAAAGCTCAACTAGAATCAAAATGAAGCTCCGAAGAACTCAGCCTTTGCGTAAATTTGACTTTGACAGGTTTGGATTGGGAAATTTTAACGTATCATGGCAATTTTAGGCAGTGTGCGAGAGAGATGACCGCCGGCCGAGATTCAAAAATCCTGGAGACAACCGCTCGTTCGAAATGAAACGTCCAGCTAAGTACAAGGAAATTTCTAAGGTTCTTGGCACAACCTAACAAAACATCCAAGAAAAAAAAACAAATGAAAAAGCATTGAGCGCTATTCTTTTTTCAAATTTGTTTTATTTTTAAGAACCCCATCGAATTTATTATAATGATGTTTCGAAATAGTTTTTAATACACTGAACTTTTTTAAGTCATTTATAGTCACAGATAATAAAACAAGAAATATTATTTGGCATTTCAACAAAAATTTGTCAATTATTTTAACGCATTTTTAAAACACGAATAGAAATTAACTCACAATCATGATATTTTAGGTAAATTTTTACAAATAGGTAGGTACTTTGCGAGGATAAGAATTGGCTTTATTTATTTTAAAAAAGATCAATGTAAATACTTATTATATGTACTTAGATAGTAATTATTTATTATTGCTATTAATTTAAGTAAATATATTATAATGTAGGTACCAAGAATATTAGAACCAATGGATACTGCAAGGCCATACAGTGCAGTGTCTCCATCTAGTTGGTTGGGTTGCGTACCTTTCTTTGCGGTGACCATGTTTAATTGCAAGGTTGGGATATATGATGTAGTTTACGTCTATGCTCATGAAAATAAATGGTATAGTCTACGTTTCCATATTTACTAATATTATAAAGAGAGGCCAAATTCATTGAAAAGGTTATTTTACCATAATATATTTAAAAGCTATTGAAGATGCAAACAGTAATTTTGTAACTTATTTATTTATTAATTGAGACTTACTTATGTAAGCATGTAATAACAAAATAAATTATTGACATTAAATGAAGGATTATGTATTTATTTATTTTATACATACAGTGCCATTACAGGCAAACCCAATGCGACAGAGTAGCAACAAAAGGGTGTTTCCTATAGTAGCGTCACATTAATAGGTAACATTTGACGTTTGTCAGTTTTATATTCATAATGAGGTGACCTGTTAAAAAAGGTCGATTAAAACGAATGAATCGATACGGACTTGAAAGATAATGTGAATTTTAAAAATCGTCAGGTGAATCCCTGTCCCATTATTATACTTTCTTTCGTAAATTTAAGGAACAAAATAAGACAAATACATGATCTATACTTATAATAAAACTGTAGAGAGGTCAATTCTGTTCTTTGCATATATTTACAAAATAACTATTGGGGGATGATTGGTGATCGATACTAATGCAAAAAATGCAAACAGTAAATTTTTTGTCTTTCTATCTGTCTGTATGTGAAGAATAATAAATAATTATATAATAATATTTTGAGTCAACCTGTACCTATACAGTAAGTTTATACTACCGTGGTCTAAGTATGTACAGTCGTGAACAAATAAAAAAGTGTAGTGGTTTTTAGAAACGATAACTTAGTACCTACTTGAGTAGGTATAGGGCAGGGTAGGCGAACCAATGGCACGCGTGCCATTGGTGGCACGCGGCACAATATTCTGGGCACGTCGCCGATCAGAAAACTTGTGTAAATAGGTATTTTATGACGATCTAACGAGAATGATCCTATGCTACGGAGTGTTCAAATATGTTATAAAACGTCGTACGACACTCGTGAGGTATGAAAATTACTTATTCTCAGCTTCTTATAACCCTCACCATTTCAAAAATATACCTCTTTTGTTTACTGAATTTCAAAGAGCTTGAGATGGCACGCCAGTGACTCCATAAAACATGTTTTAGAAAAAAATGGCACATTGATGCATAAAGGTTCGCCTACCCTGGTATAGGGTATGTCTAGAAAGCAATAAATAATAAGCGTCAAAGTTGAAATTATATACTTATTATGACCAGCTTCCTAGCAATGGTAAAGCGTAAAAAGTACTGAACGCATTTTGATGCGGCTTTTTTATTAGAAAGGTCTTACTTAGACTCAAAATTTATCGTATTTTTGCTTGCAATTGGTTAAGTACAACCGGAGATATGACCAAAAACGACCTAAAAACGAAGCGCGGGTGAAGCCATGGGTATAT
This sequence comes from Lithosia quadra, assembly GCA_963576445.1. Taxonomy (NCBI): domain Eukaryota; kingdom Metazoa; phylum Arthropoda; class Insecta; order Lepidoptera; family Erebidae; genus Lithosia; species Lithosia quadra. The sequence goes on from OY754882.1 coordinate 3,794,923, forward strand.
CAGCTTGTATAAAAAGTAGCCTATATGTTGCCCAGAAGTATGAACTATAATCGTATCAAGTTTGATCAAAATCCCTCCAGTAGTTTTTGATCCATGCGTGCACATACAGATAGACAGACAGAAAGACAAAAAAATACTGATTGCATTTTTTGCATTAATATCGATCACTAATTATTTCCCAATATGTAGTTATTTTTTAAATATATTCAACTAGCTGTTGCCCGCGGCTCCACCCACGTGGATGTCGGTTATCGCAACCAAACATAGCCTATGTTCATTATCTAGGTCTAATCTACTCCTATACCAAGTTTCATCAAAATCAGTTTAGCGGTTCAGGCGTGAAAGCGTAACAGACAGATAGACCGAGTTACTTTCGCATTTATAATAATTTAGTATGGATGTATAGAATTGACCTCTCTACAGTTAATATTGTAATATATTATGATGGATATTGTAAACGTGCGGAAAGCATTTGACGTTTTGTGGGACTATGCTATGTATTTATTGCAATGCAGGAGCTTCTAGTAGGAGACTATCCCGCAAAATACGGATGGTTGGTCACCTTACGAATTTTTGGTAAACAGTGTTGCTTCTTTATTAAAATGGCTGTCACCCACAATCTAAGAAGCGAATATGTGTCAATTTTTTTATTAATTTCTATAAATATTACTCAATTAATAATAATTGATATGTACGGTGTTCTGTGAATTTTCATAAAGCTCAACTAGAATCAAAATGAAGCTCCGAAGAACTCAGCCTTTGCGTAAATTTGACTTTGACAGGTTTGGATTGGGAAATTTTAACGTATCATGGCAATTTTAGGCAGTGTGCGAGAGAGATGGCCCCCGGCCGAGATTCAAAAATCCTGGAGACAACCGCTCGTTCGAAATGAAACGTCCAGCTAAGTACAAGGAAATTTCTAATGTTCTTGGTAGGTACAGTCATTTTGGGTAACTTTGAACATTTTTAACGGATTATTAATGTATACTCTCTGATTATATTTATTACATCTTTATTTTATAGAATAAATAGTGTTCTTTTGAGTTGGTTTATGTTTCTAAACCCACAAATTTATGGAAAAAACACAAAGACTGCCCAAAATTTGCCCCAAAACACACATTCAAAGTTAGCACGAGTTTTGGGTAACTTTGAATATACATATTTTTGGATTTTAAAAACTTTATTATCCAAACATTTTAAGATTTGGATAAAATTGAATGATGTATTCTTGTAAAAAAAAGTCCAATCTATGAAAATCATGACTAACTTGACGTAACTACCTGTGAAAAATAGCGAGGTCTTGCCATATGAAACAAGGCGAACCAATTTGGTGGAAAAAAAAACATTGTTATTTTTATATTTTCTAATAAAGTAAGATAAGTAGGAACGTAGTGCACAACATAATAAATTATATGTTTATTTGGTTATCAGATGAGATCAAAATCGTAATGACTGCTAATAATTTTTCTGGACATTTTATTTTTTAAAGAAAACTAATCACCCCTTTCCATGAACAAAATGTCATCGTAAATACGAATTTTTCCACCTTTTTAGGACCAAATGGCAAAAAACAGAACCCTTATAGATTCGTCATGTCTGTCTGTCTGTCTGTCCGTCCGTCCATCCGTCCGTCCGTCTGTCCGTCCGTATGTTACACACCCACTATTATCCGAAACTATAAGGCCTATGCGGTTGAAACTTGGTAAGTAGACATATTCTGTGAGGGTGCCGTCTATTTGGTAGAAACTTGATACTCCGAAACCTATTTGGGATAACTCACTTCGCAGAAACTTCTTTAATCGATCATTTATTAGGCATAAAAAATATTAGACATAAATATTTTTAGGCATAATGTGCTTATGACCGAATTTAGAATGGCATACATTTAAGATAGTAGAATTTTATTTGGCATAATTACCTTTGGCATAGTTAAAATTTTGTATAACTTCATTTAGCATAACGTTCATTTAGAGTACAGATTATTTGGCATAATTTTATTTGACTAGGCATACTATAAAGAGCATAGAATTTCAATTAGAATAATATAGATTGGGTTACTTTCTTCTTTAAAAATGGGTAGGTTAGGTTAGGTTAGAACTGTGACCTCTTATGCACGAGCCGAGCGAGCGAAGCGAGCGTGCCGCGGCAGCGGCCGGCGAGTGCCAGAATAGATAGTTGTTTACACCCCGACACAGAGTACCCCGACTCGGATAGGTTAGGTTAGGTTAGAACTGTGACCCCAACAGCGCGAGCCGAGCGAGCGAAACGAGCGTGCCGCGATAGCAGCCGGCGAAGCGCCAGAATAGATAGTTGTTAACACCCCGACACAGAGTACCCCGACTCGGATAGGTTAGGTTAGGTTAGAACTGTGACCCCAACAGCGCGAGCCGAGCGAGCGAAACGAGCGTGCCGCGGCAGCGGCCGGCGAAGCGCCAGAATAGATAGTTGTTTACACCCCGACACAGAGTACCCCGACTCGGATAGGTTAGGTTAGGTTAGAACTGTGACCCCAACAGCGCGAGCCGAGCGAGCGAAGCGAGCGTGCCGCGGCAGCGGCCGGCGAAGCGCCAGAATAGATAGTTGTTTACACCCCGACACAGAGTACCCCGACTCGGATAGGTTAGGTTAAGTTAGAACTGTGACCTGTGACCAGAAACGAGCATGCTCTCATAGGCAAGGATATAAAAACCAAATAATTCGTGAGTGGGTATCGGTTCTACTTTTAAATAGTTATGGATAAGAAATATATACCAAAAGATGAATCTGGTTTTGAACTTTCTGCGATGTGATGGTTATACATTGTGATTATTATGGATACAAAAATTATTCGTATAGATGATTCTGACTTACAAAATTATGGGTTTCAATGTATGCAAAATGAGTTTATGCCAAATGATATTCTGCGAAAAGAGGTTTATGCTATTTGTTGTTATTCAATATAAAATTATTACTTAAAAAGTTCTACTATATGAGGTGTACCCATTCTGTGAACCACATTAAGTATTTCACACAAAAATAGAAAAAAAGCAATCAATTTTAGGGGTCCTCATACTTAGAATTAAAATTTTTTATAAGACACGAATAACTTTGAACCATTCAATATTACCCAAATCACTTCGATTTTGATCGTCGTTACAACTTTATCAGTTTTAGACAATTTATGTAACATCATGTACGGACAGCGATTTAAAAATAATAAGTTTTTTAGTAGATTTTAAAGATAAACACCAAACATACCTGTTTACAGCAAGTTTTGTACAAATAATTCCGATATTAAATTCAACTAACAAACACTGCTAAAAACTTCACTCGAAAAAGGCGGTTAAATTACAAAATTCTGACTTTGAAAGCTTAATGTTTTACGTTACGTTTGTTATAAAACATTATGGCAATCCGTTTAGGCAGTTATAATATTGAAACAATAAAACATTTGCAACAAATAAATTTTTAAATCTTTTTCACAACTTTATTCAAAGTTACACTGCGATTCAATGTTACCCAAAATGACCGTACTCATCGTAAAAAAATATTATTTGCGACATCATAAAAACATTTTTTTCTATTAATGTGCACATTACAACATTATCAAATATTATTTTTATTCAATACTAGTTGTGACCCGCGGCGCCGCCCGCTCGAAGCATACGACTTAGCCTTTGATGTCTCTTTATGGTCTTCCGAAATGTTACCCTTTGGTTGTCAAAGCCTTTCAGCAATATTTCACCCATTGATTGTAAGGCAAAGTCCCAAATATCAATTATTTTAGGTTAGATTAAACAATGAACGATGTTTAATATACGATTTAAGTCAACTCAAATACGTCATTACCACTTCACCCTACTTTCGGTGTGATTTTTAAATACTTAAATGATATTTTTCATTTATTCAACTCGAATTTTTCTTTTCGTCAAATGTAAGAAAAGTTTAGGCTGATCGATTCCGGTCGTTTTCAAAAAGTTTCCGTATCTTAGCCTCATCAATATTTATTGGGAGCTTTGCCTTTCCCTGCGCAAATCAAATCCCTTCAGCAATTTTGCCATAAGTAGGAACTTGTAACCTGTGTGTGTGTTTAGAGAATACGTACGCTTGTTACTTTTAGAACTCAGAAATAATGAATAAATACGAAATGGGATGTTTAAGGATCTACTATAATAATAATATTACTAATCATAACGTATTAATATTGTGCAAATAATGCTGCGACGGTCTCTGTGACGTAGTGGTAGTGCCTTCGACTGCTATGACAGGCGGCACGGGTTCGATTCCCGCTCAGTGCAAATATTAGTATGCATGGATATGTCTATTGTTAATGGTCTAAGCTAGATAAACTATGCTTGCTTTGGGTCTAGTGAGCGCCGTGTAGAATGTCGTAGAAGACTTATTTATTTTAATTAAAAAAACAGTAACTTCTGTTGCCCAGTTGAAACTGGAAATGATAATAGTCTAATAAAAAAATTGTACGATAAATAATGAATGATAAATTTCGTCCAATGTCCCAATCCCCAATCCCCTGTCTATTCTTCGATGGTTATATAACTACTTGACGGACCCTAATCAAAATGATATGAAGTTCACAATTTTACTGTCTTTTTATCTTTTACCGCCTGGGGATTTCTGTAGGTTTCAAGATTAATAAGCAAAGTAAAAACTTAAGCCATTATTCCGTAATCAACTGACTGATAAAACTGTATTAATCGTATTTTATGTGTCAGTATAAATCATACCAGAGAGACGCGATTTGTTTGTGATAAAATTATTCCTAAAGTAATCACGCCATAAATAATAGGGAAAGACTGGATGCGAAAGGCAGAGAATCGGGAGGTATAGCGCACATTGGGTGAGGCCTATGTCCAGGAGTGGACGTCGATAGCCTAATTGATTGATTGATTGTTATTAAGCTTACGGCCAGCATGGTGATAAATACTATTGGTGAACACACGAACAAGGAGATTAATCAGTGTATACCTTTATATGTGGAGGTCTTGGCTACTAGAACGGAGTAACGCTTGTAGATTTTGCTAATTGACATACCATGATTTCTTAACCGTATCTTTATGAGTTCTCTCAACATGAGACTTTACAAGTAAGTTAACAAGCTTATTATGTTCTGTTTTGAATGAGTAGGCCGGTTATGTGTGATCTGAACTTTTTCTCTTGTTAATCCAAAAACCTAGATTGCTTTTTGCTGGCAAACTTTCTAATTTAACTTATTGTAACAATATTTTCCGCGCAGTGACGTCACCTTTAATCTTGCCAATACTGCAGTACTTTACCTTCAGCTATCTTCAAAGCTTACTCCTTAACGCATATCTCGTTAAACAATCTATCTTCACTTCATTAATTCAAAGCATTTAGGGCTGTAATGACCAAGATAGCGGTTTAGTAGCAAGATAAAATTTATTCTGAGCGGAGTATACTCTTACGAGATATAGCTTCATCAGGCATTTGTTTGCCTTCAGTTTATGTTCTAATGGAATAGAACTGGCGATCGTTATGGAAGACGTTAAAAATTTTATTAGGTAGACGCCGGAAAAGTACCAATGATAGGTAGATAACAATAGAAATGTTTGTAAAGGTTGACAACGAAATGGTGCCAACGTTATTGTTAGTTTTTAATATGCACGATGATATCGCTTTAACAGATACAATTCGTGGAATGCCTGTGGTAATTATTTTCCACAGCTCAAATAGGTCAGCACAACTGATGTCATTCATCAATAATTTTGTATCTACTGATGTCATTTGCATTGCAATGTCATTTGCATTTAGTACGAGTATTATTATGATGTTACCATTTGGCATCAATAAATAATTTGAATTTCGAAGTAATTAGCATATTATTAAGAAAACTGTAGCAGTATATATGAAAAGTCAAGTGCGATTTAAAATATGTGGGCCACGTTGCATTTGCTTTCTGTAAGAGCTTTTTTCTCCCTTCCCATTTGCAGATGACGTCATTACGTGTGTCTGATATCGCAAGGGTTTGCTTGTTTGGTACCATAGTACAATGAAACATTGGTACTGATGTTTTACAACTGCTATCTTTTTAATAGGTAAATAAATATTGTACTCGTTTTATCTTTCTAGTAATTTGGCTCCTTTGACGGAAACTTACTTGTCTTACCTATCTGTAACAATATTAAGTATTTATTAGTAACAAGCTAATGGTAGTTCTGTGGTTAATACATTTTTAAAAATTGCAAAATTTACTCAAAAGTTGCTTACCCGGAGTGTTTCAAAACTTATTATTTTGCTCCTAGTCAATGAACATGCAAATCTTTGTTCTTATAAATGACAATAACGCAATCCTGTCACAGTTTCTTTTGAAATGGCTACTTGTCTTGAAAGAACTGAATACGATGAGTGAAATCGTAGGGCACAGTTAGTAACATATATTTAGTAATTAATAAGGGCATTATAAGCAACATCATCCTCCGAGCCCGTACTAACAGTTAGAGTCGGCTTTTCAGTCTAACTATGAAGCAGCCGAACTTTGATGTTTTCAATTAAGCAACTCTCATCTGACCTCCACAACCAATGGGTGAAGTTCTGTAGTTAGAAAAGTAATCGGACTATTTAAAGCTCCAACAATCCGTAACAACTGCCGCAGATGTTCGTATGGACACTTTGTTTGTACAGCAATGCTTTTGTCTTAAATTCAGTACATAAATTAATAACCATAAAACTTTTCAGATTGATTATCACAACCTATAAAGCAGAACTCGTAAAGCTAAAGTTAGCCGGCTAACTTTGCCAATGTTGACACGTGAAATTCTGCATCGATGCTCTGTATGGCCAAATGAACAGCTGTTTGTGGACTAAAAACACTTTCTGTCGGAAACTGGTGACTACGCTATATTGATGGAGCAAGTTAGTTGTTTGTTCTGTTGTAAATTTGAATGGATTTTGGTGATGCATTATTAAGAGTGAATTAATATCTTGACTAAGTATTTGTTTATTTTTTAATGTAAAACATTTATTACTTTACTATAATCTTCATCTTAGAGATGGCCTTGGTTGCAACCGAGGCTTCCATTTCAGAGCCCACGGTCTACTTCCCTACTTTTTTAACTCCACTTTCCTACGATGTAAGAGTAAGAAAGCGGTTGGAATCCCTAGTAGTGAGACCATTGGCACGCATATTTTCTGTTACGAAGTTCTGCTGCTATCTATGCGTCTACTGTTCCTAGTGGGACCCAGTGAGTGCCACTTTCCAGATGTTTGTTGCCCATGTAAGCAGGTAGTTGCTGCAAATCGCAGTCGCAACAACGAGAGCGCTTTATTTTGTCTATATTGCAGACAACATAAAGCACTCTCGATTTTTTTTACCAACTTCATTCAAAGTTTTATGATAGTTAACGGGTGTTCTTAATAAAATAAACAAACATGGAAATATCTCGTTAACTATTATAATATCAGTGATTTAAATTACCATGCCAATTTAAAATCTTATATTGATTCATAGTTTTTTCATAGTACACAAAATTGGCAAAATTCGAAAAACTTAGCGACTTCAGTATTCTGCGTGGCTAGAACTGCGAGCAACAGATAGTCTAAATAAAACTAAACCCGAGAACATATTATATACTGCCTAGCAAATTGTAGTTTCGTCTAAACTAACATTAACAAAGTAAAAGTTTCCTACATCGTTCAAGTTTGGCAAAGATATTCTACATTCATGTATTCATATGCTCGAATATTCCTCTGAAACGTTCAATAGAGTTCCACTGAGTATTACGATTCTACAAGTCGATAGGTGTTGGGAACGAAGCGTGCTAGTAACTTTGTTTGTAGAGCATATTCTGCTCATGATTTGGCACATAACTACACTGCTAAGTATAACTAAATTAAGCTAAATAAATTTAGGTAAGTCTAGATATCTTTATTTCTGTGTCTCGTAAGTATTAATAAAAACAAATCTGCTTTTGCTACTTTTACTGGATTCAAAGTTGCGCAGCATTAATTCTATTTTAGTTAGCGTAACATAGATTTGTTGTAGACACAATTGTTAATTATTTCACGGCTAAGATTGGCCATTTAGCGTTCTATGTTTTAACTGCTTTAAGCTGGTTACAAATTTGCTGGCATACAAATTTAATGTGATAAACAGTGGACCTTGGACTCCGAGGTGTCATCCCTTTTTATAAGATTAAAACCGCACGCCGTCTCTGCTCTCAATTACTAGAGGTGTAAGGTTACACAATAAGGCAAATACAATATCTTTTTACTTGCTACGATTCTGGCTATTATGCATGTTTTTCCCTTAAAATTTTCAATGACACAGGTACACTTGGGTTGATCTTTACCAGATTACCCATCTACTCGCTTCAGATAATCATTATTCACCTATGTGTTCGAACCATCCAGGTTTCGCTTTCTCTATTTTGCTTATTGCATCTTGTACCATATTAAAATTATTTTTTATCACGCTATTCTTCACTTGGTCCAGCTAATACTTGTATTGAATGACAATAAAAATATACCCGAAAGTAAATATTAAATTACTCAGCTATCATTAGCACACTACTCGGTGGCTACCTTCCCTTCAGACAATACAAATGATAGGGACACAACCCAAATTCTTCCGCCATAAAGAGGTTTCGCATTGAACTACGATGAAAATATATCTTAAAGTAAAACCAAGTTACGCGGTATTAAACTATCTCAAACGACCCAACAATCTACAATTACCAACGGTAAACCCGCATTAAATTCACGAAACAGTTCAATATGATTCTGTGTTAAGTCAACAGAGCCTGACCCGCACCACATCGTGTCAATTTCATATGCATACACATACAACGATAATAATCCGTGTTTGCACCACACGAGTTACCATGAGAGACACGTGTAAACGCCAGGTGCCCTTAGTGTGTGTCAACAAAGTACAGATTTAACGCTGAATCGAATAGCGACCGAAATTTTCAACTTATAATTTCATCTCGTGATTGTTACAACTTTATTGCTTTAAAATAAATTATACCTTTATAAATATTAGCTTGTCACTCCAGTGTAATTTGGTTTCTTATTCTTTAAAACTTATTTAGAATGATATAATATTATATTACAGTAAACATAATAATGCAAATATATTATGTCAGATTCTTCAGTTTAAATAATAAATTGTGTTGTAGTTTAATAAATAGTGTGTCTTTCTGGATATTCAAATTATATCATCTGACAAACTAATATTACAGCATCATAGTGTTTGAAAATGAGCCGTCGCGTCCTTTAATTTCCAACGTATAAAATTTCATGTTTTGAACGCTTACTGGTACAAGCTAAACGTTAATTCCGTTAAATTCCGTAGGACCGAGTTCCGTTTTATGGGCTGTAAACTTTAGAATAAAACAAAGCTCATTTGTTCTGTCTGTTTTATGGAGGAAAAATGTCTAAAGTATTATAAACGAAGCTGTATAGGCAACGAAATTTCGAATTGGGATTTCGACGAAGGAATTTACGAGTTCTAACAAATTTAATGTTGACTTAAATATATGCTTATACCTTTTGCATATTTATGGAAAGTTTAATTTTGAACGCTGTGTCATGAGTTTAATAGGCTGTAAACTTTTTATCTCTTTGCTTTATGTCTATTGTTGTACTGTCTGTTATTATCATAGTAATCTAAATAATTTTTGAACAATCTGCATAATAATTAATGTATATCTTTTATGTATATGTATTTATAAAGGAAAATTATAAGAATATTTAAATTTCTATGGCTGATTCCGTGGAATTATTTGTGTGCGATTTTGAGGACCTCAGTTTGAATCTAATGTAATAAAGTTTTATAATCGTTGTCTTAGCGCCACTTTTCATCTACTTTCTTTCCTTCTTCTCATCTGCTAGCTGATTCACCATGATAAGTGTCATTAGATCTCCCTTTGTTTATGAATCTATACTAATATCATGAAACTGAAGAGTTTATTTCTTTGTTTGTTAGGTTGAATGCGCTTATCTCAGGAACTACTGATATGAATTGAAAAAAAAAACTATTTGTGTTGGATAGCCTGTTTACAAAGGAAGGCTTAAATCATCACGCTACTATCAAGGAGAGCGGAGCAGTAATAATATTATATCAATAAATCAGGCGAGTTTCCATACATCATTTCAAAACACTATTTAATTTTAAAAATTTTCTTTATATGGGTTAAATAAGTGCCATGGAGATGAATTTTGTGACAGGCGAAGCCGCAGAAGACAGCTCGTGTAATATATTTGTGATACACTTACTTGTCTCTCCAGGCCGATAGTGGTGTCGAGCAGGCCGTACGATCACATCTCTCACTGGCCCCAGCAGTCGGATCACGCTGTGACTCTTCGCCGTACACTCGTCGTTTCCAACGCAACCGACCGTGGTGTGTAACGTGCAATGAGTGGCTGGAGATGATGGAATCTTCAACGTGATGATCCCATAACCTGGAACAGAAAGTATTATGTAAATATCGTTGACATAAGCAACAACCATCATTATAATCTGAGCACCAATACGGGTTGCATTTAAAACTATGGAGAACCGTGTTGGTTCATTTATACCAAGTTAAGATAAACCAATTTATGGATTAGTTTATCTCAGCTTTTATTGGAGTGACTGCCAACAACAAGACAGAAAATCATAACTTTGTAATATCATTCTGAAAACGAACACACGGTATGAATAAAGTCCCCAGTTTCCAGTTCCTGTTCCGGTTTCCGGATAGCACTGGTAAATGCTAGAGATGTGACTCCGCATTGCCAACTGGCTTTGCCGCAGGGCGTGAGATGGCCATCATATAACCCCCCCCCCCCCCTCCCTACGCTCGAATAACCAGCTCACTGCTTGGCTGCTTATTATGATTATTTGTCTAATTACTTGTGATACTTTTTCAATCAGGTGGCTTCAGATACGGACAGGAATTCCTGATATACTCCTGCAAAAAAAATTGATCTAATCTCACATGAGTGCAATTCGTATAAATGGAGTTTATAGTATTCTTCACATAAATTTAATTGAATTCTGCATTTCCAGCGTAAGTGTATACACCAAAAATATTTAAATCTATTTCTATATCGTATAATGTATTTTCTTTCTTACAGAAAATATCAACAATTCCATCCCAAAAAAAGCGTAATATTAACTTTATAAAACGCTCTCATTTGTGATAATAATGTGTTGTTTGCGACACATTTTTGGGGACGACGCGACACATTTATAAAAGTTTTCTCAGCAATACATTGTGGATGACATAAGTGATCAACTTTTTGCTTATCTCTGAGTTTCTGAGAGTGTTATTAGTATCGGTTTGGGGTTTAGTCTGTAATCTCTGTATGTAACTCTTATTCTATTTATTCCATATCACTGTGCGTCCCAGAATAGTATTATGTAATACGTGAATTCTTTTATGTTATTCGGATTTAAAAATACAAGGGCGTTTTGGATAGCAAAATTGTGTTGAGTGCACAATTTTATCCTTAACTTTATAATAAAAACAAAAATTAGATCGGTAGTTTAGTGCAAAGTACACCAAAAAATATATATTTGCATTGGCCTATAAACTGAATACACACATCTCATAGCATATCGAAAACTGATGCTTGTTCGTTATTATACGCAAGCAATAAAATTATTAACTTTTAAAATTTCGCGTTCCATGATTAAACTAATATGTAAACGGGAATTAACGCGATCATGGTATAGGTATATACATAGGTACCTTTGGAATGCCTGACGTTTCGACCAGGTTACACCGGCCGTGGTCACAGGCTGACTGTCGCAGCCGCGCACGCCCTCCGTCGTCGAGTCCGTGAGGTAGACGGTTGTTCATCTACCCGCACATTTTCGACATTTTTTATATTATTTTTTCTCCAGGTACCGTCACATACCACACTCACAGGGTCCCTATTATCTGAGCAAACGGCTCGGTGTCGGTGTCGGTGTTTTCTGCGCAGTCGGATGGACACCGAGCCGTTTGCTCATTGAGTGTGGTATGTGGCGGTACCTGGAGAAAAAATAATATAAAAAATGTCGAAAATGTGCGGGTAGATGAACAACCGGCTACCTCACGGACTCGACGACGGAGGGCGTGCACGGCTGAGACAGTCAGCCTGTGACTACGGCCGGTGTAACCTGGTCAAAACGTCAGGCATTCCAAAGGTATGTATATAACTATACCATGATCGGGTTAATTCCCGTTTACATATTAGTTTAAGCAATAAAAATAAATGTTAAAAGCTTTGATTTTTTTGGAAATTCTAAATGTGTTCTTTCTTCTATATTATAAAATTGTAAACGTGTAAATTTTTTTTGTGATGGTGTATAATATACCTAGTATATTCTATTCTACGGAATAATCATGTACTTGGAGATCTCTCCATCAAAAAACAATGTAAGTATTAACACTTGATGTAGATATACCCACATAATAAATTGAGAAAAATATTTTTTAAGTTAAATGGTTTTAAATTATATTGTCATCAGAACTAAAGACTTCTGCCAAATATCAGACTAATCAGACAACTGAAAGGGGGTCAATTTTCAATTACTAGGTTTGACCCAAACAAACAGGTCAAGTTAAATAAAACTGTTTAAAAACTCAATGATCATATTGATCATTGATTGTACACATCAACTAACTTAACGTTACAGAACCTTCACGTTCTTAGTTCCCTATATGAGTGTCTTATATAGCATTGATTTATCTGGTAGTCGGATTTGCTCGTAATAGCCACGTATATAACTATTGAATCTTAGAGTTGGCAACACATTTCTGTAACTCAATAATAAATGGCACTTGCACTTCATTTAAGCTACGATGCTGTTACCAACAATAAAAGTTTTTGGAGCAATTCCAAATGGAAGGATGTCGAAGAAATTTCCACTTCGTCCGCCAAGCGAACACTTAAATGAACCAGACACTATTAAAGGTAAGAGTTATTTTATCGCTTAAGTATAGAGAACGACTGGAAAAAATTCCTCTTTGCTCTGTTGAAAAGAGTTTTTATTCTTTTAGTTTTAAATTGAATTCAGTGATTTTTTTGTAAAATCTGTACCTACGTACTGGATATAAATTGTTTCAAAGTTTGCAATTTAAAGATAACAATAGTTGTAGAAGCAGTCATGGAGGTTTTATTTTCCTGTGTTATCAACGTGAGTACTGTATTATTATAAACATTGAAAAAGGTGGATTAATTTTTTATAATCATCATCATCATCCTAGAGTTAATTGTATAATAAGTATGTATTTACAAAAAAAAATAAGTATATAAGTATGTTTATCAGCAATCTAGAACCCATAACACAAGCTAGTTAAACTATGCTTACTTTGGGTCTAGAGGGCGCTGTATAGAATGTCGTAGAATATTTATTATTATTTATTTATTAATTCCATTTTCAATAATAATGCCGAGGTTACATAGTACGAATAAGCGTGCGAGCGGGCTTGGTCAGTTACTGCAGTGCAGCTACACGGATTGTGTAACCATAGCATACGAGTTACTGTCATGTATGAGTTGGTCATTACTACTGCATTATTACAGCTACTGCACCTATGTACTTTCATACATAGGTCCAATATTCACGTTAGTATCTTGCACTGTGCTACCTCACTTTAAGACTCCCAGTTTGTAGTGCGGATTTTCGCTTTACTATGCTTTCGCCTCTTGATGTAGCCTATCGTAGATTTTATGGGAGCGACTGTTATCTGACTCCCAAACCTCAAAAGAAAAACCTGTAACAAAGTCTTAGTCAGCAGATGAACTGGTGTGCAGAACTAGGCTCTGAAAGTCTTGGGTCGGTCTAAAAACCTTCAAAGTATTAAAAAGTATATTGTCCTTCATAAAATTTAATTATGTCCCTCCCCAAAGATGTTACAAGTCTTGGTAATTAATTCATCCAGGTAGGTGGCTATGGTTTGGTCTACGTGACAAGTATTACTTGCCGCGGGATACGTGCTTAGAATTAATGATGGACCTTAAGTTGCCATGTAATATTCTGGAGTGGCTGTTGGCAATAACTTGAAAAGGATTTTTTCAAATATATTATCTTCTTGGACTGTGTAATACCTTTTTAATACTATATATGATAAAATGTTAAGCTTATATAGAATAAGGTCAACATTACAGATAATTAATGTGAGTAATGTGAAGATGAGTGTGTTTATCTGTAATGTATATTCACGTGTGTGCGTATGTGTGTGAATTAATAAAACTGTTATTTCTTTATGCTAAAGGGGCTTCACAGATTTAAATGAAATTCAGAATGACGGTATTTGATGTAATCTACCAAGGTATAGGTTATTTTTTTAGGGATTTCACAGTTAGAATGACATGCAAAATTTACCACACTTTAGACGTTGGTAATAAATTACAAGATATCCTATAATTGTTTTGAAACCTATCATTATAAGCTTGCGCGATTCACTACGTATACTACTGCGTATACGATACCTTTGTTACCGATGCATAGAATGTTTTGATACCATTGCACCAATCGTAGTCATAGATGGCATACAGAGAACTTCTCTTTAAGCTCGTTACTAAGCTCTAGTTACTCCGCTTGGGCCAACGATCGATTTAATTATATCGAGACTACGGGTAAACAAACGGTTACGTATCTTAAATAATACAAAATAAATTGTAACATCTTCAAGGATTATTTTAATTATATAAATTATAATCGTAAATATTTAGATATGCAGATTTATATAATCGTTTCTAAGGAATTTAATACGTCTAAGGCATTATATTTGGGTGTGAAACTGGTTTTGATTAAAGTTTTTTATTTTTTAAAAGTTTTAACAGGAACAAAAGTACTAAATAGTAATATAGTAGTATATAATTTGGTAAGTCTAATTATTATTTTATGTAAAGTTACCAAGCTAAGGTATTAAGTAACTCGTAATGCATCAAAATAATACCTATAGCGACTGTACAGTACAATAAATTACGTTATTGTAATAAATCACTTTTCAATTACATCAAAGACCTTTACACTATATTCCGAATTTATAGAATCAATTTTGGAGTATGAACCTTATCAACACCAACATCTCAAAGAAACCAACGTATTTTCAATTTGAAGTATTCGAACGCACGATGTTGGCAATAATAGCTTTCTGAACGTACTTAGCCTGAATGAGCCAACGAGCAACTTCGGTCCCGTGTCGCGTCGAAATTGCGGTCATTGTAGCACAAACTTTTCTGCTATTCTGCTATTGACGCTAAACCGGTTTTGAAGCAGAGTACTGTTCTGAAATATGTTCGTTTTATTAAAATTTTGATCACGTAAGTTGATAGTGGACCTGATAACGTTTAGCCCAATCCAGGAGTACATTATTTTAAAAAGTGCCTATAAACTACTACTTGTATTGTTTATGCTGATTATGACTTGACTATGATTAACTTTGAATTTCAAACATTTTATAGTGATTTTTTTCTCGTAAACTGAATAAAAGTTCCGAGAAAAACATTAACCCGTAGCAACCTATTCAGAAATATTTCACGCTGCTACGCCGTAGGTGAATACATGTGCTACGGTCGCTACGGTGGCTACGCGATCGTGGAATGTTCCGGTTCCGGCTCACTGCACTTATCTCACTCCTTTGTTATATTTTATTGTAATAACTCGAATAAAAATTGAATAAAAGTTTAAAAATTCTACCTTACTAATATTGTTAATGTGAAATTTTGTAACGGTGTGTGGATGTTTGTTACTCAATCACTCTCAGACGGTTGAACAGATTTGGCTTGAATTTGGTACAAAGGTAGATTATAGTTTGTAATTATAGGCTTTTATCCCTGATATAGGTTCCCATGGGGCGCGGGAATGGGATACACACCGGTGATGTGTAGCGGACAACGGCTGGTAGATTTAGTTGATTTATTCAATGTAAGATTTCCTTGGCCCATGTAAAGGAAAGGTTCGGCATTCTATCGCCACACCTACTTCTTCCTCTTTTTTCTATAATTTTCTCTTCAATTATATTTTAAAGACAAATCCATTAAAAATGTCTATCTCGAAAATGCGCATAAGCATAGTATAAATTCTACTTTCAAGTACCTCTTGTTCTCTGAAACCTACAAAGATCTTTGTTACGATTTTACAAACAATACATCATTATTTTGTTTAAACATACTTTAATGATCTTCTTGTACTTAACAATGTTGCTGTTGTTTTCAAATAAATGGTATAATATAAGGGGTGAGCTCTTTTTCATAAAGCTTTTCTAAAAGACTCAATGGCTTATTATGCTCATATCTCAATATTGAACAATCTTTTCAATGTACTTAACTTCACGGTTGTCGATACCGTTGTAACTTTACTTCATTAATTAATAAATGTATGATTCGACATCGTTTGATCACAATTTACGTATTTTTATTTTTTTTCTTTCTACCTTCATTAAATTATCATCATCGATATCTCAGTATTTAACCCCTATAACATTCATATACCTACACTTCGCACGGAATTGTCAATGAAACCATTGACATGTGTATATTTTTTGTTATGATGTCAATCCAGCAGAAATGGTTTCTACTATCTTCGAGGTACAAGCGAGTCGTTAAGGTGTTCAAATTACGGCGATAGTAGCATTATTAGCAACGATATTAGTAATGTTTTTAACCTCTCCAACAAAAATAACTAAAATATGTTTCTGTCCTAAGTATGTGTTACCGACATACCTTTCGTTTCCAATTTTGATACGTTTTATAATCATAACGTTTTCGCCGCTTGATCTACAATATAATAAATGTAGAAAGTTAACGCTTTAGTGAGCTTTGAACTATATACGAGCAGAAAAACTAACCTGGCACGACGTATATCCATCTCGAAGTCCATTTGTGAGGGATAAAGAATAAGATTAATGATTCTCGTCCCAAAGACCTTGACCTTTCATCTGTTACAAAAAAATATAGGCCGTTTTTTGTTCATCATGGTTGAACAATACCAAAATAGTGGTATAATTTTTTTTTCTTTTTTTTTGCAGACAAGCTCACGGCCCACCTGATGGGAAACGGTCACCGTGGCCTATGAACGTGTGAAACACAGGATTTCACACACGCACTGCCTACCCTAAAGGGAAAGGGGGAGAGTTGGAAGGGGTGGGGAGGCTAGGAAGGGGAGGGAGAGGAGGGCTACAGTGAGCTCTGGCTACTCTACTTACCGGCGGGAACACAACACGATGGTTATTATGGCCGCGGTCTTCTGTAGGGCGGAGGTACTTCCCCAGTCGGACAGCTCATTTCAGACGGGAGATACCTTCGTGTCCTACTTCCTATATATACATCATGGTTGAACAATAGCAAAATAAGTATAATAGTATTTATTAAATACACTCGAGAGCAATGAATCCGGGTCACTTAAAGAATGTTAAAAATCTCGGAAACTAAAAATGATAGGTTAATGCAATAAATTGTATTTAATAGACAATGTAATACTCCTTAAATGAAAGTAAAAAAAATATGAGTCACCATACATTTTATTAACACAAAATTACATAAAGAAAAAAACTGCTGATCTCTCCTTAAAACAAAAATAGGAAACATGAAATTTTTGAACTTTATTACGATTTTCTTGAATTTTAATACTTCGTATTGCCTCCTCGTGCTTCCATTACTGCGTTTACGCGGTTTGGCATGCTGTACACCAAGTTCCTTATACGATTTTGGGGAATATTCTCCCATTCCTCTGTGAGAGCAATTTTGAGCTCACGAAGCGTGATTGGGGGAGGGTTTCGTTGTTTTACGCATCTGCCTAGCTCGTCCCAAGCATGCTCGATCGGGTTGATATCCGGGCTGCGCGCTGGCCACTCCATACGAGTAATGTTCATCTCTTGAAGGTAGTCATTCACAATCCTACCTGTATGAGGTCGGGCATTGTCATGCATAAATATAGCATCCTCACCTAAATTGACCATAAATGGACCAACGTGATCATTGAGGATTTCTTCCACATATCTTACGCTAGTTAAAGAGCCGTTTTCTATGATCACCAGCTCTGTGCGACTTTCAGAAGAAATTCCGGCCCACACAAGTACAGACCCACCACCGTAGGCTACTTTTTCTTCGATGCATGCTTGCTTGAATCTTTCCCCTGGTCTTCGATACACTCTGTGTCTTCCATCGTGCTTGTAGAGCATAAATTTTGATTCGTCGGAGAACATAACTTTTGACCAATCTTCAATACTCCAATTTACGTGGCTCTGGGCATATCTTAGTCTCGAAATACGATGCCCACGCTCCAGTTTAGGGCCGTTTGCAGGTCTAAGGGGTTTTAAGTTAGATTCAGCAAGCCGACGTCTTACTGTCCATGCACTTGGGTTACTTCTTCCGAGGCGTCGAAACTGATTGGTGAGTTCAGTTCCTGTGAGAAAGCGATTTCGAAGCATGGTGTTCACCAAGTATCGGTCTTCTCGTGCTGTGGTACACCTGGTTCTGCCCGTTCCTGGTCTGCGTAGGTTAGAACCAGTTTCTTCGTAACGTCGGAGAACTCTTTGTACTGTTGACAGCGACACACCGACAGTCCTGGCTGTATCGCGCTGACTCCGGCCGGTTTCCAGCATTGTAAGTATTCTGGTGCATTCTTCAGGCGTAAGCGACATAATTTCAGCTTGAATAATGAATATAGAGCACTATCAACATGGTTTATGTACCCACATAAATGACAGATTACAAACAAAAGCAAAACCAAATGCTGTAATTTCGTAGTTCCATCTTCGAAAGTGGCCCTTTTTCAAATTTGATTTTTTTATGATATAACTTTACAATAACTAAGAAGTTTTAATACCTTCATTTAAGGAGTATTACATTGTCTATTAAATACAATTTATTGCATTAACCTAGCATTTTTAGTTTCCGAGATTTTTAGGATTCTTTAAGTGACCCGGATTCATTGCTCTCGAGTGTAGTTGCAGTTATATTCGTTAAATCTTTTATGATTTAACCTATACTTACAAACTAACATACAATCAAACTAACACACAATAGAACAAGTTAAAATAAAGCTCGTGAAAAGAAATTCTGTTGACGTTTGTGCGTTGATGTCCTTGACGTAAGCCAAGCACGAAACTTACGTAATAAACATACGTGTTCGTCCTTCATATCTATATATTGTACTTGAATAAGACGTTAATCCAACTTATATTCTGAGAGGATATTATTCGCTCTACTTAGTAATAGTCACGCTTTTTCGGAGAGATAAATTCAAGGAAATGTTTTTTCCTGTTTGCGCACGTGATCCGAATGTACCTATGGCTATATGTTAAAGATAATAAGATAGTAACAATGTTACAGAAATAAAAAAATGTATGTATTGTTTTTACATACGAGTCAGGTTTTAGACCACATTACTATGTACATAATATCATATTATTTTGTATTTGTTTTTGTGAATACGGTAAACTATGTAAGTATTTTATTTGAACCGTATCATAACTATTAATAAATAAATGGTAAGTGGGCGTGGCACGCGTGCCACTGATATGCGTTGGTTCGCAAGGTTTGCATAGTTAGTATTGGTTAGTATAGATAGAGAGAGAGAGAGAGAGAGAGAGAGATTATCTGAAGTTTTTCTTAAGTCAAAGTTTGTGTGATTCAAAATACAAATCGCCGTAAATATTTTTTATTTATGGCAAAGAAATCTCCAACACGAACTAGTAAGGTGTATTTTCGTTTTGCAGTATGCATAATTTAGGCTAATTTGGTATGGAAGATATGTGACAAATCAAAACATTTGTTTACTAGTAGTGCAATGTATTATTAACTGGTTGTATGTGTGAGTTTGGCGACAGCGGTTCCCCTTATGAATAAGTAGTATCACACTTTCATTGTAGTAGGTATTCTTTATTCCGTGATTAATATGTTATTTTGCCTAGTACAGTACTATTTGAACTGTATAATTGAATGTATGCGATACTATAGAAAACTAAGCGGCTGTGATCAATCTGATTGGTACAGCTGCTAATCACTTGACGAGGTTCTACCGCAGACTTTGCTCTCAGGGTTTTGAGGTCAGACAACATTGCACCCGTAAAGATGAAAAGTCAGTGAGTGACAGCCTAGAATGCAGCCCGAATCATCATACAATTAAATATTACAAAATCTGTTATTTTGCTTTTGAATCTAGTTGCTCATTTTCACAAACATTTCAAAATAAATAGAACAAGTTTCTTTTCCAATGGTCCTTAGTGAGTATATTTCTTCGTACACTTTAAAGAAAACATTGTAAGTTTTATAAGCCTGGTAACTTCAACTACAAAAAGAAAATGCAATCATTCCAACTTCGAAGTGGAAATTCTTTAAATCCTTGTATAGAAGCCATGAATCTTCGTATAGTTTTACGCTCAACTGAATTCGAGCACTACTAAATACGGTTTACCTCTGAATGCCTTCGGGTTTCGAACATTTTGTGTCTTTACAAATTGTTCGGTTAATACCTCTGTCAGTACGTGGTTTTAATTCGTACAGGGATTTAGTTTCTTAATTAGAACAGACTCCGCTGTATAGTGTTCTATGAGGCAATCTTCGTTCTTATTAAAGGAGATGGTGCGGGTGTCAATTTAACTAATTTATTTTGTAGTTGTATTTTGAAGTGGTGTTAAACAGGATATTCCGTTCAGGATTTTTCGATGTATTCAAATCTTTAACTTTAGAATGTAAATGTAGATTTTGTAAGAATATGATATAACTTTCTTATAAATTTGTTGTACTAGCCTAATTTAATGTTCACCTGAACAATGTAATTTGGGTTTTGTACAAATTTGATATTACCTTCTTATAAATTGGGTGTACTGGCTATTCATACTAATTTTATATGAATGAAGTACTTCCTACTAATCCTATCTTGCATAATTATAAATGTGAAAGTTTGTAAAGATGTTTAGGTGTTTGTTACTCAATTACACTCTTGGCTGACTGAATCACGAGTAATTATCATTTTCCCATTTAATACTCTTCTCTCCCTTCTTTCCCATCGGAGTTGGCAGAGACAACATGCTTCCATTAGCTACTATTTTGATACCAAAAATCTTTTGCTTCTTCTACTTTCATAATAGTTTTTCTACACACTCTTTGGTTGCTCGTACTCTTAATCTGACCTTTTAAGTTTTAAATAATAAAACTAGAGCAATAACTTCACTGACTGTTAATTTACATAAACCGTTGTTACATGGCTACAGACAGCTAGATCCAATTAGCCAAGTCAAGTAATAGTAAAGTTATTAAAAGTTGATCTAAACTTTAATTATATTTTCCTACGGGACTAATTTACTTCGGATATTAAAACTAAAAGACTCTGATTAAGGTTACTGACGTTACAAGTTTAGTTTTGATTATAAAGTTTTTATAAAATATTGTTTCTACATGCAGAAATATAAATAATATATTTTATCTGACTTCAGTGAAACCAATAAAGTTGGGTTTTGTATTTAAACTGTATGTATTTATGTGTGTCTATACACTATTTTCTTTCGTAATTACCAAATAGCTGAGTAATTTTCTTAAGTTTTATTTTAAGGAGCTTAGCCACAACATGACTATTAGATTAAGAACCAGAATGAACATTATTTGTTAGGCAAGTTATCATAGCCATATTAATGGACGAATAATATTTGACAAAACATATCGCCTCTGGTTGTCTTGTTAATAGGCGAACATCTCATTCTCAGATAGGTGAAGGTCGATCTTCACCGGCTCCTCTACTATAATATGTCGCTCCGCTGATTAATGATTATGTAATTAGATTCGGTTTTTAGTATACACTGCAAAATTTTGAAAAAAGAACGATGCTTATTTTGAAAAGTATCCCTGTTGTTTTCCTGTCTGAAAAGAAAATTTCTTTCTCTCTAACAAAGTGTAAGTAGTTGTTACTTCAATTCATGACTGCGACGTACTCAACTAACATCCAATATCTGCGTGTAATGTACTCGGAGAACGAGTTCCGGAATATCTGGGTTCTGAATCCGCATTATCAAGTTGAGCACGCGACATCGCTAAGTGAATTGCGTATCTGCAGACAACGGTGACCACTTCTTGTTAAGTGCTGACCTTTCCGTATTCATGTACATTACGTACACACACACACTCATACACTAGAACACACTCGTATTGGTACACGTGCGCGATATATTCAGTTTATTAGAATAGTTTGGAAGTTTTAAGTGAGTAGTTTAGTTGTCTCTATGATGTACTGAGACAAATAGCGATCATGTTTACCTTCACAACACAATACCAATGACATCAAACACTTAATAATAATGTATACAAATATGGTCTTTAAGGCAGAGACAAAATCTTTCAACGGGCTAAGAGATCATAATTATAAAGTTAATTTGGAAGAAACGTACACTTTGATAATCATGCCAGAAACTGTCCTGTAGCGAGAAGTTATGTACCTACCAAAATTCTTACGAAATAATATGGTAAAGTCACTGTGGTTAGCAGATTGCACTGTGGAACAAAAATTTGATGCTAGAGAAATGCTTATGTTAAGTAATGTAAAGGCAAAGAAACACATTATCAGAATGATGTTGATACGTAATTGTCCAATCTTAGTAACTATTCTTGTATAAAGAGACACTATCCAATAGCTTAAACATAATAAACATAACTACACAACAAATGCTTCAAACTACCTTATATGAAAACCAAACGTATCAAATATTTCATACCTTCTATAAAATCACTAGAATAATGAATCAGTGACGGGAAATAAACCGTACCGCAACCTACTCGATTCAAAGGCACCGCTCGATATAAAGCTTTGTAGCTTCGCCTACAAAACTACTTTTGTGTTAGTACCTACCAATGGTGCATTCCGTGCATCCCGTTCTACTCTTCGGCCAGTTTATTTCGGACGGTATGTCGTGTGTTGCTAGCAAAAGTGCCAAAACTGCCTTTAAAGTGGTTATAAGGTCTATCTCGTTTCATACGCGTAGGTACACCGTTCTCGCAACTGAATGTGGGAGTGAGTAAGTAGCAATGGATGACTGATGTTTCAAAAATAGAAATATATCAAAGATCAATAAGTACTTTCCCAAAATATAATTTTCTTATTTAAACAGCGACAAGTTGAGTAGATTCATAAGTCACCTGATGGCAAAAATACTTCGTAAGGTCGATTAGGCGTAGGATGAAGGCGATCATCAATCAAGAAGTTTGTGAAAGATACTTTCAATAGTTAATCAGTCCATTAATCAGTCGTCAATCAGTTCATTAATCTTTGTTTTATTTTTCGTCGTTTGCTTGTCAGCAGTTTTGTATCTTATTTTATTAAAATAAAATGTAATAATGTAATGTACCCATATAAAATACACGGTAAAACCTTTTTATTTTTAAACTTGAGTTCACTTTGGTAGTGGTACACGGTGGGATTTCAAACACGTCACTTCAAAGTGTATTACTTTATATCAAATGTTTATTTGATGTACCATTTAGGTACATCAAATAAATATTTAGTTTAAAAAATAACTTAAAATATTATATTATATATATATAACTGTCATTTTTAACCGGTTTTATATAACTTGGCCTATTTGTTTGGGTTAAATCTAGTAATTGAAATTTGACCCCCTTTCAGTTGTCTGATTTGTCTGATATTTGGCAGAAGACTTAAGTTCTGATGACAATACAATTTAAAACCGTTTAACTTGAAAAAGATTTTTTCACAATTTATTATTAAACATAAACTGGCGAAATGTGGGTGCTAGTACCTCTGCCTACCCCTTCGGGGATATAGGCGTGAATTTATGTTATGTTATGTTGGAGAGAAGTAAATTTTCTTTTCAGAAAAAGAAATGTGAAACAAAAACCAGACAGGAAACCAACTGGGTTACTTTTTTAAATAAGCATCATTCTTTTTTAATTTTTTCTGAATCTAAGAGAATATCATTAATCAGCAAAGTGACATATTATAGTAGAGCCGTATGCTATTATTAAACACTTTATCTACGTTTATTTCTATTGTATTTTGGTACGGAATACAGTTACCTATATCGTAACCATTAAAAAAAAAAGATCACAACCTTGTTTAAGTTTACAAATAAAAATAAAAACGTTCTCCTTTATTACTTTCAACTTGAAAAACAAGCTCAAAAAATATAGTCACCATGAAATTATTCCGAGGTTGTCACGTCATTCGCTCTAAGTGTCGGGACAAAAGTAGCTAATCCTATGGACCGGGATAATTAAATCACTCCGCTACTGCTCCCTCTTAAACCAGCTTTAAAGATGTTAAGCAGGTCCCCGGGCGGGTGAAAATTTAATAACAATATCTGTTTCTTTCAGAGTTATTGAAATGTATCTTGAGAATACGATTGATCATAGCTGATGTTAGTAAACTGTTAAATCTTGCCCATCAACAATATGGTCAGGTGAGTTAGTATCACCTTGAGTACCCAGTTATAGCCTTGTCGCAATTGATGATTCTTTTCGTTGGAGGTTGTCCTCGATCTGCCAAACCACACATAACATACCTGCTTATAAAATTTGTTACTCATTGCAAATTAGCATCAAAAAATAAATTATAACCCTCCTGTTTTTCCTTTATCATCACCAACCTGTTTTCTCCCATTATTCATATTGTTATACAAACGATCATGACTTTAAGCGTATTTGCACAGTATCTACTCGCTTCCTTCCGAGAGCATTCACCGAAGCCTATAAACGTTTATAATATAGGAAATCTCAATCTATCTCTCTTACTCTCGTTACAAATTTATCCTCCAAGGAGTCCTAGCGACCCTACTCATCACCGGAAACATTACATTAAGTAAAGTTGTTTAACCGCGATTTTCTATAGGGTGAGCTACTTTCTCAGTCGGGCGGGACTAATTTCTAAACGCGATCCTGTTTTACACTCTGCTTCAAAAATTACATTATAAACTTATATGATAGGCGGTAGTTGAATACTAACCATTATATTACTGACATAATTTCCATTCCTACCTAATACAAATAATATTAAAATAAATAAACAAGGTATTTTATAATCTGTTTCTGTTAGGCATAGCGGTCAAAACTTAAGTAATTGGGTGCCATTTTAATCACTCATTCCACGCAAATATATTACACTCATATATTTTATCATATATTATATAATTATATCCCATGAACCCACATAAAACCCAAAAATATTTGCGTAGAAAACATTCAACCTAACAACGTATTTACTTGCATTTTAGGTATTTCTATGTGAATGTATTTACTTACCAAAAAATTAAAAATCCAAACATCGTCTAGAAGGTCTAGAGCCTGTGATTACATCTTATGCACTAACTATAATCACGCTTGAGTACTGTGTAAATTGAATAGGAAGGATGTTTAACTATATTGTAGGACATAAGTACACTCTTAGCTTGAATTTAAAGCACTAACCTAAATCTATCTTGAGCACTGGTTACATTAATAACAAAGTGTACAGTCTAACAATTCCTAAAGTTAACAAGTGAACAACTAAGTGAATACACTATTAAATTTAATTATACAAAAAGAACTACATATTTTAGTTTATTAAAAAATAAACGTTGCGTCACTTGTTTCAAATATCACAATAGTATCAAGTGAGAATAAATAGATTTTGCATTTTGTGCATAATATATTCTGTTCACATTTTGACATTTTATTTTTTGGGCAAATATTGAATAGAATCCTCTGGCGGGCAGAAATAGAATAAAAAATAACATTTGTTTTGAATTTAATCTGAGATATTCTTTGTTCCCAAGTACGTTACGTTATTGATGTTTCAGGATCCAACAAGATCTTTGAAACCAAAGCACCTGCAAGTCAGGATACTTGCTTATCGACGGACGAAACTCTGGCTTTCTTCCCGGAGTTCAAATAAATTATAGAACTGGTGAACAGAGTAATAAACTATAACCAACCTTCGCGCTGGTATCAGTTAGTAATATAATCCCCATAAGATGGGTGAAGATAAATACAAACCTAACAGAGGAATATTTCAGAGTACACACGGTGTGTTCTACCAAAATTTACGCAAAATTATACTACACAACATACTAAACTCATTTCACTAGTTCTAAGCTGTTTGCTGTCCCAATTTAAGCTCGCTTTGGGCTTAATTTTCAAGCTGCATGCAATTTAGCAAATTAGAGGATTTCACAGCTTCACCAAAACACCGCGCACGATGAATAGCATCGTTTAGTGTACATAGTGCATATTATATTAGAGTTATCACTGCTTTTGTTTTTAAATTTTGTATGAATATAATGAGCGAAATTTTCCTTCTTACTACCAACTTGATAATGATTATCTTGATTTAAAATCGCTTGCAGCGTCCATTATTACAGTCTCTATGTTGTCAACATTAAGAGACTGTCCTCCAGCATTGCCACAAACCATACGAACTACAGCAGTCTGCTAGTTAAGGTTAAGGGAACGAAACATTTATTATGCTGGGAATAGTATAAAAACAATTAGTATCTGTACAAATAAAAAAAATAATTATGACAGAATTTTTCGAAACCTTTTTTTATTTAGAATTTGTGATCCCTGTAGTCAATGCCTAGATGTAACGCTAGCTGAGGCAGTTTGATTCTGGAGCTCTATGACACTAGACCACAAGAAATCATGTCCCATGTTCTTGGATCTCCATCTATGCGAACCTATTAATAGTGATAGCCAGCCAGCTTAACAACACCACGCAGTCAGTGTCACATCAGTCACACCCCGTTGTGAACAGCTTCATACATAAAATTCTGCCACTGCAACATCCGATAAAAAAATAGACACGACACACGACAATTGGGAACGGGGTGTTATTCATAACTTTTTTTTATCATTTACTTCACTGTGTTAGACTAGAAATACTAAGAGAAACAGCTAGTATGATATAGCATTGAGAAGCCATAATCCACAATATTCTGAACACGGTAATCACAAGTCATCGCAATCATTTACAACGCATAATTACCGTCCATAGAGCAAAACAAAGAGTTTTGTTCTTGTCACTTTTTACAGGCATATTATTTCGTACGTATTTCGACCGTGATTGATAACCTCAGCCCACGCTCCAATCACCGCTGATTGGACAGTTGGTAACTTTGTATTGTTTCATATTTCTCTCTTCCCTTTCCTGGTTTTGATGGAGATTCTCAAAGCTGTAGATGGCCCTAGATCAGCCAAGCGAGAGGAATGCCTTATGGGGTAACCTTACACCCTGGTAATTAAGACCCGAGACAGCGTGCGGTTGCAGTCTGACATAACACGCAATCGCCGTCGGGGATGGACGTGGAGATTTTCTCATGAAAAGAAAGTTATGGTATACATGCGGTATACATGGGTAGTATTAGTCTGCAGTTAACGTATCTGTTACTCAAGCGCATAACCCACATCTATTTGATTTACTATTCACATCAATGCAAGTATCTTCACTTCTTATTTAAAATGAAACTGTTTTGCAAATGTCAGTTATATTAGGTGCTCCTCTTCGTGAAAAATACATCTCACTAGACCAGAACGGTTGCCAAGTTTCTTCTAGCAACGCAAATCTGTCCGTGTCCCGGAAAATTGGAACCTTTTGAATCGCATTTTATTTACCACGCAGGTACAGTTCACGAATGGATTTTACATTTTAAGAGACTTAAAGAATGTGATGCTTTTAAAATTGTTTTTTAAGTAAATAGTACCATTTTCTCTCGAAAATTTAATATGTGCATCTCTATTTATAGATTCGAATCAAGATTTTTATCGTAAAGTCAATTATCATACAGTTAAAATAAGTAACCACTTCTTCGAAGTTTAAAAAATATGTAAATTGTTAGCGGTTGCATTAAAATGTTTATTGAAAATAGAAGCTCGTGAGTAAGTAGGACTGAGAAGCAGAGTAGGTTATTTCCCTGAATAATATCATGGAGGTAATGACTTGTGCGACTCCTTGTGTAAATACAAAGGTGTAGCTATAAACCACAGGAATATATAACTTATTGTATAAGTACCTTTGAAAACAGTGGATGCAGTAAAAAGTACTATAAAAACATTCGCAAGATTTTTTGTTTCCTTGCCTTACAAATGGAACAAAGAGTCTTGTAACTTTTTACTCTACCAAAATAAATGTTGTTTGCAAAGTTTACAGAAACTCTTCAAAGAATTACGGGGGTGTCACTGTTCTTAAAATACCATCATTATTTTCAAATAGCTGCTCAATATACTTTATTCAAAGCCAAGCGATATAAAATTTCCATTAGCACAAAAATCTTAATATATATAAATCTCGTGTCACAATGTTCGTCCTCAATGGACTCCTAAACCACTTAACCGATTATAATAAAATTCGCACACCATGTGCAAATCTATCCAACTTGAGAGATAGGATAGTTTTTGAAACGGATTTCGACATCCACGCGGGCGGAGCCGCGGGCAACAGCTAGTATACTATATAATATTTTGTACAGAGACGAAATCTTTCACACAGAAATCTGAGATTTGCTTTGTTTGGGCGAATAAACAAGCTGAGTTTGTGTTCAAAGGCATTCAGACCAAAAGGAAATGATTGGAATGCACAAAAAATATATTCTGTTTGCGCGTGGGAAAACACAAAATAACTATGGTTTTTTTATTGTTTTGTGTTTGTAATACCGGTTGTAAATGTATGGTACACTATTTGCTGGTTTACTTTTTTGTGGACGCCCTAGGGCACAAAAACAGCAACGTATACGGATACGTTGTTATAAGTTGATAATGAATGTTGATTTGTAAGGTTGAATTATAAATTTACAATTGAAACAGGTACCATTAAATTGATTGAAATTTAATATGTGAAATATCATTGTAGATCTTCTAAAACTTCCGAACTTTGGGATAACACCGTACCAGCTTTCTACGTCTTCACTTCTTGTAGCTATAATAACTTTTGAATTCATTGGCAATAATACCTTTCCTCGTAATCAGTGTTGCCTTACTCACTCTCACATCTTACCAACTTTTTAGCGAATATTATCACTTGGGGGGCGTCCATAAATTACGTGAGGTGTTTTTTTACATTTTCTGTCCCTCGCTTCCCCTCTGGTGAGATGTTGTGAGATTTTATTCAACCCCCTCCCCCATCTTCCTATCTCACGTGAGATTTTTTAAAATGTGGGTTTCTTACGTAAACGCGTTGGATTATTATTGTAAAAAGAAAAAATCTTAAGCATGTACTGTACAATCTGGATTAAATGGACCAAAATAGTATCTATTCTTTTTTGTTTCAAACAGAAAATAAATTGCGTGATATTTGCCGAGACCCCCCCTCTCTCCAACGTAAGATTAGATGAGATTTGACCCGACCCCCTCCCCCCCTTAAACGTCTCACGTAATTTATGGACGCCCCGTATGTTATTTCTTATCTGTAATTCTGTTATATATTCTAATACTAAGTAATAATATAATTAACCTTTGCGTTTCTTGAACTTAACTTATTTGAATATTCAATAAAACAAAATTTAGATTACATTCAATAAAGTTATCGTTAATTATGACGTTAAAGGTTAAACATTTTCCGTACTCCATAGTTTAAATGGTTCACCCTCATTACGCACACTAAACAGTGACAATTAAGGAAAATCCCAATCATTCATTAATTTCTTCTCAATAGCATCGTAGCAAAGTCGATACCAGAGCAAACGAAGTAAATTCTATCATCACATTAAAGCTGCCTATTCAGAGAGACTTTGTAAATCAGAGTGTTAATAGCTCAAAGCGATTGGCAATCCCCCTCAAAGATATCGGATCGTAGTTTAATGAATCATGATTGCAGTTCTGATAGTGTTGCAAATGTATGGATTTGTGCGATTAAATAGTTTTATCGATGTATAGAAATTATTAGTTTTGAAAATAGAATGCTCTCACTAAAATTGTGATATGACTCGCTGATTGCTGTAAATGTGGTTGATAAATCTGAAATGGTGATTACAAATTAATGCATTCATGACGTTTGCTATATTTATACGAATGTTATGACACAATTTACAAAATCCGCAATTTATTAATTACTAAGGTGTTCTTTAGAGTATTGAAAAATAGATGAGTTAAAAGTACTTACTGCATTGCTTGTCTTCATTTGTTTTTGACTACTCATATTACGGAATTACTAGATATTAACTTCTACCGACTTATCTATTCGTATTGAAATAAAACTACCTTTAACGGATTCTATCGCGATTTATTTGGTGTTATTGTGTATTCCATGATTGATAAAAAGCATCTAATACTTCGGTTTCAATGTAAATAATAACACCAATCGCAAAAGAATCCGTTAATTTTTTTTTCCAATGTGTGAAATTCACGTAAACTTCCAACAATATTATCTATTCGTAGACGTAAACTCTTACCCAGCAAATGCACTGACTTTAAACGCGTTTTAATTCAATATTTTTTTGCATCAGGTATTAATAGCTGAGAGTGATTGCTAATTCAATCCCAAAAAGATGTGATTTGCTCTGCAATTGTGCTTAACGAAGCGTGCTGACGATGGCGTCAGCGGCGCCATCTCACCAGATCATACGGAAAAATTAGATCTGGTACATTGCAAAAGAAAGATATTCTTGTTAGAACGCTCGTTAAACCGGTTGCATTATACGTTTAAGAGTGCATATGGAAGCGAGCAAATTTGTTTGCTTAGCCAACGAGGTTTGCTTCGGTGACGTTTATGTAGTTATGTTAGAATTCTAGGAAATCGTCTGCTTTTAAGTCTAATGTAGGCAGGGAGCATTGAATATTTTCGTTGTAAGTGTTGCTTATTAATTAACTAAAAAGATATGTATGAATAAATCCTTTCTTTCTCTTTCTTACCAGTTTAGTCGATTATTTGGTCGGTCTTTTGATCCATAGCTATATCGACACTACGATGAAGTCCAAGACAATCTATTGTTATTGATCATGTTTTAGGTTTGTTTTAACTTTGTAACTTACTTATAGAAAGTTTTAATGGATAGCTAAGTCTCACTCAATATCTGTAATACGAGTATATACCTACTCGTCCCATTCTCGGTGTTGATTCTCATGTGTCTACCATCAAATAAAATCGTAAGTAAAGAATTAACCTTTCATATTCGTATCGTATTGAAGTCCCTTCCAGAATATTTATTTATAAGCCATTATATTTAGGCAACGTAGGTGTTCATTCATAAAATACATTCATATTATATATACTAGGGTAGCAAAGCAAAGAAGAAATTCAAAAAGTCTTTAAGCGTCAGAAAAGATTCAGTCGTGTGGAAATATGAGCTTTTCAAAGCAATGAATAACTTTAGTATTTGAAAACCCTAAGTATAGGCATATTCAATTTCAATTTCTCTATTTTTCACCCACCAATTACGTGTGTTAACAAAATATGGAGGGAAATTCATCAATTTATGATCACACAATCGAAGCTACAACACTGGTTGATTGACTCCAAATGGCTGGGGAGATCGTCGGGTCACATTAACATATAAACTGATCTCTGACAGGGAAATTCCACTTCGATTTAAAAGCAAAATCATGATGAAAACATCTACCTAGGATAGAAATGGTTAACCAGTGCTAATATATTTTTATGCTATTTTAGTAATGATTGGTTTTAAAACAGTTTGAAATCTATGTACTTACCGAAATAAAAATGACTTACGGAAATGTATGTACGCGCATAGGTTTTGAACGACTGTACCAAATTATATAATTCTTTTTATTTTGTATTTCTTATTATCAGAACAAGGTTAGTATGAAATAAAATGTTTCAAAAGTCTATGGGTATGATGCTATTATGGCACCGAGGCGAAGCCAAGGTAGGCAGCTAGTTTAATATAATTATTTACTACTAAGTAAATGTATTTATATTCACATATAGTCCTGAGACTCTGCCTTTCGCTTACCATCAGGTGAGGTGGAGTCATTTTGACGTGTCCTATATAAAAAAAAAAACATATTTTAAGAAATAGCTTTTATAAATAAAAGGTATAAATAAAGAAATTATACCTACAACAGTAGGCAGGTATATATAAAACTGTTTAAAGTTCATATATAAATTGGAATGCGTAATAGAATTTATGTCCGCGGTGATAAAAATATCTTTTTTAAAGAAATTCAGTGAACACGTAACGTAACGTGATTTAGTTCAACTAAATCACGTTACATTTTGCGGATTATAATAATCTTTTTATAAAAGAAAAATTGGAAGCAGGTGGGATCCATTATGTTCTATATTTTACGTACAAATTTATAAGCAAATCGTTCTATTAAGGAAGCTCGTAAAGAAATAATAGACCCATGTAAGGTTTATAATGTAGGTACTGGAAATAAAACCTCCTATTTTGACGTAGAGCTAATTTTTTATTCAGATCACGTAATGCTGGCAGTGAGTTGAAGATCAAAATAGACAACCGCTCAGTAGATTTACGATGGGGCTTTTTATTGTCAGATAGAAATGAAAATTATCGTAAAATCTAATAATAAAATTGAAGAAAATGCCTTCTAATATGATTTCGATGATTCGATCCTGTCGAATGTGTTCCAGATTCGATCAAGTTATTACTACCGTAGTAAAAATCTCATTTCGTTCCACAGACGGCGCTCTTGAGAACACAACTTATTGCCAAATAGATATAAACTGTATTCAAAATGCACGTATCTGCAAACATTTTCCGCACAAAATGTCGTAGTTTATTGATATTTTGCCAAACAGTAAAGAGGTTTGGGATGGCCACAATATTTGCCTATACAATTTGTAACATATTATTCTGTATTTGCGATTTATCGACAATACAGAATGAAAAAAATATTAGATCTACGTTTTCATGGAGAGAGTTTCATAATACCAATTACCTGCAAATGGAACACAAATGTATACTATAATTAAAAATAAAATCTACTTTGAAGTTCTTCTTCGTCATGTAAGTGCTAATTTACATCCAAAGTATACATTAGCTAGCCCGGAGTTCATTTTTCAATTTGGTTTATTTGGCTTTTACGGAAGTGACCGCAATTTGAACGCAAAACCAAGATTTAAACTTGCGCCAGAGCCTCGTCTACTCACTAGCCAGTGTACCTTTTTAGTAGGTAGAGTTGGTTTGGATTCCTTAGTTCTAGGCGGGGCCCTATAATACGAAATGCAGGGTAGGCATGTCATCAAATGAAACAAGTTTTAATACGAAATTTATAGAAAACCACGAAATTTACATCAAATTACATTTACAAAATAGAATCTCTAGAAAACCATATATTTTTATACTACTTAGGTGGCAGACGCACAGCTCACCTGATGGAAATCCTTATCCACCAATATCATGAAAATATACCAAGACTGAAGATATTTTTCAAACAGTTTTTAAACGAAGTGAGTGCAAAGTCGCGGCGAAGGAATCAGAATAAATAACAATTTACGATCTGTAAGAGAATCATAGAGACATTTCGAGTGCTGTCGGCAAAGTTGAGCCATTCCACTACGAAGAAATAGTTTTAATATTACAAAAGTTTGCTGCTCTATGTCTATTGTCATGTTGTTCCGTATTCAAATTATTATATTTTATGTTCATTATTTCGTTCCTTTTTTACGGATAGCTTTCATGGATTAGGTTACGTGTGTGTCTCCTACTCAAAATTTCACTGACACTGTGGTTATTTCGACTTTTTACTTACTATAAATCTTACCTATATTTTGTTTGTTTATCATTTTCAATATCACTATACATTATTTTAAAATTTACATGCTTATTCATAATGTCATTATTATTATCATATTGCAACACTTAATAGAGCAGCATGGTTTCCATTCAGCCGATATCTAAGACACCAAAAGCCATAATTAGTTCACTGCTTCTTTCTTCTCATTTAGACAAAGGAAGAAAGTGAATAAAATAAGGACAACACCTAACAGGATGACATTCCAAACGCACGTACCATGAAATTGAACTTCAACGACACACGCTTCGATAGCCATTGCAGATAAGGCAAGAACCATACTAGTCTGATTTCCTAGCAGAAGATTAAGGTATTTTTTTTAACCAATTTTTTATAGTAACTTCCAAAAAGGAGGAAGGTTCTCAATTCGTTGAAATATTTTTAAAATTACTTTTCAGTACAGATGTTCTATTTCATGAAGGCGGTTGAGTTTTCATTGTAGTAAAAGCTAATATACACATTGCTTTTAAATATGAATTACTTGCAATCTTGCAATGCAATGATTGTAATACTACCACTACCGCAACACGATTTTTCTTTTGACATGGCATGAACTTTCGCACACGCATGCACTCGGTTTTATAGGACACTCATAGGTACCACTGCACCCGCCTTCGTGAGATAGAATATCTGTAACAGATTGGAGTTGTATAGATAGCAAGAATATGATGATTACAAAATACTTTTTATGTAGGTACATCAATTTTATTCAAATTTATTTTATTATTTTATCAAATTTATTTTATTATTAGTGCTGAGCTACTTTTGTAGTTGACTGTATCAAAAAGCTTCAATCACTGTATCAAAGCCTTAATCAATTTTAAGTTACAGTGGATAATGTTGTACACCTTTAAGAGTATACAATCAGCTGCTATCTGTATGCCTTCTGAGACCTTGGTCTTATAGTAAAACAATCTCAAGTACATTCATCTATGTCTAGATAGCGTCGGAACTGCGCCGTCAGATTGTCTTATACTTGCTTTTGTTGTCTGTACTTCAGTAAGGAATAAAGTTCTGTTTATTCTAGACTCCAATATACTTTATGGTGTAAACAGATTCAAGAACTTAATGAAGTTCTGATCAAGTATGAAAATGCTGATCAGTTATATCGCGTACTTTATAATAGAAAATTGATTGGATAACGTCGACTCGGTAATGGTAAAGATGAAAATGGTAAAATTTAAGAAGAGGTTATGTTTTTGCCTTTCTCACGAATTATGCTCTATTGAGAGTTGAATGTCGAATGGCAATCATCCTTTAATATTCAATTCGCCAAACAAAAATAGAAGAAGTAAGTAGGACAAGGAATGGGAGTGGTAGTTATGGATGTAACCAGGACTAATACATAAAACCAATAATTAAAATATACTCTAATAATCTTACCTGTAATCATTTGGCTTGCAGAAGTCAGCAGCTTAACGTCATTATCAGCATCTTGAGTTTCAAGCCTAACCGTCACGTTGAGTGGGTCCAGAGTTTTGTCACCAGCTCTTCCATGAAGAGTTACGAGAATAGCAGTAGTCTTGCCTGGCACTGCGACTTCAGGGGCCACTACTGAGAATCCCCTGCAAATAAAGAAAAATATGGTTAAGACTTTTGCCAAAACAACAGGTCAGAAGTGCTCGAGACCCGCAGACACATATCTAGACTTTCTATGTGCTTGTGGGTCTCGAGCGCTTCTCTCTCTTAATGAGTAGAGGAAAATCGTGAAGTGCGTAAGAATTAAAGCAAAATGCGATCTATTGCCTCTGCCTAACATTGGAGAAATAAGTGAATATTTTGTTGAATACTATAAACGTTATGGGTACCGAACTACTCTTATATATTGACTTGCTCATACACCTATAACTTCGAGCGATAAAATATGTTACCTATAATATAATCACACATTTTCAGGCGTATGAGAGGTTAATGTGATAGTTAAAAAGAATCTAGTAGATATCTTTTTCTGATCGGAAAATTGCTTAAAAATTTCATTCAATTTTATTCAATCTGGTATGTTATTTTAAAATAAGAAGTGGCTATAGGTAAATATAGCTACTATTGTATAGCCTTGTGTTTAGGTATCAATTTCTGTGAACAAATTGCAACTGTGACACAGTACATCTTAATATATATAAATCTCGTGTCACAATGTTTGTCCTCAATGGACTCCTAAACCACTTAACCGATTATAATAAAATTCGCACACCATGTGCAGTTCGATCCAACTTGACAGATAGGATAGTTTTTGAAACGGATTTCGACATCCACGTGGGCGGAGCCGCGGGCAACAGCTAGTTTACTATAAAATACTAAATTCGCTTATGACTTGAGCTATATTAGTACAGTATATAATTATATTCTTATTGACGTGAAAGCCAAACGTGCAGCAACATAGTTCAACAAAATTCAATTCTAAGCATAGGAAAGTATTGAAAAGTCTCCAAATCAAAGTCTGCAGTGCGACAAATCGGGTGGACACGTTTGAATTATTGTATTTTCCTACATGTGCACAGAATAGCGAATTTTATTTGATGAAACCGTTCGTGCTACATCCTGGTTGAGTGCAAGACTGCACTAACATTTGTTTGAGTTTCCTGACACGGTCTAGTTTAGTGAGTTATAAGCGTTGCTTTATAATTTGCCAGTTTCTAGTTTCTTTTCGAACAGTTGTTGATTTTATATCAGTCTAAGCTCAGAGAAATACTCTGTCGAAGTATTGCGTCAGAAATTTTTGATATAAAAACAATTTCATCCGTTTCTTTTCTTTCTCCTGATATTGCTGAAAGAATATGTTCATTCGTATACACATTGGTATATTCTGTAATGTATTTTGTACAGGAAAACAAACCAGATATAAATATAGTTACGAAAAGAAAATGTTGTGTTTCTGGTATTTTTTTATTTGCTAGACGAATGGCTCCATAATGTCTACATTTGATAAGGGTTACAGTCGATATATGTCGTTCACATTGGATGGAGCTTTCATCCTTAGAGACAAGGTCTTATTTATATCCCGTATACGAATATTACATGAATTGTGGGAGTATATTCATGCTACTGGTGTTTAAATGAAATTTTACGCGAATGGTTATTGCCTACAAGGGTCATGACAACCAACACATTGGTAAGTCTTTGAATAATATTTCAGTCATTTTTCCATTTGAATTTATCGGTTTCAGATAAGGCTAAGGACTCACGAAGCGGGTGTCACCCGCGGCCGCCGCAGCGGGCTCGCAGCCTTTGTAGAATACGCGGGCGTAAAACGCATGGTGAAATTTGCTTTAATTTTTTACCGTGAAAACCGCTTCGTGAGTCCTTAGCCTAAACGGTATTCCAACCTTATCTTTTGAACTATTATAATAAATTTGTTGAGTCCAATACCTAATCAATCATCATCATTATTCTCATAGCAATTTCCCTGTTACATATAGTTTACACTTTCGAGCCCGAGGTTCACTTTATATTTTTGATTGATATGTCTACTTTACCGGGAATGACAGCTGTATGACCTTTTAAACTCTGAGAGGAAAGCCTGTGACAGAACCTTGTCCGTCAATCAGCACGTACACCGGCTTGCAGGGGAGTTTGACATGATCCCATAAGTCTTAGTGGGACCTCATACACCTATACACCATAATATGTATAGCACATTTTTAATATACCGTAGAACACGGTTTATAGGTATAACATTTCATTTCCCGGAAACTAATAAACGAACTATGTGCCGGTGAAACTTATTTTAAAACTAGTATATCGTGGTTTCCGTGACAAGTTGCCTAGTTTATTTGTGCACTCACTTTACAAACGTGTGACGCTTTGGCTTTACACAAAGCTTTATAGTACAGTTTTGTTTTAGTTTCTCCGATAAATGGTGAGCTGGATGAACGGTCTTCTTTGTAGCTATGTTGTTTATAACAGAGAGGATATTGGTGTTGGTAGTAACCGAATAGCAACATAAATCCATATCTTCGTAGGCAGAAACAGCAGCCGACCCCCAATAGCTTTTATCCATACACTTTACAAGTTAGCTGTACTACCATTATAACTTACATACAAGATCGCTTTTGAACCGCATGTCTTTTGAAATTGAGTAATGGTCTAAATGTTATGGTGCATTTCGTACTAGAATGTTGTTTCTCTGTTTTTAGTTTGCTATTGTCGTATTCCAGTGTCTCTGTATCACTTTTATTTGCACCGTGATGATTTTCTACTGAAACTCATTCATACATTCATAGCTCATGGTTATTAGGTGAGACTTGCTCGAAACATAAGGTGGAAATCTGTATAACAAATCAGACAAAATATTCTAATAACACAAAATATTTCAGTAATTTTACTGATATGTATTGCGAAAATATATTGTAGCACAAAATTCATATTTGGATATTTTTTATTAGAAATTCTCCTATTTCTAAAATTATTCCTTGATGTATAAACTAATTTCTAACAAATTCATTAGTGAATCAACAAACTGAGATATTTGTGAAACGACATAGTTAAAAGCTAGTTAAACATGACGCAAATGTCAACATTATCCTAAAACTCTTCTTTGGTTACCGAGTCACGTTTTGGTTCAAACAGAATTAATTATTTCCTGAAAGGCGACCGGCCACATCGTAATTAGCAAGGCTAACTACGACCCGAACCTTGTCATTATCGAAAAAGTTGATAATCTTATTGGGTTAGTAAATTCACTTTACATCAGTTTATTAAATGTTAAATTTTGCTAGTCTGGTTACGCCCATGAAACAGTATATGTGGCGACATGTACATACTTTTGGAACGAATTCGAATAACAAAAGGTCCGCAAATGGACATTTGCCAACACGCGTTTGCCTCAATCGATACGAATCGTTCTAGAAAAGTACACTCTTCCCAGAATCTCAAATTTATTTGATTTTTAAACAAGTGATATTTGTAGGTATTGCCACTGAACCAACACTTAGGTTTGAGGTTACGATGATTAACACACATAACGATAATGTATGGAACGTTATACAATACTAGATGCAGTTATTAACAACAGTTGCTTCGCACAAGTATTAATTCATTCGGAGTTGGGCAGAATGGGCAGTCTACAAAATCGCCTCAGGAGAATTTAAGTTATGACTTTTCACTTGTCACTTGCATAATATTTATAGACTCGTGCGCAATTCTGTGCACTCGGCCTATAAAGCAGTTTGTCAAGGCGCAAGGCGTGAAGTTCGTTCGACACAATGCAATGGTTGCAACCCTGCAAAGCATGATGCCTGACGCCGCGACTCAACGGAAGATTGTTTAGGTGTTAAGTGTGTGAGAACTTATTTTATGTGTTAAAGTATCAGTAGTAGTACTGTAGTTTGACTTGAGTTGCAATGCAAGGGTGGGAACACCCATCTTAAATCAGTCAATGACTGAAGGATTTTTTTCAGTGTTTGCTATATTATAAAATTATATATATTTGGATTCCACTGTTAATACCTAAACCTACTATTGACATAAGAGTAGGTAAATATAAAGAAGGTAAATACTCAAAATTGAACTCGTGATAAAATATACATAGAAATACTGAAAAAGTTTTTGCAAGCTCAACATCACCCTTGACTTATTCAAGAAAAACAAATCCGCCGATATTTTATATTTTAGGTCCAGTGGCTGCAAAGTGGCGTTCGTTCGTGACTTCATTGTTGCCAGCCGATACTTGACGCGGGTTAAAATGTTCCGCTACAAATAAATAGAAATGGTAATGGTCGATACGTGATATTCTTAATACGGATTTTTTGTGTAAGAAAATTTAAAGCTTGCCGAACCTATGAAGAGGCTTTACGCTGTGTGAATTTTGCTTGAATGTAGTACACTAGCTAGGCAATTTTCGGGTTAAATTATAGTACAGCCTTTCATTTGTTAGTTGTAAGTATGTTACAGGTAGGTATAATAATATGCTATTGAAAAAAGGGCACGTAAAAACACTCGAAACTGGCGGGTATGCATGTAAGGTTTAATGAGAAGAAAGAAATGAAGGAAGCGCGTGAAGTATGTAAGGACAGAAGCAGATAGCGGGCTTGTTGTCTCTGGCTATTCCGGAGGGAAATAGGCATTAGTGTATGTATGTATAATTATGTCACAATCTTCAATTTTTTTTGTATATAGAAGAACAAACGTGGGCAATGATTTAATGTCAGAATTTTATCCTATACAAACACTATACATTTCGATAAAAGTAGGATATGATACAGATAAAATACAACATAGACAAATAAATTAATTTCGTTTATTACTTTATTCAATTTTTTATGTTAATTTTCTTTTAAATGAACTTAGCAGACGTTTTCCTAATCGTTATATCAAATCATAAATGCTGAAAAAGAAGTTATTACATGATAAAATTATTCAAATGTCCTCTGTTAAAATACGATTATAACTTCGTCCCTTTTCAATTTATAATAATGACTTCATTACAAAAATCTAGTTTTTTTACCTTGGTTTGCGTTCATAGGTACCTAAATTTTATTTTACCTCACGAATCATAATATGAACAGCTGTCATCTGGGATTCATATCATCAACCCTTCTGTATAATATTTGGTGCCGTTATTAGAAATATGCCGACTGAACAGAGGAGAAAGCACGTAGGACAACATCTGGCGCCTATCCTCAATATTCACTGATTGAACGATACTCCAATACAGCGATTTGCCACCCAATACTTTTATTGGTATTCTTCAGGCATGGTATTGTTTAAATGGAGTACAATATTTTGCTTTTTGTTTTAGTTTTCATTATACTCGTACGTAGACAGCGATTGTATTAAATATTAAAACTAGGTATAAGTAAGTACTGCGGAATTATTCAGTTTAACTTATTGCTATATTATACCGTGGTATAGGAATAATATAATATACACACACGAAACAAAAAAGAAAACTAACTAAATCTGACCATATTATTTAAAAACAAAACAAAATGTTTACTATTAAGTAACCTTTTTTAACAACAATTTACGAACTTTGTATAAAAATCATCAACTTGGGAATTATTCAACGAGCTGTCTAAAGGATTTTTCGTCGTAAAATCATTAAGGTCGACCTTAGTTTTCTTTCAGTACAGCGTGAGTGAAGGCTTGCCTGCGGCTCATTACGTTCTGATGAATTATTCATGTGCTGGCGCCTTGGCTGGGCTATCGTCCCACCTCACCCCACCATCTCAAGCCCAGTGACCTGAAGACTTTACATCGAGAGCCTATTGACACGACTTTGAGTATACTATTTTTACTTTCTTTCGATTTCTGCCGAGATACATTATATTTATGCAAGGACTATTTATCTTTTGCTTACCAAAATGTTAAATTTTATATAGGTAACCAGCTTTGCTTTTAAATGCATATATTTTTTTAAATCTACAAAATATTTTTTCTGACTGTATAACCCCAAAAGAGTCCCACTTTAGGGAACTGTAAGTACACAGGTCTTTCTAAGATGTGGAGTGCAAAACTGCCATTAAAACCAGAAAAATCAACATAACTAGCAAGTTAATCTAATAAATCCAGAAAAGCTATAGAACTGTATAGAACTAAATCACAACAATAACAATACCTTACCGTCTAGAGCTTTTATTTCAGAACAAAGAGCACTTTAGTTGCAGTCGACAGCGTTCACGTCAACAAATTTTATTTCAATGTCGAACATCTATGCGTAAGAGACAAATGTGTGGGTTTCAAAGCTAAAATAAACCAATAATCGGCTTAGGGATACTCTTTAGTTGATGGGTGCTTTTAGGTTGTCATAGTACTAGCGGATTTTAGAGCCCAAAGGCGGTAGAGTCGACCTGTATCGAGTAACGTACAGAAACATATTTTTGACATAAAATGTCTATTGAAACCTACCAATTTAATGAGTTTTTTTTTTTTTTTTTTTTATACCACTCAGGTGGCAGACAAGCACACGGCCCACCTGATGGGAAGCGGTTACCGTGGCCTAGGGACGCGTGCAACTCCAGGGGCATCACACTCGCGCTGCCGACCCCGCAAAAACCTTCTAATGCCCTTCTTGAAGAACCCCATATTGTAGTCGCTAGGGAAAACCACGGCAGGGAGATCATTCCACAGCCTAAGCGTGCGCGGAATAAAATTTCTTTCAAACCTTACAGTGCGCACTGCAGGCGGATGCAATGTGTGAGGATGAATTCCCTGTCTGTGGCGAGCGGTGCGATGATAAAAAGTGGCCGTGGGGATCATGTCGAACAACTCATCTGAACACATACCATTATATAGGCGGTAGAAGACGCAAAGTGAGGCGAAATCTCTCCTCAGGCTAAGCGGCTCCACACCGCCCAAAAGTATGGGATCGTCGACTATCCGCAGCGCACGTCTTTGTACCGACTCGAAGGGGTCAAGCTGGTATGCAGGTGCCCCGGCAAAAAGGTGACAGCAGTACTCCATGTGGGGCCGGACTTGTGACTTATAAAGAATAAGTCTTTGCCCCGTAGTGAAGTACTGCTTCGCCCTGTTGAGCACTCCAAGTTTCTTAGATGCCAACTTGACCTTATCTTCGAGGTGATTACGGTACTGGACGTCACTGGAGATATCGACACCAAGGATCCCTATACTCGAGAAGATGGTGAGTGGTGTGTTCAGGAATTGTGGCGCTACAATGAATGGGGTTTTCTTAGCGGTGAATGCACAAACTTGTGTCTTAGTGGGGTTGAATTGGACCAGGTTTGGTCTTCCCCAATCGGACACTCCTGTGAGAGTAGTCTCGATTTCAGACACAAGTTGTTCGCGACTTTCCTCCA
This sequence comes from Lithosia quadra, assembly GCA_963576445.1. NCBI lineage: Eukaryota > Metazoa > Arthropoda > Insecta > Lepidoptera > Erebidae > Lithosia > Lithosia quadra. Next base: position 3,837,303 of record OY754882.1, read on the forward strand.
CTGCGGACCGAGGGAGGTTAGCACGGCCCGTGTAAAATGCATCCCCGGTACTGTCATCCGCATAGCAATGAACGGAGTCAGCAGACAGCATGTCATTGATATGCAGCAGGAACAGGGTCGGGGATAGCACGGAGCCTTGTGGAACGCCAGCATTTATGTCCATGCGGTCCGAGCAGCTGCCGTCAACAACGGCTTGAATGCTTCTGTTGGACAGAAAGCTGGCAATCCATTCGCAAAGTCCCTCGGGCAGTCCATAGGACGGCAACTTCGCCAGAAGACCTCTGTGCCAGACCCGGTCGAAGGCCTTCGCTATGTCCAGGCTGACCGCCAGTGCCTCACCCCCACTCTCGATGGCTTGCGCCCATCGGTGTGTGAGATACACAAGAAGGTCACCGGTTGAGCGACTGTGGCGGAAGCCGTACTGCCGGTCGCTCAATAAATCGTTTCCTTCTAGGTATCTCAGGAGCTGTGCGTTAATAACACGCTCCATTACCTTCGAGAGGAGAGAGGTGATAGCGATAGGCCTGTAATTGGACGGGTCTGTCCTGTCGCCTTTCTTAGGCACAGGGTGCACAAAAGCGGTCTTCCACGAAGCTGGGACTTGTCTCGTGGAGTAGGAAAGTGCGAAAAGACGTGTAAGCACAGGGCACAACTCTGGAGCACACTGTTTAAGTACCATTGCCGATATGCCATCGGGCCCACTCGACTTGTGAACGTCTAGGGATTTGAGCTCCCGCCGGACCACCCGTTGTGTGATTTTTATTTCTGGTAAAGAAACACCACACCAGGGTATAGTGGGTGGTACGGCATTCCCGTCGTTCATTGTCGAGTTTGACGCAAAGAGGTTACCTAAAAGATCGGCCTTCTCCTTAGCGCCATGGGCCAGACTGCCGTCGGGTTTAAGCAGCGGCGGCAAACAAGGCCGACAGAAATTTCCCTCGGCAGCTTTGGCGAGCGACCAAAATGCACGGGTACCCGACGGGTACCGCGCCAGCCGTTCACCAATTCTGCCGATGAAATCAAATTTGGCCCTAGCCGTTGCTCTTTTACTGGACCTCGAGGCGGCATTCAATTTCCGCTTCACTTCAGCGATATTTGGATCCTTGTTCGCAAGAGCCGTGGTCCAAGCCTTATAAGCAGATTGCTTGTTAAGACTAGCCTCTCTGCAAGGCCGATTAAACCACGGTCGCTTACTAGCCCCCGTAGCGATCCAGCGGTTAGGAATGAAGCATTCCATACCCGCTAGAATCGCCTCAGTAACTGCTGTTGCACAGGAGCTAGGATCTTTCGAAGTGAAGCAGAGCCGTCTCCACGGGTACGAAGCGAAGTATTCTCGCAATCCATCCCAGTTTCATCGCGAGAATCCATCGAGAGTTTTATCGCGATTTATCTAAAAAGCAACCGAAATGTCGGCATCAGTGTAAAGATATTTGTACAATGTTGATGACATTTTTAGGTTTCTTGTTTGTACCTTTGTACCTAGCCAGTACATACCTACTACTGTATTTCTGAAGTTCACTATGTATCGCAGTCCAATGGTCCACTTATTTATTTTTTTCTGAAATAAACAATACCTAAATGTACAACAGTAGCAATCGCAAGTGATTTCCTGGCATTTACTGAAGAAATCTGTCTCCGAAACTTGTCATGAAATTTTTGCGAAATTTAAATTTGACCATTCCAGAATTAATCTAACAAAAAATACTTTTGCAAATCGGTCTATAGTCTATACACACATAGAGAGACAGAGTTTTATGCCTGAACATGGCCAATATACGTAGGTATAGAAGTATCAAAATAAATGTATTTCGTCGAATTATTGTAATTCGTTTCCGTTCAGATGTTTTAACTACAGCCACAAAATATTTCCCTGTAATATACCTTTCAATAGTGAAACGTATTGAAAGTATTAAATCAGCCCTAGTAATAGAACCGCCCGCCCGCCCATTGTACCTACCTACTTGATCTAATTCGATTTGCAATAAGTTGTGAAGTGCTAAGTAACGTACTCGTACCTCCCTATAAAGTATTATATATATCTATATATCTATCTAAAACATCATCAATATAATAATGTTAGCGAGTAAGACACTTCAATTTAGGTGCGAAGCTCTTGTCAACATTGGTTATTGCCTATATTTCCATAAAATTAGCATCTTATTGGTTTTCAAATGATTATCGACCACAGTTTACTGAACTTGGTAATGTCAGTGTGTCCTTTTTTTCTCTCGATGTAAAGATTACATTTTTATAACCTACTAGCTGTTGCACGCGGCTTCATCCGCGTATAGTTTTATTTCATTCAATTAATCTTTTATTTATTTATTTCCGAATATGGGTACAGATTAATAGTGTTATGCCAAAGTATAAATATGACCAGCCACATTCCACCTCAAGGTTTGTTTCCGTTCCCGCTTCCCATGGAAGTCTATTCCAGAGAAAAGTAGCCTGTATGTTATATCAGACTACCTAACTATTATCTATCCATAAATTAAATTTAGCTAAATCTTTAAAGTGTAATTGAGTAACAAACATTGAAGACTGTGCTCTAGTGGCACTAAGAGATAAGAAAAGAAGAAAAGTAAAATCAGGTTATTACCAACTTGTAATGGCACTTTCCGAAAAAGTGAATAGCAGACTAAATTGGTCTAAATTCAGAACATTATGAGCAATAATACCTATACTAAAGTTGCTCTTCTGTGATTCACGGCCGCAAAATACAAAATTATCATTTTACATGAACAAATTTCTCAGAAAGTGAATTTGCATTATTATTCTCTATATTTCAGATAAACGTAATAATATTTTTGTATATGGAAAAACACCGACAAATGGTACGCAATTCCTCGAAGCAAGATTCTTATGTTTGCCTTCATACGAGAAAATTGTTATTCAGCGGAGCGAGAAGATAATTATTTCTGAAGACGCGTGTTTATAATAAAAAGGAAATGATATTGAACCATACAATTACGACCGCATTAGAACTTTATTTAGAGGAACGTAATGATCTATGTAATGATAACGTAGATTGAGAGATTGGTTCTGTATTGAACTGAGGGTCGAATTTCGTAATAAAATATGTTCAAAATTCAGTTCTGATCTCATTTCAATCGCACAAACAAAAAAGTACTCTTGTATTATAACAAATATTGACATATAATATGTCTGAAGGTGTTGTGGGAATTTCTATGCTTGTAGGTATAAAATGTTTACATATACCTACCTAGTTACATAAACAGTATATAAGTTATCCGTATGATAGAACCCACTTTGTTGGAACCTTAACGTAACGTGGCGCTGTGTCCCATGTCCTAGAATATTTAATTTAATTATCTCTTTACTTTCCTTTTTCGTTGTCTCTTACTCCAGAGTATTCACACTAACCAACTTTACATTATATACTCAGAAATAAAAAAGTTATTATGATGAATGAATCTTTAATATTGAACTTTGTACCAAAATCTCTAATCAATAAAGCTTCATTAACTCAATACAATTCCAACAAGTAATTGATTGATTACCGTCGTCACATCAACCTGTATATACATGACAGATACTGTACATTAGGAACTCATTAGAGCTCCACATGAGAGTCATGTTAACTATGTCATTTTCCTCAGCTAATTCAGCCATTATTATACGAACGATTTATATGGTTATGTTCAACTTCTAATATGATATAATTAATAAAGAAATTGATTTGAGGAGCTACACTTATCTAGTATTAATTTTTCAGATGGGGTTTTTGGCGTTTATAAATTATTAGAATATTATGTTAATTTTTATACATGATAGATACACACGTACACTCGACTTCAAAGAAAGGGTTCCAGCGCCCACAGTGACCTTTACGTATGTGTGTTATTCCGATATGCTCTAACGTAGGTATAATTTACATGTGTGTGTCAATAACTTGTTTGTCCACTCACACTAGCAAATGACAATTGATTTAAACATTCGTATTTATTATTTACAATTTCTCGAGTAATATAGCTCATAAAATTGTGATGAAGCTAAGAAGCACTATATATGGATACTAGTAGGGCGCGTGGGTGCGCGGCCCGCTAAAGCGGACCACGTAGATGAGTGGATAACAGGAACCTGGAACAGGGGTCCGTTTGGATTTAAAGTTTTGGTGTGTAAGTAATTATGTAACAGTTTTTCTTGGTTCTGTACCAGAAAGGTTCCAACCGGGCCCTATTACTAAGCCTCCGCTATCCGTCCATCCTTCTGTCTGTCAGCGGGCTGTATCTCTTGAACCGCAATAGGTAGAGAGTTGAAATTTTCACAGAATGTGTATTTCTATTGCCGCTATAGCATGAAAATTTAAAAAATAAAGTGTTATTTCTTGTACGGTGGTACGGCACCCTTCTTTGCGAGTCCAACTCGCACTTGACCGATTTTTCAATATTATATTAAGAATGTAGTTATATTCCTCAGGTCACGTGACCCCGGGGAGCTATAACACTAAAGAAACTCATAAGTTACTGAACAGTGAACTCTTACAAAATGAATATCTGAAACAGTAAAATATTAGCTTTGGTGGCTTAATAAATAACTTCTTGAGATTGATAAATCTCTAAAAATATGTTTAGAACAATTAGAACACTCCACGCAGAAGAAATACAACGTAGAACGAAATCTGAAAGGTAAAATATTTGTACCGCCTTTTGTTTTTTTCACTCCGGATTTAAAAAAAGAACATCGTCCGTATTCGTCTAAAAATTAACAAACATTATACTTAAGTGTTATGTACTATGTATAATTCTAAGCATAATATTATAAACCTATTATTTTAAATGTTAGAATTTAAAACCGTTTTTATTATTATCAACTAAATAATAAATACCTACTTAGACATTTAAATATTCGATTTTCGAAATCATCCTGACAATTTTGTTCACTCTAACACTTTGTCGTTTTATAGTGCTTATTCAATTTTTTTTAATTAAATCCTTTTTTTTTCAAAATTTAACGCCGAAAAAAGAATTCTGATTTTCTGAAGATTTTACTGGGCTAAACAGCGGTCCTTTAGTGCTAATAATTAAACTGCCGCAACCGGTAGGATAACAATTACCCATTACCTATTTTGCCAGCACTGATTCTTTTCAAGAAACACTAAAGTACCGCTAGCGGTACCTACTACAGTAGTCACGGGTAACTTAAGAAAGCTGTTTTTAATGCGTAAAAAATAACTTCTCACCCGCTATTTTAACTCTATGGGTCAACTATCATGTCAAAAGTACGGTTCATGGTTCACCTTTAAATTAAGAACTAAAATTGTACTTTTAACATGAATTTTAACACAAAAAGTTAAAATGGATCGTGAGGAGTCATTTTTAGGGTTCCGTATCTCAAAAGGAAAAAACCGGCCAAGTGCGAGTCAGGCTCGCGCAAGGAGGGTTCCGTATTACAGTCGTATTTTTTCGACATTTTGCACGATAATTCAAAAACTATGAAATAAACAAAAAGCTGTTTCAGAATGCACAGGTGAAGCCCTTTCATATGATACTCCACTTGATATAGTTATATTACTTAAAATACTAATTATTAGTTCATGACCACAAATTAAATTTTTTTGTGTAATGTAGCCACAAATTCACGGTTTTCAGATTTTCCCCCTAACCTACCTACCTGCCAAATTTCATGATTCTAGGTCTACGGGAAGTACCCTGTAGGTTTCTTGACAGACCGACAGACAGACAGACAACAAAGTGATCCTATAAGGGTTCCGTTTTAGGGTTTGTGGTATGGAACCCTAAAAAGGAACCTTTATAGGATCACATCGTTGTCTGTCTGTCTGTCTGTCGTGTCGTGTCAAGAAATCCCGTTGAATTAAATCACTTTGGCATATCTACCTATCGGTATGCCTTATAGCAGACAAAGTTGGGACTTGGAATTCAATACCTAACAAAAGTCTATGCTCGGCATTTACAATAGGTACCTATTATTTCACCAGGAACAGTTCCTTATTCTCTATGGTTTAGGAGTGTTGTACCCTGCATCATCAGGTTTGTGGAATTCAAATGAAATGTAATCATGAAGCTGTTGCTTGATGCCTAAAATGCTGTTATGTTATTCTCTATGCTATGCTATGCTATGTTATTCTCTACACCACCTATAAGGTTGACTGGTAGAGAATGCCTGTTGCATATGTGCATGAAGTTTTTATAAATAAATAAAAATATAAGAAATTCTCGAATCCCCATGGTTTAAGAGTTCAGCACCATGCAGCATCAAGATTGCGGAGTCGGGATCCGAAGTTCAATTATGTAGTCTATGCTTGGTACTTAAAATATCATTGCATTGCACCATCCGCAGTTTCTGAAGCATTATCAGGGTTGAGGGGTTGGGACTTGAAATCTAACCATGAAGTCGTTGCTTGGTACCTATAATAGGTATTAATTCACAATGAACACTTTCTGAATCTTGATAACCTAGGGCCTAGGCGGGCAGTAATCTTTCAGCATCAGGATTAAGGAGTTGGATCCAGATTTTTTTATGGGACCAAGACGAAAACTTCTACTGTTTATTTAAAAAAATCTTTGCAAAAAAATGAAAATAAACGGGCCGTTTTGAGAACCACCTCTTTTTTGGAAGTCGGTTAAAAGCATATCAAAGTCTTGCACATTTGTCTCTTCAATATTCGCCTTATATTTTGTATGGAAAAATAAATTTCGCCATTTTGAATTTCTCTATTCATCGAGTAAACCTCTAGGCTAGGTCCTTATCATCTTTTGCCAAAAAACCTCTCTTCTATCTTCTATTACCTATACTTTGTGAGATAGACGCTGTCGAAAATTGTATGGGCGCCATCTTGAATCTGCCATTTTGGTTATATTTTTAGCTCACTGACAATTGGATGAGATTCCGAGTGGTTTTTATTTGAACACTCCCTACCTCTCTTCAATACCTTGGCCGTGCTCTTCACCCGTCTCCAAAATCTCCATATTTTTCCTCGCCATGACGCCATCTTGAATCCGCCATTTTGGATTTATTTCCATCTCTCTGCCAATTGGATGAGGTTCCAAGTATTTTTTGTTTGAGCAGCCCTCACCTATGTCTAATACCTTGGCCGTGCTTCTCACCCATCTTCCAAACCCTCGATCATCATCTATCTACATATTTCTGACTAAGAGTTCTTCCACAAAAACATTTTAAAAAGAAACTATATATAAATCAAAGTCTTGCATAGTTCAAAACTTGTAGTCTATTCAATGTTCGCCATACATTTTCTATAGAAAAATAAATTCCACCATCTTGAATTTTTTTTCTATTCATCGAGTAGACCTTTGGATCCTGATCATCTTTTGCGAAGAAACTACTCTTCCATCTTTTATACTCTCCGAGATGGACACCGAGGAAATTTCTATGGCGGCCATTTTTTTTCGCCATTTTGGATTTTTTTTCAGGTCACTGGCAATTGAATGACGTTTCGAGTGACATTTGCTCAAGCACCACCAACCTATCTTCAATACCTTAAGCGTGCTCTTCACCCGTCTCCGAAATCCTCCATCATCAGCTCTCTCCATATTTTTCCTCCGAATGAATTTCCATCCTCTATACGTAACCATCGGTGAAAAAAAAAAATTTCATACAAAATTGTTCAGGAGAGGTGACCAATGAGTGAGTGAATCAGCACGAGCAGCTATATATATATTAATACCCTTACATATTATATTACATTCTTTCAATGCCTTATTTCCTTCTTTCCGCCATCCTCATCCTCTCTAAATGTGACATTGAGGGAGTAACATTTTTATGATATAAATGCTCGCAGGTCACGGCCGTGCACCAGTTTACGATTTCAATACACCAAAAAAAGAATGTGAAATTCTTTTCACCAAAAAAGCCGCTGTCGTCCCCTAAAAACACCATCGCTTAAATGTACACTCCCTTACATCAAAGCTTATACACCACATCACCAAAAGAAAAAACTTCAGAAGGATTGTCGTTAACAATAAAAAACTTATAGGGGAAACTTTTAGAAATCCCTCTCGTTCCATCCCCTTTCACGAAGTTGCAAAGTTGCCTCAATTAAATAGATGACTTTCTAAAATAAATCGAGTTTTCTAAGCCCTCCGCTGGAGTGACGTGAAGTAGTAAATTTTATTACCGCGAGGGAAAATGATTAATTGATTTTGAGTGTAAAGGCGCCCTGTGTAACGGGTGACAAACAGAATTTATACAGGCTGATGCCAAAGTGTTAGTTTTGAATGAAGCTTTTATTTTTGTGAAGTGCTGAGATCATATTGTCATTTTATTTGAAAATCTTATAAAGATGGGAATAAACTTGTTCGTTAGAATATAAAATATATACTGTTTTATTTACTTTTCGGTCTGAATTGAAAAAACAGAGTTATATAATGGTAGTTCAAATACCATTATATAACTTGTATAATGGTTTGTATTTATAGAAATGGTTCTATCGCGACGTATTTGATGTTATTAAGATTTTTTTTATATACCACTTAGGTAGCAGACAAGTACACGGCCCACCTGTCGAGAAACGGTCACCGTGGCCTATGGACGTATGCAACAACAAGGGCGTATAATTTATTTAAATTGAACCCGACGTTTCGGATGTTTTTCAACAACAGCAATAGTTCTAGTTATGTACCATCCAGAAACATTTGTGAAAAAATATGTTTGGAGAATATAAAGATCATATTTTATGTTGGTAGTTCCAAATATTATATTTATTGATGTAGACACTCACTGCAATGGTATTCAAAAGTAAGTACAGGTTTATGTTAGGTAAAAAAATAAACAAGAAGTTAAGCAACCTGTATATTTATTAAATACTCAAAGAGCACATCGAAATGTAAAGATTCATCGTGATAAGATTTGCAGAGCGTAACCAAGTGAAATGGAAAACAGTAATTAGGGCTTATATTTAATTTTACTCGTAACTGATCAAATTTTGTGATCAACGAGCTTTATTACAGTATGAAGTACATAATAAAGCAGTTACTTATTTCTTGGTATCTATAAAAAATGTAGTGTTGAAGTAGGTTCAGGTAGGGAGTTTTTGTTTTGAAAATTTTAAAGATATTCTATGAACACAAAGGATGAACTCTCAGAATTTGATATTAGATTAATTTTATTAGAGAAGACAGTTATATGGCCTCAAAATTTTTTTTAATAGTGGGTTGAATACGGAACAACCCCTTATTTGTTGTTGGGACATTGTCGCTTTTTTATATTTTGTTTTTACGCTACATTCGCTCCCCACCCGTTCCTAGTCCTCCTCCCTTTCCTTCAGGGTAGGCAGCGCGTGTGTGACACCTTTAGTGTTGGACACGTCCATAGGCCACGTTGACCGTTCCCCATCAGGTGGGCCGTGTGCTTGTCTGCTACATACGTAGTATAAAAAAATACATTGTTTTTTTTTGTTCATACTTGAGGCCAGGTTTCATTAGTCTATTAGTAAACAAATTTATATGATACTCTAAACAATCACTATAACCCAAAAATGAATTTATACAGGATTGAAACGGAATCCAAACAGAAAAATGATTTCAAAACCCAGTTCGTTCCACTCAGATCAGCTGTCGGACATTAAGCTCCCCTTATTCCGTGTAAGCAGAACATTCGGGGCATTATAATGAGACGCCAACAGGATGATACGAAGTGTTCTTAGCAAAATCATTAGCAAGATATCCATCAATCATGGGAACGATGACTGAAGCAAGCATAATTACGTAAGTACTTAAAAGCCTCTGTGGCGTAGCGGTACTGCATTCGACTGCTACGACAGGGGGTGGCGGTTCGATTTCCGCTCAGTGTAAATATTTGTATGCTTGAATATGTCTATTTGCATTGGTCTGGGTGTTTCTATGTATGATATTTATGTAGGTATTTACAAAAAAAAAATTATCTAAGTCCGCATTCTGGAACCCATAACACAAGTTAGCCAAGCTAAGCTAACTTTTGGTCTAGATAGCACTGTGTAAAATGTTGTAGAATATTGTAGAATATTTAAAAGAGGAATAAATATAAGGAAACCATCCATCCAACCATCCAACTGCGTTGTTGAAAGTTCCAGGTATCTAAATATCCGTTAATTGCATTTAGTTTACTAGCTGTCCCCCACGGCTTTGCCCGTGACATACTTCATCCCCGTAGCACTTATTTAACCCATACATGCCTGTAATTTCTTAGTTTTGCAATAATGTATGAAATTTTTCCCGATTCGTTGACATATATGATTACTACTCTGTTCTCCTAGGCAGTAGCGTTATGATATATAGCTGAAAATTTTCTTCGATAAATGAGTTATTCAACTCAAAAAGAATTTTTCAATTCGGACCAGTACTTCCTGAGATAAGCGCGTTTAGCCAAACAAAGAAACTGCAAAATAAGTTGCGAATATTTTCTGTGGTACGAGCATGGTTTGGTACAAAATGATCATTAACTACGGATACACGTCAGTTATCATCGTTAACAACATTCCCTGTTTTCATTTCATTAAAATACGTTGTACTTCATTTTACTCTAGTTACAAGTAAACGAGTTATTCATGAATTACATTCGTTATTTCAGTGACTGTATCAGTGTGGTGTTCAGATTTATTTGAACAAATAGGTTTCGTAATATGTATAAAATGAAATATAATGTAAATGAATTATGTTCAGTTTCATCCCGTTTTTGCAGCTCATTGCTAAATTCCAACCACGTATAGTGCACGGCATCTAACTTGGCAAGATTTTGGAGTAGTGTGGGCCCCACTACTCCAAAACCTTGCCAAGTTAGATGCCGTACACTATACTACTTGTTTGTGGAAAAATGCGTCGCATAGAAACAAGTAGGTATAGTGTTCGGCATCTAACATGGCAAGGGGAAATGGTTCTTTTTTGGACTTCACCTCAGCCCTTGACTTAGCTGCCGAACACTACTATCTCGCCATACAAGTCGTTTCATTTTACTTTTACTATAATTTTGTTAATATGGTAGTACCTTGGTGATCAAATTTCGCTTGACCTTACTTAGTTCTCAGTAGGTAGGTATATCAAGCTAAACAGATAAACTTAAAAAACAAAACCCTACACACGTATAAGATTTCATCAAAGTATATGCAAGATAACAATTAAAAAGAAAAACTTGCGCCTTGTCACGTTCCACAAGCTAAATACTCATGCTAACAGGTGCACTATTTACAACTCGTCAGTGCTCGTGTGACGCTTGACACGTTTTTACTTTCGCCCGTTTGCACGGCGGCGCCCCACTACCCCAGTAGAACCGAGAAACCGAGAACACAGAAGTGTCGGGACTTGCCGAGTATGTTTTTTATTTAACAAAACACGGCCCTTTCATAAAAGGTTAAGGGGCCTTTTTATACTTTTGATTCGTGTTGAAAGTGCAAGTTATGAATATGGAACGGTTTTAAATTGACTCTTTATTTTAATTTGATTTTGAATACATAAAATACTGAGTTGCTCAATAGTTTTATAGAATACGGTTTTAATTGTATTTATTAGGTTGATTTTTTTTGATCAGTTACCGAATTTCAACCAGTACTCAATGAAGTAATAAGCATGGTAAAGTTTGATTATATTATACAAAGTACTTACGTAGTACACTTGCCCGCACTGGCGACTGCGAACTCCAACAGCAGTACTGCGAACCACCACGCCATATCGGAAGCAGGTCAGCGCATCACAGCCAGATATCCTGGAACAATATGTCAAAGGTCACTCAGTATTCACATATTATTCAAGTCACGAGTGAATAGGTTCGTTCTAGGCAAGCGTGATTCATCGTAGACCACATCGTCACTTACCATCAGGTGGGATTAAGATTAAACGTAAGCCTATCATGAAAAAAAAATTCAAGATCTCGATTATAAATAAAACTAACATTTTAGAACCAGAGCTCTGTTTCACTACTTCTCCAGTTCTTGACTTTTACAGGAGCGACAGCCGTCTGACCTCTCAACTGCAAAAAGAAAACTTGCGCCAGAGTCCCTTTCGTTCTTTTATCAGGTGCACCGATTAGATCGAGTCAGATCAGCTTAAACTTGCAAGTAAATCGCGCGGTATTGAGACGTGTTTTTTCATGTGAAACCTGAATAGGATGGTAAGTAGCAACAAACAAACAACGAATATATTTGCTGAATTTGCACTTTTTGTTCGAGTTGTTAATGTCTTTCTTTCGTTAGTATAATAAAATAACCTCTAATCTGAAACAAATAAGAGAAGTCGTTTACTCTAGTCGGGGTCAGACGCACATCTGCTGCTGCCCTAACATTTTAGTGGCCTCACATTATTTCGCGACGAGGAGCGAAACGTGATGTGTTTATTAACTGATCTATATAGAGAACTGCTACACAGACATAGATAATGTACCGAATAAAAGATAGGCAGTCTTAATGATGATGATAGACGAACGACAGTGCTATGAATATTAAGAAGGGACCTTTTAATACGGTAACATAGTGATGCTTGCCCCACCCCCACCCTCTTTTTAGGGGGGGAGGGATCGAGGGGCCATCTTCAAACCGTAAATAATTCGAGGTCAGTTTGGGTGCGAGGGAAATACTTTCCAATCCGATATAAACACCTCTGATGGTAGGAGAGGTATATTCGTGAGGATTTTTGCACGAAAAAAAAGGAATACCTACCATCTTTCTTCTTGCCAGTATCATAAAAAGATAACAAAAGGGTCAAGTTGAATAGGGTGTAAATTATTAGGAGTGTAATAATTAGGGTATGGCAGGGCAGTCCAAAATAGGGAACGGTAGGAATAATTACACTGGAAATGGGGTAAGGGAGGAGGATCGATGAACAATTACCGGGCAACCGTGATTAACGCGATCCCTCGCGATTCTCTCGTTAATACTAAAATTAATTAACGATTTTAATTTATTGTATACGACAGTGTTTCATCTGCATTGTTATTTTTTTGTATTGAAAGGTTTAATTTTGAACTAAACAGTTTACTGTGGTGAAAAGCAAGGGGCAGTAGTCAGAGGCAGTGTATCTTAACGTATCGTATCTTCGTATTTTAACCTATGAATAATACGTTTTTTTTTCTTTTTTTATATATAGGACACGTCAATTTGACTTCACCTCGCCTGATGGTAAGCTGAAGGTAAATTCTCAAGAAAGAGGGCACCATTACATACACGTACCATGTTAATAATGATGGCACTCAGGTTGAAGGCCTCATCAAAAGAGGACTTACGTTTTTTTTACCATACCGTCTACTACGTTGCCGTCTATAGTAAGAAAAGTCTTTACTACCTAATACTTACAGGCAGCTTGAATTAAAAATAACAAAACAATACAGTTGTGCAAACGATATTGCTCTACAGATTAAATATCAGATGAATTTATTGTTCAACAGCTGAAATTTTAATAACTGTTGATTCAAAACTTCAGATTAACCAGTAATTCAAGTTGAAATACAGTTATCTTTCAAGTATATACTTCAAAGTTAGATACAGGCTTAATCGGTCAAGTACGTATATTCAATAGTAAGATATACGTATAATCGGTCAAGTAAATACTTAGACTGGTTAGAATTTATTTAGATGATCACAACATACAAACACAAGCATAAATGTACTAAACAAAAACTAGGTTTAAGAATCCGCCATGTTAAGGCTTTGATAGGAGCAACTTTCGTTTGACCGCCCAACCATGACCGAACTGAAAATTAATGTTCATAAAAAAGGTAAATTTGAAAGAATCTATTTATTGATTCATTTATAAAAAAAGGTCCAAAATGATGGTAAAATGCATAGTAATATCATTAGTCTTGTAGTATAAATTGTTGAAATCAACAAATCGTTTCATTTTTGTCACAATCGTGCTTGAAAAATTTAAGATTTTTTAGTTTATAAACGACATCGCAATCTACAGAATATGGCAAACCACATTCACATAAACCCTAGTCTACAACTCAGTGAACATTTAGAATCGAAGGTCTTATACAAGGTTTTGATTAAAGGGTAATTCAAAGCTGCAAAGAACTGGCAAGACATAAATTGCAAACCCTCTGAAGCATGTATTACAAAAGTGCCCACCTGGGCTACCCAATCATCAAGGCAGTCAGCAAGGACTCCAGCGCTTAGTGCTACATACATAACTGGATGGTCAGACATACTAATGACAGAAAAAAAGGAAACCTATAAGGATTTCTTTTTATCTTTTAAGGTACCTACGAAATGTAATGCATAGTATCAAATACGGTCTACTAAAGCATTTGTAACGCCTTTCTCCTTTAGTGTCATAACTTAGGTACATACAACCATCCCAAAACAAGTAACGCAGATATTTAATTAAGCAATCTTGCTTAAAAATTATGCGTGTCATTTAAAAAGATATAAAAACGTTTTGTGACGTCAGGGGCGTGTACGCGTCGCAATTTATGCGACAACTTTTTGCGACACTTTTATTAATTAGCCGACGAGGTCTCTCGAAGGGCCGAATGGTTGAAGTTAATGACGCGACTTGGGAGCTAAAAACGAAAAGAGTTCGGTGACTGATGGCATAATTTCGCTGTTTAGCTTAGCTTTTTAAATGTCCCTATTTTTTTTAAGTTGTGAGTATCTGTTTTTTTTTTCTCAGTAGCCCTTAAATATGATGTTTATTTTTTTGGAACACAGCGAATCATTTGAATTTATAACGACCCGCGTCTGTTTGAAGACTCAGTGAGCATTTACATCACAGTAGGTACATAACAGTTCTATATTGTTACTTTTTGCTCAGGGCGTTATTCTACTCCCTCCCTCCCTTTTAGGGTCCGAGGGAAATGCCTTTTAGACGACCTTACATCCCACCGCTGGAAGACCCGAGATGACGTGCGGTTTTAGTCGGTCTGATTCAGGCATAATCGCTAGTCGCGAGGGTGGGGATTTCCGCACGAAAAAATTTAATATTCAACTTGGTAACGAGTTTTCATCATAGTCGTAACGTGAGTTATAGTCGATGGATTTTAATTGGTTAGGTACTACATAAGAAAGAGATGCAAAACTAACACATTCTATAATCTATAATCTATAGTTGAGTCAATTTAATAGGCCACATTTGACGTTTGTCAGTTTTATATTCATAATGAGGTGACCTGTTAAAAAAGGTCGATTAAAACGAATGAATCGATACGGACTTGAAAGATAATGTGAATTTTTAAAATCCTCAGGTGAATCCCTGTCTCATTATTATTTTTTCTTTCGTAAATTTAAGGAGCAAAATAAGACAAGTACATGATCTATACTTATAATAAAACTGTAGAGAGGTCAATTCTGTTCATTGAATATATTTACAAAATAACTATTGGGGGATGATTGGTGATCGATACTAATGCAAAAAATGCAATCAGTAATTTTTTTTGTCACAACGTGGTTATTAATTTTATGATGATATTTCTTCACAAGTAATCATTGCATTCGATTCTACTTATCAGCTTTCGATTTTTAGAGTAACATGCCTAATGTTTAAAAAGAAAAAGGATTAACTGACAGAACATTGTAATGACAAGGTAGTGACGTTCAGTTCTATAAATCAGAAATTGTTTATTATGTTTAGAATGGTTTATTGGTGAAAGCAAAACGTAAAATTACTTGTATTTGTCATTATTACAATAAATATGTAATAGTAATTGAAAAAAGTTAAGCAATTGTGCAGTTCTAACAAAACGAAAAATATATAATTTGATGCCCACCGCGGCGCGTCTTGTAAAAGGTTGCGATGTTGAATTTTGATGAATTGTCAAATGTGGCCTATTAAATTGACTCCACTATAGGTACTCATTTGTTTTCAAGGAATAATAGTCGGTAACTGAAATATATACCTAATATTTATACGAGTAATTATTTCATTAAAATAGACACCAAGGACGTTTTAAAATTAAATATTTACTAGTACATTCGTAACCAACGATGCAACGGCTGACCTACTTGTCCCAACCGGCAACCACAGTTGAAACAATGTAGCCTTAATTCCAGAAAACTAAAAGAACTTTCAACCAACAAAAAGTTTCACCGTAAAGTTTTGTGTTCTCAAAAATTTTCAACAAACGTGCGAATGTTAGTTCTTAGCAAGTTTCATAAAATTAAAAAAAAACTACAAGTCGAGTGTTAACACGGTAGTGGAAAACTAGGACATACGCAGACACACTAGGGGTTTGTTGTAATAGCCCGACGCGCACGGTATATTCCAACTTTAACGCTTTGACCATAAACATACGTGGCAGTATTATGTTTATGACCACTGCGGTTCGCAGGTGCGTTTGTAGGCACTGATATTTAAGTCCGACTAAAGTTTTAAGCTTTAGAGCTGGTAGTTGATATTACGTATGCTTGTTTTAAACCTAAAGGCACAACTTTAAAATTTTATAATTTTATAATAGTATAGATAGATTTAAAACCATAAATATCTTACTTACCATATTTATCTTATTTTTTGTAGTTTCACATATATTTTATCTATCTTTCAATCACAATCAAAAAAATATTGTATTTTAAAAATCCATTTTTTTAAGTTAATGTCGGCAATTAGACAGAATTTACAAAGAATAACATTTATTTTAACTGATGTAGATGTAGACAATATCACGTGTTATTAGAATATAAGTTTACCTGGTTTAAAATGCTAATACTAGTGATGTTTACTGTACATTAACTAGCATATATATTATAATGAAATCGCTACCCTCGGAGAATAAAATGGTAATAGCAAAATTTTGATTTTTTCAGATAAAAAAACGGTAAGTATTTTAAGTATCATAATTTGCTGGCTAATAAACGTAGAGGGAGGAAAGAAATTGTATTGATAAGATATTATTATTAATAACATACGTATGTAAACTAAGTATAATGATGATTAAGTAATAAGATTAGCTATAAATTTGTATTACAAGACCAGTTTTATGACCATCATCAACCTACTGGTGAACCCGGTTCATCCGACCCTGGAGGCCGTAGTCCATTATTTCAACTTTTTCTACTCCACTTCACCAGGTCATCGGCATCCCTGGCAGTAACACCAGTGGCACAAAATGTCATCTATTGCGACGATAAGTTAGCACATGACAACAGAAAAATATGGACATATTATGTATAACCGCGTAATAGTTGGCTTAGCGTAGAAGTATTAAATTATCGTTAAGGTGTGACTTGGTAGATAAATATAATGATGACCTGAGTAATATAATCTGTGCGTCTAGATACTTCAGATAGCAATTAAATCACTCTGATATCGTGATTGATGAACACCTTTATTACTAAGCTCGCGTCAGTGTAGATACAAATTGTATCCTCCAAGTACATCAGTCGTACTTTACAGAGATAACACACTTTGGGCCTTTTCTAGTCCAGTTTTTTTCAGAACCTTTTCCCAGTTGGGGTCGGCTTTTTCAGTCTAGCTATGAAGCGGCGCATTTCAATATTTTCTATAAATCGACTTCCATCTGACCTTCACAACCCTTGGCAATATAGAAGTTCTGTAGTGAGACCAGTTTTCTAAGTTTTTAGGGTTCCGATTACCCGTAACGACTGCCATAAATGTTTGTATGGCAACCGAGATCGACATAACTTGCTCTCCGCTAAACTCAGAGCAATGCAAATAGTCATATCCATGCATACAAATATTTGCACAGCCCGGGCATCGAACCTGCGATCCCGACAATGTATTAGTCGAACGCTCTACCGCTAAGCCACGGAGGTCATCCCTTGTCTAGTCCAGTGAAACAAATTTTCACACCTTTTATTTGAATGAACAAGACAACTTTTTTGACATATTGACTTTATCATGGACATTATATACAAATACGGACAGAAAATGATGATGAATTTCTCCGTTGATTTTACAAAATTTATATAGTTAACTAGGCTTTTGCTCGCGGCTCCGCCCGCGTTGACATCGATTTTCGTGTTTTTTTTACTATAGCTCCAGTCCTAATAATTTTAACTCTAACCAAAACCTTTCTAATAAAAACCGCATCGAAATCCATTCTGTAGGTACTTTTTACGCCCATCGCTATCGCGCCATCTATTGATACATTTTGCAACTTCCTTAAACATCGGTAAATTATCTGTACTACTTCATTGACACAACTTCTTTATTCGTGAACCGATTTGAATAAAACAGACACTAAAAATGTTAAGTAGGTACCTAAATATTACCACAATCAAATAATAACAACCGCAACAAAATGGAATTGGCTGCTTTCGAGATGAGCACGCACAAAAAATCGATTAGTTACTTACAGATTTATTATTATGTAGGTATAGATTTTAGAAACAACAGGAAAAAGAATACAAATAGAAATTTTGCACTACATACGCAAAATGTTAAGCGATTCATTTTATTCAAGCACAAAACATAACGAAATAATAGCATTGTTACGGTAACGATTACGTAATCTGTGCTTTATATCTAAATAATTCTGCTGTTCAAAGTTTCTAAACTCGACCTCCTAATGGTTTATTATATTGAAGGATTCTTTTGAGAAATACTTAAACGATTATAATTAATTATAAACCTCTCCAAGTTTTCCATTCCTGAATAATCGCTGATAATGCCTATCCATCTACAATTTAGAATATTGAAATATTGTGGAATACCTACTTGAATTTCAAAAATGACTAATTTTGAACTTTGGGATCTTAAAATCGTCGCTGTGATAGATTAAGGTTCACGTGCGGTTATGTCGCGCCAAGCAACTTGAACCAAAGACGGCGTAAAGGGGTTAGTACGGATTTTGATGCGGTTTTTTATTATATTAGGAAGGTTGTGGTTAGACTTAAAATCTTACGCATATTTGCACAATCGAAGATATAGTCAAAAACCGCGAAAACGAGAGCGGACATTGTAACGATAGCTACTTCTAGTGTAGCATCATCAAACTCAATACACGCTTTCAGTTAAAGTGCCTGTAGGTACTAAATCATACGTTACCATATCACGTAAGTTCAAATTCAAGATTTACTCTCTTTTCAAAACTTTCGTACTAAATGTCATACGTGCCGTTAAACTTTTATTACGAAAAAGGTAAAGTATATTCTCAGCTTCGTCACCAAACTATAACAAAGTAGTTTTTCTTGCTGAAATTCTGCACAAACCTTCACAAGGTTGACGTCTCGCCAGATACCCGTAGAAATTTACGGCCTGATAAAACACGGCCAGAAAATGCAGATCCCTAACAACAAATAGCTTAACCCGCATCACCCTGATGTTATTTAGATAACACTGAGGTTAGGCGGGTCAAGTAAAAATGGACGATGTATAAAACTTGTCTGCCAAATGGATTACCTCTATTAAGTATGAGCGACCTCTGACCCGTATAGGTTGATGCATGATTTGTTAGAAGCTTTAGTTTTACGTTTTAAACCGAAGGATTAACTGAATATAATGTTAGCCACGGACAATTATTACAACGACACTTCATCACATAAAAGCGATAAAGAGATTAGTCAATTCTCAATCCGATTGTAAAATGGTATTCCATGTCCAATTAATGGTATAGGCTTGCCTTTGCAGTAACGTGGGATGGGAGAGTATAATTGGTAAGATGTAACCTTATTATCCTACTACTGCAGTGTTATTAATAAACTAATACTGAGTTTTGTGAAAATTTTTATTTCAACCCTGTGATCGCTGGATATGGAGGTATAAAAAAGATTTATATTAGGCTAACCCGTATTTGCCAGTTACGTTTTCATTTTCCTGTACTATAAAATAAAAGTATTACAAGTCGCATGTTCCATTGTAATATCATTATCGTCGAAAAATATTTTCTAAGCCTACGATTGACAAAAAATTTAGTTCGATAACTTCCCGCTATAAACGTGGCCAGTTCCTAATAACAGTTTGACTTGCTTGCTCAGCGAGTGTAGAAACTTCCAAAGAAATATCGACGTAACACTGGCCCAATAATTTCGCTTAAATAAAAAATGGTTACCGAGGGCATGGTTCGCGCAAACGGCAGAGCATAAATTTTTCAAAGAGGCCATTTGGTACACAGGCACCGTTTTTTGCGTATCTGAATATGTCCAATTACTGTCAGAAGTTGCTGTGGTTGTGGTATAAATCATAAACGGATAATGTACCTATTGAAAAAATATCTTAAATTAGGTATGTTAATTCTATTATATGACTGATTCGGAAATTATTATAATTATCAAACTGAGTTTATATGGTTCAATACAATAAAAAAATCAATATTGAATGTAGGTACAAAGCATAAAATAGGTAAATATAATATATTAAAAAATAATTTAAAAAATCAGTCTATAGATGAAGGCCATATATTTTTATGAATATAAAAGAAAGTCGTGTTAGTTACACTATTTATAACTCAGGAATGGCTGAATCGATTTGGCTGAAAATTGATGGGGGATAGCTTAGAACTAGCAGACGGCCTTATTCTGCCACAGGTACAAAGTATGCCACGGATGAATCCGCGAGGCACAGCTAGTAGGTAGGTTGAGATCCTGGAGCAGTTCAGAAGTGCGGGGATTTCCCGTGGGGATTTCTGTACGATAAAAAAGGTAGGTACCAAAACATGTTACGTAGGTGATTATTGGGTTTTTATGAAATTCTCATAGATAATTTAATTGAAAATCATTATAATACGGTCTTGCAGAGCAAATCCGATATCAACTTAATTAGTTAAGTAACTGTTAATCAATAAGAATTAGTAAGAGTGATAAGCGCTGCAATCTAATCGTAAGTATTAATTTTATCACATTTCGGCGATCGGTTTGACAATACTTTTTGGCTATGTTTCTTGATTGTTGAAGAAATTGGAGCAAAGCAAAAAAAGATATATTTTTTTATTCTACTGAGTTGGTAGACAAGCACACGGCCCACCTGATGGGAAGTGGTCACCCTGGCCTATGGTCGTATGCAACACCAGGTGCGTCACACTCGCGCTGCTGACCCTGGAGAGGGGAGGGTTGGGAAGTTTATGGGGGGGATGTTGGAGGAGGAAATTGGGGGGTGAGGAGGGATTGTGAGCTCTGGCTTAAGTGAGTTTATGGAAAGTGCTTAGGTTTTGAAGTAAGGAGCATGAAATTTAATATTTAATAAATGCCCGGTGGGTGTTGTTGCAATCGAGTTATAGGATTTTTAAAGAATTGATGCCCGGTCGAAGCCGGGTCCCGGACCGCTAGCTATTAAATACGAGTATAATACTTTCTTGTTGGACTCTATTCCGAATTCAACATGGAGGAAGTACGTGAACTTGCTGTTATGATAATAATTGCAGATAGTAATTGAATTATCTTTAGATTATTTAGTTGCATAGATTAGCTGTTTTGGGTTTTCCGTTGTAAATTCGATAATAATTGATTAAACACCTACAGTTTAATATAAATGCAACTGAAGGGAATCAATTCACTTATTTTAGAGTAACGATACAACATGAAGGTATATTAATTCTAATGAGTTTGGTGGCCGCTGCGTGTGCCTACCTTGAATCTGAGCCGGTGCAAGATGCCCCATATAGTATCATTGCTGAAGAATTAATTCCTAGGGGAGAGGCCCTCCGTAAGGCAGAAGAACGCTTCGTCAGTCAAAGAATTGCTGGTGGTATACCGGCAGTCCCCGGACAATTTCCCTACCAGGTATTTTTTTTATTACTCGTCATTATCATCTGTTTCACTGTAACATCTCTATAAATCTTAAGATGATGACCGCAGTTACATCCAAGGCTTCCTAAGGTGTAGTGCAGGTCGGAACCTCCACGCATTACACCCGGGCAACGGAGGCAAGCAGCGCCTCCCACTCGCTACGGGAGACGCTGCTGGCTGCGGCGAATGCCAGCCGAGGTGTGGGTGGACCAGTCTAGGGCTACATGGAGGCTCTTCGTGTGTCCCTCTAACGAGTAGAGGGCACAGTGGAGAGCAGGTAAGGGGCGGACTGGTTCTCTGCGTACTTCGGGGTAAGCAGGTTGTATGACGGCCACCTTTCACTCTACTGACCATACTGACCAACCCGGCGCAGTAGTGTGATGCTTTTCGGAAGCTAAACGGGGACACTGTGTTTAACAAACCCGAGGAGGTTATCTCAAAGCCGGAGATTGACTCTAGGTTAGCCGGGGTGCAAATAAATGGCTCTTACATCCCGGTGTCTGACGACCCAAGGCAGCATGCGGTTTTAGTTGGTCCGAGTCCGGCATAACCACCCTTGATGGCCAACGGAGGTGTTATCTGTAGGGATTTCCGCACAAAAAAAGGATTATTTTGTTTTTTAAAGAGATTCATTTACTGGATTATTATTATGATGTGGTGTATATTACGATATTGGATATTCACTTTGTTTTAAATTTTTCAGGCCGGTCTTCTTACTAATTTTATTGGCGTCGAAGGTACGGGTGTTTGCGGTGGTTCTCTAGTCAGCCCAAACCGAGTTGTAACTGCAGCCCACTGCTGGTTTGATGGTGTGCATCAAGGATGGAGGACCATCATTGTACTTGGTTCTGTGTTACTCTTCAGTGGAGGCACCAGAGTAGAAACCAGTACTATCGCCATGCACCCGAATTGGTCACCTTCTCTATTCCGTAATGATGTCGCCGTGGCTCATCTACCGTCTGCGGTTGCTTTATCAGGTCAGTTACCAAAAGCTGCATCCACGCTAGGCAAACCGACCACGAGCGGAGCACGAGCCGAACACAATTCCGACTTACAAGCCTCGAACGAGCGCGCTGCGAGCATTTCGTTCGTGCTCGGCTGCGTTCCGACTTTTGCCGCTTTTTAACGAACACAAAGGATTTCGAGGACTCTGAACGTTGTAGATCCGCTGTACGTCCACGCTTGACAAGCGAACGATGACGCTGAGAACGGCTACGTTCATGCTCGGCTCGTGCTCGGCTCGTGCTCGGCTCGCCTAGCGTGGTCGCACCTTATTAATTAATTTTTCTGTAACGCTACAATTTTTTTTGTATTAGTCAGGTACTTATAAGGAAAATAAGTTTCTCAAGGAGGTAGGACACGACGGTATCTCCCGTCCGAAGTTTAGTATGAGTAGGTACATATTTATATATTAACAAATTATTTAATTATCCACAGCAAGTATTGCTACTATCAGCCTGCCATCTGGTGATCAGCTAAATGATAATTTTGCTGGAGCTGCAGCCACTGCAATTGGATTTGGACGAACTGGTGACGGCGTAGGTAAGTATGCATATTAGGTTAAATGAATGCATGCAAGCATGCAATGCAAACATTGAATTGATACTTTCAATTGGAACTTCTTCATTGACTATTTTCTTTACATTTCAGACCAAGGTATTACCCTAGACCAATTCAAGAGTCATGTGAACCTGCAAATAATTACCAATTTCGTCTGTAGTCTTACTTTCCCCATTATTTTGCAACCTTCGAACATTTGCACCAGTGGGGAAGGTGGCAAGAGCACATGCCCAGGTGATTCTGGTGGACCCCTTGTTGTGATTCGTAACAATAGACCTCTTTTGGTAAGTAAAACGTCAAGATTGTTTGCATTACTTAAAATTAAGTGACTTACATCTTTTTGTTTATTTTTTAATTAATTTTGCAACAAGTGATTGCATGATGTATGCCTCATTAGTTTGAACAAACCTTGCTATCAAGAAATACATAATTTCTGATTTCGATAGTAGGTATACGTGCAGCATTAGGCTTAGAGGCCTTCAATTAAAATCTCTTGAAGATTTTTATTTACTTTTCAACTGAAATTAATAGAAATCTATACTAATTATTATAAATGCGAAAGTAACTCTGTCTGTCTGTTTGTTACGCTTTCAAGCCTGAACCGCTAAACCGATTTTGATGAAATTTGGTATAGGGGTAGATTAGATAGACCTCGAGACATAGGCTATGTTTGGTCGCGATAACCGACATCACGCGGGCGAAAGCCGCGGGCAAAAACTAGTTTGAAATATTATTGAAAGTGAAATATTATTGACTAATGTGTACTTTTTTAATTCACAGATTGGTATCACAGCTTTTGGTTCTACACGTGGTTGCACTGCTGGTCTTCCCGCTGCTTATGCACGTGTTACATCTTTCGTAGACTTTATCAATAGCCAAATTTAATAAATTAGCACAGTTGGTCGATCGATAATAAAAAATACATGACTATGACTAATGGATTTTCTTTTTATACCTTACATTCATATTTAGGTTTGTTACAAATAGGTATGTAAATGACTGTTAAAAACTAAAAAAATCCGACTGTCGACCCATTCGGAAATCATAAGCTGAAAAAAAATTAGTAGGTAGGTACCATCTGCTATCAAACTTGTTTCAGGCTTTTTGCGTGGCGTTCGTTCAGTGGTGTTTTTTTTTTAATTTTTTAAACATTTTATTTTATTTTATATTAGTAGTTATGACATTTGTAACCATTATATTTTTGAAATCTCCTTTTATTAGGCTTGTGTCCTAAATTTGAAAAAAAAATGGTTAATATAATACTTCTATACCCAACACTGACCCCAAAAATACATTATTTTGATTTAAAACAATCAGTTTTTTTTTGAGAAAAGTCGATTTGAATTTATGTCGAAAACACTCCAAACTGTCATGGGTCACTGTCCAAGTGTCCTACTCAGTGAAATCGTGTTGTTACTGTACGTAAGCTGACGTATACACTACAGACTAGTAAACACAAACAATAATGCAAGATGTGACGCCACGCTCTCTGATTAGTGTTTGATGTCACGAGATTCAGTCTGTCTGTCTGTCTAATTTCTCCAAATAATTTATTTAGTGAAAATAAAAGTAAGTAATCTTTATTTTGTATACCAAACTATATTGCTTTTTGCTATCTTTATTGTTATAAAGCCTAGCCACTAGGAACATATACCAACCTGATTTATTCTTGATGGACACAAGCCTAATGCCTTATGTCAGTAATCTGAGACCCACCGTGGGGTCTGCTTTATGAACCTTGACAATTAAAGGGGTCATTAGTGGGCCTTCGAAGACAGTAAAATCTCAGTAGACCCACTAATGGGCATTTGGAGACATGTCAGTATTCTGAGACCCACCGGTGGGTCTGCTTAGTGGGTCCTTGAAGCCGACCCGTATACCCCACTCGATAAGTTTGACTAAAAATATGTTTTGGCAACATACATTTTAGCACCAAAAATCAAAATTATGGTTTCTATTCACATTTGATATACCCTATGATACTTGAGAGATGCATAAATTTCATTTGAGACCTCATTTATCGAAATCCGTCCAGCCATTAGGCCTATTATAGAGGGGACCAAAAAAACTACATACATTACTCTCGCTGGCACAGTAGGGTAAAAGACCTTATTAGATAACAAAAGAAAGAAAGAAACAGTTTTTTATTCTGTATAAAACAATACTAATAAAATAGGCACAGGGTTTCGCACACACCGTACAGAATAACGGGCGCCTCTAGATCTCATGGACAGTCAAGCTCTTATCTACATGGACTAACCTAACAGTCTCTAACTCCCATTATAGCGTTTAGCGTATTGTGATTATTATAGTCTTACGTACTTTATGAACATAATATGTATATGGGTATGGTATCTATGGGTCTCAATGTGTTAAGAGTGGATGTCGGTGGATACCGGTTATCAGCACCACAAGTATTTTTAAAATTGGCAAACGTTTTAAGAACGGCTTAGCGCCTACTTTGGCAATCAAAGTAAAATGTAATTTAAATAGAGAACACAGGAGTCACATAAAGAGTGTTGATATCAACTTCGAAGCAAATCCATCACCAAATAACTTTGTGCCTCCTTTAACCCCGTTAGGGTAGGTAACCCAAGTTTTTTTTTAATATCTCCTATGCCAAGGTCTGTCCTCCTGGCATATCAGCATATTATGCTGAACTGGACACCCTTTTGATGCATTCGTTTGGCACATAATAGAATAAGTAAAATGTGTGCTAGCTTAGTAAGTTGTTTATGAGTTTAATGCATCAAATAAACGTTTCTTTCTTTCTTTTTTTCTTACAGTAATAGATACAGATATAATGAGCATCGACTTGACAATCTCCTCTGTTTCTACATAGTTATTAAGAAACATGGCAAATTCAAATCACATTCGTTACGTTATCAATAAATCATTAATGATAACGTGGCAATAATCTTATTAAATGTATGGACAAAATGTACGATAAAGTATAAGAAAATGTAGCAGTCTGTAATTTTTAAACATTAGATAAATAATAACTGTGACAACCTTGCTACTATCATTTAACCGATTTCAAAAAGGATAAGGTTCTTAATTCGGATGTTTACATCTTCATCATATATAGAAGGATTTGTCATTTTTTTTGATCGAAAGGATTTAGTCCAAAATTGTCGTAATTTACGAAGTTTGATACTGACCCTTGTCCAACCAGTCTAACTTGGAACTTCGATATCGCCATTGGTCATAGTGACCATTGGTTGTGGAGGTCAGATGGCAGTCGCTCCACGAAAAATATCGAAGTTCAACCGCATCACAGTTAGACTGGAAAGCCGACCCCAACTGAGTTGGGAAAAAGGTTCTACGGGATGAAATGAATACCTACTTACTACCACTGTTTGCCAAGGAATAGACATTGAAAGTTAGTACGGGCAGTCCCTCGGTTTAAAAAAGATTTGGTAGCGATAGTCAACATCCAAGCGGGCGGAGCCGCGCGCGGCTACGCTAGTATTGTACCTATATAATTTTTCGATTAATAAATTCAATAATCCATAAAGTGTACAAAAGATGAACAGTTTTTCATGTTCATACGATTTTATTATACGCATAGATGTGTAACAAATAAGTGTTATCTATCTATTTATCTATTTTAATAGTGTTATCTATCTAATACATTTTATGTTACTGGAGCGCTACTTATAAATACAGCTGTGGCGGACTACGGAGCTGCTTATTTCCAAAAACCAGTGCAACATGAAGGTTTTAGTACTGTTAGGTTTCGTGGCTGCTGCCTGCGCAAATATTGCGCCTGAGCCAATCTTCGATCCTTCGTATAGTATAATTGCAGAACAATTGATTCCTCTGGGAGAGAAAATTCGGCAAGCGGAAGAACGTATGGCTAGTCAGAGAATTATTAATGGCTTACCAGCAGTTCTTGGTCAAGTTCCCTATCAGGTATAGTATTTTTTTACATACTTCTTTTCTGTAAAAAAAATCCTGTAGGTATTTTATTTATATAGGTATTTTATTTTGATTTCAGTGTCATTCATTTTCGCAATGATAAATATTTTTAATTTATAGACCAGAAACGAATTTTTTTTTTATTTTTTTTCTTTTTCTTTTTTTATTGAATAAAATTGAAAATGCCTGTTTGTAAAATTATAATAACCTTTTTTATTAAGTGCTTTTGAATGTATACCCGGTACTTATACTGAAACTAAATTTTTATCTAGGATTGTTTAATCCAAAAGTTATTTTAATCACTTACGACATTTACGTAGCATCAGAATATGTGTCAAGACAAAACAAGTAACCCTAAACTCGATTAGCTTATTTTGTTTAGTTCAGAAGTTCCTATGAATACCTTCAGACCAGCAGCTTCATCTATCTACCTATACTGTTATAAAATTGTACATTAGTTTATTATCCGTTCATTGGGAATCTTGTCTGTTTATTTGCAATGGACGCTAAAACTACAGAACGAATTTTGATGCTATTTTTTATATAACTTTTTTTATATAATTCTATATATCTTGGTTACACTTAAGATATTACTTTTGATCACAATCGGTTGAGTAAAACACGCAGCAACAATCGTTCAAGTGGACGGAGCCTAGTACTGTAGTACCATTATTATCCTATTTTCACCATAAGCTGATAAAAAATGTTGTCTATCGTCTATTGTTTCAATCGTTGTGAAATTTTAATTTTAACCAGAACTTCGATTAAAGAATTCCAATCTTCCAGGCTGGTCTCCTCGCTAGTTTTCTCGCTGGTACCGGTGTCTGCGGTGGTGTTTTACTTAGCCAAAACAGAGTCGCCACTGCCGCCCACTGCTGGTTTGACGGAGTGAACCAAGCAACACTCTTTACCGTCGTACTCGGCTCAACCCGACTCTTCTCTGGAGGCGAGAGAATTGATACCAGTGTTGTTGCTATGCACCCACAGTGGAATCCCGCTCTAATACGTAATGACGTCGCCGTGATTTACTTGCCTATCAAAGTTGCTTTTACAGGTTTGGTTTTATTATTAATTTATATTAATTTAATTTTTTATACTTTTAAATATTTTGTAGACATTTATTGGGATCGGGATGAGAAACTTTTTCTTTCTTTCTTTCTTCTTTCTATGGACAAGTGGATGTTTGTCAGTCTTTCACGTAAAAATGGCTGCATGGATTAGCATTAAATTTCGTATAGAGATAAATCATGGAATGAAATACTCGTAATACATATCTATACTTTTATTTTGGGAATGGTTCCCGTACAAAAACATATTACACATTATATTAGTACTAATGTAAGATCATTTAATTAACTTGTTTTATGCGTTATAAAAGACGCATTTTGTAGCCCGGGTCCGCTATCCTGTTGCTCTTTTTATTGATTTGTTTTGTCTTTTATGGGAGCATCTGCCGTCGAACCTCCCAACTCCAAGAGGAAAGCCTATACTTACCAGATCTCATACTTGTCCCATTTATCATAATGAATTATTGTCAACAGGTACCATTTCTCCTATCGCTCTGCCGTCTGGTACTGAACTTAATGAAAATTGGACTGGACAAAACGTGGTAGCTTCTGGGTTTGGACTAACATCTGACGGTCAGTATCTACACCAATATTAAATACCATACAATGATTTGATTACAGCTGGAACTTCTTCGTTAACTAAGTTTTTTATTTTACTTTTAGGTGGTACGATTTCCACACAACAATCCCTGTATACAGTGGCATTGAATGTAATAAGCAATTTTCAGTGTTCATTAAGTTTCCCTCTAATTGTACAAGATTCAAACATTTGTACCAGCGGGGGGGCTAGTGGTAGCACTTGCAGGGGCGATTCTGGAGGACCCCTGGTGGTCGTTTCTAACAGAAGGCCTATATTGGTGAGTAAACTGTTCAATCACAATGGAATAACCAAATCAATGTGATATTTACTAATTTTTTAACCGCCTTCTCAATTTGAGTGCTATTTTTTTATTTTACGCGATAGCAACATCAATAATGAATAGATTTTTATATTCTTTTTTTGTTACGGTAGCCTAGTGGATACCCGCGGTAGCCTAGTGGTTTGGGTATTGGACTGCTGAGACGAGGTCTCGGGTTCGATCCCAGGTCCACCATGGCACACACCAATGACTTTTTGATGCTTTTCGAAGTTATGTGTGTATTTATCGCAGGTTTATTAGTGAGCACGTTCAGAAAGCAGATTAAGCCGTCGGTCCCGGTTGCCATACAAACATCTATGGCAGTCGTTACGGGTAGTTGGAGCCCACAAAAGTCCAACCAGTCTAACTTGGAACTTCGATATCGCCATTGGTCATAATGACCATTGGTTGTGGAGGTCAGATGGCAGTCGCTACATGGAAAATATCGAAGTTCAGCCGCATCACGGTTAGACTGGAAAGCCGACCCCAACTGAGTTGGGAAAAAAGTTTAGAGAATGTTATGTATTCTTTTTTTGTTACCTACTAACCGATAGGATAGCAGGTGAAGTTGGTTTCAGCCACGATCATGGTGATGACTCTAAATATTATGTCTCATCGTATATAGAAGCATTCATAATCGTCTTATTTAGACTGTTGTGACTTACAGTACATTTTAATTCACAGATTGGTATCACATCATTCGGCTCAGCTCGTGGTTGCCAGGTTGGCGCAGCTGCTGCCTTCGCAAGAGTCACGTCTTTCGTACCTTTCTTCGAAGAACACCTTGCTTAAACATCACCAATAAAACAAGTGGTTAATAAAAATACATTAATCATAAATAAGTACTTTTTTATACCTATATTATATTCAAGGATTTTTCTTTGTTCTGTGATTATATTAGTAGGACACGACACGGTAGGTATCTCCCGACTGAACTGAGAAGTCCGACTGGGGTAGTACCTCCACCCTACAGAAGACCGCGATCATAATAACCATCGTGTTGTGTTCCCGCTGGTCCAACCCCACCCAAACTCCTCAACTCCCCTCCATCTTGAAGGTCAGCAGCGCGAGTGTGATATCTCTGATGTTGCACACGTCAAAAGGCCACGGTGACCGCTTCCTATCAGGTAGGCCGTGAGTTTGTCTGCCACCTTAGTAGTATCAAAAAATATTTACCTATAAACCGTGCTTTTTTCCATGATGAATGTTTTGACTAACTCAATTTCTTAAGCTGTCTTCCTAAACGGCTGAAGTAATCGAAAAGAAAGCTCCCGTTAATCCCCCGATTAACGGGCGTTTTGTGAAGAAATAGTGAAAGGGCGGGTGTATTCTCCGCCTAGCCTGTATTTGTACTTTCGTGGGACGCCATACACACCCCTAGTATCAGGTCAAGTGGATACGGTTCAAGTTATGAACCGTAAAAGATGTAACCTTATTTTCTTTCCAACTCCAAAAGGAGAAGGTTTATGTTTGACCGGTATGGTGATTATATCACATTTAGTTTCACCCATTTCTGCACAACATGTACGTCCTTATTTAGCGATTATACTATTTCATCTCAACAATTTTTGTTGTTGATGCAGGTTTTAATAATCGTCATAATGATCAGGGTTAAATCAGTTACATTCACTAAAAAGGGAGACAAAAAAAATTATATAAAACAGAGCCGACTTCAAAAACTAAGAAGGCATTAGAAAGTGAAAATAACAGTATTACAGACTGATTTAATTCAAAAGTAAAAAACGCTTGACGCTTTTCCTGTGCAATTTAATAATAACTTACATTATGATGTCAACCGGTATACATCATCATTAGATGGTTTTTGGTTTGACACCTAGGTACTTCAAAGTTTCATACGCATTTTAGTATTTTGAATTACGTTATCGTAGACCACATCTTCTCATTATCATCGTCATTATCATTCTTATCAGGTGAGATAGAGCTCAAACGTAAGCCTATCACGAATAAAAAAAAAACACTTTTTGAAATCGGTTTCATTTTCTTATTAGGAAAAAATTCTTACATTTTTGAAATCGTTTTTATTTTCCTATTAGATAAGAAGTCTCACTTTTTAAATGAATAATGGGCTGGCGCTGGTGTCAAATTTCAGTAGCTTTTTCCAAATGATGTCATTTTTACATGTACATAATTATATTCTGACGGCCTCTGTGGCGTAGCGGTAGTGCATGCGACTGCTACGTAGGAGGCGCGGGTTCGATTCCCGCGTAGTGCAAATATTTGTATGCATGAATATGTCTATTTGCATGGGTCTGGGTGTTTCTATGTATAATAAGTATGTATTTACAAAAAAAAGTATATTAAGCATGTTTATCAGCATTCTAGAACCCATAACACAAGCTAGTTAAACTAAGCTTACTTTGGGTCTAGGGAGCGATGTGTAGAATGTCGTAGAATATTTATTATTTATTTATTATTATACCTTAATTCACAACTTTACGTTTTTTAATTCGTTAACCAGATTGATACGCAGATTAGATAATATAAAGCTATTAATATAGTGTTATCTACTCAATGCATATTGTGTAACTAGATACAACTGCAGGTACATATAAATACACCTGTAGCAGATGAAGCTGCTTATTTCAAAAAACCGGTGCATCATGAAGGTTCTAGTACTGCTAGGTTTGGTGGCTGCTGCCTGCGGAAACATTGCGCCTGAGCCAATCTTCGATCCTTCGTATAGTATAATTGCGGAACAATTGATTCCTTTGGGAGAAAAAATTCGGCAAGCGGAGGAACGTATGGCTAATCAGAGAATTGTTGGTGGCATACCAGCAGTTCCTGGAGAAATTCCCTATCAGGTATAAGTATTAATTTACTTTTTTTCTACAAAATATTTTCTGTAATACAATTTCTTCTATTTTTTTATTTTGATTTTCAGAGCCATCCATTTTATATTTTTATGTATAAACCAGAAACGATATTACTTTTATCTCTATAAATATTCTTTCTTTATTTATTTTTATTTAATGTTTTTAAATAAAATTGGAGTGCCTGTTTGTAATATTTTTAAAATAGCCGCTTTATACAAAAGTGTATTTGGATGTATACACGGTAGGTTTTTTATACTACATACCTAGGTGGCAGACAAGAACACGGCCCACCTGATGGGAAGCGGTAACCGTGGCCTATGGACGTGTGCAACACTTAGGGTGTCACACACGCGCTGCCTATCCTGAAAGGAAGGGGGGAGGACTAGGAAGGAGGTTAGATTAGGGGTGAGTGTAGGAGGGGTACAGTGAGCTCTGGCTACGGCGGGAACACAACACGATGGTTATTATGGCCGCGGTGTACTGTAGGGCGGAGGTACTACCCCAGTCGGACAGCTCATTAAGTACGGACGGGGGATACCGTCGTGCCCTACCTCCTACAACTATATTTTTTTACTATCTATCTATTTGTCTGTCTGTTTGTTTGTTTGTTTGTTCTGGTTAATTTCGGTAAATGCTAGGGCCGATTTCCACGGGACTTTCACTTGCAGGCAGCAGATTTAATTTTGGGAAAAGAATCAGAATTTCGCACGAAAAAAAATTAAGATCTAAATTCACGCGTGCGAAGCCGCGGTTAACAGCTAGTTTGATATAAACTTTAAGCTTTAAGTGTGTACATTATGTACATACGTTGTCTACCTCTATCACCATTTCCAAATTTTCGTTATGAAATTTTATTTCTTATCCAGAGCTTCGACTAAAGAATTCCAATTTTTCAGGCTGGTCTCCTCGCTAGTTTTACAGGTATCGACGGTACCGGTGTTTGCGGTGGTGTTTTACTTAGCAAAAATAGAGTCGCCACTGCCGCCCACTGCTGGTTTGACGGAGTACACCAAGCATGGCGCTTTACCGTCGTACTCGGCTCAACCCTACTCTTCTCTGGAGGCGAGAGATGGGATACCAGTGTTGTCGTTACGCACCCACAGTGGACTCCCTCTCTAATACGTAATGACGTCGCCGTGATTTACTTGCCTATCGACTTTGATTTTTCAGGTTTGGTTTTATTATTAATTTATAGTTATTTAATTTTTTATACTTTTAAATATTTTGTACACATTTATTGGGATCGGGATGGGAAAATCATCCTTTCTTTCTTTCTTCTTTCTATGGACGAGTGGATGTTTGTTAGTCTTTTACGTAAAAATGGCTGCACAGATTAGCATAAAATTTGGTATAGAGATAAATTATGGAATGAAATACTCGTAATACATATCTATACTTTTATTTATTTATTTAATATTTATGCACACACAATGTTAATTAGTACAGAAAATGGAAGGTGGAAAGAATAGTACAATGGTACTGCTTATTTCTAAAAGAAATTTCTTCCAGCAGACCGGCGAGAGGAGATCTTTATTTTGGGAATGGTTCCCGTGTACGAAAACATATTACACATTATATTAGTATGTAAGATGATTTAATTAACTTGTTTTATGCGTTATAAAATACGCATTTTGTAGCCCGGGTCCGCTATCCTGTTGCTCTTTTCATTGATTTGTTTTGTCTTTTATGGGAGCATCTACCGTCTAACCTCCCAACTTCAAGAGGAAAGCCAATACTTGCCAGATCTCATACGCCAAAGAAAAGGAAGATTTGACAATGAAGCTGCCTTAGTAGAGTGCTTGATGGGCTCCAATACACCCATAGTTAATTAGATAATATTTTTATGATACAAAAATGTCAAACATGTCATTTATACAGACACTTTAACATTAAAAATGCCTTCAAAAATCATACAAAACTCATGAAATCATCACAACATAGAGTTAATATGTAATATTAATACATGCGCACTGTCCCATTTATCCCAATGAATTATTGTCAACAGATACCATTTCACCTATCGCTCTGCCGTCTGGTACTGAACTTAATGAAGATTTTGCTGGACGAGCCGCGGTAGCCTCTGGGTTTGGACTAACCTCCGACGGTCAGTACACCAAGATTAAATACCATACAATGGTTTGATACACTGGAACTTCTTCATCAACTAAGTTTTTTGTTTTAAATTTTAGATGGTCAGATTGGATTAGACCAATCCCTGCAAGTAGCGCGGTTGCCCGTAATTAGCAATTTTCAGTGTTCATTAAGTTTCCCTCTAATCGTACAAGCTTCAAACGTTTGCACCAGCGGGGCTGGTGGTACTAGCACTTGCAGGGGTGATTCTGGAGGACCCCTGACGACCGTTTCAAACGGAAGGCCTATTTTGGTGAGTAAACTGTTCAATCATAATTAGAATAACCAAATCAATGTGATATTTACTTAAGTACTTATTAACGTACTCCCAAAAAGGAGCAAGTTCTCAATTGACCGCTATTTTTTTGTATGATATGCTATAGCAATGCCAAAAAATATAGATAGATTTTTATGATTCTTTTCTGTTAGAAAGAGAATACCTGCTTCAAGGGTGGTCCCCTAAGGATTTTTCTTTGTTCTGTGGGTGGTCCCATATCTATGGTGCCAAGCCCTGAACCAAAAAAACTTATATTAGGTAGATATAAGCAGCTTAATTACCTAATGTAATGAAATACCTTTTAACAATTACCTTTGAAACAATTTAACATTTTTCGATTTTAGATTTATTATTTTATATATAACTTTAGAGGTATTGTTGTAGCTGGGAACGTGTTAATCGAATACTGACGGTGACTGTACTAAGCACAGAACATTAAAAAACCATAGAAGTAGTAATTAAGTAAAAATACAAAGGAATAGCTGTCGCCAAAAAATACACTCACACAGACTTATAGGACGTCTTATTGGTTGCATACATTTTACCTTAAAATATAAGAAGAGCAGAACTACACACCTTATTTTACTGAAAATGAATTTAAAGTACGTTTTGACAAGGTATAAACTTCAATGATGCTTACAGAGTACCATCAAATCTGCCCCCATTTTAAAGTAATATACAACAAAATTATGTTTAAGCCACGTTGGAATAGAGTACACATTTATTTATCCCAATAATACCCCAATCTAGCGGTCAATAGCAAAATCAATGTACATTATAGTTTTGCTTTTCACCAATAGATGTCTAAAATTGTATTGTATTGCAAATCAGTCCTTAAATATAACAATGGTAAGGATGAAATTAACTTAACTCAAAATACGGACACCACATTCTGTCGTACATTTTTCACAAACTTACCTAAAATGATAATTTTGACAGCTCTAAGTAGTGTACCCCATATAGTATAATCGAAAATGAATCTAATCGATTTTCGATTATCGTTCCCGTAGAATATGGAATCGATAGTTATAAAAACACAAAAGCATTTATTTTTTTATTATTTTAGGTAACTTATTTCAGAATGATAAAAGAGAAGTTTTATGGTACCTACCGTAATTATGTCTTGCATTATACTTAGCCACTTTTATTATTATATTATATTATTATTAGCTATATTACAAAAAATTGTAGTAGATAAGTACTTAAAAATTTCAATAAATTAATTTAAGTTCGATTCATTCGATTCCTGTGTGTCATAGTCAATTGTGCTGAATTCTTGCAAGACGCTTCACTATGAAAAGTGGGCGGTACTTGTCAATGTGCTACGATAATTTTAGAGGTATTATTTTGTATATAAAAATACGATACTTCATAGACGTGAACTGTCAAAATTATCATTTAGCATCCTGAATTGGACAGGTATAGAAACTTCTAGAATATTGAAGTAAATATTTCGTGAAAACTTATAGGAAAATAAACCTTAAAATCAATCGCATAAACTTGTTTTTTGATTATTTTAGCCTGCGTTGTGCACATACACAAGTGTATATGTGTGAGGTAAATGCAATTACACTTAGGTTTTTGGCGACACAAACACGCCCCCATACGATTTCTAGTCCTAAGGATTTTTCTTTGTTCTGTGGTACTAAGAATAAAAACAAGCTTGTGAATATATTTCTCTTGAATGGGTACCTACATAATTAGGTATATTATATTCTTGCCTATGTTTTTTTCTTCGTTAACGAAGTAATTACTTATGCTGGTCGATCCGATTTTACATCATAGTTAATTAAGCTTATCGAATATTACTAGTAGTAGTAATGTGTAGTTTAACTTGGTCTATATTGGTTTGATTTTATATGCAACAATTCCAAAAAAATATTCTCGTGTTCAAAATCGATCATTTAACAAAACCCAAGTATTTTCTTTTGTATCTCCAATGCACAGATATAGCTACTTGACAATTTTATACTATTATAGATATCTAGAAATAGTATCTACAATTTAGTCAGCCGTTATATCAGTTAGCAGGTGAGGTTCACCCAATGATCATAGTGATGCCTCTAAATATTGTCTCATGCGTATATAGAGGCATTAATAATCGTCTTGTTTAGACTATTACTTTGTGACTTACAGTACCTACATTTTAATTCACAGATTGGTATCACATCATTCGGCTCAGCTCGTGGTTGCGAGGTTGGCGCAGCTGCTGTCTACGCAAGAGTCTCGTCTTTCGTACCTTTCTTCCAACAACACCTTGTTTAAATATCACCAATCAAACGAGTGGTTAATAAAAATATATTATTCATAAATTGATACTTTTTTATACCTATAAACCGTCTTTTCTTCCATGATGAATGTTTTTAATAACTAGATTTCTTCAGCTGTTTTCCTATACAGCTGAAGTAATCGAGTCGAAAAGAAAACTCCCGTTAAAATTCCCCGATTACGCCATACACACCCCTAGTATCAGGTCAAGTGGATACCAAGTATAAAATGTAACCCTGGTTTTAACCAACTCCAAAAGGAGGAGGTTTCTGTTTCACCAGTATGTGTGTGCGTTGTACCGAACTAGCCTACTTATACTCTAACATATAAATATACCTGACTATATACTCTATAGATAGCATACATCACTCGCGTACATCTCATCCACCCACCAACATTCGTTCATACATTATCATACATCTCATAAACGTTCATACCCTTTCGCATACATCCTCTCATACTTACATTCCTATCTACACTGCAACGGTTCGTGTGTTAGCTTCCCCTCTAGAACGCACAAGTACCCTGCCTATAACCTCTCTTCATCTACCTATGAATAAATTACAACTAATCGTCTACCGTTAAACTACTAGTTTGGCCATGTGATCGTTTAGCGGTATACAGGACCCAATCATGATCCGAAGTCTCCCTGACTCTATAAGATCTCTGGAATAGTTGGTTCCTACACTCAACTACTTAAATCTGACGCCTAGCAACAAGCTATTAATCTAGTTAACCTATCTATATTCCTACTACCTTACGTTTCACATTCCGCAAACCTCTACAAACCTACTCTACTGTTCATTTTTATAACCTATGACCTTCCGTATTAACAGTCGATCTCGTCAAAGTTACCCACACAATATCTTTCACTACCCAAACTATGTTTAAGACAAGCGTCCTTAGAAATAAATACTTAGTTTAATATTAGTTATTATAAAATATCAGTTACTAAACGTTCTTATAAGATATTTGGTTAAGTTATTTGTTTCCCCTTTTGCGTGTATCATTATATACGTCTACCTACTCTTTTATATTGCTTTGATTCCCCTTTTGGCGTATAGTTGTATGAGTATACTTTACAATATTTGTGTTCCCCTTTTGGCGAAGGCTCCAAACCACGCCTATCGCGATGAGATACAACACATGATGGAAATATCTCCCCCCTGTCTTTAGCGAATTACATTCTAGTTATACAACTAGATATGCAAGGGTCGCACAGAACCGAGACAGCCGGAAAACCCATCCCAGTGTTCACATAATCTTTATGTTTAGAACACATAGTGTTACAATTGTAGGTATTATTAATCTCACTTTCTAACTAGATACGATAGACTCGTGTAAGGGTACACTGAATATTTAGTTTTACATGAAACTAAGTCCAATGACCAATCCATCAAACGGATAGAATTTGTGTAGGTATTTTGCCTTAAGTAAGGACTTTTAGATCGCTTCAATACTTGACACGTATGAGGCAGAATTCTACAGTATCCCTGGTTTAGAAGATATCTGTACAGGTGGGTAACCTGAAGCCAATAGATTTCGATGTAGTTCTCAGATTTGAGAGGTCTCAGCTAAACGTGAGGGTTGATCTAGATCTAGTTGACCCATTCTAACTATTACGATACAAGTAATGCAGAATAGCAAGTTAGTTTAATGATTGATTCAACGTCCAATCGATCGGTCACCAGATAATAGGTAAGTCTTTCGGAACGAATCCGATACAATTACAAACTTGATGTAAGTAATGTTAGGTATATCAAATAATATTGATTTAGTTAAACAAGGTAAGCCCTTACAGATTCTGTCGCAAATAACTAACTCCTAATGAGTAATCAATGGTATTTATAGACATTAACTACGTCCAACAAACAATATTTCATGACAACACATCATACTAGTGATTGAAACGTAATAAAACATTAACCTTCAGTACCGTGAACATACCTCCCAGCACTAGAAGTCACCGCTAACACTCTCACTGCCTAGTCTTGATAAAGACTTAGGTATAGTAACCAACAGTCCGCACCATTTATACATCCACTGACACAACTAGATAAGTTTATTATTGAACACTTGTTTTATTAGAAATACAATGATTATAGTTTTCACTAACGAATAACCTCCCTAATAATTTAAGAATGAGTACCTAACCTACCTTCAATAAAGATTATTATGTAAAGCAAGTTGGGAGAACGCCTCCATATTTGAATTAAACGTGTGGTGTGTGATGTACCCTGACTACGCTGTAAAGATGCAAGCTGGTCAGGCTTGGCTTTGAACCTAGTAACGACCGTGTGCTTGCCCATATCCACCAGCTGACGCTGAGGTTGTGAATATGAACCAACTAACTACTATTTTAGTGTATATATACATAGATACATAGAAGGCCAGACTGAACGTCTGAAGGTAAGGGCACTCCCTTCAGATACATCCATCTGGAGAGCTCTCCGACCCTGTAAACAGGAAAAGTCGAAGTCCGACCCGCTCTAGAGGGATCTCGGAACCCTAGCTATAAAAGATGGATATGGCTTGTGTTGCCACCGTTAGGTTTCCGCCACAACCCAATACCATGACTGGGGTTTTCCTATTTGGTCATCCCTAGTCTATTTCGGCAGCCGCAGCTCCTATTTCTAACCTACAACAATTCCCCACCTATCCTCGGCAAAAGACAGATTTTTATTGATCGCAGAACTGCCAGGCTCAGCAGCCCTGCAAGAGTACAAATGCTACTACATTCACATTAGTTCTCCCGCAACTAAAGGTGTCTTGGTTACGATCAATCCCTACCCCACTTCCCTTACGCGCCTCAACTCTTTGAAACCACAAAACAATTTATTAATGCAACCCTCTTTTAATCTAATAGCAATTACAACCCGCACAACTTTACAATATATTGAATGTACTCACATCCCGCGTGATAGAACATCCCACCCAAACTCGAGCTTTAAAAGAAATTACATATAATTTACAACAAATTTCGTATCTATTACCCCGTTAATATGACAGAATTAACCCATCGCAATACAAATTTAGAATTAACACCATAAATTACAACTCAACAGTACTTACAAAATGGCTGACTAAACCTATCTTAGAGATATGTTTCGACTTTCTTCAGCTGGAGCCCGGTGCCGAATGAACGAGAATTTCCACCGTTTCAACTACGATCCTATTTACCCCTTATACACTCTGCTCTCCTCCTATTGGTCCCCCAACGCATCTCAACCACTTCCACTTATTCGAATAATACCTTTATTTGATAACTTTTAATCCGTTGTTTCAATAAAGTGTAATCCAATAAAAAATTACTCAATTAATTATTTACGACGTAATCTAATCCTATATTTCCCTATTTCTTAATATTTAAGGAAATCACATTAATTCATGCTATTATGATTACACATTTTCGTCCAATTTACCAGGCCACGCCATTATCAACTTGATATTTCTTTTAGCTATACATATCTCATTCACGCAATATAGTTCTATTAAAAGAAGTGGAAATTTCCTATTTCATTATTTAACTAATATTACTGTTCAATTTCATTATATTTATACTCAATTATTATTATTTAATTAATAAATCGTGTCACTTCCTCTCGAGACGATTCATTTTTTTACATTTCGAAGCTACGACAACTAACTTTTAATCAGTGATCAGAAACGCCTTTATTATAAATAGATTTTTAAAGTAACACAATATTAGTCTAAGGTAACATGCCTATATACGGTAATTATTACTCAATTAATAAATTATTTCAAATTTAAACTTCCTGTGCTATAGTATCGCCATCTATGCATAACAGCTAGAACTTCCTGCCCTCCTAAAAGAAACCAATACAGCCATATCGATTTATTATTTCACCGATAGATGGCGGTTGTACATATTTATATCGTACTACTTTCTATCAAAATAAATATCAAAATTTTCACGCAAATAAGTAACAGGAACTCTGGTCTGTTACAGCGTGATCATTTCACATTTGATAGCACCCATTTTTATGCGGTCTTCTTTTTACCCGACTGCCAAAAAGGGTTATGTTTTACGCGCGTATCTTGTATATAAGCATGTAATTATGTATGTATGTTTGTAAGATTCTTTATTACCTCATATCTCTCAAAGCAGTGGACGGATTTCTTAAATTAACATAATTATCGTTAGATTCGTCTCGGTAACCCAAATGTTCTTATATAGGTGACGCGAAAAAAAAAATCAAAATGGCCGCTGTAATACGATAAAGTTTGAAGGGAAAAAAAAATTGTATATGGGTATCAAATTAAAGGGCTTCTTACGAGAATTTCAAAACGTATAGGTACCTAACATGACCAGATTTTAATGTAAAAAAAAGGAAATTTTCATCTATACAAGTTACATGCGAATTGAGGTTTGTGAACTTGTGATTAACTGTACACGAAAACTAAAAAGTATAAAATAAAAAATATTAATATAAAAAAACAAAAAAATCCGACTGCGTAAAAAACTTAAAAGAAAATAACAAGCATTTAGATATCCTGTGGTCTAGAAACATAACAACTAAACAGTCGGGATCCATTATATTCGACAGACAATCTAATTTTTCAATGGATCCCGACTGTTAAGTTGTTATGTTTCTAGACCACAGGACATCTAAGTGCTTGTTATTTTCTTTTAAGGTTTTTACCACGGAATAAAGAATACCTACTACAATGGAAGTGTGATACTACTTATTCATAAAGGGAACCGCTGTCGCCAAACTCACACATACAACCAGTTAATAATACATTGCATATCTTCCATACCAAATTAGCCTAAATTATGCATTATACACTGCAAAACGTAAATACACCTTACTAGTTCGTGTTAGAGATTTCTTTGCTATAGATAAAAAAAAATGTAAAAGTGCATCTCAATGATTTTTTGTTGTTGATGCGAGTTTTAATAATTAATCTATCGTTGTATAATCAGTGTTAAAATCAGTTACGTCACTAAAAAGGGAGGCTTTAGGAAGTAGGAAACCCACCGTATCAATCAGTTAAATAACCCATACTTGTCAGTGTGGTATGAAGTCTTGCTTTGTCTCCTACGTTGTCAGTACAGAAACTCTCTCAACCGTCGGTCGGCAGCGCGAGTATGACGCCTCTAGTGTTGTACACGGCCCTAAGCCACGGTAACCGAGTGGTTGAATGCCACCCGGTGGTATAAAAAAATGAGATATAAATAAAATTTTAACAAAAAATTTGAATTTAGTATGATAATATGATTGAACGGAAATGTGGCACCTGTCACGTGCCAAGTGCCATCATTACTTCCAATAATTCAAAAAGTCACTCAAACATACCTCTAGCGACGCACAGCGGCGAGTAGTGTCATTA
Source organism: Lithosia quadra (assembly GCA_963576445.1). NCBI lineage: Eukaryota > Metazoa > Arthropoda > Insecta > Lepidoptera > Erebidae > Lithosia > Lithosia quadra. Next base: position 3,879,191 of record OY754882.1, read on the forward strand.
CACTAGTCAACAATTTATTGAAACAATCCAAGGTATATTATTATAGTCGGTGCTGCAACGAAACCATACCTTGCAAAAAAATCAGCACAGCGCCATCTATCGAGCACGCGTACAACTTTACAAAAATAAATATATAATTAAAGGTACGTATTGAAAAGTTAATCTATGCATATTGAATAAAATGGTATACAATATCTTTACCGCGGCAGTCTCCGAGTGCCACACGTATTTTTTTTAAATTCACAACTTTACATATTTAATTTGTCAACCAGGTTGATACACAGATTATACAGATAATAGATAACGTACAGATAATGTTATCTACTTAATGCATTTTATAAATACAACTGTAGCGGACCACGGAGCTGCTTGTTTAAAGAACCGGTGCAACATGAAGGTTCTAGTACTGCTAAGTTTGGTGGCTGCTGCCTGCGCAAACATTGCGCCTGAGCCAATTTTCGATCCTTCGTATAGTATAATTGCGGAACAATTGATTCCTTTGGGAGAAAAAATTCGAAAAGCGGAGGAACGCATGGCCAATCAGAGAATTGTTGGTGGCATACCAGCAGCTCTTGGTCAAGTTCCTTTTCAGGTATAGTATTAAGCCCTTTTTTTTGGAAAATATTTATTAGAATTTTGACTGATTTTGAATTTCCTATAATCATTTACGATATCAAGTAGTATCAGAGTATTTGCCAAGACAAAATGAATGAGCCTAAACTCGATTAGCTTATCTTATTTACTTCAGAAGTTCCTATGGACACCTTCAGACCAGCTTCATCATCTATAAAATTGCAAAGTAGCTATGTCTGGACTTTGGAGATAATAAAATAAGTTTTTTTATTATACCCATTATTATAATGAACGATAATGAATATATTTTTTTAAGTCTCGGCTGTCTGTTCGTGAAAATATCTAAACGGATTCTGATGCGGGTTTTTATGAAGAGATCTAGGTTAGGCTTAAAATTTTACGGATGTTTGATCATAATCGATTGAGTAGAAGATATCGATTCGCGGTATTTCGTTTCGGAAACGTTTTTTGAATGTTTCAAATTTCAATCTTCACCTAAATATCTGCACTATTGATCGCTTATGAGATCAGTTGTAGCAATCGCCTTTGGTTGAAGGGACACTGCCTGGTACCGTTCGTAATAATTACGAATTCCAATACTTATAATTGTTACATGAACGGATGTCAAAATAAACATAAGAACTCAAAGTTTTCTTTTTGTGCACTGCTAAAAGAGTTTAAAATAAGAATTCCAAACGTTTAGTTATTCTAAATTTCTGACAAAGTGATAACCCTTATATACATTATTGTAAGCTTATAAAAATGTGTTTAGTCTGGCCTCTATTACCTTTCCAAATTTTCGTTATGAAATTTTAATTTTTATCCAGAGCTTCGACTAAAGAATTCCAATCTTCCAGGCTGGTCTCCTTGCTAGTTTTCTGAATATCGCTGGCACCGGTGTCTGTGGTGGTGTTTTACTTAGCCAAAACAGAGTCGCCACTGCCGCTCACTGCTGGTTTGACGGAGTGAACCAAGCATGGCGCTTTACCGTCGTACTCGGCTCAACCCTACTCTTCTCTGGAGGCGTGAGAATTGATACCAGTGCTGTCGTTATGCACCCACAGTGGTCTCACGCTTTAGTGCGTAATGACGTTGCCGTGATTTACCTGCCTGACCGAGTTACTTTCTCAGGTTTGGTTTAATTATTAATTTTTAGTAAATTGTTTTTTATACTTTAAATATTTCGAACACATTATTGGAATCGGTGGTTTCATGGCACTGTGGTAAATTATAGTCAAATCGGAATCAAATTAACACGCGAGTGCGTATCTTTGCATTGCATTAAATCATTGCAAATAATATCTCAGTCAAATATCGCATTTTGAAACCCAGGGTCCGCTATCCTGCTGCTCCTTTTATTGATTTGTTTTGTCTTTCGTCATTCATCCCAACTCCGAGATGCCTGATGCCATACTTACCACAGCTTTGTACGTCAAAGAAAAGGCTAGCTTGCCAATGAAGCTGGTTTGCGGCCTAGAGTTCTAAATTGGGTCCGTACATACATACAAATCACGCCTTTTTTCCATTGGGGTAGGTAGAAACAACATCTTTTTACTTGGTACGATCTTGGCATTCGCCTTTAGCTTCTTCAACTTTCATAATTGTTTTCATACATGCACAGCGGTTGCGGGTACTCTGGAACTGGCCTTTCTCCAAAACGTCCTGGATGTGATTAAAATATGTACGCCTAGGTCGACCTTAACCGAGTGGTCCATTCACCCTCGCTTCATATCTGTTTAGTCAATCTTTTATAATCCATTCTCTCTACATGTCCGAATCGTCTAAGCATCTCTTTCTCTAATCTTGGCCACTACATCTTCAACCATACCACAATGTTCCCTTATCACACTATTCCTCACTCGGTTCATCAACGTTACTCCAGCTATTACTTCTCAGACTTCTCATTCCTACAGTATTCAATCTACTTTCATGCTTCTTCTGCCACATCCAACATTCACTACCATAGATATTTAACTGTGGGGACGAGTACTACTCTTTAGACACGTTCTGACTGCTCATAAAATTATGCAGCCATTCACTTGATAAACTGCCGAAACACCAATATGGGTCCAATACACCAATATAGGTCCAATAGACCAATAGGGATCCAATATGGGTCCAATAGACCAATATGAGTCCAATAGACCAATATGGGTCCAATACACCAATATACACCCATGGTACATTACTGAATTTTATTAACAATTGTTATTGTTTTTATACTTAAAAATGTCATTTCATACAGTTTTTGAATGAATAAAAGAGAATAACGATAAAATTTTATTTCAGGCACTTTGTACTATTTAAATTCAAAATACAACACATTTATAAAAAACATTTCATTACCATAAAAAACGCATTCAAATATCATAAAAAACTCATGAAATCCTCACAACACAGAATTAATAATAAATAATTAATACCTAATAAATTATTGTCAACAGCTACTATTGCTCCTATCGCTCTGCCGTCTGGTAGTGAACTTGGAAACAGTTTCAATGGAGCAATCGTGACGGCCTCCGGGTTTGGAGTAACCTCAGACAGTAAGGGCATTAAGGTTATATACCATTGATTTGATTACAGCTGGAACTTTTCATCAACTAAGTTTTTTGTTTTACATTTTAGGTGGTCAGATTGAATCAAACCAATCCCTGCAAGTAGTGAATTTGAGCGTAATAAGCAATTTACAGTGTTCAATAACTTTCCCTCTAATCATACAAGATTCAAACATTTGCACCAGCGGGGCTGGTGGTGCTAGCACTTGCAGAGGCGATTCTGGAGGACCCCTGACGACCATTTCAAACGGAAGGCAAATTTTGGTGAGTAAACTGTTCAGTCATCATTAGAAAAACTATATCAATGTGATTTTACTTGCTTCTTGAGAGTTTGCCTTGAAATTTGTCTAGAGAAATTTTTCATGCATGCATGCATCATAAGGATTTATAGAGAAAATAAAAAAAAAGAAAAGAAACTAATATCCAGTCCTTGATTTATTTGTTTTACTGTAGTTTTGCTTTAGTATTTAGAAATTATTGCATTTGATAAATAACGCTGACTGGGTTAATATGTATATTATGGTAAAATCAAAGGTTGTAATGTACCGAAGTACAGATAGCATACAAAGCGGTCATTATGATGGTCCGTGTACCATAGCTCAAGTGGTAATGCTCTTGAATTCAAGAGCTGATGGACTTTATCATCTCACTGAATTCTAAACTTACATCTAATATAACCTTATATTAAAAATAAAATATCTCTAAAAGTACTTAAGTTGTCCTCGAAAGTTGCTAAACACTAAAGAATTTACAAACGATCTATACGTTGAAATAAGTTAGTAAATAAATTGATAAATCAAATTTTTTTTTAGTGTCTAAAGGACCTATTTAACATTTTTTACCCGACTGCCAAAAAGGATTATGTTTTTCGCGAGTATCTTGCATGTATGTATGTATAGTATGTTTGTAAGATTCTTTGTTACCTCATATCTCTCTAACCACTAGACGGATTTCTTTAATTAACATATCGGTAGATTTGTCTCTGTAACCCAAGTGTTTTTGGATGGGTGACGCGAAAAAAAAACAACACAGCCTGTAATACGATATAGTTTAAAGGGAAAAAAAAAAATTGTATAGGTACTGCAATATGTATAAAAAATTATAAGTCTTATCACAAGGATTTAAAAAAGATATTATCATGACCAGATTTCAATTTTAAAAAAATAGTGATGACCACGAAAAATAGAAAGTATAACATAAAAAAAAATAGTTTAAAAAATAAAAAACCCGACTGCGTGCAAAATTAAAAAGAAAAAAAACAAGCACTTAGATGTCCTGTGGTCTAGAAACATAATAACTGAACAGTCGGGATCCATTATTCGGCGGCCAATCTAATTTTTCAATGGATGCAGCATAGTATGTAGAAATTGTATGTACAATTTAGTTAAATATTCTTCGAGACTTCCCAATAAAAATATATATTGAAAAATGTCAATTCGCTCGAATGAGCGAGTTCTACATGAGCCAGTCAATAAATAAGTCGTTATTTTATGTAGTTCTTGTATTAGTAATTGAATAGACTAATATCTACCACATACATAACATCATTAGCGTCACAGCGTTAGTCCCAAATAGATCCAAAGCCTGAAACTTTTGAAGTCGTTAGTCAGCCGATATACCGGTTAGCAGGTGAAGTTGGCTTAAGCCTAATGATCTTGGTGATGTCTCTAAATAATGTCTCATGCGTATAAAGAAGCATTAATAATCATCTTTTGAAAACTATTACTCTGTAACTTTTAGCAAGCGTCTGTCACTCGGCCATACCTACAATGATAAACTCCTAGATTGCACGAAAAATCAGATGAGAATGGCGCGCGCCTGTTAGCACATACATAACGCGGTTGACTGTTTTGGAGTCCATCCAGTCTTGAATGTTTCGATCTGTACCTGAATATCATTCTAAATGTTTATTTGGAGTTTTTGTCAAAGTGATAAACTATACACTCGAGTTGGTGAAGAACGTATGTTTGGAACAAAAGGCGGTATAGTCTACCTAATTCTGAAGGCTATTATTAAAAATCAAGACCAGAGACTGCAAGTTCTTTACGTAGTATTATTATTTATTCTGTAATTACAGTGCCTACATTTTTATTCACAGCTTGGTCTCTCATCATTTGTCTCTGCTCGCGGTTGCCAGGCTGGTGCTCCTGCTGCCTACGCAAGAGTCACGTCTTTCGTACCTTTCTTCGAAGAACACCTTGCTTAAACATCACCAATCAAACAAGTGGTTAATAAAAATACATTATTCACAAATTTGTACTTTTTTATACCTATAAACCGCGCTGTTTTCCATGATGTATGTTTTGAGTTACTCGATTTCTTCAGGCTTCTCCCTGATTAATGGGAGTTTTGTGAAGAGAGAGTGAAAAAGCGGGTGTATTCTTATACACATAACACCCCTGGTATCAGGTCAAGTGGATAAATGGTTCAAGTTATCTATCTATCTATTTTCAACCGCCACACAGGCCACATCAGCATTCAGACTACATTTTCTGTTACCATCAGGTGAGAGAAAGGTCAAACGCAAGCCTATCGAATAAAAAAGAACATCTGTACCTACTTCAATTATTTATTTTTCACTATTTAGGTAGGTAGGTACTTCCTTCTTGGTTTATAAAATCGGTTTTATTTTCTTATTTGAAAAAAATCTTACTTTTTATGTTCTACCATTTGTATGATGGTGTCAAATTGCAGTTGTTTTTCCAAATGATGTCATTTTTACATGTACCTTCGTATATATTTTATGGGTACCAGGCTACGTGGGTAGCCTTGGTTGCGTCCCAGCTGACCCCGGGCAATCTACGGTTTTAAGATGGTCCCCTCGACCACCTGGAAGAGGGTGAGCCAGCATCGCTCCACCTCGCTGAAGGCAGGTTGTCACCCAACTATCCGCGCGCGGAGAATCAGCCCGCCTCGAACCCCAAACACTAAAGTTTATATACTGTCATCAAATTGTAATTATTTAATTAATAAATCTGTCGCCCTTTCGACATTACTCGCAAATATATTACGTTTCGAATGATGTTTCCTAATGATCAATTTAATGATTTAACAATGAAAACATTCATCTAAACCTATTTTAGATACTTAAAAATAATTGTTTTTATAATTTTGGCGACTAAATTTTGGTGTCATATCCACTATTTTGCAGACGAATCTTAAAATTAAGAATTTCAAAACCAATTCAATTGTTGATAAGTAAAATCGTACCCATATTTTAATTCGCAATTTTACGTTTTTTAATTCGTTAACCAGGTTGATACGCAGATTAGATAATATAAAGCTATTAATATAGTGTTATCTACTTAATGCATATTGTGTAACTAGATACAACTGTACATATAAACACAATTGTAGCAGACGGAGCTGCTTGTTTCGAAAAACCGGTACATCATGAAGGTTCTAGTACTGCTAGGTTTGGTGGCTGCTGCCTGCGCAAACATTGCGCCTGGGCCAATCTTCGATCCTTCGTATAGTATAATTGCGGAACAATTGATTCCTTTGGGAGAAAAAATTCGGCAAGCGGAGGAACGTATGGCCAATCAAAGAATTGTTGGTGGCTTACCATCAGTAACTGGTCAATTCCCCTATATGGTAAATAACTTTTGTACTTTTTAATAGAATTTCTTCTATTTTTTTATTTTGTATCATTCATTTCTGTGTTCTATGTTTTAAAAATCATATTACTTTTATACTTGGACACTTTACGTATGTGTATAAGTGCATAATACGTAATTGGATTCGATATATTATTATATATAACTGATTGTGTGCAGCAGGAGAGACTGCGGCTAAGCCTAAACTGTCCTTGTTAATTTGTGATAGGTTGTCAATATCGAATGCAAATCTCTTGCTCTCATTTAAACATCCAGTCTCTTTTGCCACATAAATATTACAGTTTTGCATTGTGACTTCAAGTTTGTAATTTATTTTCAAATCTAAATAGATATCTGAGTGACCGTTTTGTTCGAATTATTTAATTATATTCAATCAATTTCAGACCAGATATCGATTACTTATTAATGGTTAAAAGAGTATAGGGTTATTGAAGAAAAAATGTATTACTTATATGGGGATGGATATTTAAAATTTGTCGATATAGAATGTAGAAATAACGGTCTATTCAAAAAAGTAATTTCGATTTTGACTTTGATATATTTGTCTAGGATCAGTGTCATGTACCATGAGCAAGCTACACGTGAGTCCGAATGAGCCTCTTTTACAGTTTTAGAATATTTTTTGTGCATTTGTTTTTTATTATTTTGTTATTTAAATTTCTGAAGAATTCCAATTTTCCAGGCTGGTGTCTTGGCTTCTTTTCAAACCATCAGCGGTATTGGTGTTTGCGGTGGTTCTTTAATTAGCGCAAACAGAGTCCTCACTGCTGCTCACTGCTGGTTTGACGGAACGCATCAAGCATGGCGCTTTGAGGCAGTACTCGGCACAACCCGGCTCTTCTCTGGAGGCGTGAGAGTTGCTACCAGTGTTGTCATTATGCACCCACAGTGGACTCCCTCCCTCGTTCGTAATGATATCGCCGTGATTTACCTGCCGAGCCCAGTTCCTTTATCAGGTCTGTTTTTAAATATTTTAAATAAAAAAAGAAAGGATAAATGTGTTAGAAAACGCAACGCAAAATTACAATCTATGACTATACTTTTTACAAGTTACGGCATTCACATGGCATACACTTATGCAGCGGCACAAGAAAATAACGCACATTAATAAATTATTCTGAATTATTATTTGTGCACACACTGTTGGTAAACAATTATCAAACTTTAAGTACAAATAAAAAAACCAAACTTATTTTTTTCACTCTAGACTATGGTAGTAACATAATATAACATAACATAAACTCACGCCTATATCCCCGAAGGGGTAGGCAGAGATGCTAGTACCCACATTTCGCCAGTTTATGTTTAGGTCCCAATGTAATAGATGGCGAGCCTATTGCCATTAACCGGGCACTTATAAACCTGCGATAAATACACACATAACTTCGAAAAGCATCGAAAAGTCATTGGTGTGTGCCATGGTGAGCCTGGGATCAAACCCGAGACCTCGTCTCAGCAGTCCATTACCCAGACCACTAGGCTACCGCGGTTATTATTATCCCTATGGTAGTAGGGAATGGCAAATCATTTCACGTACCTACCTACCTATTTGCTAGCGACTGCCATAAGAATACCTATTACATTAAGTAGACTATATTACATGTCAAATAGACCGGTATGCACTCACTCAGCATATTATACTGAGATATTATCCACCATGGCAATGATTTTCAGAGTTGTCATTACTCTTAAATATTTCACACAAGGTCGATCTGCGGTTGTATGTGTGTTTTTTTTTTATTTATTTTTTATATATTGGAACAGGTTTTAAAATTTTAAATCAGACCAGGACTTTTCAAAAAAAGACAGCACCAAAATCCGTTCACTAGTTCATATTATGTCCATCGCGACGCTATATCCCGTCCACTAATATCGAAATATTGATAAAGCGTTAAGTGTGCGTGTTCATTTCATATTTGATCACAATCGGTTGAGTAGAACCGGATATTATATAGTCCAAAAACGTGAAAACGGGCGGAGCCGCGAGCATAGCTAGTACAAAATGAATCGCGATAGAATCCGTTAAAAATAGTTTTATTTCAATGTCCACTTTATCATAACGAATAATTGTCTGCAGATACCATTCAAACCATCAGTATGCCGGTTGGTGGTGAACTGGGTAACTCCTTTGCTGGTATGATCGGGATAGCCAAAGGGTTTGGAGCAACCTTCGACGGTAAGTAGACCTAGATTAAATACCGTCCATTGATTTGATACTTGCATCTGTAACTTCTTCATCAACCAAGTTTTTTTTACATTTCATACATATACATACATACATACAGATCACGCCTTTTTCCCATTGGGGTAGGCAGAGACAACATCTTCCCACTTGCTACGATCTTGGCATACTCCTTTCGCTTCTTGAACTTTCATAATTGTTTTCATACACGCACGCCGGTTGCGGGTGCTCTTGACCTGGCCTTTCTCCAAAACGTCCAGGATCTGATTAAAATATGTACGCCTAGGTCGGCCATTACCGGGTTGCCCATTCACCCTTGCCTCATATATCTGTTTCGTCAATCTTCTTTCATCCATCCTCTTTACATGTCCGAACCATCTAAGCATCCCCCTCTCTATCTCAGTCACTACACCTTCAACCATACCGCAACGTTCCCTTATCACACTGTTCCTCACTCGGTCCATTTTTCATTTCAGGTGATCAAATTACGTCAAGCCAATCTCTTCGCCATGTGCCCGTCAGTATCATAACAAATTTAGCATGTAATGTGCATTTCCCACTGATTATACAAGACTCAAACATTTGCACCAGTACGGCATCCGGTGGCGGCACTTGCGGCGGTGATTCTGGTGGACCCCTGGTGGTTGTTTTAAACAATAGACCAATTCAAGTAAGTAGACTGTCCAACAAATCATTAAGACAACCAAATCAATGTTTAATAGAGTGTAAAAATTCGTATGCCTAATGCAGGCGAGATACTGTACTGTCCATACTAATTATTGAAACATCTTATCTTCACCGTGTCTCTTACGAATAAATTTTCATTTCATTTCATTTGCATTAACAAAATCTATAGGTATATAACCAGCTGTACCCGCAACTTCACTCAGTTATGAAGAACCGTTAAAATCGCCTATAAATTATGGAGTTATAAGAAGGGCATTAGAAAGTTTTTACAGGGTTGGCAACGCCAATGTGATGCTCCTGGTGTTGCACACGTCCATAGTCACGGTGACCACTTCCCATCAGGTGGACCGTGTGCTTGTCTACCAACTAAGTGGTATAAAAACATGTGATATGACCAAAAAACTAGTATTTCTTTAACACTCAACTAAGCGTAGATAAGAATAATTATGTATGTAGGTATTAATTTACCTAAAGAACTAGCTTTCGCGCGCGGCTTCGCTGCTCGCTCCTCGTATATGATAGCGTGATACCTAATAATGTAGCCTATAATGTAGACCTGACTTCTTAATAATATTCGCGCCAAATTTGAAGTAAATCCATGTAGTACTTCTTGAGTTAATCCCAGACCTGTATGTCTGTAACAAACAGACAAATATTCTAAAAACTATATTTTTGGCTTTGGTATCGATTGTAGATCACACCCCACATATTTTAAAAAAAAAATATTCAATATTATGACTTTTCTACCATTTTATTAACGTGTAGATGTATAGATGTATAAGATGTATAGATACCACAGAATTAGGTATTACGATCATTGTTACATTTATCTTACAGGATGGTTAGAAAAATTGTACCACAGTTACACTGAGTACACTATCTAAGCCCAAAGTAAGCATAGTAAACAAGCTTATGTGATAGGTTCTGAAATGCTTATAAACATACATAGATACATTTCTTCGACAAATTTAATATTCATATCATACATACATACATAAACTCACGCCTAGATCCCCGAAGGGGTAGGCAGAGGTGCTAGCATCCACATTTCGCCAGTTTATGTTTAGGTCCCAATGTAATTAGTGACGAGCCTATTGCCATTAACCGGGCACTTATAAACCTGCGATAAATTTAATACCCACATAACTTCGAAAAGTCATTGGTGTGTGCCATGATAAACCTGGGATCGAACCCGAGACCTCGTCTCAGCAGTCCATTACCCATACCACTAGGCTACCGCGGTACTCTATACTCTATCGGTATATTCATATCATGCATTGAAATACCCAGAACAATAAAAATAGACATTCATGCATACAAAATATTAGCACAGAACTGGAATCGAACGCGTAACTTCCGACAACAAGACAAACAGCACACACGCTACGCCACATAGTTGATCAATTGTATTTTATTTACTTTATGACTTATACATTTTTATTCACAGGTTGGTGTCGTATCATTTGGCTCTGCTCGTGGTTGTCTCTATGGCGCTTCTGTCTATGCACGAGTTTCGGCCTTCATAAATTTCATTCAACAGCACATTTAAACTTCACAAACTAAAGAATTGATGAGTGAATAAAAAATACATGATATTATAAATTAATATTTTATTGTACCCATTATATACCCGAAATGTATTGTGTGTGTGTGTGTGTGTGTGTGTGTGTGTGTGTGTGTGTGTGTGTGTGTGTGTGTGTGTGTGTGTGTAACTAGTGTGAGTGATACGGCCTGCTTTGTACAGAATGAGGGCAATTGATTCGGTTTCGAGTTTAGAGAGAATTAGGTTCAGTTTACATTCTGATCATTTGATTTTTGAAGCATTTTATGAGGCCGTCAAGCTGAGAACCACCACTATAGCATTATTGGTGTTTGTAATGGCGACATCCATTCCTGAGAATTTAGCTTACCATTAGGTGAGGTGAAGTTATATTAACGTGTCCAATATAAAAAAAAACATTAGGTAAAATTTTGAGGTGATATTTAAGGTGATGACACCTATACCGAGCTCAGCAACTCCCGGACGCTGCACGTCAATGCATCGTTACATACTTTTCAATAATTATAAAGGGTGTGGATAGGTACTAGATCAGGTACGACTTTAGTCTCCCCCCCCCCCTATTCCGGGGGCATGACGGGAACCACGTGGTGCCCAAACCCGAGGGGGCCATCTCGAATCTGGAGATGACCCGGGTTAAGCTGGAATCGAGGAAGACTAATAGGTTATATATCATCACGTAACTGCACAGGGGAGCAGAGTAGTAATCATATTTATGTAAATGAATCGGACAAATTCTCATACATAATTGCAAAACTAAGAAATTACGGATATGTATGGGTTAAATAAGTCGCAGGGGCCAGCTATTTCAAAATAATTATGATCAATTAAAGCAAAGATCCTATCAAGACATCTAAGTAAAGAGAGAAACGTACCTAATAAATAAAAAAGGGTTTTTGTATTACATCTTAGCGATACAAGTGAACTATGTAAATGATAAATATTACTCATGTCATTGGAGCAAAATGAAAAATCACAAGAGAATTCAAAAATCAAAATTTAAAATTTCCATTCATTTATCATCCGCCTTCGAGCCGTGTTTCAACTTAGTTGGTGTCGGCCTTTTCGATATTTTCCGTGAAGCGACTGCCATCTGACCTCCACAACTCATTTGCAGTATGAAAGTTATCGGACTTTTTAGGGATCCAACTAACCGTAACGATTGCTTTGATGGTCGTGGCATTAAGGGGTTTTGTTTGAGGCGTGAAGGGGTTTCAATAATGTTAAGAATGACTAAGCTAAGATGGGTTGACCTTTGCAACGTGGTAACTTACACGGTTAACACTTAGCCATGAGCCTCTCAAATGCTCAATTGATTAGTCGATATAAAGCTGCCTAAAAAGGAGTGAAAACAACGGATAGGAGGTATTTCATACAGACAAGATGAGGGATATTAGGCGGCACTATGTTGTACAACGAATACTGTAAATTCGGTCACAATAACAAAAAATGATATATATCAATAAGAAAGATGGTCTTTATCTAAGTACTTAATCAGCAAGTAGAAACAAATCACAACTAATTCGAATGACGTTATGACGATATCACAAAATATTTTTTGATAGTCATGTTGTAATAACCCAACAAGATTATGAATGAAGCATATTATAAGATAAGGTTACAAGAAAATATTTTTTTTTTACTTCGCCGGATACCTCTTACAGTTTGGTTGATAAATGATTCATAAACTTGTAAAACCTTGATAAAACTCCTACGTAAGTGTAGAAATTGATGGGTTATTAAGTAAACAATAAAAAAAGTAAGTTTATTTTTTTACCAGTTTTCTATATCTTGCCTGGCATGTACAGGGGGAGTTTAGACTTACCTCTAACAATATTCACAAAGCCGTAATGAGTTTAAAATAAAATCATCTCCACTTTATGTGTAGGGTGTTGAGTAGGGAAGTGGTTTGTGAGTTTGTTTGTCTATGTTAGTTTATTAATATGGGGCAAATCTTGGTAACCCGATTAGTACCACTTCCTGACCTCGAATAGGGCTCCAATTTGGTATACCTACTTGCGTGTTTTTGTTGATAATACTATAATATTATGGTGCTGTGAAATTGGTCTGATAATGAAGTCAGAAAGTGTTCAGAGTTCAGAGTATTGTCATGGCAAATACTCTGATGCTACGTGATACTTAGGGTCTGAAGATAGTGACGGTAAGTGGTCATATATACTAAACAAGATAAACCATGTTCGGGCTATTTGATTTGTCTGGTTAGGCACTTACTAGAAAGGTTGTTTTCTATAAAATTCATTTAAAATTTATAACTTATATTCTTTTTGATTTAATTCTTAAGGTTTGAAGCGTAACATTAAGATAGAGGCTTTAGAAATTCAGTGATAAAGATGAATAATAATGCAAGCGCATTGTTGTGGGTAGGTATCGAATCGTAAGCAAAGATAGAAAAATAGATAAAGTCGATAACATATGAAATCAGGTCGTCGATCATTTTATAGCTTAACAGTTAATGATGTCTATCACCTGTTTCACTTGTAGATTAGAGAAATATACTGATTTCAAGTACCGATAAGTTAATTAACAGTCACAGTTTTAATTTTTGTTTTTTGCATATTTTTATGAAAATACTGTTTGCCACAATTGAAATACAGGAGGGGCATATTACATAAGTCTAAGCAAGTTTAGACACGGCAGACTTACAATAGATTAAACTGCTTTATAAACATTTTGAAAGTACGTATACTTCAGACAAAACGTTTCATCCATCTGTTTGTTCTTCAATTCGTAAATATTAATAAGTTATTAATTTTAAAAAGATTTTTACTAAACCAAGCTTTTTGTGCAAGTGCATAACCAGATAATTCAAATGAGCCCATAGCCTATTGGGCCTATAATATTAGACTTTTCGATCGAGGTCGGACGTACAAGGTCGCGAGTTTAATTCTGGCTCAGTGTAAATATTTGTGTAAATGAACATGTCTATTTTCATTTGGTAAGATGATTTTCGTAACTCCAGTGCTTACGCGGTTGTAGAGAAGATATTCATGTATAATTACGTGTTTACAAAAAAATATCCACACTTTAGAACCTAAAATGCTACGTAAACTAATACATTGTCTACTTTAGAGTCTAGACAGTGGATGTAGACTCCCTAGAATATTTATTCATCATGATTATCACATTAAATAACAAACAACTACTCGTAGATACATTTTTGAAACATCCTTTATATTACCTACATGTAATCGATATACCTACTACAATCAATAAAAATAAAAATCGAAATCACGCCATGACTACTGTGTCATGACTGACAAAAATTTTTAAATGATAAAATTGAATTAATTTACCTACATAAAGTTCATTATTTTATGAAAATGACCAGCCAAGTACACAGTTTATAATAAACTAGATGTTACCCGTGACTCCGCTCGTGTAAAATTTCTGTTTCTGTTCTCGTTTTCCGTTAAAACCTATTCCAGCCAGGGATAAAAAGAGATCCCAAAATGTTCTTTGTCCCCGGAGATAAAGTTGAGACCCCATTTATGGCATATACCCCTCTGCCGTGCGTCTTATTGACCGCGTCTGACGATTCACACGCTTGTATTTTTCAGGACTAAAAACCATAGTAAGATAGTCAAATCCTACTTCCTACCAATTTCATAAATGTGAATGTTTATGAAGCTGTGTGGATGTATGTTACTCAATCACACTGATACGGCTGAATGGATCTGGCTGTAATTTGTATAGGTATAGATACCTGGAATAACACATAGGCGTTGCCCATTTGTTGCCCGCCGTTAATTTGTAACATGATTGAATCAAACTAGAACAGTTTCATCTATTTATCTATGATAGTTTTTATTTACTTTGAACATAAACATAACCGTTACTAACCCTTCCACATCTTCACTTACCATCAGGTGAGTTAGTGGTCAAACGTGGGCCTATCGACTATAAAAAAAAACTAATAAGCTCTTAATAACTGTTCGAATTTAGAACAACATGGAGGTTACACTCATGTGTGAAAATGTGGTCTCATTATTGCCTCTTTTTTCAAATGAGTGTATTTTTTAATCACGCAAAGACCGAACGACAACAATATTAAGATAGTGATGTAATCTGATAATAATCAGAGGTACGTATACCATGATAATTGACTTGCCATGTACTATTTTATGAAAATACCAGCCAAGTACAAAAATAATCTGGTTATGCACTTACTGAAAACCTTGTTTTTAAAAAAGTCTTTAATAATTAATAACATTTTTTTTTCGAATTGAAGAACAAACAGAGCCAAACCTTCGTCACAGAGATGTCAGTATTGACGCACATTATCTGGAATACTTGCCAGAACCCTCGATTCTGTAATGGAACATTCGCAATAATAATACCTATTACAAGCGTATACTAAAATTTATCAGCACTTTTTTTTAAATTGGACACGTCAACAAGACTTCACCTCGCCTGATGGAAAGCTAAAGGCAAAGTAAGTATCGAGGGTCTTTTCTGCTTTTTCACGCCCGCTTAAAAGATATGGGACTATTAGGAGGAAGGAAATACATGCGCTGGTAAAGAATTCCAAGTCTTAATAGTGCGGCAAAGAAAAGAGTCACCGAACCGCTTGGTTCTTGATGGAATTGTTTGCACATATTAACTTTTAAACTTTTGCGTTCCATGATTATAATAATATGTAAACGGGAATTAACGCGATCATGGTATAGGTATATCGTATATATACCTATACCATGATCACGTTAATTCCCGTTTACATATTATTGTTTGCACAGTTGAATCTTAGCGGGGCCTTTACTGCGGCCGCTGATTTGTATCACAACTTAATCATAATTATTGGAACAGTATTATCTACTTCACTATTTACGCGTTTTAATTACTTTAGACACATAAATACGGCCGTAACTCACAGAGTCCGTTAATATTAGAATTTTTAGGCAACATGAAGGTGCAGATTCTATTCGTTTTGGTGGCAAGTGCCTGCGCTACCGTCTTATCAGAGACGGTCAATGCTCCGTATAGTATCATCGCAGATAAATATATTCCTTTGGGAGAAGAAATCCGCCAAGCGGAGGAGCGTATGACAAACGGAAGAGTGGTTGGCGGCTCACCAGCACTTCTCGGTGAACTTCCTTATAAGGTACGTTTATAATATATTAAACTATTTTTTACCTGAGGCTCTACCTACGTGGATGTTTGGTATCGCGTGGGAAATCCATACAAAATATCATCCCTTATTTCATCCAACCATAGAACGCAATTTCAAAAACTAAACGAAATAATACAAAGTTTCAAGGCGATATCTTCGTAAACGACGAAATTTTATACAAATTTTCATCCACCATTTGTGGGCCAAGCCTTTTTTCGCTACCCGAAGGTCTTGTATAATAATTTTTTCAGAAAGTTGAAATTTCTAAAATGCATTTTTGACATTTATATATAATTTTGTCATTTTTGCTTTATAACATACATACGTAGACATTCATTTGTTCACTATTTGTAATGTAATGTAATCTAATATTTGTGGCGGAACATTGCATGTGCCCTATTTTTATTACAACATCACTATAATATTGTAACCTATGTTTCACATTTCACAAATAAATAAATATGAATTTGAACATTTTATTCTTAGTTCGTTCAAGATTCTGAAATCAAAAACTATACTGCATGTATTAAAATTTGAAGTAGGTACTGATTATAATCCAAAATGAATAATAATGAAATGGTTTCCATTATTTCAGGTTGGCACACTCACTAATTACATAGGTATATCCGGTACCGGTGTATGTGGTGGTGCTATAGTCAGCCCGAACAGAGTCGTGTCTGCAGCTTCCTGTTGGAATGACGGCGTACATATAGCACATACTGTCACCATAGTAGCTGGCACCCTGAGGCTCTTTTCTGGCGGCACTAGAATAAGCAGCAGCGTGGTCGCTACACACCCATCGTTTTCCGTCACCCTCCTTCGTTTTGACATCTCCGTGATTTATCTGCCTACATCTTTTAGTTTTTCAAGTATGTATCTTATCTTATCTACATATTATTATTATTATTTTATACTACTTAGGTGGCAGACAAGCACACGGCCCACTATGAACGTGTGCATCACTAAGGGTGTCACACACGCGCTGCCTACCCTGAAGGGAAGGGGGGAGGGGTGGGGAGGCTAGGAAGGGATGGGAGGAGGAGGGGTACAGTGAGCTCTGGCTACCCTACTTACCGGCGGGAACACACCTCGATGGTAATTATTGCCGCGGTGTTCTGTAGGGCTGAGGTACTACCTCAGTCGGACAGCTCATTTCGGACGGGAGATATCGTCGTGTCCTACCTCCCTTAAATTTATTATAATGGATCATCAGACAGATTTCAACATATCCATCTATACTCACAAACTTTCACGTTATATTAGAAAAAAAATATTATACTAGCTTATATTGTTCAATTACAACCAATATATAGTTAAAGGAGACTGAAATGATTACATACAATCTTGGGCCTAATTGTAAGAAGATGAAAGTAGTGTCAATTAATAGCTTATATATTATCAACCTTTCACTGAAAATTCTGCGGATTTTGTCAATCTGAGAACAGAGATATAAGAGATTATGTAAAAGTGAGGTTATGTTACAATCTTTAACTAACAGCTGATTCCTCAAGTGCAAAATGTGTTCTTTTGCACTAATAGTTATTATATGTACTAGAAAATGTTTAATAATCATATGAATGAACGTCAACGACTTCAAGCGATAGATAGGTAACAGGTAAGGAGATAGGGAAAGGATGTCTAAAATAAAGTAAAAAACATTTAATATAGTGTTCTATTCGCCTTCTATTATAATTAAAATGTCGTCTAGAAATTGTGCAGATGGTACTAAGTATATGATCTTGGTACCTAGCCCAGCTAAGGTACCATATAATGCACATTATATGAGCGCAACAGCCTACAGTTCGTTTACCTACAATACAATAATTGCAGTAATGCATTACTATAGCCGAATCACGGACAGAATTGTTTCATCGTGTACTTAAGGGTCGTCGGCCCAGTGTATTGCAGTGATCAGTGGCTATCCCACAATTCACACAGCGATCCATAGTTTCACTACTATCCAATCCACAAGCCGGCGGTAAAATCCAAAATAACAATTCCAAGTCAAACTTGTGAGCGATGTTCGGTGTCCAAGTGAAAGCAAGGGTCGTACAAGGTAGGCAGGGTCAGAATCCGTAAAATACAAAACAGTGGTCGTAAAAAATGACGAATAATCGGGCAAGCACTCCAAACACATCGGAATACACGAAACGAGTGAGCAAACAAAAAAAAATCGGCAGCTGTCTTGTCATGTCAGTGACATAGACTAAAATAGGTAATATAAGAGAGATTTGAATCGATATGAAATCAATAATCATTATTATTGGTTTTTCAGTATAATATGACTGTAATTATATGCACTATATTGCATGTAAGTATATATAGTGCATTTAATTATTTTGAGTAATTATTTACCACAAAATGTTTTATTTTTGTAACCGTGTAATCAATCACTCAATCGATAATCTCATGAAAACTATTTTCTCATATTTCTCCGCTTCCAGATTGAGAATTGAGGTGATTTTTCATATTCTAGGATACAAAAATATGACTAATTTTTTAGATCATATCTCAACTTATTACATTTGGGCCCACCATTTTCCATCTCCTTTACACACAAATTGTCCACAGACACAATTGCGTCCATCGCCTTGCCATCCGGTGCTCAACTTAATGAAGACTTTTCTGGATTCAGGGCCGTAGCCACTGGATTTGGAATAAAGAGTGATGGTATGTTATCCTCATCTAAATTGAATATTGCTTGTAGTCTTTATTGTATCTTCATTGTAGTTAGCTATTTTTTTTTATACCACTTAGGTGGCAGACAAGCACACGGCCCACCTGATGATATTATATTTTCTTTCACCATTATTGCATTTTTTTAGATGATGTAATTGATCAGAACTCAAGCCTTCACCGCGTTGATGTAGCTGTGATTACCAATTCTGTCTGCGGTTTATACTTTCCATTTTTGATACATGATACACACATTTGCACCAGTGGTTTTGGCGGCGTAGGCAATTGTCGGGGTGATTCTGGTAGCCCTCTTGCTGTTAACTTAGGCGGCAGCCGAGTTTTGGTGAGTAAAAACTTTTTATAACATGAAAACTACAAGCAGACTATAGACTTTATCTCATTTATATCTAACTATTGGTCCTCCAGGGCTTCGCCCGTGACATAAATCATCCCCATGGTACTTAATCTACAATAATTAAATTAGGAATAGCAATGAACACTTTTAGATTTAGACGAAAAACATTTGATAAAAACCGACTGTAACTGGACCAAACTGGACCATGGAAATGGAACCACACGGGAAGCACCAACTATCGAATCATCAAAATCGGTTCACCCAGTTGAAAACTCTGAGGTAACTAACATAAAAAATGTAGTCGAATTGAGAAACTCCTCCTTTTCTGAAGTCGGTTAAAATATATGCCATCTGGTTATCAGATGCGTAAAATCGATCTTCAACGGCTTTAGCCCATTATTATTATAATTAAAATTGAGTCATGAAAATGAATTTGGCCTATTTTTCCAGATTGGTGTATCATCCTTCATATCTAACCGTGGTTGCGAATCTGGTGCTCCTTCTGGCTTTACACGTGTCACGAGAGTCATGGACTTCATTAGACAGAATGTGAATTAAATAGTAAAATAAATGAAAATAAATTAACGGCACGTAAATCTTATTTTCCTTGGTACTCAATAACTTAGGTTATGCACATAATAGATACATAATACTAGGACTGGGGTACTACGTATTATCGTATACCTTTGAAAGTTAGCCGAGTCAACCCTATACATAATGTCAGATCACCTAACAACGAACGTATAGTTTTTTGTTGTTTTCATTTTAACTCACACATTTCAAAATTTTGAAAAAAAAATCAGCAACTTACGAGAGAGAGTTTAAATCTTTTCATAATTCATTAAAATCAGCATAATTCATTTAGTCAATCAAAACGAATTATGTACCTACATCGCTATTAAAGACACTAAGCTTGTCTGTATAAGCGTAGTGTATCTAAATCATTCGACTATTATCTAAAATTCTCTATGTATCACAATTTACCTAATAGTACAAATGGGCAGTTACAATTATAAATTGCTGACGCCACTAACGTCCCTTACATAGTGTATTCAAAACCGGGGCGACTATCAGACTGCAACTGGGGCAACTATACGGATTTCACCGTACTTATAGTGTGTCAACAACAATTTTATTGTGAAAAATAAATTGTAACTTTGATCCAACTAAGACTCAGTAAACTATATAACTTCTAACATAGCTCAAACAACAGACATAACTCTAGTTGAAGTATGCCCAGATAAGATTTAGATATCAAACTCTGAGTCAATTTGTCTATCAAACACTATTTACCTTCGTGAAATAGCACTGGACTAATGCTATGTTTGGCGCAGATTAGGAATGTGAGTTGTTTTTTCTTGCATATTCTATTACTACCAGTACTATAAAACAACTGAGTTAAGTCATATTAACAATGATATTTTCTGGAATACTTGTCTGTTTGTTCGCAATGGACAAAGACCACTAAACGGATATTACTGCAAAATTTTTACTAAGCAAATCAGGGTCAGATTTAAAACTCTTAATTTTTTTAAAGTTTTAAAAAAATAAAAATAATAATAATAATAAATAATAATATTGATTTTTTTCATTTTTTTTTCTCTTTGATTGCAATTGGTGCAACCAGAGAGATGACTATAAATAGAACCTTCGTGGTCATCAGCTAGTAGTACCTAGATATGATAATATTTATTTTATTTTATTTATTGTATACGTTTATCATCATCTTAAAGTTATTTCTAGTTGCATCCGAGGTTTTCTCTTCTTATGCAAATTTTGTGGGAGGGCCTGTCGTCTGTCCTCCTAACCCCAAGAGGTCAGAACCACGTCTAATTAGGTAATCAGCAGATGAATCGACATATCACAAAATACGAATAAAATTCTAAATTAAATTGGTTGAAAAATCTAATCTCACAAGGATATATTATGTGCATCATGCTCATGACTCATGATGGATCTAAATATTTAAAAGTAATCTGATTGCATTCTTCTGTTAGATTTGGCACACAACTAAAAGCATTGTCAAATTTGGCTTCCGGCCAGCAACTTTAACCAAAGTTGTGGCACACCGAGCGCCATGTAATCAGATGGTAGGGGGGTGATATTACTTATCGGCGTATGTTTACTACCATCCATCTGCGTAGTGTAGAGGTGAACTATTTTGGAACTTTATCGATAGATACACGAGTAGGTATAATAATTTGTAATTAACTTTTTCCCACGAACCTATGTGTGATATTTCCAGAGTTAGGGTATGTGAGTAAAGAGAAAGTAGATAATCATTATCCGATATGAACGTTAGTTTTTGAGCAAAATAATTTAAAGTTTTAATTACACTGACTGCTGTCTAACTACATAATGGGCTCTATTGAAATAGTTCTAAACTTTGGTCACAATATAATTTAACAATTTCCATTAGTTTTTTTAAATTTGAAATCTGTGCTATCATCATCTACTAAACGAGGTACTGTTAAATAACCCTACATAAACAGGTGATACTGGTTATTATTCTGAAAGAAAAGCTTAGCAGCAGTCACGCTGTTCCCATGCTTTTTCGTAAAATCCATACTTATCGTAATGAAAAAAATGTAGGCATTTAGGTAATTAGCTCGAATTATAACTGAAACTCTGTATGTAACTTCCACGAGTTCCAGGCTTTATAAATACTTGTTTATTAAATTTTATTGAGTTATCGACATATTTATTCCCATCACTATTCTGGATGCGTCCCTAACATGATTAACCGTATAACGGCTTCCACCGTCATACCGAGAACTACAGCCGATTTTATACGTATTACTCACCGCTGATTAGTTTTTCATGCAGTTAACTAGAGTGGCATTTGTGTTAGTTACGCAGAAGCAAACAGAGGAAAACGATTTTAGTAAATGAATGTACATTTCTATAGTTATAATTTTTGTTATTTGACTAATCTAGCGGCACGCTGTCCTAAGGATTTTTCTTTGTTTTGTGGGCACGCTATAGTGGCTATTTTAAAGTTCGTCCGCTCATTACGTCTTGTATAAATACTAAATTTGAAGGAGCAAATTTCTGTACTATCTTAATAGTGATGTGTAACGTATACTTATTTACCACACGAAACTTTAAAGAATTATTACAAATTCAAAAACTTATAAATCCGATTCTTATTCCAGACCATGTCCACATTTTATACATCCATACATTCTCTCTCATCACAAACTTTCACGTTTATAATTTTATAGAATTGTATCCAAACCATTCAGCCGTTATAACGTAATTCAGCAACAAATATCCATTAATCCAGACTTTTGCATTTGTACTAGTAGTAAGATTTAGATTCAAAAAGCTTTTGAGAGATACACTTAATCACATATCTCGGTTCACTAGCATGTCCCAATATCAACCCTAAGCGACTCGGACGACAAGCAATCCATTAGGAGATGGCTTCTTATCAAGTCATAAATTTCTCTGCTATCAATGTACTCTGTCACAGTAGTGTATCAATAGATTCAGATACAGGCCGATAATAAATTACACTGAAATGGTCAGCTCATTAATTAAATAGTGATATCTATGTGGAACATACAGGCTTTTTATAATAATACAAATATTGTTATTGTAGTTAATGGCCATGAACCTATAAAGCTTACAGACGAATCGCATTGAATGAGAGGCTGTTTTTTTTATATACGTCAACATGACTTCACCTCGCCTGATGGAAAGCTAAAGGCAAAGTCTCAGGATCGGGGGTCACAACTACATACAAAGATAGTGCTACCTTAGACTATACAGTGGTGGCCCTCATCTTGATGGCCTCATCAAATACTTGTTCAGGCAGGCCCCGCTTAAAGGAACCGGGACTAAGGAGGAAGGAAACTGTAAGTAGACTGTGTGAGAACAAATGGTGACGACTCACCATGTGTGAGTGAATATTGAGTGTTACCAATTTTTTTTTATAATCTACCCTAGTGAAGTTATTTGCCAGTAAACACAACTTTATAGGAACAGAAACAAACCATTTGTGACCACACACCATAATTTGTAGTTTATTTTCAATACTAACTTTTAAACTTTACCGTTCGGAAATCGGGAAGACGGTTTCAAATTATCTGCGACATGGAATCCAGTTATGAAAAACCTGCTACCTCGCTTTTACACGCGCGGATAGACACCGAGCCATTTGCTTAGATAATAGGGACCCTGTGAGTGTGGTATGTGACAGTACATGGAGAAAAAAAAATATTAAAAATGTCGAAAATGTGCGGGTTGATGCAGAACCTGCTACCTCACGGACTTGACGACGGAGGGCGTGCGCAGCTGAACCAGTCAGCCTGTGACTACGGCCGGTGTAACTTGATCGAAACGTCAGGCATTCCTAATACCATGATCGCGTTAATTCCCGTGAACATTTTTAGTGTTTTCAATATTTTCAAATAACGTATTCTCCTATAACACGAATTGAGCTCAAAATTATTACAGGTAAGTTTAAATTACATATAAATTTAATTTCAAACAGTTCCTAATAATATCGTAAGCCGAGGGGAAGTTGCGAGGAAATCCCGTATCGTATTGTGTAAGCCAAAATGTTAATTAGTGAATTAATGTCAGAGGTCTCTTCCTTCATGAATACGTATAGCCTACGATTGTACGAAGTTGCTGAAGCGTTGATCTGGTGCAACCGAATTATCAAAGTTTAAGTTTGTTTTGTTATCTTTGAGTAGTTTGATTATATTATTATTAGCTATAGTCCTTCCACGCCTTAAGTTTGCGTTTGACAGCAGTTTTAGAATGTAACTGTTGCATTAATCGTACAAGTAAACTTGGAAATGCGTGACCAAGAAATTATATAAACTGGCGTATCATAATGTATCTACCCTATTAATAACTCATTACCAAAATTAAAATGCTTTAATTGTTTCGGTTGATTTAAAATTTACGACTATTTGCTCAACGTTGCTGACGAAAAATGTTTTTGCAAGCGGTGTAGGTACGTTTGTACGATCGACGGTCTCTGTGGCATAGAGGTAGTGCATCTGACTGCTACGTCAGGGTGTTCGATTCCAGCTCAGTGCAAACTTTCGTATGCAAGAATATGTTTATTTACATTAGTCTGAGTATTTCTATTATCTATTACTATATTCAAAAAATTTCAGATTCGAACCGACCAAAACCAAACTGTCTTGGGTGTGGGAACCATGGTATCCCCATCTTACTCCACAAAAAGAAATAGGGCGATTAGAGATTTCGTTCAGGGATAAATTAGTCTGGAATTACCTACATATAAGCTAATTTTGATACCTGGCATGGATGTTAATGGAAATTCGAGAATGAGGACAGAATTCTACGCAGGCGAAGCCGCGGGCAACAGTCAGTTGCAAATATTTTCGACGTTAATATAAAAGGCAAATGACACACTTATTTCTGTACGTACCATTAGCAAAACTTTAATTACCATGAAAAACCGACAAGACAAACCGTGAATATCACCAAAATCCTGAAACGGTATAATTTGTTCTTCTCCGCCCTACATAAATAGATTCACTGGACTCGAAAATTTAATCTAATAATGTTAAAATTAATACCAAGGAAATGGCGTGTATGCGTGGAATAGGCGATATATCAATATACACGGTAAGTCAAATACACCCTTAAGCTATATTATATGTCAAACTCAACCACAATAGGACTACAGAACCGTAACAAATATTTGTTTAGCTAATGAGATTATTTGAAATAAACTGTTTACTCCGTAAATAGCGCACCTGCTTGGTGCATAAATTCAAATTAAATAAATAAATACCACCGTAACAACTATTTCTACTGGTTAAACATCTCAATTTCAATACAAGAAAGGTAAAAATATATTTATTACCTTAACATAAGGTTCAATATCAAATGGAACGCCAAACTAGCTCGATTAACCGTTGGAACGGTGACTAACAGGGCTCTATAAACCCTTACGATGTTTGATTAGCTCAATACTCTATGTTTGTGTTTGTTCTGTCCACATAGTGCGAGGGATATAGCTAATATTAGTTGTAAATACAGCACCTTTTGTAATGCAACAACAAATTGGACTCTGTGCGTTAGAGGTAAAGTTGAAATTCAATCGTACCAAATATGACTGTTAAAGGCCAGTTGTCAGATATATTATGAACAGTTAATTTTTCACAAAAACAACAGCATTATATCAAAAATTTATGGAAATTGCAAAAGAATAAAGTAAATTTTCTAGTTACGTTTATGTGTAGTGTACATGGCCAAAATCCTTAAGGTCCTTATAATCCTCATAGTTGGCAAGTCAGACGGCAGTTACTCCTAGAAAAGCCGACATACCAATCGAAAACCTTATGCAACCCAAATACCTCATTCACCATAACATCTCCTTCTAAGCTAAATTTATTCTATTAGAAGTAGGTAAATAATTGCTAGAGCATATGCAAGTTCTGTAGCCTCACAGTTGCAAGTCAAACTCATGATCATCATCTTAGCTGTGTTCGTCGTAAACATTGTAAAATGAGTGCTCCCTCCTGAATAATAGATTAGTCAATATTATCATATTTGCCTAATGAATAACACACACTTATATTCATACGAACTGTATTGTCGTTCATTAGAAGACATGACGAATTTTATTTATATTCTACGAATTATTATCTAAATGAATTGCACCTGCTTCAGGTTCATATATATTATTTAGTTCGCAAACTTTTGGTTGTTAGGTAGTATTAGAGAGACTAACATAAACATAAACTTTATAACTACGAGTATATACACACATTACCACAGGGATCGGTCAGAGGCTAATTAGGGTTCGTTAGGCGTCGATTGTTTGTTTGTACGGTGAGCTATGACACGTTCACCTGGATAATCATTTCGGCATTAGCATCAAGAATTTGTCAGTGAAAGATTCATTTGAATTTTCATTTAAAGATTTATTTTAAAGATCCATTTAAAGACAGATTAGAACACGACGGTACCTCCCGTCCGTTATGAGCTATCCAACTGGGGAAGTACCTCCGCCCTGCAGAAGACCGCGGCCATAATAACCATCGTGTTGTGTTCCCGGCGGTAAGTAGGGTAGCCAGAACTCACTGTACCCCTCGCCTTCGCCCCTTCCTAGCCTCCCCATCCTTTGCTACCCCCGCCCTTTCCCTTCAGGTTCGGCAGCGCGTGTGTGTCGCCCTTGGTATTGCACACGTCTATAGACCGCGGTGACCGCTTCCCATCAAGTGGGCTGTATGCTTGTCTGTCACCTTCATGGTATAA
The DNA here is from genome assembly GCA_963576445.1 of Lithosia quadra. Lineage (NCBI taxonomy): Eukaryota > Metazoa > Arthropoda > Insecta > Lepidoptera > Erebidae > Lithosia > Lithosia quadra. Next base: position 3,905,773 of record OY754882.1, read on the forward strand.
AAAAGACACATTTTTAGAGAAATTTCCTTCATTTAATCTGCATTCAAATTTGATTGGATGATATGACAATGTAGTTTTCAATTAATTAGAACAAAAAATCTCATAATAGTATTAGGATCGATAAATGATTAGGGGCACAATACATATCTACTATTAAAACTCATGAACATCAGGATCAGCAGTGATGACCCACTAGAAACCGGTCATTAAAATTATTTAGAAGTAAATTAGAGATTTTGAATTATAATATATCGATTCCCTTCTGTGAAATGGAGACAAATAAGCAAATCTCTCTTTTTCTTAGTCGCTTTGTGTTACACCCTCTGCTAAAGAGGGGATCTTTGTATTTTACTTCGCCCAGGGGCTATCATAATACAGCTGTCCTTCAATAATTAACAATCATTCCTAATTACATGGGTGAATGCCCATATAAATAAGAATATTATTTTACAATGTATTTTCTAATAACATAAATTGAGTTCGGGTTTAATAATTTAATAAATTACAATATTTTTATAATTGAATGACGAATACGAAATATACGAACCAAAGACAAAAATAGTTCAAGATTATTTTAGTAACATAATTTAATAATATACTGTATCATGGTGAAGTAAGATAGGTGTATATGATGACAAATAGAAAATTGATCAATAACCACTGTGTTGTACCCGTGGATCTCACTACGGAATCCAGGGTCCGCTTAGACCTTCTATTAGTTAGACTTTTAAAAGTGACTGTCATTTTGACTTCCTATTTTCCGGAAACCCTGGGCAAGAGCCTCGCCATTCAACGTCCGTCAACGGTTAGGTTAGGTTAGGTTAGGTTAGGTACGGCCCAAGTTAACCTAATCTATGGTTTATAGATTAGGTTAACTTGGCCCCCAACAATAGAAAAACAGTTTAGTTACTATAACTTCATTGAATAATTTGTCAGCAAATTCTAACATTGACACAAGTTATCAGGTAATAAAAACATCCTTAGAGATTGCACGAGTTTGCAGCTCACCATTAACTAACTTGGTTCCGGACGTTTGATTGGATCCCACGAGATAGCGATGTTTGAATCTCGAAGGAACCCCTACCTACAGGATCCATCTCGAAATTAGTTGGCGGACTTGTTGAAGAACTAATTCATTAGTTTATACGAGGAATACGATGAGGAAATGCAGTAGTTTTGGGAAATATATGCATAATTCAGTAGTTTGATGGAAAATTTTGTTGGTAAATTTAGCAGAGTAAATACATAATTGAATTGAAACTGAGAAATTACATTTTAGAAAAGTAATTTAAATTTCTGGCTACGTTAATTATGTTATCCACGTTTTATACTCAATTATAATTCAATTAACTAATGTAATAATTAGGTCATGGGACTCATGAGCTCATAGGTACTTAGCTTAGCACGATTCACTCACAGCCTGGAGAATACCTCTCAATTATTGCAAAAGTTTACTAGCTAGCCAGACAGCTACAGGTCTTGATTCTTGGAAGTTGCAGTTATGACCTTTTGATGTAAGCCATATTAAAATTATGATTTCACGTGATGGTAAACTTCTGAGTTTAATTTTTTAATAATGTAAAATTGAGTTTTGCTTGAGGGTAAGGTTTAACCTTAGTTTTCAATGGTTTAACTCACACTTTACGTACGTAAATATGTGCCTGGTGTCCACTGATAAGCATTACAACTTACGATCACAAATTCTTGAACTTCTTCTGAATAAACTACAGCAAATATTACGTAATCTGAACATAGTAAAAAGGTCAAAGATATCTAGTCTGTCTACGACCTACGTCTGACATTTGTTTTTAATATAATGTAGTTTAAAATGATTTATGTTTTAGTGGCGTCTTTTGAAAAGTCTGTATTAATAGTCGATACAGAAGAGTTAAAATCAGGATAGCTTGAACTGCTGTTCCTGCGGTGAACAGCTCCTTAATGGGGCAGAATGAAAATCTAAAGGTTAAACATTTTATTATTTATTTCTGTTATCACTATAAATTAAAATAAATTTATTTCCGAAAATTAAAAAATAATAAGTAAGTAAAAAAAGTAACAATTTTTACCAACACAAAAATGTATAATAAATATAAATAAAATAAAAAATTAGACAACCATTTCTTTTTCAGTTTATTTGTTATTATTAAAAGTGAAAAGCTATTACATGTACAAACGTTTCCAATATCTAATAATTATAATATTAAACATCTCAAACGATGTTCCTTCACTTTTTGGTACAATGTAAATTAAAACTATTAATTACTTCTTAGTTATTTTACCCTGTCATCTGTTTTACTTAGCCCATTTTTAAGCACATAGCCACTACGACTATTATACGGCAAGAATGCCCCCAACGTGTGAAAGGCTTGACGTTTCAGTATCCCCCATCTCTTTGAAGCGATAGGCTGTTATAATTGCCAATAGCTTCAGGCGAGACTCTTAGTGTGTATGACGTCATTTTGAAGCGATAACGTGTAGCACTAAAACTGGTATAAATTTAAATTTATTACCTCTTAACTTCTAGATATAATGAAAGCGTCGGGCTTTGTTATAAATTCTTAGTAGACGTTAAGCTTAGCCATAAAGGAGCATTTAATGTTGGTATTAAATTCAACCTAGATACTGCATCGATATCAGTAGCTTACTGGTTAAGAAGTCGACAATCGAGAAGTCCCAGATTCAAATTCTGGCCTTTACACTATAGGCGTGAACCAACTCCTAACAAAGCAATTTAGCTCAGGTGCACGGGTTTATACTAACCAAAAAATCATTTCATCATTATCTTAGCGTGGGATTTGGGTGCCAAAGCCAAAATAAGCCAAATTTAGATTTTACAGCAGGAAAGAAGATCCCAGGCTCCCAAGTACAAGATTCGGCTGTAGCCGGAATTAACGCTGTAATGATGTAACTCAGCAACTAATTTAGTATTGCAATTTTATCCATACAGATATCTTTCATGAATAGCTAAGATTATAACTGTATTACACGTAACCAATTACAGTGCTACGAAATGTTACAGCTACGAAAATTCACGCAACGGCTACGTCAACTTTCGTAGTAGATAATAGTCGTAGCAAATTCAAATGAAATTCTAACAGTAATACCAATTTTCTTCATGTAGTAAAATATCATACAATGAACTTAGATTTTCATTGGAAGAAGCTAAAAAAATATTGGTAAAAAGTTAAAAATGAAGGAAAATACTTCTCAAAATATGAGATAAGATTAGATACATTTTGATACAATGTACCACGTTACATGGGCACAATTACAAATTATAAAAATATTTGTTTCATATTACTGGTAGATGGCAGGAGTATGGGACTGTTTGTGAGGATGGATGAATGGACGTTTGAGTGTGGATATTCGGCTATACAAATTTAAATTAAATTGCTGTGTTAGATACCTACTCATCTATATTTGCTTTCTATCGAACTAACGTATTGTAATTATATTTATAGATTGTTATAGTTACACTACTCATAATAGAAAATACTTATTTGCTTACAACTTGAACCACACGACAAGTTTACTCAGCCCACAAAAGCTCGGTTTATATCCGCTGCTATATTACGGGAGTCATTTTTAAAGGACGCTTATCTTATCTTAATAACTCTGTTTAGCTTGTGAATCTTAATTGAGTCTTTTGTTATTTTATATGTTGGTCTAGATTATCCAATCCAATCTGTGCACCAAATTTCATCGAGATACATTCAGCTATTTTGGGTGTATTAAGTAACAAACATTTTATTTTTCTTTTATTTCTTTCTTTTAGGAAGGCTTATTGTATAGACGAATAACAAAAGTATGTGTTACAATATGATGACTACTATAATTAAATGCCTACACAAGTATAAGTGGGTATAAATTACATCCATCTATTCATCCATCCATTCATCTATCCACATGCGATCCATTTATCCAAACATGGCAATTACTATAATAGTAAGATATGCAACAAGAAACACCGAGTAAAGCATAAACTCTAAATATTTTAAGTCAAGCATCTTTTGATTATTTTCGAATCGAATACATCAAATGTTCATAATACCATAAGTCAAAGGTCTTCGTTAATTCTGTCCTGGTTCATGACTAGCCATACACTCAGCGTTTCCCGGTTAGGTCGGAGAGCCAATAAATATGACAGACCGGGAAATTGGACAGAATTTGTGCTTATTCAACATCCGTTCGGGGAGCTAGTGTAGTTATTGGCAACCAACTGTACCTATTACCCGAAGCATAAAGACGAACCAGCTACGAAAGGTACAGATTTTGGTATTGGATATCGGAAGATGTAATAATTTATTGGTGAGTATTTTAGATCGCTTTTCCTACCTGAATACCTCAATATGGTTAACTAGAATGCTGAATGTTCGATATTAACAGTATCGGAGTACCTACTTATATGAAAGTTATTGTTCTGAAATATATATTTTTGTTTTATACAAGGTTTATTTTAACTAGCTCTATTGTTTCTTGTTTGTGAATTTATTTTGTTCGTATGGGACAAATCTTGGATGTCAATTGGAACCACTTCCAAACGTTATTTGATTAGATTGAATTCAGTTTTAGTTGCGTATCTTTGGTGATATTATGATAAAATGATACGATGAAGCTGGTCTGATTATGGAGTTGGAAGGTGTCTGAACTAAACAAGATAAAACAATCGAGTTTGGGTTCATTTGTTTTAAAGTGACAATTATTATAATGCTACACGATTATCTACGGTCTGAAGATGTAGACGGTATTTGGTCATAGGAACTTCTAAACTAAACAAGCTAAACCTATCATATTTGAGCTTATTTAATTTTTCTGGTTCTGAACTTACTAGAAAACTTGTTTTAAAAAAAGTATTTTTTAAATTAATAGATTATTATTTTTCTGTTTTTCGGTTCAACTAATCCTGATTTTTGTATTATTTTACAGAATATCAACTTTTAAAGAACCGAAACTAGCAGAACAGGATCTTAATAACTTCAATCCAACCGTGAAAACTGAGAGAAATCACACGTGTTACATCTGTAAGTAGCTATTCTTATATAAATTACACTCTAACCGAGTCTTCTCACGAGTATTTTAATTTCAACAGCGAATGATACGAGTACAGACAAAAGCCTATATTTCGTACAATGTTCATGCTCATCACATTAAAATAATAAGCTTACGTAAACCCTGCTTTACGGCCTGATTACGATATACGTTCACGTTCCATAATGAAAATTAATTTTCGAGATAAATGTATAAGCAGATGTTACATCAAATTATATTTATCAAAGCAGTATATATATTTTTATATCCACGTATGTAATTCCCGAAGGTTTAAGCAAATGTGTTAATACAGTCACATTCCGCTAGTAATATTTATTTTCGTCCCACATAATGGGAAGCGAGCTTATTGCCTCCTACCGGGCACGTTTTCAGACGCCGTGCTCCACTGAGAATTCATGAAGTAAGAAATTCTAAATTAGGTATAGGTATGCACTTTGCTTTGCCCTTTATTTTTCGACTATCTACTGTTAAAGCCGCGTTTACACGTCTTGTTCGTAAAGGCGTATATTCGGCTTTCGGGCTTCTTTGATTTTATAGTCCATTGGCCATGGTGACCGCTTTCTAACTGGTGAGCCATGTGCTTATCTGACACTGACGATTTCAGAAGTAACTTGGTCATAACCTGGACTACTTACAAATCTAAAGCTTGACATTGACTTCTACCTATCACACAGTATAACAATAAAGAGGCAGCGCAGTAAAAATCGTTTTTTTAAAGTTCAAAATTGTTTTCTGTATATCTGTTAATCTGTGAGTATGTATGCGTCATTGTAACTCTGAAATAAACATACGACTTTTGTGTTTGAAAATTGTCATCGAGATTGATCGGGCCTGTGCTGGTCTGCCACCTACGTAGTATAAAAAAAGATGATTATTAACTATAATTTATGAAAATTCATTGAGACATTTGGGAGATCGGGATTTTTAATCTTATCTTACTTTAAAGAACTTCATTTAATATTTTAAGACAAAATTGCGGCAAATAACGTCATATGTCAGAAATAAAAACGAAGTTTTATTCATGATCATACTTATAAAGTCAGCTACATACATCAAGTAATACATACATGTAGGTACTTACATAACCTTTAAAACCGAACCCTTCATCAACGCGCCCACAGTCAATGCATAACATATGTTGACTAAAAGGCGGTATTTGTAATTCCATCAAAAATTCGTCAGAACACCGCTGTCAATATCGGAAGCAACCAAAGGGCTTTGTTCACGAATTCACGATGCGTAACGGTATGCGTATAATATAGTGGTGGAACCGTCCTGTGGGAGCGACGATAAATATGTATGTGTTGGGATACAGGGCCGTCACCTGGGAACCCAATAATTGCGTTTCAGTCCCGAATTATACATTATTTATTTTGGTTCAATCTGTTTGTTCTATTTCGATGCGATGGAAATGTTATTAGAAGTTTTAGAGTAGTTATACTGCATTAATAGGTATTATTGATATAGCGTAGTGGTTTGGATTTCTGTGCATGGGGTGAAACTTAAAATTTGGCGTATTCAATTGGTTCCTATGACGCCCACTACTTTCAAAAAAAAAAATTTATGATTAAAATATATTAACAATATTGCGAATAAATTCTGAAAAACACTAACCATTCATGAGAAAAGTGACCACTTATGAAACCTTTGAAGCCAATTAAAACCCAACAGAATTTTCATTTCATTAATTTTTTCCATATTCAAAGTAAAACAAGTACTTACGTAAGCAATAAGAAACGTTAATTTCGGTCCCTACCGACCGTCGTTGGGACAAAAACCTTAAGATAACGAACCACCTTATATTCTTTGAAGTTTCGGCAAGGCCACAAGGCAAATTCTACTTAATGTAACCAATTAAATGCCCGGAAACAACTACCTGTAAACTTCAATGTGTGTTCTGTGCAAACAGTTATAGAGTATAATTTTCATTGACATGAATTCGTATACTTAGAGAGTATAGAGTATTCGTAGAGTTAGTACACTAAAATCCTTACATAAATAATTATCTGGTCAGAATTATACGCGAATATTAGAACAAAAGTATCATATCCCGATCTAGATGATAATCGGATTTTTAAATAAAATGTCGAGAACCAGTGTACATAGTATGATTCTTACAAAAAAAAAACCAACAATTGGACGAAATTGAAATGACCTTACCATACGGTACTATAAAACTAGGTGCGATATGGGCATTTCACTTTAAATTTGGAACTTACTTATCTTCGACACCCAAACTAACCTCAACTGTAGGTTGGTAAATCTGCTCATTGATAGGTGAGACTCTGGTACAGATTTTACTTCAACATTGAGGGGTCAGATGGCAGCCAATCGGAGGATCGGTAAAGTGATATTCAAGTTTGGATATAATATGAATTGGCACTCGAATTAAGTAGAAGGCATTGTTAGTTAGTTAACTAGAGGTAAAACTAACAAAAGCGTGTTAAAACAAAAGCAAGAATTTCACTCAGGTTCAAAGAAAAATCTTCTCAAAAAACACGAAATCTTTTTTGTATTTTTGCGAATAACGCTTATTCAAGCTTGTCAATATTCCCGCAGCCTTAAAAAAATAATCGTCCAAAGAATCCTTTGTGCAGCTATCGGTAACGTCAAAACTAATAAAACGGGCAAGGAATAAAAATCGGAGTCCTTGACGCTATTTTTCTTTTTTATTCCATAAATAACTGACGAATAATGGAGCGCACAATTTCTGCCAAGTCATTTGTACAATTTTCTCTTACAATACCATCGTGGCGGGATTCTTTCAATGAATTATTGCTTAGTCACATCTATTTAAGAGGTAAGGTCCAGACGTTCGATTCTATAAGCCTCCCGGTAACGTATTTGAACGCATAATTGGTGTGGGCGGGATAACATAAAGCCTATCAAATCGAATATTCGGGGCGAGTGCTCGTGAATAGGCCACCCGACTGATTCTGTTACTAAAGGGACTAATAGGAATGTGTGTGGTATGAATGTGTGTCCCGTGTGAGGAATTTATAAGTGTGCACTAATTCTATCAGTATGCAGGGTGAATATTATGCTTCTTATAATTCAAGTGGACTACACTGATGTAACTTATTGGTAAAATTACAAATTGGTCTTATTGGTAAAATTACAAATTACAAATTTGACAAATTGTGACATGTTTGCATGTTTGAAAATATCCCAACGAAGGTTTTCCGTCGTTTTAATATCAAATTAACATTATAATTGATTCAAAATTCTATTGATCCTAATTCATTTCTGTTACTCGCAGCTCTGCCTGGATAGAATACTGAAATATTAGTTTTTTTGAAATTGTTCAATTAACTATACAAAGAACATTTTACGAAGTATTAGAAAACTTGAAAAAAGTAGAAAAAAATTGTTAAATGTTAAGTCCAACATGATAAGGGAAACAGGGATTCGTTTATAATATATGTAAATATAAGATAGCATAATGTGTTACTAATCATATTGTTATAAGTAGTGGCGAAATATGGGTGCTAGCACCTCTGCCTACCCCTTCGGGGATATAGTCGTGAATTTATGTTATGTTATATGTTATGTTATAATATTATTAAATAATGATTTCTGTAGCAATAAAATTTAAAAACATCTACTAACGTCGCGTACAGTGCTTACAGGTTAAATATAGGTACCAACGCACAAATCTATGTAATAATATGAATAAAAACATTAAACATTCAATTTGCTATAACGAAGAGCTTAGTGTCTATTTTCGTTATACTATTGAACTCGTTTGATCTTCCATGCCAAACAAAACTTAGTAGGAAAACGAATCGTGATCAGCAATTTACTCGAGCATTCAATCACGTACTGGTAACAAATTTAAAGCGGCGACGTTTGCTTTGCCTTTTACATTTTTTGAAAAGGTCAGATAATGAAACTCAAGATTATATTTTCAATAGTTCTTGTGAATAGTTTATTATTTTACAATCCCAAATTCAATTCCAATAATGCAATATGGCGAAGTAATCTGTTCTGTCTTATACCTACGACACGACAAACTTACTAGCCGGTCCAAAATCAACTTGGGCGGAAGTGTATCATTACCTACAATTGTTTTAATATTTAAATTGTTCTTATACTTAAATGTATTTGACCGGATAGTAAGTTCAAAAATAGATTTATATTTATTATTTATTTCTAGATTTATTTTAAGTATTATTTGTACTATTTTGAGAATCACATTTAATTAATAAAAATATTATGACTGCTAAATTCATATTAGGTACTAGTCAGTTTACCTACTTTCAGTATAAAAATAAACAATGTATTTTAATAAAAGCTAACAATCGGCCTTTCCTGGCGGTTTCACGTCTCGTGAAAATAATGCATTACTTATCTTAAACATTAAATTATTATTAATACCAATAACTCAGATATGCAGAAAAAAATTGAAATAAAATCAACAACAACAGTCACTTATGCGACAATAAACATAATGATCGGCCTTTCCTGGCGGATTCACGTCTCGTGAAAATAATGCATTACTTATCTTAAACATTCAATTATTATTAATACCAATAACTCAGATATGCAGAAAAAATGAAATAAAATCAACAACAAAAGTCACTTATGCGACAATAACATAATATCGATAAATAGATAGATCGAAATCTGTTAAGTCGACTATTAAATAGCTAAATATGAAATGATCACTGTGGCCTCCGACATATACACAGCTGATCTACATACCGCATCGAGATAGTTCCAACATACCACATGGCCACTGTGACCTCCGACATATTCACAGCTGACCCAGCATGTTGGCCTCTCAATACAGCTGGTCTAGTTAGTAGGGTGACACCAACATGTCATAACTGGGGTCATTGTGGCCTCCGACATATCCACGGCTGACTGAACATATTGGGTACCTTTGACGTATCAAGTAACTATAAATTTACTGGAACCATTGTATCCTCAGACTTATCTACATATGGTTCAATTATTATAATCTATTTATTATTATTATTATTTTCACTAAATCTTATTATAAATTTTATATTTGTTTTACATTAGTCATGTATAATGAATACACGTTTAAAGAGGTACATTTATATTACAAAGTAAATAATTATCACTCATTTATGTGATCCAAGCAATCAAATTGATTCGCTTTCTTCTTCAGTACTAGACTCATCGCTATTATCTCTATTAAATACCAACCATGGGTGGATTTTATCCACTGAAAAGATTCCCGAAAAGTTTCTAGTTCCCTTCTTAGATAACGGAGTATCTTTAATTTTATATCTATCATTATCGAACACTTCAACAATGCGATTTGCACGTATTTTAGATTCCAACTTTCTACTTTTACCTGTGGAAGGTACTTCCCTTTCTACGCGAACTAAGTCCCCTTTCTTATATTCAACCTTTTTCCTAGTTTTATCATATCTTTCTTTCTGTTGTTACTGTTTTTGTGCAATATGTTTACTCATTTCTTCCCTAATACTCTCTATATTTTTATCTGTAATCTCCCTATCCTCTACTTCCTCCTCTAGGCTTAGGCTAAGAAGAGAGTTTGCTGTACCCACCGGTGTAGTACCAAAAAGAGCCTGCGCAGGAATTTTCCCCGTTCCCTTACTTAGAGTAGTATTGAGTGCCCATTGAATCTCTCATACACCTTCGTCCCACGCATTTTCAGAATTCCCGTGGTTCTTAGCTGATAGAGCTGCTAAAACCGTACGGTTATAACGCTCTACTTGGCCATTGGCCCGAGGAGTGGCGACTGCATTCATAATATGTTTTACCCCTAGTGATAGTAAATAATCTTGGAAGTTCTTAGAAGTAAAAGATGAACCTCTATCTGATATGACACGCAATGGGACACCAAAGATGTGGAAATAGTTCTGCATTGCAGTCTTTGAGTGATTGGACTTTGTGCTTTTAACTGGGACAAGGATAATAAATTTTGTCATACGTCTTGTCAAATCCGAAGTGACCCAAATCGTCATGATGAGATTTTAAAATTTGCCAACTAACACCTTTCAGTACGACCCAGCGGTCACCATCGTCAGTTTTCCTGTACAGCAATCCCCTTTTAACGAGAAAATTGTTTTTAGTCTCTACAATATTACTATTATTGACATCATTTAAAATATTTACAATTCGTTGAAGTTTTGGATCATTTTGTTGCACTGTAGATACCCAGTTGGTATCCATTGCCTTAACATCTAGTAAACTAGACTCATCAATAGGAGGATTGCGACTTAGGGCATCTACATGAGACATAGAAACGCCCGGTTTATATTGAATGGTAAAGTCATACTCTTGCATTACATTCCACCACCGAGCAACCCTGGGTAAGATATCCCGTTTTTCGAATGTAGCCCTAAGGGAGTTACAATCTGTAACAATAGTGAAAGGTACCTACACCTATCAAGTATACCCTAAACCTCTGAAGCGAGCAAACGACAGCCAATGTTTCTAGATCATAAGAAGTAAACTTTGCTTTGCTTTTTCAGAGGAAGTCTGTCTACTATTAGTAGACTACGGCATTGTAAGAGGAATCTTTATTAGGTCTTTGTAGAAGGATTCCAGCTATTCCTACTTTAGATGCGTCGGTATGCAACTGTGTCTCATACGTCGCATTATAGAAAGCAAGGATTGGACGTTTCGTTAACTCTTGTTTCAAAGTTAAAAGGCTTGTTCTTGTGCATCACTCTACTTCCACAGAACATCCTTTTTTAGAAGGTGTGCGATTAAACTCATATATTGCACATCTGGAGTTATGAACGCAGTCAGGTGCTTGGAAGATTCAGACATAGGCAATTGATAATACCCAGATGCAAGGTCTAGGGAAGTGTAATATTTATAGCCGGATAAGTTATCTAACTGATCATCAATTCTAGGGAGCGGATAATGTTCTTTGATAGTTTTTTTTTGTTTAAAGCTCTAAAATCAATACATTTTTTTTTTTTTTTTATTTTATTTATTTTGATTTATTATTATTATAAGAATAAAAAAAAACGGTAATCACCCGTTTTTTTTTATTCTTACTAAAATAATGGGAAATGCGTATGCAGAAGAAGACTGCCTAACAATACCAGAATCTTCCAATTCTTGAACCATATCTCTAACAAGTTGACGTTCTTTTTGTGGCATTCTATAGGGTCTATAAACAATATAGGAGTGCTATCACTCAATTTAATTTCCATTTTAATCCCAGATATACAACCTAATTCATTAATAGTAAAGGCAAAGCAGTCACGATGCTCATATAACAATTTCACAAGCTCATTAGAATAATGATCAGAAATATTTTCATTAATGTTCACCATATCTCTTTCAATAGCGCTAACTTCACAGACAATATTGGATTTAGCAATTTTATTAATGTTATATGATTGAATTGCTATGAATGGTAAAGCGCAAGTTATCAATATACCTTCATCAATTTTACATTTTGAACGATCAGATGTTTTGAGCAATAGTTTTCCTTTGCCATTAGTAAGTGTCATCACAATAGGTATTAGTTCATATTCCCTATCACATAGTTGGCAAATACTAGAATCTATGAACACATCTCCATCATAAGTGGGACTGGAATAAATATTAATTTCAGAATAACCGTTAATTTCTACCGACCCGTCAGAAAATAACGATATATTGTTTGCCTCAGCTAACTTTTGATTAATAAAAAGTTTATCAACAGTTTTATAAACAATTGTGTTTTAGCTCAGTAAAAGTTTGTCCTATCATTAATGGAACTTGTAAATATTGGTCAGGAACTATAAAAACATCTACAAATGCGCTAGCTGAATCTACTTGAAGCTTCACGTTGCACTTTCCTATACAAGTTACAATAGAATTGCCGAAACCTCTTAATACCTGCAAGTTATCATAATTATGTAAGTTTTAAATTTAACTCTATAGCGATAGATTCTCGCAGCATTGTGCATTGATTGCCAAAATCTATTTAGGATTCAATATTAGACCCATTAACTGTAACATTTTTGAAGAATTTCGAATCCTTGTCTGCTTTGTCTAAATAAATTTGTAAAACCTTATTTGCCACAGCAGATTGTGGTTTATTGTTGCAGTCACTACTTAAATGGCCTACTCTGCGACAAAGATCACACCGTCTGATTGGTTGTTTACATTTAGGATATGGGTGTCCTTCCTCACCGCAATTATAACATCTCAATTTACGTATAGGTTCAGAAGGGTTGTCTTTAACAAACTTTGTGCGTTTGCTGTCAGAGATGCTCGCCTGTGAAGGCCCGTTGAACCGTTCATTTCGCTTGGTAATTTTGACATTTTTAAGGTACACTAGTAATTTGTCTAGGTCAGTGAACTGAGCTGCTTCTGCGCTTGTTCGTACTGATCTATCTTCAATCCCAAGTAAAATGCAATCTATAGCATTTTTACCGCTAATTTTACAACGATTTAATAGTACCATCTTTTCATAGTAATATTCTTCTAAAGAATCATCAAATCGAGCCTTGCAAGCCAGCATCTCAATCAACAAAGTGCCATAATTTTCGTCACTTGGAAATGCTAAACGCAATTTATCCTGCCATTGATCCCATGTAAAAAGTAAACTCGGTAAGCCCTGGTACCACCTCTGAGCCAATCCAACTAATTTAGGAAGAGAATAATGTATTATCTGTTTTTCAGACCAATTATAAATTTGAGCACACTCGTTAACTTTAGAGATCCAAATGTCTATCGTTTGATTACGTTTACTAGGGTCAAACTCAGGTATAACATTCATAGCAGGATATCGTTCAGCATTTCCATCGTTACGAAGTGATTGTACCAAGTCACGAAATAATCCTATAAAATTACTAGAATCAGTAAATGTAGGTGCGGTAGGTCTCGGTGCGTTCAACTCAGAGTCACCGATATTAGTAGGACTTTCTTGAAAATCGGTATCCATCGGTCTAGGTATCGGATGGTCATCGCTCATTGTAGTAATATTTGCGGAGCATTGAGGCTCAGGATCAATTCGAGTAGTAACAGGCGTACGATATCTTGACCGTTTCTCGCGATGGTGCCGCCGCGGCTGGTGTGAATGTTTCGAACGTCTTCGCGGCTTATGTGATCTCCTACTGGACGACTCAGGTGACACAGACACGCTGCTGGTAGACCTGGACTCCCTTCTGCGTCTACGTGACCTTCTTTCCGTCTCCATTGGGTTGTCCAAAATGATAGTACTTTTCTTATGTGTTCTTGTGGGCATCTGAGTATTACACCAAGGTGGAAAAACCCTCAGTGTTATCCCACTTCTGACCTTTGAAAAGGTCAGATAATGAAACTCAAGATTATATTTTCAATAGTTCTTGTGAATAGTTTATTATTTTACAATCCCAAATTCAATTCCAATAATGCAATATGGCGAAGTAATCTGTTCTGTCTTATACCTACGACACGACAAACTTACTAGCCGGTCCAAAATCAACTTGGGCGGAAGTGTATCATTACCTACAATTGTTTTAATATTTAAATTGTTCTTATACTTAAATGTATTTGACCGGATAGTAAGTTCAAAAATAGATTTATATTTATTATTTATTTCTAGATTTATTTTAAGTATTATTTGTACTATTTTGAGAATCACATTTAATTAATAAAAATATTATGACTGCTAAATTCATATTAGGTACTAGTCAGTTTACCTACTTTCAGTATAAAAATAAACAATGTATTTTAATAAAAGCTAACAATTTTAAACATCGCAGATCTTTTGATCGCACCCCTGGGACGAAAGGAATATTCGTAGCAAGAAATATTTTCACGTACAATTGAAGGTTATTCAATAGTACGTAATAAAAATAGGGTAAGGTTTCAAATATAGGCTGGAATAAAAATTCAGTACTGAATAACTCGTAGCTAAAAATCTCTCAATTCAATGTACCCTACTTTCTTTTATGAAGCATGTTATGTTGAAGTAAATTCAATAATAACTAGTATCCGGATTAAGTATATTCATATTTTGATTTGAAAACAAACTGGTTCTGTGCACTGCGTAGCGATCGCACTATCTGTCGCTTATGTTATATGCCCGTGTACCTGCGTATGAGTGCCTAAATCTGTGGGTAGTTGTGAATCTTTATTGGTTGCTTCATAATATCAGACTAATATCCGTATTATATCGTTTTTATTTAACTGAGCTAAATGTTCACTGTACTATAATATTATTGTATAGGTACCTATAAGAAAGGTACAGCTTTCCAGAAAAGCTTTTGAGCTTTTCTGGAATCCTGTAAGCTACTTGTAGCGTATGGTTAGCTTTCTAATTATTGAAACTGTATGTGGTGAATTTGTTTTAATAATATAATAATACTAAGATAGCAAATTAAAGTACGATTATAGTAACCTGCTACGGCTTAAGAGTGCTTCAACATCATATTCAGATTAGCATTATTTTTCTCACTCAATACAATAAGACTCAAAACGCAAAAAAAGAATTTGAAAGCACGTACCTAAGTATTTAAATGTACCTAGGTATATCATTGACCGACTCGGCGGCGACCTACAGATTTACAGAATTCTTAATACTAACACGTTCGTTCACACTCAACGGCGCATTTAACCTTACCAAAACTCAATTTCAACTCAATGTCACTATTTGTCTTGAAAATTGCCTTTCTCACAATTATTTTTAGGTCAATCGTCTCCAAACACAATAAAACCAATTTGTGAAGATCTAATCTTTCAGTATTATTGACGCTAAGATTATATTTTTGAACTAAGTTAGATTCTTTGTTCGAATGTATTCAGTGCGAGGTGCGATTAAATCTCAATAGAAATTGATGAATGTGTGTTTAGTGCATACGCAAACAATAAACACAGTGCTCAATTTATGCATAGTGCATAAAATTTGATTGTAAGGTAACGTGAATATAATAAAACGACGCATATACTCAGTGCCATCTAGTAAATTCAAACCGAACTACTTCGGTACTACTGATTCTACATCGCGCAATGAATGTTCTCACACTGCTTAGAATAAGTTAGCACAACATCCCAATATCAACCCACTAGCACTTAACCTGGTCAAGGCGGGATCTCTCCATATAACTTTCTCCTTTATCATTAATTGAATTAACAAATATATCTAGTATCTAGTTTATATGCGTAGATACCTAGTGGAATTTGTATGAGGGTCAGTAAATGGCAACCTAAGCAATTACTAACTTTATATCTGTTTTGGCGCATTGCCCACTGCGTATATCGTACACTGACGGCCGAGGAAATGTATGCATTTTGAATTTATATGTGGTCATTAATATCTATGGCAGAATGAGTTAATAAAACTAGGCAATACTGCATTTGTTTTAGTCATTAATTAGTTTTGCGTTGGAATACTTTATAGTCAGGGTTACAACTTGCCCGAATTTAAAGATGAAAATTTAACCTCATCGCCATAATCTCTACTGTATACGTAGTGATATGTGGTCATTAATATCTATGGCAGAATGAGTTAATAAAACTAGGCAATACTGCATTTGTTTTAGTCATTAATTAGTTTTGCGTTGGAATACTTTATAGTCAGGGTTACAACTTGCCCGAATTTAAAGATGAAAATTTAACCTCATCGCCATAATCTCTACTGTATACGTAGTGAAATCAATGCAATACATCGACCAGTGCCATCGCAGTAACGTCGCCTCAAAGAAATAGGAAATAGATACTTCCATTGCCCACAAGGTACCTGTATAAAATGGTTTTAGTCTAGTACGCCTTAGGTCATTTCACCATGACAAATTATAGTCTATATAATTATGTACAGACAGCGTCAGAAAAATCAGACCCCCTCAATACTTACAGAATATTTAAGTGACGCGGCCGATCCGGCCAATCTATAACAATATGCTAAGCTAAGACATCTACTAATTTTCTGAAGTAAACTCCACATTAGTGAAGTTCCAATATTTATAAATAAAAAGTAAGCTACTAATAATCGGAAGCTGTCAACTCGCTCATTCGAATGTGTACCATAATGAGCCATTTGACAAATGAGTCACCAAAATAGAATTAAGTACTTTGTAATGAAATAAAACCAATTCTTCATATACTGAATAAAACAAAATATTGAATATAAACATTATCTAACACAAGTTTTTTGTTTTTAAAAATAAAATGAAAGTACTATCTCTTATTGAGCACTGAAAGTGCATTCTGTTGACGCTGCACTACATAACATTTCATACGGATTGAAATATAACATATATTTTCAAACTGTATATTTTTGAATGGCCAGTATTATATTCCCAGAGCGAGGTAATATGCTTAAGTAGAGTACCTAATATCAGTAAATATGTCCGACCGTGTATGACTGCTAGCAATTTAATAACGTTATGAAAGTAAAATTGGACTTACTGAAGCTGTATTCTGGAATGAATGTTGTTGAATGCTCGCTGAAATCTTACCTGAAATTTTATATAGTTGATATTAGACACGGAATATAGGTGGAATTCGTGGATCTTTATGAAGTTTTTTATGAGTAAGTTTCTAGGGAAACTGTTTTATGATTTTCTTCTTCTCTGGTATTGATGTTGCCATCATGGTGTAGATTGTATTAATAGAGCAAAAGCAGATTTTCCTGTAAAAATCTTACCTAATACTAAAATGTCTGATTTGTGGTTATATTTTCACCCCTTTTTTACGCGTAATCCACAACGGCTGAAAAAACAATTTAGTGTAGACATCTCTTGAAAGTTGATGTGTCGATTTCCTTTTTTAGTATTTCAACAATAAAAAATATAAAAGTACAGATGAGCACATAAATATTTCGTTAATTAATATATTATTTTCTGGTTACTTGGGTGTCAAAATTTTAGGATAAACAAAACTTATCTACATACTATTCGATCCCAAAATCAGTCTAGAAAATTTTGCCAGAGTTATCCAATAATAATATTACTACCATACGCCCCAATCAGAGACTAATATCCTTCAGAAGCTGACCTCATATCGTGGCTTGTACTACGATAATTTATTAACCCATATTTCATCAGAGGGGTTCTATGTTGTTAGCAACAGACTTTATATAAGAAAAGTACAACATACATACAACTACTTATCACTTTATTGTATGAAACTAGTAACTGCTTTTGATGTCACTTAATTATATTCAAAATTTAACTGCGGTACCCTTAGTGAGTCAGTCAGTTAACATCATAATATAGTAAGAATTCCCATTACATTCAAAGGAAAATCTGCACTGACCAAATTAATGAACTATTGAAAAAAGGGCAGGTCAAAATAATTAATACCTAATAATAGTTTATTTAAAATGACAATGACATAATGGCTTTTGCCTTTTCTCAATTCTGTTGGGATCGGCTTTTCAATCTGACAACTAAATGGCATTCTTCGATATTTTCTATGAAGCGGCGGCCATCTGGCTTCCACAACCCATTGGCGATATCGAAGTTCTTAGAATATTTCTCATGGAAACATTTGGTTGTTTAGGGATAATTTATGCTAAGTTGTTAGAATATTTCTCAAACTTTTTAGGGCTCCAACTATCCGTAATAACTAGGTAGGTACCATAAATATTCATATGGCAATCGGAACCAAGGACCCAACATACTCTTCGAAGCATGAAAACATTCAGACTAGTGCAAATATACATACTCATACATACAAATATTTGCACTGAACAGGAATCAAAACCGTGACCTCTAGTAAGGCTGGTGAAAGCCGGTACGGGCTTTTATGTCTATCTACTCCAAATGGATAAAGGTGTGAGTATATTAAGTCTGTATACAGATTCTGCAAATTGAAAGCGCCCTCTCGCTTCGACTACTTGAAGGAAGTCAACGTCGTATTACGTTTTTTTAATATATTTCTGTCAGACTGATGTCATCTCCGCACCTGTTACGGTTTTTATCGTGACGTCTGTCACTCACTCTTCCAACTTTTCTTACGATTGCGGATCCGGTTATGTAATATGAGCTGTCTTGGGTTTTCACCACACTATGTAGATACGACACTTTAAAATGAGTAATGTGAGAATAAGAATAAGCTAAGTGGAAAATATTTTTTATTCTTATACCTAAGTACTTGGGTTCTAAAGGATTCGAAAAAAAATATTGTGATCACACAATTTTTTTTTGAATCCTTGTATGTTTATTTGTTTGTTAGCGATGGATGTAAAAAACTTCAAAACGGATTTTGATGCGGTTTTTCTATTAGCAAGGTCTTAGCCTTAAAATCTGCGGTACAGTTGATTGAAATTGGTACATTTAGGAGAGATTAAAAGTAAAGTTAATATTAAATTCTAAATAAAACAAAAACCATTCCTTCTAATTTAACTCCGAATGTAGGTAGCTAACAAACTTTATTAGTTTATTTAGGGACATAGTCAATAACGCCCGTGGTTTCATTATATTTTCAACTTATGCAATATGTTGAAATTTCAAACGAGTACCTACTATGTGACTAGTAAAATATCTTCTCGTATTTCATTAAAAAGTTAAGCCCGATCAGAACCTTTTGCTTTTATATCAATACTAGCCAATGCACGCTCCACGTGGAGGTCGGTTTTAATTTTTTGGTCATATTTACGGTTCTACATAAGCAATTAAAATCAAACATATATTATGACAGGTCTTAAATTTGACCAAGATCTTTCTAATAAAAAACCGCATCAAAATCCATTTAGTGGTTTTTGCGCGAACAAACAAACAAACAGACAAGTATTCCAAAAAAGGCGTTGTGTTCAGAATCGTTTGTTTTTTTTTAATATCTCTATTGTACTTACAGATAACTAATTTATAGTTTTATAATAGTGTCGAAGATTATTGAATATACAAAGTAAAGAAAGAATGACAATCCATTGTATTGTCATTCTTTTATTCGTTTAAAATTCACGAAATCCACAATATATATCTAAATATTGTCGTCCTTTCGAAACCTAGCTTCAAACTACGCCTCAAGCTATATCAGCTTAGCTGTGTCAATAAAGATTTGCTCATCGAGTGAAAAATTTAAATTCACCCCCGATATTGCTCCAGCTTTGGAGAGAATACACAAAAAAAAGAATATCCGGATTTCATTGAACGCTAACAAACTTATATTTTGCTGTTCCGAAGTTCATTTGCAGCTTTATTCTCCATTCTTTGTACGTGTTTCAGGAGCGAAAATAAAGTTTGTACTACAAAGCCAAATTACGCTTTGTCTTTTAGTAATAAGGCCGAAGAAATTCAAAACACGTTGTTTTCGCTGCGACTGTACCTAAGTATATTAATCTGCATCGTAATGTTTCTAGATTTGGATTGCTGTTATTGATTGTAAAGATTTCTAATAAATAAGTGTTACGGAAAATAGTTGCTCAATATTATTTCAATATAAGAACAAAAAAAACAAAAGATATCCCTGTTTTTTCGTACGATAATCCCCATGGTTACACGGTCTGCAGTGGCTTGTTATGTCGGACTTGAACCGGCTAAAACCACACGCTGTCTCTTGTCTTTAAACGCCATGATATAAGGTAACCCAAAAGGCATTTACCTTGCACCCTGGAACAAAAGATATCCTCAAATGCATACCTATAGTAGACAACAAAAGTCTAATACCGCTGAACAATATCACTATCGAAACAAAAATTTCTTAATTCACATCTCAACAACTTCATAACCGTATCCAAATATTTTCATCTTTTCATGAAGCTTAGTCGTGGCTGCTGTATTATTGACAATAACAGTGCATCGCTTTAATCAATCTATCACTGCTATATCAGGCTTATTGGCCACAATAGTCCTGTCAACGTTGATAGATCGAGGTCCACTAGTGTAACGATACGATCATTGTCGAAAACTGGAGTAACCACATTCGTATACTGTTTATATTAACACATTAAATACTGAATTATTTTTAATCTAAACTTCCATCTTTCCATCGTTACCCAAGTTTTCATCTTATCAATAAGCCAGTTATTTATTTATTATTGTGCTTAAAATTCTTCTTATTCTTCATTCAAGCTAAAATCCTGGTTGCATTCCAATCTTGGGTTTTCCTACTCTTTCTCTACGAAGAGTCGATGTAGTGACTTATAAGTGAGTAATCCAATTTATAACCCTCTGGTTATTCGTACCTATATATAAACTCTAATGAAAAAAATCTAAAATACATTCAAAAGATTTTATTATATAAAATACACACCGAAGAAAACATATTAAGTATCGACATCCAATAAAAATATTTATCAATCTACCGAGTTTTATCACGTTTTATGGCATTATAATTACAAGCGATTTATAGTGGCTGGAAAATTAGATAATAAATTTCCACCTTATGGGTTACCGGCACTGCAATTCTGGGTTATGAGCGGATTTAATATCCTCCTAACGTCTTCGAGGCGAATGCATAATTCATAATATAACATACATTATTATCGCTTTTCGCAGCCAAAGTGATCATCTTGCCAAAATTTCAGAGACGACATTTATTGTAAGATTCAGCAGTACATAAATCATCTAATGATGAGGCTGAAAAGTATTATAATCTGTTCAATATACGTAGTAAGGAGACTGAAAAGGACATTTGATTTAATTTAGTGTAATTAGTGTTACGTAGTGCAGCGAATGCTACTCTTGGAGAACAAAAGAACAATACCTATATCTTTCCTTTATCATAAAAACCAAAAGATAGGACAGAAGCTAATTATTTAATAACTAAGGATAATTTGAGATAAGGGCAGGAGGATGATTTTGATTGTGTTATGTAACAAAATAAAAATCGGATACCCAATATTAAATAATCGTAATAAAAAAGAAATTGGACTCTTTTCGTTATTGCATCTAGATCACTGATGCGCAGAAAATTGGCTACTTTATTTTTGGCCCCAAAGAGAACAATCTCTGTACGTCATATATCATTCTTAAACCAATAAGACCAAAAGGTCAAATATATTATCGTTATAGGTATGTACATTGATGATTTTGGTAATTTTATTAACATAACTATGTCGTATACATGAAAGCAACGCACACTCGTTTTGCTCCGATTTACATGAGTTTTTTAACTCAAGCTATCGTAATTTACTTATACTACTTAATATTATGTAATCGATTATCCATTATGGATGGATTTGTATAATATGGTCGGTATGGTTATCATAATATATGGATAATGATTTATTTTCCAATAAGTATAGTAGTCGAAAAGATTACCCAAAATAAAATAAAAAAACTCACGAAATTCTGCGCCTCTTTATATAATATTAGTATATACATGCGTATATGCTATGATGTGCAGTTTTATATCAGAGCAAGATCTGACATAAGTTTAACTGATACTTGAAAGTAGAGAAGTGGTTGAAGTTTGCAAACTATCAAAGTTTTTACGGTGTGCATCGTAAAATCGGGTTTGAATAAATAATATAGCGTTCTAAAGTACATAAGTGCCGCAGTACCTATACCAAACTTATGAGGATTCTTTTGGATATATTTTCATACTATTTACGAAGAGAGTCGAAATTTTCGTGGTTTTTAATCATTATGAAAGGAGATTTAACCGTGAGACACTTACTAAAGTGTCCCATGGCTAAAACAGGACATTCTTTAGATTCAAAAATTTATTTTTCTTTTGTTTTCATATGAATTTACTATACAAACTAACGGCGTGATTTAAAAAAATTAAAAATTTGACAAGCTATAAAATTAAATGTTAACCTTGCGATTTTCCCATTAGCTACTTCGAGAGGCAGAATATTTAAAATGATTCACTTGAAGGAAGTTTGACACAATATACAAAATGAATGTGTAGTGAAATACTTCTGAAATCCGCACAATTTTTGCCGGCAGTTCATTAAGCCGATCCTGATTATATTTCGGTGAAGCATCTCTTCTTTCACAGTTGAACTTCGTTAGAACTTTGTACGAAGTTATCCTCGTAAGTTACAGATGTGCCCTGATTTTATCACAGAAGTATAGTGTGAAGTTATATTATGACGAGTACAGTAATCACGATAGATAAATTATTACACTCTTTTGGAACATTTTGATGTTAAATAGAGATAGATAGTTATTTCAAATTAATAAACCACTTCATTACTATATACTATGTTACCTTTGCTTGAGTTCCTATAATAAATTGCCAAGAAATAAAAAAAAATGTAGGAATAATTTTCTTCACAATATTTTGTATAATTACGTCGCCGTTGGAATCGTATGTCAACTTCTATAGACCAGTAACTTAATGAAGATTATTTCTGTATTATAAATATGTAAGTATTGAAAGTCTTCTATAAAATAATTTATAATTCTTATATTTAAAAGCAACATATTAAGACAATATTTAGGCAATTATAGTAATGACTAAACTTTAAGTTCACCTTCTGTAGAAAGTTTATTTGCATTGTTCATTCATCTCGTTTTGAGGTTTGTTTTAACTGAGCTGAGCTGTTCAAATAACTAGCTTTAAGTGAATGCGGTTTAGTGAAGTGAATATTTGCGAAGTCAAAAACAATTTATCTAAATTGAGTATAAGTATTTTTTTGAAATTGTACCTAATAACACATTATGGATTAGGTACAATTTATAAATGAAGTGGTTATGAATGAGCTAATTGTTTAAATGAGAAATAGTAAAGGTATAATTATTAAAGGATTTGAAAAAGAAAAATTGTGTTTTATCTCAATGTAATAAAAAATGTATTGTCAGAAAAAACAAAAGAGAAAAAGACTGTCTATGGTTTTCTAAAGAGGTTGAACATGCCCCCGGGCGTTGAAAGATTGTCTTTCAACCTTTCAACCAAGAAGACAGCAAATCTTGGAAAACGGTCTTCGCACTATACCCGTTGTTGTCTTGATATCAGCAACACGATTAATGCCATCGGATCCGGGATAAACCGCCACGATGCGACCCAACTTCCACTTTAGAGGTGGCAGATTCTCTTCTTTGAGAACCACGATTTCATTCAACTTCTGTGAATCGGAGCCTGCTTTCCATTTAACGCGCTTCTGTAACTCGCTAATGTATTCTTTACTCCAGCGCTTCCAAAAATGTTGTCTTAACTGTTCAATTCTCTCAAATCGATTCAGGCTAGACGTTGTACCATCGTCGTAACTTGGAGTAGGCAAGGAAAGAAGTGAGCGCCCAACCAGGAAGTGTGCAGGCGTAAGGGGCAGCATGTCATTCGGATCCGTAGATAGGGCAGTTAGCGGACGTGAGTTAAGTATTGCTTCGATTTGCACCAGAATCGTGTTGATCTCCTCATAACTTAGATGACAATTGCCTAATACTCGTTTTAAATGATATTTTACAGATTTTACTCCTGCCTCCCAAAGACCGCCGAAATGAGGAGCGTACGGAGGAGTAAAGTGAAAACTGATCCCATCGTTGGCAACAGTCTCAGACAGTGAGCTAGAGCAAGACTTTAAAAATTTGCCGATGTCGTTGTACGCACCAACAAATGAAGTGCCATTATCGGAATATATATTTTTTGGTTTGCCACGTCTTGACATAAATCGTTTGAGTGCCAATAAGAAACTATTAGTAGATAAATCACCCACAAGCTCAATATGAACAGCTTTAGTCGCAAAACATACGAAGATGGCAATGTAAACCTTAACTAACTTACACCCTCTCCCTTGACGATTTGCTGCTAAAATAGGGCCAGCGTAATCAACGCCTACATTCTCAAAAGGAAAACTTGGTTCGAGACGCTGCTGTGGTAGGTTTCCCATTATCGGAGCTTTGGTTTTACCTTTAAAACGATTACACAAAACGCAACTATAGTAAACCGATTTAGCCAAATTCCGACCACCAATGGGCCAATAGTTTTCTTTAATAGATGCTAATAACAATTGAGGTCCGGCATGCATGAGCCTTTTATGTTCATAGTGAAAATATAATTTAGTGAGCAAATGATTGCAATGTAAAATTATGGGATGCTTCTTGTTATAAGAATATGAATCTGCATTGGCTAGACGTCCTCCTACGCGAATTAGTTTGTTATCATCTAGAAAAATATTAAATTTCAATAGAGGACTCTTACTGGGTAACGGCTTTTTATTAAGTAATAATTCATATTCAGGAAAGGATTCCCTTTGACTCAATTTAATAAGAATGGTAAAACTATCTGATAACTCTTCATTGGAAATATAAAAAGTTTGAACTTGTTGTCGTTTACAACGTGTAATAAATCTTAAAACATATGCCATGCATCTTCTAAGCCTTGAAAAGTTCGAAAATCGACTAAAATCTATAAGTTTAATTTCGTTTACAGTTGTTATATGCAAAATTACCTCAGGTTTTGTTTCTGGAAGTCTTTGTGAGCCAACTGGTTCAGAGGGCCAATTAGTTAGATCTATCGACAGAAAGTTGGGACCGTGCCACCACAAATCAGATGATTCGATCAAACTAGGATCGAGTCCTCTCGATATCAAGTCAGCTGGGTTTTGATCTGTGGGGACATGCCGCCATGTGCAAGAACCAGTGGTTTCAAGTATTTCACCTATGCGATTTCTCACAAAAGGTTGTAGCTTATTTGGCATCATTTTAAGCCAACCCAAGACGATTGTCGAATCAGTCCAGAATACTGTATGCCTGATCTGAAGACGCAATGAACTTTTAATTTTGTCATACAGACGCGCGCCTACCAGCGCCCCACAAAGTTCGAGCCTCGGGATTGTAGTGGCTTTAATAGGAGCGACTCTACTTTTACCACATAATAAACGTACTAATACGTCATGTTCATTGCAGGTTCTTACATATACACACGCACCATATGCAATAATAGACGCATCTGTAAACACGTGTATATCCACATGGGTGTACGAGTCACATAGTACTCGCCGTGGAACACGAAGGCTATTTAAAGATGGCAGGGCATTGAATATTTTTAAAAATGAATTACTGATCTCATAGGGTAACTTATCATCCCACGATACCTTATGTAACCATAATTTCTGTAAAATAGTCTTCATTAATATAATGCAAGGTGAAAGAAGTCCGAGGGGATCGAAAATCTGAGCGATAGATGAGAGTATGCCACGTTTTGATAACGTCACGTCAAGTTCAGCTTTTATAGGAAAACAAATAACGTCATCGCCGGTACACCACTTTACCCCTAGTGTTGCACAGTGTTCCAACTTGCCAATATTCAAGTCAACAGGCGCACAAGGTAAAGTCATTAATAGTGGTGCATTTGACTTCCACTTCCGCAAATTCATACATGCGGAAGATAAAACAGCATTAACTCCATCTCTAATTCGCATAGCTTCATTTAAAGTATCTCCACCCGACAACAAATCGTCGACATAAAAGTCGTGTTGAATTATTTCCGAAATCGTCCTATCCTTACATTCTATACCGAGTTGTTTTAGACACCTTACTGCTAAATAGGGAGCACTGGCAGTCCCATACGTAACAGTATTTAGTTGATATGTCTTTATGGCACTGGACGGATCGTCGCGCCAGACTATTTGTTGTAGATGTCTGTCGTCTGGATGCACGGCTACCTGCCGGTACATCTTTTCGACATCTGCGGCCAAGACATATTTATGCTGCCTAAACCTTAAAAGAATAGAAAATAGATCATCTTGTATCGTGGGTCCCACCATTTGTATATTATTCAGAGACACGCCAGAGCTAGTAGGAGAGCTAGCGTTAAACACCACTCGTAATTTAGTGGTGGAACTGCTTTCCCTTATCACTCCATGATGAGGAATGTAATAAGCTATATCAGATTTATTTTGACACTCTGACATGTGACCTAGCTTTAAATATTCGGACATAAACTCGCAGTAGTCCTTTTTAAGTGATGGTTGTGCCTTAAATCGCTTCTCTAAGGACAACAAACAATTTGTGGCTCGTTGAAGTGAGTTTCCTAAAAGACTCTCAGACTGTTTTAATGGAATACGTACGCATAACCGACCACTATCTAGCCGAACCGTATTCCTAACAAAATGTGTTTCACACATCTGTTCTTCAGCTGAATAGGAAGACTTAAGACTAACTTCTTCAATTTGCCAAAATCGACTCAGTTGATCATGAATATCATCATTTAGTGACTTTTCATTAGAATTAGATAGATTAACAAAATTACAATTCAATAAACAGGATGAATTCAATGCGTAGCCGCTGTTTATTGGGCCAGAGACCAACCAACCAAGAGAGGTCTCGTAAAGCACTGGATTCTTAGCTCCTAAACTAATTCTATGCGTTCCTAATAAGTCCCAAAATAAACCGGCACCTATAATTAAATCAATGACCGAGGGTACATTAAAACTAGGATCGGCTAACTCAATATCACTAGGAATATTCAATGAAGACACGTTTACTTGTCTATTAGGAATCATATCAGTGATCGCAGGCAAAACAAAACAAGTTAAGTTATTACAATAACCTTCATTAAAGGATTTCATTGAAACCCGAACCATTTTGCTCACACGAGAAATGGCATTGTTAATACCTGACACCGATTTATCAACCTCATAGGTTGCTAACTTTAATTTACTGCACATATGTTCAGTCATGAGACACGATGTACTACCGCTGTCCAGAAGGGCGCGAGCAACGTGCGGTCTACTTTGACTGTCGTACAATTTAACTAGGGCTGTTGACAGTAGTATGTCACAACCGTGAGTTGCCGTAGCTGTAACACATGACAACATGACATTACCATCACGCGTCTCTAATTGATCTGATTGTGCTACTGAACCTGCCACTGATTTTGATTTCATATCTACATGAACAAGTGTATTATACTTTCGATAACACAACTTGCAGCCACTCCGTTTGCAATTGTTAGCATAATGACCTGGTCGAAGACAATTCCGACAGATCTTAAAAGTATATAATTGTTTTAACCTTTTCTCAGTATCGAGTGCTAAAAATGTAGAACAATTATATAAATAATGCTCACCCTTGCAGTTTGGACAAGAAATTACGGCTGAGTTAGTAGTATACTGACTTGCAATTTGTGGTGATGGAGTTGTAACGGACACCAAGCTTCTAAATTTAACATTTTTCGCATTTGATTGAGGCCGTTGGAGACCACCCCGTGGCAGCTCCAAAGACTCCAATAGATCAGCTCTACTGCGTAAAAATTCAAAAAATGTAACTAAGGTTATACGTAAGTCCTTTTGCAAAGTTCCCTTAAACTCTTCCCACTCATTATTAGTTTTTGTAGCTAGTTTACTGGCAGCAATGTATATGAGCAAAGTGTCCCAATTGTTAGTTGGTTCACCAAGAGCATCTAACGCACATAAATTTCTTTTTAATTGATCTATCATACCCTTAAGTCCATTTGCAGACTCTTTTTGTATGGGCTCTATGTTAAATAAGGCAGATAAATGATTTTGTATCAGCAAGCGCTTATTATCAAATCGCTCACATAATAAACTCCAGGCAATAGGATAATTTTTGGCAGAAAATTCAACCGATTGGAGGACCACAGCAGCTGACCCTTCCAAAGAACCACGCAAGTAGTGAAATTTGTCAATATCAGCCATTTCGTCATTGGAGTGAATGAGACTTTCAAAAGTATCGCGAAATGCTAACCAACCATCGTATGTTCCACTAAATTTAGGTACTTGAAGTGTAGGTAACTGAACAGATTTTTTATCTTACCTTTTTTATACCTTTTGCTGCAGTTTTTTCGCAAACTGTAGTATTACAAGACACCAAGCACTTCGCCTTAGATATCAAACGATAATATGTAGATTCAAATTCATTACGCTCAGACATTTGATTGTCTGGATCATCAACTAGGCATTCCAATGATAATTGCACCTCATCATATTGATCATACAACGACTCAATCTTTTGAATTCGTAATTTAAGCTCACCTACCTCATATGGGGTCAGTGTTTCCTCTAAACCATTCAGATAGGAACAAAACGTTGTTAAACGACCTTTGTAGCTTCCTCGCTTTCTGATCAACTCCTTTAACTTATCCTTTTCGGCCATCTTTAAGAGTTACAATCAATATGTTAATAATACAGAAAAAACATTAGTATTTGAAATGAACAAACAACCACTTTTAAGCTACGAACATTTACGGGTTAACATTGCTCTATACATTTATAATACACGAGTAACAGGGTAACAATTCAATAGAAATGAAGTTAATTTGTAGCACAATCTTTAGAATAGCTTTGGACATTAATATAAGATGATACAATCAACTATTTTGAAAGATAAAACAACAATAACTTGACTTTAATATAATATAGATAGGCGGGCGGTTTTCTTACAACACAATAGTAGAAAAATGCACTTATCAGAAAGTTGCTACCTGCACCTATTCTATGCAAGAATTACATAGTTCAAATCCTAAATACAAACAATTATCCGTTTCGAAGGACCAAATGTTTAAATGAGAAATAGTAAAGGTATAATTATTAAAGGATTTGAAAAAGAAAAATTGTGTTTTATCTCAATGTAATAAAAAATGTATTGTCAGAAAAAACAAAAGAGAAAAAGACTGTCTATGGTTTTCTAAAGAGGTTGAACACTAATATTATTAAAACTCATCAACATCAACAACTCATTAACAATCAGCGCAGAAGTACCTACATAATATAATTACCTTTCTCATACTGGAACAAACATGTAATTAGTGAGTACCAACTTACAGATCTATAGGTTTCTTAACTACAAAAACATCACAAAAAGGAGGTCAACTTTTTGGAGCTAACGAAGATTTTCCTCTACTAACTGCTTCAAACAAAAAACCTTTAGAAAAAGGTGTTCACCTACAAAAGACTTCGCAGTTTACGATGCTAGCCCGACACAAGGAAAGCAATAAAAACACTTCACAAGAAAAATAGCCGACACAAATTATTTTGCCGGTTTTTTTTTTGTGGGTCACGTCGATATGACTTCACTTCGCTTGATGGAAAGCTAAAGAAGTCTCAAGAATGCTACAATGATGGCCCTTATTTTGACGGCCTAATCAGATGTTCTTTCATACCCCGCTTAAAAGACCCGTGTTTGAAGGAAGAAGGAAACACGCGAGTTGTTAAAAACAATTCTAGAGTTTATAGTGTGGTAAAGAAAACGAATGAAACGAAACGCATGGTGTAAAGTAAAACTAGTTGCATCGTATGTGATGTTTTCTATACAAAACATGAAAGGGGGAAACACTAGCCATGGTAGAGTGTAAAGTAAATATAATAAAAAGCATATATACCAACTATTACATAATCTGTTTTATACTAATTTTATTATGAATAATTGGTATAATTTATATGTTAGATTTCGAGTAATACTTTTTTACTCTTAGATACCCTTCTGCAGCACCATAATGTAATTATGAATAATTTTAATATCACTTCACGTGTTTATACATGATCATTATTGGCAATAAGTCAATATAGGTATACTTATTGCGAGTTTGATAATAATTTGTCTTAAGTGATAGCTATCGGATTATTGCATAGTTATGAAATATCACATACAAAATCAAATTGAGGAAAACGGTTGACTAAAACTTTAAATAATTTTCGATAAAATAAATAATGTTAAGGAATAAGTTGTAATCATACATTATACATATTTAAGAATTCAATTCAAGATTTGCAAACATAATTTGACCTTAGATTTTGCAAAATGCGTGTATTATTTGTACATGAATCTGTAATGTGTTTTTGTTTACATATTTCAGTGAAAGTCTCAACCTAAAGCTTACAAAGAAATCGGAATAAGCCTTAATGCTTGCTTCAACTTTTCTGCAAAATATTCAAATTATGGATCAGCATAGAATAAATTTTCTTAGCAAACAATTTACATACATAAGCTGTAAAAAACAAAGGCGCTGGTGACGAAAATACGAATATAATAAATTATATTTTATGGCCGCAGTTTCCTTACGTCGCTGCTAAACATCGCTAGAATTTGGATGGATCACGTGGACTGTTTTAAATAAATAGTGATGAAATAGTAAACTTTTTTATACTACTTAGGTGGCAGACAAGCACACGGCCCACCTGATGGAAAGCGATCAACGTGGCTTATGGACGTGTGCAATACTAAGGGTAATGTAAGGGTGTAAGGGTGTAAGCGTCGTATAAGATGCTTACTCAGAAATGACTATTGATCTCATAAAAAATAATGATAATAGTTCAGATTTGTACTTATAAATCAATACCGAATTGAAGGGATTAGTACATACGTATCTATAAGTAGCTGGGGTAACCACGACCCTCCGTGTCCTTCGTTAGCCATGTCAGTCGACTGACGACATTATGATCGAATATGCATTACGTTATTACATAAAGAATGTCCAGACTAAAGCCATCTAAAGGACTCAGAGATATAAAATTCAGAAGGTAACGGACTGAATAGGTACGTTAATTAAACGATGTTGTGAGTTCTTAAATTTATACTTACGACAGTTTAGTGTGTCGAACAAGAATAGAACAGAGAAGCAAGTTACTAACCGCTATATCGAGATTAAGAATTACTATTTACGTTGCGACATGGTGCATGAGTATCTTTTAATCGTTATCTGAATCTAAGACAACAGTTATGATTACTTACAGTAAATTACAATGAAATTGTAAAAAAAAATTAAAAATTGAAAACAATAGAGTACTTAATACTACAAAAATAGAACAAAATAACCAATGAATAACGACTCAAATGCTTGCTTTTTTAAATTTTAAAGGGTTAGGTAACAGAACCTTTGTATCTTTAGTAACCGATAGATAATAAATTTTGTTGAAACAATAAACCTTTAATTAATTATCCTAAATTGCGTTATAAGTAAAAACGTAAAACAGGAAAGTTTCTATATTTCATAAAGACGTTCCAATAAAATTAGTATAACTTCATTAACCAGTTCGATTTGAAGGGACCCTCGTTGGTCTAGAGTCAACACTTTGGAGAACACGTGACCGGAATGTTTTGATTGCGAAGCAGTTTGATGGCGTGCGAAGATTACTTCTATCAGCATTCACCAAATTGTAAACGAAATCTTATAGCTTCGGGTTGTAGGTGTGATTATTATAATTTTGTTTTGGTTAGGTATCGATCGGGTATTTTAAGATAACACGAAGAAGATAATAATTATAATACTTCACTTTTAAGTTTCTAAAACTACTTTATGTTCCTTTTGAAGATTACAAAAAACCACCACTAGCACTAGGAGCACCAACTATCAAATAAAAAAGAATCATCAAAATTGGTTCACCCAGTCGAAAGTTGGGGTAACAAACAAACAAAAATACAGTCGAATCAAGAACCTCCTCCTTTTTCGAAGTCGGTTAAAAAGAAGGAATATTCGTATATTTATCTTCGATTATTTTCCTACTTCTTTTGGTTGGGTATTTTTTTTATACCTATTGGTAGCCGTAAAGTGGTAATGGTAAATTTATAAACTACATACAGCAACTTCATGATAACTATCTCTTATAATTGACATTTAAATGCAAAAAATGTTCTGTGGTTGTGGAGGTCAGATGGCAGTCGCTCCACGGAAAATATCGAAGTTCAGTCACATCACAGTTAGACTGGAAAGCTGATCCCAACTGAGTTGGGAAAAGGTTCAGAGAATGATGACTATTTTACTAACTAAAACTTACTCAATCAATCTCGAAGGACAGTACCAACGGTGTAAAAAATAATGGAAATATTTCCAGTAACTAAAGCAAAGTAACATAAAACTAAATGTGAAAAGAAAGTTGAAAAACAAAATCTATAAAGACCACGGAACCAATGAAGTTTGGTAAATTGCGGTGCAAAACAAAGGACTGAGCTGAACTGAGCTTATAGATTGAACTCAAAAGGAAGGAATCAATTCATTGGATACTAAAAACTGACTTGAATTTATAAATGTTTTTCATGTTGTTTTATGAATAAAATCAAATTAGGTATGCAGTGTGAATTTAAAATAATTATTTAACGTGCGCTTCACATTAATGGTAGTGTCATGGGGATTTAATAATACCATTGGTACTACCGGTGGTGTTATAAGAAGTTCAAAATACCTTTGATACCAATATTATTAGGTGATTATCACAGTATTAACAAGAAGTGGGTAAGCTAACAACTAGATAATTATTTTTGTTGCTACCAACAGTAAAAAAGAAGAGAAAAATGAAAAAAGATAAACAAAGAAATTTAGGTTAAAATAAAACATTATACTTATTAATATCATTATTTAGTGGTTGGTGGGGGGGGGGGGGTTTCGGGGGGAGCTCTAAGTATTATGTAAAGCAAGGCAAGCTGTTACCAAACGCTGCAGTAAACCAGTTATTAATGTATACAAACAAAGTGAATGTGAATATTATTATTAATATAACAGTACACGCTCAAAGTATCCCTTCTTCAAGCAAACACACCCTTGACGGAAATAACATTATCCCACATGTTAATCCCTTCATTAAAATTCAATTGTTAAGACTTTGGTATTCGATAATAATATTGAGAAGATGTGTAATATAATTTAATAATAATATTATCTACGAATTTAGAGAAAAAGGAGCTACATTTAATAACCTTAAGTCGAAATCCGCTTACCTGAAATGAACAAATCAGAATTTCCATTGATAGAAACTCCAGGTGGAACAAATCAGTACCAGTTGTACCTATCATCAATGGTGCTAACTGATAGTACAGATAGTTTGGCGTTTAACTAGCGACGTTGATTTAAGTTTATGTTTTAATTAACACTTTTAAAGAAACTCCAAACCTAAAACTTTTGGAATTTCGTGGATAAAACTGTCATCAACTGGGCAATTTTATAAGCTGTATGAATACTATCGATAGGAGAAATAACACTATTCCATAACCATCTAACACATCCACAATAAAATATGTTCTTAATACAAAAACCTTATCACTTTAATAAAACGCCCCAAGTAGTGAATATGCATGTTGAAGGCAGCTGTATAAGTCAGAGGACACCCACTTCGTGTGAATGCTAGCAATCAGTGTCTGCATTATGTTGAACGTCGATGAAAATAGCTCCATGGAAACTAATATATGAACCTATCTTCGTCAATATTTACATAATCTCTCAGCGTTGTAAAAGCTATCTTAAACAGTGTGTTCTGAATATTACATGAAGATGTTTTACGCAGATTGTTTTAGAAGTACTTTTGCAGTCAAATATAAAAGTAGGCACGAAAGTACATTTAGTCTCACGATGGTACTACTGACAGTGGCTATGAAGTGGTGCAATAACAAACTAGTACCTTTTCTTCCTCGATCTATCGAGTTTAAATCGATTTACGGTGAATTATATCATAGTTGTTCTTTAACTTTAGACTTAGCAGTCGAAAGGTGTGTTTCCATCGAATAGTGCTTCTGGCGTTGCTGATGAAATCAACGCCTGTTTCAGTGCCTATAAAGGTCATTCATTTGGACCACAAAATAAATATTACTAAAAAGGAACAACATTGATATTAGAGGAACATTGATATTGCTATTCAATTGAAATATATAGTTTTAAGTTCAATGGCGCTGATGTTGTTCAAAAAAGTTTAGTAAGCGTAATATATTATTTAGAGCACGTACATACAATGCAGGATCTGAGCTTACGCGTTCTATAGAAGAGGGTGGACTTCATAACCAAAGAGAGTCACTAAAACCCGGAAAAGCTAGATCCCAGGTATTTCCTTCTATTATGGCGTACTTGGTCTCAAGACAAAATAAGCAGATGTGAAGAAACAGCGTACGGTGATGAGAATTGTTTGACCCTGACATACCCTATTGTGAATTTCAATGAGGTGATGCTTATTATGGGTCCTGCACATTATAAATTTAGATTATTTATTCCATTTGATTATAGATACTTAAATAATTACGCTTGTAGAAAGTTCAAGACTATTAAATAAGCAAGTCTTAAATTATACTACTATTTTGCTTCTATTATTTGCTTGCTAGTTGCCCACTCAGTTTTTGAGCTTTAATCAATAATTGCTATCTATCCTAGATAGCTCTGAATTAGTCTGGGTACGTACGTAAGTATGGTTTTTTCGAATGCTTTTGTTTCTACTAGGACTATACTCCCTAGAGATTCTTACTAATGTGATCATAAGAACTGAGACTACCTAAAGATGTATAATATCATAAAACAAATAGGTACTTACATGTTACTTTAAAAAAATGAATTTTTTATGTCTCTATCTACTAAATAATTCAAATGGATTTCCGGGCAAAGATCCGGCCAGCGTCTGGAGACTAAATGAACTAATAACCTATTACATTTCTCTCTCTGAATAAATACCATTATAATTGAAATTGTTATTTGGACAATGAGAAATAATATCGGGCAACCTTTAATGATGAAAAAAGTCGTTTCCGAATCGGTAAAGGCAATTTACTTTGTTGGAACAATTCAATTTGAATTCTTAGAATTCTCTGGCATATCGGATTTAGTTGAAAGTTGAATTTTTATTGTTGGTTTATTTTCTACAGTAGTCACTTATAAATTATTACCAAGTTGTTATAAGTTAAAAACCATATAATGAGAGAAAAAAGTATGAATTATGTTATAACAATGATAAATTAAATGAAAAGTCAAAAGAAGTTGATTTAATTTAAAAAAGGTATATGTGTAATAGAAACCCAGTGCAGCACTTGCCAGGTCATAATACCGTTAGTAGATTTTGAATAGATGTTGAAAAGGAAACCGTATCTTTCCTAATAATGATTATATTGTAAGGTAAGCAGAAGATAATAATGATTATGTTGATAAGTGGGAAACAAATACTTATAACAAGTAGTTACTGAATATTGTGTATGTTTTTATGTTGACATGGGACGAAAACTTTTTTAGACTACTGTTTTTCAGACAGTCTTATTACCTGAAACCAAAAACGAAATCATTATTATGTTTATTCATATTCAATCAACACAACATGATTATACAAGTACTACACATTGATCGCAACATGATTCCAACCTTCCTCAAAATATGAAACCTAGATCTAAAGAGGAGGTAGGACACGACGTTATCTCCTGTCCGAAATGAGCTGTCCTACTGCGGTAGCACCTCCGCCCTACAGAACACCGCGGCCATAATACATCGTGTTGTGTTCCCGCCGGTGAGTAGGATAGCCAGAGCTCACTGTACCCCTCCTCCTCCCATCCCTTCCTAGCCTACCCACCCCTTCCCAGCCCTTCCCCCTTCCCTTCAGGGTAGGCAGCGCGTGTGTGATACCCTTAGTGTTGCACACGTTCATAGGCCACGGTGACCGCTGCCCATCAGGTGGGCCGTGTACTTGTTTGCCACCTGAGTAGTATAAAAAAATGTAGATTCCCATATGGCATTCCAGGTGTAGGTATCTATGATAGAGATAACACATCTCCGAAGCGGAGGTATAGGCAAAGGTGTATTACAGTGTCTATGTCCCATTAGCCTTATATGGCTCCTACGACAAAATATAGGCTTTCATATTCTGCTTTGCTAGGCAATTACACAGACAAAACCGCAGACGCTGTGTATAATAAATTCGAATATTATAAACCACTTACATTAATTAGATGAAAGCCATTAACAATTTAATATCGACTGGACCTCTTCACATCGAAATTTTCATTATAACAAAGATATTACTGTATATATTTCACTTTAAGAGGGCTTGAGTTCCTTCAGCACCCTTAATCTCGTCCAACCAATATTCAAGGGCTAATATAAAAATATGGGTACCGTCTCCTTTTTATTATCTCGAAGCGTATCTATTGGCATCTTATTTTTCTATAAAATCGTTTCATTCATTAGAAAATTGTTGTATACGTGTAACTTTTGTGTAATTCGACTACTTGACATCATACACACATGATTATACATAAATCATGATACGCGTACATTGGGAGGGGACTACTGTCATATATCCAGCAACGCACTGCAAATAGGTTCATTAGATTGGTAAGCATTTGTTTTAAATTGTACACAATAACCAGACAACCTCTAGGTACTCACAATTTCGTGTGCATGTGAATTCATAAAAAATAACTAAATTTTAACTACTTATCTGTATTTCAATAATATTTTAGTTTCTAAAATAAGTCCATTTTGGTAGGTAAACGCTATTGTAGATTAAAATGATGTTTTACTTTCCTGTTTAATTCATACTAATACTATTGACATTTTTTCCTTTTGAACGTTTCTGTCAAATTACTTACTAAAATAAAAATGTTTTTTATTTAATACATGAGGAATCTCTAAGCAACATTATACTTAAACATACTACCCATACTCCATTATTATATTAAAAATTGCTTCCGTATTTTTCCTCATCTTATGCTTCCAAGAAACTTTTCAAGTTCCAGTCTTTCTTTATTGTGTGTAAGTTTTGTTTCTTTGTGAAAAACTACTTGTGAACAAGACAAACAGAAAACCATAATACATTTTATATTCGTCAAACATAGTGTATGACACGATCATAGTATTATTATAGCTCATCCAAACGAGTTTCTAAAAAGTATCACATGCCCGGTAGGGCTACCACCTGAAATATTTATCCATTACTATTTGTAGGGTAGGGACTACACCATAGTTTTTGTTATTAACAAAAAGGAAACATTATTAAGATAACTGCGGTAGCCTAGTGGTCTGGGTAATGGACTGCTGAGACGAGGTCTCGGGTTCGATCCTAGGTTCACCATGGCACACACCAATGACTTTCTGATGCTTTTCGAAGTTATGTGTGTATTTATCGCAGGTTTATAAGTGGCTGGTTAATGGCAATAGGCTCGCCACCTATTACATTGGGACCTGAACATAAACTGGCGAAATGTGGGTGCTAGCACCTCTGCCTACCCCTTCGGGGATAAATAGGCGTGAGTTTATGTTATGTTATGTTATGTTATGTTATGTTATGTTATGTTATGTTATGTTATGTTATGTTATGAAGATTATCCGGCACTTAGTAATCTATACAACCGTTACATTACCCAAACACACACGCATGACTGGTCAAAAATACCCATAATCCTGCACTTACACAGCTTGTGTGCCGAACCGTACGTGCTCGATCTCGTTTAGTTCCGATTGATTTGCTCGCTCGCTCAGACTTCCATGCACAATGCACTGCAGAAACTAAGTCTATTTGGATCCGTAGCTTACACATAATACATGGGTGTTGTTAATTTGAATTTATAAATTTAAAGAAAAACTGCTCGTACAGGTTTTATGAAAGTAATTTTATGGGGCTAGTTAAAGAAG
This sequence comes from Lithosia quadra, assembly GCA_963576445.1. Classification (NCBI taxonomy): domain Eukaryota; kingdom Metazoa; phylum Arthropoda; class Insecta; order Lepidoptera; family Erebidae; genus Lithosia; species Lithosia quadra. Next base: position 3,943,909 of record OY754882.1, read on the forward strand.
AAAAATAAGAAGAAAAAAGTTATTAAAAATTAACTCATGTGAAGACAAATTATTTTTTTGTCATTATAATTACGAGAACTAAGATCAATATAGAGAAAACACTAGATAATAATAATAATGTATAGCACGTCAAAGATTCAACGACATTCTTTGATGATGTCTAAGAGAGAACAGTACCAATTTCACCAAAACCCACATCTGTACATCCTAGACTATCATTATTTTTTAAAATTATTTTGAAGTTATTTTTATTCGCGAGAACAACCTTGACCATTTTGTACGGCCTGTATTGAAGAAAAGCCGAAAGATTTAGCCAAACCTAGAACAAAAGATGGTATACTTTTCAAAGAGAATTACTTAGTAAGTAGCCTATTAGCCAAACAATTACGCTGTTAAACATTCAATTCCACCACTTAGAAAATTTCCTTAGTAACAAAAATCGAATCATGATTTTCAAACCTTTAACTTGGACCAAGAGAAAAGACTTAGCCGTGGAGAATTCGGGTCAGTCTATGTACGTAAGGTTATGTTCAGATGGATTTACTTGCTACCGTACATTTCGACAAGATTAGAGATTGAACTTAGTATTTATGCATTAGTTGTTTATACATAAATAAACACGTAAGTTCATTGTGTCCCTATATGACGTAAATATAGTGGAATACATTTTAATCTACTAAGACTATAGCGAATGTGTGGGTACCCCATAATATTAAATGGCTCTCTAAATTCGTAGGACCTTATGATGATCTAGCCCTTGGAAATTACATCAAATAATAGGTAATTCAATCATTGTTACAATAAAAACTACTGCTTGCTTTCAGTAAGAGACGGATTTAATAGTCCCTAAAAAGAATTAGGCTCATAGTGCCTTCATAGATGCCTTCACCGAATGTTAACTCGAAAATTAAATTTACTAAGTTTATTAGATATCCATATTAAAATTTACTTATATACCTACTACTTCCAAAATCACCACACAATCTAATCAAGATAAATTTTCGAAGAAAATATTACGAAAATCCATTAGTTATAAAAGTTAATAAAGTTATAAGGTGGACAATATTATCAAAGTGCATGATAGATATTTTGATGATGGATTAGAACTAAGTGATCAATCTCAAAATGCAAATAACACTCTCCTACGTAAATAAGTTCCACTTGATGTAAATAGATTGGCTAACAGGCTAGGGCTTGGAGCGGCTGCGCCGATGGGTAGGTCCATATCTAGCCAATTCACAGCTGCAGCCGTATTATTAGACAAAGTAATGAGTCTGGTTCTTCCATTTTCAATGTTTGTATAGTTTAATAAATACTACTTTGAGGCGACTTGTTAATTAGTTTCTGAAAGTTTAGGAGGTAATTAAATGTTTGCTTATGGTTTGTGATTAATTTGTACTTATACCAAGTTCTGGGAGGAATTCCGCGCTTTATTTTCATAGACATTAATATTATCTTTTCTTTTTCAATAGTGTTTTACAGCAGTTTATGCTTAGTTGATTTTTTTAATCTAGAGATTCATTTGTTTGGTATCTAAAATGACACATCACACATTTACCACTCCAAATAGTTTGATCTAGATTGGGATTATCCATTCATGTATTAGTTGAGTAATATAATTCATTTATTATTTCTTTCTTTCTTTCTAAAATACTAATGTAATGAGGTTCCTACCTCAATTTTAGTAGTGGTACTATAATAATTGATATATTAAACATCTTTATTTCAACATACGTTGTGATTAGGCTATTGATTTTGTAACATTAATATTATGAATTATTTTCTGTTATTTTTTCAGTTATTTTTTATGATTTTTGTACTTCCTTATTAATTTTCTGTCTGATATTTGTCACTAAATTGTAAGTTATTATGAAGTGAAGTATTTTATTTAACACAGGTAAGTATTATTGAAACTTCCTGAGCAGCCACAATTTCGTAGTTGTGAATTATCATTATAAAACATCATCAAATTATTTCACAAACATTTTATTCTTCAAATATCATACTGAAATCATTATTAGCTCCCATTGTTAGTCATTCAATATAAATTATTTATGAGGCTTCTGGGACAAAAGCCTTATCATAAAAGTGTATTGCGTAATACAATTCTAGTTGTATACATTCCACGTTCCGATGAGTGCGGACAAAGAAGTCTCAAGACTAGAATAAGTTCGAAGCAAATCTTAACACGCGCTACGTCTACAAAATTCAATAAGCATATTCTCAACAATAATCAGAAGTTTTCTTTGAGCACCATTGGAAATTCAGTGGGTGATGTTACACAAAATAAATAATAAAAGTGGTCGGAGTGTCACGGCTTTGGAGAATGTTTTCGTCCGCTACTTGAATATAAATTGGCCTAATTTAAAAGCGTATGATATAGTAGGGAGAAGCGGTACCATATCATAATATATTATATTTAGGGAAAAATTGCTTACTTTTACGAAAATAATGTTGTATCATGTGCCTACGTTTTATGCTTATTAGTTTTTTTTTTATATTAGACACGTCAACGTGACTTTATCTCGCCGGATGGTAAGCTAAAGGTAAAGTTTCACGATCGGGGTTCACTGCTACATACACCGATAGTACCTACTACAGTGTTGGCCCAGTTTAAGTATAAAATATAAAAATATTGAATTGAAATGAGAACAATTGTCACAAATCAAATCTTTAACCATTTTTACTGAAATAAAAAAAAATTGTACTAGCTTTATCTATGGCTTCAGTCGTATTATTAACAATTCATAAATATAACAAAATCGCGATAGAAGAGATATTTTGTTCAGATATGATATAAAATCACTAAGTTATTGTGATTGTACCTACTCCTATGTGTATTTCGGGTATGTTTGTCTGGTTTTTGATTCCACAAAGGCTTTTCATCAAAGTAGAGGACATCATACCATATTTTGATATAGGGCTGGAAAATATTTATCTAAAAATATATTTCTAAGGGCATGTGGGTGTCATAAAGGAATACGATACACCTTTGTCTACTATTTCAAAGATCGCAGGTATATTGCTAAAAGGTTCTACACTGCCTGAAAGTATGGGATTGTAGACTATAGGTACTTAGCGGCCGTCTTTGCACCGAGTCGAAGGGATCAAGCTGATACGATGGTATTCTGGCAAAGAAGTTAAAGCAGTACTGCAAGTGAAGCTGACATTTGCGATTTATAAGATACTATCTTGTGCCCGCGGCTCTGCCCGCGTGGACGTCGGTATTACAAAAAATGTGATAAATGAAGAACCGCTCGACCGATTTTGTGCAAACTTCACATAAATCATCTACTTAATAGTCCGAACAAAGTCTAAATATTTGGTTTGGATAGGTGAGCCTGTTCTTCAGTTATAAAGTTACAAAGAAACGCGGCATTGATTTTTATATATTTATAGATTATTATATTTTCCTTCTTTACTTACATTAATTTTGAAGAGAGTATATACATTTAATATTATTACTAATATTTTTTGTCATTCAACGAGAAAAAAATAATCAAACTAGTTGAACGTTCATGTGAAAGAGTTAAAAGCCAAAAACATAATCTTCACCCTTCAGAAGGCAGCCTATTATTGAAATATATATAAATAACATACCAGCTATCCCTCGTTATCCATTCAAGTGAAGTACAACCTTAGGTAGCCCCTTTCACTTATCACGCAACACGCACATATTACGGGCAGAACTTGCCAACCCTCCAAAAGAATCACTTATGCAGGCACTCGAGAAAGCCCTGTCCATGCGCTCGCCCAAAGCACCCCTAATACGTTCTTGTGTATTTTCGTTTATATAGTAGTTTTAGTTCTTAGAAGAAACCGAAAATACTTCTTCGTGAAAAAGCACTTAGATTCGCCAATGTCAATTAACGGTTAAACGATTTTCGAGTTTATCAATATCTTCAGTAAAGTTTATTTTTGAAGTTTTTATAGTGCTCTTACGTGATCCTCTTTTTCATTCGAGGGCCAATACCGATTACATCCGAAGCATGCACTTTTGAACCCAGGGTTCGCTCCCCCATTCCCATTTTGTTAATTTGGTTTATGTATATGCTCTTACAGACGATAAACTGTGCAATGCTTCGATCACAATGCTTTCAGCATCTAATGACTCGATTGCAACATTAAACTTCTTCTGTTTGTCGTTGTATTAGAGGGGCTAGTACAATAATTAATAAATACAAGTGTTTCAAATGCAAAACTAATTAACATATTTTTTTTAGTTTTAAGACTGCAAATTATAACGTCCATCGTCTTATTTCTTAGTGTATTGTATTTTTAAATATGCATTGAAAACTTAGGTATTGTAGATATAACAATTATTATAGCGAACGATAATAAACGATATGACGATCAATAGATAAGTGTGATGGTATGTGATTACCAATTACATGGCTGTAATCGGTAATCAAAATAAGACTACGTCAGTAGATAACCGACAAACAACTCACCTGCAGATTAAGTAGGTAACACCTGGCTCAACAAAAATAGCATTAAAAACATTATTTCTTATGACTATAATTTTATGTACTTATTTTTATTATTTTCGAGCGCGTTTCAATCTTTTTTTTTAATAAAAGAAAGCTACGATGTCGTGACCTATTTCACAGAATTGGAATGGAATCTAGGAGAAAACTGATGCGTAGTGCTTTTAAAATTATAAAACAACATGAGAATACAAATACCTAATGGAGTCCTTCAAAAAAGTTTCCTGTAAAGATCTATATTTTGGGGTTCATCTATTCAGGGGAAACCAGTTTTTTGCAAGCTGGTCAGATTTGAAGGACAATTAGATGTACTGGCATTCACTAATTTATCCTCCTCAACATTCCGAGTAATTTTTTATTTTTAATATTTTGTTGAAGTTTGACATTGTAGACTGCAATACTGTCTTTATATCTATAGTCATTAATGTAGCTTGTAAAGGTCAGAGAATACTGTTTCGACAAGGGTCACTCGCACCCGACATAGGGCCAGTGACTGAACAAGATGTATATTGAACTTTATCTTGTCCTTGACAAGTTGGCAGTCGTATAACTTAAATGTCGCATGTTAAATCTACAGATGACATCAAAGTTATTACCATAATAAATGTAATTTAAACCTCGTTTAGTATAATGTAATAAAAGTATCATATACATGATACTCAATTTAAAGGAATTGAAGTATAATTTTTGAATTAGGCTTACACTGTTTTAATAAATTGTATCGTTTTATACTGGGTGTTTTTTGAGACGGAACTAAACGATCAGTTACCTATTAAGCTGATCGCACATTTGTCAGCATCGTACGCGCCGCACATACCGAACGCACCGCATTTCCTGATAGCCTCGCAGCACATCCGCGCCAAATGCACCGCCGCCGTACGGCGCCGTAAGCAAATCTTTGGTATTGCAAACATTTTTTGCAAGACTGCTGCTACACCGAGTACCAGCACGCGCCGTACGCACCGCATATAATGACGTCATTAGAATGCTTTCTTCAAAATCGGATACCTACCGCATTTTACGAAATGCGGCGCGTACGGTGCGGGAGAAGCGTGCGAAGTTTCACATCATTGCATACAACAGATTCTAAAGTCGTGCTATTTAGAAGATCCAACTTCGAGGAGGAGGTCAGCTGAAGGATCCAACTCGTTTGGAAAGTTACACACAATCTTGTACTCAGGTTTCTCTGCTTAGAAAAAGTTTTTGGCCAGTGTGGGTTACAATTAATTATGATTTTGATGAATATACCGAGTGTTAGAGAAACGTTTCCGAAAATGAAAAGGCGATTGATAAGAAACATTAAGCAATTTTTACACAGTTCCAGGGGTTTATTAAAATTACGATCATAATTTTTCCTTCATTTAGAGTCTAGTCTAGATTCTAGACTATTATTAAATGTGTCTTTCAAATTCTATCCAGATCCGATCCGCTGTTCTTGCGCGAGAGAGTAACAATGCGCACACACACACACATACACACACACACACACACACACACACACACACACACACACACTTTTTAACATTTTATAGTATTTATTAGGACTGCCCAGAGAACCATTAAACACACTAAAAATAAGTAAAAATACCAAAACCGATTACAGTGCCAATCTCCCTGGACCGTTTATTCTAACTCTCACTTAAACTATTTCGCCTAAACTAACAATGACATAGAAACAGTTTTACAGGGTTTGTTTATGTTGGAAAATATTTTGCTCAAAAATAATAATGTATCATGGCTTTAATCTTCTTAAACCCGAGACAAAACATTCGAGTGGGGAGCAATATAGGGGTGTAGAGTACTCCAGTAGTTTGCCAAAGGCAGTATTAGATTCCAATCCGATCGGGGCGCACAACCCATTGTTTGAGGAAAATCACGAAACAATACCTTGTTGTATTGATAATCCAAAATATATGTACATTGGATCAAAAGCCCGGAACTTTGGCAAATTTATACACTTTAATACAACGATAATTTTTTTGTAAGAGTTTTCTTCTTGATCTTTTTTTGAAACTTCTGGTGCACATAAGGTTCATAAATGTGAATTGAATTTTCTCATAGGGCAACTAAGTTGTGGTGATAAGAATCGTCATAAAAGAATAACTGGAGAGTCACCTCTCCTACCGGCTAAAATTGTTATGGCTTAGTAGCCGCACTGAAATCTCTCTTAAATTTATCACCATACATTCAAAAGCAAATAAAAAACAATTTTATTTCAATAAGATTAATCTTCATGTCATTGTCGAAAAGTTGCTTATCTTTCTCTGACGGTAGTCATGTGGCGAGACAGCGTGACTGACAGATTTTTAAATTGAACACAAAAAGAACATTAAAAGTAAAAGATTGACTGAAGGGCTCTGGAGATATGTTAAGTCAGTGATGATACGTTCAACGTTCATACATATTTAATCACACAACAGTTGAGAGTTGATCGATCACTGTACCATTAAGTTTTAAGAAGTATAATTATTATGCTGTATTTGTAAAACCAAATATAAATCTTTTTGAATTCCGTAGTAGAGAACGCCATAAAGATAAATTACGAATACTAAAAAGTAATACAACGCTACTGCATGAGAGTATATTTTGTATAGCACAACGGATTTACAATAAGATTCCGACAATCATTAGAAACATAGAAATAGTAAATATATTTAAGGATAAAATGTACAAGCTGCTAGTGGCTAAATGTTATTACACTGTTACTGAATATTTAGATGACAAAACCCTCGAGTAGCATTTTGTTTGTGATTATATTGTTGCATTTAATATGTTATTCCGATAAATGATATAATTTTGAAATGTATTAATAAGTAATAGGTATATGACATTGACGATTTTGAAATTTATTAACATTAACGATATGTAAGTAATAATGGATGTAAATGATTATGGCAATGTAACACTTGGTGAAATAATGTAATTAGCTACCTAATACCTAACTGTATCTGTGTAAGACATCTGAAAAAATATTTGTATGCCTTTGGCGGAACATAGCAGGTACCACAATTCTGCTGTAACAACACTTTTATAACCTATGTTTTCACAAATAAAGAGAATATGAATATGAATATGTTTTAGATAAGAGTATATTTATAAACTGTATTGCTGACATGAACCATTTGATTGTCAGACTAATTTCGAATAACAGAAAATGCTTTAATACGGACTATTTTTAATTAATTGAGCTATTACAACTTATTTAAGTAATATAAAAATAGCTGTTGAAATAATGTGTTCATATTAAAATCTGAAACGATAAATCAACAAATACCTACCTATCTAAAAAAAATTTAAAATTATATTATTTATATATAGATAAATTTATGGATGTAGTAACTGTGAGATAAGGATGATGGACGCTTTTATCCCTCCGCTGTCAGAGCAGATACTGTTTTTGCAGATGAACTTTTATGCAAATTCAGCAAAAGGTTAAAAAAATCCTCTGATTTTACAATTACCCTTGGGCTTTATGCTTATTTGCCAAAAAGATTCTAATAAAGCTGCATTTTACATTGTGACTAATCTAGAATCATAAATATGGTGTTATCTGATTTTACCGTCTACAATGCACTAAAAGGAACAAAGTACCTTTCATAATTCTTTTCTGGGCATTCTGTTTGCATTTGCACCTTTCACTGTAATAAATTTTCAGAACGAACCCAGCCGTGAGTATGTACCCTTATCACATGAAAATAGCTTTGGTGCCCGCGCATCTGCACCCTGCCTAATGTACCGTTATATCATGTAATGTGTTTCTGTATGAATCCGGGTTTACGTCATGTGGTACATGTGGACTTGCTTTTAAAATGTTTAAAATGTATTGTGTTTTAAACTAGTAGGTACCTAAAATTTTTTGTTACAAAATTGACTAAAATGTACTTTTAGTCTTCGATTTCAATTTCATTTTAAGTCGTTACCTCTACGAATCTAAGTAGTTTGGCAAACAAGACTTATAGTATTGTAAAGGTAATATAAAGTTTATATAAACTCATAGTCTAGATTACCAGAATCGTTAGCACCGGAACACCTTTCGTTCTCTTACTCTCTACTAAACACAGAGTTTTGAAACCATCAAACACACTAATATCACGTTGTATATTCTGTCCTATCTCAACGCTCATTTATCGAGGCATATCAAACTTTTTAATGTCATTTTCATCTTAGCGTTGATCCCCGATTGCACCTAACCACATATTTATCTCTAATGCTTTGAGTGTACACATAAACTACTAAATTCCTCCCTAGTGTGCTATAAAATATTTACCTCACGCCAAAGTGATAAGACCCTTATACTTGCACCGAATGCATGTAAGCAAGAATTTTAGCAACATAGCCTTTTCACCGGCTTTGGGTTTAAAGAAAATTTTATTTTCAACGCTTCTGCTTTGCATTTGCCACGCAATTCTTCAAAGACAAAATATGTATGGAAGCATTTGTATTCACAATTTAAAATTTGTTTACATAAGCCGAATACAAAGTAAAGCTATTTATGTTTTATTCGTATAAATAGGCCGCTCAACGTCTAATATATTAGAATATTTTTTTACATATTGGTAATAAGTAACACTTATGAACGTCAGAAGCAACACTTATGAATATCACGGGCTAGGGGTTACCGTTACGAATGTCAAGAAATACATGATAATTAAGTATATTTTCTTAAATCTCTATCTAGATTTTAATTTTCACCTTTTCAAATTTCTTGTACTATGTAAATAATCCAAATAATAATCTTATTTTATGAACTTTTTTTGCTGTGTGAGCTGTAACGCCAGAAACCAAAACTCGCTTTCAGCTATACCACGGAGTGTCGTATGGAGTGGTGTGGACTGTTATTCCTGAAACTACACGCTGGAGACAAATTTGACCACGCGCAAAACAAAAGTATTTTCTCTTATCCCCTTGTTCCTATGTCAATGGTTTCGTATATTTAAATATTCATATAATTATTATCTAAATACAATACTAAGGATAGACAGTAGTCGAAAAAAATATACAATCACATATCAATACATCTTGGTATATTTTTCACGAACATTATAAGATAAAGTCCTATCATTGTGTTTTTCTCTGTGATATACGGTCTCTTTCTTATTTACTCACCTAGTAATATACGCTATTTTTGTTTTTATCAGCCTTAATTCGATCCAGTCTGAGCTATAATGTGGTTAATCTGGTTGAACTAAACGTCTCACGGTGACTCTCATACTTGTACTGCTTCGTCCTCTGATATATTATCTGATATTTTCATTCTACGTGCCGTTATTGAGAATATTATAATATATCGTAATGAAAAATTAGTGTATTGTATTAGGACAATTTATGTCCTAAAATTATTTTTAAGATTATTTTTAACCAAAGAAAGTTAGAAAAGATAACTTGTAGCAAAAACGTAAAACATAAACCTTAAGAGACTCGCGCTCGAGATCTGTAATACAGACGGTTGAGTTAAAAGCAAACATAAGAAATGTAAGTAAACAGGTAATCTGGTTCCCCTTGCTGGATAGTACTAGACCTGAGAGTCACTTGAGTTATTTACAGTTTATGCTACGATACCGATGCGACTGCATTATTTTTCTATTTTGGATTTGGCTGAACAGTACAGGCATAGATTATATTATTATAACCTGAAATAACACGGGATGCGGGAATAGAAACAGTGTTCTATGTGGGTGAAGTCGTGGTCAAAAGCTATTAAGTAATTAAATACTCCTTCGGTTGAGAGGCAAATCCTAACTCATAAAGCTCCAAATTATAAAACTGCCGATAGTTGTAAGACTTCTTCACAAGGAGCAAAGAGAATAAGCAATGATGTTAACTAAGTAGATTAAACATACGCAATAAAGGTGCCACTAGGTATACCTTTATGTATGTTCACCGTGGGTGTGTAACCCGGAAATTGGCACTAATCTCTAGATTACACGATATCCCGCTATGGGGAACTGCTTATGTAGCATATTACTGATAATACCACATAAGCCTGAAAGAACTATTAGCCCTTAGATCGTGCATCTAACATTAGGCATATCCTTTTTTCAACATCAGTTTAAAAAAAAGTAGCCGCGGTAGCCTAGTGGTCTGGGTAATGGACTGCTGAGATGAGATCTCGGGTTCGATCCCAGGTTCACCATGGCACACACCAATGACTTTTCGATGCTTTTCGAAGTTATGTGTATATTTATCGCAGGTTTATAAGTGCCCGGTTAATGGCAATAGGCTCGCTACCTATTACATTGGGACCTAAACATAAACTGGTGAAATGTGGGTGCTAGCACCTCTGCCTACCCCTTCGGGGATATAACCGTGAGTTTATGTTATGTTATGTTTAAGAAAAAATTATGAGATATCTTGATCATAGGACTCGTGGGGTCAAATGACTAAAGACAATACATGTTGTAACAACTCTTTATCTGACAAAAAAAGAGAACGTACAACATAACTAATAAATATGGTTGTTTTCTATTAGTTATTTTAACGCAATCAAAAACATACTTTCTTATTTAAGACAGTTGAAGAAGAAGATCAAAATTTAATATGTTTCAGAAAGCAGTTCACTTCAAAGTAAATTCAATTTAAAATTTCACACATTGTAGAGACAGGTACGTTCAAACGTTTCTAACTAAAGTGAAACACGTCATTATTAATTTAAAGGGAACTTAATAGACTTATGAGGCAGTGTTACACTTATGAATATTTAGAATTCAACCCATACCATTAATGAGGTGAGCTCGTATTAAATAAACCTTTTGTAACAAAGTTTACACAGCTAATGTTAATAATTATCGTTTGAATTTAGGTGTTACAGAAATTAATAATTTAATAGAGATAAAATTAATACTATTATTTTCTAAGTATTTTTATACTAACTAAAGTAATTAACAACCGTAAGGATTCATTAACAAGTGAATGAACGTATGAATCTATTAACGTACTAATCCAAATGAACATTGTGTACCTAACTACCTTATTTCTAAAGTAAGTATATTAGATGGTACGTAGTAGGAATACCGTTGAGGTCTGTAATGTTATATTATGTTGTTCAGTAATGAACGGGCAGCCAGTAAATTAAGTCGTGTATTACTTCAATAACACCTACTACCTATATTGATAATGAAATTCACGCATTACCACTTAAGAGGTAGATTTAAAATGAGAATGAGAAAATAAAAGGAATTCAGGTAAAGTGTCGTTAACTATAACAAGGTTAGTTAGTTTATTAGTGCTGTATACTGTTAGTTATCTTTGGTATTATGTAAGACAGTAATATTTTATCCATTCAAAATCCTAAAATAAATGAACTGGTCGATATTCCACTCATACGCACAAAGCGCTTTGCTGACACGTTCATCGTGCGTACAGCTAAGGAGTGGAATTCCTTGCCTGAGTCTGTGTTTCCGGAAAGCTATAACCTGGGAGTTTTCAAGTCACGAGTGAATAGGTTCCTTCTAGGCAAGCGTGATTCATCGTAGACCACATCGTCACTTACCATCAGGTGAGATTGAGGTCAAACGTAAGCCTATCATGAATAAAAAAAAAAAGAACTAGCTAGTTTGTACTGTATTCTACTGTTAGCTAACAGTAAAATACACTACAAATCCCAAAATTTGGATCAATGAGAGTAAATGTCTGATTAAAATTAAGATAATATTTATAAAATGTGTTACAATGTATTACGAATCATTGGATATATATTATGACAGTAAATTGTATAACCTAAATATATATCGTAGATAGATTCAATACTTTATTTAAGTAAAAAAATATTGTTTCCATTTGCTATTGTGAAAATTGCCGGTCAAACTACAAAAGAGATTGTCAAACTAACTCAAACTACCCTATTACAAACTGCGGTATCACAGAATAATTCATATTTCCATTAGAACCGAATGAATATTACCTAGCCTAGATGAGGGCGCCCGAGGGAACTAGAACTTTAGTACAAATGTCGGGGAACCGTAGGGAGTCCCCGTCACTTGTTTGAATAGTCTATGCTCGAGTTAGATATTTGTAGGTGAAGTTTTTTGTTCCCTGGGGATGGTTTGTGGAATGGAAGCAATGTTTGAGTTTGTTCGTTTAATAATTACGTTTGAATAATTACGTTAAAAGTGGTTGGAGTTGGCCTTGACTTATTTGACTTCATTCGCATCGCAAAATTGTGAATGGTTTTTCAATATATTAAACATATATACGTGGAGCAAATGAGTCCTAGAGTGAAGACCGCAAGTCGGCAAATGGAAGGTTGGACGTCTCCCAACCAGATGGACCGATGACCTGAAAAAGGTAGCTGGGATAAACTGTATGCGGAAGGCCGAGAATCAGGTGGTATGGCGCACATTGGGAGAGGTCTATATCCAGCAGTGGACCACATCGATAGACTAATTGATTGTTTGAAACAGGATACAAGTAGGTCTTGTTTGCTTGTGTGATGTGCTTGTCTGCCACCTAAGTAGTATAAAAGAAAAAAAAAAAAAAATGATAATGAAGTTCCCATTACGAGTAGCTTTTACAAATACACATCAATACATTGTTTTATCCCCTCTTTTGTATAAATAGTGACCACCGACCCTTATAAATCTTAAACTCGAGGTCAAACGTGCCACAAATCTTCAACAAAAGTTATTGGTGGAATTTTTTATATCCGAATTGTTTTATTGTTACTTGGAGACATGAGGAATGGTTCTTAGACGTTATTTCCCCAAAGTGGTAGTTGTTTTTACTACCTGGGTAGCAGACACTTCCATCTGACAAAAATAGGGCAACTGAGATGTTGTCAACCATTAATCAGACCTGATTAAAACGATTATAATGACTGACCCACTAACCCAACCACAAATTTAAAATAGGCTAAATACCGCAGCACCAAATTAAATTTAAAATAATTAAGGAATAATATTGTATTGTTACGTCTAAAATTTCATCTCTTAAAACAGAGAAGTATGTTGAGCTTGCCAGATATGATTTCAGGCAATAGACAAGTGAGAGTCAACCTTACAAAAAGATGCTGAATGCACTTTACCAGTTTATTGACACGGATAGCTTGCTATATTATCTAGTATAATCAATTAGTATTTTAATCGGAACTAATAAGGATAAAACCTATTACCGTCTATTGGGCATATATATCCGGCATCTGTGCTGCTACAGAAAAAATCCCGAGAGGAAAACTCAAGAAAACTTTTCTCAACCTGAGAATCGCCCCGGGAAATTTTAGATAGATTCCTTGTTTGCTCAAATTCATTGAATTAGAATAAAACAGTAAGTAATGTTTTTTGATGTGTGTACCAGTAAAGAATAGATGTTTTTAGTTTATTAGATACTTTATAAATCTATCAGCTACTCACTCTCATTTCATTTTGGTTTACATAAAAAAAAAAGTTTCGTAATTTACAGACCAATACTCCAAATATATAAACAGACTCACAATATCTTCTATCTCCTTTTTTTATTATCTTCTATCTTCTTTCATAACAATATTACTTTAGATCAGCCCTTTTTGCATTCTTATTTCAAACTATCATCATACGAATTATGAAGTCTTTAAAATTCATATAAGTACATACAAAATTATGCGAAACTTGACGCGGTTGCGGTGGCTTACTTCCGAAGGCATTAGACTTGCAAGTGGCTACCCCTACCACTGGGTAGGGTAGGAGTAGGAGTATACTGATACCACACTCCTAACACAAACAATATAGCTTAGCAGCCTGGAAGGTTTAACGTGAATATTTTAAGAAGAAATTAGCGAACAGCCTCTTAAAGTAATATTGGTAAGACTTAAGAGAGCGATTTAAACTATTAATGACGGAGAGCATAAACCACTGGAACTGCAAACTTAACTTGAAATTTGGGCAGTTTTTGTAAGACCTGTGACGCCATAAATTTGCGTATCATAACCGGGACTGATGGCTTAACGTGCTCTCCGAGGCACGAAGGGGTCTCGATGTGTTAAGATTAGTCACTTATTCTCAGACTGACTGGCTAGTATTATTTAACTTGCAATGTTTCAACCTAATTGTTTACCACTTAGCCACGAGCCATTCAGATACAGGAACCTGATATCAGAGGTCTTACCACAAACTCTTAAAGCAGTATTATTTCAATTATTACTTAACATCCATGTATGAATCGGACTCGGTCAAATGTCTTCCGTTATTATATAAGTGTTCTGTGTCTTGCAAATCTACTAACAATTTTAATGGAATAATTATATCCACAACATACCTACCATAATATTAAGAGTAACGTGTTTAATAATAGTTTGACGTGTGACATTCTTATGAATAAATGAGTTTATGAGTTATGCTAAACCACTTAACACTAGTATCCGTCGTCGTCGATGGTCCGATTCACACCATGAAAGTTAAGTAATATTGAAATAATACTGCTTTAACTGTTTGTGGTACGGCCCCTGAATATATATGTAGGTATATAAATCTTTTTCGCATCAATTGAGTGTTTAGAGAAGAAAAATTAAATATATCTAATTATACGTAATATTATTTTTACAACGAAAATTCCATTAAGTATAATTTTTATCATAAATACTGCAGGAATTCTTAATAAAAATTCTTGCGAACCTCAGAACTCTTAAAATAACCTTACGCATGCAAAATTAAAGGTCTTCATGCGAAATTTAGTCTTGTGGCAAATTGTGAGATGTAAAGACGTTTATACTTAAATAAACTCCGGGGTTTTTCGTTTGTAAAACGGACCCGAATTGTAAGTGAATTTCTCTACCCTTAGTTATGATAATACGGATTCCTTAGAAAGTTCAAATAAATTGCGGTATTCTCATATATGTAAGTGAGGTCGGAGGCTTGAGAAATCTTGACTAACTCAATCTGATGAAAAACTCATTTGATGAGGTATTATCTTGATTAAAATCCCACTGTATCTAATAATCTTACCGCCAAAAACTTCAGTGCTACACGGTTTTATGAATTCTATGAATAGGTAATACTATGTTCGGTTTTATGAAGTCTACAGCTATTTGAATGGTGTTACCATACCATGTTGAACAGTTACTTCTGTAGTTATGGTAAAAAAATAACTAAAATTATGTAGTTGTACCTTAAATATCATTTTCTCTCTATAACCAATCCCAAGGAACATGTTTTAGAATTTAGTTGGCCACACCCAAATTTGTTTATGACATTCTTCTATCAATCCTGTTTCATTTTCAGAGGTGATCATTATGTTTACTGTTAACAGTCAGTCAGCTTTAATATAATATTAGGAAAAAAATTAGATTGGTAATGAAGATAGGTAATCTTCATCTACAAGAACTACACATCTGAGACCTACCCGAGAAAATGAATAAAAAACAAGAAGGTAGCTTTACCTCTCAACCTTTGATAAATAGATGTACTTACATACATAAAATACACGGTAAGTTGTGCCTTTAGTTTCTGAAGTTCGTTAAGAAGCTTAGCTAATGTTCTCTAATAAAAGCTTTTCATTATAATTATATCATTTCTAATACGTAGGATAATTTTGAAAGATAGGGAAGTAATTTGTATATTGAAATATAAATTGCTACATAATATCGTAAATAATGCTTTCAATTTATAACAAGATGTTTGTTCGTTTGTTATTCATGTCAAAAGGCTAAACAAAAAAGTATGTAGGTACAGAACGCTCACAGCTATATCATTTGTTTGAACTTTACAATAACAAAGTATTGTCAAAGTGATTCTGCAAATAATAACAACTTTTGACTTTATAATTTATATAAGCTAAATCTTATAATAAATAGTTACAACAAATAAACCGTACAAAATAAACCGTAAAATGCTATGAGGTTGATGATGAGTAAACCGTAAAAATAAATTAGATATAATTTTATAATTCTACTGTTCCTGTTAACATTATCACTGAAACAAAATGATAAATAAATCTAATATGTATACAAAAAGATTGAAGGAAGAAGAATCAGAGATATAAAGTATTTGGTATTCTTTGATATTCTTTAAACATTACAAACGCGGTCGCTTTACAAAATACTGTTACATTTTCTTGCTCATTTACTAAGTCATCATAATAATAGAATCGGAAAAAAGTATTATATGTTTCTAATCAAAACTTCGATTACACAACCCCTCTAAAACAATAGAATAAGGTAGTTACGAGTAGAAATACTAAGGACTCGTAAGTAAAACATGTTCGTTTCATAACATAACATAACATAATCCCACGCCTATATCCCCGAAGGGGTAGGCAGAGGTGCAAGCACCCACATTTCGCCACAGTTTATGTTTAGGTCTAGCCTATTGCCATTAACCGGGCACTTATAAACCTGCGATAAATACACACATAACTTCGAATAGCATTGAAAAGTCATTGGTGTGTGCCATAATGAACCTGGGATCGAACCCGAGACCTCGTCTCAGCAATCCATTACCCAGACCACTAGGCTACCGCGGTCTGCTTCGTTTCATCGCGTCTTAAATTCAAAGGTTGTCAAAAATAGAATGTCTGCAGCGAACACTATAAATCACGACGAATATTGGATACAAAAGGCTTAATTCCAATACTTAGTGAGTACATTCAGTCCCCACTTGACGGCCGGAGGTCGAAATTTCAATTTCCTGAAGGAAAAGATAAATTTGGTTGTCGTTTATTGACATTTTCTTTGCGTTCTCCAAACGTCTGGCGCACCCACGATTGATTACTTCACTGTTGGGTAATATAAAATGTTTTCATTCAAGTTTTGTATTTTTGGATCAAGGTGAAGTTACTTAGAAATATTTTATAATCTTACATTCATTACTGATATCTACTGGTCCATTTATCATATTAGAATAATGAATTTATAGTTTGTAAAGGAGATGTTTCACAAATTTAATGTATGGAACCAATGAAACATCTCCTTTCAAAGTTTGTTCAATTTTCAATAAATGTAGGTAGGTACAATATGAACCTGTCCACTGTATGTTCGTTATAACATTCGTAATGATTTCATTATTATTTTTTAAATGTAAATATTATAATATATTTTAAATGTAATATACCCTAGAACAGAAGCGGGCTTTCTGCACGAAAAAGCCCTCATTGTAATCAAAAACAATACAAACACAACAACAGGCTCATTCAATATTTTTCGAAGTAAACATAAAATTTTAACCTTTTATTTGAAATTCAGTAAATAGATGCAGGTCAGGCGTGAATAATTGATTTGTTCTGTTATACCAAATAATCCGGGTTGGACAATTGAATTATAAATGGTCGTCCGTCCATTCAGAGTTCGGTGTTCGGTTTTTTGTTTAATGCGTTTTGTTTACAGGATTACATTTTTTAAACATGTCGCCGGCCCCGGCGAATAAAATGGTAATCGCAAAAACATAACTTTTCAGGAAAATTAAAAAACCGTTTTTTGTCTATAACTTACCTAATATTAGACGTAGACAATCCAATAAAAGTTCAAATTAAAGCTAATTTTTAAAGCTTTTATATTGATTTAATAAATCTTTAATTGCATAATTCAAATTTTATATAATTACAATTTAAAAAGTTAGTAAATATCTAATGTTATTGAGATTTGGTAATGTACACTTACCATTTTATTCCCGTTATTTAGAAATATATTAAATAGTATAATATCCTATTGCAATATTATTCAATCGTATGACTGTGCTAAATTTGGAAAAATAAAGTAACCTTACCATTTTGTTCTGGTTCATATGGGATGTCCATTGTAGACTAATCAACCTTAGGAATGTTATTCTAGTTTTGAAAATAAAATAAGGTTATGGTAATCAGACTTTATTTATGTTAAAGTCTAAAATATAAACCTAATAAAAATGGCAAATAAAAATTAGTTTTCCTGATCTTCGTTTTCAATAAACGTATAGCTTTCAGTATTAGTTCTGAATATCAGGTCAAGCGCCCTCTTTGCTAGGAACTTCTGCTGACGAGTCACCGAGACCAGTACCTACAGTGTGTCGGTGCATGCCGCTTTAGGTAACTCCGACCACTGTCTGGTCTGTTCCAAGGTGCCCATCGTAGCGCCCCCTCGAACTGTGCAGGGGAAGCGACGGCTTTGGCACTACTCGTCAGCAGACTGGGATAGAATCCGTAATTACTATGCGTACATCCTATGGGCTGATTATAGAATATTATATCCTCTACATTGATATTACCGGTACCCGCAGGGCGCGTCCCTGGTTTGGGTGCGAGTGCGCAGAGGCTGTTCACCAGAAGCAGTTCGCGTACTGCGCCTGAACCAGAGCATCCGCGCAACGCGATCCTAACGTAGGTCGGTTTAAAGCAGCGTACAACAAAGCCACAAGGATAGGCAAGAGGGCTTACATCAGAGCGGATGTCTAGCGCATTGCTCGGCTTGGGCAGGAGCTTGTGGTGCACCACACGGACAGCCGAAGCTACTGGCGCCTGGCCACAGCCGTGCAATCAAACTTCTGCTAGCCTTCGCTGCCCCCGTTGCGAGACCATGACGGATCGCTAGTTCATGAGCCGCAGGAGAAAGCCGACTTGCCGGTTAATCTCTTTGCGGCTAATTCTTGGATCGATGTTTGTGGTATGCAGCCTCGAACACTACCTAACTGTGACCACGTAATGCCTGATATTCTAATCAGGCAACACCATATTCGTGCAGTGCTGCAATGATGAACTCGATGTCCGAAAAGCCAGTGATCCCGATGGAATTCCAGCGGTAGTTCTACGTAAATGTGCAGCGGAGTTGTCTCCCATGCTGACGCGTCTGTACCGCATCTCATACACTTCGGGTGCAGTGCCACCAGCTTGGAAGGAAGCGAATGTGCAGCCGATCCCCAAGAAAGGGGATCGGTCAGACCCGGGCAATTATCGACCCATAGCCGTCACCTCAGTGCTTTGCAAGGTTTTTGAGCATATCATTAACGCACAGCTCAATGACATGCTGTCAGTAGGCAGCATACATTGTTATGCAGATGATAGTACCTTACACGGACGATATCATAGTCACCCTGCGGATAAGCAGGCTAACGTAGGGGAAAATAAACAGCTTCTTCTTCGAGCTTGATCGTGTCGTGAATCACATTTCTCAATGGGGCTCTGCGAATCTGGTAGAGTTCAATGCCAAGAAGACGCAGGCTTGTGTGTTTACAGCAAAGGTTACTCTTCGGGACACTCTACGGAACTTCAGGATAACCTAGATATACTCGACATGGATGTTCGCTGCAAACTGAATAATAAAACCTACATCGATAGCATCATCAAAACGGCCTCGCGGAAACTCGGAGTCTTGAACAAAGTGAGGCGGTTTTTCACACCGGAGCAGCAGTGTTCTCATCTCTGGGATGGCTCTGCACAGTACCTCCTAGATGCTCTCGACAGGTTGTAGTAACGTACAGGCCGTATTATTGGGAGTCCTGAAGTTACCAACGCTCTCGAACCGTTACAATTAGGTCGAGATATAGCCTCTTTGGCAGTTTTTTACCGCCTCTACCATAGTGAGTGTTCCGATGAGCTCCACCAACTTGTTCCACCCTCTCCTTTCCTATACAGAACAACACGTGCAAGGCTAAGATATCACCCTCATACCGTGCAAACAGTTCCATCAAGAACTAAGCGGTTCGGTGCCTCTTTTTTGTCGCACCATAAAGACCTAGAATTCCTTACCAGCCCTTCCTGAGACTTTGCCTTTAGCTTACCATCAGGCGAGGTGAAGTCATATTGACGTGACTGACATAAAAAAAATATATCGTGAGGAGTTAATTAATTATTGAGATATCTTTCTAACTAATTTCACACTCTAGTGTTTCGCACGAAGATTGTATAGTGTCATCACCTCTACCGTATACAAAAATGTGCGCTAGAACAGTATGGCAAGATATAATTGCACCATTCAGTGTCAATACAAACTGTTGACTAAAGTATTGTTAGCCGATGAGCTTAGAAGTTTTTTAACGAGAATAAAATGGTATTCGCCATTACAATTCATAGCGATGTTTTCTTGTACGAGAACACAATTGTTATAGCTTTTACAATATTTTTTTTAACGGAACCAAGATGGCAATAGTTTGTAATAGTTTTATTCACGTCAATGAGTTCCTCAAAAAGTATGACGAATAATATTATATTATCTTTTATTTTTATGAATAATCATAGAAAAATTACGAAAAAAATTGAGTGTATGTATTGGGCTCTGTAGACTTCAAATATGGCATAACACTAAAACTATTGCAATGTCGGTTACCATTTTATTCTCCGGGGCCGGCGATGTGCTTTAATCAAATTTATTTCGTTCTGTTTGGTTTCTGCCTGGTTTTAAATCCATAGATTTTATAATCATCTAAAAGCAACACAGCTTCGTTGAAACGTCCTTAAATCTATACCAATATTTAAGTGGAACCAAGGCTATGTCGTTCCGCTGTGCTAGTGTTATAATCTGGCCGAGTTTTGTGAGTTTGCTTGTATGTTTGGTGTAGTCTTCGGAACCACTGCACTACTGGAAACATTCTTTAACTATTTGAAAGATACATAAACTACGTGTGACTCACGGGAATAGGATTACTCGTAGTATGACATATGGGTGGAGCAGCGAGCAACAACTAGTATGATATAAATTTACACTCCTCAAGTACTTGTAAAAGTGGGGCAAATTGTTGAGGGAAACACTAGAGTCAAAGTATTCAAGTAGTTACGGTAATGATACAATGTCTAAGATCCTTCAAAAGGCTGACCCTTTGAAAGTCCTTACTGCGTAGATGCTACTGTTAACCACGGACTCATTATTTTCTTGGAGTATTACCTAATAGTTTTGTACCAGTGTCGTATTATACAGGGTTATTTGTAATTAACTAGCATCCTCGCAGGGGTAGATAGCTGACATCATAACTGACCATTTTTGTTCTACGGCTTTTTATAATTCGTTAAATTTTACTTTCATACAAAAATAAATATTAGTTTAGTTTTGCGTCTAAAAGTTATTAACTCTACGTGCGTGGTTCTACTTTTCAAATACCCCGCATTAAAAAATCAAAATTGAATCATATAGTCTACCTACCTACCGATGTTTGTTTTATGAATAAAACATAGGCTTAATAGTGTCGCGTTCTTACAATAATAAACTTGGAAACTCATTATTAAGTAATGTGTTCAGTTTTATTGAAATTCCTAGAACAAACGTTGCTACTTATGATGTCTGCTACCTACCCCTGGGAGGATGCCAGTTAATTACAAATAACCCTGTATAAATAATTTTGTATAAATTATACTTTGTGAGTATAATCGTTATAATTGATAGTAAAAGTTTATTTTATGGTGGCAAAATAAATCTTTAAACCTATTTATAAAAATTACAAGTTGGTTTGTGTACGCTTCAAAAACTGAAAAAGTTCTGCATCGATGGAGCTTAAATTTTAACACGATTACAAATCGATGCTACATTCAGATTATGGGATTTTTTGACAAATTTATTTCCAAGGGAAACCGGGACTCCGGGCCGGACCTAATGAAAAAATATTTTGCAGTGTTCGGCATTGCTGCATCGCTGGTGTCGCAGTGTTAGTTTACGCGTTTGTATTTCGATCTCTGTAGTAGAAATTACCAATGGTAATAAACACGGACTCAGAAGGTAGACGGATAGATGGCACAAAGCTAGGGTTCACCTTTGAGCTGTGATACCAAAAAATATGCTAGCGAAATGTGAGTTTTTAACCGTTTTTTACCGTTTCTAAACAAGTTTCCCTAAAAATCGAAATCTTAGTAATTTTACATAACATAACATAACATAAACTTACGCCTATATCCCCGAAGGGGTAAGCAGAGGTGCTAGCACCCATATTTCACCAGTTTATGTTTAGGTCCCAATGTAATTGGTGGCAAGCCTATTGCCATTAACCGGGCACTTATAAACCTGCGATAAATAAAGTAATTTTACGTGTATATCATTTATTATTATAATTATATTATATCAATAGCTTTTTTGTAATTGTTACCAACAATAGTTTGATCAGATATACCATCAAAGCCGATCATCTCATTTAAAATCAAAGATGGTCGCATACTTAACAGCTCGAAATGAGTTTCCTCCAACGGATGGCTACAAGTATAACTTTATCTACAAAGACTATAATCACATTGCATCAGTTGAATCTGATATTTTTTGTTAAGTACTATAATAGTATAAAAACACATACTATACGAGCAATAGTATGGAATCACATCACAATATAACCAGATAACTTACTACAGCACTAGTTAATAAAGAATTATTCAGGGGGCAAAGAATTTATTCGTCCCCAAAATCTCATCCGGATAGAAAACCGATGAGACAATGCGATATATTGAGGACAATCAGTGAAAATATACGTGAATGTCGTCTAAATATGCAAATGATCACGAGAGAAACGCGGAGCAAGACGCCATTTTTCAATCGCGTACGCGACCGAGCGGCCTTAATCGTTTCAGCCCAAGGATTAACTTTTTGTCTGAATGCGGTGACTTATCGTGATTTCTTTTAAGAACTGTGGACAGTTATGGTTGTTTTCGTGAGTTTTTTAATGAAAATGAAAAAGAAATAAAAGTAGGTATTTGTTACATAGAAAGATATATAAATAAATAATAAATATTCTACAATATTCTACACAGCGCTCTCTAGAGTACTCTAGACCCAAAGTAAGCTTAGCTTAACTAGTTTGTTTTCCAGAATGCGATATACCATACTTGGATACATTTTTTTTGTGAATACATACATATACGTAAAAACACCCAGACCAAATAAAAATAGACCTATTCATGCATACAAATATTTGCACTGACCGGGAATTGGACCCGCACCTACTATGGTAGCAGTCTTCGACAGCTACACCACAAAGACCGTCGTTTGTTTTTTATTATACTTCTATGTAACAAATATTAAAATGTTTTTATTGAAAAATAATCTAAAACTGTTATGTTCTAAATGGATTGATTTTCAAATCAACTGGAGTGCACAGCAACTGTATTTTCAATAAAAACGTATTGCAAATACGTCGACTTTATTTGAATTTAGACGCACCCTTTACATCAAGTTAATTTAATCAAAAGCCAGATCCCAGAATAAAAAATGATGAAGTCAAGGCACTCCAAAATGGCTCGAGTAATGCATTCGGCTAAACAAATTTACTTTCCCATTTGAAACGGTGCGAGAGTTAGATGTAGCTACCATCAAAAGGATGTAGGTAAATTAGTTCGCCGGGGAAAAACGGAATGGAGATATGAAAACGTCAGGCGCAGTAAGATTATCTTCATTTCGTTTTAGTACTGCTGGTTTAAATTTTAAGTGCACATTTTGTGGATTGAAAAAAGAATCGGATTTCTGATGCGAGACAGTTATTGAGTGTATTGTTTTTAGGTACAATACTTTGATTGAAATTGTAAGTACAAATCTATACTATTATAAAATTGTAGAGTAGATGTGTCTGTACATTGGAGATATCAAAAAACTTGGGTTAGGTATGTTAGAGGAACGATTCTGATCACAAACATTTTTTTTGAGAATTCTTGTCAGTTTATGTGCGATGGACGCAAAAACTATTGAACGGATTTTGATGCGGTTATTTCGTTTGAAAGGTCTTGGTCAGACTTAAAACTTACGTACGTTTGATCATAATCAGTTTAGAAGAACCGGAGATATAGTTAAAAAAACGTAAAAAGCGACGTTCACACGGGCAGAGCCGTGAGCATAGGCTAGTATGATACAGCTTTGTAAATTGACATTATGGCGATATTTCAATCATTATTATCTTCATGAACTGAATTATATGAAATGAAATTGATATGTTAATAAAAGCAAATTAAGCTCCAAAAATAGATTCAACCTACAACCAAAATATCAGCTCTGTTGAATATCAACAACGAATGATAATTATTAAACACACGAACTGATTAATCTACAACTTCAATCATTTGCAAACGATTTTATAAAGGCGCGTCGCCGACCAAGCGTGAGCGTTTTAGCTGCGAGAGCAATAAATATTCACAGATTGAAGAAAAACTTCAAATTAAAATGACTTGTTCATATATCATTAGGTATATTATGTCCTTTAAGTCATCATCTTCACGTTAATCTCGGTCTTAAGGTTCTCACCTCGGAGTCTGGAGTCGACATTTTTTTTATTAGTCACATCAATATGACTTCACATCGCCTGATTGTAAGCTAAAGGTAAAATCTCAGGAATGGACATCACCATTATAAACACCGATATTATAGTATTGAACGTTGTGACCCTCAGCGTAACGGTCTCTACTAATGCATTTCATACCCTATTTAAAGGACCCGGGACTGTAGGTACTGATTTGAAGACTTGTTTTCCTTTCCAAGAAATTAAGATATTTCTTAAGTAACACGTCCATACTTCAAAAATATCTCACTTGTTTTGCTCAGGGAGAAGCCTGAAGTTCAAAAGTCTACACGTACCAACGCTACTCAAACTGTATGTCATAATATTTACTTTGCAAAACTAGGGCACACTGTTCCTTAATTTAGGCATTTTCGTCAAAATTATTCTACGAACCTTATTTGATGATTCAAATTAAGTGAATATTTAGGCATCATGTTTGTGTCTGTTTTATAAAAAGTATACCTAGCTGAATGTTATGAACCGTTGTTTTTTTTTATAGAAAGCTTATTTATTAACCCCCGACGGAAACCCGAACGGGGTGTTATATTATAATCGCATCCATGAAAGGGGATATAGTATCGATTTAATGTAATTAAAAAATAACCTGGTTCATTAGTCTCAATTCTATTCTTATCATATCTTCCTAATCCTAATTCCTACTTAATGTTATATAATGTAATATATTATATATTATTACTTTAATATTTTTCTTGAAGTCACTTGAGGTCACTGGTTACGCTAATCACATTACCAATATCCACTGTAAATACACTAAATTGCTTGCATTGGGAATGGGTTCACATTGGTAGGGTTCCTAGAGCGATACCTATACTCGGGCCTTCTCTGTATATAGCAAAATTGTCTTGAAACCAATTACTACACCACGATGGCAACATCGACACGAGAGAAGTAGTGTCTCTCATTGTAATCTCTCAATTGTAGGTACGTAACCTTAGCTTTGCCATCTCTTAATTATAATTATTGTCTATCACAAACAGCATTACGTGCTCTACAAGGCACAAATGGACGTAAGTTTGGAAATAGTTACTTACTAATCTAGTTAGGGCCTGATAATAGAGTTAACCACATTGACAGCTTGATCCACGCGGTCCCAGTGCGACGCTGACCCTTAATAATTAAACATATTGTTTCCATTGTTTACAAATAAATGTTAAGATTAAATTATGTTGTTTATTCGGAGACTATCTAAATTTCTGCAGGTCTGTAATTTGTCGTCGAAAAAAGGTCGAAGTGGCGCTCGCTCGCCCTTTCGGGGGGTCGAGGGGGCCATCTTAAAACCGTAGATGGCCCGGGGTCAGCTGGGGTGCAAGGGATATGCCCATTGGGTAACCTTACACCCCGGTTACTAAGGCCCGAGACGGCGTGCGGTTTTAGTCGGTTCGATCCCGACATAACCACCCCCGATGGCCGACGGGGGTGGTATCCATGGGGATTTCCGCACGATAAAAAAAAGTTCTGTAATTTATTTCAGTAGTTTAGTACTTAAGATACAGTATTTCACTTAGTAATAAGAACCGCTTTTATCATGACCTCAATAAAATCCAGCATCAACATAAAATTTAAAAAAAATGAATTAAAAAAAAGATTTATGTACTCCTGTATAGGTAAGGTCATTTGCCTCTTGCGAGTCATGGTAGTTACCGTTATTGCAGCCTTCGAAACCAACCTGTTTCTAATCCGACATTTTGCGTCTCTTATTCGACGTTTAGCTTATTCGACGTTTTGTGTATCCGTCTTCCTACTACAACAAAATGTAGCCCTGCACTTTCATATAAGCGGATCATGTCGTATTATACAAACTCAAAGTCATTCCTTTCAACCAAGAATAAAATTCTATTATAAGTATTATTATAAACTATACCTTATATATAATACTATAAATATAATTATGATAATGCCAATGATAATAATAATTTGTTACTTTGCAGTTTTATTCATTTTGCAGTCTTACCTATCTGGTATAAAACTATTTGCATGACGAATCTAACTCCGTCTGCGTAAGACTGCAAAATGAATAAAACTGCAAAGTACAACAATTGAAATAACCCAAATATTTCTTCACTCAAACAACGCAAACAAAGTTAACACTCTCTGGTACTCAGATATTACTTCTAAAGCTTTTATATCTCGATAAAATACACCATAAAAAGTAGCAAAACACTCTAATTTTCTAAGTAAACATGCCGACTATCACAATTTTATATTGGAAAGCGAAAAGGAAAGAAACGTTGCGAATTGTTGGCAGTGAGTTTCTAAAAGTAAGGATATTGCTCTAGAAGCCAATGGAAATTACTTTTCAAACCTGTGCCGACTTCGAGCCAAGAACGGTTGCTAAAGACAAACGAAAATAATAAATGGGATGAGAAAACACTCGGTTGTTGTATTGAAGAGACGTCACTGGCAAATTCGTGGCAAGAATTCGGATAGCTCGAATAAGAAATTCATCTTCCAAGTAATATGAAGGAGACTTTGGTTTTGGATTCTATTTTGTTTTCTCTATTATGGTAATTACGTAGTTTACTGATGAAATTAGAATATCTGATAGCTATCTTAATATATATAAATCTCGTGTCACAATGTTTGTCCTCAATGGACTCCTAAACCACTTAACCGATTATAAGAAAATTCGCACACCATGTGCAGTTGTGCAGTTCGATCCAACTTGAGAGATAGGATAGTTTTTGAAACGGATTTCGACATCCACGCGGGCGGAGCTGCGGGCAACAGCTAGTAAACTATAGATATGAATTCAAATTGTGAGATTTCACAGCCAAATTATTCTGTACATAGATTTACATCTTTACAAGTAGTGTAGGAAGGTAGCTATCCGGCCCGAAGGACCAAATTTGTAGGGAGTTCGATTCCCGACAAATAAAAGAAAAGATTTAATTGATAATTGTATAATGTAAATCACAAAATGCACTGATTATAACGCGGTTTGGTGGAGCCCGAGGCCCGTAATGTCTTAGGTTGTACTGAGTCACAACCGCACCGGACTGACCGTGTTAGCTTACCTGGATTCGTGCTTTGTCAGTACTTTATGTACAGCCCTGTACAAATAAATTTTGTTGATTCTGTCCACTGTACTGCAATGTATTTATTATGAAATAAAAATGACATCATTTTCTATTCTGCTGAAAAATCACACAAGGGATAATAATGATTTTATTGTTAAACAGAAATGTACCTACTTAATCATTTCCAAAAATCATTATCGATTTACAAGGGGTTTAAAAAGTTGTACATATAATATTTCAAGAATCTTCATCAAATATATTTTAATGTCCCCGAAATAATTTACATCGTTTTCGTACCCATTTACCGCAAGGAGCTTCAAAACATTAGCTAAATGTTGGTTTAACGGAAACAGAACAAAATAACTTATTCTCGTTATCCCGAGACCCAATAAAATAACCGCGTGTGTTTAATAGAAGGTACCAAAACGATTATCATGTTGTAGAACATGAAAACTTTTTAACCCGCATACGCACATGTTCTTATGTTAAACACAAATTGCACGCCCACCTGTCGCGGGTTAATTGGATTCTTTATACGAAAATACTTGTCCCTTCAGACCCCCACATTGGCCAATTAAACATGACCTTTATAACATCTTAAATTTGGTTATTTTATGGGTACAAAGCAGTGATACTCAGAGACCTGGTTATACTGGAACGTGACCCTTCCGCTTGCCTTGATTAACGTTTCGTTGCTTTTGTGTGTAACGTACCCGTTAATACAAATTAATACGATTTTCTATTCGGTCTATATAGGAAAGTGCAGCCATACGTAAATATTATCTAAAGCTTTATAATTCTCATTTATTATTGAATTTGTTTGAAGAAATTTTGGGTCGGTGGAGGCAAGTACCTACTTGGATATCTGTAATCCCTACCCGTTATTATGGAATCATCTTTTCCTCTCCAACTTTCGTGTAAAAATGAATTGGCTATTAGAGATATTATTCTCAACATTGATTTGAAAAAGATTTTTAATTCTGTAGTTGAAGAAGTTTTAGCCCCTATGGGATGTGCCCATACTACAACTTTGCTATTAAAACTATTATCTAAACTCCATGATTATTATTGTGTCACGTCATACGTATCATGAAAAGATACCAATTTATCGTAAAAAGAATAATTAAGACAAAATTTACTTGTACGGGCTGTACATAAAGTACTGACAAAGCACGAATCCAGGTAAGCTTACACGGTCAGTCCGGTGCCGTTGTGACTCAGTACAACCTAAGAAATTACGGGCCTCGGGCTCCATCAAACCGCGTTATAATCAGTGCATTTTGTGATTTACATTATACAATTATCAATTAAATCTTTTCATTTATTTGTCGGGAATCGAACTCCCTACAAATTTGGTCCTTCGGGCCGGATAGCTACCTTCCTAATTATATAATCACCAGCATACAGATTGTGTGTTTATATAGCACTTTGTTAATGAAAAATGCTATTATATTTCATGCGATAACTATACTTTACTGTTAATAAGGTCATAACTGTTGATAGGGCATCGTTAGCAAAGCTTTATGAAAACCCAGCTCAAATTAACCGAACGGTAAAGGAACTCTTTGATAAAGAACGAAAACACAACACAAAAGCTTACTAGAGTTGAACAATTTTAATTCTAAATGAGCAGAACAGTAAAGTTTCGCACAAAAGAACGTATAAAGAAAATCACGAGACTAATCAAGAACCTTTTCCAAAACATTTTGCTGAAGAAAACGCTTTTCTAAAAGAAAGGAAAATATTAATAATGGAACAATAAGCACAAGTATTCCAGTCGGCCATTAAATAAGCTATTGGATTTTTCTTATAATATTACAACATGCAATTTCGTAAATGAGGGGTGTGCCCCGATTTGTTCCGTCCATTTATTTTTTGTAACTCAAAATGGACTAAGGACATAATTGCAAATGCGATATAGGGAAAGAGAAAATCTTGAGTTTGTTTATCATGGGCTGCGCTTAACCTGGATTTTAAATTTATTAGCAAAGTCAAGTTTATAGTAGGTAATATTATAATTATATTATTATATTACAAATCAAAGAAAACATAGCACCTACTACTCGCATATAGTAGACATTGACAAGGCTGGAAGTCATTGAACTAGTTAAACTCAAAAACTTTTCTGTTGATAAGAGGCTAATTTATTGTCTTTAGTCGGTATTGACCCTAATCAGAAGTTTTCAACAGAAAAACTCCGATCTCGTTATTTTTCAACTAAAAAGAGGTCGGGAATATAAAATAAAATGGTTTAAAACTCGTTCAAGTTCTATAAACACAAGTGCTTTTAGACTATAATTATAACCATTTTTAACTTATTTCATCGCGATTTATTTCATTCGTGAAAATATTCATCTGAACATTAGTTTTATCTCATATAGTTATGATTTTTAGCGACTGGCTTTTAGTGACAGTGTTCTAAAAAATTTATGCAGTTTAGCATCAAATAATGAAGATTAAGGAATTGACATACATCCCAACAGGAACAGCAATAATTTAAATGTAATATTCACATATTTCACATAATATATGAAATCGATAAACCTAAATCGAACAAAACAATATATATTTCAAATATTCAACGCGATCTCACTTTTAATAAAACATACTAGACAATTAGTGAGCCTTTATTCAAGTTGAACAAAAGGATTTCCCAAACCTCTGATCCGCCCAAATTCGAGGGTTAAGTTACAACGCAGAATAATACCGTACACACGAACTCACAGATTACGGGTGTGCGGTACTCTAATTGTTTCATATCTCCTGTCTTTTGTTCCTGAGAAGTGGAAATAGACAGCCTATTCATACTAAAAGGTATTTAACCCTAGATAGCTAACGTTCCTCGACTTCCATGAAAAGCTAACCATTCGACTTTTTGACGATGAATTTTATATGTGTACATTTTATTGCAATATAAGTATATTTAAATTAGTTTTATTGTGTTTTAGGTTATTTGGGATGCATATGACATATAATGATAGAAAAAAATAACTTTTATTTCACTTATAATTAATAAAACATAATTATCACATGACACTTATATTTTTGAGGTAATTTTGGTACTTAAACTTAAATGACTAAATTAAGAGCATTTAATTAAAAAAAAAAGTTTTTTTTCTTTGGCAAAGTAAAGAATAAACTCTAAAATTAAATAAAAAATAAAAAATATTTATATTTTCAAAGCGCATGTTGGCCAAAAGTCAACTGAATGTTCTCCACAAATTACAACCACAAAATAAATAACGCCTCACAACATAGCAGTTATTTTTTGTCATTCGTCTTTCTTGTAATTATTTTTATACCACGTAGGTAGCAGACAAGCACACGGCCCACCTGATGGTAAGCGGTCACCGTGGCCTATGGACGTGTGCAACCACCCACGCGCTGCCAACCCTAAAAAGAAAAGAAAAAGCTGTAGTTTGTATAATTCCATGTAAAGCTGTAGTCCATGGAGGTAGGACACGACGGTATCTCCACTCCGAAAAGAGCAGTCCGACTGGGGAAGTACCTTCGCCCTACAGAAAACCGAGGCCATAATAACCATCGTGTTGTGCCAGTGGTAAGTAGGGTAGTCAGAACTCATTGTACCCCTCCTCCCCCGCCCCTTCCTAGCCTCCCCACCCTTTCCTACTCCCGGGTAGGAAAGGGTGGGGAGGCTAGGAAGGGGCCAAGGTTTTTTCTGGTGCAGAAGGCTGGCTCATCATGATAGTCACTCTCCACGTCATCAACCATTGATTCATCTTCATTTTCACTATCAGAAATGGTATTTCTTGCTCCTCTCTTCATTATCTTCTGCTTGAATAATTTCTTCATCTGTGAGAACCGAACCAGCTGTCATTCTTGACATTCAATGTAATAACTACATAAAATAAAGACAATATCAACGCATTAGAACAGTCACAAAAGTTACTTATAAGCTAACCATTCGTAAATATGACGAACACATAGTAGGTATCACAAAAATGAAATTACTTACCAACTAAATACGACTGCCATTCAATGCAGTATAGCGGTCACTGAGTTGGCACGAAAGCGCGAGTGCGTGAGTGCAACGGTTGGAAAGAGACAGAGATTTAAATTTCAATGTTCGTAAATTTGACGAACGTTAGCTTTCTAGGGTTAAAGAACAATCTTGTAACCGTTTCCATGAAATCCTGAAAAAGGAATAATATATTGTGTTCCTTAAAACTTGCAATTTATCCTTATCCTTAATAACAAATTGCAAAATAAAAATTGGACTATAATCTAGATCTAAGAGGAAAAACTACGCGTAACCTAGTCATGATGAATTACTATAAGATAAAATAAGATAGGTAGTCAGATTTCAAATTAACTTTTACCTCACTACGCTAGTACATGACGCATGTTACATTTCAGTTCAGTAGACGGTTGTATAATAAATCTCAACTAACGAAACGAAAGAGCGAAACATAATCTTTGTAACTACTGTGGAAAGAACATCCAATTTAGTTGTAAGTTCACGTATTTGTCCTAAAGTAGAGACCGCAAATCGACGAACGGAAAGTAGAATACCCCTCAGCACGATGGACGGACGACATGAAAAAGGTAGCTGAATGCGCAAGGCGGAGGATTGGGTGCATACGTAATACGTGTGATAAAGTTGAAAATAACATTAAAACTCATTTTACTGGCAAGTAGATAAAACTACTGTAAAAAGTATGTAGCACTTCATTTGATGGCATATGCATATTGTGCTTTTAACAGTTATTTTATACTTTTTTAACATGTTTGTTTTCTGCTTCACTTGTAACCAACTATAAACGACATAAGACAGGAGAGACATTTTTTTCATCGTAAAATTATATTTAAAAAAATTGGAACACGAATCTTTATCTTTTATGTAATTATGTAGGTATTTCATAAAATGTTCAAACAATGTTCGCCTATTCCTGCAACAAATCAAGATTTCTTTTGTAGTGCAGTAGTCATCAGTGCAGATATTCGTAGTAGCAGCATGAACAAAAAAATATTAGCAATAGTCCCGCCTCTAATTTGATGATCGATTGTAGTCGATATATTTGTAACTAGCTGTCAAGAGCCTGTGGCTCCACCCGCATGAAATTCTGATCCAGTTCCCGCAACTCTAATGCCAGATATAAAAATTACTCTATGTATTATTCCAGACTATAATTAAATGTTTATAGCCAGATATGTTCACCCAAAACATTCAAACATCTGCACAAACTTTCACATTGATACTATTAGTAAGATAGATATTAAAGAACAAGAACTAACTAGCAATCAATGTCCGTTGCAGTTTTTCCAATCTTATCCTCCACAAATTACGTCCAAATACTCCCATTTTTTGCCCAGAGTCAGTATGAAATCGGTTTTTGTGCCACAATAGCTATTCAACCAATGTTGACGACTGGAAGATTTATATCAAGCGTCGTTTACATTGTTGTAAACCATTTCTTAGTAAACAAACAAGACTATTCGCAAATAGAAATGCTTATTTTGCGTACCTATTTGAAAAGAGAAGGAAGGCCTTTTGTTTTCATGATGTCTAACTGTTGCCCGTGGCTTTATCTGTGTGATATTTCAGAAAAAAAATGTGCTGTTTCAGGATATAATCTATGCTTGTACAAAATTTTATTCAAATCTTCAATTTTAATTAAAAAGGAAATAACAGTTATAACTTCAATGTAATTTTAGGGCATAGTATCGTACAGATCATGATGGTTATGCGGTCGAACTCTGGTTAAAATACTACCAATGTAAATGCACAATAGGTCGGCTACCAAGGTATTTGTAATAAAAATATAAGTTATATAATATAGGTATATTTTTCGTCATATAAATCAAATAACATTATTCAACTTGATTGTTCCGGTAGATATACGAGTATAAGTAATTTTAAATTAATATCGTTCTTCTTAAGTAAATTCTTAAGTAAAAAAAAATGTTTATCTTTAACTTGTGCTACACAAAAACAAGAGAGAAAAGAAAGTGCTCATATAAATGCCAAAGCTAATGAGGACTTTGTTCATTTCAACCTTCTGTCGACGAAGTTCAGAATTTGTGCAAAAACAGATTACAGGATTAGTGTGAGACCCTTGCAGCGGTCTTTAGTTTATATACTGGGTGTATCTCCATTAAGTGGACCTGCTTTGAGAGATTATTTTAGTATTGGCCAAAATGAAGTGGAAAAATAATATGTTTGCCCAGAGAATTTATAAAATTAACTAAAAATAAAAGTAAGTTCTTGATAGTATGTATGTCTCACCGGTGACCCGGTGTACCTACTGATTGTGAAGGAATAATCCTCTTGGGGCTGGGGACTCAAACGGCAGTTACTCCCGTTAAAGTCAAGATTTTAATTCATTTTTAATATTCACGAGACAGAGTACATAATGAAGAATGATATACACAGTGGTTCAAAACCTTTACCATTTGGTCCAGGCAATAAGAAAGAGAAAATGTAGGAGAGTGGGCCCCGGGTTCCAAATTGAAAGCTACTTGTAAACTGGTCCCATCGGTTCAGTTTTCTGTAGCGGAATTTTAAGCCTGCGTTTTGGTTTGTTATCGTTGTTCATCGTAAAGTTAATTATAAGAAAGAAGAATGGAACAAAACCTTTACCAGTTGGTCCAGACAATAACAAATAGAAAAAAGTTGTAGAGTGGGCCCCGGGTTCCAAATTGCAAGCTACCTACTTGTAAACTGGTCCCATCAGTTCAGTTCCCTGTAGCAGAATTTTAAGCCTGGGTTTTGGTTTGTTATGTCGTATTTATTTACGTTGTTCACCGTAAAGTTAATTATAAGATAATAAATATAATTCTAGTATGGAGGTAAAATTTACTTCAATTTAGTTATTGAGAGCACAAATTGTTAAATAAGATCCTTCTAGACGCGAGGGGAATAATTTTAATAATATGATTAGGGAGGTGAGTGCCTTTATGATAGGTTTAAATTATTACATTGTAAGCAGTAAATTCGCAGATGAGGTAACAATAACATTGTTATTTTATTAGTTATCAAAATAACTGTGGATACAATTATCTTGCAAGATAATTTTGATTTCTGTTTTTTACTGTACTTTCTGTATAGTCATCATTCTCTGAACCATTTTCCTAACTCAGTTGGGGTCGGCTTTCCAGTCTAACTGTGATGTGGCTGAACTTCGATATTTTCCGTGGAGCGACTGCCATCTGACCTCCACAACCAATGGCGATATCGAAATTCCAAGTTAGACTGGTTGGACTTTTGAGGGCTCCAACTACTGTACTTTTTGTATAGTCACAAACAAAAATCAAAACCAATGAAAATCCAAAAAATAATAATTTGAAATCACTGTGTATCTTGTATCGATTAATATGACAATGTGTTAAACATAGGTATAATAATACGTTAACAAATCGGGCAAGTTTTCATACATAATTGCAAGACTAATAAATTACGGGCATGTATGGACTAAATAGATGCCACGGGGATAAATTATCATGACTTAGACCACGTAGTCTAAAGTGCAAAACCTTGTTTTATGTTAAAGGTCATACTCGTACATCAAGTTGTAACGTTAGCTGAAGTTATTATACACAAATACCGTGTTATCATTAGTCTGTCACAATCCGTCTAAATTAGTTACTAAAGTATACTAAAGCTTTCAAAATTATAGCTGTGATCGCGACTTCGCCTGGGTGAAGTAATTTACTTAATTTTCAAGGTGTTAATTTTTTTGACTGTGAGAACTAGCAGATACACCATACTTTTTTTATACTACGTAGGTGGCAGATAAGCACACGGCCCACCTTATAGGAAGCGGTCACCGTGGCCTATGATCGTGGGCAACACTGAGGGTGTCACACACGCGCTGCCTACCCTTGGAAGGGTGGAGGGCTAGGAAGGGGCGGGGAGGCTAAGAAAAGGTGAGGGTAGGAGGGGTACAGTGCGCTCTGGCTACTCTACTTACCGGCGGGAACACAACACGATGGTTATTATGGCGCGGTGTTCTGTAGGGCGAAGGTACTACCCCAGTCGGACAGCTCATTTCGGGTGGGAGATACCATTGTGTCCTACCTCCTCAATACACCTTAAGTAATGGCTAGAAATTTTCAGTAGAATGGAGATTTTGCCCTGCTGGGTGACTTCGCTGAGAGATTCCGTTACACATCCACTCTATCTATACTTATAATATATAAATCTCGTGTCACAATGTTTGTCCTCAATGGACTCCTAAACCACTTAACCGATTA
This sequence comes from Lithosia quadra, assembly GCA_963576445.1. Lineage (NCBI taxonomy): Eukaryota > Metazoa > Arthropoda > Insecta > Lepidoptera > Erebidae > Lithosia > Lithosia quadra. The sequence goes on from OY754882.1 coordinate 3,979,753, forward strand.
TAATAAAATTCGCACACCATGTGCAGTTCGATCCAACTTGAGAGATAGGATAGTTTTTGAAACAGATTTCGACATCCACGCGGGCGGAGCCGCGGGCAACAGCTAGTACTTATAATAAAGCAGAAGAAATTGCTAAATTTTTTTTAATTGTTGAAAATGTCTTGGTCGACTCAAAATCATACGCATGTTTGATCATAATTGGTTGAGTAGAACCAGAGATATAGTTAAAACACCGATGACCACGTGGGCAGGACGGTGGTAATAGGCTCACATTTTTATAAACTTGCGATATCCAAATCAGTTTGAAAAGTGTGACCCTAAAGGCCAACTTTCGTAGCCTTACAAAACCTTTTAAAAAAATATAAATTCCAAAAATGGCGATATAACTTAGAAAGCAAGTAGGTCACATTGACTAGTACCTACACATTCGAATGAAGCATAAAGTCGTACTTGAAATGAAACGGTGTCGCTGTTGGTTACTAGATTCTAACATTTGTTATATACTGGCAATAGCTCGCGAGATTTAAAACTTGTACCTATTTTGTTATTCTATACGTTAGCAACTTCAGTATAAGTTATTACTGCGAGCGAAGTTTTAAGGTTTAAGAAGTTTTAATTAAAGGTTAACAACTTCAAGTGTTAGGTATAAAATTTGAGTTCAAACTTCGCGTCATAATGAGTGGTTAATGTTAACATAAAGCGCTTTAAATTTATATCATGTGTATATTATTGTTTTTATTATAATAGTCTAGTCTAGAGTGAAAAACAGTCTATTGATTATCTATGGGAAGCGTGAACGGGAGCATAAAATAACGCGGGCGAAGCTTAGGGTAAAAGCTAGATTTTCAATAAAATTAGTTATAGTGGAACAATTTAAACGGATTCTATCGCGATTTATTTGATGTTAAGTAACACTAATATTGTTTACTCTTTGCTTTTTAACAACCATGTCTACCGATCATCATGGTTGGTAATGGTTTTATCAATCATCCAAAACTAACTCTGCTAATTTGGTCCTAAGCCACCTCGCTGTGACGACGACAAAATGGTGATTTGGCTGACTAATTTATGTATGAATGAAATTTATATTGTGTACGGATTGACATCAAAGCCATAGATGGTCAAATAACACATACCAAACACTAAAGAATATCAAAACAACGGTACACTATGTAAACGACTCATTTTATTGTCACTTAACTAACTATAGTAGGTTAGAAACTATTTTAAGACTGCGCTATTACTTCACATTAACGGTGAAAATATGCGCTACCTACTTCAGCCCACCCATAATTACTCCCGACATATCCCTCTTGGCATTCCTAACATTCATTCGCCATGTAATAGCGGTCTCGACAGTCATGCATAACTAAAGCACCTTAACGTGTACAGATAAGGTTCAATTTTCTTTATCAGTTGAAAATAAACCTTGCAGCGGTTTAAATCCGCTTTTCTCCAAATGTCTGTGTTCAGACCGCGATCCTATTCTTTTCCATCCTCTTTTATGTTATCCTAAAGAAAATTAATTAAGTGCTATTGTTCTCCTTGAGTACCGTTTTGTAGGCGTCTGGCGATTCTTTGTTGGCTACTGTTTCGATAGTGTGAAAGGATGTTGTTAACGCAAGATTATGTGTGTGAGTTTACCTTTTTTATAACTGAATCCCTCTAATCGTAAGTGATTACGGTATACAATACACTGGTTTATTACCAAACTTGTATAAAAATAGGAAACCATAGCAAAATTCAATCAGGAGGATGCTGCGTCATATGGAGGAATATGACGCAAAACAACATCTGTCTTCAGGAAAATACAGCAGTTTTTGTAGACATATTGTATCAACGCTTTTAGAGATAATATTTATAGAAGCATTTTTAGACCTCAGCTTCGGCCTCGGCTTCCCATCAGGTGGGCCGTGTGCTTGTCTGCCTACTAAGTAAAAAAAAACATTTAAAACCTTGGCAAATTTACTTTAAATCAATTTGTAACTTCTATATAAAAATTGTATAAACGAAATATCTTTTCTGCGTTTGGTCCCGTCCGTTATGTGACATTATCATGATGACGCTACATTTTTCTGTGAATTTCATATAATTTCGAACGCCATTTTAAGCTTTAGGGATGACAAACGAAACAACCCACAATCCAGTCATGTCATGTTCTCAAAGCTAGAGATAATACTTTTTATTGTCTGAATAATGAATATGAAATTGTAATTTACGCTTAGAACTACGGTCGAGTTTTAATATAATAAAATTATCGTGAACTCTTAGCGTAAATATCGGGCTAAGCTTAAGCAGGTTATTGGGGTTTTCCGTTAAACCCTCAATGACAGCATGAAGCCTGGAAAAGTGTTATGTAAACGGTAAATGCACTCCTCCATTAAGTGGACAAAAAATCTGACTACTCCTTTGGGAATACACAGGAACAAGGATATCAAGGAAGGAAGGATACGAACCTATTGTTTACAAACATCGTATTCCACTCCCCAATACACCCAAGTACACTATCCACATAAAATTATACGATGCTGATCCAAAAAAGAAAGAGTTCAAAACAACACACTACCCCTTTTTACGTAGAAACGATAATCAAGTAACGACATCGGTTAACAGTAACCCTCTCACACCGGAGCGGTTACTGAACTAAAATCTTACGATCACATGGTCTTTCGAGCCCTAGAGCGGTTTGTGGCGTGAGTTACGATCGATCCCAGAATGTATTAATAAAATGGCTTACTTTTGTTATGTTGAGTGGATTTTGAAGCAGACCTTACAAAATAAAATATATTGAGTTTACGGCAAGCTATTTTTATGTTAAACTAACATGTGCACGTTTCAAATTAATTTGAGTGCCTCATAAATAGTTGTTTTATTCATGAATTTACTATGTATGAATATTTAATTTCAGTGACTATAATGCAGTAATATATTTTTCTGTGTAGGCAATCCGTAATGACTTTTAGGTACCTACAGACTATTGACGAAGGAAAACGCATAATGGGCCATCTTACACTCTCTGAAGACCAACTGTCTGAAAACCCGAGACAGCGGCGTGCGATTATAGTTAGTTCTAGTTCGACAAAACTGCCCCCATGGGCCAGTGGGATGGTATCTGGTATATGCATGGGAAGCTGGAACGGGAATAGAATTCCATAAGGGTGTAGTCATGAGCAACAGCTAGTACGGAATATAGACGTTGCCAATATTTCTATACAATACAACGAATACAAACAACAATAATATGTAACCTAAAAATATACGAAGCAACAAAACATATATCAAACTATTATTATGCATTGCTATTATATACACGACATTGACACCCAATAATTCAATAATTTGGTTGTTCAAATCCCGAAACACAGCGGAAACTAAACACGAATCAATAAGTATGACACCCGTGTCACCGCTGTCGCCTCTGACAAGGGCCACCATATTAATAAAAACCCTTCGACCCGACCACTACCAGTTTTATAGTTGATCCACAAGTTTATATTCATGGTGGGTTTTGAATTTTTTACGTGTCGGTTAAGAGTAAACCTTTCGTTGATGTAGGGTTGCGTTCCGTTATTTTGATGAGCCAGCCGCCTTTGAGGGTTAATGGAGTTGTTTCTCCTATATTTTTTTTCGCTTTTATCTTTCGGTTTTATGTTTTTGTAGAATATTTTACGTCAAGGTGTAAATTTTTTGATGAAATTACGCAAGAATGTGTTCATTTCCTTCGTTTTGTGGTTTATTGCTTGGGTGGTACTTTTATTAACACAAGTGTTATGAGAGCTAATGTCTCTTTATACAGTGGATGGCTATCGATTCACAGCAATTTTTAATAGTTAGCTAATTTTTCGATCATTCAAATTTAGCTGTACCTATATCATTTTTGTATTTCACTACGTTTATTTATTTATTTATCATTTTAATTTATAATAATTAAATTATTTTTATATACATAGACGTATATTTAACTGTGCTCAAAGTATGCACATTAGTTATATCATTCGTTTATAAAACAGTTAACTTTTTTATAACATAAATCTCACACTACAATATTATGACACGCACAGCGATTCCATAAACACAATTAGTCAATCCAAGAGGAGAAAACACTCTTGATTTATGACTTCTTATATTGTCGAAATATTTCGTTATTTTATTGAAATCATAGATTTTACAGATAACTTATTCAATATGTTTCGTTGAGAAACTTTATCACTTTGTTTTCCTTTTGCCGTCCAGTACCTTTAAACCGCCAAGGGACTTAAGTTAAATTGTTGCTGTACAGTGTTCCACCTTTTGACCTGAATATTTTACCCTTATTACATAATAAGCATTATGTGTACATTTTTGTACAGTATTACTATTTAATAAGCTTGCAAGATGGCATATGATTACTTATGAGTTATTGCACTAAATTTTGAGAGCCTGAAATCCCAGGCCTACTTCAGTCTCACTCTAGTCCCAATGTCAAAAAAGGTATTATTTTAGTTACAAGAATACCTTTTTTCATTTTATTGTGACAATTGACCCCCAGCTTGTGCAGGAGCTAAATCCATAGAATAATACACGCTGTTTAAAGAATTCCCCTTGCTGACACTATATTGGCCGCGGCGTAATAAACTCCTAACAAAATTGCTAACAAGAAATAGTACTTAAGTACTTGGGTAACGAAGTGCTCAAAGAGGCTTGTTTTAGAAAAATCTCAATAAGCCGAGTAAAGGGATACAAAATAAGAACTATCACAACAATATAATCTATAACACAAGGTAGTAAATTGTATTTTTGCCTGGCAAGCTGTTAAAGATATTTTGAGCTCCATAAACAAGCTCTCTCCCCTCAGAAAATTTTTAATTAGCTTTTGTTTACAAACGTAACAAACAATTCAGTTAAAATTTTACCATTAGAAGATTGGAAAATGTATTTCTATTGTATGTTTACGGCAAATTATTAGGGGTTGGATTTTTGCTTACAAATACAATGACCGAATATCCTATTAAAAATCTAAAATGAAAACAAAGCAAATTAAGGTAAAATAAAGTAAAAACTTCATACAGAAAATTCTAATATAGGTACTCTGCATGGTATTAGAAATGTAATTATATAAAATATTTTTTTTTAATCTTCACAAAAAATTAAATATTCACTAAACATTGACGTTCATCCTTTTCTGACCAAAAAGGAATCACTACACGTGTGATAACGGATACCTACATAATGAACATAGTCCAACGAATTAAGAATGTCCTTTTAAGTTAGCTAGATAAATAGATATTCTCTTTATTATACACAATTTCTAGAGTCGGCAAACTGAAGGTAGGAAGTCTGCCTGCCATATGGACTAACTGATCTAAAAAAGGTAGCTGGGATAAACTGGATACGGATGACGGGGGTTCGGATACTACGGCACTTATTGGGGGCGGTGAACTTGATTGATTGTAACCAACCAAACTACATTTTTTTTTGTTAACCTAAAATCTAAATAATTTTGTTTGGTTATATTTTTTAATGTTAAATCGTAGACCACATCGTCACTTACCATCAGGTGAGATAGTGGTCAAACGTAAGCCTATCCTGAATAAAAAAAAAATCAGTTGTTGGTCTAAAACAAGCTTTTATTTTTTTTAATCCTTTAAATTGCATTGTCACACGCTAGGCTATACATATGCATGCAAAATTTCAGCTCAAACTGAAACCAGGAAGTATGACAAATTTAATTTGCAAGATTACATACTCGTACAACGGACAGGTTAAAGTAAATAAAATTTTGTAAAAATATGAACGGAATGCTTCAAGCAGTGCTTCTAGCATCAAATTTATTCTCAATATCTTTATATCAAATATACTCCACTTTAGTTCCACAAGATTACTTACAATCGACAGGTGAAAGTAAATGAAAGCTTGTAAAACTATGAACGAAATCCCTTAGGTGCTGCTTGCTGCTAGCATCACACTTTATTCGCAATGTCTTCATATAAAAAATATACTTCACTTTAGTTCAACAAAATTACTTACAATCGACAGGTGAAAGTAAATAAAAGTTTGTAAAAATATGAACGGAATCCCTCAAGTGCTGCTGCTAGCATCACATTTTATTCTCAATGTCTTCATATAAAAATACACTCCACTTTAGGTCAACGAGCCATACAAACACAGGGCATTCAAGTTCTTTTGAATCTTTAATCGCCCACGACTGCTACATTGGTATGAAAGAAAAAAGATCAAATACCGAATGCACATTTCACCTCTACACGGTTGATATTTTACTTGAAATATTCTCTTTTGAATGAGTTTCTCTTTATTAAGGTCGCTTTTTAACTGTTTGTTTTATGTTTCGTTTATTAACGAAATTTTGTTTGGATAAGTACTGAGGGCCTTTTACTTACACTCACTTGTGTGCTGTGGGTCTTAGAAATTATTTTAATTAGATGTTTATATTTTGAGAGTCATATTTCGCTGTTCTTTATTGACAACTGTTATGATAATAATAATGAATGCTTTTAATGTGTTGCATTACCTACCTATCGCTAAAAGAGTATTAGAATTTATTTATTTTCAAATAAAATAGAATATTTATTGGGCTATCAAATTATCTTAGGTAATAACAAAATAAATAAAAATAAACAAATTAAATTTGAATTGCATTTTATGTATATTTAAACTTTTTTTACGCACTCGAGCATTTGTATTATCAAATTGACAAGCAGTAAGCATTCTAAAATTGTTATTTTAGAATAAATTATACAATATTCATATGGTTTGTTACAAATAAATACTACTTTTTAAACTTCCACGCTCCATGAAATACTCCTACTTTACTGTTAAGGGGAATTAACGCAATCATGATATATAGGTACCTATTTACATAAATGAAGATACATGGAGAAACCAAAATAAAAAAGAGAAGTGCGAGAGAATGAAAAACTTTCTACCTCAGGGCCATGACGACAGAGGATGTGCACCGCTGAGCCCATCAGCCTGTGTCCACGGTCGAAATGTTAGGCAATCCAAAGGTATAATATAAATATAACAATACCATGATCACGTTAATTGCCGTTGATATTATAGTCCAAACAAACATTATAAAATATAGCTTTTACCCGCGGCTTCAACCGCGTGGATGTCGGTTATCGCGACCAAAAATAGCCTATGTCTTGAGGTCTAATCTAATCTACCCCTATACCAAATTTCACCGAAATCGGTTCAGCGGTTCGGGCGTGAAAGCGTAACAGACAGACAGACAGAGTTACTTTCGCATTTATAATTATTAGTATGGATTTATCATAACAAATAATAGTTTAATTATGAACGTTCAATTATTTATTTCACCAAGTTCACAAACTTTGTTATGAAAATCGAGTGTTTCATAATCTCCTATGATTAATAGCGCCGCTAAGATCGGAAGGAATCAATTAATCCTCGTATTGTAACAAACGCTCTTTCCTAAACTTAGCCAGAGATGCGGCGCGGAGATTTGATTGATCGAAGTTGATCTCACATCTTTTGCGAGGAATTTTGCACCCTATCCCTGTCACACCTTCATCTTACGATCTGTATAGGCATATAAGGTAGGTTGAATCTTCCAGCCGTTTAGTCACTGACTAGAATTCATTGGGAACGCCGTATTTTTTTATATATACAGGACACGTCAATTTAACTTCACCTCACTTGATGGTAAGCTGAAGTAAAGTCTCAGGAAAGAGGGTCACCATTACATACACGTACCATGTTAACAATGGTTTCACTCAGCTTGACGGCCTCATCAAAAGAGTATTGTCGTCGCAGCACCGCGTGACACCCTTTTTTGTAAACCACTAATTTAAATTGTTTTTATTAAATACTAACAATCCTTTTTCTGTGGGAAATATCGATCGCAGTAAAATTACATGAAACAAGTCTAATTTTGTTGGATTACGTAAACTCGTCCACAGGGCCTATAACCGATTCCAATAATTTTACTAAAAAGTTACCAAAAACTTATCACAATCGAATAAACGGTACGGCAGCGCATAAAATATGAAGTACAAACATTTTAAATAAGTCAATATTATCTGGTTAAAACACAGGTGTTTACGTTCATATTTATGAAACACGAATTATTTAATTTTCACACGCTAGATATTGCATGGTGCTCATGAATTCGTTTGCCTCTGGGCTCAAAGGACCAAGTAGCGGCAGCCGTGATCAAAGGCCTCTATGTGTGTAACATTTCTGAAACATAAAACGAACAAAAAGAAATTGAAACATATTCAGGGATATTCGAATATGGAACTAAATTGACTGAAAAAGTAAAATCCAAAATGTCTGTTATGCGGTAGTACTTTCTACCGCTGTTAAATAATATTGCACTCGCGTAGTTTTGTGTTTTCAATGTCAAGCAAAGTCATATAGGGAATAAGTTCCTTTTATTTTTATGAAATAAATCAAGCACATATTTTTTTTTACTACGTAGTAAAACACACGGCCCACCTGATGCAGACAAGCACACGGCCCACCTGATGGGAAGCGGTCACCATGGCCAATTTAAGTGTGCAACACTACACACACGTGCTGCCTACCCTGAAAGGAAGGGGGAGAGCCTGAATTACCATTCCCTGTAAATGCTTGCAACACTAGAGGTGGGAAAATAGTAATCGAAACGTACGAAAAAGATGGAAATGGATATAAAGGCAGTCCGTTCAGTTGTTTCATTAATTATACAGAATTTAACTAGGTACTTACTTAATGTCTGTAATGAAGGAGAGAGAGGTAATTACCTAGTTGAAACATTATTCTTACTGGAAAATGTAAGACACATTTAAATGTGTGATTTATAAAAAAAATACTACTAGAGTGTCACAAAGTTAAGAGTATAATATGTACCGATATATCTAAAAATATCAAGTATAATATGTTACGTAGGTAAAAGTCTTCTTAGTAACAAATATTTTTTATTCGATATTTTTACTAATACTCGATACTTTTCGACAAGTATCATTATTATACTAAATAATTCCTACTTAGTCTCAAGCCTCAGGGAAAATATAATATGCTCATCAAAGTTTTTAGGCACATTTCCATAGACGCGTTCTTTCTTTTTGAATATGCTAATAGGTTATTACTCCTTAATACTTTAACTCATAACTAGGCTGTAATAATAAAAATACATTTTTTCATTTCTGGTTACGCAAAAGAAAAAATTGAATTGAAAGTAGTTATTACACAATTTTTGCATAAACAATACGTCAAAACATCTTTACCCCACCAGGAGGTGAAAAGCTGTAACTAGATTTTTTTCGTACGGTAATCCCATCAGCAGACGGACGGGGGCGCTTATGTCGTATTTGAACCAACTAAAACCGCGCGGTGTTTCATCGCGTCTTATTATTAGTAAGTAGTATTTCTCTTCATTTATCGTTTTTACCCCATATTAAACCACATATTTTATTTTCCTTGTGTGCTGGGATTGTGGAATTAATTTTTCTATTACAACTGTTTATTTCATAATCAAAGTTGTTGAGATTAAAGTTGAGCAAATTGCAAAAGTCACTGAAAATATAATAACCACCATACCAAATAGTTTATTCGTGACTTTTTTATATCCTTCTAATATAATATAGGCACGTTAAGACCTTTATCGAACAAAAACAATTTCTATTTCAGCTCAAATAAAAACCTTTTCTTATACAATTTATTTTCTTATAAGTTCCTCTATTTATATGTACGTGTATCGACATTTATATTATTTTATTTGCTTAGGCCTCTTGTGTGCTGGCGTGATAATATTCTTAGGGCCCTTTGCAACGGGCGAAGGGAAAATATTGAACAAGAGTTTTTGCGGATAAAGTATGGTTTATACGTCAAAATATTTACTCGATTAAAAAAATGTAACTAGAGCTGCAAAGGGCATTTTATTACGCTATATTGTTACTGAATATTTTATAGGTATAGGTATTAAGCGACCAATCGTATCAATTACGCTCTAACGGGTGAACGGATCAGGCTGAAATTCGCTACAGGGATAGATTTTTTTTAATTCATGATAGGCTTACGTTTGACCTCAATCTCACCTGATGGTAAGTGACGATGTGGTCTACGATGAATCACGCTTGCCTAGAAGGAACCTATTCACTCGTGACTTGAAAACTTGACTTGAAATAGATTACGGTCTGGGATCCTTTTTCTTGCTGGAATTGGTTTTAATGGATAACAGGAACAGGAATTCCACGCAGGCACCAGCTATTTTTTGTTTATTTGCGGAAGGTTTTAGTTCGCCATCTATACATAGTATGGAACATTGGAATTTACAGGGAATTTCGCTTGTATCCAAAGATTCCACTTTGGAGCCCGCTCTCCTGCTTCTCCTATTCTATTATTTGGTTTATTTCAGCTTTTATGGAAGCATGTCCCATGTGACCCCACAAATTTGAGAGGAAAATCTGCTCTAGAGTCTTGTCCATCAATCGGCAGAGGTATCGGTTTTCAAATGCAGTGTCAGCTAAAGATTTTGGTAGCGCCTCATAGATACCTAGTTATTTAATAGTGCAGTAGTACAACACAAAAAGTGAAAAATATTTTCATACATTTCATTACTTTTATCTTCTTGGTGTGAACTTGGCTTAACACTATAAAATCTAGTCGAATATGCGTGCCGACTCCCCTAAAAAATGTCTGTAAATGAAGATAATGGCGTTATAGTCTCCATAACGATAACCTCAACCCCATCAAAATGTCTAGACGGTTTAGGCTTATTTATTATCCATTGGTGAGCCTTTTTCTTATAACGTACACTAGGTATACATTACGTACTTAACCCAAATCTAAATAGCTTCCTACGGTAAATTAATACCTCTCCGCCCCAATACTACCTCCTTCCCAATACCTCCAAACCTTCCCTTTCCTCTCCAGGGTCGGTAGCCTGAGTGTGACGCACCTGATGTTGCACACGTCCATAGGCCGGTGACCGCTTCCCATCAGGTAGGCGTTGTACTTGTCTGCGACTAAAGTGGTATAAAAAAGAAGTTTGGTACAGCGACTTCGCTGATGTGCTCAGACGTCGGAGGATGCTTAACGACCTCCATCCTTAGTGAGTGTAGACCTAGAGGAGATAGATGGAGCCGCTATTGTACTAGCAGATTTTCTTCTACTACTACTAGCCTCCCTTACCCATTTTTGAGGGGTAAAGCGGAGATAACGTGGTTCTCAAAACCAAGGGGAGCATCTCGAAACCAAAGATAGCCCTGGGTCATCCAGAGTGCGAGGGAAATGAGAAGAATACACGTGTTTGGGTAAAGCATTTCCATACTTTATTGAGCAGCATAGAACGGAAGCAGTGAATCTTGTACGCAGGCAACTCAGTACAGTACAAGTTGTTCTGGATCAGCATAATGGAGTTCAACATAATGCCGGATACGAGAACCCGGCGCTGATTTCCATATGACTGCTAGGTGGCGAGCTATTATGTCTACCTACCCCAGATAGAGAAAAGCGTGAGTATATTCTCTTATGTAAGCATAACAGAACGATTCTCGCAAAATATAACGTTCTTAACTTTGTTGATACTATTTTGCAATCTGAACCTTTTTCCTACTTCAAATTCTCTCCAAGATTTTGAGCTGCCCGATAAAGGCTTACCCACGCTTCTCTCTAAAGGCTACCCTTGCCTCAAACACGGCGGTTATTTATAGATCAACATTCAAAGAGAACCCCTCCATATTACGTCACGTTCCTCATGATATAAATCTCGTAGAGCCCCAACAATGTATGAGTGTAAAGCAGATACAACGCCAGTTTTAAAGTTGTTAGTCATTGTAAGATGTCGTGGGGTAGAAGATAACGTTATAAATATTGTGGTGGTAAAATGTTCAGTGGCTACCTCAGAGGTTTGAGTCCTGATTAGGGTAAATATTTCTATTTACGAATATCTGTTTTCTTTGAAGAATATTTGCCTGAATATTTACATGCCCATCCTAAAAACATTTTTTTTTCAGTATCTTATTGTCATTTAGCTAAATACTGTTATTTTCAATTATATACACTGCAGTAATAAAATACGTTATCACTAACAAACTAAATATAATAAAATTCTACTACATAATATAAATAATATTACGCAAATAATAAAATGTAATTGAATTATTGTAACGCTAAAAAATAATTCACAATCCTATAAAATAATAATCTAAAATCTCGATATAAAAATCACACAACTCATGAGAATATTTAAATTTTTTGAGACATCTGTGTTGGCTACGTGTCTTTCTTAGAAAAATACCTCCCTAAGTCACATAAGATTCATTCAATATTGTGCCATTAATAAAATAACTTATTAGAAACAGTCTCAACCACAAGAATTGAAATACATTTCGATACATTTTAACGTAAAAAGTACAATTCTCGATACAAAACCATTAAAAACATAATCTTGCGCTCCTACTAACAATTCATCTGCAAAAGAAAAAATACGTAAGTACGCATTAATGCAAAATGTGGTGTAAAAACAACACTCACCTTGTGTACAACTCCACGTGCAAGCACCTCAAAGTCAGTGTCCACACACACTAAACAAACACTCGAAGGTGAATAGTGTCATACAATTTGACCTTCAAGTCAATTCATCGTTTACTGTCAACCACGAAAGTAGCACACAATTTTGAATTAAAATTTTAGACAAACGAATTTCGGTATCGCAGGGTGTGACAATCGTGTCAAGGTCCCCACTCCGTTGCTACGACGTAGACGTCCGCTCCGTAGCGGGTCTCCCGTACGACAGCCTCACGTTGCTACGAGCTACGAGGGGAGATTCGTGGCCAATCGAAGTGAAGCTGCGCGAAATGGGAGTGTGCTCCACTTCAATTCTTAAGATTATTTTTACCATGAATTTATGATTTTCAACAACTTAATTTTTTTATCAAATCTTTGTTCTAAAGGACAACTTACTATTATTATTTGATGTTTAGATATCAAATATTCTTTTTTATGAATTAAATAAATAGGTAAGTATCACAATTTTAAATTGTTTTTTACGACCTGAGTACAGTTTTATGTAATAAAATATAGACAATGGCTTTTATTGTCAATTATTATAGAATAAAATATTCCAATGATACTAATCCATGAGGAATGTTAATTTGAATTATAATAGAGCCCACTTCAATTCGTTTACTTGCAAATGCACAAAAAGGAGATAATATTAAAGTTACCAATACGCCGCGTGTATTGAAGAGAGACGACGCTATTTAGATCGCTCTGGTGCGTCAGAGCGAGAAAGACGTAACAAGGAGAAAGAGATGTCTAAAAAAGGGCAAAGTTTCTTCGGTGAATTATTGAAATGAATTATGTTTTATTTTGCTCATTGACTCGTTTAAGGGTAGCTATTTTGCCTGATAATTCATTGCTTGACAAATTTGCCGACATACTAATTAAATTTAATCCTTTACGTAGATATTCGACGAATATTTACTTATTATTCGGTAAAATGTAAACAGATGCTACAGAGATAGCGGCTTCTGCGAATATCCTAATACAATTTTATTAGATTTAGTCAACCTAGATATTGAACATTGAATACTCTATTAGTACGATGTATTAGTAGGAGCGACTGTTTTCGACTTTTAATTATTTTTAACCGATTTATAAAAAGGAAGTTATCAATTCGACTGCTTTTTATGTGTGTTACCTCAGAACTTTCGACCGGGCGATCTGCTTTTGATGATTCTTTTTTTTTTTTGAAAGTTGATGCTTTCTGTGTGATCCCGTTTAAATTTGATCTGGTTCAAATCGGTTTTATGTAAGAATTATTTTCATTTAGAAAATTGCTTATGTTTTACTTCAGGCCTACCAAAACAAAAGCAATTTACTAATAAAATAAAAAATAAAAAAAAATACTAAAAAAACTATTTACAAATATTACTACTTTTTATCTCTGGAATAAGTTGCCATAGGTTGTGGGAACGGGATTAGAATTCCCAACGGAACCACGGGCAACCGCTAGTATTTCATATTTTCTTTATTGTTTTACGAAAGGTTTAGGAGCAATTTTTTAGGTAATCAATAATTTCTACTTCTGACGGTAGCTGTACGAAGACGTCAACTATAAGCTTATTAATGTTCGTGACAGTAGGCTCCTGCAGTTTTGAAATGGAATTAAGGGGTCTGTCAGAGGCTGTCAAATTGCCCTAAAGCCGTGTTTTTCATGTACCGTCGCGTCGTCAACACTCAACAAATATAGGTACAAAACATAATAACAAAACATTTTTTACATAAATGAAAGAAATGTATGTGGACTTTTAAGTGCATGTTTTGAGTGTATGCATGTGCAATTATTTTCTTTTTTTGCCACTAAGATAAAAATTGTCATAATCTATTTGTGTGTTAAATTTTATCCAGATCCATTCAGCCGTGACTGAGTAACATTCGTGTAAACTTTGTTCATTGACTCTAGACAGCAATCATGATTTTTGTAGCTATTTTTATTCAACTAACTAATGAAATGAAACAAGACTGCAAAATACATGACACAAGATATGAATGAAATTTAACGACATTAATATCCCAGAGTTCCAACTTAAAATTTAAATTATTTTTTATCTAGCCATCTCAGGGGCTAGGGTTGGCAGCGCGAGTGTGACGGTTCTGATGTTGCACGCGTCCATAGGCCACGGTAACCACTTTCCATCAGTGTGGGCCGTGTGCTTGTCTGCCACCTAAGTGGTATAAAAAAAATCTCAAAGAACTGTCAGCTGTTGCAAAATTTCTCCTTTAATCCCACTAGTCCCCGATACAGGGGCTGAACCTCGATAGCAGTTATTTACTCTAAATATTTGCTGTTTTATATTGTGTTCATCATATCCGTCAGTTGACATATTTTGACATATTTTATTATGTAAATTATGTCACCTGACAGATAAGATGATCATAATATTATGAAACGTCCAATGTGGCCTTTTTAGCCCCCCTGAAATCCTATTATAAAATTATAAAAGACCCTAATAAAAACCTATTAAAAAAAACAAAAACAAAAAAATTTACACGAGTTTTTGTTACAATGTTGTGTGAAACAAACGTCGAGACGCGGCCTTATCCACCTGTCATGACGTATGAGCCTGTCAGGTATTAAATTGCATCCCTCTTCATTTTCTGTCTCCCAAAGTACATTTCGGAAAAAGGTAAATTGTCCAATCAACTTGATACAGGGAAAATTGCGTTAATCATAGACGCTATATTGTATTCAATTTAATACTATTACTCAGCTGTTGTTAATTTTAAGTACCTACAATTTTTATTGAATTATTTGAATTGACTCATCTAACAGGACTGTCTAACTCACCACTAATAAGACATTTGGGCTATTAGTAGTTTTAATTAACAATTTTAATTAACACATTTTTTTGGTTATGATGTTATTATTGCAAGGCATATAATTTAATGTACTACAAGATTAAATTAAATTAACTAATCTTAGTTTAAATTTTAAGTTTTACATATTAGATTGAAATTTCAAAAATATGACTTTTGCGCCGTAGTGGTAGACTAATCAACTCGGTCGGGGGGTCTCGGGTTCAATTCTCGGCCAATAAAATTATTAGTATGGGTAAATTCTACATAATATATTTGCACTGGTTTAAGTTTTCCTATGTATATTACGTAAACGTTTCAAAAATACAAAAACTTTTATAAAAAGATATCTCATAGGGGCACATATACAAATTGGCATGTAACAAAAGCAAAACAGCCTATTTATTCGGAGGTCGAGAATAATATTCTGACAAGGGACATCCACACCCTCGGGCGAAAGGCCACCATATCCTAATACAATTTGGTTTTGTCATTCAATTTTGACATTATATCTCCTTGCGTCTTCAAGATACACAATGACATGTTTTATAAAAATATTTTAGCATATAATATGTGTAACAAAATTATGTCTTTGAACTTAGTGAGGTTATTAATATCGGCAATATGTACCTATAAAAAAGCAAAAAAATCAGGTCAACAAATTTTTCAAATATCCACTGCGAAGATATTTACGCAATGTAGTTAATGAATATGTAGACTGTATAGTACAGTACTTGAGACCAGGCCAGCAGCGAACTGGTGGAATTTGTACACAAAAAAGCAAGGTAGATAAAAAACGTCATTCTCCTTGCTATGAACTTGTACTTGGGCCAGTTGCGGTTACTTTTGTACCTGACCTTGCCCTAAAGCGTTCCTGATTTCATTCATTATATATAATAATAATAATAGAGCAGTTATCATTAACTCAGGTTTTGTAAGAAGGTTCCTACGAGAGACGTACACTGATTGGTGGGTTGACTTTATTTGTAAAACAAGCTGCTGTTTAAAAAAAAAAAAAATAAGCTTTTATTATTTACAATATTGCATTATCATGGGAATTACATAAGTATGCCAAATTTCAGCTCAATCGGATAACCAGAAGTGGTCGAAAAATGTCTTGCAAGATTTGATTACAGACAACGGAACATTACAGACAACGGGACAGGTGAAACTAAATAAAAGCTTGTAAAAATTCACTTTGATGCATTTCGACTTTGCACTAGCATAACTTGATCTTTACGTCGCCGTACTTACCAACATAGTTACAAAATATGACTGCATCGCAGCTGATGTAGAAAACTCTTTTTATGACACAAAAATGTAATAACTAAGCTGTAAAAACTTTGATGTAATTTGTGGATACATTGTGTGACATAGGTATCCTAACCCGTAAACTTGGTGTAATGACTTTTGCTCTGGTATAACCGAATTTGGTCACAGACTGGTCATAAAACGGTAACGAATTATGCCATACGATACAAGCTGATGTCATAATATTTTTAACAAAGTAGTTCCTTATACTCACAACATATTTTAAACTCCGTCTTTTTTATATACCACGTAGGTGGCAGACAAGCACACGGCCCACCTGATGGGAAGCGGTCACCGTGGCCTATGGACGTGTGCAAACTGTGCAACACCAAGGGCGTCACCCACGCGCTGCCGAGCTTGCGAGCGTCATTCATTTAGCAAAGTTGATCATATTATTGTGACTGTAATTTATTAAATTACCTTCATTGCATTTTATAAAAATTCTTTGGAACCCCATCAAGATCTTTGGAGTAGAGCTAAACTCACCTGCAAGCCGTTACACCTGCTCATTGAGGGACGAAGCGCTCTTTCATCTCGAGGTTGGGGAGGTCATACGGCACATCACGATCGTTTACATAAAAACTAAAATAAACTTGCAAAGTTGCAGGTCTCTCGGTGTTCTATCGGATACATTTCGGAGAGTGCACTCTGGAATTGCACAATCTGATACCTCCAAGTCCTTTCCATTAACGAACGATCGACGATCGATATTCCACTCATACGCACGAAGCGCTTTGCTGACACGTTCATCGTGCGTACAGCTAAGGAGTGGAATTCCTTGCCTGAGTCTGTATTTCCGGAAAGCTATAACCTGGGGGTATTCAAGTCACCAGTGAATAGGTTCCTTCTAGGCAAGCGTGATTCATCGTAGACCACATCGTCACTTGCCATCAGGTGGGATTGAGGTCAAACGTAAGCCTATCATGAATAAAATACTAAAAAAACTACAGAAAGCAGGAATAAATGAGCGGACCCCGAGCTTCAATTAGATCCAACCGGGATTAGTGCTCGGATAATAGCATCTATGGTTGTTACGGGCAGTTGGAGCCCTAAAAAGTCCAACAACAGCGGTCTATTTGCAATGCTTCGATATCGCCTAATGTCATCATTGGGTTGTGAACGTCAGATGGCAGTCGCTTCACGGAAAATATCGAGGTCCAGCCAAATCCGCAGTTAAGACTGGTAAAGTGGACCCCAGACTCTGAGGTGTAAGCTTTGGATGCGACTGAATTAACGCTAGGTTGAAGAAGAAAAATAGTCATTCCATCACTCACATACTTTTGTAATCCATTGATCGAATCGAACAACTCAAATATTCTCGATTATAATGCAATACTGTCACTTAAATAATTTGGTAAATGTTTTATTTAGCTTTGTTTTGTTGGATGTGATGGGCAGTTGAAAAGGGTAAAGCACTTTATGGTAAAAATATAAAATGAAAGAGAGTATTGTAAAGGTCAGACTAATTTCGTGTGGTATCTATTTATATTTCGAAAGCGTATTTAAACGGTTTATTCCACTTTGTTCACCTAGGTGATATCACCCGGGTGAACAAAGTAGACTTTTAAGTGTCCTCATTTCACCTGCGAATCATATCACCTACGCTTTATCACCCAGGTGAAATGAGATGGACACATGATGTCGCATTTGTTCACCTTGGACTTGGTTCACCCAGGTGAACAAACGCGACTTTTGCTATTCGTCTTGTGGACTTTTATCACCTGCTAATGAAATTGAGAAAGCTAATAAAAACTTTTTATACTCGCACGTTTTACAAATATTGCAGAAAAAAAAACTTGAAAGCGTCATGAGGGTGATTCTTTTTCGGTGACTTCTAAAGAATTTCAAGCTCCAACTGTTTTGTCAGTGCTTTTTACCCGACTACCTGGATCGATTTCACTAATTCTTTTTTTATTGTGTTTGTTATCGTCAGGAGAAGGTTCTTATGAAAGAAAAAGTTAAGAAAGTTGCACGGGACATTAGAAAATTTAAGAAAACTTAACGACCATAATATTAACTTTTCTAATTCAACCTTCTTAGTGCTTTTGGTTAACAAAGTAAAACAAATTTTATTATATTTTTAATAAATTAAAAGTACTATGGTGCGCCTCTGCAAACTATGAACCACCTTTTGTCGTGCCTACTGTGCCCCAACACCTGCATGGTTGAGGATTTGAGCGGGATACCCAGGGTGGCTGTCGGTGTAGCCGAATTTTGGGCAGCACACATAATTAAATACCTAACTTAATACTACTTTATTACCATTAAATTACCTATTTGCATACAACTGGCATAATATTATTTATTACAGTTTGGAAATTGAGAGAATGCGATCCGCCGCCTTCTGCATTACGCCTTTGAGCCAGCTGCCTAGTGAGAGCCTCTTAAGGTGTTGGTCAAGGCTCTGGACGATGAGTCCGTGCACTGCAATGACTATCGGTACATTAATAGCTGAGTCAACATCCACATGTCGACAATCTCATGGGCCAGGTCCAAATACTTTATATGTTCACAAACAAAGAATTCAGCACCATCCATCGCCTACAAAGCACATAGCTGATATAACACATACGTTCACCAAAGTCTACTCCATGAGACCTAATTTATTTAAGATTTGATAAAGAATAGATAGGTACCACAATGACAAAACAGTTGGAGCTTGAAATTCTTTAGAAGTCACCGAAAAAGAATCATCCTCATGACGCTTTCAAGTTTTTTTTTCTGCAATATTTGTAAAACGTGCGAGTATAAAAAGTTTTTATTAGCTTTCTCAATTTCATTAGCAGGTGATAAAAGTCCACAAGACGAATAGCAAAAGTCGCGTTTGTTCACCTGGGTGAACCAAGTCCAAGGTAAACAAATGCGACATCATGTGTCCACTCATTTCACCTGGGTGATAAAGCGTAGGTGATATGATTCGCAGGTGAAATGAGGACACTTAAAAGTCTACTTTGTTCACCCGGGTGATATCACCTAGGTGAACAAAGTGGAATAAACCATTTAAACAGGAGTGCGTTAATTCGACGGTAACTATGTAGGTATATTCAAAGCTTTGACATTAAAGCTAACCTCTGTGGCATGGTGGTAGAATGTTTGACTGCTATGCCGGAGATTACAGGTTCAATTAATTATCTTTCAGTGTAAATGTGTTCTTAAATATGTCTATGCAATGGTATGT
Organism: Lithosia quadra; assembly: GCA_963576445.1. NCBI lineage: Eukaryota > Metazoa > Arthropoda > Insecta > Lepidoptera > Erebidae > Lithosia > Lithosia quadra. The sequence continues at coordinate 3,999,548 of OY754882.1, forward strand.
GTATTTTTAGGTATAATAATAATCATACACACATTTAAAGTAATCATCCTGTATATTATAATAATAATAATAATAATAATAATATGTTTTATTTAAAGTTACTCAGACTCACAAAGATATGTTAGTAACACTTAAAGCTATGTTAGTACTACTAATCTATGTATCACATCATCATTGCAGTATCCCATGCGAGATATGACAGCAGCGCCTTATATAAGTACACTCCAGTCTGCCTGCAATCATATTCAGGATGCTGTTGGAGCTATTATACAGGGTGAGAACTATAAGTGTGTACAGATTATTCCGTCATTTTTGAAGATATTGCAATATTAAAAAATGTTATGCAGCTCCATCACTGACATAACACATAAAATAAAACGACATAATAAAAAATAAAAAGATTAATTATATCGTCGTATTATGTAAATACGGTCACATTTTGTAGTTTTGTAGTTCCACACATTCACTATCAACTGGTTCCTTCTAAGGATTTTTCTTTGTTCTGTGGGTTCCTTCAAAAATAAAAAAATAAAAATTCAAACAAAATTAAAATCTTAAAAATTAACGTAATAATGGCAAAAAACCGGGACAAAAAAGTGAAGAAATCGGAAAATATGAAATTCACCGGCGTTCGCATCAATTTTATCAAAACAGTATAAGGTCTGCGCTACTTAGGTACCTACGTAAATGTTAGCAGAAAATTTGTATGGAATACAGGTCGTTAACATCTGGTATTTAGTTTTCAACTACGACATTAAATTTATGAACATTTCAATTAAGATTATGTGTATTAGTATAATGTGTCTTAAGTTTGTTAAGTAATAATATATACATTAAGAACACAAATCTAAGGTAGACGTACTCGTAACTTAATTTTGTAAAGATAAGGCCACGTTCACACGGCGACCATTCGATTCGATTTTTTCACGTATACGGTTTTGCCGTATACTTTTACCGTATATATTTCTCGAACACGGGATTTTCCCGTGTGAACAATTTTTAAGTTTTCATTTACATATATTCTGTTGTCACTACTCTATTCGATAAAATCTCGTATACGGTATACGGGAAAATAATCGCCGTGTGAACGTGGCCTAAAGGTTTATCGTGATAAGTTAAACGATTACATAAATATTCTAAAAAATAATTGTCCAAGAACAATGCATTCGAAATTCAAAAATGATAGAGGACTCCATAAAGCAGTGTCTAACTAAACGTCACACAAAATGGCCGCACACTTGTTGACCAGTATCACATCACATCACTTATGCAGCTATTACTCGCACGAGTTCTCTTGCACTGGGTCACTGTATTTGTGAATTGCACTCGGTGTTATCCGTAATACAATTCACTGCTGTAAATATAACATGAACGTTTTTTAATGAATAACTATTGTTGTAACCAATTTTTTATTATTTTTTTTGAAATAACTAGTATATGCCCCCTAAACTCTTCAGTTAAATTAAATTGTTTGTGTTAGGAGTGGGTTCACGTCGGTGGTGTAATGATCAGGATTCGAACTTGGGAACTATCGAGGCCGACTCCTTAACCACTAAGTTCTAATTAATTTAAATAGTCAACGACAAAAGTTCGAATCGTTCGAAAAAAATCGAATCTATTGATAAAACAAATAATACATATCGCCGGCCCCGGAGAATAAAATGGTAACCGACATTGCAATAGTTTTAGTGTTATGCCATATTTGAAGTTTACAGAGCCCAATACACATACTCAATTTTTTTCGTAATTTTTCTATGATTATTCAGAAAAATAAAAGGTAATATTATATTATTCGTCATACTTTTTGAGGAGCTCATTGACGTGAATAAAACTATTACAAACTATTGCCATCTTAGTTCCATTAAAAAAAATATTGTAAAAGCTACAACAATTGTGTTCTCGTACAAGAAAACATCGCTATGAATTGTAATGGCGAATACCATTTTATTCTCGTTAAAAAACTTCTAAGCTCATCGGCTAACATTACTTTATAGTCAACAGATTGTATTGACACTGAATGGTGCAATTATATCTTGCCATACTGTTCTAGCGCACATTTTTGTATACGGTAGACATGATGACACTATACAATCTTCGGGCGAAACTTTGGAGTGTGAAATTAGTTAGATAGATATCTGAATAATTAATTAAGTAAATCGTCACAATATTTTTTATGTCAGTCACGACAATATGACTTCACCTCACCTGATGGTAAGCGAAAGGCAAAGTCTCAGGAAGAGCTGGTAAGAAATTCCAGGTCTTTATCCAAAAAAGAGGCACCGAACCGCTTAGTTCTTGATGGAATTGTTTGCACGGTATGAGGGCGATATCTTAGCCTTGCACGTGTTGTTCTGTATAGGAAAGGAGACGGTGGAACAAGTTGGTGGAGCTCATCGGAACACTCAACATGGTAGAGGCGGTAAAAAACTGCCAAAGAGGCTATGTCTCGTCCTAATTGTAACGGTTAGAAAGCGTTGGTATCTTCAGGACTCCCAATAATACGGCCTGCCCGTCGCTACAACCTGTCGAGAGCATCTAGAAGGTACTGTGCAGAGCCATTCCAGAGATGAGAACACCGCTGCTCCGGTGTGAAAAACCGCCTGAGTCCTGAACAAGGTGTTGTTCAGGACTCCGAGTTTCCGCGAGGCCGTTTTGATGTTGCTCTCGATGTAGGTTTTATTATTCAGTTTGCAGCGAACTTCCATGCCGAGTATATATTATCTAGGTTATCCTAAAGTGGCAGTGGAGTGTCCCGAAGAGTAGGGAGGGGAAGGAAAGGAGATACCTTTGCTGTAAACGCACAAGCCTGTGTCTTCTTGGCATTGAACTCGACCAGGTTCTCTGAGCCCCATTGCGAAATGTGATTCAGGACCCGATCAAGCTCAGTGACAGGAAGCTGTTTATTTCCCCCTACGTCAGCCTGCTTATCCGCAGGGTGACCGTGATATCGTCCGTGTAATATGCTATTATCTGCATAGCAATGTATGCTTCCTATTGACAGCATGTCATTGAGCTGTGCGTTAATTATATGCTCAAAAACCTTGCACAGCACTGAAGTGACGGCTATGGGTCGGTAATTGCCCGGATCTGACCGATCCCCTTTCTTGGGGATCGACTGCACATTCGCTTCCTTCCAAGTTGGTGGCACTGCACCCGAGGTGTATGAGATGCGGTACAAACGCGTCAGCATGGGAGACAACTCCGCTGCACATTTACATAGAACAACCGCTGGAATTCCATTGGGACCACTGGCTTTTCGGATATCGAGTAAATTGCAGCATTGCACTAACATAGTGTTGCTTGATTATAATATCAGGCATTACGTGGTCACTGTTGGGTAGTGTTGAAGGCTGCATACCGCAATCACCGATTCGGGAATTAGCCGTAAAGACATTAGCCAGCAAGTCGGCTTTCTCCTGCGACTCATGTACTAGCGATCCGTCAGGGTCTCGCAACGAGGGTAGCGAAGGCTGGCAGAAGTTTCATTGCACGCTTTTGGCCAGGCGCCGGTAGCTACGGCTGTCCGTGGGGTGCTCCACAAGCTCCTGCCCAAGCCGCGCAATGCGCTGAGCATCCGCTCTGATGTAAGCCCTCTTGCATATCTTTGTGGCTTTATTGTACGCTACTTTAAACCGACCTACGTTAGGATCGCGTTGCGCGGATGCTCTAGTCTAGGCGCGGTACGCCAACTGCTTCTGGTGAACAGCCTCTGCGCTCATCTCCCGTATGGGAACGTTACAGGCACACATAAATCTGGCTTGATGAGCCACGATCTACGTATACCCTTAGGACGGATAATGAGGGGTCCTCTAGGCAGCGCCAAACGACGTCAGCAAACATCCGTCCTTGGAGTCCTTGGACTTAGACTCATAAGATCGTGTAAACGATCTTATTAGTCTATGTAGATCAGAAGCAATCCCAATGTTCTACCATGTCTTCTATGAAGCTTTAACTTATGACGAAACTAATACTACTGGAATCCATACCTTTATTGAAAACGAAGATCAGGAAAACTAATTTTCACTTATCATTTTTATTAGGTTTATCTTTTATACTTTAACATAAATAAAGTCTGATTACCATAACTTCATTGTATTTTCAAAACTAGAATAATATTTCTAAAGTTGATTAGTCTACCATGGACATCCCGTATGAACCAGAATAAAATGGTAAGGTTACTTTATTTTTCCAAATTTAGAACAGTCATACGATTGAATAGTATTGCAATAGGATATTATACTATTTAATATTTTTCTAAATAACGGGAATAAAATGGTAAGTGACAATACCAAATTTCAATAACATTACATATTTACTAACTTTTTAAATTGTAATTATATCAAATTTGAATAATGCAATTAATGTAAAAGCTTCAAAAATTAGCTTTTATTTAAGCCTTCATTGGATTGTCTACGTCTAATATTAGTCAAGTTATAGACAAAAAACAGTTTTTTATTTTTCCTGAAAAGTTAAGATTTTGCGATTACCATTTTATTCGCCGGGGCCGGCGATATATAAACTTTGACGTTTCGTGGATTATAGAACTACATGTCATAATAAATGAATGATTGACACTTATATTCCAATATAAAAAGGGGTTGTACATATTTGAATGTTCATCAACTTTTGCCTTTCTCATCATCATATCATTTTTATTCATTTACATTCTACTGATAACTCAATCTTTTTGCTATAGGTAAGTAGTTACCTACTATATTTAGGAACCTGTATATACAGGGCAACAGAGCGTGACACTATTTACGTATAATGAATCCTTATTAACGACCCGATCTACTACATGCCCCGTGGGAGTATTCAGACACACAATTAATTATATCGGGGGATGGACAAGTCATTCACCTGTGTAGGCACAAATGGACTGATATAATTATGTTAGTTAGTTTAGTTACCCCTCAATATAATATATAGGAGTAACAGGATTAAGAAAATACAGAGGGTGGCTTGGCCCCACTATGACCTTTGGGGCCTCACATGCAAGATGGTACACCTGCCGATTGACGGATGCAGGGTTTCCTCTAGAAATTGGAAGGTCAGCCGACAGTAGGTACAATAAAAACCGTACCTATAAGCTAAACAAGTAAGCAAACCTTGGGCTTCGAGATGTAAGCCTCGGATGCAGCCGAGAATCAAAAGATGATGATGATGTGTAGCATTATAGTGCACGGCATCTAACTTGGCAAGATTTGAGAGTAGTGTGGGCCCCACTACTCCAAAACCGGGCCCACACTACTCCAAAATCTTGCCAATTTAGATGCCGTGCACTATAACATGAGTGTAATCATGTCCAAAAAAATTCCCGGTGTGGTGGTATCACATCATCACTTACAACTAATTCCTTTCCTGATTACAGCGTTCAACCAAACACACAAACTATTCAGCTTTATAATATTAATGTAGATCACCATACACACAAAATATGTAAATCAACACTGATATTATACAACTGAAGAGTTTGTGTGGTTGAATGCGCTAATAGGAAAAGGAATTAGTGTAAGAGATGATGTTATGGTCTACAAAGAAACACGTTTGCCTAGCAGGAATTTACCACAAAGGCTTCATCTAAAGACACTAAACTCCACTGGAACAGAAGTGGATCTTTTATTCTAGTGCTTAGTACCATAAACCTCTCACTTTGTTATTCTTCATCATTCAAAGCAAATGATAAATTCATTCATATACCAATATGAATTTGAGAAATCCAAGGCACATTGCAGGAATTCCAAATTAAATTAGAGTGAGACAACTCAACTAAATGAATGAATAATTAATGGAATTTGTTTTTTTTTCATGTGTTCATTAAGGTATTTAAAGATAAACTCAAAGTAAACACCGCAATTTCATACACAAATAAAAGAACAATGAATTCCAGTATGGAAACGGAATGCATAATCAAATCAACTTGCTTTCGCACCACATCTATTGCTGCAAATTGAACCGACATTAACATCAATTGAAAATGAACTTTGTTACAAGAACATTAGGGTTATATTACTTGTGAATATAAATTGAATTGTGTGTAACGTGGAACAATAGGCCACTCGAGCTGCTCCGACAAAACGTTCATGCTAATATGTGGGATGTAAGTTTTTGTCAGTACATTCACAGATAATCTCTATTTAGTACGGATTGTAATAGATCTGTAGAGGTTCCCTCTCTATACATCGATACTATTCATACTAACATTATGAATAGAGAGGCTGAATTTTGTGAGTTTGTTGATATGTTTGGGGTCAACAGGCGCAGGCAAGTCAGGCATCAGAAATCGCTCAACGGAGGTCGTTGAGCGATTTCTGATTTCTGATTTCTTCTATGAGCGCAGATCTAGGGGCAAAGGGTAAAGCCGCCTGTCACTCTAGCAGAGGCAGGCCGAGACGGTGATACGCGTGGACACCGTGGTATCCAAGGGGACCCATCTCGAAGCCGGAGATGACCCGGGTCAACTGTGGTGTGAGTTTGGGTCATCTTAAACCCCGGCGCTTTAAGACCTAAGATGACGTGCAATTTTAATGAATTCAAGGCTGACATAGCCCCCCGTTTGGCAGTGGGGGTGGTAACTGTGTGGAAAGGAAAGTATGAAATTACTACGTACCAAAATAGCAGAGCAGTTCAATGTCTGAATTAATCGCAGCATCAGGTGCTTATCTCGCTGTGCAAATTGCTTACAATTAACAGACTTTAATGGATTACTGCCGTGGCGGGGCGAATACCAGCAACATTTGTAACCATACAACGTTCCGGATTTAGAAATATACCTGTATTGAAATTTGAAGATTCTAATTAGTTTGTGATTTTGAGCGTTGATTTGTAACTTAATCATACAAAAATGGTTCGATTTGGCTATAATTCAATACATAGATAGACTATGACAAGCAAGGACAGTTCGCTAGAATATCTGTCATTTCATTAAAATGTTTATTTTTCAATAAATAATGGATCTGTATATGAGGTGTAGTTCTCATGCTAACAAAAATACATGACGTAGACATCTAAAACTTGATTCATGAAAAAAAAACATGACATAATAATACCTACCGCAAAGATTTACCTATTTACCTAATTACCTATAAACAATCACAAAATTTCCCTTCTAATTATATACCTAATGCTTTTATTAAAGACTAGCCGATACCCGCGGCTCCACCCGAGTGATTGTCAGTTATAGCAACTTTTGGTCATATCTCCGGTTCTACTCCACCAATTGCAATTAAACATACGACAGATTTTTAGTTTATTGCAGGCCTTTTTAATAAGAAAATCGTATCAAAATCCGTTTTGCGTCCATCGCGAAAAAAGTAACAAACAGGTAAGAATACATAACATAACATAAACTCACGCCTATATCCCCGAAGGGGTAGGCAGAGGTGCTAGCACCCACATTTCGCCAGTTTATGTTTAGGTCCCAATGTAATCTGTGGCGAGCCTATTGCCATTAACCGAGCACTTATAAACCTGCGATAAATAGACACATAACTTCGAAAAGCATCGAAAAGTCATTGGTGTGTGCCATGGTAAGAGTAACAAAAAAACGTGTTCAAAATCGTTCATTAACATAATCCAAGTTCTTTTTTAAAAATATCCCAAACGTAGAGACCCAACTCATTCACTATTTAATAATAGTATCTATAGATTCCCTCGCAAAGCTTTTACTGGAACACAGCTACGGCTCTGATAGCTCGAATTATTCATCGGCTGATATAAATTAAACTCAAACCACGTCATTACTCATGTGAAACCGCATCTGACGCCTGGTGACGAATCCCTAGAGTTGTGAAAAACTGAACAGTTAAACAGGAAAATAATACTCAAAGGTATTTACGTGTCGAAATAATAATTTTATTTTATTCAAAACAAAATTATTTGTGTCGTATAGATACGAGTATAGACGAATGAAAAGCACGAATGTTGTGTGGGATGATAATCATGATAATACTATTTTTTTTTTCTTTCTTTATACCACTTAGGTGGCAAAAAAGCACACGACCCACCTGATATCGACTCGCCTGATGGTAAAATTAAGGTTTCAGGGAATGATGGTAACCATTACAGCCACCGATAACGATACAATAGTGGCTCTTAGCATTACAGATCCGAAAACATTCGGAAATAATTCATATTATAAGAAAATCAGTCAAGTACAAATAAATAAAACAACAGCTTTAAAATAAATGTACTTAAGTGTGTTGTACGATATATTATTATAACAAATAGACAGTTTTTAAATATTTTGTCTATCTATCTGTCTTTTAAAAAAGGTAATCTCCGGAATGGCTGAGCCCATTTGGACAGGACTTTCGCTATCAGATAGGTAATATTATAAGGCGTAACATTAGCGACTTATTTAGATAACGAACTATGTTTCCGCGCAAAAAAATAAAACCTACAAACTCTAAATCCAAAAAAACATAAATGCAATAACTTTTCTGCTGAATAGTCGGTGTTGGTGTGTTGGTATTTCATGAAAGCCGAAATACAAGACATCTACAACGTGACATCATAAATAATTAATATTGCATTATACACTGCTAAGCTTTTCGATATCATTAAATTTACTAGAAGGGATTACACATTACTCAAAACTTCACCGTGTGTTTCGGCCATATTGGAAGAGGCCTATGTCCAATAGAAGAAGAAGAGATGTAGGTACCTATACAAAAATACTATACCTGTGATTCACAAGAATTCCGGTAGATGGCTTCAGCAATACCCCAAAACATATCCAGACTGCTTGGTTTAGTAGTTCCTTGTAAGGCACTGGTCGCAGGTTCAATTACTGTCCTGGATAATCACTTATCTGAGCTAAATCTATACGAAAAGTAAGCATACTAGTTGTTCCAAAATGTGATTGAATACAATCCACGTTTGTTACACCAAGTCACTTCCAGTACACATCTTTAATTCTTTGAGTGACTCTTCCAACGGCGTTGTATGTAATTAAAATTCAGTTGGTTTGTGGTTTTGTTAGCAGCACATAAATCAAGACTGACAGGCAATGGTGGCCCCTTTGCCGCGCTTTATTGAGATTCCTTGTGTTACCGAATAATCTCATATAAAGTGAGGGCGTTCAAAGATTTATATGCATGTTAGCTTATGACCGTGGCTCCGCCCATGTGAACGCCATTTTTTGCATTTTCAAATTATATCTCCGGTTCTACGTAAACGATTGTAATCAAATATGCGTATGAGTTTAATTAGGTCTGACCTAGAAACTTCTAATAATCTAAATAGATAGGTACCGCGTCAAATCTGTTCAGTAATTTTTACGTGCATCGCTGGTCTCGATAAAAATATTATTTTATATTGCTTTTATTTCTATGAATAATAGATTATTACAAACTGTTGGATAATTTATTTACTAAACTTGACGTGAAACAGAACATAATTTAATTGTTTACGTGGTTGACATAAATCACTTTCACAATCTGATCAAATGCTTTTCGAAAATTTGCTATTCTTTAGATGGTTTCTCCGTCATGTCTGCGTTCATAGGTCTTGTATAGCTTGCAGCAGACCCAAATGTTCTGGCTACTTTTTTAAATTCAGAGCTTTCCTGGCCCAAAGTTTCAGTCTTTTTATTAGGGTTATTGGGTTTTCCCTCTGGATAAAAGGTTCCGCCAAGCCTTGAAATTTCTTCAGGGTCAATTGTAGTCTCAGAGGACCGTGTTTTTCGTGGTCCGAAATATTTCTCGTACAAGTCCTGAAATTGCCCATAAGTACCTTCACTGGTTTGAATCTTATCTGCTGGAGTTCCATACTTATGGCCGCAGTAACACACGTGATCCTTGCCGCAGAACGCTGGTCTGTTGAGTTTCAAGCACTTGCGTATACATTTTCTTGCAACGGCCAAGTTGCGGCAGAAATGTGCAATATGATGCCTTAAAGTAGGACGTGTGGACAATTCTTCCAACTTCAAATACTTGGCTGATCAATAAAAATGAAACAAAATTAAAATTAATATTGTACACCATATTAATGGTAGGATATAGTGCAATGATAAATATTCAATGTTATGATCCAAAAAGGGAAAATAATACATAAATCAAAAATAAAATCAAATTTTGGAAAACTTCATTTAATTTTCGTTTTTGCTCTAAATATTTTACGTTTCAATAAGTTATTAAAGTATATTGACATATTTTTTAATCTTTAGAGGACAAACTTAACATTTTCTATTTTTTATTTTATGTAACGTTTTAGAGTTAGATGACTTATAACGTGTTAAGCTAATACCTGTAGCGACTGTACCAGATTTGAGTAATTCAACAACCGCCGGCAGTACTTTATTTAGTAAATTGTTCCAGTAATTTGTTTATTTTATAATCACAGTTGAACATAAATATTATTTTGGCGTTCTACCCGGTTGCATTCGAGACTTTCACCTTGGAGCCCGGGGCCCGCTAACTCATTCTCCTTTTGAGTTTAATTTACGTAGTTTTTATAGAAGCTGTGTGACTGTTATCTGATCTGCCAAACATACATTGGGGTACAAATGGACCGGGAGAAAACTTTGACTGGATTCTTAGTTTTAATGAAATCGTCCCTATTGCCAGTTTGTGTTTTAATAGCGTATCACCATAATTGGCAATCCCTGTATATGGCTTCTTAAAATTGGAAGTTTCCCATTTCCAATTACGGTATTATAAGACTCCAAGTAGGTATCACGCGGATAAAGATCCGGCCCGACATGATCCGTTACCGATGTTAATTAATATAATTAATTGAAACAGATAGTTTGCATGAAGTTTTGGAAGGATCTCAGTTTACACTAATTAGTGAAATAGTATCGAAAATTGGCTTCAAAAACAAACAAAGGGTATTATAAACTTTGAGTACAGGCAATTTACTAAATATAATGCCAGTAGCATACCAACCTCCGCTATGAAACCTAAAGAGCGAAACCGCTGCTGCAGTTCCGCTTGCACTAATACTGCACTATATAACAAAACAGAGGAAGAAATCATGCTGGAAAGAGACACCATTATAGTCAGCTTTGCGCGTTAGAGCGAGGAGGCAATCTATGATGGTTTCTCCTTTTTGATTTCGCAGCGGTGTATTTTTAACATAAAACGCCTGACTTGATGAATTTTACTTACCATAAATAAAATAGCTCTTAGAGCATCAATGATAAAACTGTGTTAGTTCGAAAACTAGGTTCAGAGTAGATTAAAAACGGTCATATATATATATATATATATAATGGAAATAAAATTATTATTTAGCAGTTGTTTCTTCACCCAAAATTTAATGACAGTAGAGAAAACTCTTGTAAAATGATAGATGGATAGATCGATAGTTTCTGCCTACCACGGAGGGAAACAGTCATGAACATTATGTTCATTTGTTTATCACCCAAAAAGCCGTTACCAACAAGACAAAAATTAATCGTGAAGACCAAGAAATAATTTTATTAATGTAGAATTTTGATACTTACGGTTACTTTCTTCAGACTTCGATTCTTCTGAGCTGTCACTGTCACCAGATGTCTCGCTTTGGTCTACATCGATGGTTTTCGCTTTTCCCATAAATATATCTACAACTATAAATGTATACTTAGCCGGTTTAATAACGATTCAATATACCTGAACCTCTTTCGAGTAGTTAACCAACATGTTTAACTATAAAAACCATTCCATGATGAACTATTTACTTTAATACTAAAACAAATTTAATTACTAACACGTGTGTAATAAATTGCACTATTAGGTTATAGGTTCCATCGATCCCCAACTTTCTGCGAACTACGAAATTCAGTTAATGAAGTCCTGTAGTTCTAGAAGGTCCTTTAATTCGAAAACCAAGTTGAGAATCTCAAATAGTTCAAAGAAAAAATTTCAAAGTGTAGTTTAAAAGCACAATATCATCCAAAAGAAACCATTAGGAACAAGAATAAAAATAGTTTAATAAGAAGTTTTAATGCTTACGATCATTTTCTTGTGAATTTAATAATTCCTCTGAACTCTTACTGGGTGGTTTTGTTCCATTAGCGTTGTTTAGTTTCACTTTACGTAGCATTTCGTCTAGAACTATATTATTAAAAACTCTGTTATTAAATACTTGGTACATACCGTTTAAGAATTTATGAATTTATTTAGTAAATGTATCTTTCTTTGCCTTTCAATAAAAAAATGCTATTACAATATATTTTTTTTACTACTACTATTCATACGACTATTTGTACGACTAGCAAAAAAAGTATAACAGACAACTTAGGTAGATTAAATTGATTATTCCACAAGCCGGTAGCCCGAAGATGTTCCTATGCGTAACCAGATAGTGGAATCAGTTTAGGTTCAAGTAAACATAAAGGTGCTATATCTACTGTAAGACTAACATATCACTTTAAAAGCTGAGAAACAGGTTTCTGCTAAAGTAAGTATATGAAGTAAAGTTTCATTATAATTGAAAGATAATTATATAAATTTCCAAAATTAAGATTAATAGTTTAACCATTATATTAACCAACAAAGTGTACTAAATTTTTAGAGCTTACTGCTCGTTTCTTCTGACTTAGATTCCCCTGAGTTGTATTTGTCATTGGCTGGCTCTTTTGGGTATCTCTCGAATGTTCTTGCCTTATCCAGTATGGCATCTAGAACTAAATAAAAGATGTTTAAAATTAGATGCGTTGTTATGCCTAGATTAATTATCTAACAACAGTGCGCACTGTGAGGTATGAAAAGAACTAAATTTGAATTTAACCTATGCTATGGTTTACAATATGGGGTTTCTGAAGCCACCTGAGAGGTATATTGTGGAAAATAATCTAGACTATTAAAATACTGATTGTAATTTAAAATATCTATGAGAAATTTAACATAATCTGATATATTCGTATGCCAAGTACCTCGCAATTTGGAGAAGAGTTTTTCACATTTGTTATCAACAAGAGTGACATTGCCGACAAGATCTAATGATAAAAAAGAATCTCTTATTAGATATGAACACTTGGTAATAAAACTAAAAAACTACATAATTTTGAAAGAACCAAACCACCTACTAATGTGCTACATTCAAGGTTACTCACCAGCATCTTTAATCTGCGGTATCATTTTCACGCAGAAACATTTCCCAAGCAAACAAGCGTAGTTGGCGCCACAACGTTCTTGACAAGGTTCATCTGTTCCATTAGAATCGCAGCTTTCTAAATAATCTGCTGAACGAAGTGTATCTTCGAGACCGAAATAATAATCAAGAGAGATAGAACTGGCTGAAAATTAAAAGGTAAAATTAAGTTTTAAGAAACAATTTATTTCAATTCCTAAAACTCAAAAGTCTGAAGGCTAAAACTTTCTAAAACATGGAATTTCCAATTTGATGTAGTAGTGATAAAAAGGCTTGGTCAACAACTATATAAATGTATTCTTTTAATTTTTCAAAATTTTATACTTTGTTTATATTTCGGGTAAGCTTATTTTTTATTAATACTTTTCTGTTTCTTTGTCAGTGTTAGGTATCTCACTGTTCTAATACTAGTGTAAATGTTATGTACACCGTAATTGTTGTATATATCAGAACACTTACCAACAACTAAATGTATTGTGAATTGTGTAATATATACAATGTGGTTGTACTTAGTATAATAAATAAATAAATATATAAACTATAGTCCGTAAAGTATAGGATGATTTCTGTGACAGTTTTCACTAGTGTTGTGATATCAGTTGCTATAAAACTGTCACCTAAAGAGTGAAAATATAGGTGATACAAAAGTAATTTGTAACCATGATGCTTATTCAAAGTACAGACATCATGCTATATTTGGTGACGATAGTAACTACAACTGGAGTAATATTATTAAAACGTAAACAAACTAAGAGATTGTTTCGCAACTTCACTAGCTTCATTACATATTCAAACTTCGAACTAAACTATGAAAATCTAGTATAGTAAATAATAATTCTTCTATAGTAATTCAAAATAATTATTAATAATTATAAATAATTCTAGTATAGTAAATAAATAATTTTTGAAATTATTACGGCCGAGAATTGTCTCACTGTCTCAAACATAAAAGTTCAAATCTAGCAAGCTGATAGAGTTACAATATCTTTTTGAAAGTCCCTCACTTTCTAGCAAGAATATCCTCATAAAGCAAAATTATAACTTACCTGCAATCTCGTTGAAAGTAAACATAAAACACACAAAAAAACATTTAAAAACCATTGTCGAGATGAATAACTATAGGCACACTGACGGTTCATCTGTTGATCACTATAATGAGGTTTTTAATTGATTTTACGCTAACAGAAATATTTCCCATAAAGGAATCAGTTTTGACAATTGAATTCTTATCTGAACACAATGCTATGGATCGATTTGGTATGGACCAACTTACTACAAGTAGGCCTTCGATACAATTATAAACTAAAAGAGTTACTGCGTTTCGTTTAGTGATTGGTTTCTCTGAACCAATAATGAAACTCATATTTAATTATGCGATTACGTATTTTTGTTTTTAGTATTTCTACCGGCAATTGTATTGTTCCTGTCCCTTTTATTGGCCTAAAATCAACTCCCCCAAGATTTTAGTGGAGAGATCTAATTCCTTTACAATTACTGAACTTGTCAGTCTACTTGCAAAATGTTTCAATCTACCGTAAAATCATTTTGATATATTTAAACACATAAACCGAACTACTCATTAAATATGTCAATCTAAAACAGTTTGCAACTCACATATTGAAATAGTCACAGCAAAACATCAAGCAATAATCAGTCAATCAAAACTAGAACATTTAGATTAAGTACACTAAAAGCTTGTTAGATGTAACATTGGTAAATTGAACAAGCGGGAAGTGAATTCAGTAAATTCAGAACGTTGTAGCAAAGTCGCAATCACGAAAGGAAAGGGAACGATTGTGTCAACAACAGTGTGACGAGGAACTGTTAATGACAAGCTTCGGTTGATAAATCAATCGGGGGAGGCATTTCGGTAGAAAAGCGAGTAGTAGCTAACTCAATAAGGGATTATAAACATAGAAGCAATGCTAAATAAAGTCTGAAATCAAAGAAACTTTGTTGTTTTGATTTTTGCCCAAGTTAGCGCCGCGTGTATTCAGGTATGATGCAATTTTAGTCCTGATTCACGTAACTTTCGAAGATTATGTAATTTATGGATACTGAAAGTGATAATCTAGTTTCTATCATTTTTTTTATACCACTAAGGTGTTAGACAAGCACACGGCCCACGTGTGCAACACCAAGGCCAAGTGAGGTTGACTTGATCCCAAAGGGTACACCCATTACTTGGTAAATAATCCTATTAAATACCTTGGATAGTAGATATATCATTCGTTTGTAGATATTTATTTCATCTAACGACTTGAAGTATACGGAAATACAACTTTTTAATTAAAATGGTCTGATGCGATGGTATTTAATTTAAGCAGATACCAATAAATCAATAATCACTAAAGCGTATTTTAATGGGTACTTGAGCGAATAGCGTATATAATACAATTGCTCTCCCCAGCCCTTAACACTTAAACAAACATCTAGTACAAGCAGTCGTTCCCAAATCAATTATCAAGTCTTATAAATCAGACAAACTGTCCCTAAACAGAAGTGCTTCAAAACTGGTATCAAACAATGCCAAGTTAAGTCCAATTACAGCAAAGTCTAAACGAGTCCCAAGTGGGCAAAACTTCATTTCCTTACTTATAGAAAGTGAAGTATTTCTTCTGTGATATTGTATGGTACATATACAGGCTGAAAGCCATTGCGCCACGCATTCAATCTAATCTGGTGCCGTTAATCTCAGTTTATTTTTCAGAAGTCACATTTTATAGGACGTCTTGCGGATTTATCAGCTTCACAAAATGATCAAGTAATTAAAAATTTTCCGAATTTTGCCTCAAACTTAAATCGTTAATTTGGACTAGTTTGAGTATTATTATATGATATAGATCGGTCCCGGCAACTTGAGCCGAAGTAGATAGGCACAGTAGATTATAAATATACAATAACTTATAATGATATTTATGATGCCACCGTACGGGTCCACGTGATTGGTTTCTATCACAAGGTGTATCGTGTGTATTGTATGTATTTATAACAACTTAATTTATGCTACTTTCTAGAATATTCAATATGAGACAACAAAATTTAATCATATTAAATCTTCCAATAATTAGTTTCAATCGTCATGCGCTTTTACATTGGACCACACGACAAAGTAACGACGTTCTTAATGAACTCTCCCTGTAAACTGTTCCACAAGTTCAGAACTAGTCCACTGAAGAGCGTTAACATTCCACTGATATAAGATGAAGACTTAAAGAGGAAAGGTATATAGTTTTTCCTTCGAAATATTCACTATATTTAATCGAATTTGGGTGAATGGGACTCAACCACGAGCTTTCAGGCCATATCAACCTACAAGCCGGTACACCTACTGTTTAATGGACAAGATTCTAGCGGAGGCTTACCGAATATCATAGTAGCCGCTCCTGCCACTGGAAAAGACGAGAGATAGGAAATCCTGGGCTCTAAAGTGCTTGCTGTGGATGCAACTGGGATCCTTATCGTTTCACGTCTCAAATGTGCAAATGTTATTCCAAAGCTGATACGACAGCAGATGGCCCATCGTTTGCTTTTACACAAAATGTCGTAATAAATGTATGTCGTTAGGACTAATCGATTGGGGAATAATCCCCATTAGGAACTTTTCCAACAAGGCGAGGTGATTGGATGAGACAGAACGCAAATCTCGTCGACCCATGTCCACCAAAAATTTACATTAGCAGCTCCCGTGAGAGTAATTTCTTGTCGTAGCGTTTGAACTAGATTTATTTCATGGGGACGACACTCGAATGGCTCTTTATTTTTCCGTACCATATAATTGGGAGATGGAAGTTGCAACTACTATGAAATCTCTGACAGAAACCCTGTCCTACTTGTGTTATATTTTTACTGGTTTTTTTATTGGTAATAGGCTTGCGTTTGACCACAATCTCACCTGTTGGTAAGTGATGATGTGGTCGACTTTGTTTCCATTTAGTATCATTGTGCACGTACATAAACTTAAACAAAACAAGGGTTGTTTGTTACTTAATTACGTTCAAACAGCTGAATGGATCTTGGTGAAATTTATTGCAATCAATCAAACATTTATTTTATTTATAGCACTATCGGTGTTTTTAATGCTGACTTCCATTCTATCTATAGCTTACCAACAGGCGAGGTGAAGTCATATTGACGTGTCCGACATGAAAAAAAAATTGCATCCATTAGACAGTAGTTTGGAATTTGGGCTCCTTTTATCCTGGGATTAAGTTGCCATGGGTTGCGGGAAGAAGATCAGAATTCCAAGTAGTCAGAGTCGTGGGCATCAACTAGTATGTTATAACACTGCCAACCAGGGAATTGTGTATTTCTGTGACATTGATGAACGGATCAGGCTTTGCGGTAAATGAGATCTTTGATGAGACCCTTTTCATAATGGAACCCTTACCAATCTACTGTTATCAAGTAACAGTGGAAATTAATAAACAGTGTAATCTGATATCTAAACATTATAATTATGAAGGTTGAAATTGTTTCTCATGATTGTGTAATGATTTAATAATATCGGGAATATTAGATATTCTGAAAATCACGTAATTCAGATTTTGGAAATAGACGAAACTTCGCCTCCCTAAACTAATATTGATTATAAACGTGAATTATTAATTCATTTATTAAAAATAATTTGCAATCAGTCATTTAGTAGACGTATATTTTTCTTGTAAAT
This sequence comes from Lithosia quadra, assembly GCA_963576445.1. Classification (NCBI taxonomy): domain Eukaryota; kingdom Metazoa; phylum Arthropoda; class Insecta; order Lepidoptera; family Erebidae; genus Lithosia; species Lithosia quadra. Next base: position 4,017,297 of record OY754882.1, read on the forward strand.
GTATGAAAAAGTTAACGGTTTAGACGGTACTTGTACTGTCTATTTTAGAATAATGTTTTATTATTGGTTGCTCAAGGATCAAAGAGACAGTGTAGCACCAAATTAGGTAAAAGAAAACATCATACAATATTTTGATTAACTAATAATAATTATATAGAGACGTATATTACCAAAAATATTTTGTTATACTAGTTAAGCGTTCTAAGTTTCTCTTTGCAAGAAAACAATGCCAGGTATTTCCCCTCCTATTTAAAAAAACACCAGCGCTGTAGGTATGGTTACAGAGTCATAAACTTAATGACTTACAAGCACATCCTGTGAGGTTAACACACCTGTTGATAATCTCGGCGGGGGTTGAAATATTGCATCCCTTATGTAGTCTACTGTTATTTTAATAAGGGTCTTAGTTAAGGCGAAGTTAACGTGCTTAGAATTGGTTTCAAATAAAATCTATTTAATAAAGGTAAGTACTGTTTTCATGGTATGTTGTATGTATCCTAGTAATTTTCCTGTAATATCCACAAACAAATCCGTTTTTTTTCGATTCATGGTAATTTTGGTTAAGTCCTTTTTCTTCTTTGTTTTTTCTTCTTTCTACGAAGAACTTTGTAAGCCTTTCATGCGAAGACTCTGTTCTTGACTAATGAAAGGTGTTTTGTGCATGTTGTTGGTCTGACTCTCAAATTTTATTAGTTTAACATAAAGCTAAAACCCTCAAAATATTATAACTTTTTTTTAAACTACGTAGGTGGCAGACAAGCACACGGCCCACCTGATGGGAAGCGGTCACCGTGGCCTATGAACGTGTGCAACACGCGCTGCCTACCCTGAAGGGAAAGGGGGAGGGCTGGGAAAGGGCGGGGAGGCTAGGAAGGGATGGGGGAGGAGGGGTACAGTGAGCTCTGGCTACCCTACTTATCGGCGGGAACACAACTAAATGTGAACGGGAACTTGGAGACTGTACCTTAAGAGCCAAAGTGCAAGATTTGACGCAATTGGGATTAGCGCTTGGATAAAGAGAAATAAATTACATCTGCAATGCTTCGTGCTTCTGTAAAATATATGAAATTTTGCTACTAGCCAAAAAGTTAACGTGCCGTAAATCATATCAACTTCGTCTATTTGAAAATGATTATAAAAATGTCCGCTGAAACTATACTTGTGATGAAGCGTTGTTCGCCTTAGCAACGGAGCTTATTAAAACAGTCATCTCACCAAGAAATTGTTTCCATAAACCTGCAGAAAGTAGCGTTTTTAAGCCCAAGGGAGTTACAAAATTGAGTCGGGGCTGTGGTTGAAGTAAAATAAGTATATGAAATGTGATCCACATACTTGCTGTTACCGAACGTGTACTTTTCAAATATTGGCTATATTCAACTTTGAAGTAGTTGTACTGATGGCTTTTGATAGAAGGTTCTATATATAATGAAATACCTAGAATTAATTTTATTGCTTCTTTTAGTAGGTAGGTATACGAGTTAATCTCAACTCAACACAGAGCCTAAATCGATAGAGCTACTTGAAATTATGACTTTTGATTGCATTTTATTCCGTAAGTTCTACCAAGATAGACTTTTTGGTAGGTAACGTTAGTACTTACCACAAGTGTTCTGCGATGCAAAAGAATGCCATGATGCGTTTTAAGTTTTATATTTATATTATTTCTATCCTTCTTAATATTATTAACTAGCCTGTTGGTGTTATACCTAATATCAGTCAAACTTTAAAGTAGCCCTGCAACAAGTTCGTACCAAGAACCTAATTTATTCAGCTGTCAAAGTGTTGAACATCTAAACATTTTCACAAACACACATTTGGTACCTATTTGATATTTTGGTAAGAAATTTTTACTTGAGTATTAAGTTCTTTAATTCTTCATTTAATATTTTAGTAATTTTAGAGGATTACGGATGAACAAAATGCAGTAAATTATAAAATATATTGACACATTTTGCACTTCAATTGTCGCACCGATTTAGAGAAACCTTTATGAATCGAACAGCAAACGCGCCAAAAGTAAAGTTCCTAAAAGTAATTAGAACAAAACTAATTTTGGAGTCTTGAGTCTTGAGCGCTTGTCGTTTGAACAAAGACTTCTAATGTTTGTTGGTAACAAACTTTCGCCTCCAATAATAATTGAGAGAGATAATTTCTTATACTCAGTTCTGTTGTCATATTGAATTACATAACTGTTTCTGAGGTTGTAACATCCAATTTTGAAGAACTTATTATAATATTGCATTACTATTTTATTCATAAACAATTAGCCCGCCATCTGCTACTGGTCTTACTAATTTCACCTTATATGCAAGCCCGTCGGTTTCAAGTGCTTTTGACCTGTATTTAGCCATCGTTGAATCAATAAGATAATTGGCCAAATATGTGAATTTTACGATGAAAGTAAAACTAATGTTGTACTTGTATATGAGATACTAGCTGATGCCCGCGGCTCCGCCCGCGTGGAATTCGGATTTTGTTCCAACATTTTTTCGTGCTATTAGTAAAGATGTATGGAAATCTGCCCGATTTATTGACATTAATGCTCACTGCTCCGCTCCCTTTGCTAGTAGCGTGATGATATATAGCCTATATTACTCCCAGATAGTGTAGCTTTCTATAAGTGAAAGAATTATTGAAATCGGTCCAGTAGTTTCGGAGCCTATTCATTACAAACATACAAAAATAGGTACAAATCTTTCCTCTTTATAATATTAGTATAGATATAGATATAGATATAGATATAGATATAGATAACATCGTCTATTTGTTATAGATTTATTAAAATATTTTTCAAAGCAGTCTCAAGACACAGTAGTAACTACCACACTGTTCACAAAATAGTAGCTGGGGTGGTCTAGAATACCAAACATTTGTACCCTTACGTATTAATACTTGTAGGAAGTGTATACGGTCCCCTGGTTGCGATGTGTTCCTTCACTCCAGGCAAGTTTCTGATAATATCCACAACGGCGGCTACCATTGGATACTTATTTGCTAATTGTATTCCCAAATATAAATCGCTCGCTTCAACTAAACCGCACAGCACAAATTCTACCCATGTCAGCTGAAATTGTCACATTATTGTTAGTATTTGATGTCAACGTATTCATGCGTTACTGGGATTTATCTATGTTCTTCGTAACCAATTTTATTTGGTTCTGTGACCAGATATTGCATTTTAGTTATTTTTAGAGTAAGGTTACTTAAATGACTTCTGTGGCATAGCTGCAGAGCGTTCGACTCGCTAAATCGCTTGTCAGATTCCCGCTCAGTGCCAACATTTGTATGCATGAAAACATTTTACTTGGCTTGGTCTGAGTTTCTATGTATAACATTATGTATGCATCTTAGAATATTACTGACAAAAGATCTTTGCATCTTATTGATAAGTAAAATAAAATTATTATGCAAAATTACAACAGTTTATTAATTAAGTGTTATCACTATCTTTAAAGCATGCTGATAATACTTTTTTAGTGAATTGTGTAATTGTACTTTAGGACGGGTCATAATAATTATATCAAAAAGGTTAAATAAGTCAAGTTCAAGATAGTAATGATAATGAAACTGTTCAAAACGCGAAAACAGAACAAATATTTATTTCATAAGATAATGTATTATTGTTTTTGTTACTGTACCTACTAAAGTTATCTACATTGGGATCGACATTTAGTTTTATTAGTTTTGATGAACAATTGGTTATTCAGAGAGTAGATACTTTCACATTATTCTTAATTCTTAAATGTATTTCAGAGCACTGAAAAGAAAATGACCACAAAATAACCTAAATTATGATAATGGCAAAGAGGCCGTACGGTTACTTACTACCTTTTTCCACACGGTCTGACAAAATATAGTAGTCTGACTGAACAGATGACTACAGTACTACATGTTGACTAGACTGGCTGATTGTTGATTACAGTCAAGAAGAGATTTCATCGTACGTCGTTCATTAGACGTTCCACTTATATTATCATACTTAGTACACATCAGTCAGAGAGTTGGACCCGTTTTTAGTCAGGCGCGGTCAGTTAGTTAAACAAATTTAAGTAGGTAAGTATATTATAGGTTTTTTTTTCTGTTTTTATGTACAACTATCGAATTGGGTCTTATCCTGTAATGATAGTTAGTGTGAAGTTGATAAATAAATAAATAAATAAATAAATAAATAAATAAAATTACCTTTCCAATAAAGAATCCTCCGTGTTCCTTCAAATGCTGGTCAAATTTCGAAAAGTAATAATCCACTGTTTCCCCGACTAGTTTCATTTTCATTTCATGTTTTTTGTTTATGTCCTTTTCTGTGATATACGCTTTTACTTCTAGAAATATTTAAAAAAAAACACAATAAGTTAAATAACTCGACTAAATTTTAATCTACAAAATCTTATATAAAATCGTATAAATAAAACCTAAAGGAGATGAAAGAATAATATTGAACTCCATAAAAAAAGTAACAGCCTAAAATGCAACCAGGTATGACGCTGTGAATATGGATGGTAGGATCACACTTTTTTTTTTAAATAATTACATGTAAATTGCTGTAATTGGCTGTAAGGCAAGAAATATATGAATCCTCTCTGAAGTCCTCTCAAAATATTCGGAGCCCAATCCAACTTCATCTACCGATGAATGGACGAGAACCTGACGTAGGCTTCCCTCTAAGGGTTAAATGCCAAACATAATAAAATAGAAAGCAGAGAACCCCGTGTGCTAATATAAAAAGCCCCGGACGCAACTGGGACTATTAAGATGAAGTTTGATGTAACTATTAAATCTTATTTTTTCTTCATTCTACTTACTTGACCAGTAATCATGAATAGTATATACGATATTTTCAATGACGGCTTCATCCCAGGCGCTGTTAGGAATAAGATCTGTACCTCTCGCTACATACTTGGCAATCGCTAGCGATTGATTGAGAGTACGATCCCCTTCTTTGTATAATGGAACTACGCCACTTGCCAAAGCTGAAAATATAATAAACTGAAATGCAAGATATAAAGACTATCTATGTAGTATATTTATATAGGTAGGTATTCTACGGAACTGCAATGCTATATTGTAATACTCAGAGTTTTTAGTCTATAAAACTTGATGGTTTCACTTTTGTCATTGGCTCTTATAGAAACATTATTGTCTTGAAGTATGATAAGGTTTGATGCTTGGCGGTAGAAAATTTTTCCCTATACTCACCTATGCCTTACTCTGTTAGCGTCATTTGCTAATAAAAAGTATTTAAACCTATATGCTCCTAACTGATGATTAATAGCGACATGATGAAAGAACAATAAAAATTATAAATAGGGAGTTTATTAAATCGTGTGACTTTCATAAGAGTTAATAATTAATGTATAATAATTAAGTCGTTCATAAGATTAATCACTAAGTAGACTTACTTACTTTTTTGAAAATTGCCATTGAATCCGATTTCAAAATTATGTCTCACATCCTTGAATTTCTGTTTGGTATAATGTAAAATATACCTTATTGGTTCTATAAATTCATTGGGATCGGAATGATGAAGTTCTTTCTCCATTGTTGACTGAGCACTGACTGACTTGATTTAAAAATGTTGACTGGTAGTAACCACTTGATTGACCCTTATATAGTTTAATTTTATCTCAGGTAAATATAAACAAAACCGTCATTGAGGGTATTTTTATTTACAACTAGCTGTTGCCCGCGGCTCCGCTCGCGTGAAGTCGCTTATCGCATCCACTCCCACTCCTGCTACAGTTCCTACTCCCACTCCCACTCCCACCCCCGCTCCTGCTCCCACTCACACTCCCACGCCCACCCCCACGCACACTCCCACTCCCACTGCCACGCACACTCCCACTCCCACCCACACTCCTACTCCCACGCACACTCCCACTCCCAACCCCGCTCTCGTTTCCACTCACACTTCCACCCCCACTCCCACTCATACTCCCACCCCCACGCACACTCCCACTCCCAATCCCACGCACACTTCCACTCCCACGCACACTACCACTCCCACTTCCACCCACGCTCCCGCTTCCACTCACACTCCCACCCCCACTCTCACTCTCACTCCCACTCACGCTCCCACCCCCACTCTCACTCACACTCCCGCCCCCACGCACACTCCCACTCCCACGCACACTCCTACTCCCACTCCCACCCACGCTCCCGCTTCCACTCACACTCCCACCCCCACTCTCACTCTCACTCCCACTCACGCTCCCACCCCCACTCTCACTCACACTCCCGCCCCCACGCACACTCCCACTCCCACGCATACTCCCACTCCCACGCACACTCCTACTCCCACTCCCACCCCCGCTCCCGCTCCCACTCCCACCCCCTAATAACACCACTATCCACTAATCTTACTTGAACCCCACTCATAAAACATAATTTCATCTAAATTATTTATTTATTTATTTATTTAATATTTATGCACACACAGTGTTAATTAGTAAAGAAAATGGAAGGTGGAAAGTATAGTACAATTATTATTATTTCACAATTTAATTTGTACTTAGTGTGATGTGGTTCATAATGATTATACTATTTATTGTACGTCTTATCAGACATGCTACGGTGATACTTTTATGTAATTGACAACATCTTCTATCTACCTGTGACATTTAAATGAATTTTGAATTTTGGATTTTTGAATTTTGAACAGGGTGACGTAACCTACGACAAACTTATTATTTGCGGTTGGTACAGTAATCGGGTCTAGGAATTGAACCGCAAAATTAAATTTGTCTTTTATAGTATGTACTTTTCCGGGATAAAAAGTATCCAGTGTGCTGCCCAGGATATTGAAGAATAATTATACCAAGTTTCATCGTAATCGAACCGGTAGTTTTTGCGTGATGCCTGAACAAACAGACAGACAGACAGACAGACAGACAGACAGACAGACAAAAATTTTTTTAATCACATATTTGGGTTCGGTGTCAGTTTAGTAACACCCCCTGCTATTTTTTATTTATTTATTTTCAATGTACAGAATTTTCACTTCTACAGATTTATTATAAGTATAGATAATAGGGCTAGATTGCGAAGACCTTTTGACTTTGTCTCTACTCTTATTATTATGAATTTTACTTAGTAACAAAAGTGTATAGCCAGATAAAATTAACAGAACAGGGTAAGATTATTTAACCGGTAGGTTATTTGACCGATATTTTATTAAATAACCACATGTATAATACTCCTTTATCGCCGAGAGTACAAATTGACGAACGCAGCCCCATCATTCAGGTCTCTTATTTCTTCGATATCCAGATATTATAACAATATATTATGAATACTTACGGGAACGGACCCGTACTAAATTCATTAGTTATAATTTGGAATACATACTGATTTTGACGGAACCTAATTTTAGTTTTAGAGAATACCTAAGAATTGATGAATTATAGTACACAAGTTCCACAACTTGTGATGAGATTAGGTTATACTTCGGTGCCTAACTTTTAATTTGATCATTTTGATCAATAAACTTTTCTAATTGTATTTGATTAGAAGCCAGCCTAGTTCTGAGGGTCTAATCTAGGTCATAACTTTTATAATTCAATTACCAATCATGAAAGTCTATGTTTAGACTTTAACAATTTATTGATATGAATGACTATATGAAATATGTTTGTACTTTGATATTTTTGACTCATGAAAACCCTTGTAAGCATCGCCTTGCTAGCACCAACCATAACGTGTACATAGATAGATGACAATCAAATGACCGAAATCTATGGTTCCAAGTGTAAAAAAATAAAAGTTAAGAATTAGATAGTATATTTTGTGTTATATAATTATATTCATTTTTATATAATATCAAATCAGATTTCACTTCAAGTCGGTTATAATCTCAAGCCCTTTGTATTCTATAGTATTGAAAGGCAGTTTATACGGTGCTTTTGCTGCTAAGTATTCTTTCACTCCAGGTAAGTTTCTTATGATGTCAACCACAGCTGCTACTGCTGGGTACTTTTTCGCCAATTCTATACCCAAAAACAGCTCGCTTGATTCAGTCAATCCGCAGAGTATGAATTCCGCCCAGGTTAGCTGAAATTTCAGGTTAATTTATCAGTATTGAATAGATAGTCTAGTATAAATTCAACAGCGCTACCTCGATACAAACATATAAATAAATTCTACGAAATTCCACTCAGTGTTTTCTAAGCATAGCCTTACTTTAGCTAGTGTTATGGGTTCTAGAATGCGGATAGTCATACTTAGATGCATTTTTTGTACATTAAATATATTATACACAGAAACACACAGATTTTTGCAATGCAAAATGTTAATTTTCATATTTCTCTCATATATTATTTGCACTAAGCGGGAATCGAACCTCCAAATATTTTAACAAACTTTCACATTTATGATATTAAGTGGGACAGTAGAAAGTAGGGTAGTAATGCTAGGAATGAAATTAATTTATCAACTAACAATATGGACACTAAGAAGAAGGATACTTAGAAGTAGTCTATAACCCAGTACCTTTCCATTGAAGAATCCTCCATGGTCTTTTAAATGCTGTTCAAATCTCGAGTAGTAGAAATCTATCGTTTCGTCGAGAATCTTCTTTTTCAATTCATACCTCCTATCCAAATCATTTTCTTGGATGTACGCTTTCACATCTAAAAGCAAACACAAAGATGTTTAATTTTTCAAGTAAGTAGGTATTTCTCCATTTCTATCGTAACAGTTTGTGGTAGTAGGTATTCAACTGAAATTGTGTGGTGCACCTACTGTCACTTCCCCTAGTCTTTTTCTTTCTTTCTTAGTCTTTGTCAATTACCCTAGGATTGTACACATATTATATTATAGCACAAAATCAAAGCATTTACTAATACAGTTATAAGTTCTACACACTAAAAAAGGTGTGTGTTATTACGTTACGATTACGTATGTGTTTATGCAGGCAGAATTAAAGTGATTTGAAATTATCAATTCTGAGAGTGCCAGATAGGAAAAATACACAAGGAGGGATCCCTAGTTCCTTGGTCCCAATCTAACCTCAAACCCTTTTGTTTCTAGATGAAAAGTCATAGGGAAAACTCTTGCAAATTTTGATATATTTATATCAAAATTTTCGACAGCTACCATACCTATGCAGCAGGAATCTTTAGGTAGGTACTCTTCTTAAGGGGAAAAGCTCAAAGTCAACCACCAGTGATCGGCAGAACCTGGCAACGATCGATAGGCCCTTTCCACATTAAATGTATAATACTAAAATCATATACTGAATGGTAAAATGTTACTTACTATACCAGTAATCATAAATAGTGCACACAATGTTTTCAATGACAGCTTGTTCCCAAGGATCATCGGGAATCAAATCTGTGCCCCTTGCTACGTACTTGGCGATGGCCAGCGATTGGGTTAGCGTGCGTTCTCCTTCTTTGTACAACGGAAACTGGCCGTATGGAAGCGCTGTAATCAAAAAAGTTATTGATCATTAGGAAATTTCTCTGAACATGAACTCTGAACATGATATAGAGGAGGTAGGACACGACGGTATCTCCCGTCCGAACTAAGCTGTCCGACTGGGGTGGTACCTCCGCCCTACAGTGAAGACCGCGGCCATAATAACAATCGTGTTGTGTGCCTGCCGGTAAATAGGGTAGTCAGAGCTCACTGTACCCGTCTTAGCCTCCCCTCCCTTCCTAGCCCTCTTCCCCCTTCCCTTCAGTGTAGGCAGCGCGTGTGTGAGTGAGACACACTTGTCGTTGCATACGTTCATAGGCTACGGTGACCGCTTCTCATCAGGTGGGCCTTGTGCTTTTCTACCACCTACGTAGTAAGAAAAAAAACATCTGAACGCCAGTATCGGTTGCGTTCAAAGCTTGCACTTTGGAGCCCATTGTTGTTTGTAAAATAAACATAAGAATTAAAGTGATTGAATAAAACAAATAATGTAATCTAGCTAGACTTTGCTCGTGACGAAGTATATAAATATGACCACCTAGTGTTTAAAATTTAATTGATAAAAAAACCTAATCATGACTCGTCTGACATCCGTTTATCTGATACTAAGCTGTCTACAGCCTTATCATAATACTTGTTATAATTTTGACTAGACCACCGCTATGTATTGTAGACCACAACACAACTAGTATACAACATGCATAATATTGCATATTAGTTGTTACTTCATCCATGCATATTATTTAGATAAATAAACATAATAATATTTTTTCAGTGAACAATAATGTAACAAGTCTACACGCACTAAAATACCAATGATTATAATCGCGTTTACCTAGTTCAATTTAAACTGCATTAACATATTTTACTCAATGAATTGTATTGACCAAACCGTGAAAACTCACTTCAGTTCTGCAATTTCACTTGTGAAATTGAATTTTTGTAAAAATATTTTTACTTACATGCCTTAACTTTCTTGTCCGGCCAGGTCTTTCTATCATGTCTAACATCCTCAAACTTTTGATTAGTATAATGTAAAAGGTATCTTATAGGCTCTGCAATAGCATTGATATCAAAATAATGAAATTCTTTTGCCATTATGGACTACACAGTGTGATGTAAATCTATTGACTGAAAGAGTTTGAGAGATATATCGTTTACTGTTTCTTATCTATGTTTAAGAATAAGTAAACAATATACTCTAAAAATAGTAGATAGACATGGTTAAATCTGTCTGTAGGCATGTTTTTCTGTAGAAGGGGACATTCAGTTGATTAAACGAAAGGTGACATTGAACCTCAGATTGGATAATAATATAATCGTCAATGATTGTAACAGCATATTTTGATGGGGCCGGTTCGGGTCTAGGCTAGTCAAACTGTTGTTTGCTAAAAGACTTTAAAGTTTACATGTCTACGACTATTCGTTGACGTATAGTCGTAGATACGTCGTAGAGACATATACACATAGCGTCAGTAGATAACAGTAAATAATCATTTTCAGATTTAAAAAAATATATTTTGAACGACGTAATTTATATTTTTTATTGAATAAAATATCTATTGGTTACTTAGTGAGCTGTAATAAAATATAATACTAGATGTTGAATAAAATTCTTTCATTTCATAGAGTTGTCACATTTTAAGATCGCCGTGTGGTCAAAGTTACGATAGTATAGGCGACTAGTATTAATTTTCAAATTAAATTAACTATAATACAAAAATGAAACCAAAACAATATTTTTTTACTGTACACAAGTTTTGTTGAGAAGTTTAGCATGGTGGTACTCCACAAATCAGAAATATATCACAGATTGTTGATAAGGGTGCTTTTCCACCAGAGATATGCTATGCTACGATGCTATGGATGCGTTTGATTTCCACAAATCACATTCATTGATGCACAGAGCTTAGCACTGGTGGAAATGGATAAAACTAAGATATGTTCTTATATGGAAGGATGCGTGCTATGGATTTGGGCTATGGAAGTGTTCTATGGATGCATGCTATAGATTTCTGCTATGAGCCATTGTGAGTGATGTAGGACCCTGCCGTTTCCCTACTATCGATACATAGCATAGCTCGAGATGCGCATCTTTCTCTGACAGGTAGGTACTTTACGGCGGCGCATCTTCGTAGCGCATCTTCCTCGCACAGCGTAGTATTGGTGGAAACGGTCACATATTTTCTTAGCGTAGATTTCACATCTTCGCAGCATAGCTCCATAGCACATCTCTAGTGGAAAAGCACACTTTATTTCAAAAAGATTAAAAGAAAAATAACAATATTATCAAATTCAATCATATCATAACACACACGACGTGGTATTATCTGTTACCAAGTACCCAGCGAATCATTATCTTTAGGATTATGATATAACCGTCCAATATGAACTACCGACATTTTTTGCTACTATATCTTTTGTTTTGTAAACTTCTCCACTCCCGTTACTGGATGAACCTTTGCCCAATTACTTTAATACCTATAACCTAGTTAACTATCATTATCGCAGTCTGGTGGGAATGCAAACCACTTCTGTCAGATTCCGGTAGACAAGCATTTTATTCCACTACCCCAAGTGACCATGTGGATACCACAAAATTTGAACACCATGGACATGAGTGATGGGCTGTAAATTGGATGTCGAAGTTTCTCAAATGATCCTTCCTTCCACATAACGACTGCAGTATAATATATCTTTTTATTTCTTTGACAATAGTTTATTATACACCATAATTTTTCCAAAAAATAAACAACTTCAACCAAAAAGAAATAGAATCACACGGGAAGCGCCAGCACTATCAAATAAAAAAATAATCATCAAAATCGGTTCTCCCAGTCGGAAGTTCTAAGGTAACAAACAAAAAAATACAGTCAAAATTCCTTCCAGACTTCAGAACCTCCTCCTATTCTGAAGTCGGTTAGAATAATATTGACTGGTTTCGATTTATGCTTTAGTTCAAGTACTGTTGTAGGGAACTGAGATTATGCGTACTATATATTTACGATTAACATGTAAAACTAAGCGGTTTAGATAATAACCCATTTATTAATGTATAATACATAGATACAAATGGATAGCTTTATCATCAACAGTAAACTCTTCCTGGTAACAATTGGATAGATATGAGAGTATAAAATACATGACGCTGGCTAATAATATAGGTATCAAATATTTAGTAATTATAGGAGTCGAAAAAAAATCAGAGTAACTTTCACTATGATCTTGCCAGTATTAGTGGTCGATTATCGTTTATTAGTCGATAAACTTCTACTAGTTAATTTTTCCCCAATAATAAATTTTGTCTATAGGTAGTCACTCTGACTGATTAATTTATGAAAATTTTCCAATGACTGGTGGCCTTTTGCCGAGGTCACACACATAAAAATAATAATGACGCATGAACTGTGAAAAGTGATCTGAAATCAATAAAAGTAAAGTAATGACCACATTTGTGTAGGTAATTGAAAGACATAGTTACTATCCCACTAATTAATACGTCGTTGTTTATTTTTGTAGCATTTGTCATAGAAAAATCGATAATTTTAGTTTTAGTAATCATCTTGCTATCAGAGTTTATTTTACTGTATTTGTGATGTTATAATAGTCATTACGTTATGATAAAACATATTTAAATAAAGTACCAATAGCCCGCAGCTCCATTCTCGTGAATTTATGATTCCTGCTTCACATTGGGAACCTATTCTCGTGAATTCGATGAAAGTAACTTATTTGTTATTCCAGAGAAAACCTATCCTTGTGCAAAATTTCATCCAGATCCGTTCAGCCGTTATTGCGTAAAAGAGTAACTAACAACCATACTATACATTAATTTTATTCACAATCATAAAATTGCGCGTTTATAACATTAATAGGATTATGTACTCATCGTGGAAGTCTACGTACCTAGGTACTTACTAAAATAATGAGTTTAATATTATAGTATGACAATATTCATTTCTAAGATTTAAAGTCGAGTGATGTGATGAATATTATGTTGGCTAATAATGCTAATACTACTATTATTATTGTTATACATTACTATTGTTATACAATCTCAATAAAACGTCAAGGTCACCAGTTTATTTTCTACACACGAATATAAAATAACGCCGCGTAAAATACTTTATATTCACACTGCAAACTACGCGAATCTACAACTTCAAAACAAACAAATAATTATATCTATTACCACTTACATGCCTTAACTTCCGCATCTGGCCAGGTCTTCCTATCATGTCTAACATCTTCAAATTTTGTATTTGTATAATACAAAATGTACCTTAAAGGCTCTGCAATAGCATTGAAGTCAAAATAATGTAATTCTTTCGCCATTGTGAACCAAACACCGCGGTGTTATAACATCGACTGTGTGTCAAATGATATCGTTTGATGCTTACGTACGAGTATAGGTATTTAGGGTTCCCTGTTTAGGTTATAAAAAGAACCGAGAGATAAGAATTTATTACTATCAGAAAATTCACAGGAGGGCTCTTTCTTATTGCTTTATTCGCACGTGAATAGCAAATACGTTTTTGTAGCTGACTGTACACAAATCTAGCTATTTAAAAATATACTTAGGTTATGCTAAATGAATATATTATAGCATAACCTAAGTATAGTATTGTAGTGTAAAAATCTTCATAGATTATGAATATTTTTTAACATAACATAACATGAACTCACGCCTATATCCCCGAAGGCAGAGGTGCTAGCAGATTTTTTATAGCATTTTAATTTAATAGCAAGCAACAAAGAACAATTATATTGCTATGTGAGTTTTAAAAGGCGCATCTACAACATTAAACTTACGATAGTCTGTTTCTTAAGAACACAAATTGAAGTCGAGTAATGCCACAATCCATGATTAGTCTCAATTTTATCTTGAAATAATAATAACTTCTTTTAGTTAGTAAATTTTTTATACAATTCAGGTGGCTGACAAGCACATGGCCCACCTGATAGGAAGCGGTCACCGTGTAACACCTGGGGCGTCACACTCGCACTGCCAACCCTATAAGAGGAGGTTGGGGAGATTGGGAATCATTCCAATAGGGACATTGCCCCAATGGGAGGAGGCGGGTTAGCAGAGATTCTATGCTAACATCATAAGAGACTTCGTCCAATATAGGTACTTCGTATATATTATCACTGCTCTGCTCTCTTAGGTAGTAACGTGATGATAGCATAGCCTATAACCTTCCTCGATAAACAGGCTATCCAATACAATGAACAAACTCTTCAGGTATATAATATTAGTATAGATAAATAAAAAGTAAATAGCAATATAGTCATAAACAGTAGCTAGTACAATAAGCATTTCAATAAATAAACAAGTTCAACATAAACCGTCTGATGAAGCCGTATGTTGGAGTCTCTTCGGCTCTCTCGGTGATAATAAACCGTTTCCTTAGGCGCTACCAACTACTACTCCGTAAATTACTAGCGTTTTCTGTGTTGTCGCCACAACCCCAAGGCGGGGTTTCACTGTCAGCGTTTACTACTTCTTATTACGTAGTAAAATCACAGAATACCTAATAGTACTAGTAAAATTCTACTGGAATATCACTGTCCGGTATTTAATTACTTAGAAATACTAAGTTAAGGAAAATAATGTAAGTACCTACCGAAATCAAGTGGTCGGTAATACATTGAAGATAAAATTAACAATTCTAAATATTATAGCATTCTCTTTTGGAATTTCAGCAACTAGAGCAAACACAGCAACATATTAATACTAAGCATCACAAATATCGATCATAATAAGACTTCGTTTTAAAAAATTCCATATTTCTTCATTTCGTTCTTCATTATAATGTCGTAGAAGAGTAAACAGGAGTATGCATATAAGTAAGTACTGTACTGTACTGTACTGTATTAGGTGCTACGTTCTTTAGACCAGTGCCGATAGCTATGAAAATGGTAAAAAGTAAAAGAAATTTATAGTAGGATGAAACCTGTTGTAAAAGGAAGAGAATATAATAAAAATGATAGGAAAAATAAATTACGGGCGATCTGAGCTCGGGAAGGGGGGAGGGGGGTGAGTTTTAAGGGTAAAAACGGTTTATCTCGATTTCCGGCAAAACTACAAGTCCTATGGAAAAAAGTTAAATGACAAAGTTGTAGGTAATAAAGAGACCTACAACTTTCGCATTTACACTTTTTTCACATAACCTCAAAAAGTATGTGAAAAATTCAAATAATCAAGTTTTTGGTTTTTTATTTTTATCTTAAGCAAAACAAATTTGTTTTCCACGAAATTTGGTGAAAACTTAGCTTTTTATGTCCCAAAGACACTGTATTTTTTTTTATTTGAAATACTCTTTTTTTCAGCTTATTTTGACTAAATATCGAAAAACCACCCCAATTTTCAATCGAAAAATCTCACGTCAAAATATCAGCTTTTTAAAAAAAGTCAAAGAGTTTTTTGTTCTTTGAAATCTCTTCTTTCTGATAATGTAAAAATATATATACATTGCTATGGTAAATGTTCTCAGAAAATGCAAAGAAGAAAAACTCGAATTCGAAATTAACATTTTTGTATTTAGTCATTTCCTCGCTGAGGTGGGATGAAAAGTTACATGTTGCACTATAACTTCATGATTGCACTCGAGTGCAAAGATTTTTCACCTTGTGCTCTTTTGATTCCCTCGCTAAAGCTCAGGGTTCTATTTTGTGATTATTGTATTTAGTCATTTCCTCGCTGAGGTGGGATGAAAAGTTACGTGTTGCACTATAGCTTCATAGTTACACTCGAGTGCAAAGATTTTTCACCTTGCGCACTTTTGATTCCCTCGTTAAAGATCTGGGTTCAATTTTTAGAACCCTTCGCGTGCTCAGTTTTGATGACCGAGCAAGCGAAGGGTTCATAATTTGAATCACGAGCGCAGCGAGCGATTCACAAAATAGAACCCTGAGCTTTAGCGAGGGAATCAAAAGAGCACAAGGTGAAAAATCTTTGTACTCGAGTGCAACCATGAAGTTATAGTGCAACATGTAACTTTTCATCCCACCTCAGCGAGGAAATGACTAAATACAAAAATGTTAATTTCGAATTCGAGTTTTTCTTCTTTGTATTTTCTGAGAACATTTACCATAGCAATGTATATATATTTTTACATTATCAGAAAGAAAAGATTTCAAAGAACAAAAAACTTTTTGACTTTTTTTAAAAAGCTGATATTTTGACGTGAGATTTTTCGATTGAAAATTGGGGTGGTTTTTCGATATTTAGTCAAAATGAGCTGAAAAAAAGAGTATTTCAAATCAAAAAAATTACAGTATCTTTGGGACATAAAAAGCTAAGTTTTCACCAAATTTCGTGGAAAACAAATTTGTTTTGCTTAAGATAAAAATAAAAAACCAAAAACTTGATTATTTGAATTTTTCATATACTTTTTGAGGTTATGTGAAAAAAGTGTAAATGCGAAAGTTGTAGGTCTCTTTATTACCTACAACTTTGTCATTTAACTTTTTTCCATAGGACTTGTAGTTTTGCCGGAAATCGAGATAACCCGTTTTTACCCTTAAAACTCACCCCCCTCCCCCCTTCCCGAGCTCAGATCGCCCGTAATTTATTTTTCCTATCATTTTTATTATATTCTCTTCCTTTTACAACAGGTTTCATCCTACTATAAATTTATTTTGTCTCAAAGTCTATCGGCACTGGTCTACTTATTAATCGCTTAGGTCTAGTTTTACAGATTATCCTTGTCTACACTTTTTTTTTCATGCGGAAATCCTCATGGATATCCACCCCGCGGCCAGCGGGGTAGGTTATGTAGGACTCTTACCGACTAAAACTGCACACCGTCTAGGGTCTTCTGACGCCAGGGTGTAAGGTGGCCTATAGCATATATATTTCATTTCCCTCGCACCCCGGCTTGACCCGGGCCATCCGAATTCGAGATGGCCCCTTCGGGTTTAGGAACCACGATGTTCCCGTCATACGGTGTTCCCGTCAAATCTTTATATACACTGTATGACATAATACTCTCGTTGACTGCAATTTTAGTAAAAAAATTAGGTTACTTTTAGTTTTGTCGCTAACACTGAGGCCCCACATTTGCTTACGTTATTTTCCCACGCAACCCTTAAGTGGTGTGGTAGTAAAAGGATCCTGTTTGCTTGGCGTAGTTTCTTAACGGTCGTGGTCGGTAACTAATACTTTTCCTAAGTAATTGTCGACAATTGACCCTCGCACCTGTGAACTGAATGAATAAATCTGCCATAATACACTTGATTTAACACCACTATCTAGGCTAAGAAAACAAACTGACATTATTACTTAAATGCAAAATAGAAGAAGGTTGATTTGTAGATAATATTTTGATCGAATGAAATTTTAAGCAATTGCATGCTAACTATTTCCAAATGATTTTCTGATTGGAAAAAATGATCATCCAGGACGGGACTTGACCCCGTGACCAGTCCCTTACAGGGGAATGCTCTGACCAACTGAGCTACCTGGACCCATTCTAGATGCTCGAAATTTTCCGATATATTCTACGGCTTAGGGCGCCGGTGGAGCCATCTACCGTAATTCGTTTTCCTTTTTTCCGATCAGAAAATCATTTGGAAATATTTTGATCATCGATGAGGGACATTTGAAATCTGCAATCCCTCAATACCCCCGATTGCCTGTGCCCATGGATGGCGCCATGATCTAAATGTATGTAATTTTTGATATACGCAAACTAACAAAAACGACAGCAAAACATTTGCCCCTAAATCTAAATAACGTAAAACTTTAGTTTACTTGGTATGTATTGGTGGGATGTGTCTTTATTTACCACACTAGTAGTATTCAAGTGTCAGGGATCGCTTGTGAACACTCAGACCCTCGGGAGGTTCTATAATGTGCGTGATGTTATGTAATAGTCAACTAGCTTTTACATGGAATTCACGTTTGAGATAGGATTCTTTCCCAAAGGAACCTGTTACCGGAATAATAAATTTTCTATTTCTTTGTCAAGGTTACGGTTTTACTGTGTGCCTATTAAATTTCAGCCAAGGCCGCCCAATGTCCAGCCAAAGTGCAATTTATGTGTATTAATATAATTCTTACAAAAAATCGACTTAGAGTGGATCGAATTGAAATGGAACCATGCAGGAAGTACTTCTGTCAAATAAAAAAAGAATCTTCAAAATCGGTTCACTCGGTCGCAAGTCAGTCACAAACATAAAAATACAGCCAGATTGTGACGCTTCTAAATTGAAAACCAATAGCTTCATATCGTGGAAGGTTATAGGTTTCATATCATTACGCTACTGCCCAGGAGAGCAGATTAGTAATTATAGGTATATGTCAACTAATCGGGCAATTTTCATATTATATTGTAGAACTAATAAATTACGTACATGTATAGGATAAATGGTGCCACAGGCAAAGCCTCGTGGCATATCTAGTAAAGATAATCAGTTTGAAACCTGCCGCGTACAAAGGAAGAGACTTATGGTCTCAATATCGCATAATATAATACGTGGGTTTATTGTGTGCCCTAAGGGTTACCCATCCTTAGGCTCATATAATTAAAGACACATAAATAGCCTTCAATTGGAGCCGATAAATTCGGTCGCCCGCCGGAGAATAATCACCGCCTCAGCCGATAATCGGAAGGCCATTAAAACAAATACCCTTGTTTATTACGACCATTATTGTAAGAAACGAGATAAAACTCCGACCATTTGTAACAGATTATGAATCGTATGGTTTTGTTTTAGTATTATTGTTGTTTTCTTCTGTTGACGTGTTATATATGTGTACTAGGTGTTGCCCGCGGCTCCGCCCGCGTGGATGTCGAAATCCGTTTCAAAAACTATCCTATCTCTCAAGTTGGATCGAACTGCACATGGTGTGCGAATTTTACTATAATCGGTTAAGTGGTTTAGGAGTCCATTGAGGACAAACATTGTGACACGAGATTTATATATATTAAGATAGATAGATAGGTTAGCATGTAGTAGGTCGGGTGCGGGCCGGAACCTCAAGGCGCTGCACCCGGGCAACGAAAGCGAGCCCACTCGCCACGGGGGACGCTGCTGCCTGCGGCCATTCCGGCTGGGGTGGGAGTGGCCCTCTAGTGGGTTGCTCCGAGGCTCTCCACGTGTCCCTCTGACTAGTAGAGGGCACAGTGGGGAGCGAGCGGGGAGCGAGCTGATTCTATAATTTCCCAGTCGTACTAATTGACTTCCTTACAACATTACTTTCATTACTACGCATTACAGTGCTCCAACCAGGACAAGCCATGGCAAAAAAACTCTTAAAATATGCATTTGATACATTTGACCCCCAATCTTAAACAAAACTTCAAAACCCCACATAGTGATTAGAAATTATAAAAAAAAACTCAAGTTTGGTGTTCAAAGCTTTTATTAATTATATTTGAAGGAACTCTCATAAGTAACTTGACCGTAATTAACCTTACTGCCAAATTAGTATGATAGTTCCTAAGGCTCTTGAATGATCCTTTATTATCTTAGGACTTACAACTGTGGACTGTGAGCTACATAAAGTTTGCACTAGTAAATAATTTAGACGATTATACAAATTCTATTCTAATGCCACTAAAATTGCACTTGCTAACTCTCAACTACTTCCGATCTTTGATTATGCAGACGTCTGGTATTCAGATCTAAAGTAGAACCAGTTAAACAAACTTGATCGACTTAAATATTTTGTTTAAGACTTATATTTGACTTGCAAAGGTTATTTTTATCAAAAGTTCTTAATTAGCTCAAGAAGTTTCCAATACATTTTGCAAGAATACTTGTACCAGTTCTTTATCACATAGCTAAGTATTTTCCAAAAAATGTTACCTTGGCAAGTACACAATAAAAATAACACAAAAACATCAATAAAATTTCATTTTGTGCCCAAATAATGCTGAACATTTTGATATAGTACCCTACAATAGCTACAAAATGGTTCAATGTATCAAAAGTAACACCCTTCTTACATTTCTGACACGGAAAATCAGTACGTTCCGAATTCCATCACCGTAACACCTCAATACGGACAACTTTATACGTACCAACAAAAATGATCAAATATGCACCCTAGGCTTCCCTATATATTCCTCTAACACCATGTTGCAACACCTAATGTTTGTAAAATTCGACACATTCGAAGTTATACCGCACCATTGCTGGGTAGCTTCAATACTATTTTTTGTTTCTTCTCGGTAAGTCATCTATGTACGCAAAACATTTTGATTTAGTCACGCATAGAGGGTTTTCTTGGTGGATAAAGTGACGTGACGCGATGCTATCGATAATATGTGTTTTCAACCGCAAGCAATGCAGGGGTGACAGAGAAATTTTCGTTGAAAGGCGTCAGGATAATGTATTATGAGAAACAGTATTGTTTAGAGCGTCTGGACCCTGACACTTTGATGAAAGGGTGGCTTGGCAGCTAGTGTGATTGGACCCTTTGAGATCGTTTGATGGATCTTTATTCTGTATCTATCGCACAATCTTAGGCTTTGTAAGGGTTTTTGTTCTTTTGGACGTTGATCATTATATTTTTCAAACACAAAATAGGAATTTTCCATATTTTTTGAACCATTACAAAGACTGAAAAACGTGCTCAATTAGCTAAAATTAGACCCCTACTAAAAATACACGTACAGGCTTGGTCACATAAAAAGAAGGGCATGCAAAACAGGTGCTTATATTAAACATTTAAGTATATGCTTTGCATTTTTACTCTTTAATAACTTCTTTACTAGCCGACGACAGCATCAGGGAAGCTGAAAAATGGAGAGTTTACAGAACTTTTATGTTTATATGAATGTATCTGTCCACTTTTTTTCTCAAAACTACTGAGTAGCTGAACCGATTTTGAGGACTTGATGATGATATGTCATTAGAATCGTCTTTGTTGCACAAGTGCATTTTTACCACTGAAAAGAATGAGGGCAAAAAGTACTTCAACTGAGTTTTTAGATGGTTTTTTAGTTTTTTCAATCATTCGAATATATCTACGTATGCACAGCGCAACCTGCATACATATTCATGGTATCGTTAGGTTTTACTTGGTAAGTGTAGATCTATTTATACGACGACTTTGAAAAAAAATATTGACTTAAAAATAATTATATCGATAAAAATATTTACATCCTAAAAGTGAGGCCCTCCTCTTTTTATAGTAAGTAGCTATGTAAATATAGCGTAGTAGGTAGTAGTAGTATGTACAAAGTTAAAAATTTAGGTGTCGATAAATCCATCGATGTTGACTGGTAACGTACCCAAAACGCTGGTGTATTATATTCTTATTTACGCATACTGGTTTATATTGTATACTTACCCAAGAAATAACTGGTGAAAAACAAAATAGGGTTAGCCAAATTCTGTTCCCAAAATGTTCAAGATATTCACATTACACGCTTTTGGGACGACTACGGCGCATTTGAGCCGTAAACACTGCTTAAAACTTGAAACCGGGGCATGGCCGCCATGCAACCTTAACCGTAAATGTCCCGCTTAGGTGAAATAAAACTATTTTAAGGTAAGCACATTTTAGGGGAATATTCTTGGGCTTAAACTTTTGGCATGTGTGTATCCTGGATTTCACGTTTTGTGTATCCTGGATAAAATCGTTTGTGAATATTTTATATATGTTGTACGTTTATAAAGTCCTTATGATAATATATCAGATGGTCAATTCTCCTAATGAAAAATGTTCAACATTATGATACGAGAATTTTATGCAAGTCCAAGCTGTCTTCCATGTTTTCGCCCGTTATATACTTCGTCCCCATAGCACCTACTTATTTAATCCATACATGCCCATAATTTATTAGTTTTGCAATAATTTATGGCAATTATTCCGATTTGTTGACATAATGGGATTACTACTCCACTCTCCTGATTAGTAGCGTAATGATACATAGCTTATAAACTTTCTTGATAAACAGGCTATCCAACCTAAAAATATTTTTTCAATTCGAACCGGTAAGTATTTCCTGAGATTAGCGCGTTCAACCAACCAAATTAAACAAGCAAACAAACAAACTCTTCATAACATACATAATATAAACTCACGTCTATATCCCCGAAGGGGTAGGCAGAGGTGCTAGCACCCACATTTCGCCAGTTTATGTTTAGGTCCCAATGTAATAGGTAGCGAGCCTATTGCCATTAACCGGGCACTTATAAACAAACTCTTCAATTTTATAATATTAGTATAAATTAGAGAATATTTACTTTATATACTTCAAAGAAAACACCCCTTGACGAATCTTCGCACAGTGTAACACGGAAAACCGCGTTCATCTGCACCGACCTCATTCACAAGTCGTCGGAGTCCATTACGTAAACTAATGGGCGCAAGAGATGATGCAAAAGGGTACTTGGAGTTCGTTGTTTGCTAAAATGTTGGTTATTTATACACATTTTCTAAATAAAGAAAAAAAAATGAGCGAACAAAGAACAGCAATATTCAAAGGTCTAGTAGGTTTCGCAGAATATATCTCCGTATTTTCTGCAAGCTTTTTTTGTAAATGTGGTAGTTGGAAAAAAGGAGTGTCAAGTTTGAAGTAACTTCTGTATATATCTGTTCGTCAATTCAGCTTAGGTACCTATTTTTAATCTTACCCGAAAACCCGGTATCGGGTTAGGTTATGCAAAGCCTTTATTTTAAACTAGCGACCCGGGACCTGGCTTCGCCCGGGTGTAAATTCCAGTTTTCCAATAAAATATAGCCCATGACACTCACGAATGACGTGGCTTTCTATTGGTGAAAGAATTTTTAAAATCGGTTCAGTGGATCCCGAGATTACCCCTTACAATTTAACAAACACATAAACTTTATCTCTTTATAATATTAGTATAGATGTATGCATTAATGTAACATGACCTTTCCTTCCTTCTTTTTTATTTTATTTTAAGCAAACTAATAATAGGATAATACTTATCTTATCAAAGGAACGCCAAATTTAAAAAGGAAATTGTATTGCGTACTCTTTCTCCACACTTAAGTCTCAACCAAATTTACACAGTACACACACAAACTCATCGCAATATCATTAGGACAAGGAGGGTTAAACTATAAAACCACACACACGTACTGGGTCAAAGATTTATATGAACTGCATGCCCACGAATTAACATACCTACAGACATAGGCACAACAGTCAACCCTACCTAACTCATATTTAATTAAGATTTATAACATTAAAACATTGCGAGTTATTGTCCTGTCAGAATATATGGGCGGTTGCGTCCGGGTTGTGGTTTCTACGACCCAGCAGATGTTTCTACAGTTTACTTGTCGCTTGCCAGAATGTAGGCCTAATTATTTTAATGTCGGATATAAAAGCCTGGACTTTGGTCCTTTTTTGTTCATTGTTTTTAGTCGTATTTTCTGTTTTACAGTCGTAAACATGAAGCTTTTGACCGCCGCTCGTTTCACGTGCTTATGAAATGTAGGCACGGTCCAACAGTTTGTGCAATATTTTGGCTTCGTATTTATCAATCTGGGACAATATATATACGGATACGGTATTAATATAATAATATATGTGATATGGTGTGGAATATTCTAGCAAAATAAGTTATTAGTTAAGACTTTTTAAAAATTAGGTAAATGCATAACCAGACAAATTAAATCAGCCTAAACATGACGGGTTAATATATTATGGTGACACATGTCATGTACCTCTCATTTTTATTTATTTAATACTTTATTGTACACAAACATATACAAATACACTGAATGATGTACAAAGGCGAACTTAACTCAAAATAAGTTCTTTTCCAGCAAACCTTTGAGTTATATAGGAAGTAGTTCGAGAGTGGTTGGAAGTGTATAACATGCCGAGATTTAGAGAGAGAAAAAATACCTCTTTTGATTATTAATAATATCTAACTTAGGAATAAAAAATTAAGTTATCTAGTTCCAATTCTTACATAATGATGTAAGAAACTCATCTTACAACATTATCGAGTAATATCTACCACTGTTTTATATCTTGAAACTGTAACCTCATCGAAATAAACGCTTTTGAAGACGCCACCAACCATAAAAAATCCTTAATATATTTTCAATTTTGTACGAAGGCCGTTTGTGCCTTCTTTTGCAATATTTGAACACATAAAGGCCCGTAAATTTTCAGTCGGGTTTCATTGTGGCGACAACTTTACTGTTTTGGCAATGGAATAACAGTTAATGCATTCCAATACTGCTCGAAACATTTTATTTTTTATCTTAGTGGATGTATTGCTGAGATATAATAGATAATCAAAATCACCATCTTATCGATATGTATTGATAGGTACATCAATCAGCCTATTCTTCCAAGGTCCTGTATGTCAAGTAATGGTCTTTTGGTGAATATAATACTTCTGACAACAACAACAACAACAACAACTTTCTTAAACTGCTGATGATAACAGAAACTATAATATCTTCAAAATTCAGGCCGTGATTTATACATTTCAAAGAATCCTAAAGGATCCGAGTGAATTAATAAGAAAAACTTATTAGATCAATATTCAAAAATGGAAAACAATTTTAATTTGCGCACAAAACTGTTTCATAGTTTTCTTGTGATGCTCTAACAATTAATTTATATGTTACGGTACGATTTTATAACAGTAAAATAATAAAATATACAAGTATGGATTTCATACTCAAGAGTGCGCTACCAAACCGTAAACTAAATGTAAGCAGTAAGTAACATCTCTTTAGAACTCTTAACGTACCGTACTATGAATTATGTATGAGTGGTGTTTTTTGGATTCTGTCGGATTTTCATACAATATCAGTTGCATTCAAATAGCTTCATATGTTTATAGTTACGAGATGAAGTAATAAAGAATTCTTTTGAATTTGGAGCTGTTTCATTGAAGAACCTACTTACCTCTGCCTCACAAACTTCCTGAAATGACATTTGCATTGTGTTGTGTTCATACTAGATAGTAAAGTTTTCTTGACTAATGACCTTACCTTAGTAACCTTCAGGGACCTACTAAGGAAAGCAGGATAAAAGTTTATTTTGGAGGTCAGACAAAATAATGTGAGAAGCGATTCGTGGATCGTGGAAATAATTTTTCGTCAATTCAATACTTTCTTTTAGACATGGTTGCCTTTATTTTATTAAACGGTTTTATTTAACTTGACCTGTTTGTTTGGGTTAATTCTAGTAATTGAAAATTTTACCCCCTTTTAGTTGTCTGATTGGTCTGATATTTGGCAGAAGTCTTTAGTTCTGATGAGAATACAATTTAAAACCATTTAACTTGAAAAAGATTTTTTCACAATTTATTTAGTTAACGCGAACTTATTGGGTCAAATATTAAAAAAATATATTCACAAATATATAAATATATTTTTAAAAAAATAAGTCATAAAAAGTGTTAATCCTAGTAATATGATAGATGTGAAAGTTTGTGAAAATGTTTGGAGGTTAGTTACTCAATCACTCTCGAACGGCTGAACGGATCTGGCTGAAATTTTGTATAGGGTAAGATTATAGTCTGGAATAACACAGCACTGGCCCAATAAGCACATCCCTCTAATTTCAACCTCAAACAGCTAGTAGAAAACAAAAATTTCATTCAGACGATGTTTGATAAACGTCTACATTGTCTATAGTTACAAGATTGGCTAACGCCTACAGCCCAATTCAATCTCGAATAAAAATAGCTTTCTACGCAAAAAAATCGCGATCCAAAGCGTATCTTAGATGCTGCTGACCTAAGATATAGAACAAACAGAAAATATTAGATTGTAACATTCCCACCATTTTGGTAGAAAACAGAGCCAGCCTGGAAACGCCTAAAACGATTTCCATCCACGGTAGATTTATAGCAAATTGCTTCTTTCTACCTTCAGGCGTTGCTTTATTTCAAATGAAGGGAGGAAATTTCGTATAATATCTACGGGGACGCCATATTGGACGTCTGTTTCTTCCATTTTATGTTAGCTTTAATGTTATCAAGATAATGGTGTCTATGGTTTTTATCTGGTTACGCATATACCTACCTAATATGTATACTCGTACATGGGACCTTTAGCTACATTCGTATTGCTGTTTCATTTTTGAAATTCGAATGTTATGTTAGGTTGGTTTTTATCCAATTTCGTTTTTTTTAATAGTTGCATAATTGTTTGTCACTCGTCAACGTATAGTTAGCATCAAAAGTAGATGTTCATCCGAAGAATTAAAAAATAGTTTTTGAGCAAAGTATGTATGTAATGCTGTCAATTACTTTTGGGCTCTAAGAAATATATAAATATAATATACAAATCGATGTAATTTGACATGTTTAATTTAATTATAAAATAAGGATATCCAAATAAATAAAATTTTACTACTTTTAATAATTTAATAACCTCATATAGAAATAACTTTTAACGCTTATTATCTACTTACCCTGCCCTACCCTACTGAATGAAGCTATCGAAGCTAATGAAGTCTCAAATTTTTATGACTTTCATAAAATTTTGAGACTTCATTATGAGAGATATTTATACGAGAGACAACATTTATTACGAGATAGAACGTCTCTCCACATACAATAAAACAAGTTCATTTTAATTGATTCATACCCCATTTTGCACACCGTAATGCCGTACTGCGCCAAATGAAAGTAACATTTACGCTGAAATATTAATCTAATAAACATGAGACAGGACTTTCGGGGATGCAATTTGGAAAAAAAAACACCTTCGAGATGAACACTTCATTTTCTCGCGATTTTATTATGAGGAACGCCGGTGGAGGAAATGATTATAATAAAAGAAAGTTTACGAGATCCTTCTGTGAAATTCTCGTGAATTTCGGTAATAGAACCTAGGGTGTATGTACTACATAAATTACGTAAAATATTGTCCTTCTAAGTAAAAATGAAAATATGGAATCGACATGTTGGATAAAGTTTCGATTGATAAGTTTTTATGGTTAAAGTAAATTAAGTACCTATTTAATTAAACAAGCAAGGAGTACCTAGTAAAATAACGTTCTTGCTTTAAAGTTAAAGATTAATTTTTATTCGTCCACCTAACCACTAATAGTAATTATATTTCACTAACTTATTAATTTCATGCCAGTCTCCATGGCTTTTTTTCATATTGGACATGTCAACATGACTTCACCTCGCCTGATGGTAAACTAAAGGTAAAGTATCAGAACCGGGGGTCACCATTATATACACCGATATTGCTATTCATTAATGACAGTCGCTCCGTTAAAACCGAAGATAAGTCTTTCATGAGAAGGAAGAATAGGAAAATGCATCCTGAACTCCATAGTACAAGTTTTGGATACAACCTTAATTGAATTGCAGAATATGACACAGTGAAATACAATTTGCGCAAGGGCTGGCTTCTTTTTTGCTCAGAGAATTGGCATTGCCATCCAACGTGGCAATGCCGCCAGCCTTTTGGGTACGTTACCAGTCGACATCGATGGGGAGGAATTCTTCGACACCTAAACTTTTTTTTAAATTTGTACATACTTAATATTTTCTCATAATTTAAATATTTTATTTTGTAATTACCTAAGATAGTTTAATGTAAATAAAATATTTGTGCATCAATAAACAAAATAATGATCCTTCTTCTAACATTTGACTTCAGTAACTTTAGGCAATAAAATTCACACACAACACAAAATGACGCTCGCATTGGCAAATGCTCCTATCATAAAGTTTTTTCAATACTCCTGTAGGTATAAACATTTTACAACTTACACCTTCGATAACAAACCAGGTCAATGGTCTCGGGGATCGGTAATTTGACATAAATCTATAGCAACTGTCGACACACCTTGCTCCTTCAAATGTATTGCCCTTACGACAGGTATTACTTAACAAAATTTACTGCCAGCTTCGGAAACTAAATATTTGTGGCTCTACTTAACCGTTGGCGCGCCCTTGTTTTTATTTGCTAGTGAATAATATTTATTGTACTGTAGCGTATTGGTAATAAATTCAAGTTCTGTGATAATCCATTTGCCATTTACCAGATTTGTGGTGTAATGTGTGAGACTTTAACAAATCACGCATTGCAAGAGATTTATTTGTGTTTTAATTGAAGTATCATTTTTGTCCGGGTACCTACAGCAAAGCCTCGAGTTATACAAAAGAGGTACAAGGCATACCTACTCAAACCAAAATCATACATATCGATGCGATTTTGCCTTAAATCTCTTGTAAATAAAATAACGCCTTAGGCTTTAGCGTAATAGAGTAAATAATGAGTATAATGTGTGAGCAGAAGTAGGCCTAATTCAACTAGAACTAATTGAAATAGGACCAGATGGGAAGCACCAACTTTCAAATAAAAAAAAAATCATAAAAATCGATTCACTTAATCGAAAGAAAATAAAATTGAATGAAAGAGAATGACATGTTGCCCCGATCACATATAATTAAGATAAGATTAGGCAGATGACGAGGCAATACTCTTTCTATTAACAGAGGTAGACCAAAAATAAACGTCTACACCAAATAATACCATAGTACCAACAATTTGAACACAAAATTCCAAATACATTCATTCCAAAATCCACGCTTACCTACATTTCTCAATATTACGTACTTTCAAACTGAAGGAATTTTACCTACAATATTGGTTTTAGCCCTATTATACGTGCGCTTACCTGCGGTCCCATAACGAAAAGTTCCGCTGCCAAAGTTATGCAAAATGTGACCCATCTGCCTAAATTAACCTCACAAACTTTATAGCTTACTAAATAATATTTTGAAGCGACAGTTTTCAATGCTCAGTTAAAACTATTCGCGGACAAGTGCACGTAGTTATAGAAATGTTCAAAACGATAGTTTTCTATGCGCAGTTTAAAAAGGTTAAAATTATTTACGAATTATTTCCTTGTTGTAACAAGTTATGTAATAAAAGACAGCCTGTCGTTCAAAATTGTGCTCTATGAAGCCTTTTTCATCAATAAGCTTTTAGACCAAATCTAAGAGTTTAATAGTTTCAGAGTTATCGATTACAACCAAACAAATCTATCATCTTTATAATATTATGGTAAGTATAGAATATTAAATGTTTGGAGGTAGGACACGACAACGGTATCTCCTGTCTGAACTAGCAGTCCGACTGGGGTAGTACCTCCGCTCTGGTGAAGACAGCGGCTAAAATAACCATCGCGCGAATCGACGCGCCTGGTGTTACACACGTCCATAGGCCGCGGTGACCGCTAAGACCCGTCATGGAGGACTGGCTGGAGAGGCCTTACGGGGGCCTCTCGTACCGGCTGACGCAGGTGATCTCTGGTAAGGGGTGCTTCGGGGATCACTTGTGTCTGATTCGGAAGGAGCCAACGCCCGAGTGCCATCACTGCGATGCGGGCGAGGACTCAGGGCTGCACACGCTGGCCGAGTGTCCGGCGTGGGAGGTGCCGAGACAGGCCCTCCTGGCAGTTCTCGGGGTGGGAGTCCTCACACTGCCGGTGCTGATCGCAGCGATGGTGCAGAGTGCGGACGCGTGGTCGGCCGCCGCCTCCTTCTGCGAGCAAGTGATGCTCGAGAAGGAGGCGGCGGAAAGGGTTCGGGAGAGGCTGCACAGAGCTCTCCCGAACGGCGGCAGGCGCGGACGCCTAAGGCGTCGGAGGTCTAACGACCTCCGTCCTCCATGAGCGCTGGCCTGGGGGTGACGGGTGGAGCCGCCTGTCACCCTAGCAGAAGCAGGCCGAGGCGGCGGCGCGCGGCAGCGCGCTCCCCCCTATTCCGGGGGTATGACGGGAACCACGCGGTTCCCAAACCCGAGGGGGCCATCTCGAATCCGGAGATGGCCCGGGTCAAGCCGGGGTGCGAGGGAAATGCTCTTTGGGCCACCTTACACCCTGGCGTCAGAAGACCCTAGACGGCGTGCGGTTTTAGTCGGTAAGAGTCCGACATAACCTGCCCCGCTGGCCGCGGGGTGGGTATCCATGAGGATTTCCGCACGAAAAAAAAAAAAAAAAAAAAGGCCGCGGTGACCGCTTCCCATCAGGTGGGCCGTGTGCTTGTCTGCCACCTAAGCTGTGTAAAAAAAATGTAGAAATATAAATAATGGGCTCCTAATTTAGAAATCTACCTATTGATATCGCTGTGAAAATCAAATGAGATATATCTATAAATGCGATGTCAAATGATTCAACATCAGAGGTTCACAACTAAGGGTCCAAAAATAGCAGGTGTTTGTGGTTTAAGGTAAGCATTATGTGAGTTCCAAACGTTATTACTTTAAACATTAAGCCTTATTAGACCTTATAGTCCCGATAACATGAAATATTTTCCTTTATCATAAAACTGCAAATGATTTGTGTGAAATTCTGCGAGTCACAACTCGTTATTTATATGAGCATAAGGTTTAAATTCACCTATATAGATTAACGTAATATTGTTTTAAATATTGTTCTATTTTAACTTTTCCTTCTCAAATTTCGACTGTTAAAACGATAAGATAGGGAAAAATAATTATAGTTAACTAATATAACTACAATGTGTTCAGGCGCTATAGTGTACATTGGGAGAGGCCTATGTCCAGCAGTTGAACTTGGCAAGATTTTGGAGTATTGTGGGCCCCACTACTCCAAACCCTTGCCAAATTACATGCTGTACACTATAGGTACTTGTTTGTGGCAAAATGCGTCGCATAGTAACAAGTATAGTGCACGGCGTCTATCTCGGTGTAATGGTTTCGGATTAGTGGAGCCCACACTACTCCATAATCTTGCCAAGTTAGATGCCGTACACTATAGCAGGAATAAGCTGACCTAAAGAAAGTATGAAAGTAGCTCTAATCACTGAAAAGTTGCGAGAAAATCGTTTGTCTTGATTCGGACATGTAGGGATAAAAGAAATTATCATAAAGAAGGCATTAATTATGGCAGTGTAAGGTTACACGTGGAAAAGAAATCTATGGGAGAACGCTTCCTAAAGTTTTCTTGTTTATAATGCTTTTCATTTAACATCAAAGATTATTATTTACAAAATAAATAATTGTTCCAAAATTAACGGAGACATTTAAAATACTCAGAATTGGAGTTACTCTATCTATTTACACTAAATTACTACCTGAATACATAATGTGGCTTCATATTTCAGCCTTGTGAACTAGCTACTAAAGCAATCAAATAGGTCGCATTTTCGGTGACAATGGGTTAGTGTTTTCATGCGAAATTCCACTTTGGACAAGTAGGTAACTAGAATCGCTAATATATATCGTGGTACAAGTTTACTCTCTCGTATTTCAATGTCAACCCGAGTCTTTACACATCCATAATCTAAATTGTGGTCTCTCAATATTTTGCGATGATTGATGTTGTTAAAGAAGTAAGAAATAAAGCAAAACAAAAGCATTGAAAAGGTTAAGTACTTATGTCATGATGTCCATGTCTATCAATTTAATAAATTTACAACTTGTAAAAACAACAGTTGCCAAACTGCGGAGCAGTTAGTCGGCATCATGATTACCTATGGTTTAGAGATGAATATAGATACATACAGGTTTACAGGTCAAACACATAACCCTCTTTATAAGTATCGCCACAATCATGTGAGAGAATATCTGTAAATAATCGATTAAAATCATAATTACAACCAATTAGTAAACTTGACTACCTGAGATCTTACTTAAACCAACAAGAAAGTGCCTTTTGAATTCGTCACGATCATAAACCGTACCAGTTCATATTTATGGCTTAGTCTCAGCATGAAAGCTACGTCCTTTCAACTTAACATCCGTTTAACCGTGACTCGCTTTCCAATTTTCCATTGGGAAATAAGGAATATTTTTATGCATGACAAGAATATGACCATATGTTAGGTAGAATTTCCGTGACAAAATGTTTAGAAAATATAACATATTATAACAGGGCTTTGTGTTACGAAACATTTTGTCACAACGCGACGTGTATTTACGTAATATATTACTGCTAGTAACCGCGGTAGCTTAGTGTAGTAGCTTAGTAGTAGACCGCGGTAACTTAGTGGTCTGGGTAATGTACTGGAGGCTGAGACGAGGTCTTGGGTTCGATCCTAGGTTCACCATGGCACACACCAATGGCTTTTCGATGCTTTTCGAAGTTATGTGTGTATTTATCGCAGGTTTATAAGTGCCTAGTTAATGGCAATAGGCTCGCCACCTATTACATTGGGACCTAAACATAAACTGGCGAAATGTGGGTGCTAGCACCTCTGCCTACCCCTTCGGGGATATAGACATGAGTTTATGTTATGTTATGTTATGTATTACTGCTAGTAACTACTGAACTATTTGGTGGTTAATACTTAGTAGTGATCCTGGAATTCATGCATCAATTAGTGACATTGTAGACAACACTAGCATGCAAATCATATAAAAAATGGAAACAATCTCATAGCAATTATGAATAATTAGTGAAACATCTTCACGATTTTATCTGACAGTTGGTAATGAAATAATTACGCATAAAGAAATAGCGTTTCCAAGATTCTCCTGTAACTAATTACAATTACTATTGATTGTGATTGAAATGCGATATATGTTGTTTTTTTTTCTCGATAACTACATTAAAAAACAAATGAGCGGATGTAATGATGGAACCACACTTCGCTATTCGCCTTTATTCACGTGAATTATACATTGAAGGCTTATTCGTGTATATTTGCTTCATTCGGTCATCATCGATCATCGATTCACGAATATTCACCTTAGTCACTCTTCTACGACGAATAATTACGGAGGGTTTAGTCATCTATAAGAATTTGCTCAAATACAATTTAGGCGAATAGCGAAGTGTAGTTCCTCCATTAGAGACAAGGTAGATAATTGCCACGACACGATGCTATGATTGCGAGGCATTAGACATTATGGTGCGGGCCGGAACCACCACGCAGTGCACCCGGGAGACGGAAATGGCAGCACCTCTTACCCGCAGGGGAGACGCTGTTGCCTGGCTGGCTGGCTACTCGGATGCTCTTCACGTGTCCTTCTTACTAGCAGAGGGCACAGTGGGGAGCAGGCGAGAGGCGGGCTGGTTCTCCAAGCGCAGACAGGGGTTGACAGTACCACGACACGGCAGGCCGCCTGTCCCCCTACACCACACCGCCAACGTGGCGGCACGATGCTCGCCCCTCTTTCTGGGGGTCGAGAGAGCCATCTTAAAACCGTAGATGGCCCGGGGTCAGCTGGAGTGCGACGGAAATTGGGTAACCTTACACCCTGGTAATTGAGGCGCCCGACGTACGGTTTTAGTCGGTTCGATTCCGACATTCGCGGGGATTTACGCATAAAATAGATACGATTTGGGAATCGTATCTATATCAGGACAGACCTCTTTTTCGTGCGTTAATCCCCCCCCCCCCCCCTCCCCAACGAGAAACCGTCTCATGAATATGCGACCTAAATTTTGTAAGTAGGTACATTCCTGAGCCTCTTCACAGAGAGTACGAATTCACATTACTTATGATAGTAGTACTACTCCTACGAGACACGCTTTAGATTGTACAATACGTATATTTGCATAACAATTCACATAGCAGGAGCTAGTTCGAACCCAAGGTACTATATTATAGAATCTTCTATCTTTCCTATTATCAAATTGTAAAATTAGCTGTGTTTGTACATTGGAGATTAAAAAAACTTTTATCTTCATCCTCTGGGGCCCGCTTTTTCAGTCTGACTAAAAAGCGGCTGAACTTCGTTATTTTCCGTGAAGCAACTACCTCCACGAAAAGTTCTGTAGTTAGGACTAGTTGTCAGACTTTTTGGGACTCCAACTACCCGTAATGAGTACCATAGATGTTCATATTACAACCGGGACCGACGGCCTAATGTTTTCTCCGAGGCATGAATAAATCCAGACCAATGATGCAAATAGACAATATTCATGCATACCAATACTTACACTAAGCTGATAAATTAAACGAAAGATGGGACACCCCCCAACAAGGTGGACGGATGACCCGCTTTGTGCATCATATTGACTGCTATGGCGCACATTGAGAGAAGCCTATAGAATAGAATAGAATAGAATAGAATAATTTTTATTTCAGATTTTTGCAATCTATATAAAGTGTTAAGTAGTACATTTATAATCTTAACCTAGTGTTAGTATTTTAGCAATAGTAAGTAAACTATGGCGCCCTGTGGCTCCCTTTGCTATAGAGGTA
Organism: Lithosia quadra; assembly: GCA_963576445.1. Taxonomy (NCBI): domain Eukaryota; kingdom Metazoa; phylum Arthropoda; class Insecta; order Lepidoptera; family Erebidae; genus Lithosia; species Lithosia quadra. Next base: position 4,051,818 of record OY754882.1, read on the forward strand.
CAGATGGCGATATACAGGGGCATGTCAATAAAGCCAACGGCTCAGTAGTGGACTGCAGTAGGCTAATTGATTGATTGATAATAAAATATAGGTAACCCTGGAATTGCTTGACAACGGCATGCGTGGATGAACCGGCACCGAAGCTATCACCTCGGATGCAAGCGGTACTAGCATGCAGATGATGATAAAAAAAGATATCTAAGCATTAATTCCTTTTGTAAAACTTTTACTGTACAACTGTGTAATTTTTTTTTGTACCTACCTATAACGCTACCTTCCGATATCATACCCAGGTCATTACACTATTGGCCTTAGTAGGTAGATATTAAACATCAGGTAATTAAATTTAAGCGAATCTCAATTAATTATTTCTGCAAACTCAAAGTGTGTGTGTCGAACAATGGGTGAAACCGAAACTTATTGATTAATGCTAACAACATACATGTCTAACGAATTATATTAATTCGTGTATAATCTTCGATTAACCGTTGTTTTACGTTTATTTTTGGCAAAACTTTCCCTGAGCAATGAAGAAATGGCAACAATTTATTTTATCAAAAAATAGCGGCCCGTTTCGGCTACGCACGAGAAAGTTTTGTATTTTACCACCTTAGGGTTTAAATATACAATTTTTTTTCTATGGAATGTTTTCAACATTAAGTGATCGAATCTGAAAATTTCAAATTTTGAACCTCAGTGGTTTTATCCTTACGATAATAACTCAGGAGGCAATTTTATTTAATTTTGAGACAATTATTATAGAGCAAGAGCCCATGAACGCCAGACCTTCGTTATTTTATAAAAGCTGAAAGTTTGTCAGCGCATGCTCCCAATACAGATAAGAACGATGGCCCATTATGAAGTTCGGGTCATGGTGGCTTTGGCAGATACACGGTATTAAAGGGTAGCTGTAGGAGCGAGAGCAGGGCAGTGGGTGTGAGTGACATGGCGAATCAGGTCTATTGCGATCCTTCACAGCCCATGTATTGGAATTACACAATTGGAATTATAATTCCATTTATATAATGCCAATACATGCGCAGTGAGGGATCGTAATAAACCTAAAATTGGAATTAGAATTCTAATTTTATAATTCCATAATATGCGCAGTGAGGGGTCGCAATAGACCTGACTTGCCGTCTCACTCGCACCCACTGCCTTGCGCTTGCTACACTTTAGTACCGTTTATCTGCCAAAGCCACTATGACCCGAACTTCATAATGGGCCATCGTTCTTACCTGTATTGGGAGCATGCGCTGACAAACTTTCAGCTTTTATAAAATAACGAAGGTCTGGCGTTCATGGGCTCTTAGTCCATTATATGTCGAAGAAGTAAGTAGGTACCCAGGTACAATAGTGAACTATGGGCTCCAAAGTGATAACACTGGCCACAACTTGGACTAAATGCCGATATGATGGTAACTTAATACTGAAACTTTTATTCAACACACGCCTGCCCTATTAATACATAGGTAACCAATTTGATCAGTTTGATTTGGTCATATTCTTAGTCTACGAGGGTATGCCTTTTTTTAGCATTCGTTTATTGCAGAAATTGCCTCTTATATAATTTAAAAAAAACTGCTACAGCTGGACCAAAATAAAATAACATGGGAAGCACCAATTTTCAAATAAAAAAAAGAATCATTGAAATTCATTCGGCCAGTCGAAAGATCTGAAGTAACAAACATAAAAGAATACATTTGAATGAGAACCTTCTCCTTTTTCAAAGTCGCTTAAAAAGTAGGTACATTTGTAATAAAACTCAAAATACTTCAGTGTGAATACAAAACGTTTGCTAACAAGCACGAATTATATTACGTTATATTTTCTTGACACTTGAACAGTCTATTCAATTCTCACGACAAATTTATTGCTATACCACAATACAGTCTGCTCTAAACCTAGGCGGTTACCGGTGTTGCGGTCAGAATTTCTATTCAAATCTTTGCTTCCATTATGGTCGCGTCAGGCGTTTAATTCCGACAAATATATTTCCCTAGACTCCCAGTACCGTAGCTGTCAAGAATTTATAGAACGAAATAATATCATATTATATCAGTATATCTCAATTATTCAGAAGGTGTTCTGGAACCAAACTGGACAGAATTTCTCGCTAAACACACCATATATCATATTTTTTTAGTTTGATAACTAACTGTCACCCGCGCCTAGTCCGTGGCATACTTCCTCTCTGTGGCACCTAGGTATTTAATCCATTAGGTACTTGCCCATAATTTAATAGTTTTGCAATAATGTATGGACATTTACCTGATTTTTTGACACGTTTTGATACGCAACGCTCTTCTGAGTAGTAGCGTGATGATATATAGCCTATAATTGGCCTCGATAAACGGACTATCCAACACAAAAGAAAATTTCATCTATTGGTAAACAATGATTGTGATCGACCACAGAACAAAGAAAAATCCTGGTTTTTTAATGTTCTGTGTGATCGACGGTGGAGCACGCTTGCCTAGAAGTAACCTGGCTGCTCTCGATTTGGAGATCTTCCAGAAACAGACTAAGGCATTTAAACGTTCGACTGCCGTTTGACCTCCGAATTACGACTAAACACGAGAGGAAAACTTACATTAAAGCATGAAGCATCTTCCGTCAATCAGCTGGTGAATCGGCTTGCAGGTAAGCTTGGCTTGGCACTAAGTCCACGCAGAATGATTTAGTCGCAAGCAGAAGCCAGTATAAAATAATTCACACAAATGTTTTTAAAATGCACATTATATAGGTAAATAAAATAGATATACCGCGGTAGCCTAGTGGTCCGGGTAATGGACTGCTGAGACGTGGTCTCGGGTTCGATCCCAGGTTCACCATGGCACACACCAATGAGTTTTTGATGCTTTTCGAAGTTATGTGTGTATTTATCGCAGGTTCATAATTGCCCGGTTAATGGCAAATAGGCTCGCCACCTATTACATTGGGACCTAAACATAAACTGGCGAAATGTGGGTACTAGCACCTCTGCCTACCCCTTCGGAGATATAGGCGTGAGTTTATGTTATGTTATTATATAGATAAAATTTCAAACAATATTACACGGACGTGTACATTAACCTCTCTCTACATAACAAATTATCTCTTTAACATAAATTCCAAGCCTCAAATTCATGAATTCAAATAAAATATCCTTAAAACTCTGTGACAATTTCAAAAGTAATTCGCCCATAATTTTTACTGTGCTCACTTAATCACGGCCTTCAGTGTTTGGTATCACGCGTCGAGATTAAACACTTGAAATGCAAATAGAGCCATATTAAAGCACACACAAGCGATACGCTCGGATTAATACTGTCTAATTTCGTACAATTGTACGACTGTAGGATTTTAACCCTACTTAGTATGGTTAAGCTGAACACAATAGCGTCATTCTTATCTTGAATAGTGTAATACGAAAGATGTACAGTTGCCGACAAATGTATTTTACTGAACACTAATTTTATAAATGATCATGTCAATAACTAGATCCATAAATTAAAATCTCAAAATATTCATTAGGCATTACCATAATTAACTAAGCGCCAATGACGGTTATATTCAAAATGCACTTTGTAGATCAGGGTCCCACTCTCTCTGGTCCTCGGTCAGCCGGGGTGCGAGGGAAATTCTTTTGGGTCAACTCACAACCTGGTGTTTAAAGGCTGAGACAGCGTGCGGTTTTAGTCAGTTCAAGTCCGAAATTATGGATTTTCGCACGGAAAAAAGACCTGGTCTCACTCACCCATACTTTTACAGGAACGTCTGAATGAGGTTAGTTTCCTGAGGTACCTAATTGATCTTTAATTATTTGTTAATCTACTTTTGTCGTTGATTGTACATAAAAATGTTTGGGGTTTTGAAGATAAGGGCTGATTATGGGTTCTAAACTATAAACAATTAGTATGATGATTTAATATTTTGTGAAGTATCTTTAAAATTATTCCAAATTATTGAGTCAGGCGTGTACCTTTATGGAATTGTAAAATTCCCATACACCCATTAAGATTTGCTTCAACTAAGAAATTCCCACTAACTGTTGCCCCTACTGATTGACAGACAAGACTCTAGCACAGGCTTTCCTCTCAGGGTTGAGAGGATAGATAACAGTTGCTTCCATAAAAGTCGTATAATCCAAACCAAAATGGCAAGTAACCAGACACCTTTTTTTCATGCAAAAATCCCCAAGAACACTACTCGCGTTGGCCATCAGGGGTGGTTATGTCTAACTCGGGCCGACTAAAACCGTATGCTACCTCGGGTCTTCGGGTGCTAGGGTGCCTCAAGAGGCATTCCTCGCCCTCGCACCCACAGAACGCACAGGAAATACAGAAATATTGACCGTATTTCTCTGACGTCGGCTTTAATTAAACTAAAACTGTTCACAAATTATAACAAGTCGCCTTCATATCTAAATTAAAAATCTAACTGTTAATTAACCTAATGACGTTATTTTTAATTTATGCCCTTCATAACTGTTTAGGTTATCAGCGTCCTATCAGCGTATAAATATAACCAGTGCTCGGGGAAGGTCATTATCGCAGGATCTTTTGCACAAGTTGCGCCCGCTTTCAATCCCAGTTCCGTGATGACTTAATTATTTTTTAGCCATAGGGAACATAATTGCCTAAGTGGGGATCTGGAAAGTTCCCGAGGCAAAATTTAAAGGACGTAACAAGTTTAATAAGAAGATACACAATCGGATGGCAATCACTCCCTTAACAGCAAAAATATGCTAAATCAATAGAAAGAGTAGGTACCTTGATGAGAGGACCGTGGAAGTCAAAACTCAAACTTCTGAATGATGCTGGAAGATACTTCAACCAAGCAAGCAGAACAGTAGTCCGTAGCCCAACGGTTATTGTTGGAATGTATTTAATACCAGCGTGCGAACTTCACTTTCGCGATTCAGGATCGTAGTGACGTTTTAGTATCGAAGTAGTTAATCCTGATGTCGCTAGATGGCGCTGGATACATGTGCATCGCTATAGAGGTCCGCCGGGTAAACTTTGGCAAAGATGCTAAGCTATTCATAGGTCGACTACCTAAGTAACCAAATGATGCTACGGTATCTATAAGGACTTGTGCGGACTAGACAAATGTTTTACCAGCATTAAAAATGAAAACGAATGCTTAGGACAGATAAAGCATCCTTTTTTTAGAATATTGCGTATACAAAAGAACGTGAAACGATGAAAATGGCTGTTACCTAAAATTGAATAACTGAAAAAAGTCAATTCCTATTAAGTGTTGGTGTATACAAAACACACAGACGCTATTGAATGCCTAATGTTTTTTTTTACACTACGTAGGTAGCAGACAAGTTCACGGCCCACCTGATGGGAAGCGGTCACCGTGGCCTATGAACGTGTGCATCACTAAAGGTGTCACACACGCGCTGCCTACCCTGAAGGGAAAGGGGGAGGGTTGGGAAGGGGTGGGGAGGCTAGGAAGGGGTGGGGGGAGTGCTCTGGCTACCCTACTTACCGGCGGGAACACAACACGATGGTTATTATGGCCGCGGTCTTCTGTAGGGCGGAGATACTACCCCAGTCGGACAGCTCATTTCGGACGGGAGATACCGTCGTTTCCTACCTCCTTGACGATGTTCCTAAAAGGCATGAAATTTTACTACTGTGGTCCTAGTTGATAAAATAGGTAACTTAATATAGTATGTGATAGTTTGTGTGACAAAGTCATAATTAGTAGGTTCCTTCTAGGCATTCAGGATTCTAGGAATTCATAGTAGAATTCGTAGACCACATTGTCGCTTACCACCAGGTAAGAAAGAGGTGAAACGGAAGCTTATCACGAATAAAGAAACTATCATTGACTTATGTGTTACCTTATCATTATATAGCAAACAGTCAGTCACAAACTATATGTCTAGTCATCGCGAGCCACTCACATGAAATTCACAACGAATTTTGTCAGAATTTTTGTGGGAAATGCCTCTGGGATTGTATTTTAATTTTCTGCCTTTTTGAGTGGCTTGCAACGGACGTCGGAAAGCCGCAGTAAGAAATATACAATGTAAAATACAAGGTATCATGTTGCATGTGTGCCATTTTAAAATAAAATATAATTTTCGAAGCACGGTTAAAACTGATAAAAACAATTAAAAATGTTACTTATCGCCTGAGAGTAAATGCAACCTTGCTTTTTATTTTTGCCAGAACTTAAATGCTAAGGGTAGTGTAGGAGCCCTAAAAATAGTCCGACCGCTGGATAACTGCAAAAATTCAACATCGCCTATGGGTTATGGAGGTAAGATGGCAGTCGCTTCATAGAAAATATCGAAGTGTTTCGTAGTTAGAATGAAAAGCTCGGACTATGATGAAGTATTTAGCTTTTATTATTTAGCTTAGAATCTAAAACCGACTAAAACCACGGTCATTTGAGTTTCCTAGTGAAGATTAAACAGTATAATAACATACAAAACCTCTACAGACTGAAAAAACCAGAGCAATCGTTAAAAACACAATTTATGCCAGTATTTAAAATTACCAGACAGACTTTATCAGGCAAAGGGAATTAACTCCATTCTGCCAGTTGCAAAAAAAGAAAAATACTTTTTGTTTTTTTCTTTCAGTACGGTTGCCAGTGGGCAGTGAAATTTTAATTAGGAAAGTTATTTTGCTTATTCTCCTTTTTCTCAGTCATTCGCTTTCTTTACAGTGTGTCTATTTTGAACCTTTAGCTGAAGTCATAAAGTCTAATTTTGATTGTGATAAAAATTTGTTTTACTGTAAAATTTTATCTGTTGTATTTTTAAAGGCAAACGTCAGTACGGCACGGTTTATTACGTGATGTCAATGCTTTGAAGTTTGTAAGCAACTTCAAAAGGGTTTTATTTGGGCTCGGGGTGAACTTTTCTAATGATACAAAACTGTACAGTCGTTTGACACATTCTAAGTTACCGATCATGAAATATATATGAAACTTCTCTGTATCGTTTGTATATAATTTGTTACCTAGTGTTCAGCAATTTTTGATGGCGACTGCCCGTATTTTGTCATTTCGAATTTACCATTTTTTTTTAGTTTCGCATTTTTAAATGATGATGTAGTCGACAATGGAGCACGCTTGCCTAGAAGCAACCTATTCACTCTAGACTTGAAGACTTCCTACTTAGCTACTATAATATTATTTCTTATCAACACGCTCTCGAATATTATGACGTAACAATTTTAACTGAACATAGAATGTAAAGGAACATAATAATATAATATGGTGCATCACTTATAAGGCTTCTAAGTGCAAGAGGCTGAACAGATTCCTATATAATTGCATTATTATGTACGTCGTTGTTTGCAAGCCTTAGAAGTACCGCCACTTGTATATATTACTCACTCTATACATTTACTGTAAAGGTTGCCAGTGCCTACGAATTGGTCTTGAACGATTTGATTTATAGTCTACTTGCTAGAAGCAGGGCTCTCTAGAAACCTTTTAGGGCGGAAAATTACTATTTTCGTAAAATAACAATATCCTATGATTTTTTTTCAGGTTCAAATTGGTTCAGTTATTTAACCGTGAAAAGGTAACAAACAGTTATAATACCTACTTTCGTATTTTTTTACACCACTTAGATGGCAGACAAGCGCACGGCCCACCTGATGGGAAGCGGTCACCGTGGTCTATGGACCTGTGCAATCGTATTAGGATTGAATGGGGCTCTACTAAGATCTTCCCAGTTGCATTCAAGTAAATTTATTAAGTACCTTCGAGGTAAAGCCCTTTTTTCCCGTGCGGAAATCCCCACGGATACCTCCCCTCATGACTGACGAGGGTTGTTGAACTTAAACCGACTAAAACCGCACGCTATCTTGGGTCTTCAAACGCCGGGGTGTAAAGTGACCCAAATTATTTTTGTTCCAAAGGTTATAATCCCCCCTGGATTATAACCTTTGGAACAAAAATAATTTTCCAAATAGTTTCAAGCGTCGTCGAGTAAGCGCTACACACACAAAAACATCGGCACGAATTCAGAACCTTCCTCATTTTTGTAAGTTGGATAAGAATACTAGGTAGGTAGGTATATGTTACGTGAACATTCATTATGCCTCAATACAGAAGATTTTAGCTTCTCATCTCATGTCAAATATTACACCCATATACAACCACTTGCAGCGATTGTAATTCACACTTGGTGAAAACTTGAAAGTTGTTTATTAATTCAATGACATACTGAAGTGAGCTTTGAAATTAAATTCAAGTCATTATGTTCGGTAACGATGACGGCACTTAAAAGTACAACTAAGCAGTTTTTTAATGTAAAATTTGAATAGAAGAAAGTATGTAAGGCTATTTAACTATTTTATGTAATAGATTTGAACGTGTATGCGAGAGTAGGAACATGTGGATAATCGTATATCGTATCTGAGTAGACTGAATTCATTATGCAAATAATGCATATCATGCATTACAATATATACATAAATAACTTACATTATGTAGATAATGCATATTATGCATTAAATGCATAACGAATTAGTCTACTCTGATATGAATATACGAGACTTAGGTAAACAAAAATATTGTCATTCAATAACATAACGAAGAGATTCACTTTTTTTCCACTCGTTATATTGATTCAAGTATTTCACTCCAGGGTACCTAAGCAGAGACAATTGCCCGCCATCTGCTTCCATCCTCCAGACACCCTATACAAGTTTCCTCAACAGTCATTAAAATGTACATTTTTTTAAATAAAATTACATGTTTTTAAATAAAATTTTACATAGTTCAACTGTCTAGAAACCATTTCAATATTCTTCAAAAAGGTGATACAGTGTATTTATAAAGTTTTGACCATTGCTTTTTTAGCCAGTGGAAACCCGTAGTACCACCTCTTCGAGGATAAACGGTGAATGGCTATGTCGGATCCGAACCGACTATAAACCAACGGTGTTCCGTTAAGGGTATCTGTTCCGAACAAAGCCGGATGTACACCCTAAAGAGTCGACAACACCTAAATTATTATTTTTTTTCTCTCTATTGCTTATTTGGTTCCTTTCAATACGCCTTCCTACTTCACATAAGCCGTGTGCTTGTTCATTTAACTTAGAAGTTAAATGAACAAGCACACGGCTCAACCATAAAATCTCGTTACTAATTCAATTTTGTAATTTTCGTTTGTTTTACTTTGAAATGGCAAGCGAGCACTATTCACGCTGACCACATGTACTCACATTGATGTGGTATTTGGAATTAATTAACTGAGTCCACACATAAATTAATGAATTAATATTTAGTTAATGACCACTATGTGTAACTTAATTTATAAAATGATTAATTATTTAAAATGGATTACTTATTCCCTTTGTATTTAATAACATAATTATGAGGTACTCGTTCATATTTTTTTGGGGTATCTTCCTTTCTTTGAGGGAGGCGTTGTTGCTTTCGGCTAATGTTTTGCCAAGGTTAGAGTGGCTATGATTTGTTCACGACTATTAATAAAACATTTATGTGCTTTTAACATCTTGTACATTGAATTCTAAGGTATTATACCTTCTATTGTACCTATACAGCAACAGTATTATTTTTCAAATCATCTTAATTATAAATTTATAGTAGGCACGATGTGCGTTTTTATCGTTAAGAGCGATCTCTATCCATTCTCCACCCGACAACCTTTGGATGGTTTTATTAGTAGGAGTAAAAACAGTTACATGTGCATGTTTTATTCGTCGTAAAATTACAACTTTCATCTCCTCTATACGCAAATCTATACAATAAATATACAATCTCTGAGCAAATCCTTCACACATCCAAATGACGTCTACTTTCAAACTTCCTCTTAAACAGAGGTATTGTAAGAGACTACACTCTAGCTAGCAGAAAACTAATAAACATGTTACAATGTCACAAGTTTTATTACTTTGTAGTTATTCACATTCTCACATTCACCATACGACACAGTGTGGATTCGCAGCACTTGAAGTCTTGATCCGACAGAAGTTGAGCGACCTGAAGTTTCTAGCTGACATATATTATTATCTTGTTATATTGTTATGCTGACTCATGCACTGTGTATTAAACATTCTTTTTACGTTATTCGGAATCTATTTGTGCCACGGTGTTAGTATTAAGTGTTTAGTTCTTACATGTTTAAGTGTTATATTATTACCTATTACTACCTATGCAAAAGCCTATTCTACATTATTTGTACAAAACAACATTTACCACCTCCAAACTCACCCACAATTGCCCTTATTTTACTTGTACATTCGATTACAATCACTCCTCTTTCCCAATGGGGTCATGTCACTTCATGTCTCCACTTACTAAGTAGGTAGGACCCGAGCAAACACTGTTCGATTCATCTTTTTTATTGAGGCTTTTTTTATTTGTACTCATGGACTCATGCCTATAAGACCCGCCTATTGCAATGACAATAAACATAGGCTAAGTCTAGAAATCTCACGGCAAGTCAGAAAATTTTTGAGTCTGCACCGCGAATGTGTCGAACCTGCTGTTGTACACGTCCGTGGACATCCTATAAAGTGGGCTTGTCTACCACCTTAGTGGTAAAAAAGGACAAGTGAAAAAAAACTTAACTCAAATCCTCAAACTTTAACAATACAATTAATAAAAACGCGAGCGGAACAACAAAAAAAAACTACGTAACATCGATTGCTCTCGTTGTGCCGATTACCGATTCATATCGATTTTATCTCGATAAAAAAATCGCGTTTTACATACATCATTGCGTGTCGACTACATTGTTCCGTTTCAAACGATTAGTTACAATTATAGAATAATTGCTACCCGACGGGAAAAGTAGACGCTAAACAATGCGTTTTTTTTTCTTTTATATAGAATGATAGTGTGAAACCTTGTTGGTCTTTATTGATTGTAGAAAGATAAGAAATTTATTGAAAGAAATAATACCATTCTTTCACAGCTTTGGTTCCCGTGTCGAATTGCATGATATAGGTACACATTCTAGTTCCATCTCCTAAACCCTACCCCTCATCCGTTACGATCCCACTCCAAACTTAATCATCATCATCATCTTAGCATTGTTCCCGGTTGATCCCGAGAATAATATGGCTTTTATGAAAGCGCCGCTTTCTGACCTAAAGAAAGCACTGCCTTTTTTACGTGCAGAAATCCCCACTTAGAATACGATTTGGCATTTTTTTGACAAATGTATTCTTCTTCCTACAATCCTAGATAACTTTTTTTTATTTTAAGCTAAAGATAAAGTCTTAGACACATTGACACGCCCTAAATAAAAATGAATGGGATGATTTTTTTTTGTTTCAACTTGGAACAACACGAAAACTGATAGGTACTATAAAAAAGAAAGTATTGAGACGATTTTTGTAAAACGTATTCACTATTCACATAATCATATTTAGTACGCATACCAGTAACACTGACCGTTTAATTAAAGTTCGTTGCTTATAATCATATTTAATTATTCCAATTTCACTTTTGTTTTTACTGGAAAACTATAGAGATAAACAAGCATTGTGTATTTTTCTATCTGTTGCATAATAATTTCTGCTTCGCTTGGCCGATAATATTTTGTGACGTCACTATTGTCTTGCACCTCTATGGCTTTCATAATCGAATCAGAAATGGCTTTGATAGCACATTTTCCTAACCGAATTATCTTGAAGTACCTACGCATAAGTTTGTAACGTAATGTGTTTGTGAAGTGTTTGTATGTTTGTTACTCAATCACGCTCTAACGGATGAAAGGATCCGGCTGAAATTTAGTACAGGAATAGATTTTAGTCCGGAATAACGCATGGCATTTGTACCTGAACTAAGTTCCCATGTGAAGCGGGAACGAGAACAGATCACGCGGGCGAAGCCTGTATTATCTCTAATGAGCGCTAACCTTATTGGTATCAAACCAAATAAAAGAGCCCAAACACGATTGGGTCAAGAGTACAAATTGGTGTGGGCGCCAAATGTTGGGCTTTTTACGTTAGGTCAGCACTTACGTCTAAAATGACTACAAATAGCATTGTACACGCAACAGTAAGATTACTTACTCATAATGAATGAGAATCTGTCATTGTTCAGATATCATTTGACATTCAGGTATTAAAATATCGTTTACAAACGACATCAACTTGAGTGAAAAAAGTTTGTACTTGCATTACACTTTTTCACCCAGTATGACCATTAAACCTTTGTACGGTTGCCCTCGTAAGTAGCTTAACACTAAAAAAGTACAAACGATCTTGACATTGAAATAAATCAAATTGATGTATAGTTATTATTTTATGTAATCTTCAGAAGATAAGTTTGGTGGGCCATTAACTGGAATGTATTAAGCTAATACCGATGGCGATTGTACTTAATCATCAACATCCGTTACTCCGTTCCCTGTTGCATCCGTTACTGTCTGACCACCTAATCCTGAAACAAAAGCCTACTCCTTTGCCTTGTCTGTCAATCAGCTGCAAAAACACCGGCTTGCAGGTGAAGTTGACTTAGCTCTGAAGGTATTGATGCGACTCCGTATATATAATATTGAAAAGACTTTCGATTATCTAAAAAAATACGAAAGATTTTTATATGTTGAAAATAAATCAATCCACTGATATATTCAATCACTTTATTTAATAATACGTGATCCAAACGTTACTTTAAATATTTATCAAAATACGCAAAAAGCAAATCCCCATTGGCACACTTCGAATCTCCATTAATTCTACAGAAAGTATCGGTATGGCTTGTCGAAATATATCTGAAATGTAATATTTGTGTATCGCATGCTTTAATGTGTTTTCGTGAAATCTGTGGTTTAGTAGAACCCCTCCTCGTTGTATCCTCTGAGAGATGAGCGGAGCGGAGCGAAGACTTACGGAGGTTAATCTCCGCAAGTCTTCGCTGCGCTCCGCATTCATATTGCTTAAAATTCAAGACGTTCTCATAGCACTTATACCTATGGCTTCAAAAATGCAGGCAATATAACTTTTGCTAAATTCAATGTGATCTTATATTGTTACAATGTAAGATCACGTTGAGGTTACCAAAAGTTCACAATTTCCTAGATGAGGTAGTAGGGGATTTAGTCGGTTGGCATGTGACATAATGAGGATCAGTCACATAACAGAACTTTTAATTTTTAATTAATGAAACGTATGCGCTACAAATTTCTAAGCATTTTGTTTTTTAAATGATTAAAATCCGACAAGAAATGACGAAGTTATCGAAGATTTAAAATCGGCTGTTTTAAAACGCACACTCTCGCTGGATTTTTGTCGATGACGTCATGGCTCGCCTCGTGTGCGATGCCCTATGATAAACAGGCCGATACGTCAACGAAGAGCCTAAACCGCTGGACCTACAAACTTGAAATTTTGACAGTAGATGCTTTTTATGTTGTAGGAATCCACTAAAAACGGATTTTTAGAATTTTTACTCCTAAGGTGGCAAAATAAGGCATAAACATTTTATATGAAAGTTCTTCATTTTCAATGTTAGACGCATTAAATTTCATATACCTACTTCTGATTAGAAATAAATATACATGTATACCAGCGTTTTCAAAATTTCACTACTAAAGGCGTAAAATAGGCGATGGCTGGTTGCATGAAAGTCCGTTATTTTGAAAGTAAGAAGCACGAAATTTGATACAGCTGCTTCTGGTTAAAAATAAACGTACCCCGGAATCGCGGTTTTTCAAAAATCCACCCCTAAGGGGGCAAATAAGGGTAGAGTGGTTGTATACCTAGACATCCGTTATTTGGGAAAGTGTTCAAGTTTCGATGAAATGATGTCCATTACTTGAGGACTGCACCTCAGCTTACCATCAGGCGGGGTGCAGTCAATTCGGCGGACTGACAAATATAAAAACACCCCCAACCGGGGCGTTTTATGTTTGAATCGAACTGATTAAAACCGCATGCCGTCTCGGGTTTTCTAGCGCCGAGGTCTCTCTTTATCTTTATCTTTATCTTTATCTTTATCTTTATCTTTATCTTTATCTTTATCTTTATCTTTATCTTTATCTTTATCTTTATCTTTATCTTTATCTTTATCTTTATCTTTATCTTTATCTTTATCTTTATCTTTATCTTTATCTTTATCTTTATCTTTATCTTTATCTTTATCTTTATCTTTATCTTTATCTTTATCTTTATCTTTATCTTTATCTTTATCTTTATCTTTATCTTTATCTTTATCTTTATCTTTATCTTTATCTTTATCTTTATCTTTATCTTTATCTTTATCTTTATCTTTATCTTTATCTTTATCTTTATCTTTATCTTTATCTTTATCTTTATCTTTATCTTTATCTTTATCTTTATCTTTATCTTTATCTTTATCTTTATCCTTATCTTTATCCTTATCCTTATCCTTATCCTTATCCTTATCCTTATCCTTATCCTTATCCTTATCCTTATCCTTATCCTTATCCTTATCGTTATCCTTATCCTTATCGTTATCGTTATCGTTATCCTTATCGTTATCCTTATCGTTATCGTTATCCTTATCGTTATCCTTATCCTTATCCTTATCGTTATCGTTATCCTTATCGTTATCCTTATCCTTATCCTTATCGTTATCGTTATCCTTATCGTTATCCTTATCCTTATCGTTATCCTTATCGTTATCGTTATCCTTATCGTTATCGTTATCGTTATCGTTATCGTTATCGTTATCGTTATCGTTATCGTTATCGTTATCGTTATCGTTATCGTTATCGTTATCCTTATCGTTATCGTTATCGTTATCGTTATCGTTATCGTTATCGTTATCGTTATCGTTATCGTTATCGTTATCGTTATCGTTATCGTTATCGTTATCGTTATCGTTATCGTTATCGTTATCCTTATCGTTATCCTTATCGTTATCGTTATCCTTATCGTTATCCTTATCCTTATCCTTATCCTTATCCTTATCCTTATCCTTATCCTTATCCTTATCCTTATCCTTATCCTTATCCTTATCCTTATCCTTATCCTTATCCTTATCCTTATCCTTATCCTTATCCTTATCCTTATCCTTATCCTTATCCTTATCCTTATCCTTATCCTTATCCTTATCCTTATCCTTATCCTTATCCTTATCCTTATCCTTATCCTTATCCTTATCCTTATCCTTATCCTTATCCTTATCCTTATCCTTATCCTTATCCTTATCCTTATCCTTATCCTTATCCTTATCCTTATCCTTATCCTTATCCTTATCCTTATCCTTATCCTTATCCTTATCCTTATCCTTATCCTTATCCTTATCCTTATCCTTATCCTTATCCTTATCCTTATCCTTATCCTTATCCTTATCCTTATCCTTATCCTTATCCTTATCCTTATCCTTATCCTTATCCTTATCCTTATCCTTATCCTTATCCTTATCCTTATCCTTATCCTTATCCTTATCCTTATCCTTATCCTTATCCTTATCCTTATCCTTATCCTTATCCTTATCCTTATCCTTATCCTTATCCTTATCCTTATCCTTATCCTTATCCTTATCCTTATCCTTATCCTTATCCTTATCCTTATCCTTATCCTTATCCTTATCCTTATCCTTATCCTTATCCTTATCCTTATCCTTATCCTTATCCTTATCCTTATCCTTATCCTTATCCTTATCCTTATCCTTATCCTTATCCTTATCCTTATCCTTATCCTTATCCTTATCCTTATCCTTATCCTTATCCTTATCCTTATCCTTATCCTTATCCTTATCCTTATCCTTATCCTTATCCTTATCCTTATCTTTATCTTTATCTTTATCTTTATCTTTATCTTTATCTCTCCACCCCTTCCTAGTCCGCCCTCCGTCCACCCCTTCCGGCAGAGCCCCTGGTGACACCCCGTGTGACACCCCTGGTGTTGCACACGTCCATATAGGCCACGATGACAGCTTCCCATCAGGTGGGCCGTGTGCTTGTCTGCCACCTACGTAGTATAAAAAAAAGAAAAAATACTTAATTCTATAATTTAAAAAAAATCATCAAATGTTTTATCCGAATAGCCCTATATTCTCCATGGCGGCGACGCACGACGAGGCGAGCGATGACGTCACAGGGTATTTCTACGCGGTGGCGAGCGTTTTTGAGATTACCGCACTAAAATGGCTATAACTTCGTCATTTTTGATCCGATTCAAATAATTTTTTTACAGAATTTATTGTTTTTTTTAGGTCTATAAAACTGCATACTCAGCTAAAAAAGTGACTGATCCTCATTGCTGACTAACGGGCGTGATTATGAGATGACGGGGAGATTTTCTCATGAAAAAGAGGAAAAACAGGGAGCCAAACCACAGGCCAAACGAGAAGCTGTACTACCTGGAACCTGGAAGATCAAATTCAACCCCAGTCACACCTCTAATTTCTTTTGAAATTAGTGGTGTGACTGGGGTTTTACGGGAATTAACGCGATCATGGTATGTATAGGTATAAACATACCTACCTCTGTAATGCCTGACAACAATTTAGTACATCATAGAACGCGAAAGTTCAAAAGTTAGTATAGAAGTTAAAATTAATAATAATTATTTATTTTAACACTGAACATGTTCTACAAGTTTATGCATAATAAGTATTATCTAAATAGATAACGATACCTTGTCAGAAAAACTGCAAACGCATTATGATATAGCTGAATATGGTATTAGCCAAATCATTAAGCTAAACAAAACAGTTTTTGTTAACGGACATAATATTGGAAGCACAAAAACTATGACAAAAATTACAAATTGATATGAGATTAAATCTGCATTCAATATCGGGTACTATCATCTAATTAATCATTCACAGTCTTTGTTACATGTCGTGTCATGTTAATTCTTCATTATATCGAAATGATTCACTATAATTAAATCATAATGAGATCCGATAAGTGTCCAGTAACTGTCTTCAAGTGAAAACGAAAATGGCCGAATAATATCCAATCAACTTGTTATACAATGTTGGAATACTGATAATCCCAAAACTGTATTAACATGTGAAATCATAAATGAAATATAACATGAATGTAACCATAAAAACTGTAGAAAATGTACGTACATTAATTTCTCTTTTATTGTTACGACTTGTCAGAAAAATTTGAAAGCGATTCAACGTTTAATATATTAAGTACTTACTTGTTTTGTTTAACATGAATATATTTAGTTTTTATTGTAATTTGAATTACGCTGTCACTTTTATTTTTGTGTACCTACTATTATTATAAAGGTACGATAATAAAATGTACGTAACAAATGTCAAGAAAACAAAAGGTATCGAATCGTTATTACTATTCTTCACTTATTATTACTTAGTAGGTATATTTTGGCAAATGAAAGGTAGGTAGGATGCCTGGGATAGGATCAGGTGCTATCGTACATTGCGAGGCCAATGTCCAGCAGTGGACTGCAATTTTGCAATAGGCTGATTGATTGATTTGCCACTGACACACGATTCACACCAAACAAATCCAAAGAAGTTGGTTCACAGCATTTTCAAGTACATTTGCGGGAAAAAAACTGAGAAAACGGCCTCAATAACGTTGGTTGGAAGGTGTCAATAGCTGTAGGTACTTGGAAGATTGTTGAATCAAGTTATTCGCCCAGTTGTTTTCCCTCTTATTCAAAATTTCAAAGTCTCAGGCTGTGGTGGATATCGTGATAGAGTTAGAAGCCTGTTAGAGTTACAATTTAAAAGTTCCCACCCAAACAAAAATATAACAAAGATGTAATGACAAAGACAATGTAAAATCGTAGAACCGTTAACAGGCTAAATTATCACAATTGGACCTACAACCTGCTCTTCCCATTTTCATTTCACATTCAATCTAATGGATCGCCCGCTAAACATCTTCATGGTAATGAAATATATTTATAAATCCATCGGCTTTTGCTTGCAGGCTATACCGAAAGTGATTTCCTTCGCCGTTTAATGTTCTGAGCTCTTTTAAATAGGTAAATAATTTTAATTACACGTGGATTTCTTTAATATCCTGTTCGTCGAAATCAAATTCATTACGGGTTCCACAACTTTCTTGAAATTCAACGAATGATTACAACTGTTGGTAAATTTAACCGTTATTGCATTTTCGAAACATTACAAAAATAATTTGATTTGTATATGATGCTACTAATCTCTATCTAAATATTTGTGAAAGGATATAGGAGTAACTACGCATTTTCAATTCTTCCTGTAATATGTGCTATTTTCTTTGTTG
This sequence comes from Lithosia quadra, assembly GCA_963576445.1. Classification (NCBI taxonomy): domain Eukaryota; kingdom Metazoa; phylum Arthropoda; class Insecta; order Lepidoptera; family Erebidae; genus Lithosia; species Lithosia quadra. The sequence goes on from OY754882.1 coordinate 4,069,963, forward strand.
CTGCTATTGAAGAAAGTGGATATTTATGTGATAATTTTTAACTCAAATTCTTTCTTCAGAGTTTAACAACTTTACTACCGAAGGCATTAACATAACGAAAGGGAAAAAATTCAAGCGACTAACCGTCTAAATGTGACGGTGCAGACGATAGTGAAATTATAATTACTAATAAGTACTATCATACTTGTACTACTTACATCATATGGTAATCATGTAAACAGAGACAAAATGAGAACAAACTGTAACTATAACGTTTACGCTAAACATTTATGCAAGAATGTGTGACGTAACGAAACAAAAGAAATGTGGGAGAGAATTACGCAAAATTCGGAAGTATTCGTTCAAAAACTTTTTGTTTTTCACTTGTGTGGAGACCTACGCGTTTTCTTCGCTTGTTTACAAGCATCATTAGTAATCTGCATTTGGTCAAGACGAATGATACTTGCACTTTCGAATCGACGCCAATGACTAAGTAAGTCTGTAAAACTTTCTCTCGATGGACATGTTACCAATAACGCTCTATAGATTCACGGTACTGGAGCTTCTTCGGATATTTTTTTTTCTTCATTTTTAATTTCATTTGAAGTGACGTCAGAGCGATTGTACTGCTTCGGTGCCGACAGCCATTTGCGCTCTAACATGAGACCAATGCGGCCGCATTCACCGTCCACCGCTACACCATAACTCGTTTGTGAGTTCGATGTGTTACGCGACAATATTCACGGTGTTATAACGTTAACCCGCACGTTTGTAGTTTCGTTATCGTTTTTACCTGCATTACGGTTGATAAGAGATTTGTTTGAACGTTTTTCTGTTGTGACTAATGGCGAATTGTGAGAGGAATTTGTGGCATTCGGAGAAAATGGAGTGTCATTAACGTAAAAGGTAAGTTGAAGTACTTTTTGTTTCTTATTAATGTTTGTTTTTGTTTGGTTTTAAAAAAGTTTCTTGTCTAGACGAGACGCCGTTTAGCTGGTATTAGTGTCCTAATATGGGCTTCGTGTTAAACTCCCACTAATGTACTTAAAAAGGTTTCTAAAATCTAAACCACTTAGGTGATAAGTTGTTGCTTAAGACCTGGTTTAGTTTACGTTAACAAGTTAAGTTTCCAATGGTTTGCCTTTGACTTAGGGCCAACATTGTCAACCATTGAACTAATTGGTACTGCTGACTAAATTTTAGTCGATAAGCACCGAAGTTATAAAGGATAGCAGCGGTGGTGTTATGACTGTAGCGTTGGACTTGCAATTAAGAATTTACGAGTTCAAACGCCAGCCGGTAAAAAGTAAATGAAATAACTAGGTAATGATAGCATGCTTTTAACAATAGTCTCACTACCGTTGATGTCCAATATCTTTCAAGAAGTTTTATTTCTTGTAAATGTGATAAATAAACGAAATAAATACCTACATCCAATACAGATCCTATGGTAACAGATACAGGTTCAACTTAGTTTGACAACATAACACTACCAGTGTTATGCTGTCAAACAAAGATAGTAAAACTATGAAAGTACTTATAACTTGTCAAAACGAAAACCATCATGTTATAATAGTATTGAAATATGAAATTTTTAATTTTATAAGTTTTTAAAAACATATACTTCACTGAATCAGACCCCATTAATTTATAATTACGAAAGATTACGCATATTATATTATAGCCTTTTATTTGCATATATAGATGCAGATGCATCTCAACTTTATCAAGACACATCCACAAAAATCAGAGCCAACCTTCTCAATTTTAAATACTATCTACAATAGAGTAAACTTAACAGCAATATTCGGTGTCTAAAAACTAGATTAATATTGATATATTAACATTTTTTAATTACTACACATTCGACGAAATAGAATATACTACGTAGTAGAAATATTAAATTAATTTATATACAAAAAACTACTTTTATAGTGTTAGATAACGAAATTGGGCAAAATTTTTGTAAGTATATTTTGTTATAAGTCTAATATACTTGCAAAAATTTTACCCAATTTTCGTATTTATAGTCTAAGATCACTATTTTTCTTTCAAAATCACAATCTAATGATCTAAATAGAAATAATAATAAAATATGCATAAATATGTTATAATCGTAAAATTTATATGAATATTACACAAGGTTAATTTCAAAACATCGTTTATCTAATTTCACAAACGTGAGAGTTTGGTTATACGGTGGTCACGTTATTTGTTTTGCGGCTCGAAGCACTAAACTACGCTCATAGTGATTAGTTTTTATTTACAATGCTGTGACGTCACAACCACCTAATCCTACTTACTGATTGTTTATGATTTATGGCATTACATCATACCGAGTTTGCATATAACTCTAGGATTTTTGGTAAGTTATCTCTCTATTTTTTATTTTCTTTGAATAATTCATAAAATATTTTCTGTCCTAAACTGTTACGGTGTACAATTTGGTATAAATATGGTTATAAAGTATGCGTAGATATTGTATTTTACTATTTACTAAAGCTGTTATGTAACAATATGAACAAATCAATAAATTAAAAAATATTGACATAGACAAACATAAAACTACATTTATGGTTAAAAATGCATTTAAGTCACGTAGTTATAAACGTAAATAATATTTTTCGTCCACTTATGTATAAATAAACCATTCAAAAATATTATATCTAGTTGATATTATGTAAAAAAAAAATTTAAGTAAAGTACACTTAACAATTTTAATAAAATCCAAATTCTAATAAAATTACAAAATAAGCTCTCATTTCTGGGCACATACTATTTCGGCGATGAAGAATATATTCCTAATGGTACCTAAATTCTTATTTTAAAAATAATATAAATTCTCTCAATGTTGAGGGTTGATAAGTCACTTTATTGACCTAGTGCGACTTGGCAAATTTCAAAAATATTCGAGAACATTATGGAGAACTGAGTTTTGACAAATATGTACCTATCTAATTAATTTCCAATATGTGCATAAAGTCGATAAATGCCATTTTTAAATGGCATTTAACGATATATTAAAAATATTTTCGGATGAAGATTTCGAAACTTTACAAATACAAGGTTGGTTTAAATTAAACCTATAATGAATATCCTTTATAATTTTAGAACTTTCTATTGATTCGATTCCCCCCGCACTAAGATCTTTAGGGCTAAGCCAACCTAACCTGCAAGCCGGTACACCAGCTGATTTACAAACAAGATTCTTGCCATCATACCGTGGAAATATAAAAAAAGTCTTATTGATAATTCATTTAGCATCAAGCAATGCTTCCTAACTTCAAATCACTATATCATAATAACTAAAGTCAATATAACATCCTTAAATAGGCAAATTACTTAGTTGTTAACATTCAGATCAACATTGAATCTTGGCTATAAATGGAATTATGTAACAATTTCTGTAATTTAACACAAAGTTAACAGACAAATATACACATTTCAATGATAAGCGGTTATCATCATATACTTGTTGATGAGTCACTACTGTTAAAACCTGTTGTAAAAGTCAGATGGGAGTCGCCATATGAAAAATATTGATGATCGACCCCTTTGTAGTTCAATCAAAAAACTGACCCTAACCGAGTTGAGAAAAGGCTCGGTGGATAAATGCGATCTGTACTTAGAACTAGTATACTAGTATAATTATACTATCTTAGAAAATATTAAGTATGTACAAATTTTTTAAAAAGTTTAGGTGTCGAAGAATTCTATAAAATACTAGTTAAATATGGGTCTAAGATATTTATAGTACTTAGGTATCAGCAGTCCGTAGAAATTTCTGCTTTTCTCTAGACCAATGAAATCGCAGAAAAATATTGTCACAAGTTCAAAACGTCACATAAACCTCACGTCTCTTTTTCTGTGATTTCATTGGTAGAGAGAAAAGAAAACATAATGTTTACGTGTGCCATGCTGAGGGGGCAGGAGTCTAGAATCATAGAAATCGTATAAAAAGTTAAGTATTTTCAATGACGACGAATTTTACAATCGTATAAAACAGCCGTTATAGATGCAATCGTCATACCGTTCAGAACAAATTACGGGTACTAATTCGTGTTTGTCGGCGATAATGGCGGCTAATCGCACTAAACGAGTGAGCACTGCTCACAGGTACCTACATCCCACAGTTATCTAACCTAGATAGGTCTAGATAGACTTGTCGACCGATTCGACTCACTAAAATTCAATCAAGAACTTATTAGTATTTGAGGAATTAGCTGCCACTTCTTAAAATTATACCTAACAAAAGAAGGACACAGGCTACCAAAAGATTTGATATTAACGTCACAAATTTATTTAAAAACGTATATAATAATTCTTACAAAGAAAAAACCGATATCAACCGACCAACTTGAAATGGGATCACATGGAAAGCGCAGCTATCAAATGAAAAGAAAATCAAAATCGGTTCACCCAGTCGAAAGTTCTAAAGTAACAAACATAAAAAAATACATTCGAATTGAGAACCTCCTCCTTTTTGAAAGCGGTTAAAAAAGGCTGATGACCGCGCTGAGAATAAATTGTGAAGAAGTCTTCAGAATCGTTCATTTAACCGAAGTATTTTGTTGCAAATATGTACTAACCTATTCTGAAATTTCAATTTAGTTCAGGCTATCGCATCTAAACAAACCTTCGTCTGAAGTCGGCCTTACAAGAAGACATGAAAACCACTTCCCGGATCTTTTGAAACATGTACTTGCCTATTTCCGTCCTGATAGCTTTGTTCAAATACATCTAATGATACGATTACTACTATAAAAAAACGTTAGTCACGATCTTTGAATTTGTAACCTTTTTGCGACAGTTCGCTCGTGAGCCATATTAGCTAGGCAACAGGTTAAGGTCAATGAACTTACAATGTCATTGCCAAATACCAAATACTGATTCCGTGTTCTACATTTGTTGAACAACATTTTTTTTAACATGATTATGATAATTAACACAATTAATGTTCTGATATTCTGTTTTCAAATTTAATAGACACTCAAAGAGTATAATTTTACTTCAAAGAGTATAAATTACTGACTTTAACAGGGTTGTATATAATGGAAACAGCTATGTTTGTAAAAATCAATCCTAAGCACTTTCAACGAGTATCAGATGTTAGGAAAGGTCCAATACGCCAACAATATGTTGAAAAGCTCTGTAATGTAAACTGTAAAACAGCCCTTATGGGAAAAAGTATATTTGGTACAGCACCAAAAATATTTAATAAACTCCCAAGGGATATGAAATCTATGCCTGTATCTAAATTTAAAAAATCCCTACAATGTTTGTTAATTGATAAATGCTATTATACGCTTGACGAATTCTTAAATGATACTTCAATATAATGTAATACTGTTAATAAATAGACATTCTAACTCTAAACTCTGACATTGTGACTATGACTGTATTATGACATTGTGGCTAAGTAGCCTTTAAATCAATTTGTATGTCCAAGTGGCAAAACATAGTGAACCTACTATTTATATATAAGATCTTTGTATACCTATGTTTTACAAATAAAGATATTCTATTCTATTCTATTCTATTCACTCATACACACAAAACGTTTTGGCAGTACGTACATCGAGCATACGGGCATCGGGCTTGTATGATCTGACGACAGTTGCTCCCGTAAAACCCAAACTAAATTTACAGGACCAGTTTTGTAGAACCAATAGATATACCTAATGTAAAAATATGTATGATTAATAAATAAATAAATAAATAAATAAATAATAAAAATATTGTATAAGAAAGAGTGGGAAAGCGGGCTCTGCGCTCCAGATCCAGATGCATACGGATTGGCGCTTGAATGTAGAAGAATAACAGAATTCCATTGCTTCACCTATCTCTATAATCAACTGAAATCGTGATTTTGTCATTATTAGATGACTAGATTAGATACATCCTGAGAAAACTGCACAAAATTGATCTGTATTTAATTCAAATTTGTCAAGACTAAATTAATTTCGCAAAAGTATTGTGTAAACTAAAATTATTTTCCTTTGAACCAAATTAATTACTAACTGGGTCAACATTATAAGGCTTCAGTTTCGAGGCATTCCCGGCAATTTTCAAAGTTGTTGGTAGCAAATATAATGAGTAGAAATTATGTTATAATATCAATCAATCAATTAGCGTATGCCCACTGCTGGACTTAGGCCTCTCCCAATGTGCGCCATACGTCTCGATTCTCCGCCTTTCGCATCCAGTTAATCGTAGCTACCTTTTTCCGATCGTCAGTCCATCTAGCTGGGGGTGTCCCGTCCCACCTTTCATTTGTCGACCCGCGATCTCCACTTTTTTTTATTTATTTATTACTATACACAAATACATGTAATTTTTTAATGATATGCTAAAGCCACTGGAGCTTGAGTGTGATACAATACAATTCACATTTCACATTCTTTAAACAAATTCGAAATATAATGCACGAAACATTCTCATAAACATATTCTAAGACAAATACGTACAATTCCGACATAGGACTCTAGGGCTCGTTTACCCCAACGGCCAGACTTCGACAAGTGTGGCCAGTGCATTGCCTCTTCAGCTTGCTTATTATCTTAATATATATAAATCTCGTGTCACAATGTTTGTCCTCAATGGACTCCTAAACCACTTAACCGATTATAATAAAATTCGCACACCATGTGCAGTTCGATCCAACTTGAGAGATAGGATAGTTTTTGAAACGGATTTCGACATCCACGCGGGCGGAGCCGCGGGCAACAGCTAGTGTTATATAATAATTTACGAAACTATTTATAAAAATAAACAATAAGAAAACATACATGGGGCATGACGTCTGCCGTCACGGTCTCTGTACCAAGCAACGTTTCACACCAAAAGTTTCATAAGCAAAAAACTATGTGTTTAAAATTAATCAAATAAGCTCAAAGGGTAATAAACACAAGTAATGATACACCTAATGTCAGTGACCTGACAAAATTTACTGAAATCACAGGAGTGATTTTGTAAAATTAAAAATGATGTAGTCAGAATTTTAAGTTCAGCATTGAGCTACCCTGGTCTTACTTCATAGTTACGCAATTGAATTTTAAACCGTGATTTTATTAAAAAATATTAATATAATGTCATCTTATTAAATTCACTTTGTAATTTGAGGTGCTGATATTGGTATAAACATATTCACAAACTTTCACATTTGTAAATTAGGATAATAGAGTTAGTAGGAAGATAACTCCCACACTAGAATGCCTTATTATTCTCGTAAAGCGAGGACTTCATAAAATACAATTAATGAATACAAAGTAAGATCAAAACAATTTAAATGTTAATTTTTTTCACTTCTAAGGCAGTAAATAGTCTGCCTGATGATAAAAATCATAAATAATGGAATAGAAGTGAAACTCGCTAGCGCTAGGCCTTTTCAAGGTCACTTGAATAGCCTTCTTTCTAGCGCTTGTTTTACATAAATGTCACTAGGCATGCGCCTACGCACCTACACAGGCAATCGTTTTTATTTTCAACTGACTTAAATAGGTGATTCACTCTTGTTCTGTTGCTGTGTTTACGTACTCGCATTTGGTTGAACCGATTTTGATGCAGTTCTTACAAAACTATTTTTTACATTATTCCAGCTTTATTTATATGAGCTTACGGTACTCATATTAAGCAGGTAAACCGTGTACATCTGTAAGCTTTTGATTTGGTTCGAAATTTATAGTCGATGAAATAACTGACTAAATAAAATTAATTCAAACTATTCTACTTCCTACTAATATAATAAACGTGAAAGTTTGTCAAGATATTTGTTACTCAATAACGCACTAACGGCAGCACGGATTTACATTAAACTGGATACAGGGATAGATTATAGTCTGAAATAAAACATAGGGTACTTTTCATCCCAGCATCTCTGACTCCCAGTCCCTGTGAGTCGTGAAACGGGATCAAAATTTCACGTGCGTTCAAAATCTCATGCGGCTTCCGCGTGCAACAGCTGGTTTTGAAAAAGACGTAAATATACTGAAGTAGGCATGTATTGTATGTGATATGCACCCATACTACTTACTTAGGAAAAAAACGAAGCAGTGCAGCTACCTAATAAACACCACAAACAGACAGTCAAGTAGAAGAGGTAAATAATGAAAAAAAAAAAATATTTTTTAGTTATTCCTATCTGTTATTGTCAACAACCATTACCACGCTCTAAAAACTGTTAGGTACTCGTGGCAATCAACATTATAACCTTGACATTGTAAAAAAACTGCGTCTACTATAAAAATATGTCAATAAATCAAAAAATATAACCACCTAGCTGTTTCCCGCAGCTTCGCCCGCGTGGAATTCTGTTCCAGGGCCCGTAGACAAATTTCAGTGTATTCCGTAGCGTAAATCGCAATCGAATAGAAACGTTTAGGTCGACCAATCACATCCAAGCTCGACGCCGGCGTACGATGCGCGCGCCGCGGCGGAATCACGAGCTGGAGTGTGATTGGTCGACCTAAACTATTCTATTCGATACGATACGATAGCGATTTAGACTTTTGCCACTTGGCTACGTGCACTGATCTCGCTTCCGGGGGATAAAACTTATTTATCTTTTTAATCGACGGCGACGATCCTTAAATTAGGTACATTAAAGAGAAAAAAACATTACTAATGTTATAAAAATAATTTATAACATTAGTAGGAAGTAAAATAAATGATTATTCCCACACGTATCCACATAATTATATTATCCTACCTTTACGAATTACATTATTCGTAGTCCTAGCTACACATAGGGCTCTTGAAGTGGGGTGCGAAGGCCGAAGCCATCAGAATAGGGACCACCTTTCTAGGCACAGCATCCATTACTTCTAGGACTGCATCTCAGCTTACCATCAAGCGGGCGCTGTCAATTTGATTGCTCAAATTTAAAAAAAAATAACCATCTGTTGCTGTACAGTAATCCACGATATTATTCATGTCGACTTCTCGTTTAAAACTATTTTTTTATAAGTCGACATACCGAACTTGCTTGGTCATACAATGATATTTTACTGAACAATAAATAATCTTATATGGTTGCTATAAATTTTGCGTTGCCTATAATTAAATGATCCCAAATAAAGTATTAATGAACGAACTCTTTACTGTCAACTTTCTGAAACAGTAAAGTAAGTAGGTAGGTTGTTAATAATAACTGCATACCTGTTCATTCCAAAATTTTTGACATACCATTAAACGAAAAAACTCGCGCAAGAAGTCATAAAAATAAAATTTAACTCCATATATAAAACAATTAATACAACAATTAAATTAATGACAGTAAAACGTTTAAATTGCAATACTACCATAAATCACCTATTATAAATATCGCAAGTGTTGCCATAATTACCAAAATATTTATTACTATTTCTTAACTGTAATATCGGTTTTTATATAAAACTCCCATAACGTACGGTGCGTTAGCACTATCGCAATATTCCGCTGTTTATCGATAAAATACCGTTATATTTCAGTCAAGGTAAGTATATACAATGTATCGCATGAATTTTGTTGTTTACTGGTGTAACTACACACGTTGCGTTTGTATGCAATTTGTCATGAAACCTATTGAATACTATTCTCGTTCTTTACTTGCTGTTTACGTTAAGTGAATCGTACGTGTGCCATGTTCGTGACTGTCACTTGCATTTAGTAGTTTTTACTGTATTACAATCATTATTAGCGCTTTTGTAGGAAACAGTTTGAATTATGTTATGACTTTTTTTGTTTGTTGTCAGTTGGTTATTAATTTACAAAACTGAAAAATATGCTTGTTTATGGTATAAACTAAATTAATATAACTTGAATGATTTGAAGAGTTTAGAAGAAGTATTCGTTAAAGATTCCATTATTCACCTCTTGGCCCCACCATCAAATCAGCTTAATCGTATTAAATTAATGTATTGCCTAGTCAACCCTGCATGGCCCACCAAGTTCTTCAGGGAACAGGCTAACCTGTTATACTCCTGCTGATTGATAAACGGGTCCCTTTTGCAGGTTTCCTCTCGGAAACAGCAGCCTCTCTTAAAAAGACCAAAATAAACCGTATTTACTAGCGTTTAAGCGTCAGTATCTAATTAGTTAAGGAGTCAGCCTTACGATCGAGAGGTCCCGGATTCTAATCCTGCCCATTATTCACACAACAATTTTAACTGGAGGGGTAACCGAGAATATTAGTAATTAAAATAATAAAAGAAAAAAAACGGAGTTGTAGGAGAGCGCAGTTCGGGCTTTAAATTTATCAGGATTAATGCTCGGATGACGAGAAAATATTAGTATCACCAAAGACGATAGATCTATCGTCTCTGGTATCACATAGTATCATCGTCAAGTAGCCTTTGAATTATGAAAGAATGCAATAGGCTTCCTTTCCTTACTATTATTATTTCTGTTGACTCGAGGGGAAGATAGAAAGGCCCTCTGTCGATAGCAACACGCGCATAATTTCTGCCAATGAGGCCAAGGTAACCGCATATCTACCACCAATACTACTCATAGTACGAGATCCCACTGCAAAATCATGTATGAATCGAATATTTGATAAGAACCAAATTTTACGCATATTTATGATTAGGAGAACATTTATTTACTAGGTTGCCTATCAAAATGTGGCCGCTATATGTTTAATTCAATTTTTGCTAATTCATTTTTCGGAAAAAAAATCCATCACATGGTTTTTAAATAAAATATCATCCACGTCACGGCAATACACAAAAGGACTCTGAAAAATCACGGTTGCCGTTGCTCACTTCGCCGTACCTCTTCGCAGCCAGGTGTAAACAGGTATGATTTTGAAACATTTATGCAATCATAACGGACATTTATTATTTTTACATCAAATTAAAGCTATTTTTTTTCTGTTTACTATAATATAAGGTTGCCTAATTAAATCTGGCTGCAAATAAGGGTTGCTGGCTGTTAAAGATGGTAAATATTTAAGATAGAGTGAACGAGAGCTAGCGCGTAGCATCACTAGTCAGACGAGGATAGCGACTAAATAACGTCAGTATAGCGTTATCTCACTGGAGCTAGAATTGAGTGAGTGAGACAACGCCAAACGCGTGACAGTTGACAGCGGCAAACTTAGGGCGAGCGGGTAGTATATTGTTGTTTTATTTCTAAGAACTAACAAATAATTATTATAAAGATGAAGGCGTGTTTTCTGTGTGAGAAAAAATCCAATGTACTTGATTTCAATAATGCATCATTCAAAAAGTGTTCACTAATGTTATTATTTCGTCGTAAGAAAAAATATAAATATCATGACATTTTATTGACAATTGAATCTACTGATGATTTTGGATATCATACTAAGTGTCTAAAAAAAATCACAGTTCTAAAACAAAAAGATAAAGAAGAATACAAAAAATTAAGAACATTTTTTAATTTTTATTTGCTTCAATGTTGTTCAATAAAATTTTCTTTTATATAAGTAACCTTGGTTTTATTTTTCACCGATATTAATTTTTTTTGTAATTTTCTTTGTCATTTTGAAAAAGAAGACATTTCTTTTGGAGTATTTATTCAGTAGTCCCTATTACTGTTTGAACCGGTGGTTTCGAACCCTAGCATCCGACGCATGCGCAATGGTTTCAAAGCGTCATACAGCTGGCAATCGCTATCCTCGTCTGACTAGTGAGGCTACGCGCTAGCTCTCTTTCACTCTATCTTGAATATTTACCATCTTTAACAGCCAGCAACCATTATTTGCGGCCAGATTTAATTAGGCAGCCGTATATTATAGTAATCAGAAAAAAATTAGCTTTAATTTGATATAAAAATAATAAATGTCCGTTATGATTGCATAAATGTTTCAAAATCATACCTGTTTACACCTGGCTGCGAAGAGGTACGGCGAAGTGCGCAACGGCAACCGTGATTTTTCAGAGTCCCTTTGTGTATTGCCGTGACGTGGATGATATTTTATTTAAAAACCATGTGATGGATTTTTTTTCCGAAAAATGAATTAGCAAAAATTGAATTAAACATATAGCGGCCACATTTTGATAGGCAACCTAGTAAATAAATGTTCTCCTAATCATAAATATGCGTAAAATTTGGTTTTTACCAAATATTCGATTCATGCATGATTTTGCAGTGGGATCTTAGTCTATCAAGTATTATAAACGATCATACTTAAGTGTCAAATAATGAGCTTTATATTTAGCGACTCGAAACAATAAAAAGAAAGTCCGTGAGAACGAAACTAAGTAATGATAGCTCGTAGTTGCTTTTTCCTTATGCATTTAGTGACTCAAAAAGTAAGATGCTGTAGTCAGTACTGTATTATGACGATGGAATATTTTTAAGAGTGTAACCCTCTCGTCATGCGGGATTCCCCTCGGATACCTGCCCCGCAGGCCGGCGGGGCTGTTAGATCGGATACAAATCGACTAAAACCGTACGCTGTATTAGCTCGTATTTTCAGAAGCTGTGATATGCATTAATACAGTATTATGCAGCTACAAATTACAACCTATAGAAATAATCGCTAAGATCATAACTTTAAAACGGTATCAGGACACGTTTACAATTACTGAAGGCCATAGTAACTGAAAATACCGTTAAATATTGCGATAATGGACGTTTGACGTAGGCTGTAGTCATAAATTGACGCGATAATATGACAACAGCAATTCAAAAACGAGAAAACTTGAATACCGAATATGAACTAGTAGCTAATTTCAACTGAAAATGGTTAACAGAGGGTGGATTTGGGTAGCTGAATTCTATCAGAGCGCTTTTACCCAATCACGAACAACCAACTGCCATCCGCCCGCGGCCATTGTCATTCGTGATTGGCCAAAAGCGCACTGATTGCACTGACAGCCGACTTCCCGAACCTACTCAAAGTGTTTTCAATGCCCGACAACTAGATATTTACCTTACAATTTATTAATGTGTCCAAGAAATTATAAAATTTAGGAAAAGTATCTACCCTTAAAAAGTTTGTTACATTGGAATGACCAATCACTTCACAGAAAATCTTAATAATTTTGAATGAGGAACAAACGTAAAAGGTTAATAACTAAAATGAGTTCTAAAATTTCAATATCTAACATTAAGTTATATATACACAAGTATCTCGCGGTTATTCACTTACAAAATAACGATTACCGGATATAATATCTATACAGCTTCAAAAACGGTTTTTTGAATTCCATTAAAATTATACAGGAATCGGAACTTACTTGATATTATATCGAAATAATGATAAATATCGTTAACACAGGTACGACACGCAAATGTCGATAACGATTTAATGTGAAACAAATTTACATTTATTGAAATGTTCGATGTCCGTGAAAACGGTTCGTATGAAAGTAGGTTGAATGCCGAAACCGTAATACGAATAAAATGTAATGTTCCATGGTATTACTGTTTATTGAGTGATACAAAAAATAAATTTGCGGTAAGGTATCGTACACATTACCTAGAAAATGTGTGATTACACTTATATGTGTATATCCATAACTGCAAATCGCTCACAGATACAGTTTTATACTCTAAAACCGTTGGTTAGATTGGTGAGGTCATTTTACATAGTGTACCTACAGACAGAGCTAAAACATCTTTGAGGCCAAAGTTAATCTTATCCGCACATCAGTGCACCTACTATTTTTTTTTAATTCTTACAATTGTTACACAAACATTATAATTTAGGTATTGGTCTTACGAAACAGTTCTCTCCAAGATCTAGTGAGTCTCATAGTAGGTTAGGCACCTTTTTTTTTTAATGTACCTACATGTATTTGCTTTAAGTTTAAAATAAACAACGGACGTATTTGAAATTCAGAAGCTCCTGGTAAGCGGACTTCTCATCTCAGGCACCATAGAGAAAACTTTGAACGCAACTCTCAGAACAAAAACTATCTCAAACTAAATTTGAATCTTCTGATACAGAATCTATACTATTATAAAATTGTAAAATAGTGTTGTGTCTGTACATTGGAGATATTAAAAAAATACTGGGATTATGTTATAATATGAACGATTCTGAACACATAAATATTTTTTTGAGAATTCTTGTCTGTTTCTACCCGACTGCCGAAGAAAGGAGGGTAATGTTTTTCTGTTTGCGCATAAACATGGACGCAAAATCTACTGAATGGATATTGATGTGGTTCTTTTATTTGAATGACCTTATGTTTGATCACTATCGGTTGAGTAGAACCAGAGATAATAGTCAAAAATTGTGAAAACCGGAATCCACGCAGGCGGATCCGCGAGTGTAGGCTAGTAACTAAATACAATTGATGATTCATTGAACAGTTACCCAAGTTACTAATTTACAGCAAATATACAGTTACACAGTAGTGTAGTTCTGATCTTTATTTCTGGGTCAGTCCGAAGTTATATTCGAACAATCATAAAAGGAATTATTATTAGCCAAAAGAAAGATGCCATTGCAGTAGGTACTGCAATAATCAAACAATAACAAATTTGGAATTGATGCCGTTATAAATATGTGGAATTCTGTCTGAAGTCAAAATTTCAATTCAATACGTGCTTTCTATTTCCTTACTTTTGGTACCTTCTTTTTACCCGACTGCCAAAGAAAGGAGGGAAGCTTAGCGCACGGAGTACCTGGCTCTACCTGCGTGGAACGTCACAGAAGTATAGGTATATCACCTCTCCAGCCAATCTCATAGTCTGTTGTCATATTTTTGGGTATAGTTCTATCCAGGTCAAAGATGTCAGAGAACTATAAATATAATTTGGTTAGCTTTCGAAAATATGACTGAACAGTCAAAATGCCAATCACAATTATTACATGGCAATGAAAAATTATGGATTAGTTATTACTACTAGGAATAAGATTACTAAACGTATATCGAAACGATAAGGAAAAAAATCTCATGCTCATAAAAGAAAACTATTATAGTTATTGCCCATACCCCATGTTTCCTAATATTCTGTCAGTGTAATATCTGTGTATATCGTTGAAATACTCGTAAAAATTAGGTAGCTATAATTGTTTACGTCACTATCGGCGACATTCGGCAATACAGTAGTTCTGATTACCAACTTCTAGGGTGAACTTGCCGATTGTCGGCAGGAAGAAGATGGTAGATATGATTTATATTTATTCACGTTTATTTGTACCTTACATCAGAAATACCGACCATATTATCATCAGAAAAGTGTTAGATCATAAGACAGCTTAGTGCTTAAGGAGTCGGTCCTATGATTGAGAGATAACATAACATAACATAAATTATATATCCCCGAAGGGGTAGGCAGAGATGTTAGCACCCACATTTCGCCAGTTTATGTTTAGGTCCCAATGTAATAGGTGGCGAGCTTATTGCCATTAACCGGGCACTTATAAACCTGCGATTGAGAGGTACCTACCGGGTTCGAAACTAATCCTAGCCATTACACTACTGATGTCATCATACTCTTAACACAAGTAATATGCGTGTGCACTATCATTACATTTGTCTAGTTGTAAAGATCTTGCGTTGGTTTAGGTCTACGTGCATTTAGATTTTGATGTAGTGCATAGGTAGGTATATTAAGTTCAGAGTGTCTTTTATGTGTTAAACAATATTAGTAACCGAAATTACTTAAATCCTCCAGTTAACACAAATTCATCTTAGGGATTGGTTCGAATTGATCAAGAGGCGAAAAAAAAATTTATGGATCCCATGGGAGCGGCGTCATGGGATCCATAAATGGATGAAATGGATTCAAACCCAGTACCTCTCGATCCTAAGACCGATCTCTTAAGCACTAAGCTACCTTATGGTCTAACACTTTTCTAATGACATGGTCGTCGACCCAATCACATCAGCCTTTCCATCGCAACATATCTCCGTCAGTTTATTCATTATAAATCTTATTTTAAATGTGCCTCTGATATAATACTTTGGCACTTAGTGTAGCAATTTGAACTTGAGTAGCAATTAAAACTAATAATACGTACATAATTCCGTTAAAAAAACAATTTCAAGCATTCACTCTGGTGTTAATGTTTGACGTCTAAGCAAAGTCGCTATTAAGTAATCTGTGGTCTTAGTTTGATTTAAAAATTACGACGAGGCTGCTAACTCGGGCACCCACCCGTCTCGAACGGTCACGAAACATCCGCAATCATAACTTCAGTCCAGATATTTTTTGCATACAATTTTATAGAACAGTATCAATTTTATGGATTTCACAAGAATCGATCCGTTCTTAATAGACTGAATGAATGATGACGAATGATTGATTGCCTGTTGTTATGAAAACAAGTATTGATTAGATCGTTAAAAGTTGAATGAATTGAATGAAATTGGAGTTATTTATTATTTTATCTGATTTATTTAAAACTAGTATAAGTAGTAAGTAAGGTTGTCTGGAAGGAATCGCCTTAACACTTTCACAGCGGAGCATTTAAAGCGCCGTTTGATACGGTACGCGGGCGATTTTCTGCATATTTTGTGAATGTCATAGAAACATAACTAAAATGAATACACAGATAATTATTTTTGTGTATATAAGATACGCTATTGTAGTTTATGAATAATGAATAAAAATACATTATATTATTTATGTTATATTTATTAAAAAAAAATCAAAATAGTCATTTTTTTTCAACAACAAAAAAAGTCTTACATGCAACAAATGCCTTTTTATAGATGGTAATTCTTTACCGTGTGATATTTTTTGAAACACGGGTCATTGCACAATGACAAAAATCAAGCAATAAGACCGCCAATTATAATTTGTACGTTATACTAAGTTAAGTTATTCTATTCTATCTTAGGTGTTTATCGTAATTAAACAATTATAATATAATTAATATGTCTAGATATTATTATAAATAAGGAAATTTTCAATGTACTTTTTTCCTTTTTTATAATAATATCTCACAAATGTAAATAAATAAATAAGAATAGGTAAATGAAAAATAAAATAACTAGTCGGATTGTACTTATGAACATTCACGCTAATAATTTTTCATATAGATAAGCAAAGAAGTTTGATCCACATGGATTCAGTTGTTTTTGATAAATTAAGAGACACACACTCGAAAGTACGGACGGTTTTCATATACCTATTATGTATATATATATATATACATAATAGGTATATGAAACGTAATAATAAATATGATACGTAAATAAATACACAAAATGTTAAATTTTTCCTTTGAAGAATATTAATTAATTATAACATCTATGTATTATTTGTTGACCAATTTCAAGGTAAAGACTGATTACTAATTAGTGTTCATAAATTTCCGTCACCTCAAAGAACTCTGACAAAACTACTCATTAACACATATTATACAGCTATCTATTATGACAACTTCTTCACTACAAATACAGCCATTACGCCACAGTCTCTTCACAAATACATCTTTAAATAACTCAATAACAAAACGCTTAAACAACAATGACAACACAAAGAAACAATACACACTAAGTATGTATAACAGACTGTAGGCAATACGGAGATAATCGGTACTTGAATAAATTGTAACGTAAGGTAAGTAAGTGAACGTGCTATTACGTCACTATTAGGTACTATATTCTCGATAATCTATATCAGGGTTCTCAAAGTGGGGTACACGAACCCCTAAGGGTACGAAGCTCCCTCTGACTAGCAGAAGGCACAGTTGGGAGCGAGCAGGGGCTATCTGATTGTCTGCACGCCGACGGTTGGCTGACAGGACGGCCGCCTGTCACCCTACACCCACCAACGTGGGGCGAAGTGGCGCAATGCTTGCCCCACCCCCCTTCGAGGGGTCGAGGGGGGCATCTTAATACCGTAGATGACCCGGGGTCAGCTGGGGTGCGAGGGATATGCCTGTTTGGTAACCCTACACCCTGGCAATAAATACCCGAGATGGTGTGCGGTTTTAGTCGGTTCGAATCAGATATAAACACGTTCGATGGCCGACGAGGGTGGTATCTATGGGGATTTCCGCATGATAAAAAAGGAGTCCGCCATTCGTCGGTAAGTTCGTGGCAAGATTTACCCTGATGACTGGCAGGCTTTGCGACAAAAAGAAAAAACAAATCCATTCATCATATTAATATTAAAAACATATTTCTTTTGACACTATCTCTGTTACCGTTTATTGAAATAAACGCCTTATTTTCTTCAACAGTCAGCTTTATTATTTTCTATAGGAGGAGTGGGAGGAGATTTAATTGGTAGTTTAGAGACAAGGGGTTTGCTGTCATCTGGAAACTTTAACAGGGGTTCGTGGAGCCAAAAGTTTCAGAAACACTGGTCTATAATGATCGCTTTTGTAGTGATGAAATAGAGAGAAAGATAGTATGTGTGTGTTAACGCTATCTTTTCTTACTTTCATACACACGTCTATAATTATACTATAGGTACCTTCACAAGCTCCTCTCGCCGTTGTGCTGGAGTTCCCCTCCAGCACAACGCATTTAGAAATTAACAGTAGGTATCATTGTACTTTTCTTTCCACCTTCCAATTGTTCTGACATTTTATTTGTAATTTGGAGTCAAGACGGTTATGGAGTACTTACCCGCTTTGTACCAATAGAATAGTAGTCCTCAGTAACTAAGCAGAGTCCAGAGTTTCGTACGTCAATTTATAAAATACGGGTACATACATAAATAAAATACCTAAAATCTATTAATTACTGTCATATCAACATAAACAAGGTATTGAATGTCGTTTTTATTTAGTCCGGTGTACCGAAAACTTAGTTGTAGGCCGTATAATAGACAATATTAATTATCTCATCTAATTCAATAAGACTGAGACATTAAAAGGAATGAGAGCAGCCCTAAGAACCGAAAAATAAAGCACAGAGTCTATTTGTGTAACAAATAAGTTAGTCTATGATTGTTGAACTTTCCAAGCATAAAGGATCTAACGGTTTATTGTCACGTTGTAATGAATACTATAATACTATAATAGTTGAAATTGAATGTTTTAATTGAGTTTTCAACATAACTTCATCCCGGCTAAGAGTGGAAGGCTTTTTTCTCATTATTTAATTCCGTGGCTTTTATTTAGATAAAATTGTCCTTTGAAGATTCAAATTAAACTTCTAAATGTAGCAATATTAAAAAATGATGTGTTTTATAAAAACGTTCGAAATTTAAACTAAGTAGACGACAAAAATAATTTTCCATTTTCACACTTTGCTACAAAGGAGTTTTCTTTTTGGAAATTTTAACTGGACTACCAAAAAGGTTTCTCATAGCTCTTTGCTGAAGCGATTCTTATTTTCTTTGTTTTGTCTATTCCGAACCCGTTTGATATTTTGCGTACCTACCTATTCTTTGAATATTGTCGAGCATTTAACAAAAAGTTAAGTAACCACCTAGGTACTTGTTTCCATTATGATCATCATTATCCGAGCTCAAATCACGGTTGAATCCAAAGCTTACCCCTCCTTCCCTTGGAAATGGAGTGTAATGAACCCATTAAGTATACTCCATTTTTAACTTTCATGATAGGATATCCTAAATTTTTAACCGACCTCAAAAAAGTGAAGGTTCTCAATTCGACTGTATTTTTTATCTTTGGTACCTACCTCAGAATTTTGATTAGGTAAACCGATTTTGATAATTCCTTTTTAAGGAATATCCAAAATCAAGTCAACTCCAAAATCTTTGATTATGATATGCAAAAACAATAAAAACCACATTAATTACTACTTACAAGGACATTTTGTAGAATATTTTAATGTCTCTAAATTAAAATGGTAAAACCTAAAGTTTATGTTAATTGAGTATACGTAAAATGGTCTTTAAGGAATGGCCAGAACAATTACTTTTAATTTAAATATTGTTATTTTAAAATTATGTCTTCTTCTTTTTCAGGTAATGCCAAATTCAATAAAAGGAAGCGAATGACAAATTCGTGAGTTGTTTCTTTTTTTTTAAGTACTTCATTATGTTTTTTCACGGCTTTTTCCTTTTCTGTCTTAATTAAATTTCAGTAACAGAGGAAAATTTTAATTATTTAGTATAAGTACAATTTATCAAGTTAAAGTAGGTACCTATCATGAAAAATAGAATAATATAATAGAATTAAATTGAACAGATTAAAATCTTTTTTTTTTAATTCAATCCGTCAATTGACTTTACCCCGCTGAATGGTAAGAAGCTAGCGTAAAGTACAGAGGGAGAGCCCACAATATCCTAATGATTTCAGATTTTAGATCGGAAGTAAAATCTTCATGTATTTACAAAAGAAAATGTATAGTGCACGGCATCTAACTTGGCAAGATTTTGAAGTAGTGTGGGCCCCACTATTCCAAAACCTTGCCAAGTTAAATGCCGTAGGTACACTAATACTTGTTTGTGGCAAAATGCGTCGCACATAAAGGTTCTCGCAATGTTTTGGAGTAGTGGGGCCCACACTACTACAAAATCTTGCCAAATTAGATGACGTGCACTATAGGTACCTGTTGATCGACGCACGAGGTTCCTGTGAAGGGGTTTGTTAGGTTAGAAACAGTCGCGCCCATAAAAGCCTTATAAGCCAAACCAAAAGCTAATTGATACTATACCCGCGGTTCCGACCACATGGACGTCGGTTTTTGGTTCTACTCAACTAAATGTGTATAAATATTAAAAGCATTCGAGTAACGCTAAGATGATAATGATGACAAATTGCACTGAATGGGAATCGAACCAGTATCTCTGATTAAGCAGTCGAACGCTTGTCTGAGTACAACGAACGAAAATAAAACGGTAAATCATCAGTATTAGGAAACGAAACCTAGCATTACTAGTAATTGAACAACGATACGGGCTGTAGAATCCAATGCAATAATATATTTGCGTTAATTGCAATACCCGTATTGTACCAAATGATACCAAGTTACTAACGGGACTGCAGAGTGACTAACCGCTTTATGACTTAAAAATATTGCAAACAACTTTATGAATATTTATGTAGAAATTAATCGCTTTGTCCATTGAGATTGACCTTTTGAAGATTTAAACAAAGAATGATATTTCTTCATCTTAGTGTCGAGTACATCCGAAGTTGATACCTCCAAGGCTTTTCACCTGTTCCGTAAAGTCAGTCTAGTATTATACAAAGAAGTAATTGTCTTAGGTTTACTAAAAATGAAAATTATCTGTGTTTGCATTGGAGATATTTATACTCAACACAAAATAAAAGGCTCGTTTTGACGTTTGTCCTCGTGGCGTAACTAGTTATACCTACTATACGATTCGGTATTCGATACTCAGGATGAATCGAATCCAGTTTGTATGGGGATTTAATCGATTTGAATATGTATGTAAACTGCATTGGATTAAAGTTCTGATTAGAAAAATTAGCTTAACCTTTGATTTTGTAGGTATTTTAAAACAATACAATGTTATTAAAGGTCAATTTACTTATATTTAATATTTTTTTTACAATAACATTCACTCAATCACAAAAACAACAAGAATAATTAAATCAGTCTTCAGAATCTAAACACAAGTATTAAAATAAATAAAAATAAAAGTGCGCGTCGGGCTTGAAAAAAAAATATCTCACTCGATATTTTCTTTCCTTAACTGATTATTAATAGTCTGTGGACTACATGAAAAAATCGTTATGCACAGCACTCAGCCGAGTGGGCGGTACCTGTCAATGAAAAATGTAATTATCTTTAGAACATTTTAATTGATAAAAAATTAAGAACTTCATGGGCACGAACTGTCAAAGTGGGCCTTTTATTTTGTGACAACTATAACTACTGAACGGTTTTTGATGCGGTTTTTTTATTGTTTGAAAGGTTTTGGTCAGACTTAAAATCATCATGGTTTTATACGACTTAGGTGACAGACAAGCACACGGCCTACCTGTTGGAAAGCGGTCACCATGGCCTATAGACGTATGCAACATCGGTCTCACACTCGCGCTGCCGACCCTGGAGGGGAGTGGTATTTAGGAGTTTGGAGGGAGAGGGTTAGAGGAGGAGATTGGGGAGATGAGAAGGGGAGGGTTGTGAGCTCTGGCTGCCCTACTTACCGGTGGGAACACTACACGATGGTTATTATGCCCGCGGTCTTCTGTAAGGAGGAAGTACTACCCCAGACGGACTGCTCAATTCGGACGAGAGATACCGTCGTGTTTTGCCTCCGTCAAAACATCACAATCGGTTGAGCAAAAAAACCGGAGATAATAGTCAAAAACATCCGAAAACCGACATCCTTGCAGAGGGAACCGCGGGCATAGACTACTAGATATTGGAAGTCTCAACTTAGGTATTGGAACAAAGCTCTACACAGTCTATACTTTTACCCGCCGCTGCGCCGACGACGGTGCCGGTCGGCTGACCTAGATCCCGCGAGATGATTACTATATTCATCTGTTTAAGTATTTAATTTAAATATCTATTTAACAGATAATTAGCTAGGTATATAAGTAGGTATGTCGCCTGTCAAATAACAGCTTTTTCACATGGTTTTTTTCGGTTAGTCAGAATTCTATTTATTACTTTTACTTTCATGGCAAATTGCACCTCAATCTGTAACATTTTACTAGATAATAATTGCCAAGAATACGTACAAGAAATTTATTACTGATTATTATCAGTAAGCTTGTGAGGGAGCTTGCGTGAGAAATTATGATGAATAATTTATTAAAATTTGTATCGCAATTAATCTCACACTTGATGCTCTAGCTAGAATTAAGAGTGACTTGATTTGATGTAAAAAACTGTGAGGCATGTGGGCATTTACATCATAATCACTCATAAAGGAATTCAAATTACAGCCCCCAATTATGGTTAGCTACAAATCAATTTTGTATTCACTCATAATTAAATTACGAACTTGGTTTAAATCTGTGGTAACTGGTAAATTCTCATATATAAACAGAATGAACTGAGAAATAAAATACTTTATACGGTTAAATATTCTAGAACATTTCACGCAGCAATCTAGACCCAAACTAGGGTTATGACAATTAAGCCTATTTCTTGACAGTATCATTACTAATCCGCTCTCCTAGGTAGTAGCATCATGGTATGTAGCTTGTGACCTTCCTGTATAAATAGGCTATCCAACACTAAAAAAAATTCAATTCGGACCAGGTAGTGCTTGAGTTTAGCGCGTTCAAACAAACAAACTCTTTAGATTTATAATATTAGTATAGATAGGTAGGCATATATAGTATGTTACTTTCTAATCATAAACATCTATACTCGAAGCCTTTTATTTGTTTCTTTAGTTTCGCTCTACTTCATTAATGAATTGTTAAGATTGAATCAATCGCAACTAATCGAGACCTGAATCTAGTTCGTAGATTAAAAATATAAATTAGAGATGGACAGCTTATTCATTCGAGACGAGTCAGTTTTGAGATTACGGAAGTCTAGATAGGTTCGAATAATAGTTCGAAAAATATAAAGAGAGAAGGCAAGATTTCATTAATTCTTTAATTTACTTTAACTAGCTGCTGCATGCGGAGCCGCCTGTGTAGAGACTCTTTATGAAGTTATGACAAGAATGGACAGAATAAGAAATGAGTTTTTTTATACTACGTAGTTAGGCAGACAAGCACACGGCCCACCTGATGGGAAGCAGTCACCGTGGCCTATGAACGTGTGCAACACTAAGGGTGTCACACACGCGCTGCCTACCCTGAAGGGAAGGGGCTGGGAAGGGGCGGGGAGGCTAGGAAGGGGTGGGGGGAGGAGGGGTACAGTGAGCTCTGGCTACCCTTCTTACCGGCGGGAACACAACACGATGGTTATTATGGCCGCGGTGTTCTGTAGGGCGGAGGTACTACCCCAGTCGGACAGCTCATTTCAGACGGGAGATACCGTCGTGTCCTACCTCCTTGAATGAGTGTATGTATAAAAGAGAAAATATACTATATACATCTCTCGTCAATCAAGTTAAAACGGCAGATCGAATCTGGGATCAAATTTTGCGTAGAGATAGATTATGAACTAAAATAGAACATAAGTTACTTTGTGCCAGAAAGATGTCAATGTGAATTTTTTTTGAAGACACGTCAAAATGACTTTACCTCGCCTGATGTTAAGCTAAAGGCAAAGTCTCAGGACTGGGGTCACTACCACATACACCGGTAGTGCTAAAGTGGCGGTCCTCAGCTTGACGACTTCATCAAATGCTTTTTCACGCCCCGCTTAAAGGCCCCGGGACTAATAGGAGGAAGGAAACACATGCGCTGGTAAAGAATTCCAAGTCTTTATGGTGCGGCAAATAATAGAGGAGTTTCGGCAACACGACCAATTTCCAAGTCGGCGAAGCCACAAACAATAAAAAAAATCTAATGTCAACCCAGATGAAATGACACCTCCATTTAGCTCAAGCCCCTTGGTCTATCAGGTCACCCGGTGCAATGAACACCGCAAAAAGTTTCAAAAGAACGAACTTTACACGGTTGTCACCTAGTTCTCTTCCTTTTCTATTTCTTTCATCACTGTCAAGAAACTGCCGGTAAAAAGCATAATACAGTTAGCTACAAAAGTAGTTTAACATATTTTATTTTACAGATCGTCTTGGCTCAAAAAAAAATCTAAACATATAATATATCTGTGCTTGATCAGTGTCTGTACATAGTGTACATGGAAGGTATATGAAAAAAACTTTTATTGGGGGACTTTACGAATGTAATAGTAGCCAAACAATTATTTTTAGTATTGTCTGTTTTTCTGTGCGTTTGTGTACGCTAATCTCGAAAGTGACCAATTCCATTTAGTTGTAATTTTTATTATTTGATTGTAGCAGGCTTCACATAAAATTTAGTGTTTGTTTTATTCAAATCGATTTGTAAATGAAGAAGTTATGTCAAATTCTAAAAATCGCGTTAAAAGAGCTCAGCGGGTTATTACTTTTGAGAGTGACTGTACCTTTGCTAGCCACCTAGATATTGCAACAACAAAAAACCACCAAAATTGTCTAATTGATGATCAGACTTAACTTTGATTAAAGATTACAGCCAACAAACGCCAGTCAGTAGGTAATTCTATATCTTCCCTAAATCTATCTTCCAACTGGAACAAAACCACGCCTCTGTAATTCTAATCTTTCCAGTGTATGGTGATGTATGGTATCTCGACGTGAATGCAGATCTGCTCAATAAACTTGACCGACTTCACAACAATTGTATTTGATTTAGGACCTTTTGTCTTCAAAAGTATGCCCACGTCTCGGCTTTTAGCTCTGTAGGACCAGCACGAAGTTACCTTCGAATAGTAAGCGTATAGTGTTCATAACGAGAGGCTCACTCGGCTCAACAGGCTGCTACTAGCTCTGGTATAGGGTTACTCCTAGGAATTAAGGGGTTCAGGCAGACAGTTCGTAAAATCCAAGATAAATCAAATAAATTAAGATAAGAATTAAGACCTTAGCTTAAAAATAAACAGAACATAAAATAGGTACAGTCAGCACCAAAGGTCGGTTAACAAATTCTAATTTATTGATCACCTTAGCTCTAAGACCTTTAATATATCTAACAATAAACAAGACATATAAAACATAAGCTTTGTCCTCTGGAGATTATAAAACTACATATAAATTAATGACTGACCTATGCATTCCAATGTAAAAAGGATTTGTAAATATCGACTTTTGGCGCTGACTGTACATTAAAGTCCTAAATTGGAAAATTACTCAAAAAGTTAAAAAACTATATAAATATTTTAGTATCAATGCCACCTGAGTAGTATAAAAAAAAAAAAAAAATCAAACAAACTTGTATCTGAATGTACCTATACTTGAAACTGTTTTTATAAATTTTATGATATCAATATCATACTCCACTTCAATTATCCTATCAATTATATTGATTTCCTGTATAGACGCATCAAACCATTACAAAACATTTAATTTTTACTGCAGCATGATTTCCTGCAAAACAACCGTAGTACCTACCTACTCACAAAATATATTGTTACAAATATTTTGATCAAATGTTCACTATTTTTGTTTGTTATTCTGTTAACACATAAAATACGTGAAGCGAAAATAATATAATATCAGGTTAACTAATCGTGATATAACTGCGAAATTGTGATGAAAAATACTGAGATCTTACTTCCTATTTTGATGTTTGTTACTCAATCACGCTCTATCAGCTGAACGGATCTGGCTGAAATTTAGTACAGGGATAGATTACAGTGTGAAATAACACAACATAGACGCTTTTTATCCTGGGAATATGTACGCATGGGTTGCGGAAACAGGATCAATATTTCACAATATGGTATTAATTTTGTCTCGAGTTATTTTTGCGTCCCGTTCCAAATTTGAAAATCAATACTCATTCCCATTTCACCTTTTTTTTTATCGTGTGGAAATCCCCATGGATACCACCCCCGTCGGCCATCGGGGGTGGTTATATCGGGATCGAACCGACTAAAACCGCACGCCGTCTCGGGTCTTAATTACCGGGTGTAAGGTTACCCAATGGGCATATCCCTCGCACCCCAGCTGACCCTGGGCCATCTACGGTTTTAAGAAGGCCCCTCGACCCCCCGAAAGGGGGGGGTGTAGGGGGACGGGCGGCCGTCCTGTCACCTAAACGTCGGCGCGGGAGTGTGCCCTCTGCTAGTCAGAGGGTCAGAGCCTCGGAGCAGCCCTCTAGAGGGCCACTCCCAGTTCACCTAAACTATGGTCTCACTTTGGCCTCACTTCAACCGTGACGTCGTTTTTGTTCTAAACAGCTTATCAACCTAGACATAGAGGCCATTGCTTCCATACCTACATCAAATTCGAATCATACGCCAGACAAATCTCAATTCAGAATCGCTTTGATCAACACTGACCTACACAACTATGCGTTTAGCAACTAAATTTGAGGTGTAGCAAAATCAAAATTAGTTTCAACAGACATAATAACAATAATGAAATCGTGAGTTATTTGAACTTTTGACCTTTGATTTGATCTTGACTTCGTGAACTGCACTGGACTACTTACTATAGGTAATTATATTTTACAATATTAGCCGTATGAAATATGAGTAATAGTATAATACTAAAATGTTAAAAATATAAGATATTAAGATATAAGTATTTTATCATTTTATTTTATGCATTTTTTGTTTTTGTTATTGTAAGTAAATATAAAATTCATCAATGTATTACGATTAGATGTGTTTCTTGGTTTTAACAGGAGAAATTGCTGGCTTATTCCCCAACCCCCAGAAGCCTGCAATAGAGTCTTGTTCGCCAAGCCCAGTCTATCCAAATGGTTTACAAAGACCGACAACTTGCATATATTATTATGAACAACGCAAGTTAAATAAAAACTTGTAAAAAAATAAGAAAGATTAGTTATCCTATTCTTTTAAACGTACCTCGCTATCATCATTAATTGAGACCACAGCGAAAGTGATACTTTTGTTACATACAGTGTAATGTAATAAAGCTGCCGCCTCTCATTGCACACTGTACCGTTAAAATATCAAATCAATCAAACGAACCGACATCAATAGAAATTATTGAACAATCTCAACTGATATTTCAAGATTTGAAGTGCAACTTTTGAAATTTATTGTCTTTTAAACTGATCGACGAGGCACCCTGCCTATGTTATAAAAAATAAGTTGTAAGTAGCTGTTCCTTTGTTTCATTCTTCAGGTTTTGTCATGACAAATGAGTGGTCAGCTCGGGAACAAAATTGATGGTCAAGACGGAGGTGAAAAAAGTTTGCTCAAAAATATTGGAGAAATCGACTAGTCGTGGGTTTAAGTCCCGTTCTGGATGTTCACTTTTACCGATCATAATTTTTTTATACTAGGTACGTAGGTGGCAGACAAGCACACGGCCCACCTGATGGGAAGCGGTCACCGTGGCCTATGGACATGTGCAACACTAAGGGTGTCACACACGCGCTGCCTACTCTAAAGGGAAGAGGGGAGGGCTAGGAAGGGGTGGGAAGTTTAGGAAGGGGTGGGGGAGGAAGAGTACAATTAGCTCTGGTTTACCCTACTTACCAGCGAGAACACAACACGATGGTTAATATAACCGCGTATCATTAGAAAATCATAAACATGTACAGAATATTAATCGGACGCTTTGTCCAGACTCCAATCTGTTATCGAAATTCCTATCACAAAAACCAGGTTAAACCCAGAAACTGAACCTGAAACGTCGCATTCACTATCGATGGACAGCTGCTGCGATAGTTTGTAAAAATTTTCGCCTGAAAAACTATACCTAATAATTAGGAGGAAAACGCAAAACGAACCAACTCAACCGTTACTCAAGTTAAATTATTTTTGAACATCTTCCAATTTAATCAACTTTACTAACCTCTTTTGTGTTTTTCATGCTTTAACACTGAATAAAACAACAACATTACTATGGCTGATTCGTTTTAAAACCAGAGATAGGAAATGGGTAATAACGGTAGTAGCTAGTAATCGCATGTTGAGGAAAACGCTTCAAAAATATACGATGATGATGTTTGCTCTCGTTGAGTTAAGAGCTAAATGGCTGATAGAATTAATTGTAGTACTAGCGTATTTCCTTGAAGTACTTATTACATGAATAAATACTTGCTTGAAGAAAATACTAGTCAGTTTATACTAGTATGGATTACTATCTTTACATATATTATAATAATTTAAGAAAACTTTTTTTAAGTTTAGCAGTTTTAAATTGAATTGTCATCAGAACTACAGATTTCTGCCAAATAGATATCATAATCATATTTCGACAACTGAAAGAGGGTCAAATTTCAATTTCTAGATTTGATCCAAACAAACAGGTCAAGTTACAGGTGGTTTTTAAACGATTTTACGTTTAAAAACCACCGTGTTTTTACCCCAACTCAGAATAAACAATCATTTAACGTACGGCCGACCGTTAGCAATTGAACTGATCAGCTTAACGTAACAAAGCACATCGCGACATAGATCTCCTTGATATTATAGATGAGAGTAGGTAGGTGATACCTACCCAAGATGATTCGGATGACAACGGTTGTACCTACTATAGCAATGTTACAGTATGTATCTACCATATGTCTTATTTGAGATAAGTCACAGCGCGAACACTCAAGTCCCAAGTCTACAAATGATTAGATAGTAACCCCGCCTCAGGATTTAATAACCTTCCTACGTGACGGGAAAATACCTACTGATGACATTTCAAAGGTGACGTAAAAGAAATGCCCTTTCCGCAGCTTATTCAGTCGTTATCAAATCCTGTAAATGTGGTCGCGGAATTCCACGCACTCTCGCTCAAGCATGACCCAACGTACGCTGACATTTTAATATTAAATTTCATTACTACATACAGTAAAAGTAGAATATTAATTTAATGTATTATGTTTCAAAAATGACACCGACATGTTCCATTTTATGGAAAATGATTGAAAATAACTTTATAGGTTATATTGGCTCCGTATAGAACATCTTGAGTGTAGGTATGTCTTCATATACTATTACTTCCAATTCATCTCGAGTTATATGTGAGAAATTACTTTCACTGAGATAGTAACAGTATTTATCATTAAATCATGAACTTGTGAACGACACTGGGCCTTTCATTTTATAGAAACGGAGATTGAAAGTTTCATTTATAAGGACGTTAGTTTTCCAATTCCAATATAATCTCTAGAGATATTTCATTTCATCCTAAGATTGCAAAACTCTATTAGAGAAGTAAATTCATTTAAAAATGTTAGCTTCATTTAAAGCCAAACTAAGTAATAAGTACCTATACAAACAATATGAGATCAGTGCAGGCAGCGACGGGAGCGGACGCGGAAAGGGCAGCAAATGCGGAAAGGGAGGCAAACACGGAAAGGGTGACAAACGCGGAAAGGGTGACAAACGCGGAAAGGGTAGCAAACGGTTATACCGTCGCTGTAGACCGCTTGCGCCACTATGTAACAAACCACTCTAATAACCCTTCAGTAATTTCTGCATACCTACATCACGAACAAAACGAACAAAAAAACAGGTTTTCTTTCTTTCATAACTGCTGATCATCAGACGGGACATTACCGATATTATTATAGAAACACTTTCATAATATACAAAATATTTTTTTTTGTTTTCTTTTACAAAAGGATTTTTTGTAAAAGAAAACAAAATTTTGTTCGATTAGAACTTCAAAATGAGCGGTATTTTCACTATATTGCTAAATTTTGTTCTGTTACAGCCTTCTGAAGTCGTATAGTATCTCGTATCTCGTATAGTTCATACCTCGCATGCTAATCTCGTTAGCTTACATTCTCTATTTGGGCAAATCTTTCACAACCTTCGCGAGATGTAACTATATAATGCGGAACAATCACATCAACAAGTTTTGTAATTGTATCATAATTTTAATATTTAAATTTTGTAGCTAATTAGACAATTTATTTTTCGTATTTCCTAGAATAACACCGTATCTACGATCTCATCATAGAACATTAAAATTTGACTAATTATAAATTACATGCTACAGGTTCCTTAAGATTCGCATAAAAAATAATGGGATGAATTTAAGTCTGTATATTTAAATGCTGAAGTATTCTCCTAAACTGAAATGATATCTCAGATAAATTGTCTAATCCTAAATAAAATACGTATTACGAGTATTAAATTTATCCTTACCTATCTTGTATGAAAATGTGTGTGTCGGTTAGTTCATCTTTCAGGTAGCAAACCAACGTATCAACATAAATTCTAGGTCATATCCTCTAGGATAGTGTCCTAAAATATGTCCTAGAATTTATGTAGAATGCTACACAGCGCTATCAAGACTTAAAGTAAGCATAGTTTAACTAACTTGTGTTATGTGTTCTTGAAAGCGATTAACCGTACCTACTTCAATACTTTTTTGTAAATACATGTCATACATAGAAATACCCAGACCAATGCAAATAAACATATTCATGCATACAAATATTTGCAAGAAGCGGGAATCGAACCCAAACCTCCTGATATAGTAGTCGAATGTACCACCGTCGAGTTTGTATACAGAAATAGTTCATGGGTCCGAGAGAGATATAATATATTATGCTGTTTCATCATTCATCATGAATTTATGACTCCTGGGGAGTGAATCCGATCTGGGTGGATTTATTACCCATATATATTATGGCAGCGGGTCCCCCTGCCTGGACGTTGGTATAAGACTATATCTCCAGTTCTACTCAACCGATTGTGATCAAACATGTGTAATATTTTAAGTTTTACCAAGACCTTCCAAACAAAAAAATAGCATTAAAATCCGTTCTGTGGTTTTAGCGTCGCAAACAAACAGACAAGGATTCCAAAAAAACTATTCTTGTTTAGAATCCCGCGGTACCCTAGTGGTCTGGGTAATGGACTGCTGAGACGAGGTCATGGGTTCGATCCCAGGTTCACCATGGCACACACCAATGACTTTTCGATGCTTTTCGAAGTTATGTGTGTATTTATCGCGGGTTTATAAGTGCCCGGTTATTGGCAATAGGCTCGCCACCTATTACATTAGGACCTAAACATAAAGTGGCGAAATGTGGGTGCTAGCACCTTTGCCTACCCCTTCGGGGATATAGGCGTGAGTTTATGTTATGTCGTTTAGAATCGTTCACATAATTTTTTTTAATACTTCCAATATATAGACACAGCTACTTCACAAAATAACAATATGGACTACTGCCCTCCTACCACGTGCTATCCATAACATTATCTTATATTGAGTTCATTGTTTAATCTACAAAGAAAATAAACGATCGGTTAACGATGTATACATGCACACATTTTATTTGAAGTAAGTAGGTAGTTAGATAAATTAAAAGGCAAAAAGAATAAGTATAAAAGACTAAACAACTTACACATTTTAAGTTAATAATGTATGCTAATGCACGCCACATCACCGCAAAATTGACTTACCTACCTACATTTCGAGGCAACTTTCCACGGTTAGTGATTCTAGTTAGACTGCACTGAATATCTTGAAAGGTCCCATGTACACTATAATTTTATGTTATGGAGTCACGTTAGGGACGAACCACGACGCTCTCAGTACCTAAAGTCGTTCTGACCCCCTATTTTTATGTGCGAATATAACCACGGTTTTCACTTCAAACCCCCGTTGGCCATAGGGGGTGGTATTAACCAACGCGCCTTTTGGAGAATCAGCCCGCCTTCTGCTCTACATAGTGCCCTCTACTAGACAGAGGAACACGTGGAGAGTCGCCAAGAGGGACGCGCTGCCGCCTCCGTTGCCTTGGTGGCTAGTGCACCGCATGAAAGTTTCGGCTCACACAGCCTATAGTTCTTAGGTACCGCTTATAGCAATTCAGTTAAGAGAGAGATGGAGCTATACACTGTGTAGGGCTCCACCTATCAATAAGCGTGTCGTGGTTAGCCCGCAGAGTGCAAATTAAAAAGGTTGAAATTCTTCATTTTCATTGAGCTTAATCCAAAACACTAACGGAATAAGGAACAATAGACAACAAGATTATCTATCGTGATACAACAGTTTACAAATAATTACGTAAATGGTAAAAACAGTCGCCGTATAACTGTGCTAAACACTTTTTATCATCGCAACTCTTTGACAGCTCACGCGAGATTATGAAACTGAAAGTCACGGCTAATATATTCTATGCTTTATTGACTTTGAAATAAGGCGATTCACTTCCAAGAAATGATATAACAAGACATGATTACATGGAGCACGGATTAATTACTATTAATCCATAATCTGTTCTATTTATCTTCTAATTATAAAGTCAGTTTGTGATGGCGTTTCACTGCTGTTGCTGATAACTAATTATGTGTTATACGGTATATTTTTTGAAGACTAGGTACTGGTGATGTGGCCTGCATGGATTTTTCAAGCCAACCTCACCTGTTCATAAGTATATCTGTTGGCTAAAGGACGAATTCCTTTTACTTTCGGGGGGCCAGACGGCAGTGGCTCTCTTATAAGCTTATACACGCCAAATCAAAAGAAAGAGAGCGTACCGTAAACTCCAAATACAAGTTTTGTATGCAGCAAAGACTAAGAATTAATTCGTGATATGAGACAATGAAATAAAATATTACTAAGAAGAGGTCATTGGAATGCATGTTTAAAAATCGGAATAATTCCTAATTCTGAGTACGTCCCTGTCACATTTAGTGCCATATAGTGTGAGATAGTACTTATTACTATTTACTAACTTCATCAACATATTATAAAGAAGTAAGTAGTTTTGATTTATTCACCGGTATCAATTTTACATCAATTTATGCGTCGGCAGCGCGAGTAGGGTCAGCAGCGCAAATAGTGTCGGCAGCGCGAGTGTTACGCCCCTAGTATTGCACACGTCCATAAGCCACGGTGCCCGCTTCCCATCAGGTGGGCCGTTGCTTGCCTGCCACCTAAATGGTATAAAAAGAAACATTATTACATTAAAAAAATAAGTCTAATAGAACCAAAGGTGTTGCTTGGAATTTAATATCAAGCGCCTTACTCTTAAATATACAGTTTCTACTAATTTTTACATGATTACCTATGTGATTTGTCGTAATAAACGACAATATTGTAAACTGTAATTAAGGTATTCATGACGTGGTAACGTACACGCTAATAGAGTGTCACTAGTACAAGGCACGCAATGAACTACGCATATTTCGATACATGCTTTGGTATAAGGCACACTCGGTGAATGGAGGATGGCTTTCTTATTGTTATAAATATGTATGTATGTTGTGTTACTTAATTTTTTTAATATTTTCTAGATGGGTATTGATATCTACATTAAAAAAATATATAGATAGTGATAGCCGAAGGGTTAGTTTAGTTTTAAGCGTCTTATGCCTACCGATGTTTTAGTCACATACTCCTTACATACTTCACTAGCTTTCTCTACTGTCAAGCTGGCACACCTGCAATTGATGGATGTGGAAAACCACATCCGTCAATCAGGCTTTTCTCTCAGTTGGAGCCGACAGTCACTCCCGTAAAAGCCACGATGAACTAATAACAGATGTTTAATAGGTATAGCTACATAAAAGTGTAAAAAATGCTACACTTCTGGCCTAAAATAGGTAACAAAACCCGTAGGTAAATCAATTAGAAACAAAACAGTCAACAGTACGTGCCAACTTAATTTGCACCCAAGTTTAATCCGGATATTATTCGTACACCCCAGCCATTGTACAGGTAGCACCCGTGGTGAATACGATGCATTCCCCGTGCGACTGACACATCAATTATCTGTGTACATTTTCGTACTCGCTATTGTAAACGACACACCTTTATAATTTGCACGTGAATAAAATGATTAAGTTGGAACATGTGTGCTTTGTGTACAGTTGATTAGAATTGAAGTACTTTCTTTAATTCGTCTTTTTAACCGACTTCAAAAAAGTAGGAGGTTCTCAATTCGTACGCTATTTTATTTATATGTATGTGACGCTTGTCCATTCCGTTCCAACTCCCGAGTTGAATCACGATCAGACAGCTGAACAGCCCCCGTAGACAAGTGGCACAAGCGTAAATCGCTAAGGAATAGAATAGTTCAACCAATCACATCCAAACTCGTCGCCGGCGTACGACGCCCGCGCCGCGGCGGTATCACGAGCTTGGGTGTGTTTGGTTGACCTATTCTATTCTATTCCTTAGCGATTTACGCTGTGCCACTTGTCTATGGGGGCTGTTTAGCTGTCTGACTGTGATTGAGTAACGAAGATCGAAACATCTTCACAAATTGTCACATTTACCTGTGATATTAATAAGAGGATGGCGTGTGCATCAGCAAAATGTGTGGGTATGTTTTGTTCCATTGCTATTCCTATAGTAAAATTTTACTATTTTTTAAACAAAGGAATATCACGGCTTCTATAATCTCAACGTCACGATTTCCCAAAATGGATATGTATTTTTTTTTCAAAGTCCATAAATAAAATTGTCATTGCAGTCCAGGGACCTCTTACATTAAAAAGTGTTCCACAGAACGGCCCCCTGACGGCGATGACAATTTTATGTCCGTTAAGTCAGCAAGTAAATGCATGGCTTTTGGTTTTGTATCTATACACAGATTAACTACTACTACAACTTGTTTTTTTTTTTGCTTTTCATTAGTTTTTGGCGAGGTAGTCGTGTTCTATTTTCATTTTTTTTTTTTCACTTATATGGCAGGCATCTAAGAAGACAAGCAGGCATTATTTATTCTTATCAGGATATCTTTCTGTGATGTGATTCTGTAAATAAGTAAATAAATTAAAAATTTAAAAATATTTAAGGGGGATTCCCATACAATACACGCTTTGCCGTATAGTGGTACGGAACCCTTCGCGCGCAAGTCCGAAACGTGCTAGCATGGTTTTTTATGTTGTTTGTAGTTACTATACGTTGATAATAACAAACACGCATTAAATTTCAGTACCTACCATACTCGTACTAGCTACTGCAATCCATTAGAGTGTGATTTGACATTTATACACACTCACTCACACTAATACCGCCCTGAAGAGGTTGGCAGGTTATGGGAAGGTGAATTTGGTAATTATTACTTATCTTATTGATTCGTATGATGCTTCGTAATTAGCTCTGTGAATTAGTAGAGCAATTCTCTGTAGACACGCTTGTATAATTCAAAGTTTCACATGTAGGTATTTTGGCCAAATTATAAACATATTGTTATGTTATAATAGTGCCCAAATTTATTTAATTACAGATCCTGAACAAATAAGAAGCAGAGAACTTTGCTTAATTTTTTTCATTCTATTTAAAGCAATCAGCTTTTTATATCAATATCCAGTCATGCGTGAAATCTCGTATTTTAACAAGAGAAAGTTGGTTGAACGTTTTCAGCAATCAATGAAAAGTTTACTTGTTTGAGTTTTCAAAATTATTGTTTTTATTTTTTCTAAGCCAAAAGTAACCTCATAGGCAACCATGCATTAAGTTATTATAGGTTATAGATACACCTTCATTTCTACAAATGGCCACGACGATTGTACATATGACGCACATATGCGTCATTGGTCTGGTGGTTTAACACATATATGCGTCAGTGATCACAAGTTGATTAACCACAATTTTTCCTGGGTAATACTCCAGAAAACATGGTAAAGGATGACCGCTGACCGCCTACAATCGGTAACACTAGCGGAACTTAAGGATTAAAGTTAACAGGTACAAAAATATCAGTAATTTCTACTTTTGTAGCTGTTATATCACTTATAATAATATAGGTACTCGTATGTTATCAATAGAACCAGAAAGTAATTTGAAATGAAAGAATTTCGTAAAAGGTTTCTTCATTGCTACTAGGTATTAACTTGAAAGTCTTGCTAGTAAAGCAATTTATATATAAGGCTTCTATTCCATTAGACATATTTATTTACAAAACAGACGTTCAGTCAATCATAATAATAATATTTTACATTTATAGGATGTCTTTTTATCTATTTTCTATTTTTCTTTTTATCGTGAGAACTATATTTATTGAATTTCTTTTTAACCAACTGCGCGACGCAAAGGAGTGGTAATGTGTTTATCAGCCTACGTATGTTTGTGTATCCCGTGGAAGCACTATACAGACGATTTTTGTAATTCACACGTCATTTAAGTCGGTAAAAAATCACTTAACGCTATTTATACGCAATGAGTAACCAGTTGCGCATGCAAGTGCTCTTATTCATATTTATTTGTACAAGATAAACATTTTTTATCTTTATCTTATCTGATATTCTTGTCACATACATAGATTGTGATAACAAAATGTTTATGTTTCTCTCTGAGAAAAAATCAATTTAAGGTTCTACAAAATAGAGTTTTTTTTGAAGGGGATAGAATCTGTCTGTCATTTTAAATTTCTATGCATAGCTCGTAAATTTCTCAAAAAAGATTTGAATAACCTTCTCGTAACTACATCATGGTCTAGCCCCCTGATTTCATTTACCGTAGTGTCTTAAAAACATCGAGAGAAAAAAATATAACACAAAGAATAAATGGCATTAAGTCCTCCTGCGTACTTAAAGTGCATGAATTTTAAATAAATAAATAAACAAATAAAAATAAGCAAAAGTCGTAATAACTTTGGAGTACCACCATTCCCTGATTACCTCAGTGAAGAAAATAAAGCATGTTACAAAAACAAATATTCAAAACAATACGAAAAAAATGTGTGTATTTTATAAAACGATCTGTCACAATTAGTCCCCGCGACAGGTAGTGAGTGATCACTCCACATAACGAGGGTAATTTTAGGGGATTATGCACTCAACCGTGATCCTCAGGAGATTTTAAGCCTCCATACGAGACAACCACGAAGGGTGTGGGCCCCCTTTCAAAGAATTTATTTGAATACCCAAAAAAAGGATAAAAGGAAAATGTGAATGTTTTCCCAAGGGTTATTTAAACAAAAAGTGCCACTTTTAAATTTGGTGTACTTGTAGAACATTAAAAAGTTTGTCACAATTTTATTGAGCGCGCAATACGATAAGTGAATACTGAATGCATTGGTATAATAATATCATTTGAGTAGTTTTTTCTAGTACTGAGTCGAGCGTCTGCGAAAATCTCAAAAAAATCTTAAGTTACTACTGATTCATATTTCTAATGCTTTTTTATACCTCTATACAGTATATTAGATCAAGTTAAAACCGTCTAACGTTATGTTGACAACTGACAGAAGTTTTCGGATACAACAAAATTTCAAAATTTTTAATTAGCATTTTACTTGCCATTTCCGCACGAAAAAAAAAAAAAAAAAAAAGGTGATAATGCAGATAAAACATACTTTTGAAGAGTTTATGGCACTCTTGGGTTTAGGATACACTTGGCGGAAATACCGCCGCTGATTACAGTATAATTGAATTATGACTAATAACGTACAAACCGCGCAGATCGCAGTTGTTCCACCGCGTCGTTATTTAATATATAATGTAATGTCGTTCCAAAGCAGAACATCCGAAACGGTGTTTCCGTCAAGTGTAGCGCAGGCCTTTCTCAGCATCATCTAATGAAGAGAAACCGCAGCACACTGAATCCTGTATCGCTATATCAACTATGGACCGCAGCCCACAAAGTGTGACCGCAAACGCGAATAAATAAAAAATATTTTTATTCCAAAATATTATGACCATGTAAACACAAACATTTTCGGTTCCCTGCTTCTCTCTCAAAAGTAAAAAAAAATTGCCAACATGAAACGAAACCAGAAAGTTTTTTTTGAATATTTATAGACGCACTTAACAAGTGTAATTATTATCATTAAAATGCTAATCATTAAAATTACTAACAATTACAATTGGTTGTCGAATAATTAAACAAAGATTTTTTTAAACGCTTTCGTTAGCGGAATTCATAGTCAAAAACTATTCATAACAATATGCTTTGACTATTTTACAAGGTTTCTGGAAAATATTATTGTTCAAATAAAATAAATTTTATCTAAAATTCCCGTGGCTACGAAATGTAGTATAATAATAATGAAATTGTGACACACATGAATCAGTATTGAATGAAGTCCGTTACAAATAAAATGAGACAAATAATGTGCATTACCGCTCCAATGTACCGGTAGGTTTACAAAAAGTGTTACAGCACTATCTACGAGAGGTATGGGACTATCTCACATCTGATATAATATACAGCTTTATCTTTCATCTCCATAGATTAACACAATTTATGGTGCAGAAGTTTCATTCCGACTTTCTTTAGGCATAAAGATATTTTTATGGTAAGTGTTAATGGGTGTGTAATTGTGTATGTGTGTGTATCTGTTTATGATACACCCCAAGTAAACCTGACCTGTAAACCGATACGCGTACTGTTTGGCAGAAGAGCCTTTGATGCAGGCTTTTCTCTCAAGGTTGGGTGGGCCAAAACCTATATGTAGAATATACTTTTATGATGAGATATAAGACATGTCTCTCTCAAATAATTATATTTTGATTACAACTGCGTGTCATCATTATCTTCAAAGATCTCACGTCTCAAACTTTCATTATATACAATTAACAACAAGCAACTTTTAATTTTCGTGTAGAAATCCAACACGGGTGCTATGCCGAGGTCAGGAGGTGGATGTGTCGGACGTGAACTGACAAAAACCTTCATCCAAAATGTAATAGGTTATACAGTTATACAGCGCTAGAAAGTTGTTATGTATTAAGCTACTGAGTGCGGGCTATGAATACGGCGGCACTTGTAATTTTGTACGAGTACCTTTCGAGTACCATATTTATTACTTTTTTAAAAATACACAAATTGAAATTGGGTCTTCTATATTTAGATAAGCACGTGCTTATCCCAATTTGCACTAGGTAATGCGTATTCCTTCACCTTCCGCATTCAAAATAATTTAGGGTAGGTAAGTTATGTATGTATAAACTTAAGTAATATAGTAATAAGTTTACAGAGTTCTCTATACCACACAACGCTTGTATGTAGCTTAATATTTTATCAAGAGTTGTGAAAACCAAATCTATAGTTAACATTTTTACACAGTTTCAACATAAATTTGTAAAAATTAAATACAGTAAAATAAGTAAAACATTACGCAATATGCAATGCTGTATTTTTGTTTATTTATTTTAGTAACGCAAACTATTTTAGTTACTCTATAAAGAACATACTGTCAACTGTCAGTACATTGTCAAAATCCAAGCAAATCGATCTTAGCCAAGGCCATACTCTGCTTCTAGACAGCATGCCAAATCGAAGGCAATAACTGTAAAGGG
The DNA here is from genome assembly GCA_963576445.1 of Lithosia quadra. Classification (NCBI taxonomy): domain Eukaryota; kingdom Metazoa; phylum Arthropoda; class Insecta; order Lepidoptera; family Erebidae; genus Lithosia; species Lithosia quadra. The sequence goes on from OY754882.1 coordinate 4,109,505, forward strand.
AATAAGTGTCTACTCTGCGACATTATATTAATCTATGTCGTAGTACGGGAATTAAGGCCGAGCATGCACTTCGCGACAATGTTTTGTAACTGCGACAAGCTTGCTAAGTTATCTCGGACGTGTATCTGTTTTTTGTCAAAACCTACACATCAACAGAGCTGGAATGCAGATAAAGAACTTACCTACTTACTGTTAGTTTTTGCTGATTCAAATTCTGCATTTGCTTACTTATAGAATTAATGTAAATTGTAAATTCAAATACGAGTGTATACCTAGTACTTTTAATGAGTAAGTATAACGGCTCTGGCTCCAGAAATCTTGATGAAACTCGAAAACATCAATATAATAATATTATGTATGTTTATAATATTTGTTTAAATTATTATTTCAGTACTCTAATTATAATTAAAGGCATCACGATGATCAAATATGTATAATGAACGTAGTAAATAGCTCACAGATGACACGCTGAGCGGTGTACTATACATACATACATACAAATCACGCCTTTTTCCTATTGGGGTAGGCAGAGACAACACCTTTCCACTTGCCACGATCTTGGTATAGGTATTCCTTTCGCTTCTTCAACTTCCATAATTGTTGTCATACACGCACGCCCGTGCGTACTCTTTACCTGGCCTTTCTCCAAAATCAAATCAATGGATTATTATAAAAAAATAGATTATACAATAAATAATTCGTAATCAAATCGATTCGATTCGATTCGATCCCCCATGACACCCATTTAACCCATGAATGCCCGTCATTTATTAGTTTACAATAATGTATGGCATTTTAAACGATTTCTTGACATTTATGATAGCTGCTACGTTCTCCTGGGTACCTAGTAGAGTTATGATACATTATTCGATAAATGGGTTATTCAACACAAAATGTATTTTTCAATTCGGACGAAGATTAGTGCATTCAACCAAAAAAACACGAAATAATAGTATTATAAATAATAGTATCAATGAATTCTTTCCAAAACAAGTCCTGTATAAAACATATCTTTTTCCGTTAATACTTACAACTTACATTGTGTTACAATAACTAATAGAACAGTTAAGGTATTTCCAAACTGATATAAAAATATTCTCACGAATCTTGTAACAAAACCTTTTAATTTTGTAACATTTACGAGCAACGTTTTAATAGTCCTATTCATCTGATATTTGGTAACATAACCGTTTGTATATTGCATTATACAAAAATAGATTATTTGTAACTTGTAACACAATCACAATTTATTACAGTAAAACTTACGTCGTTAGCATCACGGAAGCGTTTGAGTGTTAAGTGCAGATGAAATTATTGTTTCAAAGAATTAATTATTGTAGCTTGAGATACCGATAGCTGTAATCTTATTTTCAAATTTGTTCATCAGAAATAGAAATGAAAATATTTTACATACAACATACATACATAAATATTTTTATACAGCATTACCGTTCCCTTTTTTGTTAGGTATACAAGTATCCGCACGATAAAAAAAAGGTATACAAGTTGTTCCACGGTGACGCCACATGCAGGAGAAATACCTAAAATAATGTAGATTGTCAATTTTACTGAAGGAAGATTTTCATTTTGTTTTTTTTTAATCAGCATGTTTGTTAGAGAGTTATGAGTTATGATTGACTTTATGCCTTAATCGTACAGGATGTTATATATCTTTACAAATAACTTTACATGCTTATATAAAAGCCATAGGTACCTTTTTTAACAGCCCACCTGATCGGAACCAGTCACCGTGGCAATAGCATTAAATTATCAACTAGTTCTACTACCTTCCTTTTGATCATTCCTTAATGATCCTAGTTGTAACAAAGTAATAGGAAATTTGGAGATATTTTTTTTCTTTTGGTACATTTATCCTTTTTTACGTTTAAATTCCAGCTCTTAAATTCTTTTCTGGCTTACGAATATCTACTCAAGATGATGATGACTAACACCTGCGACAATATTTCTCAAGAGTTGCTACGTTAATATTTGCATATCAATTATGGTCAGATAGCGCACTGACATTTTGGTTGTGAAAAATGTTCCAAAAAAATGTGAGTTATGTAAATATAATGTAAATGTAAGTAACATCAAAGACTGAAATAAATCTATGAAATATATCAATGTTATTTTCACAAAATTAAATGAATACATCTACACTGATACATTTGCAATAAATGTTACAATAGGTAAAGTTTAAATTTGAACAAAAATTGTAAGATACTTATTTAATTTAGTAGGTATCTACTAATTCATGAACCCATCATGAATTAGTACATAATTTGTTGTTTTTGTTCAAATTTGAACATGGTAATCATTTATTTTTGGGTTGTTATTGTTATTGTTGTAAAAGCGTCTAAATTCGGACTTCAGATTCTATTTTGGGCTCTAGAACTAATATTTTCCAACGTTAAAACACTGTACGTGAGTTCAAACTCCCCATTGAACGCAAAAAAAGACCTAATTGCATGTGAGCGAAGCGACTAGTGTGTTAGAAAAGTGAACAAAAACACCATGACTGATGAATTAGTCGCATAGTATCAACACGCCGCTTGTCGTCAGATATGTACTTATCCTACTGATATAAAACAATTGATAATTTTTATTACAGAATATACCTATAAGTATTGCTCAGTGTTCTTTCTTCGCGCGTGAAGGTGGGATAGTGTTCGAGTTAGTTAAAAACAATCGAAGTCGATTAAAAACAAACGAAGTCGGTTAAATCCGTGGTTAAAAACAACGAATACTGTAAAATTCGAAGAACTATCGTGTGTTGTTCTTGGTCTTTTTTTTGTATATTTTGTACGGGCTTATTTCGAATACAGTTTTGCGGTTTAACAGTGAAAGTATTACCATATTTGTAAAATAAATAGTGTTTTTGTGTTACGTAAAGAGAGCGTACGTTTTGTGTCTTTTTATTGTTATATACGAGTGTCAGTTATTGTTATGTAAAGTCTGTTGTTTATGTAGCAAAATGGCTCATAACAAAACAAATATATGAATTAGTGTGGATATGGTAAACAAAGCTACGCGACGGTATAGTTTCACTTAATATATTTTCTAGATCATTTCCCGTTTATGCAAAATCTTATGCTTAGTATGACCATTTTAATAGCTTATCGTAATAAGGGAAAACTCTTAAACACTTGCAAATCAACATACTTTTTTGTAAAAACAGAATTCATAATTTAGTCTGTTTTTGTTTTTGCTAAAGTTTAAATTATTTAATTAACTCCAACTTAAAAATAAGTATGGCTTAACCGCATCACTTTTTTTATACACAACGTATGTGGCGGACAAGCATACGGCCCACCTGATGGGAAGTGGTCACCGTGGCCTATGGACGTGTGCAACACTAAGGGTATCACACACGCGCTGCCTACCCTGAAGGAAAGGGGTCACTAACGATGAGGTGATAACGGACTCGAACCGAATAAAACCGCATTCAGTGTCACTTATTCATCAGGAAATAAGCTACGCTCTAGAATCGAACGAAAGAAATAAATTAGTCTAGATATCCTAATGATTTACAGTGTGACATAAATATAACGATTGGATTTATATAGGTAGGTTGTTGAACCTAGATCTATGGAAACTGCCCAAGAAAAGTTTAACGTAAACAAATGAATTTCCCGATCAATTCATGATCAACTTTCCTCACAGACCATAACCTCTATTAGAACATTGCACCTGAAATGTGTCCTAAAAAATTGAGCAATTTAAATCGGCATCCAGTACATGGTTCCGTGTATTGTTGTTCTCAAATTCAAAATAATAAATGTCTTTCTACTTTCAACATATTATACATTCCATGAGCCAAATTCATTAATAAGATTATTCCTAACAAAATTCTTAATAGCATCATTGCGAGACGGCCACTGACGCATGACAGTGTGTGTGTGTGAATTAAGACTTCCTACATTGTCAAGTGTTAAAAGAAATGCCTCAAAATACTTTATATAACTATATTTAAGTTATAATTTATATTTAAATGTTTAAAGTCATTATTTAAATTAGTTAGTATTTTATACAATGAAAGGGTTGGCTTCATTTCCGTACAGCTCATATCGTAACAATACGGTTTCAATTCTTGACCGGTAGATTTTCGTTTGGCAAGAAATTTACGGAAACTATCTACCTACCGTCTCAGGAAGGTGGTCCTCATTAAATGGCATTATAAGATAGAATAAGAACACTAATATGTGTTAAATTATAGGAATACTGTGATTCAACTAGTGGTACCTGCGACTTTACCCACGTGGTTTTAGACGTTTACCTCGCCTGATGGTAAGATAAAGGTAAAGTCTTAGGACCGGAGGTCACTTTTTTTTAAGGTTTTATTTCATTTACGCGGCACCCTAATTTTATTCTTCTTCCAAAATTAACATAGCCCATGTTACGCCTTATAAAACTGCTAGTGAAAGTCCCAACCAAATTGGTCCAGCTGTTCTAGATATTACCTACGTCTTTCTTCTACGTTCTTTCTACGGCTTTTATGGGAGCAACTGTCGTCTGACCTAATATCTATTATTCTGTTGTTCTTTCAATCTACAAATTGTTTAAACCGCATCACGTGAGATGACATCTAAGCATGTGATTTAAAACATTACATAAATCAATGATCACTCATCTTTCGACATTATCTGCAAATATTATCATTTTGAATCGAAAATACGTTCTTATTATAGTAAACATAGAGTTCAAATTTAAACTAGACGTATATTATTTGTCTGACAAAGGTCTCATAAACGGCCTTGTTGTTGTATCAATGCTGGCATTTTTGAGATTTCTAGTAGGTTTTAGAACAACGTTATCTATGTCTGCTAAACATACTTCAAATAACAAGTAGTTTATATATATCTTATATAGTCAGTGTTAAGTATTTTTTGTGCTACTAAAGATATATTACATAAACGCAGATTTTTATTATCTGGGGTGTAAATTTGGTAAACTTAGCGAGATGGCGCCATGTGGAAGCCGTAGATGGCCCAGGGTTAGTTTCGGGTAGGTATGTCTTATGGGCTACGTAACACCCCACCATCTGTAGACACAAGAAGGCGTGCGGTTTTAGTCGGTTCAAGTCTGACATAACCTCCCCTGCCAGCCAGCGGGGTATCCGTCGAGATTCCCGCACGAAAAAAAAGTTACACTAAGCCAAAAGTTGCTATGCGCTAACAAATTTAAAAATGATCTTTACTTTTTTTTATACATTGGACACGACAAAATGACTTCACCTCGCCTGATAGTAAGCTAAAAGTAAAGTCTCAGGAAAGGGGTCCCCATTACATGGCGTTATAATATAGAATAAGAACACTAAATAATGTGTTAAGTTATAGGAATACTTTGATTCAAGTACAGAGCGCTATAATTTTATTATGTTAATATGCAAAAATCTTTATTTTGAAACATTTTCCTTACCATCTGTATTTTCCTATGTTTAAACTGATTTATGCACGGATCTTCAGAGGAAATTTTATTATTTTATTTTTATTTTATTTTACAGTGAACATAACACTTTCATTGTTCTTTAAAGTGGTATTATATTCAGGAAAATTCACGAGTGGGTAGGTAGGTAATAATGACACTAACCTGTCTTAAGGAAAGTCCGCAGTAAGGCGACATTTAGTAGGTAGGTAGTATTATTAATACACGGAAAAGATCATCCGTGTAAATATCCACGTATCTAGGCACTATATTTAGATTACTTATTAACGACAAGGCCACATGTACATTAACATAATACATAGTACATTATGTACATAATACATCTTAGTGGTACATTATTAGAATCATGAAAGTACAATAGGTAAAGTACAAAAATAACGAAAATCAGCGTTGCAGATAGTATTTATATCTGTAACATTCACAGAACATTAAAAAACCATTGTTCTGTGGTAACATTAGTTGAACTGTAACCCTTTAAACACACACCTCACTGACACATTAAGGGTTTTTTTTGTTTTTTTTTTTGTAATGTGGTAGGTGGCTACTCACATATTGTTTTGCCTTTATCTTATGTTTTGGGCTGTATTTAGTGTGTTTAGTAAAGGTATTTTCTTACTTTCTGAGTGCCTACTGACAGTGATTATAACTATACTGTACCAAAATTAAAACAAATCCATTCTGCCGTTAGAGCGAGCATGATTGCTATCTAACACGTTTGCTACAGATACCTTTAGATATCGAGTTCGATGGTTTAACATGCTCTACGATCCACGGAAGGTTCTCAATGTGTTTTTAATACTACTAAGGTAGCAGACAAGCACACGGCCCACCTGATTGAAAGCGGTCATCGTGGCCTTGTCAAGAATATTTAATTACCCATCTAAGACTGACCTGGCTAGTAGGTACTTATTACTATATTACTTAACTTTACAAAGAGTTAACCTACTTCATTAACACTTAGCCCCGAGCCTCTTATTCTCCTGATTACATAATTCACTATTATATTATTATATCAAAAACAGATACACAATAAATTACTGCCACACTTGCCCATCATAATGACGCAGATAAGGCCGTCTGCAATCAACAATTTGTATGTAAATATAACACAGACTGCGGGTTAAGCGGTGTATCTAAAACTATCCAAATATCTTCATACTCCGTCACGCTATGTGGCCTAATGCTATAAATAAACTTATCTATATGCTGTGGAGAGTGGTGTTACGTTTTTCTTCTATCAAGATTACTTATTAGATAAATACACTCGCTCAACTGCTGTATTGTATTGGAACTCATGAAAATCAACCCAAGCGAGCAGTTTGGAACACTTTTTCTTCTTCTATCGTGTCAATGGCAATGTTAGCAGGTGGGTCATCGTCTGTGGGGTAACTCCACACTCACATCCCAAGTCTGCCCCATTCAGAAGACCCAAATAGACCGGTACTTTGAGTTGCCATCATGGTGTAGTAATTAGTTTATTAGCTACTTACAGAGAGGTCACGAGCATAGGTATCGCACTTCGAAAAGGCCTACTACATCCCCCCGTAATAATCCCCTTAATAATACCCAAGGCTTAATACTGTACTCCATCCTTCAATCTTTTCCCAACTCAGTTGGGGTAGGCTTTTCAGTTTGATTAATAAGCAGCGTACTTTCATATTTTCCATGAAGTGACTACAATTTGACCTCCATAACTCATTGCCGATATCGAAGTTCTGTAGTTAGACCAGTTGTCAGATTATTAGGGCTCCAACTAACCGTAACGACTGTAATGTATGTTTGTATGGCAACCGGGGCCGACGGCTTAACGTGCTCTCCGAGGCACTAATATTGTGATAAATTACTACATATAATGTATGAATGTAAACGGGGCGTGAAAAGCATTTGATAAGGCCGTCAAGCTGAGGGCCGCCACTGTAGCACTATCGGTGTATGTAGTGGTGATCCCCGATCCTGAGACTTTACTTTTAGCTTACCATCAGGCCTAGGTAAAGTCATTTTGAAATGCCTAACCTAAAAAAAAGAATGTACACACTTCTCATCTTCCATACCTACCTGTACGAAGCGGTGAGATCATACGTCCGATTGTCGGCGTCCTCATTGGCAAATCAGAAATGGCCTAGATTCATTAGGTACAATAATATTTGAAAGCATTGATTTGAAATATGACCTACACAAAAAATTTGCGATGACCGCTATGAATCGAATTCTAAAAAGATTCTCAATTCGGTACGTGGGAATATATTTTAATGGAACTCAAATTTTCTATATTATTATATTATTCAGGATTAGGACTAATACGGGTATTAAGCATGAGTCTGGCTTAAGATACCTTTCTAATATAAAAATACCCTAGGAGTGTTCACAAAAAACATTTTAGACCTTTATAATATTTTCATCATTTGGGCTTTTCTGAATTTCGCTAAGCCGTCGGTCCCGATTGCTATATGAACATCTATGGCAGTTGTTATGCGTAGTTGGAGCTCTAAAAGTCCTAACTGATCTAACTACCGAACTTCGATGGGTTCTGTTTTTTTTATATTGGATGCGTCAGCTTGACTTCACCTCGCCTGATGGAAAGCTACATACACCGATAGTGCTACTGTATTGCCCCTCAGCTTGACGGCCTCATCAAATGCTTTTTCATGCCCCGCTTAAAGGACCCGGGACTATAGGAGGAAGGAAACTCATGCGCTAGTAAAGAATTCCAAGTCTTTATGGTGCGGCAAAGATAAGAGGCATCGAACCGATTGGGTGCTTGTTGGTTGAATTTGGAAGTTTGATGGTAATGGGCAAGGGTTGTGGAGGTCACGCGTCACGCTTGGTAGTTAGACTGAAACGCCAATACCAACTGAATTGGCAAAGGACTCGAAGGATGTTCAGCTATTAATATCACAATTGTATGCTGAGGACGCTGCAGAAGGTCAATAATTTATCATTCAATGCAATCCCATTGTTCGTACCTATTTCCTGTTGTGTACTAATATCTAATTATAACCCTCCTTGATCATGAATGATCCAATTAGTAGGTATCTAATCAGTAATTGGATCAAAATGTATTTTTATAGTTTCTTCGAGTTGATAACTAGGATATAATAAGATTAGACTAGAATTTTAGTAATGTTATTCTAGGACATTCTACTAATACCTTCTTAAATTCGCCTGTTAGTAAATTAAGGCTTCAACTACCCGTAAAGACTGCCATAAATGTTTGTATTACTACCGGGACCGATATCCTAACGTGCCATGGTCAGCATGGAGGAGTCACAATCTTAGGCATGGTACAGGACATCCCTTAGCCCCAAACCCCTTGTATTATGGAAATATGAACTTTTGTGCCTCAATCTGATATTTTTCATTGAGTGTTCACTGCCTCGTTTCAAACATCGTGAGGAAACCCAATCAAGTGGGCCGTGTGCTTATCTGCCACCTAAGTGTTATAAAAAAATGTCCTAGAAGAAATTCTAAGGATTTCCGATCCACAAACCTGAATTAGGCCAGCGTGCGTGGATCATCAGTCGAGGTGGAGTCAGTTTGACGTGTCCTATATAAAAAAAAAAAGTAGATTAAGGTCTAAACCTTCTCAGCTCTCTCGTTATAGAAGAGGGGGCCCGTGGCCAGCAGACATAAATGGGTTGCTACTATTATCATCATTCACTGCTCCCCTTTGTACCCGAATTTGAGCGTTCTCTCACCGAAGCATTAATTTCTAAGTATACAAACTAACAATTTCTACAAGATTTGTTACCTATTGTAATAATAGGAATATTGGTAACAATAAAATATAACGCCCACGCTGCTAAGCCGTGGAGAATTTCTCAGTATTATGTTAGCTATAATACCTGTGAAGTAGACTTATGGATCAAGGGCGCTAAGGTCATGTCTCAATGCCTGGCGTTCCAATGAATATTATGTTACATATTCACAGAAATGGATAGCTAGTTAATATATGGCTTCAATCCAAAAAAAATCGGTTAACTTAATCTATGACTACAATTATTTATTTAGGTATTATTTTGACTGCATACGGCCTGATGTTTAAATTGGATAAAGGACAAAAAATGGAGACATTATTTCAGAGGATTATGGTCTCTAATAATACGTCTCCAATGTTGGGGACCAAAGCTGATCGGTATCTCAAGGATATCTTTCCTAGGACACACTTAGTTCCCGGCCACATGGGCAGATATAACGAAACACCGTATGATTTCAAGCGGTTTGAATCCAGCATACCTCACCTCATCTTTCGCTCCGGACTGAAGAGAAAACCGCACGCAAAAAAATGCCATTAATCATAATATTTAATTTTATATATTTTTTTATTATATTTAATTTAATATGCCAGGCGTCTTTCCATAACCCTCTAAAACCGTTCAAAAATGGCGATATTTTTACCCGACTGCCGAAGAAAGGAGGGTAATGTTTTCTAAAGCACCGTAGATTATCCTCGGTAGGATGTTGACATCACTCGCCCCTTAGATCTCACCCCTCGATTAAAACGTTCCATTCCCTGCGTTTAGCTGTTAGCCCCTTGCAACAAAGCCAGTGATTTAAATAATTATTGTGTTACATCTTTTTGTCACAGGTGTCATCGTTTAACATTTTGTACGCATTTGGTTCAGTTAAATTTCGCTATTTAACACTAGCTGTTGCCCAGGGCTTGGCCTACGTGGAGTATTAGTAATATTTCCTATATAATAATAGTGTGCAACTGCGATATTTATGAAGTACAAAAATTATGTGATGTAATATCACGACATAGGATTGTAATGTATGTATATTGATTTTATCCAGTCTCATATTACGAATACTTACTTACTTACTTGCTTACTATTCGAAAGAAATATCGTGCTCGCCCTACACTACAGATCCGTTCAGCCGTTGGAGCGTGATTGAGTAACAAACATACAGACATCTTCACGAACTTTCACATTTAAAACCTTTCATTCGTTCGTTTTAAATAATACAGTGTTGTCTTCAAATTAAATTAAAAAATTAAAATTAAAAATTCTTTATTTATAAAAATCCTAGTTTATACATTGTTGGGGCTTCCCAGTAAGTAGTCATAGACACTTGTGATGGGAATGCCTCGCTCTTCCTGTGTTACATATTCTTGGATTTATTAAAAGTTTCAGCTTAATCTAGACAGATGTGGAGTCAGTATGTGAATACTAATTTATATGTGTGTTTATTTTATTTATCTATTGTTATTGATATTTTATATATATATGTGTATGTGTTTATTATATGTATGTGTTGGTGGGTGTGTGTGTGCATATGCTCATTGTCTTCAAATAATCCTGAAAACCTAAAAACTTTGTTTACGTAAACGGATTTTCACTCGTGAAATTCAGCCTAAGTCGTGCGGAGCGTGGGTATATTCGCCATATCAACATCACTGGATACTATGTAAATAATTTGGTATGAACTGGGAAAAGATATCTCATAATCTGTACTCAAACTTGTCGTGATAACGAATTGAAAGTAGGTTTGCGCTACACGAAAATAGAGAGATAGAACGTGCTCAAATGCATGTTCTGCATTTCTTGTCTATATCCTGCTTGAATTTTTGCTTGTGACTCCGTCCGCGTGGACTTGAACTTAGATCGTAACCCTTATACTATTTATAAAAACGTAGCCTAAGTTATGTCTTATAACATCAACTATCTACAAGTGAAATGCCCGTCCAAATAAGCCTAACCACTACGGAGATGAAACGAAAAAAATAGACAGAACTGTCTTTCTATCTGTTTATCAGATAGATCTAGTAAAATCTATTATGCCTAAATTTTATTTTATTTATTGGTTAAGATAAAGTAGCAAGCATGCATTGACACGGTATATCGGTCGCAAGCCAACATTAGAAGCAACACGCGTTTTATTTTAAAATATTTTACTTCTGTTTAATTTAGTTTTACAGCGAATTTTATTCATAACTCGTATGTATAATAAACGAGCAACATGACAAAGTACTCAATAATCACATACATACATATACGCACGTATTTTTCCTGCCGGGGTAGGCAGAGACAACACCCCGCCACCTGCTTCTATCCTTACACACTTCAACATTCAGCTTATTTACAAATATTGAACTTGATAGTTGATTTATTTTTGTATGAAAGTAATATTTAATGAATTATAAAATGTCGTAGAACAAACATTGTTATTTATGATGTCAGCAATCTAACCCTGCGAGGATGCTAGTTAATTACAAATAACCCTGTATACAAATTGACTGAAGGTTTTATGTCCCAGGGATAAGTTTAGTTTACAGATGCGACTAAACCAATTTCGCCATTTTGAAAAATAGCTACATTGATGGTGCTCGTATAACCAATTTGTCTTAGCTCTCCCCTAGGTTTTTGGATTGGTACTCGTTTGTCATATATATGTTCGTTTCCTGAAATGAAAATTGAAGTGCGGACGGACGTCAATTCATAATTCTGTAATAGGGTCACTGTTGGCTGTTTGAAGATAAAGTAGTCATTACCAAAATACTAGAATTAAAACGAATAATTGAATAAACATTCTACAATTTATGAAACTTTGCGTCGTTTGGAACCTCCACGCGTTGCACCCAGAGCAATGGCAGACTCGGCCGCCTGACATCCTTTCATCTTGATTTTCACTCCTCCCCCCCCCCCCTCCTCCTCCTCCCCTTTCCGGGCTCGAATAGGGCATCTAAAAACCGTAGATGGCCCGGATGATATGCTTGTAAGAGTGCCAATTCCGGTTGCATCCGAAGCTCGCACTTTTGAACTCGAGGACCGTTCTTCATTATTTTATTTATTTTGGATTTTACGAAAGCAACTGCCCAACCCCCCAACCCTGATAGAATCAATACCAGAGGGTTATCCGTCAGGCTTATACTGCTTACAGCCCCGAAGTACTTCATGAGCTCCATAAGCCGAAATCTGCAGTACCTATCATAATCTTGTGCAGACGTTTTTCAATGTCCAATATTTTTGTCCAGTACGAACCAAAAGTAAATATTTTTTTAATGAAACCAGTTATCTACCGTATCTTATCTGGCAGGTGCCACGCTAGGATACATCACACAGATAACAGATATAAATCTATCTGCGACATGAATGACAGCATTATATTAAAGTTAATAATTTATCAGGATTTGATACCCACGTAAAACATAGTTCTAATAAAGGTGCGTAATGAATACCGGCGCTTACGATCAGCTGCAGTAGGGTGAGCACGAAATTTATTTCGAATAGTAAACGTATCGTATTAGAATCGTGAGATTGGAGACAGATAAAAAATTTCGTGATCAACCTACAGGTCTTAAAACAAAGTGCACGTAGAAGTTTATATACAGATATAAAAATATAGTTTTATCTATGAATCATTTTATTAAGAAACGCGGTCTTATCATAAGGCTATATATATTCTAACGGTTTTACCTAGGCGTGCTTCATATTTAAATGCAATGAATGCGAATTATTATTTACTAAGAAAAAACGGAATTCCTAACAGATAATATACGCAAGTAGCCAGGTGGGTACAGTACTGCACTTCTAACTAGAAAAAAAATAACGTTGCCTAACTTTATAACCTTTAGCAAAAATGACACCACACAATATTCTTGTACACTCATTGCAAGATAAGATAATAGATATTTACCGAGATGGATAGTAAAAATCGGATACGAGTAGTTGCGGTCATCACCTCTTACGATCTTAACGAATCTACCGGACAGTTGTTGTGGTTAAGTGATAATAAGTATTATGAGTTGAACATGCATATTGTGATAACTAAAATTTCTAGTAAGTAAACAATAATATCTAAACAGTCATATATATCTTAATACTTTATCATGTAATGTGAAGTACAACATAATTATAATGTTGATTATAACTATCTATAAATATGGGTATAACTGATTCATTAGTGCAGCTACGCATATTTGTAAGTAGAAAATAAGCCCGCTGAGTTTCTAGCCGGAGTTTTCTCAGGACGGTTTTACGTTGAGATTATAACGATTTGATTGATGATGATTGTCAACCGGATTTTTCCTACAGATTTGATTTCCTTGTGATTGTCGAAAGAGTAGCATGACTCTACTTATAATAAACGGCTGTATCTTTGTGAAGAATGTTGAAGTTTTTACAGCTGCACGAGGTTGCAAATTTGTTTGATTGACATTCATGCATTCCACGGAGAAAACTCTTGACAGACGGTCGAAGGAACAAATGATTACGCTTTTACTTTTGAGATATGATTCAATCACTCAATTTACCTGTCGCAGTTCACTGCTGGACTTAGGCCTATCCCAATGTCCTGGCCCCAAGTCTGTCCCGTTATTTTACAATAATGCACAAGCCACTGTCATTCCAGTGACACTCTATTGAGACTCCACTGACACTGATCCAGATCCTCTACCATCTATACCACTTTACAGCTACGTTTTTGAGTAAAGGTAAGGCTTACGAGTCACCCGAACACAACCGAGTAAGGCAAATGATACCACGGGGTACAGTTACAAGTTTTCTTCGACGTACAGACTTTATAAAACACAAGAACCTCTTTACAACTTACTAGTGACAAAGAAATCAAACAAACACTTTACTCAGCACAAACCTTGTAAAGTTGCGTTATCTTAAAAGCATTAGTGCCGTAATGACTTCATAGAGTCGCGCCTTCACTGATAATAACATTAACGTTTTACCTCAATCTTGAGTAAACAATGGCTAATAGAATACATGATCAAAACATTAAGATTATGTTAAGGTTGTTGCGGTTTGTGGGGCCCTGGTACTTTTTTTTGAGTTAAAACCCAAGGCATCGAGCACACGGAGGCGCGGGCAGGGCCGGTCAATTTCACCGCGAACGATAGCGCAAAAGGGATCCTATACTATCAACGCACACGAAGGGCAAAAAGACCGCGCCGCGCCGGCTGCTTAACGCCTAACCTAACCTAACCTAACCAACCTCATCAGTAAAATGGTAGAAAAAAAACGGTAAAACCAACCTCATCTATAAAACGGTAGACCTACTGATTGACGGTCGAAGCTCTGGCGCCCGCCGGCTTATTACAAACGTGGAAGTTTGTGAGTTACTCCTACACGCAAAAATAGCCGAATGGATCTGACTGAAATTTGACATAGAGATAGATTTTGGTCTGGAAAAATGTAACCGGGATTGGTGCTAGGATGAAGATATTAAAAAGGTTGTTTCAAAATAAGATTTTTTTTTAAATAGAACCGACTTAACTTGTTTTTAAATTGGGTTAGGTTGTATGTGTTACTATGTGATTTTTCTAATCGCTACGTTATAAACCAAACTTGGCTACCGTGTTCATAAATACACACATCCACGTGGCTTGCCGTCTATAGAAGTAAACAAATAAATGGGAAAAGCGACTCTATAACTCAAAGGTTTGCTGCGAGAACACTCATTTTGAGTTAAGCTCGCCTTAATACATCATACTTAGGTATTAATTAAATGTATTTATTTAAATTTGTGTACAATAAAGAATTAAATAAAAAAAAGTGAGAGGTGGAACTTCCACAATTTTATTGTACCTACTAGGAATGATTACAATAAAAATTTCTATCAAAACAGTCGTTGTGTATTCCCCAACTTAGATGAAGTAAACAATTTGGTTAAACCAAATCGTTTATTGACTTACATTTTAGTTGTTTTTAGATCTTGGACTTAATGCATACTAATAAATAATAGTACTTATTAAAATTTCTGTTTGTGACATTAAAATAACAGGTTTTGAATAAATGCATGAGTGTGTGCGTACAATACATGATAATTATCCAACAAAACGTAATTTTTAACCTTTTTGTCTGTGTAAGTGTGTCTTTCTTTCTGGTTGAATTGGGTAATTTCTGAATTACCTGGCTTTCAGATAAGTAATTGTATAAGGCGTAATATAGGTCCTACAGTCCCGGGTCCTTTAAGCGGGGCGTGAAAAAGCATTTGATGAGGCCGTCAAGTTGAGGGCCACCATTATGGCACTGTCGGTGTATGTAATGGGAACCCCCTTTCTGAGACTTTACCTTTAGCTTACCATCAGGCGAGGTGAAGTCATATTGACGTGACCGATAAAAAAAATAGGATAAGTACTTTTATTTTAGAAAAAGAATTAGATACCTACGAATCTGCGCATAATTATTAAATCCACGGGCACATCTTGTCATAAATAATATTCTAATTTGTTTTTGTTATTTAACACAAGAATAACCATAAATGTAGATATTGCTTTTTTCTGACCTCATCATGTGAAACATGTTTGGGATTTTTACGAAACAAGTTTATGGCTGGACAATCCAAATTATAATGTCGTGATCTAACCATTCGCATTCCATACTCCGAGGAAGTTCAAGTTCGATGCATGGTTACACATCTTTAATTTAATTTCAACTTAATCTATTGCTTAATTGTTAAATGAAAAACGAAAAACTAGGGAACATGGGCGGAGATTCTGGACTACGCACACGCGATTCACGCCGGGTAATGGAGACGGCAGCATCTCTCACTTGCAGGGGAGATTCTGCCACCCTACCGGGGTTCTGTGGGGGCAATCTTAAAACCGTAGGTGGACCAAGGCCAGGCGGGGTGCGCAGGAAACCCCTGTCTAATTGAGTGCGATTTTAGTCAGTCCGATAGACTGTGCGAAACAGGATAATATGGTTAGAAAGGGAGTGAATGTTGAGATGACTGCAAGCAGATCCCAAATAAATACAGGATAAATTTAAATCACTATAATTTTGGCTTAACCTATTTATTTTACGAAAACTGATAATTACTTACATAATTATCGAAAGTAACGTTATACAAAAACTGACCAAAATAACAAACACGTGTAACAACAATAAAACTAAAAATTTGGAATGTCTACCAGCATTTATGGAACAAAGATAATGAGTCTAAAACAATAGTAAAATGTCGGACAGCGTAGAAGACCTAGCAAGGGACTACGAGGAAAATGTCTTCAAGGAGGAACACCCGAGAAGCATTGGTTAGTATCATCACGCTACTTTCCCAATTGGGTAGGCAGAACCCATATGTTTCCACTTAATACAATCTTGGCATAGGTTCAAATCAGCCATAGAGAGTACAAGTAAAGAAATGGTTGATTGATTTTTTTTTATGCATGCCAATTTCTTTATAGGGTTCATTTGCAACCCAAGGGGTTCACATCGTCGGAGATGGCCCGGACCACCCAGGGTGCAAGAGAAAACCCTTTTGGGTCACTTTACACCCGACATAACCTCTCTCGCTGACGACGGGGCTGGTTTACCTAGTAAAAATGGGCCCATTTGCCAATCGTATAACAAATACCGAATTATGCCCATCATAATAATTATGATTCATGACTGTTGTATGTAGACTTAAAACGCAAAAGCAATGTTTTAAAAATAACACTCAGCGAGCATTCTATAATTGCATAAAATATCAATAAGTTATGCAGTGCATACTAGTAAGTATAATTAAAATATTGCAATAAAACCGAATTAACATGGATACCTACTATTATTAATATTCGCGTAAACATTCGCCATTATTATTACTGAAATGTTTTCGTGTAATAAATTATTTTTATTGAAGGATTGTATCGCGATATATTTGGTGTTAAGTTATCATTAACACGGATCGTTAAAAAACAGTTTTAAATAATATTCACGTAAACTTCCGACATTATTACACTTTTTATTCATTTCATTTTAGTTAAAGTGCAGACACAAAAAAATTATATTATATTTTAGTCCAACGGTATATATCAGACTATTAACGACTAATTACAAGGAAAATATATTTAAAGCTATTAAATAATCTGTTTCAAAACATCGTAGTGTGAAGGTATACTAGGTATTATCTATTGTAGGTAGGTATACTTAGTAAATAATACCTAATACTTTCAAAAAAAAAACTTCATTATCGCATAGCTAGCACTATATACCTAAATAAGATCAGGCTGTAGTCGGTTGGTACTTGTCACTATTAGTGCTATTTAGTTAGCACTTTTTATTTCAGAACGGGACTTTTTTCAAGTTCTCTGACCTCGTATAGTCAACTATCTTACTACCAAGTATCAATAACTCAATCAATTGTACCTTTCATTTCCTACCTTTCTTTCATATCTATAGGTATAACTATAGCACTAAATATCTGTAGTCTTAGTGTGCAGTAGAATATTTTGTGGTCTTATTTATTAAGTAAAAAGGAAGTCATTATATAATTGATCTAAGTTACCTACCTATAATAAATTAAATATTATTATTAGTTTGGTAACTCGCTCTGGAATTGCACAACCTGATACCTCCAAGTCCTTTCCATCAACGAACGACCAGACGAACAGCGTCACGCCACCGCTTTATGGTCGATATTCCACTCATACGCACAAAGCGCTTTGCTGACACGTTTATCGTGCGTACAGCTAAGGAGGGGAATTCCTTGCCTGAGTCTGTGTTTCCGGAAAGCTATAACCTGGGAGTATTCAAGTCACGAGTGAATAGGTTCCTTCTAGGCAAGCGTGATTCATCGTAGACCACATCGTCACTTACCATCAGGTGAGATTGAGGTCAGGCCTATCATGAATAAAAAAAAAAAAAACTCGAAACATTATTGAAACATTCGCAAATATTTCTAATGGACATACGCGAAATATTCGCGATTAGCAAAAGCATTTTAATATTAATGCACACATTTATTATCAAACATATTAAAAGTAGTTCATTGGCATAATGTTGTCATAAGTACCTGATTACACATATATCCATAGATACTGTTTTGTATTAAGATAGCTTATCAAAATAACATTACTAAGAATAAATAGTTTGTATGAATTATATTGTGGATTACCGATATGTTTGTTGAATAGATACGATTATAAATAATTTATGATAGGGCTGGGATATCCTGATATTTTCACACAGACACAACTACGTCTCTATCAACTGTAATCAACAGCAGAACAGATTATTTTAATGAACTTCAAAGAAAACTACGGTAGTTTAAAAGTTAACACATAGGTACAACCATTTTTACACAATTTATAATTTAAAACAAGCAATAAAATTCAGTTTAAAAACATATTTATCTGCTAATAACTTAATTACCGCTAGTAACTTAGTTTCTGTTATTTATTTAGTTATTTTAATTTTTTTAATGTTCAATAATTGTCTTCCTTGTATACAAATAAATGAAAAATAAAGAGTAAAAAGAATTATTAGAAAATTTAAATCTCTAATTATCTTTTTTCATTTGTTTTATTTTTTCAAAAAGAACGTGACAAGAAAAACTTGTTTTCAAACAAAAAATAATAGAGAAACATGTTTCTAACCCCTGGCCCCGACTGAATGAGAATTGTGTTTGTGGCATTGTATCTACCTATGTATTACCTAGTTCCTAATCGAATGGACCGGTTATGATACGATTTAATTTAATTGTTTGATACTGATGTGATCTATCACATCAGTATCAAACAATTAAACCATCAGTATCAAACATATAACCATCTCTAGATGGTTCTTCAATATATGGTGTTTAAAGATCACACACTCTCTCATCTCATCTCACACTAACTGTATCTAGTTTAGTTACAATATTCAATCTTGTGTTATTATATTATTACCTAGAATTATAGAAATGTAAAAAGTAGGTTGCTTCCGACGTAATAAGAATGTTATTAAGAACTGAATAAGCTTTTATTACGATCATTGAACATTGATTGAAATAACAAGGAAATAAAAATATAGCTATGATCAGAGAAAATAGTCTTTTTATCAGTATTGTTAATAATAATTGATAGACGGATACTGTTGAAAGGAAAGTTGGAAGGCCAGCTGTCCTAATAACAGTCATAATTTACTATCCGTAAGATTAGTACCTACCTATAAAATCTTCAAAGCGCAGATATAATGTAGTACACTTTATATATTAGGGTCACTGGCTCGCCAACCTCCAACGTGAGCAGATGAATACGTTCATCCTGCCGCCTCCCGGCTCTCCTGTTATGTCATGTTGACGTTTCATCTCACTACGATGTGGCCCGAGACAGTGTTGCCAGTAACACAAACACTACATCCCTTCCTTATTAAAATCTTTATTGAACTTAGAAGTTTCATAAACATGCAACTTCTAATTTGACAATCATACTACTACTAATTGAATTAACAAATTCTACTCCTGTATGACAATCATACTAGGTACCATTTAATTAACAACTTCTACTTCCGTTCCTTTCTCTTCATTATTTCCTCCTTGAACCGATTTCCATTCACCTTCTACCTCCTTTAAGTGTATCACATTCCTTATTAATTTCTGACCAGTCTCCTCATTCCTAACCGTTACATCTCCATCTTGGACCTTCTCTACTACATGTGGGGTTGGTTTATAATTTGCAGTCAACTTATTTATTTTATCCATTTCTTTAATATATACTTTATATCCTTCCTTTATTTCAGAGTCCTGCGCTCGTCTTTCTTCATCCCCGTATTCCTTTCCTTTTTTCCTTTAGTAGTTTGTCCTTGTCTCTGACTTCGGAATCATCAATTTGGTTACCGGTATGTCCCGTAAATCTGTTATTTTATCTTTATTCACTCTTTTGAAAAACAATTCCGACGGTGTTCTGCCAGTTACGGAGTGCGGTGTTAAATTGTACATCATAAGGTATTTCCACAAGCTTTTCTTTTAAGTCCTTTTTCTCGATACAGCTATTAGCTATTCTCAGTATGTCTCATATTTTCAGTATGTCTCGATTTTGCCTTTCCAATTCTCCGTTCATTTGGGGCCAATATGGAACTGTGCTAAAAAGTGAAATATTGCACTCCTTACAATAGTTTTTGAATTCGTCGCTGATAAATTTCGTCTGTTGTCTGCTGTAATAGACGATGGGTATCCTAATCTACTAAAAATCTGGTTTAGTAGCTTTAATTTGTCCACTAGTAGTTAATTGTCTTCGTCGCCTTAACCTCTTTGTACCTACTATAGTCTAAAGTCTATTATCACTAATAAATAATCATTATTCGGCAATGGTCCCAAAAGATCCATGGCAAACATTCAACCAGTCATGGCTACGTCCAGAACATCTTTCCTCAACTTTTGAGGTATAACCAGTTGTGCCTCTTAATAAGATATCCTCATGAAACATAACTCGTTGCTAAAATCTTGTACCCCTTTGCAATGTCGTTCCAGTCATTGTCATAAATGCCCCTTTTTTTTTTTTTTTTTTTTTTTTGAACCTGCTTATTTCGGGATTATGTCTAGAGTGTGCTATGATATCCTGTATTGAAACTGCACGGGGTCTTGCATACTGTACAATTTGATGCACATGCATATCATGAATTTTTGCACAATCGTGACAAAGGGTCAGCAATATTAGTCTTTCCTGGTTTATATTTAACATTAAACGATATGTTTGTAATTTCAGCACCCATCTCTCTAAACCGGGCACAGGGCTTTGATTTGAGTCCAAACAATAGGTATCTCTAAAGGTTTATGGTTCGTAATTAAGTCAAATTGTTTCCAAATAGAAATACATCAAATGCTCTACAGCCCAAACTAATTCCAGAGCCTCTTTTTCAATTTGGCTATATCTACGTTCACAATCAGTAAGGATGCGATTATCGAAAGCAATTACCCTGGTCCTTCGTCATCTATTTGCACAAGAACAGCCCCTACTCCTACTGAGCTTGCGTCGGCAATAGCTTGTGTCTCATCATTGACATCGTAATACCCGAGGTTTTGGATTTTTGTTAAACTCTACTTTAACCGGTTAAAGGCCTTGATCCTTTGTCAAGAACTCTTCTATATTAGCATTCTTGCCAAACTTCTTCCGTACATTCTTGCCAAACCTTCAATGGTTCAGTCAGTGTGGCTAAGTTTGGAATCCACTTATTTATCTAGTTTATTTATCCTAAGAAACCCTACAATTCTTCAATTGACTTTGGAACTCTAAATTTGGTTATACTTTCCATATACTTGTCTAGTGGTTTCACTCCCTCGGGTGTTAATTGATGTCCAAGAAAATTGACCTTCTGGGTCTTATAAATCCATTTGGCTTCATTAAGCATAACATTATTTTGCTTTAATGTTTCGAGGACAGGACCTTTCCAAATCGCGAATCATGTTCCTTTTCTGTACACCATAAACCAAAATGTCGTCTATAAAGTTTACCACTCCTTCACATTGAATTAACATTTTTTCCAGTATTTTTTTTTGAAACAATTCTGCGCATTGCAACGTCTCATATGTCACGTCTCATATCTACGCACAACCCTAACTCTCCGTGGTCCTTCAGGATAGGTACTATTGGAGAAATCCATTTCAATGTTGCATGAACCTCTTCCGCTTCTTCGATGATATCATTATCTAATAATTCTTCTATTTTCCTTTCGACTTTTACTTCTATTGGTACTGGAATGCGGCGAAAAGGTTGTATACCTGGATTTTGTTATCTATTGGAATTTCAACCTAAACATACTTGAACACCGGGAACGGCTTATTGTGAATTTTATTTACCATAGGATCAAATTTTAATACCCCTAAACGTAAAGCCGTATCTTGACCCAGTAAATTCCTTGATTCTCCAGCAATCACATAAATAGTGAATATTATACCTCCAATATCACACTTTATATTTGCCTCATTATTAACATTAAAAACATAATTAACTTCTTCATTTTCTATGTTTACTGAATTAACTTTTCTAGGATATTTATTTTCCTTTTTGTCTCCTTTTTCTTCTATACCATTCCATTTCCTCTTCCTAATCTCAACAGATTTACAATATTGCCGAAAATGACCTATTTTTCCACAAGATTAACATTTTATCCCTTTTCCCGGCAATTATCAGCATCTGACAAATGTTTCAAACTTCCACATCTACCACAAGCTTTGTCCCCTTTAGGTATATTTTTGGTTCCTCCTTTTTTTGAAACTGTAGTTTTATTCTTCTTACTAGTAGATTGACTGGTCACAGCGGTTATTTCTTCATTTTTACTTTTAGGTTGATATTCCTCTATTATTTTATCGATTACGGAAGTATTGAAACCTAACTACTCGATTGTCATAATTAAAAAGAGGTATTTGAAAATCATTACACAAATTTCCAATTTAATGGAGGTATTTGACAACCACTACACAAATTTCCCAATTTAATGGAGGTATTTGAGAACCACAACACAAATTTCCCAATTTAATGGAGGTATTTGAGAACCACAACACAAATTTTCCAATTTAATGGAGGTATTTGAGAACCACAAAACAAATTTCCCAATTTAATGGAGGTATTTGAGAACCACAACACAAATTTCCCAATTTAATGGAGGTATTTGAGAACCACAACACAAATTTCCCAATTTAATGGAGGTATTTGAGAACCACAACACAAATTTCCCATTTTAATGGAGGTATTTGAGAACCACAACACAAATTTTCCAATTTAATGGAGGTATTTGAGAACCACAACACAAATTTCCCAATTTAATGGAGGTATTTGAGAACCACAACACAAATTTCCCAATTTAATGGAGGTATTTGAGAACCACAACACAAATTTCCCAATTTAATGGAGGTATTTGAGAACCACAACACAAATTTCCCAATTTAATGGAGGTATTTGAGAACCACAACACAAATTTCCCAATTTAATGGAGGTATTTGAGAACCACAACACAAATTTCCCAATTTAATGGAGGTATTTGAGAACCACAACACAAATTTCCCAATTTAATGGAGGTATTTGAGAACCACAACACGAATTTTCCAATTTAATGGAGGTATTTGAGAACTAGCTTCCCTAAAATATCAAACTAACATAATTTTTGTTGATCTCAAATCTACAATTTACTATTCCAATTACGTAACAATAACTAAATGCCATCCGGTAAATTTCTGTAATTATCGAATACTAATATCACTAAAATTACTAACGGCACTGTCGCTACTAATTTGTCATTTTATTCTTATATGATTTATGTCATTGAAATGAGCGAACTGCGACCATGAAGCTATAGAATAAAGCATTTTACTCACTGACCCGAATAAGTACTCTGGACTGGCGATCAGTCCCAATAAAGTGTGCCTAATTGACTGCCTTGGTATCGATGAAACTTTTTCAAATGTCATTGTTTCGACTACCTACTTCAATTTGAAGTGTTTATTAATGATAAATACCATTTTAATATGTTCATAAAATTATTTACAGTACATATACCAAGCCTTGTTTTTAAAAGTATACCTACGAATTTTGGTATTGGATAGAAAGTTATCGATATACATTTTGACATCCCTATTAAACATTATTGGTTATGAAAATATTATTAAAATCCCCTGAACTCGAAGGGTATTCGCTTATCATAGTAAAAATAACCTAAATTACGTTTTTATAATAATAGTTCAAGTGTTAAATTCTTATATTTAATTACTTGTAACAAGAAACAGTCAGTGATTTTACTCCTCATTGTCTATGGTTCATATATAAAAATTTATTACTTGTAATTTCTATTACACATTAATTATGATTAAATTAGGCAATATGACTACTCTGAGAGACTCCAAGGCGTTCTCAAATGCAATAAAACACAACCAACAAACATTTAAAACATTTCACATTAGATTCAACTTCGATTGAAAACAGTATGAATTGTTGTATCTGAGGTTGTATCTTAATATACCGTCAATCGTGGCAACTTTACCATATTTTTTTACTCTAATGCAATTTTCTCCGAAATGAAGCTAGCTATGGAAGTTTTGCTTAATCTATGTGGTAAAAAAGGACAGTCTCTTTCGGTAGTATTATTGAATTCTACAAAAAACCACATAGAATCGTTGTAATAATCAAAAGTATGAGCGGGGTAAAATTAACACATTTTTGGCAACTTTACCTGGCCTTATTTTACATAGAATGTGTGGCCCAGTGTGCACGCGACTTAAAGTAACTAATAGTTTTGGCGCTAGAAAAGCGATGTATGTATGTTTGAAGCAGCCATCTTCGTTTCAATAGGTAATACCAATACGTAGGTAAAGTTGCCCCAACAATTTCTCGAATTTTATAGAAATGGGTGAATGTCATCAGGGCTGTCAAAAATAATAAAACTTTTTTAAATACCTAATTCATTATAGAACCACGCAATAGGAACGGAACAATCCTCCAAAACAATAAAAAATGAAATACCTATTTCACGTAGATAATTATAATGAAAAATGTCGCAGTCGCTTCACGGAAAATATAGAGTTCCAGCCAAATCCGCAGTTAAGACTGGTAAAGCGGACCCCAGAATCCGAGGTGAAAGCTTGGGATGCGACTGGGAATTAACGCTAGGTTGAAGGAATTAAAATAAAAAATATTCTTTACCTTACTTTTGTAGGTACCTACATAATTAAGAAAAAATGTGTCCAAAACTAAAGCATCTAAAACTGTTCTTTCTAAAGTCGCATATAGTATAATTATCTGAAATAAGTAGGTACCATATCAGGAAAATTCAACACCTACCCAATAATATCTATATCTAACTAAAATGTAACATAAACAAATAGCAAAAAATTATAGGTACCTACCTAAGTACCTACCTACTATTATGTTCTGAATAACAATACGAAATGTGACAACCCTAGTCATAGGTAAAGTTGCCTTCGTGCCAAGTGAGGTAACTTTACCTAACCTCAACCAACATTACCTTTGCTAATAACTCCAGAAATAGAAGTTTTATAAGATTGAATGATTATGATACGCCATAGTAACTATATTTCCTATAATATTTTATATAATCCACAGACCTGCACTTTATTTTCTGCAAGAAAAACCAATCTTTAGGCGGTTACATAGCAAACATAATTGACCACATGCCATGAAAAAGCACACCACTACGATAATTGAGGAAGTTACCAGCTTGAAAAACTTTTTGGGATACCACAATTTATTACAGAATCTACCAATAAGTGTAAAATTGTGCTAAATGCCACAGATAAAAAAATATTTAATGTAAACTAATACAGGGTATGCTTAGGTAAAGTTGCTCACGGAAAGTAAAGATGCCACGATTGACGGTAGTGATTTTATAACTCGATGCGGCCAGATAATATAGCAATACATAGAAATTAGGCTGTAAGCAGCGTGATGGTGATGTTATTGTCACATAATTGAAGCTAAATAATTGCATTTATGATTTCTTACGTGTTACGGCACAACGTCTTGCCACCATATATGATTTCATCATGACTTCCTTCATCTTGTAAAAAAAATTATTTATCTTACCAATCTTTCCACACAACAGATACAGTATTAATCACTTTTTCCTCGTCGCCAATTGTAGTACACTTTATATATTAGGGTCACTGGCTCGCCAACCTCCAACGTGAGCAGATGAATACGTTCATCCTGCCGCCTCCCGGCTCTCCTGTTATGTCATGTTGACGTTTCATCTCACTACGATGTGGCCCGAGACAGTGTTGCCAGTAACACAAACACTACATATAATAATATAATCAATATTTATATTTATTCTATAATCAATATCTATTGATTTATTAATCTTATTTAAGATCATAGTTCGTTACAACCGTGAAAATTTGATTCATATTTTAAATAACTTATCAATAAATTAATATAAATGATCTAACAAATTATCAATTTCAATACTGAAAAATGTTCAGTTTATTATTCTTATTTGTATTATAATTAATTTACAAATGTGAAATTTGAATTCATATATCGAAATTAAATCCATCTCACAAAAATTCAATAACAACATTATTTTAAAAAAATCTTTACTCTTGTTATCCTCATTTTTATTACAAGCGTGAAATTAGGATTCTTATAAGATCTAACTTACCAAAATTGTATTTGAATTTGATGACTTTACATAGATTTAAAGTCTAAAATTACATGCAAAAAGTTCATTACACATTTTCATTCATGCTTTATCTCTTAAGACTTTATTTTCATGTAGTTAAAGTCTAAAATTAAATGGCATTTTTTAGTATCCGCGGAAGGACAGTGGCTTACTTTATCACCAATAACAATTGAGGCTCTGGATGTCGCCCATCACATTTTTAAGCTCTTAGCACACATTAATAACATGTTTCTTGTGTTCCAGGGTTATTCACGATCCCGGAGCACCCTGAAGTGGAGGCGGAGCGCGGCATGTGGTCGTCGGCCTTAGACACCATCCTGACGACGCTGCGGTACCTCGCGCCGGCCACGCTTCTCACTATATTCTGGGGCCAGCAGAGCTTTCTCTTCCGAATATTGAAGTTTATCGACTCGACGTTTAGAGCTAGTAAGTATTTTCTACGTTTTACTTTCAGGTCGATATTCCACTCATACGCACGAAGCGCTTTGCTGACACGTTCATCGTGCGTACAGCTAAGGAGTGGAATTCCTTGCCTGAGTCTGTGTTTACGGAAAGCTATAACCTGGGATTATTCAAGTCACGAGTGAATTCCTTCTAGGCAAGCGTGATTGTTCGTAGACCACATCGTCACTTACCATCAGGTGGGATTTAGTTCAAACGTAAGCCTATCATGAAAAAAAAAGGTCACTAAGATCTCCCTGGCATCTGAAAACCCGAGACGGCGTGCGTTTTTAGTCGGTTCAAGACTGAATCGTGCGTGGCGAAGTGTGAATCGTACGTTGTAATTACATTGTACGTGAGTTATAATGACTTTTATTGCAATGCTAATCAACAACTGAGTTCGTCATAGACTTACATTTAATGGCGGAACATCATCTCGTGCCACTTTTATAATTGATCCAATTAGTTTAATCGTAGTGGAAGTAATCTCACTTCTGTTGTGTGTGAAAGGCACTCTATGGCAATTATCGATAACGCAAGCGATGTGCGGATCATGGGATCATTTATGGAGGTAGGACAAGACGGTATCTCCCATCCCAAATGAGCTTTCCGACTGGGGTAATACCTCCGCCCTACAGAAGACCGCGGCCCTAATAACCATCGTGTTGTGTTCCCGGCAGTAAGTAGGGTAGCCAGTGCTCACTGTACCTACCCCTCCTACACTCACTACTTCTTAGCCTCCCCATCCTTTCCTACCCTCGCCCTTGCCCTTCAGGGTCGGCAGCGCGTGGGTGACGCCCTTGGTGTTGCACACGTCTATAGGCCATGGTGACCGCTTCCCATCAGGTGGGCCGTGTGCTTGTGTGCCACCTACGTGGTATTAAAAAAAATGGTATGCAGTTCACCTGCAAACCGGTACACCAGCTGAATGCCGGGTAAGGCTCTGCAGAAAACTTTCTTGTTGGGGTTAGGTGTCAGACGGCAGTCGCAAGCGAACGGACCTAGGTTCCGAAGTACAAGTTGACGAAAATGACGATAATCCTCATCACAGTCATCACAAATAAATAAAACCGAATTGTCTGTGTGTAATATCAAAATAACTCAGGTTTTAAATCAATGTTTAAGAGTGTATACGATACATTTGTCTTTGAAAGGTGTGGAATTAGTGAATTGTTCTTATACTCCAATGATTTCGTTTATTCCCAAAAGTAAAAGACAAACTCAAGTCTGCGTTAAACATTTCTCCAAGTGCAATAAAACTGTAAACGTTTAAGGAATGTTGATCTTCTCACAAGGATGATAGAAAACTTCGAACAAAGCACGAAAGTCTCGGTGATAATCCCAAAAGTCAAATAAAATAAACTTCATCTGTATACAAGAGGGGTGAATATTTCGAATTCTGATTGTCGTAGCAGAGGTTTTTTTAAATATATTCAACCCAAAGTGACGAAATAAACGCTTGCATGCGGACCCCAAGCTTCAACGCGAAGGCCTAGGATGCAAGCGGGATAGCGCTGAGAATATGAATGTAGGTTTTGATTTTATATATATATATTGGACACATCAACATAACTTCACCTCGCCTGATGGTAAGCTTAAGGTAAAGTCTCGTAACCAGCCGTCACCACTAGGTTATAGGCACACCGACAGTGCTACAGTCTTTTACTACTGTTTTTCACTTTTTTTGCTAGTTTATTTTACTATTTTGGATATTTTTAAAAATTTCAAGCAGCTAGGTATTAATCAAGGTATATCTGGCTAACGCTGTGTTCTTCGTTACACGCTGTCAGCGTCTCTGACATTAATCAAGCCATTGTTGTTATTTTAAGAGTCGTGGGAATTCTCCCAAATAGGTATACAAACGCTTTTTTATAAAAGTTTTCTTAAAACCACCTGGTAAATATTTATTGTTATAAAATGTAGTACAAACGCTATCATAAAGTCGAATCTAAGAAAAGTGAAATTTAGGTTGAGAATGCAAGAACGGAATTGTTATTTTACTGTTAAAACTTTTATAAGTACCTAACTGAAAATTGAAAAAAATAAGCTAAAAATGAAACTTCTTTCAAGGCTTAATTTCACTAGTAGAAAGTCGTTCAACTCAGCTTCACCCTGATATCAGTTACCATCATTGATGAAATTCATGGTTAGTTTAGTTTTCGTTACCTACTAAACATAATAAATATTATTAATCCACAGTAATTCAATGAGTCTTTGGTCAATATTCACCCTGACTGACCCTAAGTTTAAATAGATAGAAAAACAACAACAATTTCAGAGTTAAATCTCTAGTTTCCTAACCAATTACTTAAGTATCCTACACTAAAATAAAATGTAGTGGTTTCCTAGTCACATAACTAGATAGGTATACTGTC
Organism: Lithosia quadra; assembly: GCA_963576445.1. NCBI lineage: Eukaryota > Metazoa > Arthropoda > Insecta > Lepidoptera > Erebidae > Lithosia > Lithosia quadra. The sequence continues at coordinate 4,138,591 of OY754882.1, forward strand.
TCTCATACTACCCGCTACATCACTAACCGCATTGTAAGCATGCACAAAAACCTAGACTAATCTCCGTTTTATACAAACACGAAGCAAACAACGGAAGCCGGTATTCGGTCTACATAGCGCACTTCATTAAAATAACTTGAGTTGTTCAGTGCAGACACGGCTTTATATACTTTTACCGCAACTTCACAAGCACAGCCATTAACCTTTGCCACGATGTTTATCTCATATGCATAAAATTGTTTCAAAGCTAATTTCACTTACTTAACGACCAATTTTTGTACAAGTGCTCCGTGAGTGTCAAAGCTGAACTTTCCCGCGTTAAAATGTAGCGAGTAGTCAGTATTGCGCCTCATGTGGCGGCAAGTTGTGTGCGATTAATAAGATAGTGTTATTAATGAAAGCTATTGGTGGTTGTGTCGTTTTTCCTCCGGGTATTCCGGGTATGTCACTTGTCATTTTTTTTGTTTATATTCAGTCCGTCAATTGACTTAACCCCGCTGGATGGTAAGAAGCATGGGTAAAGTCCAGAGGGTACGGGCCGCCATTCCAGACACCATTCGTACCAAAACGGCGGTCCCTACCTTGACGGCCTAGACAAATGCCTTTTCACGCCCCGCTTAAAGAATCCGGGATTGTAGGAAGAAGGAAACACGTGTGCAGGAAGTGCATTCCAGTTTTTAATTGTGCGACACAGAAAGGAAGTCATTATTGTATTGTCGCTTATTTTTCACATAGGATATAACTTCATCGTCATTATCTTAGCGTGGCTCCCAGTTGCATCCAAGACTCACATCGGAACCTGGGGTTCGTATACTCCTCCTCCTCTGAGTTTGGCATATACAGCTTTTATGGGAGCAGTTTCCGTCTGACCTGGGGTTGCGAACCCTGAGAGGAAAGACTCATCCGTCAATCAGTAGGTGTCCCAACTTGCAGGTGACGTTAGCGTGAGCTCCAACGATCTTTCACATCCTACATTTTTTTTATATATACAACGTAGGCGGCAGACAAACACGCGGCAGACAAACACACGGCCCACCTGATGGGAAGCAGTCACTGTGGCCTATTAGCATTCTGGATTGGTTCTTGAATGAAAAGCTGACTGCATTAAAACGTAGACATAAAAGAGATGTTGTTTCTTCCGTTATGCATGCACATGCAGAATACAGATTCTTGCCAAGTAACTTCTCAATCAACAATAACACCCAACAATCATCAAAATAAATGTAAAATTAATTAATTGTATCTATAGCAAGTTAAGGAACGACACTTATTCGTAGGTACTCTTAAACTTTTACACAAATAGGTTGTAAGTTTGGGCTTAATTTGATTAGTACTACATTCCCACGGTTGGTTTCTGACCTTGATATTCCGGCGTTAATAGGTATCAACAATTGCAATAATCCAACCTCGACTTGTAATTAAAATACTCTGCAGTCAATTTAAATTTGTTTACCGTTTCTCATTTTCAGTAGTATACTCAAGCGAGGAACAAAAGCAAGCAGTTCTACAATGGATAGCAGAAGCAGGTCCTGTGAAAGTGGAGCATCTGGATACCGTGTGGCGACATGGGTGGATTCTTTGCGGCGTTATAGATGCAGCGCTGCCAGGCGCATGTGCCGGCCACCCACCGACGAGGCTTACCATCAAGCACGCTCAGGCAATCGCTGAACACTATCTCGGTGTAGAGCCTGTGAGTATCTAGCATTATTGTTTGCCTTAGTTTCCCAACTCTTTCTTGGTTTTCAAATAAGCATAATAGGGAAAATATCATACTACTATTTTAGCTAGCTGTCCTCCGCGACTTCGCCCGTGACATATCTCGTCCCCATGGAACCTATTTAACTTAATCAATAATTTATGGAGATACAAAACCAAAACCAAAGTTCATCTAGGCATTTTTCATCAATTAAATCATTACTACTTCAGTAAAACAAAGTTGATTTTTATGAAAAATGCTCCGCCGCCTGACAATAATAACTCTGGTTACATAACCCTTAGTTTTAACGCCTCATTTTCTGTTCAAGGTTTTCTCCCATGAAGAGCTCGAGTCAAGCGACTCCTTAAGCAGACATCAAGAATGGAAATTTGCCACGTATCTAGACCGAATCCGACAGGCTTTATCCAAAGCAACGCCTCCTGTGTCCAAGCCAGTCTCACAAAGAACCTCCCCAGAAACCAATGAATTTATTTTAGATTACGTTGCTAAGGGCTCTGGACTTACGGCAATTCAAATAAACAACAAGGCTCACTTCAAAATATACCCCACTGCACAACAATCTTTGGATCCTGGAGATGTTACCATTCTTATCAGAGGCCCGAAGGATACTTACGGTATGGCTGTGATACCACCTATTTTGGGTAAAGCACAGATGATCCGACATAAGCTCCTAGGCTTACATTCAAAACAAACCTACACAGAAAATGTTCTACCATTAACACAAGGTGCAACTTATCTGCGAAGCTATGGAAAAAACGATATGAATAAAACGTATTACATACCTAAAACACAGTACGATATTGAAATCGACGTGGACACAAGAACGGACCATGTTAAGATAAGCTACACGGTAAAACTAGAAGGAAAGTATCTAGTGTCAATTACGAGCAGAGGTCAAAGTATAATGGGTTCACCATTTACTGTAACTGCCTCAAACAATATAATTAGCATTTTAGAAAAAGATAATTTTTGTTTAGAAGATGGCGAAGAAATTGATATTATTGATGTTCATACTGATAGAAAAATAGTGCTTCGAATTGTGGATTTTGTGACTGAGAAAATGTTACTAAAAGAAAATGGGACTTTAGAAAAGATAAGCGATGATGAAGCGAAACTGTTAATGACGACTGACAAAGACAATGAAGTTCGAAGTTTTAATAGCGAAACTTCGACTAAACTTGGTAGCAAGGTATGTGAGAAAACAAAACAAACTCATAAATTTAGCAAAGCAGCTTATAAAATTTTAACCATGCAGAAAATCTGTAAAGTATTTAGGGATCTTGTTGTTCAAAAACATTTAAATTTAGGAAGCGAGAGGAAAGACACTTGCATTCCTTCTAGAAATCAGCAAGGTATACCGGATATAGTCAATTCAACTTTTACTGAAACAAATGTTATTCCATACTTAATAAAGGAAAAACGAGAAAAATTCATCGTACCGGAAAGTATATCTGTTTCCCTGAGGGCAGAAATTTCCAAGACTTGTTATGACGAATTCAAAGATAATACTACAATTGATGTTGATAACGTATCTATAGATATTCCTATGGAATCTAGTAGAGCTAACACACCAGACAGTTTGGAAATAAAAAATTATTCACCTGAACACTTAGATGATAATAGTTCTGTTGATAGAGTGATATTAAATACTGTAAACAATCCATTTTTAAATGAAATGTTTGAAGAAAATTATGTTGCGACACATAATTTTGGAACATTCATAGCTTCAGAATATGAAACTAACAATTTCCAAAGTGAAGAAACTAGAGATAACTCAATAACAATTAAAATCGATTCTAACCTCAATCAGTCACCTATCATTGAGATAACACCAGTAAAGGTCAATAACAATCCTTTTATTGAGCCGAATGTTGTAGATTTTGAAAGGCCAAAGACACCGGTTTTCAAAATAATTTCTGGTGAAAAAGTAAATCGTGATGAATCTGTTTTCATAGATCCAAAATCAGAATTAGTCACTGAAGAAGAACTTGGCAATGAATTTGTTAATCCATTCTTTGTACATCAAATTCAAACTAAATATTTCGATCAGGCACCAATGACTGACTTTATCATAGGGGCGCCCGTTTCTTTGCCTCCAGTAATTAGGGCTGCTTCTCCAGAGCCAGAAATGAAATCTTTAATAATAACCGAAACTGGAAATACGAGTTTAGAAAGCAAGAAGAAAAATCTTAAACAAGAACGTGTAACCGGAGTCATTACAGATACAAAGTATTTGAACCCTTTGCACAATACGATGAGCACACCAAAAGATACTAAAAAGGACCATACAGCTATCTCTTCCACGTTTCATAGTTTAGACTCCAGTTTAACAGAAACTATAGACAATTCTAATGCATCAACTACCAGCGATAGTCAATTTGAACCTGACCAAAGTGATTCGGACCGAAATGTAACACCTAGAAGAGATATGTGGGATTCAGCGTATGTAAGTATTGACGATAATACCTGTTCCCCAGATAGCAACAACAATGAAAACATAGCACTGTGTGAGTCACATAGTAAACAAGCATTTTCTCCCAGTGGTGAAAGTATAGGTTTAAAACAAGAGGAAATATCAAACATGGGTCCCGCTGAGCGTGAAATTTGGCAAACATGTAATGAATTGAAATATGACGTAGGTAAAACACAGGACGATGCGCGGCCCTACAAATGGGAATTGAAACGACCAATATTTACACCTATCATTGAAGAAACCGATAGAAGTATATCAGCAGGTACTAAGGATATACCCAAACTAGAAATGATTACAAAACACAAAGAAACTGATACTGTATCAGTGGCATTTGCTGAACTGAATGATATGTACCAAGAGTACTTTCCGAATTCAGAAACGTATTCAGCGTCCATTACTGCCGAAGACAACAAGCTTCACGGCACAGATGTTGATTATGTAACACAAACTAAGGATAAGAGTGTCGATTCTGCCTCTGAAAAATCAGATGTGAAAAGACACAACAAAGAATTAGAAGGAACGATTTCTGAGGTTCAGGCCAATGCCACTGAATCTGTTTCAGCAAGTCAAACCCTTCGCAATAATCATGACCATTTTGAGTACTATAAAGAAAATAAAATCGACACACAATTTGGAGAAAACACTTCCAGTAATATAGTACTCGAAAAAAAGAAATATTGGGATGAGAGAATTCGGGAAATTGAAGCCAAATCACAAGGAACTACCATAATTCCGAAGAAACGACGCAATTCTTATAAACAATTAAAACATGACTCTCTCAGTAAACGCAAAGGAAAGCAGATGATTAAAAACTTTTTAAGCGTAGGTGACTATAGTCAAGTTAAAGATGTCAATCATGATGCTGATAAACTGGCACCTAATAGAACACAAGAACCTGAAGATTATAAAGAGGAATCCGTTAAAGGTGACCAAAAACTTGTTGAAAAATGGAAGAAATTTTGGGATGACAAATTAGAAATTGATCAGATTCAGATTGAAACTGAAATTCTCAGGTCCAAATCGCCCAAATACATTCCCACACAAGCTCCACAATCGTCAAAGACAGAGAACCAAATAGGGCAACTAAGGGGCAATGACAGTAAAGATTCCAATGAAGTCAAGCAAATACTATCTTATTACGATCAAGAGCCAACTAAGCAAGAATTGCCGGAAGAAGTGTTCAGAGCCTTTGAAACTAGTCCTAAGAGATTTTTCGGTACGTCGAGACAACAAATAATGAATAAAATTGATACATTTTTGGGTAAACCTGCCGAGGTCAATAATTCAACTGCGGACACAACTATGGGTCACGAGAGTGGTTTAGTATCTAGTCGCATATCTTTGTTCCATAATATGTCAAATACAGAAGACTTACCATGGTCTAGAAGAAAATGCCAATCATTACACAATATATCCCAGAGAAGAGAAAGCGAGAAAAGCATAGCATCAATGGAAGGTAATACTGATGAAATAAAATATGTGAAATCCGAACCACGGGAAATAAAAAGTACTGCAACAAAAATAGAAGCAAAGAAAACAAATGTTACTGAAGACATCATATTAAAAACAAAGAGGTCTAGAATGATGCGAAATGCTTATAAATCGATAGATGAAACCGTGTACGAAAAAGCCTTGCAACAAAAAAGCAAACAAGCGGTGAATGAATATAATAAAACGACAATTGAGGATGCTAATTCAAAACTTCACTCTGTAATTCCAAAAGCTGAAGTTTTGCGAAAGAAATCATTTAGCAAATCTGAAATGGATATTTTCAATAAACTTCCTACTTCTACAACAGATGGTTTAGATAAATACCAATCATGCGATGAACTGCCCAAGATTAACGTCAAAAGCTTTATATCACTTTATGAAAGTGTATCAAAAACTACTGAAAAACCAAGGGCAATAAAACGAATGTGTAGAACGAGCTCCGCAGATTCACAGAAAACGCTCTTCAACAGTATAAATTCAAGTACGTACGAAACAAAAGGCACCTTTACTAACTTAATAAATACAGTTTCTAATAAAATCTTTATTTTTACAGGTGCTGTAAATAAGTATAATTCCACAGCGGAGCAAACAAGTATATCAAATAGTGAATCAAAATCTACGACCCCTGGAGCAACTCCAACAAATCTATGGACAAGTCAAACTTCAGAAACAGTTAGTAATCTCAGTCTAGATACGAGAACATCTGATTCCTATGATGTCGAAATCGCAAAAAAGGACAATAGGGAAACAACGTACTTAAGCCTTTCTGATATTGAACTAGAGATAATTGAAAGCAGTCCAGATAAATCTAGGGAAACTACTCCAGAAAAGAAAATAGAACCACACATAGCATATAAAAATCGATTCAAATTGGCAAAGGAATATTTTCAATCTTTAGAAGAACTAAGAGAAATTAAGAAGCCACGAAAATTAAATGAATGCGAACTATTACTACACAAACAATCAACAGAATCTCTCGAAAACGAACAAACAAACGAACGACCCCAACAAAGGGTCAAGAAAAATATAAAATCACGATCATTACCGTCATCGGAAATAGCGAAAGCGTGGAACCAATTGCAGGAGAGACAAGAAAGAAGTGCCAGCGAAGAATGTTCAACCACAAAACTCATGAAGATATCTGAAAAGTTCAACGTAGATGACTTGTTCACTGACGTTACAGAAGGTAAATTGAGTCGACAAGGTAGCTTGAGAGGTATACTTCACAAGAAGGCCGTTCTAGAAGCCTTTAGATCGATGGAAAATGTTAGCGATACAACAATGAACACGTATGAATTTTCCGATACGCAATTGACTGACTTTTCTGAACATCACACTGTGAGAAATGCGCAGACTTACTTGAAAGAATATCCATATTTGCCGACGACTGACCCATCGAAATGCCACTCAAGAGTAGATGTAAAAGCTTCTGGTTTGATCTCTTTAAAAGAGTTGAAAGAGAGAAGGCCGAGGAGAAATAGTGTGCCTGACTTAAGATTAAATCCTAACTTTACAGCAGACCTTTAGCCTTTTTTATATAAATAATTTTAAGCTTTCGCGAATAATAAAATTAAAGACAACGGATTAGTCAAGCTACCATAATGGATCGATTTAAGCATCGAATTTTCTTACTTTTAATTTAGAATTATTGAACACGATCAAGTCTCTATTTTTAAAACTATGATTTTAAGTCCTTTAGCAGTTATGTAAAACATGAAAGATACAAAAGGGTAGTTGACAATATTTAGAAATGTTTACAAAACAGATAAAAGGAATTCATTGCCCATAAACATTGAAATAAAGATTTGGTTATGAAGTTATCGAGCTATTTTTAAGAGCTAGCTTTCAATATCCTTAAAATGTCGTAATCAGAATAATAGTTACAGTATTTGCTAGTACCTAAAAATTAGTTAATACTCAAATTGTAAGCTTTAGGATTTTTATAAATTACCTACTTACGAGTACACTTCTATCGAATAAGAATTGATATATAAGACGTCAAATTTATTTTTATGTGTGTAACACAACGTCGAGTTTGAATGATACTTAACGAGAACAAGGTGTCCTTATTTCAAAACTACCTAAGAGCCCACAGGAGATTCTCAATTCAAGTTGAACGGGTGATCATTACACGTCGATATTCCATATATTAAAAACATATTATGTTTTTAATATATGGAATATCGACGTGTAATGTATTTCCAGTCGTGTGTCAAATTGTAATAAGATCCGAAATGCATTGTGTTAGCTTATCACGTTACTATTGTACAATTCTGTACAGTTATTGAATCTAATTAGTAAGTGTTAAGACTATTGTAATTATTTATTCTATATTAAATAAATTGCCTATGTATATTTCTGTCTTGTTTTATTAATAATGGTACAAAAATCATCTTAGCGTGATGCCTGGTTTTATAAGAGACTGTCGGCTACCGGGCCCGACTTACTTCTTTTCTTCTTATAGATTTGACTTATGCAGCTTTTGTTTAATTTAATTACCCAATTGGTAGTGTTCAGTGGACGTAAAAAAAATTAACAGTCCGCTTTGCCCCACTAAACGTCCCACCAGTGTGTCAAAGTGCGTTAACATTTTTAAGTCCAATTTGCCCCACCAGTGGGGCAAATCAATTAAGTTATAAATTTGAGCATCCCACTTTGGCCTACTCGTGGGAAAGCTTAGTAGGGCAAAGCGAAAGCACTCTTTTATGAGAGCGACTGCCGTCTAAACTTCCGACTTCGAGAAAATAGCCTGCGACAGATTGGTCGATTTAATCATTCGTTTGAAGAAAAAGTCAAATCATATCAGTCATATTTTATTCTACTTAAATAATTATACGTAATATTTACATTTAAATTGAACTATCTTTAAATATGACTGGATTTCACTACCGAGAATATGTTAACTACACTAAGTTTTCACACTTAACTCAATAAGATTTTCGAATAAAATGTGCAGACGCAGTTTAGTTAACACGTTTATTCGGTAAAATCCAGCGTCCAGCTAAGTCCTTCTAGTAAAGTTGTATGTGTTCTACTACTCTCACCGTATGTAATTATAATACTGAATGCAAGTTTATTTCTGTACAGTTTTGTTCAAAACGCAGTAGTAGTTAGTAATCTCTGTTATCAAATGCACATAATAAGCGCACATAACTATGTAAGTGGAAGCGGCGGTAAGTGGAGTTGCGCCTCTGCTCCTGGCAATAAGCCTCGTGGATGATGAAGAACAGTCTACTTGATGTCTATCTGCACTTGATGTGTAAATGGAGGCGGCGGTAAGTGGAGTTGTACCTCCGCTGCTGATAATAGACCTCGCGGTAGCAGAACAGTCTACTTGATGCGTATCTGCCCGTAAGTGGAGGTGGAGGTAAGCGGAGTTGCACCTCCGCTGTTGGTAGTAGGCTTCGCAGTAGTAGAACAGTCTACTTGATGTGTATCTGCACGTAAGTGGAGGCGGCGTCCTGCCGGCGCGCACGAAGCCAGGCGGCGAGTTGAGGCTCATTGCGGTCACCACGCGCCTCTAGTTGCTGGTAATAGGCCTCGCGGATGATCCGGAATGCGTCTACGCTGCGATACGGTAGCTTGGTTATAGGATCTATGTAGCGGGCCGGCCTCCTGGGAAAATTTAAAGGATTTAAGTAGGTACTATCTTCTTTTTACAGTTTAAGTGGTGTGACATGATAAAATAATATAAAAAGTTAGTACTAATTAATAGTAGAGTCGGATATTTTATGCCATGCCATGCTATTGGTTTCAGAATTAAAAATATTTACATGTAACAAAATTAGTGTCCGATCAATAAGGAAGCATACTAAATATATAGCCATTATATTAATGAAAATTATTGTATTATGAGAATCTTAAATGCCATTTCTTACATCATAATTACCCAATAGCTTCCCAAAATCTAAGACTGTGACATCACCATTTAGTAGATATTTAGCGACGGCTTACAACACCGCTTCCGTTGGCTGCACCTTTTGTTTTGTTTTTATTTTTAGGGAGGGTTTATTTCTAAAGTGATCTTCCAGTATTACCATATAAATAATCGCATCGAGGTTAATTGTATTACAGTTTTTGTGGGGTAATTTATTGAACTTATGTAAGGAGTAAATCACCTTCACGGATCGGACACTAGTTTTGTTACATATTGTATTCTGTACAACTTACTTGGTAACAGCGCACAGCATTTGTCTTTTTTTCTTCGGCTGAGATTTCGGGAAGCAAGCGTTGAAAGCTTCGTCTTTAATGTCATTCTCGAACGACAAGAGAGTGCGTTCGTGATATCGTACATTTTGTTCTTTCTTCTTCCTCAATTTCTCTTCTTTGCTGAAAATTTAGTAGAAGAATATAAATTTTAAATATTTTATTATCTATATTTTTACAAATAAAATTAAAATGTATGTTTGTAATATTCAATCAAATCAATGCATGAGTGTACCTATGTGTGATAGGTACATAATATATATAAAAAACGCAATTTTTAATTTTTTGTCCGTCTATCTGTCTGTTTCTCTTTCAGTCAAAGAAGTTATCTCTGGAACGGCTGAGTCGATTTTGGACAAGATTTTCACTCGCAAATAGTTGATTTTATAGGGCGTAACATAGGCTATTTTAATTTTAGAAAAAACAATTGAGATGGACATATCGAAGTTACAGTTCGGCCGCTTCGTAATTAGACTGAAAATCAGACCTTAACTGAGTTAAGATAAGGCTCAGAGTATGATGATGCTAAACTTACGCCGTTACGTCCTCAATGTTGACTTCCTCATCAGGGCCAATGACGTCAATATCCATTTTGACTTCAGAGGGCAGTTTCTCTGCAGACTCCGCTGTCTCGTTTTCTGTTTTCAATTCTGATAATTCGAAGTCGGTTGGTGTGAGTAAACCTGAAATATTATGTAAACATTGACATTTAATTAACAACCAAACATATAGCTTATATATAGATAGCTATGATATACTCGATAATATGTATACACAGGGCCCTCTCAAAACCTTGAGAGTCAAGGCAACCGCATCTTACAGAGGTTTCGAAGAAGATTACCTACCTCATTCCATGGGGTGGGTAATCTTCTTCGAATCGTTCCAGGATGGTATCCATGGGGATTTCTGCACGATAAAAAAAGGAGGGTGGTATCCGTGGGGATTTCCGCACGATAAAAAAAATGGCCTGAGACATATAAACAAACTTAAAAATTTAGACTCTCTTCTTACAATATTAGTACGTGATGGTGGGTACAGTTTTACGCCAAAACGAGTAAATATTAACGTGTGGACGGCAAATAATATTTACTCGTTTTGGAGTAAAACTATCGAGTAATACCGTATGTGAGTACCAACCATATTAGAACGAAAATTAATAATTATGAATCCATTACATTTCACTCTACCTACCTTCCTCATTCTTGATAATGTCGCTTAAGTTAAGATCGCCCAACGGAGTCAAACTACCCTTGTCATCTATTGATGGTATTTCTTCAATTAACGGCACAGCGAACGAATGGTAGCTATAAAATACAATTTAAAAAGTTGAAAAAAAAAAACAAGCAAGCGATTATATCACGCACTTTAACAAGTCAATATTCAGGAAGGGATTTTAACCTCAAACTGTCTAGAGGCAAGCAAGCACACGTCCATAGACCAAGGTAACCGTGTCCCATCAGGTGGGCCGTATGCTTGTTTTGGCAGACATATGGCCCACCTGATGAGAAGCAGTTACTGTGTATTTTTAGAAGCGAAGTATGTCACGGGAGAAGCCGGGCAGGACAGATAGTACATGCATACATTGTTCATGCCTTTTTCCGAGGTAGGTAGAGACAACAGCCCCAAGGAAAGCCTGATCCAGACCTTTGACCGTCGTTCGGCAGCTGTTCTGGCTTACAGATGAGGCTAGCTTGGGTTCGTAGAATGGGACCATGTACACCCTGTTACTAAGTAACATTAGGAATGATGTAACATACCGTATAACAGGGCCAGTGATGGTTTTCTTTGTGGGCCGAATCTTTTTTCTCTCCAACTCAATTTGTTCGAATCTCTCTGAAATATGAAAGAAAACTTTTAATCATCCTGTAATATTGTGTTAAGTTGTTTGCATATGACAGTCTCAAAATGTATATACTATAGTTGAGTCAATTTAATAGGCCACATTTGACGTTTGTCAGTTTTATATTCATAATGAGGTGACCTGTTAAAAAAGGTCGATTAAAACGAATGAATCGATACGGACTTGAAAGATAATGTGAATTTTTAAAATCCTCAGGTGAATCCCTGTCTCATTATTATTTTTTCTTTCGTAAATTTAAGGAGCAAAATAAGACAAGTACATGATCTATACTTATAATAAAACTGTAGACAGATCAATTCTGTTCATTGAATATATTTACAAAATAACTATTGGGGGATGATTGGTGATCCATACTAATGCAAAAAATGCAATCAGTAATTTTTTTTGTCACAACGTGGTTATTAATTTTATGATGATATTTCTTCACAAGTAATCATTGCATTCGATTCTACTTATCAGCTTTCGATTTTTAGAGTAACATGCCTAATGTTTAAAAAGAAAAAGGATTAACTGACACAACATTGTAATGACAAGGCGTTGACAAGGTAATGACGTTCAGTTCTATAAATCAGAAATTGTTTATTATGTTTAGAATGGTTTATTGGTGAAAGCAAAACGTAAAATTACTTGTATCTGTCATTATTACAATAAATATGTAATAGTAATTGAAAAAAGTTAAGCAATTGTGCAGTTCTAACAAAACGAAAAATATATAATTTGATGCCCACCGCGGCGCGTCGCGTAAAAGGTTGCGATGTTGAATTTTGATGAATTGTCAAATGTGGCCTATTAAATTGACTCCACTATAAGCAATGTGGAATATTTATATCTGCATATTGTAAAAGCTGAAATTCAACAGTTATTTGTTCAACAAATAAGTTAAGTTGCAAGTGCTGTCTTTAAATCACAACTGTATTAAAATTTAGGACAATTATCTTAGATACGTGGTCTGAATGAATACTGAGCAAATGACACACCAAATATGTAAGGCACATGTAAGTGGGCAGGCAAGCCCTCGCAGAGTATACAGTGACCAAATTAATGATTTATTGCAAAAAGGGCAGGTCAAAAGCACTCGAAACCAGCGGGCTTGCATGAAAGGTTTGATGACAGTAGAGGAAGCGAGTGAAGTATGTAAGGACAGAGGCAGATGGGGGTCTGTTGTCGCTGCCTAACCTGGAGGGAAAAAGCGTGAACATAAATGTGCATAAGATGTACAATTATTCTTATTTTTTTCTATCTTCAAAGTAGTATGGGCGCTAGGGCAATAAACTAAATAGGTCAAATTTCAAGATTCACCCTTCTACGACCTGTATTGTCATTGTATTGTAAAGAGAATATTGAACAGCTTACCTAAACTCTTAAGATTCTCTTTCTCAGTGATAAGTGCCTCCTCCAACAATTCCTCTTGTGTTGGCATTTTATCTTCTACTCTCTTAGGTTTCTTCCTCTTTAGCTCAGATCTTATTTTAATTCTCTGTTGTGTTTCTGCCGATTTTACAGCTGTACTTTGTCTAATTGATTTCCTTTCTGCGAAATATATAACATTATACTCGTTTCTATATTTCTTACAAAAAAAATGGAAATGATGATAATAAAGTCTTAGACATTATTTTTAAATCAATCTTCGCCATTAAAAGAATTTAATTTTGAATTAGTATGGTAGCTTTTCCGATAGATTTAAATCGGTAAGGCAATAAAACCCTCTGAAAAGTTACCGTCATCATGGTTTCAAGTTTCGTCCTCGGAGTTCATTAATTAAATAATAGATTAGTCACTAACACTAATGAATAAGTTAAATTGCTTCATGTTGTTGATTGTACCTAACTATCTTTGTACTCTTAATTGTAACTATCATAATCATTAAAGAGTCACTAGTCAAGGGTCTTACCAAAAGATGTATCAATAATTATCTTTTCCGATTTATCAGTCTTTTCTTTTTCCGGTTTTGGTTCCTTTGGCTTCTTTTCTCTTTCTGCAAGTTTCTTTACTCTATCTATTGTAGTTGTGGCTGGTTTCTCACCCCTTTTTAGTTTTCTATTTGGGTCCTATAAACAATAATTAAATAGATGAGATAGTGGTCATACACAGACCTATCAACTATAAAAAAAAATTAAAAGGGAAACTTTCTTCCTCCTACAGTTCCGGGTCTCTTAAGCGGGGCGTGAAAAGGCATTTGATAAGGCCGTCCAAGGTGAAGTCATATTGATGTAATCGACATAAAAAAAAACTAGTTCGTAAAAACATTATAAAAAGGGAAACTGATTCAATATATATTTTTTGAACACCCATTTTCAAGGGAAGCTAAATTTTTCATTATTTATAGTGTAACAAATTATAGTCTGATCTCATCTAATAAGTTTTTGCAACAGTTTTATATCTAAGTGCTTATTATTTAATCTCAAAATGAGCACAAGTCATCAATTACTAGCTATGTTATCTATACTCAATGAAATTTTGAAGCGATCAGTATGATAACTTTTCCTATAGATTTAGAACATCCAGGATGGAACTTGAACCTGTGACCAGTTCCATTCGAGAAGAATATTCTGACCAACCAAATGGATGCCTCAACTATAGACTATGTCTATCCGAGAATTTTAAATATCTAGGGCATATCCAGGTAGCTCAGTTGGTCAGAGCATTCACCCTGCAAGAGACTGGTCATGGGTTCAAATCCCGTTGAGAATGATCACTTTTTCCAATCTGAATGTATAATCTCACCTTATATGCTTTGGTTCCCGATTGTCGTGTTTTTTTCTCGTCTGCTTCTTGGTCTGATACTGGTTCATCATTCTCATCAATGTCAAAGTCAGAATCCACTACATCCTCAGTCTCTCTCTCTTGCCTAAAAGAGAAACTCAGTGAGTACTAATAGGTGGAATATGACAAAATTTACTTTGACTTTTATGTGGGATAGCTATTGGTGGCCATAATGGAATGAGATATAGAAGGTATTCAATTATGGGATGAACAGCTTTATAATCCTGGCTTTGAAATCATTATACCAGTTTAGAAAATTAAAACATATCAACTTCCGTTGCAATTAATGTAAAAATTAGGATGATGCTATGATTATGATGGAAAAAAACTTGCATACATGAATCCTGAAAGTATTACACATTCTTTTGGGCAGTATACAGTGTCTTGCCAATAAAAACATTTAAAAGACAATCAGAAATTGATAGGAAATGACTGTAAATGTATTTTAAATTATCAAACAAATTAAGAAAATTCCATATTTACACAATAGTATTGTTGGAAGTTGAGTCAAAATTACAATTTAAGTATAACATTTCAACATACTGCTATTGCAGTTATTTATTTATAAATAACACCAAATAAAATAGAATCTGTTAAAAACATTCAATATTATTATAGCATTCCTTACAAATGCAATGGGTAAATACCCATGTTAGATCTTTACGTAAGTAATTAGTACTTAGTAGTAGTAGTAGTTAGTAGTAAGTATTTAGTACTCGGATTTTCTTTTTTTCTTATGTCGATCACATCAATATGACTTAACCTCGCGTTATGGTAAGCTAAAGTTAAGTCTCTGGAATGGGAGTCACCATTGCAAACACCGATAGTGCTACAATAGTGGCCCTCAGCTTGACATCCTCATCAAATACTTTTCCACACCCCTCTTAAACTTGGATTTTCTATATAAATATGTATGAAATAAGTTGTATGTTATAACATACACATAATCATTGTCCTCCTCAGCTTCTTGGAATCCTCCGTAAGTGGTTTTGTAGAAGTCATCCTCTTCCTCCTCATCAAGTAACTTTGCCATGCGATTGCCCGCATTGTTACGACGTTCCCTTTGAGCCATTTTTGGATATAAATAGCTCTTAGGTTTATTTTATTATTTGGTTGGAGAGCTGTTTTCACTTAACAACACAAAAAGGTCAAAAAGAGGTATAAACAAACACAAATCACACTATTTTACCAAAGCCGACAAATCTGACATTTGCATTTGCATCAAATGTCAAAACAAAATTCCAACTATATAGGGATGCAGAATTTTTTTCATTGATGATCGGTATGATATTTTAAAATCTGATATATCGATTCAAAATATGATTTTAAAATATTAGATTATCGATTACCGAACCGTAACTCGACATAGATTCAACTTTTTTTTGTGATTTACAATACGATGTGTGTACATTGTACCCGAGGTACAAAAATAAAATCAAGCATACAATAAACTTTGTCAAAGCATTGCTTCTCCGTAAGTCTTTTTTTATTTTATAGCGCGACGCTGTATTTATAGATAGGTAATCAAATTCTAGACACAAATTCGTGCTGGTGTAAAAATATTTTGCTCAAATCTCTGGGATGACTTCACTACACAATTATATAGATATACACTTATAGCTTGTCTATTTAGTCGTGAAAAGAATGTTTGAGGAACTAACATTAAACATGTGAGTGGCAACACCAAACATAAGTACGTCAGTTGTCAATATAAATCGTCGAATTATAGTTTTCTTCTCTTATTTTTAATTGTTTTCATTAAACTGCAATACATTGAGACCAAACTACGCATAAAAGGTTGAGAAATGAGTAAACGAAATCAGAGTGGTGCGTGGGAAGTGATTTTCAAAGTTTTCCAGCAATGAATCACGGATTACTAAGCTGGACAATTTTATGGGATTTGGAGGACGTTAATGAGCGAACAGCATCTTTGATGGGTATGTAATCATGTTATTATTTGTTTTGAATCTGTCTGAACTTACAAATTTACTGAATTTACGATTTGAAGGCAAAAAAGGCATTGTTTACATTGCAAATTTTTAGGTTAGTTTAAAAACTGTCAGTAGGTTATTTTTATAGTGCGATCAAAATTTTTGATATGATGGTACAACTCGTTCAATCTGTACCAATTTTTTATTTGAATTAATTGCTTCAAGTCAATAACTTGTTGCCATTCACTAATTAATTATTAAATTATTATTTTTACTCTTTACAGGAAAATCAGAGTATAGTTGGCGGATAGTTAACGAAGGTTTTAAGAATGATGGAAAGTTTGAAACTCCTGGGAAACACATGAAAGGTCGGCCGAAGAAAGAAATGGATAACTTTAATATTTGTGGTGACAGTGGTGACTGTACTGCTGAAAGTGGCGATGAAACTCATTTCAATATTTAATATTTAAAATCCGGAGTGATTATTCTTTGTAACTGATTGAATTTATTAAATGATTAAGTTTGAGTTTCAACTAACTTTATTCTGGATCTGGTTCAATAACTTTATTCTAGATCTAGTTCAAAACTTTATACTGCACCTGGTTTAATAAATAAAACAGAAACAATATTATGACTGCATAATGTGTTTTTTACTAACTCATTTTACTAGGAACGAACTTCTAGTATCAAGATCATTTTAGTCGCACTATATAGGGTTGCTACATGAAGTTCAGCAGCGCCCTCATTTAATTTCACGACTTTATAGACAAGCTATACCAAATTCTCTCTACAGGTTGCAGTGACGCATGTTCGGTCTGCATTATTAGGAGTCCTAAGGTCATTGATATCCTTGATTCTTTGCAGTAGCGTAGAGATATTGCCATAGGCATTCTGTACCAGTCAACCTTATTATTATTATTGGTGATCTCCTGTTAGTAATGGTAACCCCAACCCTCATTCCTGAGACTTTAGCTTCATTTGACGGTTTCAAATTAACGTGACAATAAAAAAACAAATGATTTTCTTGACCACTTTATGGAGCTTTCTATCTTTGTTTTATTTGTATTGCTAAACATTAAATAGGTAGGCTATGACCTCTTCGTCAATTTACTAAGTTTACTAATCAGTGAGTGCAGTATAAAGGTATTCAGGGTAAATGAGCATTATATCATTCCCCTATTATATGTATTTTACCATTGAAAAATACCAATACTTACCTACTTTGGCCACCCTATACGCCGGTGCTTTAAGACACGAGACGGCGTGGGGTTTTAGTCGATTTAATTCCGGCCTAACTACCCCCCGGGCCGCGGTGGTGCTATCCGTGGGGATTACCGCACAAAAGAAGGGAAGGCAGGGTAGTGGGGCATGGAGGTACATTAAGAATATAATATTCTACATCATTTTAAAGTGACGAACAGTATTATATTTGGAAGTTTATTTTGACGTTAGCATTGACTAATATTTGGATACAAAATAGCCGCTAAAAGTGATTAGGTATACTTATTCTAATAAAAAATATTTTTGCATCATTCTGCAATTTAACACATAGCATCCACCTCCCTCCCTGCGTACCGCTTTAGTAATTCGTATACCGGGGTGAGCCCAATAGTATAAAAAAGGTTTGTAAAATATCCTAAAATATATAATGAAAATTCAATAAAAAATCAATTGCAACTTCTTCATAAGTAAAGTTGATTGTTGTGTAAAATCGAATAGGATACGTTACGCTCTAGGGCATCACTATTCAATGAAAAATTGGCTGGCAAAAATTTTTTTTTAATTAATGGCTTCTATGCGACGCATTTTGCCACAAACAAGTATTATAATTTGCATATAAATGTATTAGGCAGTGTTTTCATTACCTACCTATTTAGTCACAGTCAAAGTCTTCATAGTCAATTAGTCAAGTCAGTCTTCCTTCATAGTTTTACGCCAGTAAAATAGTGTAGACTTTACTAGAGGCTTCTATTATATGGAGTTTTGGAATCAACCTTGAAAAGTTTCCCAAACTGGTGCACGTTATCGAAGATGTTGTATGTTTAAAAATCCACCGTTTTTACACATAACTGATAGCAACCCACTCGGCTAGCCGTCCAGTTCGCGCCCTAGAACATTAGAAATTTCCTAATAATATCCTTGTTCGCGCCACACGCGGAACGATACCGAAGCTGCGTCTCCCTCTAAGTAGGTACAGTTTGTCTATAAAGTCATGAAATTAAATGCAGCAGCGCCCTTGCTGAAAGTGCTGAATGCATGAAGCAACCCTATATAGTACGACTAAAATGATTTTGATACTAGGAGTTTGATTAAATTGACCCATGCACTCAGATCATCTCAGTTTTGGAAACATTTGACACTTTTGGCAAAAATTGACAACATAATCAAAAACACCATAAGCAAAATTTTAAATGTGGCCTTGAACGACCGAGCCTGGCTCCAAGCGTCCCTACCGGTTCGCTTTGGTGGTCTCGGTGTTCGCAAAATTTCAGATGTTAGCCTACCAGCATTTCTGTCATCGGTCCATGGCACCGAAGAGTTAACCAGGAAAATTTTAATAAACACACAGGTTAACTCTGAGGTGTCGTGTAAGGCCGATGCCATAGATGCTTGGAGGGTGGCCTGTCCCAATACTGAATTGCCTGGTAACCTTTCCTCCCAGAGACAATGGGATGAGCCGCTCTGCAAGCTGTTAAAAAAACATTTACTTAATACAGCTTCAAATGTTACAGAGCGTGCACGCCTGTTGGCTGTGGGAGAATGGGAGTCAGGGCTCTGGATCCAGGCACTTCCATCGTCCAACACAGGTACCATGTTGGACGATACTACTTTCCGCCTTGCCACTTGCCTCCGTCTAGGTGCGCCATGTGTTTCTCCGCATCATTGCCACTGTGGTGAAGCCGTCGACAGCCTTGGACACCATGGCCTTTCATGCAGCAGAAGCGCAGGCCGAATATCGCGCCATGCCTGCATCAATGACATCATCCGCCGTGCTCTTGTCACCGCCGGCGTGCCAGCCGTTCGTGAACCTAATGGACTGGTACGTGACGATGGCAAGAGACCGGATGGTATGTCGTTGCTGCCTTGGAAGATGGGTAGGCCCTTGGTGTGGGACGCAACGTGCGTCGACACCCTTGCGCCTTCACATCTTCCAAGCACAGCAAGCTGTGCCGGCGCTGCTGCTGCATCTGCAGAAAACCTCAAACGGCGTAAATACTCCAACTTAGTTGGTGATTACATTTTTGAGCCGTTTGGGGTTGAGACGCTGGGGTCATGGGGTCCAAGTGCCCGCCTTGTCTACAAAGACTTGGCGAAGCGGCTGATCGACGCCACAGGTGACCAGAAGGCTGGACTCTATCTTGCACAGAGAATCAGCATTGCCATTCAGCGTGGCAATGCTGCCAGCCTTCTGGGCACATTACCAGTCAGCGATGATGCGGAGGAATTTTTTGACGCCATGTAAATATTTATTTTATTTATTTTGTTTAGTTTAGTTTTTAGTTTTTATTTTAATGTAAATATTATTTAATTGTCATTGTATTTTTATCATAATTAATAAAACAAAATAATAAACAAAGGAGTTCGTCCCGAGTAAAATTAGTTAATAAATAAAACAGTCAAATTTTGTTTGTGTTTTATTTATTAAACCAGATCCAGAATACCTAAAGTTTTGAACCAGATCTAGTATATAGTTACTGAACCAGATCCAGAATAACCACATCCGCATCCAAGCGCACACGCATGCTTCCAAGTACCTACTTGTCGCCGGAGTCCTACTGTGGAATCGAAGTACATTCTTCTAGTCTGAGCGAAGTACCTAGTTTATAACATACTTTTAGGCAATGTCTACCTACGTATATAAATTCAGTGTACCTGTGAAATTTATATACCTACTCTTGACTCACACCACGTGTAATTAATTCCCTGGGATAACACCTCCCTATAACTATAAACTACATTTTAGTTAATTAAACGGTTATGCAAGGTATTTGATCCCCATCAAGGCCGATTGATATGACCTTAATAAATCGGTTTAATCCCGTGGATACATTTTCCTCGTAGATGCCTACACTCTTTAAAAATCACCGCTTTCATTCCTGTTCAGTGATTTATGGGTTTATGCCCTGAAACTTCGGGCACTTATTATTTTTATGCCAGAAATGCCAGGGCATAAACCTATCTTTAAATATGTTTTTTTTGTCGAAATAAATTGGGTGGATTGAATAACGTTTCCCACTTTTTCCAGAATAGTAGATCTACCAAATTTTTAAATTATAGCATTTTAAACATTTTTTAGTAACTACCTACGAGAATTGGCCCACTGGTTTGGTTCTTTTACTGAGAAGTTTAAGCTACACTACAAGGAAATTTCTAATGTTCTTGGCTACACTACTAAGATAATTTCATTATCCTGATTGTGATTACGGACCATACGGACAGATAAAGCGAGTATAGGTACTTAGATACAGTCCCCAATACTGAAAAACGATCATCACGATTCGTTTAACACATATTAAATTGCAGTTTCTACAGATAAAAGGCAGGGTTTGATAATGGTAAATAAAACGAGTAAATATTTTGTGCTGTTTATTCAATTGTTAACAGTTATTATAAGATTTTACTTCAGTCATCTTAGTTTTCCTGATAAAAACCACTTTCCGTTAGTTTTTGTTTTGTTTTCATATTGATACACATTCACTTCCAGTTTATGTGCATGACTGAGCATAGTCAATACGAATCGAAGCGAGCATGATCTACAATCTCTCCAATTCAATTCAGATTAACTTATACCCGACATTACATTTTTAAGAATTAAATTAGTAGGTAATACATTTTAACTATAGTTTAAGATTCGTTTGATTTCATGTGATTTTACATTTAAACCTTTAATTACTTAAATGAACTACTTTTTGGAATATCACGATTCCTACATGCAGGATAATGATGTTATAATAATAAAGTTTGAACATAAAACCACAAGAAAATTAACCCTTTGGACACCTAGTGCTATTATTGAAATAAGTACAAGATGACTTATCAACATAGTAACACATGACTGCAACTTATTAAGTCGCATGACTAAAATTAATATAACATTTAAGTGCTAACTGATTAATAAATAATTTAATATAATAAACATGAACAAAAAAGAAATGGAATGTTTAGGGATCAGGCGTTGCTGTTTTGTGATGCTTATAACATTAAAATACTCTCAGATATATATATTATTAATGATGTACATATAATTATTATAATTATGTGAGATTATAATCTCAAACACTCATCCAATTAGGAGCAGCACTAAACACTTACAATAGAAAAAGTAAATAAATTTGACTATTTCGTATTATGTAAAAATTTTGAAGCATTTTTAACATCAAAATATTTAGTCGTAGAAAAACTACAGAATAATATTTAAAAAACAATAACTTGTTATAAATTAAACACGATAACAGTGTATAGAGAAATGGACGTTTAGAATATTGCATAATTTAAAGTGGATTTCACAATTGAAATTTTGTTCAACTAAACTGTAGTCAACAGTACAATAACTTAGAGAAATTTATTGAGCTGCGGTTAAACAGGTTACTTTAAATTGATCGCCGGGTCTCATAGACAGCCGGTAACGTTCCAAACTTTTGATCAATTCAGTGTTCCTATTGTAAGTTTTTTCAATTATGCCCCAAATTCCATATGACCGGCATTCATCGGGGGATTGAGTAAATGCCTGTTTAATGCCTCAAATGACAGGGCATAATAACCCCATCACTATCTGCGATATTTTTTAACACAGGCTTCTAAAACGGTTTTTGTGAGCACGAGTTTTAAATTTCCTTACATTCATTCGCAAGTGAGCGATTGAACAAACTCACTCAATATGTAGAAATTCAAACCTGACGTCCTATTAGTTTAGATGTTTTAATAGCCATACTAAGCATTGTTATTTACATATTTTTAAATTAATTTTGTAAATTCAAATCTTGATGACATAACAAACAAGTCTAAGATCTTGTATAAATATGATTTAGCTAACAAATATCTATATGTCCGTGTCTTTTATTACATAATATATTTTATATGCTCTAATAATATTCAAACAAATATGGATAATAAAATTTCCCATACAGATAGAATAAAATCTTTAAATTTTCAAAGCAACATAATTTTTATATTTAAAGTGTAATTTTACTGTAAATAATTGTAATATTTTAACTAGCAACATTGAACATTTTCAACAAAACGTAGACATTAGTGCTACTCATCGCGCGCCATATTCATCGTCGTTTCGTTTACATTTAATAACTATTAATTCAATATTGTATGATTATTTTATCTACTTTCTTTTACTATTGATTGATTATCTTAGATTAAGAAAAAAGTAAAACACAACAAAAGATTTAAAAAATAACAATCGTGCCAATTATTAATGTAGGTATATCTTATACTAAGTGTTTTGCCCTTTGAGCAGATGCAAACGTTTATAAAGCAAATTAGAATAACAATCAACAAAGCTAGTAAAACATTTATGGAATTTCAAATAAAGTGTGATCGTTTCTCGAAATTTAATTTAATTATTTTTCTTTTTATTGACTTGATTACGCAAGAAGATTATTTTAATCAGTTGCATTTGCAATTACACACACAGACATACGCACACATTATATTTGTGATTCCATAAATTCAACACAATTATAAAGTTGAACATCCCTTGATAATAATAATAATCAACCCTTATAACAAACCTACTTAGCCTAAATATGTTTAAAGTAAAAACAGTGAAACAGTGAGAGTTATATTATAGTAAAATTCCACTACTCATTCGTTATACTTATATACAGGAATGTATTAGTGCAGGTGTGAAAAAAACTATTAAAAGATCTACTCGGATGTGGCGAAAATTTGTAAAGATATCGGAAATTTAAAAAAAAAAATGAAAAGCATTCAAAACTTTGTTACCATCATGCTTAAAAATAAATCTAATCACTCTGATGCAAGCCAAATATTTGTACGTATCGAATCTGCACATAAAATTCTTTTATATCCTCACAATTTACGCCACATACCAACCAACCAACGTCTCCTAGTAAAAAACTATTAGAAACTGTTCAGAGATGGCGCCACGGTCTACTGGAGCAACAGTGCCATATATGTGCCCTGAGCCCTTTGAGCTATATATGGAACCATTTCATGGAAAAATAGCTCGCAGAGCATTCGGGACTCGAACCTCAAAATCTTAGAAATGAAATTCTGAGTATGAAGGCTCTGCAAGTTAAACTCCAGCTTCCTTTAAGCCGAGTGACTGCTTACATACACACCAAAAAACATGATTGAATCATGTACCAACAAAAACAAAATATAAATCTAATACTTAAAATCTTCACAGCATGCCTATAATACCATAAGTTTACCATGGCACCATAATATAAAATTAAACGCTAATAATAATTATTCGCAAATAACTCTTCAGTGAAAGCAGTAAGTACAATATACAAAAGTGTTAATAGGTACTACAAACTAACTGGATGAAAAAAAATGACTATTCCCAATCCTTGCAACCCTGTGAATTCTAAATCCTGTGATATAGTCAATAGACCGGTTTCCAACTAAGAAATATTTGGACACTGTGTCAGATAGTTTTCCAATCGTAAAGTATTACATGAAATTTCTGTGGTGCTTTCTCAGGCATCGAGTTAGCGTCTTAAAACTCAATCAAAAGATATGGTTTAAATATGACTTCGATAAATCAATTTTATTAGTTCAGTGTTAAATTTTGTCGATTTCTCGGGAATGTTTTTGTGTACGAGTTGCAAAAATCTATCACACAGTGCAATTATTTAAATTTCTTTAGTTGGAAAACGACAAGATTTCATAATAGTTTACTAAGGTAGAATAGATCTTAAATTTAAATCTCGAAGTAAACATTTTGAGCTACGGTACATTTCTAGAGAATTATTTATTTAATTATAAATTAATACTAATGTATAATTATGTACATTGTTCCAAAAATCCTGTGTCGCGATGTGTGCAAGTGAATTTGAAAATTGTATTCTAATTTTCATCAAAATGTTGGTTGTCACACATTTGGCACATGTAGTGAATTGAGCTTTACTGCACCAAAGTAACAATGCAAGCTATTTAAGACTTTTAGTTATTCGTGATTAATTAGTGTTTACAATATTATAAATAAGTAAAACAATTACATTGTATAACCAGAAATCAATACTTGTTAAAATTATATTAACTGACGTCTTTTGCTAAGTCTTAGATAATATTTTAGTGAAGATAAAATGAGCTTAGAGCAATATAACACATCTCTAATATGAGAGAAGACTGACATAACTCTAAATAAAAAAAAATCGATAGACATTTTTAAACGAATTTCTTAATAATATTATGTATCCTATATTCGTATTTTTAAACAGAAGCCGCATTGACTCGGTAACAATCCGTGATATTTGTACATTTAAATAAAATTAATATTGATGATTTTTTTAGTTATGCCAGTCTTCTTGCAAATGAGTGACACTTGTGACGTAATATTAATAATTAATATTTATTTTATAACTTTGATCTTTACGACCGAAATAACTCTTTCTCCACCTCTGAAAACACATTTAGAGAAACATTAAAGATCCTTCTGTATTTGTATAAGCATTGAGAATTGATGAGTAGATATTTGATTGACATTAATATTCGAGTAAAAGGTTAGTATTCAAATACTTGGGACATATTTCTATGCAATTATTGAACGAGTTTTTTCGATCGTCAAGCACCAATCAACTAGATCTTTAAACATTGAATATCTTAGAGATTTTATTGAGCATACAGAATTAGACTGTGAAATTCTTGCCTCCGTTTTGGAGTTTATTACAAGTTGCAATAGATTAAGTTACAAATTTAATATCAGCACGAAAATTTTTGTAGATATTTTCATAACAATTTTTAAGCTTCAATAATTTCTCTAAGATAAAAATAATGTCTTATGACTCTCTTACCACTTATTAAGCTTTGTCTAATCAAAATAGGATGGTAAAGTATTCAAGTGACAAAATTCTTATAGTGACTTATTCGTATTGATAGTGAACAAAACGGTGAAATACCTTGTACTTAATTATTAAATAGTATTGTATAGACCTTACCATGTCTGTCTGTCTTATACAATGATTTTGATAGAATCCTTGACAATTTATTTTGTCTTTGTTCTCAATTTCCCAGTTTAATGAGCAAGCGAAGGAAAATGGATTTTACGTTTACAAACATGTCACAAAATATCAAAACCAAACTTAAAAATTGTAACCATAGTAAAAAAAAAGTAATTTTGTAGAAATTTTTTATGTATAATATATATATGTATTTACACAAAAAAGTCTAGTACCTACTCGTAACACAAGCTAGTTAAGCCGCGCCGAATTTGGGTCTAAATACCGCTGTGTAGAATATCGGAAAATATTAAAAAAATGGGTTACTCCAAAAAATGTTTCGGTAAAGTGAGCGTCAATCCATAATAGAAACAAATCATCATGAAAAATAATCTGAAATGTAGAATGTTCGTAAATCCATGTTCCTTCGTAGTCACTTACAGGAAGTCCTCAGGGCCGGCGTCACGTCAGTAGACCCAGGACACAGGGACCCACTGCGGCGCCGAGCGCAGGCGCACGAGCGCCGCCTCCAGCTGCGCCAGAGTGTCGTCGATGTCATTGTTCACGATGTTCAGGTCGAAGTAGTGTCCATAGGTGCGCCGCAGCTGTTCCGACTCGCGGACTAGGATCTCGATGGACCCGTCGTACTGCAAGTAGGACAGTTTAGCTGGGGTTAACAGGGATACCACTAGTTTCGTTAAAGAAAGTGTGAAGTGTGAGAAGAAGCCCCCATAGACAAGTGTCAAAAGTCTAAATCGCTAAGGAAACGAATAGATTAGGTCGACCAATCACATCCAAGCTCGACGCTGGCATACCATGCGCGCGCCGCGGCGGGATCACGAGCTGGAGTGTGATTAGTCGACGTAATCGTTTCTATTCCTTAGTGATTTAGACTTTTGACACTTGACTATGGGCCAAGTGCTCATGTTATAAGCTGAAGTGCCATATATGGAACAATTCAAACTATGTACAATAAAAATATGAGATGTATCTTGGAAGCGTCGAATGCTTTCTTAAAAATCCTATCTTACTATCCAGCGGGGTATAGTTGATTGACAGGCTGAATATTACTAAAAAGTATGTGAGTGTGTGCGTGCCAAGTTGTACGTATAAGCAAGTGTGCCGACGCTATTGTCATTATTAGCATGAAATTTCTAAGCAATTGCATGCTAACTATTTCCAATGATTTTTTTGATCGGAAAAAATGATCATCCAGGACGGGACTTGACCAGTCCCTTACAGGGGGAATGCTCTGACCAACTGAGCTACCTGGACCCATCTTAGATGCTCGAAATTTTCCAATATATTCTACGGCTTAGGTTAGGTTAGGTTAGAAAAAATCGCTAGTCTCATTAGTTGTTTTGTTCAACGCGTTTGGTCCGTAGGTTTTATAGACCGATGGTGTATAGTTACATCGGCGACGTTGTTAAGCGGCGGCGCGGCGATGAACACGACGTAGGGCGCGAACTCGGCGGTGCGCAGGATCTTCAGCGCCTGCGGCTCCACGTCCAGGATGGCGATGCGCCGCTCCGAGTGGATGCGCCGGATCGTCTCCAGCTTCGTGCCGTACATCGCGTCCTCGTGGGTACCTGCGCACGGAAATATCTTTTTTAACCACTCCAGTACGAAAAGGGTACATACAAAGCAGATAATAGCATTTTGCTCACACGTGAGTACAATAAATAGCATTTTGCTCACATGTGAGTACAATGAATAGCATTTTGCTCATATGTGAGTACAATGAATAGCATTTTGCTCATATGTGAGTACAATAAATAGCATTTTGCTCATATGCGAGTACAATAAATAGCATTTTGCTCATATGTGAGTACAATAAATAGCATTTTGCTCACATGTGAGTACAATGAATAGCATTTTGCTCATATGTGAGTACAATAAATAGCATTTTGCTCATATGTGAGTACAATAAATAGCATTTTGCTCACACGTGAGTGCAATAAATAGCATTTTGCTGACATGAGGACAACTGGAGAACGCCATCAGGCGTAAGCGGGCCAGGTCCAGCATACTCTGGGCCGGAATTGACCAGTGAGAAAAGTGTTACCGAAACAGCGCAGAACACTTTTATCACTGTTCGAGGGTGAAAATAGTATATTTCACGAGTGAACGATTTTTTAAATGTCTCGTGCCCTTAAATCACTTATTGTGGTCAGTACTTATAATTGGTCGCTAAATTCACCTGTTCGTGACTTAAAGATGAGACTCACAGCAAAAAAAAATAACTTTGCTCACTTGTTGAATAAATTGTTGAACAAGTGAGCAAAGTTGAACTTTCTGAACATTTTATTACAATTTTATTAAGGAGATTCAAATATCGAACACCACTTTTTTTAATTACTGAAATTGAAATAAATTTTGCTTACCATATTCTAAATATTCATTAGCGGCTATATCAGCCATCATTTCTTCATGTGTTACGAAGTAGTAATTTCTGCCGTTCTCTTCATCAGCTCTAGAAGGCCTAGTCGTATCTGAAATACAAACAGTATATTTACGTACGTTACGCAATGTCGCATCTTTTTGCACAAACTTCTACTCATTACGAGTTGCAATTATTAAAAGACTTGAATCTTCCTGTAAATTCGTATTTATTAGCTGTTTCCTTGCAGTTCCGAAGGCGTGAAATATCGATTCGGTTTCATCATTCAAGAACCTACGTCCGCGATAAAAGCTTAGGCTCTGTACTATTCCAGACTATAATCTATCTATATGCCAGAATTTAGATCTATTCTGTCATTTTGGCCACACATTATTATGGATGCAGTATTTAATATAATAATATGAACTCACGCGGTATAGGGTAAGCGTATTGGTCTGGGTGGCGCGATATGAGCGTATTCTTTATGTGGCGGCGACCGACGCCGTGAGCGCCCAGAAGAACGATGGTCTTTCTTTGGAATGCTGAAAAAAAAAATTAAAAACAATTTAATATTTAAAAATAATGCTAAATTATTTTTTCATGTCAAAAGAAGTCTTCTAAAAATTGCACAATCATTTCTAACAGCTTTATAATTTCATGCACAAAGGAGACAAAACTGTCATAA
This sequence comes from Lithosia quadra, assembly GCA_963576445.1. Classification (NCBI taxonomy): domain Eukaryota; kingdom Metazoa; phylum Arthropoda; class Insecta; order Lepidoptera; family Erebidae; genus Lithosia; species Lithosia quadra. The sequence goes on from OY754882.1 coordinate 4,167,238, forward strand.
AAGTATAGTCTACTCTAGGGGAGCTACAGCCACTAGCAAATTCCCCTTGTCCTTCCCCCCAAGGCAGACACCGAGGGAGACATGACACCGTCGCCAAATGAATTACATAACCCCTAAAATTCGAAAGTAATGCCATCTATTTTTTACTTACATGGCAATTTGACAACTTCTTCGTAAGTGACGACATCTAGCTGATCGAACACGGCGTTGTGTTTAGCCAAATATTTATCCTTTGACTGCTTCTTCTTACGTCCAAATATGGAACAATTCACTGAAACAAACAGTACACAATAATTCAGGCTGGCAATGTTTTGGGTAAAATGTTGCAAGAAAAAAAATTAAAAGCGTTTATTTGCTATTTATTGTAAATTTTTATTTTGTGTTTTAACATCATGCTGTAATGACTATTTATTTTAGAAGAGTGCCTTCTTGATGGTTATTTATTTTAAATAAAGTTTACAAATTTTTTTTCTATACATGCCAATACAAAAGCATTTTACATAACGCGTCCAGTTTTTTCAACGTTTAAGGCGTTGTTCGCAACTAGAAGTGAATTCGGAAATATCGGAAAGAAGAAGTTTATCACAGGATTTCAGACTGCATAAGAGCGATAGCCTCAACTCATCAAATTCTATTCTAAATAATAAAAATATCTAAGGATAATTTCAATTTAAATAAAATTAATTTCAGCTTACTGTACGATAAAAATGAAGGATACTAAGAAACACAGATAATGAAGAAAAAAACATAAGTTACAGTCTAAAATATTTAACACTCACTACACATTGATTTAACAGCTAACAAGTTTTCTACAATTTAATCTGATTTCATAGAATAACTAATTTAAACAGCAAACTATGTAGTTTAATGTCTAAGTGATTCAATTTTACGAATTTAAATAGCACAAAAAATATTCTATGCAATCAGGTTTATTTCAGTACATCAGCTTAACCCCACCTTAGAATTTTATATTATCACATAGCAGCTCGGGTTGTATCTGATGCGCATGCGCATACTGAAGTTACGAGTTTAGTGGGCCGTGATTCAGAGGAAGAGAGATGGAGCTATATAGGGTATAAGTCCATCTCTCTCCCGCTGGATCGCTTATAGTACGGCCCAGAGGTTGGTAAAAGCCATGGTACTATTAGCGTAAAAGTGTACATAGATGGAAAAATACCTGTGTTCTCACAACCGTCGGTATGGGACACGCAGCCCTCGGCTCCTAGCCGCACAACATTACAACACGGGTCATGCATACAGAACGGATGGTATACTGGCTACTATAGTGACCGGCAAACATTTTGACAATGTACTCTGACTCAGTAAAAAGTGATTTTAGGAATTTTTAGTGATGGCAGGTAAGGCCACTTGTCACCCCAAAAGAAGCCTATCCAAGACGGAGGGGTTGGGAGCGCTCCCCCCCTTTCCGAGGCTAGATAGGAGAGGGGGGGACAGCCGAGGCGCGTCAATTAATCATAGATGAATCAAGGGTTCAGGCCAATCATTGGTTGATCAATCCTTCTGTTAGTTGTGTTGTTTTTGGTTGGTCACACCACTTTCCGAATTTTGTCCAAGATATTTGCCGGCATTTAAACTCGATATATATAGGGCACACGCAATGCGGGATCATTTCGTTATCATTGATTTTAAATATTATCATAATACAATCATAGCATTACTTCTAAAATATCGTTGTTTCATGAAAATTGGAATTAAATTTCGTGAGAGGGACAAAAATGTTTGGAATTTAGGGACATGAGCACAGATAAGCATACAGAATAAATAAATATGATTATTTATAAAATGAACCAAATACATGTTTGTTATTATTCATTTTTATTTCTACTCAATCTTCTCCTGGCCATTTCTTGATGGTAAAAATAGGTGTAATAAATTCAATGTTTTTTTTCTCCACTAGCAATATCTTGAATATTGCAATGATTATGGTTTAACTAAACACACACCTACTACGTTGATATAGAAACTAATTTCTTTGGGGCTGATACATCTTGGTTTGTACCATGCAGAATTGGATGAGGTACAATTTGAATAGCATAATATGTTTATATTTTCAATAGAATAATAAGAAATATACAATTTTACATACCGACTGCTTCGTCCAATGATGAGTCGCAAGCACAACACGAAATGTTAATGTAAGTTATGGAGGAAATGATTGTAATAATATAAGCTAATTAAAAGAATAGTAATATCAAATACTGTGTTAATGTCTATGTGCTCAAAAGTTACAATACACCTATGTATATGATTGTCATCAAATAGATTGGCAATTTTTTGTGTGAATACCTTATTCTGTGTCTTCTTAATTAAGTAAAAAAAAGACTGAAGCTAATTAAATTTAAAAGTGTCGGACTGGCCATTATAGTCCCTACCTACCTACTGACTGATGACTAACATATAAAATTGTTCATATATACATAGAGATAAATGAAAGGAGAACCAATTAAACTGGCCTGCCACGCCAGTCCAATCTTGTAAATCTGGTTACTGTAGTAACCATTTAAAAATTATTTTAGTAGATTATGGGACATATACTATGAAACATACATTCATATATATTATATACAACATCAAATAAATACATTGTTAATGTAACGGCTCGTGTAACATATACAAATTAATATCGGTTCAACTGCTGTGAACGAGAAGCATGAAAACTGCTGTAAAATTGTATTGGAATAATATCGCTAGCTAACATCGTAAAAGATATAGGTACTCAAGCCGTAACAAAAATAGCTAATGTTTGGTTAAGGAGCAGAGTCTATAAATTCAATTGTATCAAAATGATATTCATTGAGCTGTCATCTATATATATAAAAGAAAGTCGTGTTGGTTACACTATTTATAACTCGAGAACGGCTGAACCGATTTTGGCTGAAAATTGGTAGGGAGGTAGCTTAGAACCAGGAGACGGACATAGATTACCTTTCTTTTATTTACATTAGGAGAGTGGAGTGGAGAGTCGAGTGGAGTCGAGTGGAGAGTCGTTTAATTGGTGGCGATACCGACCACCACACGGGCGAAGCCGCGGACAAAAGCTAGTTATTACTAAATGTTGATAAAATGATAAAATTTCATTGTGCCTGACTATTCCAACATACTTGAATTTATAAACATGGGCCCTTGCAGGTACACACGGTGAAGGAGATAGGTATACACCCTTACATGAGTTGTTGTTCCATGAAACTAGTACATATTCATTCCACCGTCCCATCATGGGACTGGGTCAACTGGACTAATGGTCCTACTAGTCCCATAATACTAGTCCCATGTAGGTAATGTTCGTTATTCCGTCCACACGCAGGATTCGTGTTTCATTACATGATAGTTTACAAATAGCATTACATTTGTCTGAACACAGCTTATAAGTATTGTATCCTTGGCCGTCTGTACCTACTCAGAAAATTACGTGAATACCAACACCGAACATGACAAGTATACTTATAACTCATTCTAACATTTAAAGCATCGGGAAAATAAAATCCACATCAAAATGATGACATCGACTAAAAAGCAAAATGGTGGTATTGTTGCATATTACAGATTTATGTTATCCCTAAAATATTTTTATTAGTAGGTATAAGGTATAAACAAAAACTGAAATCCTAAAAATCCAAAAAGTTATTATTTCGCAGACATTTTGTTTTTCTATCCGGCTTCTTGATTTTTTAAACAGACTATTCTAAACTTTTGAATAAATGCCCTTTGTATTTTTGGTCACTTTGATTGAATATTGAATTATATGAATATTTGATTGAATACTCATATTGTAATGAACGATGAAACTGTTCAAATAGTCGATACCACAGTTTTTCTTGGAATCACTCTAGATAGTAAACTGCAATGGGGTTCTCATATCACAGCCTTAGCAGGAAGACTCAGCTCAGCAGCCTATGCGGTTAGAAAAATAAGATCACTAACTGATGAGGAAACGGCACGATTAGTTTATTTTAGCTACTTTCATAGCGTAATGTCGTATGGTCTGATGCTGTGGGGCTCAGCTGCAGATATTGAGACCATTTTCATATTACAAAAACGAGCGATACGAGCTATCTATGGCCTCAGACCCCTTGACTCGCTGAGAGAACTATTTAAAGAAATTAATATTTTAACAGTTGCTTCTCAATACATTTACGATAATATCTTATATGTACGCAAAAATCTAGATCTCTTCCAAAAAAAATCGGACGTTCACAATTATAATACGAGAAATAAGAATAAACTTGTAGTGCCAATGCTAAGGCTTCATAAGGTTGGTAATTCGTTTGTAGGTAACTGGATAAAATTGTTCAATAAAATTCCTCAGGATCTGGTTGACATGCCACTTAATAAGTTTAAAATTGAAGTAAAAAATTGTTTAATGAAAAAAGGTTATTATAAATTAAATGAATATTTTGATGATAAAAATGCATGGTCATCCTAATCTCTTGCTCGCTCGCACTTTAAAAATTGTATTAAATAAAAACATAAAAAAAATATAAAAATAAATAATGGATAATCGTGTTCACTGAGTTTCTTGCTGGTATCTTCTCAGTAGAACCAACATACTGAACCAGCGAAAGAATCATTTTCTAATGATTATTATTTATTGTATTTATATTTCTTGACATATTTTTTTCTTACTGTAAATTTTTGACGTTAATATGTGCTCCTTGTGTGCCTAAATTGAATAAATGAAATTGATTCTTTGATTCTTTGATTCTTTGATTCTTTGAATACTATCATAACTGCAGTAATTTCATTAAATCCAATAAGACTATGATTTCATTAAGAAAAAGTGCTGCACTTTCTGTCCTTGGTGTGCTATTGAATAATGCTGAAAGTTATGCTTAAATTGAATAGAAAAATTGTATTCAGTCTAAGACGGCTTCACGCAGTGGTGTATTGGACGCAAATAATGATGTGTGGTTGCTGCTTATAGAATTGTTTTACCAGCAGTAAAGTACTAATATAATGGTTACCTTGGTCAGTGGTAGACCGTTCAGCGGCGGCGCAAGCAGCGCGCCACTCCTGTAGTTCGGGGCTTGGGATGAGACCTGCGGAGCCTCCCGAAGCGTCTTTCCGAGCTTGCCACCAGTGTGAATCGTCTTTGCTGATGATCTGGAACACATTTACCATCCTATCAGAATGTTTTTAACGTTTTGCCCAACCTGGATATCGAACCCGGGATAATATTTTAGCAGCTTGAAATAGCTATAGTTTGTTACAAAAAAAAATTCCGTAAAAAAAATATTTGGTATTGTTTTTGAGAGTGCTGCTATCTTTGGTGAAAATAGGAATATGAGATTAAAAATAAATAGGTACTTTTACTGAAATTGCCCTTCCCTTCCCGACCTTTTCGGAGATTACTTGGACCAAAAAAAATAGGCAGAATTTTTTAAATATACTATTATTTTTTTGTCATAAGTATCGTACATACACTCAAAATTAAAAATTAATAAAATAAACGCATTAACTAAGTTACAAACAGACAATTATTTTATTTTTATTTTGTATCTATAAATAAATGAATAAAATACCTGCAGAATATCTCCAGTATTGAATGCAATGCCGGCCTGCGCACAAGGAATCAATTCGTCTTCCAGAGGGTCATAATCGAATTGCGCTCTAACGAAAATCTGAAATAAATAAATATGCTGATAAGGGCTTTGTAGCGATTATAGGGGTATAGCGAAAGGTTCTATGAAAATGAGCTCACTACTTTAATATGAATATAAGGATATAATTTGTAAGATGAATAGGGTACAAAATCTTTTCATGTTCTTTCTTCAAAGTGGAATTTAAAAAGACAGCAATAGTACGATTCAGCATTTGTCACATGTATCTATTTTAAGTACAAACGAATGTATAAACCTCAATGTTTATCCGTATTCTAAAACCCATGCTACAAGCTATACTTGACTAAGGACTTTGTTTGCGCAGTGTAATATGTTCTAGAATTTTATATAATACCTATAAATTATAGAATCTTGTATAATATATTTCCTTTTCGTTAATTTTACGATTTGGAGGTTTTACATGTAGGAAGAAAACATGTTACTTATTTCTTTACATCGCAAAGAGCGGAGTTTGAATGTGTGACATCGAATAGCATACGACGTATGTGTGTATGTGTATGTTACGTACAGGTATGCACACACACTTGGTGTCTTTGCTACCATACTATAACAAGATGTAGGTACTAAATTAAGGGTATTATAATTATAAAATAAAGGTGACGTAGGAGCCCTAATTTTATGTCAACAAATACCCTCATTTTGCAAAAATTCCACGTTACAATAAAACATGAAAAGATGATGTATAACTTGAACTAAGAACAATGAGAAACATTCTATATGTTCGATGATATAACAAGCAGAATGATGATTGAAAAATGTTAATGATTTAGTAACAGTTAACTAAGTACAAAACGTGTAAACGAAACACAAACAAAAAAGGTGGTAGTGCGAAAGAGACGTAAGATGATTGTGCGATGACAAAAGAACAACAAGCGCACAGAATCAGGAAATCGCGGGGTCAGCCATGCCCAGGTGACATATAATAACATTAAGGTGGCCACAGACATGCAGGTTGAGATCCAGTACGCTCAAACACTCCGAATTATAAACTCATCGTCAACTTCAGGTAATGAATTCTATTTTCAACTCGTTTCAATTGAAATATCCAGATCTCTGATTTTTCAATTGATATAATTAGACCAATTGGTAGGTTCAGCGTAGCTCGAAATCCACGAAAACTGCACTGTAAATAGTTGGGGCATTAAAAGAACATTGGATGATAATGGCGTCTGAAAGTTTATATTAAGAAATAAACTACGTATCAAAATATGTTTGATGTACTTTGTATTGTAACTGTATCTAGTTGATATTGGTAAGCATTTCAAGCGTTTGAATTCATCCGGAGTTGGCCAAAACCTAGACGTGTGGAGCCGCCCTTACACAACAAAAGACAAATAACATAACATAAAGTAGCAACGGTTCTGATATCGCTACTTACTAGCACGGGCGAAGGCTTAATCCGGAAAAGCTAGTCGGAACAAAAATACAACAATTTTATTCTCTTTTCCAAATACAACACCAATTCGCTCTGAGACAAGCATTTATACAGAATTTTGTGTGCGCTTGTCGACTTCTTCTAACATATTTTAGTGTAAAACAAGCGTTACAACACACTACTACAACTATTGTGTTATTCGAAATACAATATTTACGTATATTTTTTTAGTTGAGTGTTTAATTCAAACTAGTGTTAATACTGAGCTACTAGTACATTCTACTTTTAAAAACCACACTGACAGAACTCAGGGTTGTAGGTACCAAAGATAATTTTATCCATAGGAGCATTGGCTAATAAATGTAAAGGTGTTACCTCGCATGGCGGTGGTGCTGAACGGTAAGAAGGCACGATCTTAAACGTCACCGATCCACGAGCTTCGCGCTGGAAATGATATTTTTGATATTAAATAAGGTCCAATAAATACTTACTTATCATAATCATCTTAACATTGTTCCTTATTGCATCCGAGACCTTCGTTTCGGAGCCCGCGATCCACTTACTACTTCTTCTACTTTGTTTTGACTTAGACGGCTTTTATACAAGCGATTAGGTATCGTTTGACCTCCTCACCCCAAGAATATAGCTTTTGCCAGAGTCTTGTCCATCAATCAGCATGTATTAGCGCAAAACGTCCTTATATAATATACATGGGATTTCTATAATATTTATTTGTTGATACCATTATCAAGGAATACTTAACATAAAAGTTTGACAATACCTTCTGAGTCCCTAGTACAATTTCGTAACTAGGTACGGTAAATATGTTTTAGCGAATAGCTATATATAATTTGGGCTATGAATGTCTTCACGAACAGCCCAATTCCATTATGTACGAAAATATATATCTAGTTTTGTAAGAGTCCGAGACACATAATTTATACAACACACACAAAAACAACCTTACTAGATAAGCAATTTATTCTTATAATAATTGTATACGTTTCTACAACCAGCTTCATAATGAGAATATAAATTTGCCCATAAATAAATTTAAAAGTTTAATGAAAACGAAACTTTACTGAAAAGGTTATTATAAAATACAAGAATAGCAGCACGACAAACAAGCTTGAAAATTTATTGCTTGTTCTACTAGGCTACTCAATCAAAAACATAATAATTAGGTTAAGTTAACATGTTTGTAGATAGACTACAATAAGACCTATTAAGTTTTCAGGCCGTGCCGGGGCCGCTATCAGAAACTACGGGGTCAGTGGGCGGTAATAAGTAAAAAAAAAAATTTTTGAGTCGTTATAAAAAGTATACATGCTAAAACCTTATCCAGAATGTTCTTTTTACTTAAACTGAACGAGAGATAATCGCGGGAATACATACAAACATACAGGTCAAACTGTGAACCTCCTTTTGAAGTCGGTAAAAAATTTTGTATTTCTTTATTTTTCTGATGTTTTTGAAGATAAACGATTATTGACTTTTTTGAAATAGGCTCATAACAGTAATTGTGAATTTACTGAGAGACATAGTAACACAAGATTATATTGAAAAAGGCTTTCTTTCCATGATTGTAGCTCATGAAACTTCTATCAAGATATATTAATTCCTAAGTTCTCCTATCAGCAAAAAGGTTTGATTCAATCGATTTTAGCTCGACACCAGCCACGGTATAACCAATGAATGTTAAGTCACTATAAATATTTACAGGATTTTGTCTTTACCTTGCCAATTCAATAAGAGGGGAGAACATTCACGGTTGGCAAAATATGTGACAATACTTCACGAGCAAACGTTTGGTGTAACTTGAAATAAAATAAAGAAAATCGTTCATAATCATTATCCTCATAGCGATTTCCCGATTGCGTCCAAAGTTCGCTTTTTTGGATCGATATTATGTCGAGTTTTGCGAGAGTAACTGCTGTGCCGTTTGAAGCTTGTGCTAGAACCTATCCGTTGTTTTGCAGGTGCACTGACTTCTTGCAGGTGAGGTTGGCTTGGGTCTCAAGGATATGCGTATAGAACCTTGTACACCCAGAGGATCTTTATTAAAAAAAACATTATCTTGGCATTGTTCCCGGTAACATTTGAGGCTTTTATTTCAAGAGCTCGGGGTCCGCTATTCCTTCTCCTGCTTTCGTTTAGACTTATACTATACAGTTGTTAAGAAACTGACTGCCGTCTGAAATCCCGACTCCAAGAAGAAAAAATGCGCTAGAGCCTCGTTTGTCAATCAAAAAAGGTAGCGGCTTGCAGGCCCCAAAGGTATTAGTGGATACATACCAGCATTCTTTGGAGTTGTGCTACCGACTGGTTCGCAACTGGCGTGCCATTAATCTCTTTGATCTCGTCCCCGACGTGGAGAGTGGCCTGCCTGTGTATCATTCCACCGTGCATGATGCGTGCTACGATGCACCGACCATCGTCTGCTAGTTTCAGTGTTATGCCCTTGAAGAAAAATATGTTCAAAGTGAAACATTGTTAAAAGAGAAGAAATGATTAGTTTTCTAATTCGAATGGTTAGTCCTGTAATAAATACATTAAATTAAATAAAACAGATGAAAGAGGAGTAATCTCCCTGATCAAACAACCCCAATAATGTTAGCAGTTAAAACTTTTATGAATTACGATCGAATTTCGATCACGAGTTATCATTACGTAATGGGGAGAGAGAGGTATGATCCAAATATAGCTCTCTCTCTCCACTCCGCCCCGCCTTTCAGTGGTGGGAACGATTGCAACTAGATACAGATGCAGTCCTACTCAAGTTTACAAATGACGATGACAAAACACAACGTGAATCGCAAATTTTCAGATCATTGTTCTGTAGCGGTTATCGACGTACCTGCTCCTACCAAGCAATAATATTTCGTTTGTACACAGATGTGTTAGCATAGCTCCGGATAATGAAATCATACACGGAGAGTTATGAGCAAATATTTAGCCGTATATACCAGAAGCGGTTGGCTCCGCTGTGACCTTTGTTCTTTTATTTGCCAGAAAACATAAAAAATAGATGCTCGATAAAAAAAGAAATGTGTTTTAGGTTTAATGACAGTAGACGGAAATCTTGAAGTGTGTTAGAATAGTAGAAGATGGCGGGCTAACGTACCCTTAGGTAACGTAGGCCTTAGATCTAACAAGGGAAACTGCGGTATTATCGTCTCTGTAGCGATAGGTACAATAGACACCTCTTTATATAATCATTGATAATACAGCCACATTTTCAAAGTGCCTTGGGCTGCTCGTATGGAGATTTCAGTGACGTCAGAGTTCGACAACTTTAGACTGTGGAAGATTCGATCAAAGGCATAGTTATATCTCCAGTGCTTAACTATGACTTATCATGTCTCTTAACTAGTTTTGTGAGATACACGTGTAGATCACTGGTTGCTTGACTGCGTTAGAAGCCGTATTATCGGTCAATGAATAGGTCATGTCCCTTAAGGTGTCGCAGGGGCTGTGTGTTAATTACACGTTCCATTGCCTTCGAGAAAAGGGAGGTAATATAAATTTGAGATAGGCCTGTAACGGCCGGGTGGTGCTATTGCTCTTCTTGGGTATTTTCCTTGGAGATGCGACTGATTTCGTGAATTATGAAAGCAGTGTCAATATTGGATATAATTTGTTCCTGAAACATATCACGACGGTTGGGCCTAAATTTTAACCTCCCAACTAACAGGAAATTTGTAACAAAATAAATCACTTGGGGAGTTTCCATTCTATAAAAATTATATTCTTACATAGTTTATTACTGGACCTCGCTCAAGCGAAAAATGCCTAACTATACTTATTACAAAAAAGCGCTACTATATACTCGTAGCTTTAACTCATATTGCCTCAGATTATTAGCGGAACAAGGTACGCAAAAATACGGTACATTGTGTTAATCTTGTTTAATCGTGGGTGCATTTTGAGTTACTATTTGTTTACTCGCACAAATGTAAGAGACACGCAAACTATTAAATTAGCGCCAGGCACGGAGTGTCTAAAAGCAGTGCAAAGTAGCGCTAATGTACACACAGTGCACACCAGTATTACTCCGAAACTGTTTGAGATTCAGCTTAGGACAAGGCGTTAAACTCGGTTGGATGTTGTCTTATCCTTATTTATTACTTTTATTTTACTTATCTTGTTATTCCCATAAGCTATTATGTACACTTCGCTTTATTTGCTGACGTAATATAAAGACTGCTCTAAAATTACGTTTATGTGACATTTGATTTTATCTATTTTTATACTAAGTGGCTATCCCAGTGGCTACAGCCGTGACATACTTCATCCCCGTGGCACTTATTTAACCCATACATAACCATTAATTTATTAGTTTCGCAATAATGTGTGGAAATTTGCCAGATTTTTTGACATGTATGATTACTGCTTCGCTCTCTTGGGTAGTAGCGCTATGATATAATTATAGCCTATAACCTGATAAATAGGCGGCTATCTAACATAAAAAGATTTTTTCAATTTGAACTAGTTTTTCCTGAGATATATTAATAGTTTCGTGCGTCACTTGCAGACGGATGCTATTAGGCGTGAATTATACAGAAAAGGCAAGTGACATAATCTAATTTAAATCATAGGAAAATCGTACGTGTCCAAGCTATTTTATAAAAAATATAATATAAAAGCGAGGATGGATGAAGAAACAGTTATGAGGCGAGGTTGAATGGGAAACCCGGTAAAAGCCAACCTAGGCGTACATATTCTAATCAGATTCAGGACGTTTTGGAGAAAGGCCAGGTCAAGAGTACCCGGAACCGGCGTGCATGTATGAAAACAATTATGAAAGTTGAAGAAGCGAAAGGAGTATGCCAAGATCGTAGCAAGTGCAAAGATGTTGTCTCTGCCTACCCCAATGGGAAAAAGGCGTAATTTGTATGTATGTATAATATAAAAGACCCTACCATCGGTTCATCAGTATTCTTCTGGAATTGCACGAGGCGCACCCTGGTCACGTTCTCAAATTCCGGCTCGGTATCGTCCTCATCTTCTGGCGGCGGTGCTGTAGTACGGCCGTTGACTGGCGGTGGTGATGCACGCAGCGACTCCTCGCCGTATACCTCACGGGCGACCACATCATGTGCCTGTAGAAGGGCCTGTGAACAAAACAATAAGGTTTAATAAATAGGTTTTGAATTTCAGTGAACGGATTTCGGTCAGCAAATAAACAGTCATTTACGTTGTATGTTTGTAAAACCCTCTAGAGACCAGAGACTACACGACAGTTACATACTGTGGCCTCTAGATTTTAAAAAAAAAGTCAAAGAATTGTGGCGATATGAATTAGGAAAAAAAAACTAACAGTACAGTTGTACTACACAAACCATTCACATTAAAATCAATATTCCACTCACTAACCGACGCTTGACACTGAATGGTGAATTTAAAATGTTTTTTTGCTATCACATACCCATTCACTCCGAGCCTCTTTCATTTTACGCCTGAATGCTTTTGGCATACGACTATCCCCAACAACCGATACCGATATTGCTCCCGTCCCGTAATCCGCCAAATATACTGGCGACCGCAACAAATTCCCCTCAGATTTCCAATTGGGATCGGTGAAAGGTTATGGACGAGTAATTGTTCAACAGCCGGAAAATTTTGGAAAAACTATCGTATGGATGGCCAACGTGAATGGCATACTTTATCTAAGTATACAATACGTAACTAACTATACAGGATGAATCTCAGCGTATCTTCAAGTGGAGTCTGGTACGCGGTATACTAAGTTTGAGGGTTATTAGTCTTAGAATTAGATATGGTGGTGGACTTTTACTTTAGCTTTTACCTTATTCATAACATACATAAACTCACGCCTATGTTCCCGAAGGGGTAGGCAGAGGTGCTAGCACCCACATTTCACCAGTTTATGTTTAGGTCCCAATGTAATAGGTGGCGAGCCTATTGCCATTAACCGGGCACTTATAAACCCGCGATAAATACACACATAACTTCGAAAAGCATCGAAAAGTCATTGGTGTGTGCCATGGTGAACATTAACCAGACTACTAGGCGGTTGCCTAGTGGTCTGGGTAATGGACTGCTGAGACGAGGTCCCGGGTTCGATCGCAGGTTCACCATGGCACACACCAATGACTTTACCTTATTCACTTTGATAAAAGTAGAGCATTGTACAATATATCTGCCGTGTCACAAATTTAACAGATGTGGCTACTATATGCGTAGGAAATTATGTCAATAAGGAATTATGAAATTATATCACGTAGGTATGCGTGGAATTTGTAGCTTCCGAAATGTTTTGAACTTCAAAGATAATTCGGTATTCCACATAACTAATTTTACTTAAACGAGAATTATATTATGTGAGGCAGCGATGTATGCCCCTTGATTTTACACACAAACCGCATTGTTAATTAATATCAAAAGAGTCGTATTCACGTTTGGTCGTATGCCGTACAAAAGCACATTCAAATAAAGCAACGCAATAATATAGACAAGTTTAATTAGTTTTAGTACAGGTTTATATCGTTGTCAGTGACATCAAAAGGTCGTGTTGTAATTTCTACTCATAGCTAAAACCATTACAATTTAATAAAAGTAATTAAACTCAGATTAACATAATATTGTAGGTGTGAAAAGATTTATGTCAAGGTCTAGGACTGAGAACGGAGCGAATAAATAATCCCATAGAAGTATGATGCGGGTGGCAAAAGGTGGCCTACGAGTGTTGTTTTGAAATCAGTGGGGTTGAAGGCAAAAGCTCTAGCAGAAGCACAGGGACTAAACTCCAAAGTGTTAACGAGACTAATAGGCATCAGGCATAACAACGGTAGGGGACAAGGGAATTGTACCTGTGATATAAATCAACGATTTACTGTTTTTTCTATTTGATTCCTATACCTATATCCATTTTACAGTCCGCTACAATATATTTTGTCTAAATTTTATATAAAAAAACATTGTTTTATTAAAGGATGTAAAGCAGGCTCAGTAAAAGAATTGCGCAGTCATTAATAAAAAGAAAAATACGAATCGAATTTACATTTTCCTTCAATGATGCCAACGCGTGCCATACCGAGGCCGTATGTGAAAAATAAATCATGTGAAAAAATATCGTCATGGTTTCAATGGTTGTATCGTAAACATTCTTATTTGTGGTGATGTAACTGCGCTGGGTATTGTTATAGTCCTCTCTATTAGAAGACGGATTCTTGTGATATGATATTACAGACAGATTTAGCTTCTCATTACCATCATTATTACTTAGTACGAATAAGTAAAGAGCGGACGATAAATAAAGTTTATAAAGCAAATGTAATTTGGTTAAGTCACAAACAAAAACAAGTGTAAGTTTTTCAAAAGATGTATAATGTTCTCGACTCCATTAAATTAAAACAGTTATCAGAGTACAACTCAACTATACAACACACAATACTAATTCCTGTCACAAAAACAGCAACGCTCATTCGTATGGTAATGCAGACACTGCATTGGCTGAAGCAGCACTATTGTTGTACCCGAGTTGTTCTGTAACCTCTGTTTATTCTGATAAAACCTACTCGTAGATAATCCTCAGCTACGTGCTTAGTGCGCTACCACAAATCTGTCTAAATGAAGCTTATATGAATATCTTTAATGTATTCCGTCGCTTCATTTTAAGATTGAGTAGCTCTAAAAGTGACGATGTGCGAAGATGATAAGAAAATTTACATACAGATTAATATTTCGTTAAATTAATGGATTTTGGATTTTATTATCAAAGTTATTGTCTTAACAAAATTCAGTGACATTTTTGTAATCAAAGTGTCTCCAGACTTTCATTAGTTTCAGCTTTATTAAATACAGTAAATAGCATGCCGTTTGCCGTCACTACAGGACAGCCTTATTTCATAATAGACGAGTAAGTTTTGCCACAAAAAGGGCTCATAGATGTCAACACATCAAAAATATTGATAATTATGTTCATAGTTAATGAAGTATAAGTGTGGATACACAAGTACATAGCAAGATTTTTATAACATAAATATTGCAATAGTACCAGTATTCGGATACTTAAATATAACTTAGATTGATATAACGCTAGCACTGTATTCTTTATTTCGTTCGCTTTGAATGAAATAAAGAATACAATATTTTTATTCACAACTGGGGATTAATGTCATGCTTCACAGACTGCTCTAGTTGGAGCCAATATCGAATTCCCAATACAAATGACGATATGATAACCACTTAACTTATATATACTTTCTCGGTCGAGATAAAACATATTGTAACTTATTGGAATACTTAACTTATGTTCTAAGCAGACATTCCTCCATCATGTATATAATTAGTGAATAGAGTACTAAGAACTTCAGATAATTTGTGCTTGTCGAATAAATTTAATCCAAAGTTTCAACTCTCGCAGGAATTTCAAGCCGCAATAGACAAATGCCCTAAAAACCAAAACTCATTTTGAGAAGCGAGGTCAAATTTTAAGTGTTCAATAATTCATGCACGAGTCAGATTCGTGATAAATAAACATCTAAAAATTAAGCTCTAAAGGGAATACTGCTGAATGGTGCTTCAAGTCTTGTATAATCTACTAACAGGACGCTCCAGAATTTCACTTCGACAGCTTGCTCAATATGCTAATTGCTATGCTACATACGACGTTCACATATCACTGGCTATGAAGGTGTTGGGTATTCGAATGTTAAGCTGGGGTAAGCCACAGGTTCAGTGGGATTTATCTGTCACAGATTATGTCAACGGCATATAAAGCTACTCTAAAGGATATTAATGTTTCATTTCATTTGCCAAGTGAGTAATTGATTCGAATAATTTTCATGCCTTTAATATTATCAACTGAAAGCTGTATTAATCTCATGTCAAGCTGGGGTAATACCCAGAACTAAAAGGTCGAGTGGGATTTATTTGTCACAGATTATGTCAACGGTATAAAAAGCTTTCTAAAGGAAAGTAATGTTACATTTTATTTGCCAAGTAGTGATTCTATTTTCATGCTGCTAAGATTAAAAACTAGAAGCTTTATTATACTAACCATTTTGTAGCTTTTTCCATTACGTTTATTTGGAACACAATAACTTGATGACTAGAGGTTTATACATGTAAATATAATAATTAAGAAACTATAATAATGTGCTTATGATAACCGATGATGCTTTGATGAGCCTTCAAACTAAACTTTTACAAATAAGCTGATAGTACAAAATGCAAGTCTATACTGTCGAAAAATATACGAGACCTCGAGGGACCGTAATGAATCTACTCCATCGTGGGTGGTCTTTCATATTATTTCCTTCATCGTAACACTATTTTGTAACATTATTTTCAAAAGCCCACAATTTTACAATATGGCGTTTAGAAAATGATTATACAGAAAATTTACCAGCGTCATTACTTTTATATAAGAAATAAGATACAAAAAATATTTACTAATCAAACGTAATCTGTGAAAAGTAGAGCTTATTGCGGCATTGTGGGGACAGCATATTTAAAATAGATGCTTTCAG
This sequence comes from Lithosia quadra, assembly GCA_963576445.1. Taxonomy (NCBI): domain Eukaryota; kingdom Metazoa; phylum Arthropoda; class Insecta; order Lepidoptera; family Erebidae; genus Lithosia; species Lithosia quadra. The sequence continues at coordinate 4,183,749 of OY754882.1, forward strand.
AGTTATGTAAATTAATTCGGAGATTAGTATAATATAATCGCAAAAGCGTAAGCACGTCAACAACGTTATCAATGACTATTAATCCCATGATTAATCACGCCTAATCTTTTCGCGTCATTAACTCTTCGACAGACGCACCACAACGTATTTATTTGTTCAGCGAAGAATACAAACTAAAAGCTTCCGTTGGATCAGTGTAAATGGATTAATGACTTAAGAAAGATGAGAAGAAACAAAATATTGTGATCGAATATCCTGACTGACTCGTACAGATCAAATGAACCTAAAAGATTCAGTTTTACAAAGAAAATATTCCCAAGGTAGTGAAAAAGGTTAGTAATGATCTTAGAAAGAATTTAAGACGAAGCAACGGATATTAGATTTCTTTTTAATAGTGTTCGTGTGTCAAAAGATCTAGAAGATACTTTAACACAATGAGGAAATAAACTTTGAAAATTTCTAATGAAAACGTGCCAGTTATTTCGAATCTAAATGAAAGAGAGCTGTAGGAACTGTTTAAGTATATCCAAGTATATCAGTCTGACTTATATTACTTACCTAACAAGCAGAGAGTTTTATTGAATTTCGTGAAGAATTTCTCCACATTTCTTAACATTTCATAAATCGAATTTACGTTATCCTGAGACACAAATCTGATCTTAGCCAGCTTCCCATTCCTAGCCGTCAAACTTTAATCCCTTACCGAAGATATATAACGTCGGTAATGGATTTTACTACACACGTTATCTGCAGTTAAAACCTTTTCCCGTATTGACAGGTACGGTAAGTACGAGTAGGTATATACAGATTCGTGAAATGACGCAGACGACAATTTCTATATTTCAGGATAAAAAATTTAGAATACATAACTTAGAAAGGGCTAGGCGACTTTTAAATCGATATTGTAAATCATTAAAGTGTCGTGACCTATCGATAAAAAATAGAAACAGATTCGCTTAGAAGCGATTCCGCTAATATAATGTCACTTTGTCAAGGTTCAGGCATAGTTATGCTGTTAACGTTGTTATGTAAATATAAATATGTCCTATATTAACGTTATTCCTTTATCTCACCCAGATATATATAAGGTACTTACCTTGTAAACTCAACGAGACGAGTCGTTATTAAAAATTATTACGCATTAACTGTGCGATATTTCTTTTGTCTCGCTAAGATATAATAATACCTTATAAACTCAACGAGATGATTCGTTATTAAAGATTATTACACGTCGACTGAGCCCAAGTACAATAATTTCAAAATAAACAAAAAGAAGCATTAAAATTTCTCAAATATATTTCATATCAAGGTAGGTATTATATTTTATTCTCTAACAATATATAAGAAAATCGGTAAGTAGGTATAAGTTTAGGTTCCTGAAAACAAATCCAACCAAAGACATGTAATTATAAAACTGGACAAATCTCCAACAGCTTATTACCATAATAGGGAGGTAATCTTGTGTATTATAATGGTTTACTCGAGAGGTCACACCTCTATAGGATCGGACAAAAACAATAAACCAGTCAGGTAGGAAGGAATAGCTATTAATAATCACAATATTATTATCAACCTCTTTGCTCTAACTTACTATTTATTAGTTAATTTCTCACAGTATCTGATACAGGAAAATATTAGGTATATGGAGGCAAGTATTGTTATATTATAATAGAGTATCTATACCATTATAAACTTGTAAATGAGCTGTGTTTGTACATTAGAGATATTAAAAAAAACTTGAGTTGTTACATGAACGATTCTAAACACTAAATTTTTTTTTTTGAATTTTTATCTGTTTGTCTATTTTTTGTTCGTGCTGGGCGCAAAAATAGTGTAATGAGGTTTTTTTTTATCAGTTCTCAGTGTCAAGTAGTGACACTTAAAATCTGCTGTTATAGATTTGATTGCAATTGGTTGACAATAATTGATCAAAGGTACGACGATCGAAGGTAAATATACGACGTACATGTGCGTGGAGCCCCGCAGGCATAGGCTATTAAAAAAAAACAATAACATTGAAAAAAGGTTTGATTAATTCCACTGACATATTTATTAGCTGCACGCTAATAAATACGTCAGTGAAAATAAAGTTTTGACAGATGAAATAAGTCCATGCTTCGTTATTTGAAACAATAAATCCCTTGATAACAGTGAAGTCAGCTGCATTGTAGTCAGCTAGTTGACAGTCAGTGACATCATAATACCGCCTCCACGAGCGGTTTAAAAGTACTTTGCTAACAAATTCAGATGTTAATAAAGTTCCGTAGACCAAAAATGAAACAAAAAATGCTATGTAGATGTTTGGACGCTGTGAATGAAATATTGCTTAGTGCGGTCACTGTAACGCTTTCAAGCACAAGTGAATTAAATTTTTGAATTTAAAGTTTTATGACTTATGAAAAAACAAAATACAGCATAATTTATCAGTATAATGTTAATAAAGGAATTTGTAACACTACGAGACTAAAAAAACTGTTTTCAAACATGTCAACTAAAAAAACAAAGACAAACAACAAGTGTTGAACGATACAGAAAATAATAACGATATTGAATAAATAATCTTCATTAATATAATTTCATTACTTTTGTTGTCAATTCTGACTCTTGCCACTAGATTAAACTGTAATACAGATGGGAGCAAAGGTCTTTTCTTTATTCTTGTCCACAAGATAAGCGATTTATCCAAACAATTAGACACATACAAATAAAAAACAAAAGAAAAAGACAATGACGAATACATACGTTGCAATATATTTCTATTTCAGACAAGGACGGAGTATATTACACTAGAATAACAAATGAAGATGTTTTGAGCATAGGAATAAAAACAAAAAGGGATAACATGAATTTCTATAAACACTGCTAAGCCAGGTTCATTCGACATGTAAACAATGTGCCTATAAATTTTCGTTAGACAGCTTAGTTGGTCGATTCCACCGATGTATTAGCCAAAACATTGGAAATTTACGGTAATGACGTTATAAAAGCAATTGTGTGTCATCAGCCTATTCAATATTCTGAACTACACAATAGGGAATTGAATGGGCGCTAAGAAATCCTATTTATATTAAATTACAAACTGAAGCGAATATAATTACTTGTGTTTGGGAGATGGGGTAGCGATAACTGTATGTAGCATTTATTGTTAGGCAAATTATTGTTGGCTGTGTATTGTGTTTTTTTATTATAAAGCTGGTCATTTTATTGGTATTTAACGATCTAGAATAACCGTTAAATACTAAAATGATAAGATTTTCTGTATAACAAGGTAATTTTCCAATTTAAAATATGAGTAGATTCTCATGGTCTTCAATTTTAAAGAAATTTTCTCTAAACCATCCTCCCCCCCATCCTTCGGTGTTACTCCTCTGGTGTTGCACACGTCCATAGGCCACGGTGACCGTATGCTTGTCTGCCAGATCAGCGGTATATAAAAAAATCAAGTTTCAGTTGAATAAGTTCACTATGAGGCTTGATTAGTCAATTTCCTAGTCGTCAGAATCTATTGAATAGAGTAAAGAATTTTAACGGAGTTGACGTCAGTTAAGTAAGTTTAATAGGGCATCAATTCTCCGTAGGTAGGTACGTTTGTTTAGTTACTTTTATTAAAGATATTCAGTATAGTCGTAGTATAAATACCTATCACTAAGTACTAATTCAAGTAGGTAACAAATCTTATTTTATACAACATTGTCATTATTTGAGCACAGCAAGTACCCTCTCTTCGCGACCTCTTTTCCTTTGTGAGCAAAAAAAATATTGAATCGACCTAAACCTGTTTACCTGATACTTGAGTATTTTTATTTCACAAAGTTTCAATGAAGAAAACATTTTTGACATAATGCATAATACGAACGATTTGCATACATATAAACTTAATAAAAAAGTCTTCGCGCCCTTCACACTTTCTTGCGTTTAAAAGCGGAAAGCAATTTGAATATGTTATTCGTGACCCAGCTAAGGAGGTTTCCACTCAATTTATTGTAAGCAAAAGGTGCACAATAAACAACCTATCGAGACATATATCAATATTAAGTACCATTTTGGTAGCGGTGGTAATGTACTAAATTTGCTTTATATAAAGATTGCAATTATTTTAGCCTTAACGTCTCAGCAAATTTACTCATTTACTTATAAAATTTGTAGATAACGGTACTCATAATATGTGAAGTACATACAAAAACTTGGGATAAAAATATGTGTCTCTATTTCGGCGAGATAGCCATCTGATAATATATATCCTGAATACGACGTAATACGCCACTTCCGTATATACAAAAGGGAAGAGCGGATTCCACTACGCCGTTTTAGTAATATGAGTGAACACTGGAGAAGTGATCCTATAAATCTACTGGGTAGAAGCCAATTACGTAACAAGCAATTTTTTCTTTCTTAACATAAATAAGAACAATTACAGCAGAAGTTACTTCATGAAAAAGCCCCTAATGAAAATGTTTAATAAAGCTAAATTAAGAAGCACAATAACAATAATCTTATTTCATGTTAGTAAAAAGAACAAGTAAATTTGTTTAATAAGCAAGTAAATAAAGTTGTAACTGTAAACACAAAGAAGAAAATATTTTAACCGACTTCAATAGGGTATTTTTATGTACTTAGGTATGTTTGTCCGTAATATTCTCGCGTTTGGTAGAATTAATTGTAATGTGGTTTTCAGAAAGAAAATTTTACATTCTGGCAAAGGGTTTTAATATACTTTACTGATCTAAAACATATGAATAAGTTCTATTTTTTAATTAAAAAATTTAGGTTTGATAGATTTAGATCAATTTAGATTTGATATTTACTATCATACGAATTGTCAATGGCCCTGCTATCTGTAAACAATATCTTTTATCAATTTTATTATGTTCAGTCGAACAGCGTTCATTCATATCGCCCAAAAAATAAACAAGCAACCTAACATTATAACGGTTTCAGAGGATAGTATAAGGAGCCACTGAACCAATGTGTTTGCGAGTTGCGACAAAGGTCGGATGACGGTTTCACGTTTGATACAAAACATAAATTATAATGATAAACACTTGTTCTGTGTAAAGTACAATACTTTTGGAACTTACTACAAGTAGACACATTATAGACCAAATAGATACGAAACAGTTTAATATATCTAAGGATTTTTCAATAAAAATAACATGTTATAACAGTACTCAGGAGTAAGTTAAATAGCTTGTAGCAACAATGATTTTCTTTGCGTTTCGTCAAAATAATTATATTGATGGTTTCTTCGACATTTTTAATGATACGTTTACACCTCAATGTTATGGATGTGAAAATGAAATTATTTCTTCTAGACAAAGTGTACAAATGGAATCGTTTCAAAGCAAATTGTCAAAAGTTCGAAATGTATGGAAGTGACAGTGTTACACGTGACATGTCGACAAATAATGTCACTCCCAGACATTTCAAACTTCTGACAATTCGCTTCAAGACGATTCTACAAGTAAATTGTCACTTCATAATTAAAATAGAACAATTTGTTTTTGAACTTAATTGTTTGTTTGTCAGTTTGTCAACCTAATATTGTGGGATTGTTCATAGATGTCGCGAGTTTTCTAATAATAATTTCAGTAAAAGTTATCCAATAAGATGTTATTATTAATCAGGCGAAGAGAAAAATTTAGTGGAAAAATATGATAACGAGTAACCTTCTCCTTCTAAACTCTTCCAAGGGACATATTTGGACAAAAGCCTAACAAGGGCAACTTGAATTTATTTCGGCGATCGTAACAACAGTTAAGCGGGTCTAACGTTTACACAGAACAACTTTGAAACATAAAGGCCTACATCTACAGGATTAGGCGTCTTGAAACTTTCCGAAAGAATTATTTCCAACCTAAAGGGCTTTGTAGTGTTTAGATGTTTTCCGAAAATCGACAATTGATTGGTCCTTCTGATAAGAATTTGTGATGAGATCAGAATTCGTATCATTGCCAGTCCGAATTGTTGGTGAAGTTTTGTGCCTATTTAATTTTATCGTTCCATTTTGTCTAACAAAGAACATGAATGTATTATTTTTGAAGATAAGAAAACTATAAGGAAGAGTTAAAACTTTTCCCCTTACCAATTAAAAAGGGACTGAAGACGGAATTCTTTTGCTGAAATAGCGACAACGAATACATCTAGTTAAATTTAAGAAAAACGCGTAACGATCTTTATAAATTTTGTTAAAAAAGTTGTGTTCTGTACAAAATGAATGCAATAAATATTCTTTCAGCTTTAATTAATTTGAAATTAAATCTTCGATATCGATACGATGATTAAAAGTTGCTTAAATTTCACTTCCAAGGTTTGTTTACTTACCATAAGTACATAGTTAAGCGAAGCAAATAGCTTTATGAAAAAGAAAATTGACCTCGAAAGGATTGCTTAATTAAGGGTACCTTTTTTATTCGTGTGGCAAATCCCATGGATACCCTGTCGGCCAGCGTAGGTGGTTATGTGAGAGTTGAACTGACTAAAACTCCGTACCATATACCAGTACTTAAGTATCCCGGCATCTTTTACGTACATGTAACGCTTATAGTGAATTTGCTTTTTCTTATTTAAAATGAAGCATTATTTTTTTGTCCATATGCCGTAGACATGACGTAACTGATTAAAGATTTCAATAAGTAATTTTTGTATAGACCTCATCATTCCGCTCATAAAATAGAATCATAAAGTGCACATTCGTCATCTCAGCACGTCTCATGTCCACAACTGAACATAAATTCCGTCTTATAAAAGACTACAACGAACTTTCTTGCTGCAAAATCACTTTACATACTTTATCTCAACTGCAGAAACTATGTGGACAACTATTTGGCGTAACGGTCGAGAATTCAACTGCAACGTCAGTGGTCACAGGTATACGACGAGTTTTGTTCAGTGCAAATATTTGCAGGTATTTTATTTAAGTATTTACTATCTGATTACTAGCTGCTGCTTTTGTTTTAACTTGAAGTACTGACACCATTCTTGCGGTCTACAGGAACATTTTTTTTGTATATAGGACACATCAAAATGACTTTACCTCGCCTGATGGTAAGCTAAAGGTAAAGTCTCAAGACTGGGGTCACCACTACATACACCGGTAGTGCTACAGTGGCGGCCCTTAGCTCAGCAGGCAGTAATTGCATGGATTACAACAATAATAATATCTTTTATTTTTCAAAATATGTTTGTGGGTATATACAATAGCATGCAGTAAGAAATTGTTTTTAAGTTTTCTAAAGGGCATATGTACCTACTATTCCAGATAATTATCTATCTCTGTATCACATTTTCATCTAGATCGTTTCAGCCGCTTAAGTAACAAATAAAAGTCCATCTAAACTTTCGTATTTATGTTAATCCGTGTTTGTAGCTACGTTTTGGCTTATCGTTGTCACATAATTCCAGATTATTAATGTGTGTTACCAAAACCACACCTTAACAGCAATTAAAATCATAGGCACGGGAATGGCGCGTTTTCTTATCATAAAATTACCAAACGACTAATATTCATTATCCACACACGCACGCACCTATTTTAGTCACATAAGAACCCACTGTCTCCATTTTCTCCTTTGTTTATCCTTACTGCCTAATTCCTTGACGCTATCTCGCTAATTTGTATAATAACCATTGTCACGGTTAGGTGATTAACTGAGAATGATATGTACCTGAACATACTCTTCGGGTCTCCTTATAAAACAACTTGCGTGGCAATAAAGGCTTTATGACCAGTTGTTGCCTAACATACAAACTTACTTTGCGTAATAGGGCCCCAAAATGTAGCAACACGAAATAAGGCAAAGATTTCGTGTGTAGATAATCTCGCGTTATTGGCCTTTACTACAAATGATGTAAGTTTGATGAGAGGAGGCTAATACGCGTAGGAAACTTTTTGCCAGATACGGCAAAAGTGAATTTGCATAATTTACCGGGAAATAAAACATAAATAAAAAATGTATGAAGTCCTGCTTAAGTCACATCACAGAAGTTTTTTTATAATCACGTTTGTATATTCTAGAAGCAGTAAGTATGCTATGGTGTACCTAATACAACTTTATCGGAATCTATCTGGATTTCATATACTATACTAATCACACTCATGCCTCTACAACCACGCCTATGAGAATCACTGTCAGAATATCATTTTGACGTGTTTCAGCTGTGAACAAGATCTAGCCCCTCGCGTATTTGTGCTAGCAAAAGTATGCTTACATCAGCTAAAATATGCCCGTCTGCTTGCTTGTATAAATATATTATGCATAATACACAAATCCTTACTCGTTCAGTACGCAGCGCGTACAGTTGACTGTCAAGTTTTGTCATTAACATTAACATAAGGCGACAGGCGAGAACAAAGGGTTAATTTCTCAGTGAAAAGTTACATTCCCTTAGAAGGTTTCTTAAGGCGTATAAATCCCACTGTGAGTACTTAGAGTAACAAATAGTAAAGAGTACCTCAATATTTCACGCCGAATTAATTCTTGTTAAAATGCAGAAAAGTTCATGAAATTTTACTTTGCTCGTCAATGTCCAAGTTGAAACACATGCTCTAGGATAAGTTTTTAAGTGCACTAAGTTACAGTAGGATTTCCTTGAAGGATGTTCGTAGTTCATTACCGTGACAGCGCGCGCATTTACTTTTTAAAGATTCTGCAAGTGTTTTGTAGGGTGTGAGTAACGATAGGGGCGAGTTAGTAGTGCATAAAGAATATAGCTACTTTACATTTGAATAATGTTGAAGTAGTGCTCGTTTATTTCTATCTTTACCAGTTCTTTGAGTTTCACATGGCAAATAAAGTCGTAGATGGCACACATTATGCCTGATTGCGAAACATCAACATTTCGTACTTTTTCATAACACACGAATGATGAAAGTTTCGGCGTATTTATGTATCCTAACAGGCATATATAAGATGTCGATCGCAAAGTCAATTTCAAAAGTAAATAAATTATGAAAGAACCACGCAAAAGTTTTGGTGTTAGATCAAAACTGAGCATATAACTCATGCAAATTCAGAAGTTTATATAAACGACGCCGTCAGAACTTTAGAAATAGTTTCATTAGTTTTTAGAAATTCGATTTCATTTTGGTGAAATTCGTTTGAAATGTACGAGTTCTCGGGTAGTTAGAGAATTTCGCATTTCAATGCATTTTCTTGAAGAATTACGTATGTGTAAACGTATTTATTTGCAACCGGAATGCATGTATAGAAACAATTTTATGGAAGTAAAAGTGGTGAAAGGTATTCCAGGGTCTCATATTCTACAAGTGGAATTACTTCGAAGCGAATTGTCAAAGTCCACAATGTATGGGAGTGATACATTATTTTTTAGGTACACGTGACCATATCGACAAAACATTCTACGCCCATATATTTCATTTTATATTGAGTATATAGATATATTTATGAGTATATTAACTTAGAAAGGTGTCTCGTAAAAAAGGGTCATATAAAAGACAAAACTACTTTTATTTACCAATTCAAAGGACATTTCCTTTGAACATTAATTTGAATTGGTTGGACACACCTTCCTCCGGTTTCTCGTTTGTTTGTCAAACTCCTGTCAACTTAACATAATAACGCGAACACAAATTCCACAAGGAACCCTTCTATTTCTCACCTCAGGAAGACATCCTTACGCCCAAGAGCTCTAAGTACCTACTTAAAACATAATTTTTCTAGATTCAACAAAAATGAGGAATAAAACTAGCGAAGTAAGGATATTTCATTAGAATGCGTACTTACAGAACAAAATAGCTCCATTGTGGTTTTTAATAAAAGTGGGGCGCAAATATCTTTTATGTCGCCTACATCATATCAGACAAAACATCGTGCGTACAAATAGACATAAGGGTACAAAGGAGACCGAGTCTTAACTTAGAGGTACTAAAATACCCGCATTCGTTAAGTAAATAACCTAAGTGCCTAAAGTAACCAAAACATGTTTTCATGTAGACATTTCTAACTTGAGCGTATCGTTTCTGTTCGACCTTTGTAAGGGAACGAAAAATAGGCACGACTGTCTATAAAGGAATGGGCATAACTTTAATATTTATAGTTTACCGTGTTGTCGACAGCATTATACTATCCATGAAACAGAACTTTTAAAAATAAACTGGACGTTGACATTTGTAATTAAACTGAAACTATTTTGCGTGTGCGTTGAAAACACTTTGATTACAATTCTACCCCCAAAACGGATTTCGACATTTATTTGATGTTATTTTCTTAATTACATTATTCCGAAATAAAATAACAGAAAATAAAGCGAGAGCGAAATTAAAACTTTTTGTTATTCAATGTACTCGTATAATATTCGCGTATACTTTTGATATTATTAAGTAAATTCTACTATTAAACCTTAGACGAGTGTAGGTACTATATGCCCATTTTGCGTAACCTCTTAAGGTTTTCCTATTGTGCCTATTCAATAAAATAATCGGTAAGTATATTTCTGCACTCCCCAGTTAAATTATTATAATAATTCTATATTTACTATGTGACAGGTACTAGGTACCTATTTCATCCGATACATTCGAAGTTATTGACATAATAAAGACAACCTCCGCAATGCTTGCGAGCTATGTCAACTATCCAATAAAACTTTACTATTCTGCTCAGTAGAGTATTTATTGTGTGAAATAACGTAAATATAGCTTCATTTTCTTCGGAAGTACCTAAGATTTTGTACGTCATTAGCTTATAGCGACTTAGATGCGGACGCTTTATTTTTTCCACTTCTCTGGGCTATGCAAAGGTTGCAGCACAATAGGAACACTTCTTCGCATGCTTAGTGCACCCCGCCTTTGAAATTGAGAAATAGTGTTGCCTAGACAGTGACTACGGGTTACGTTAGTGCATTATTTAGCGCAAGATAGGTATTAGGTTTGCTCATCTAAAAGCGATGCTGACTGGCCAAACACGAACATGAGAGCATCGATATTTTAATCTATGTTTATTTAGGCTTTATCTAATCTATACTATAAAAATGAATCGCAAAATGTGTTGGTAAGCGCATAACTCACCAACGGCTCTACCGATTTCACTAATTCTTTTTTTGTTGTGTTTGTTATTATCAGGAGAAGGTTCTTACGAAAAAAAAATAAAAGTTGTACAGAAAATTTCAGAAAGTAGCTTTTCTTTTTCTCATACAAACTTTTTCTATTATGTGAGAGAAGTTTATGTTTACGTTACGGGATTAGTATTTAGTAGTAGTAGGTAGTAGTAGGAATGGGAATGGGAGTGAGAATAGGAATAGGAATGGGAATAGTAATGGGAATGGGAACGGGAACAGGAATGGGATCGGAATTGCACGCGGGTGGAAAATATGGCGGTACGAAGTTCGCCGAGACAGCTAGTGGAAAATAATATCAAATGTTAGTTGTTGCGCTTACAGTGTCACCAAGAATCTTATATATTTTTATATCTATTACACAGTTATTTCATTTCTTAAGTTATAGTAATGTAAGTTCAAAAATAAACTTTAGTCATTATCCTAAATATGTATACATAACCTTTTATAGGTATATAAATCTAGCTTGGTATGATCTGATGTTTGGAAGTTTCTTATTCATGGAATGGATATCTTTTAATTTAACCTTGAACATTATTCGGTCAATTCGTAGCATTGGTTGATACACTCAGCCAGGGTACAAAATCGTAAACATTTATGAATACCAAGCCCTATGCAATAGAATGGTACAATGTGATGATAATTCTTAATCATCAAACATCATTCAATGCCATGAACGATTTGCATTTAATGTTGAGGTTTGTGTTTGCGTCAAATTTATGACATGAGATTTTTTCATGTTCCCTAAATTTATAACGGTTTATCGCCCGTAAATATCGCCATAAACGCGTTCTCGTGGTTTATTATTTTATCTCACATGATAAAAAGAATTCGCTCATATTCTTTTTATTATATATCACTAGCAGCCCGTCCCGGCTTCGCACGGGGTTTTAAAATGAAAAAAGTTGTTGTAGTGACATAACTACAATAGTTGGACATTATGCTACCGCGGAGTTTTTTGTAGACATTATGATGTTCTTCAATATTGTTGTACATTATTTTGTTCTATCGCTAATAGTTTCGGCAGCGCATTCGACGAAAGATATTTTAAGACTCATTTTTCTACACCTTCGGTTACATTGTTCAAATTTTACCAAGGATCCCTAATTTTTTTCAAAATGAAATGTAGCCTATGTCAAATTGGAAGAATGTAGCATTCTATTGGAATTTTTTTAAATCGGCCCAGTACTTTTTGAGCCTATTCATTACAAACATACAAAAATAGGTACAAATCTTTCCTCTTTATAATATTAGTCTAGATGTAGATATATCAGCCGTTTTAGCGTGCACGTTTTTGTTTAAAGAGTTATAACGGTTATATATAAAACTGTTAATATTTCACGCGCAAATCCAGACACTTAGCAGCACTATTCCGAAAGCTTAAAGTAGCGAGTTAGTTCGTGGCCCGTATGTGGGGCACTTAAAATGTGAAACTGTTGAAGAACAGAGCGTAGTGACTAGACAAACTTTGCTGGCTAAGTGAAATCCGTACACATTTGAACTAAATATCTAGGTCGTGTCGAGATGAAACTTATGTGTGAAAATATACTGTAGAAAATAAATAAAAGTAGTATGACGAAGAAAATTACATAATATTTCACTCATACACGTACTTAATGAGAATTCCATTTGAAGAAATCTAATGAGAATTTACTTAGATTTATATTCTACGTGCTAACTACGAGAATATGGTGTACGAGTACAAAGTGTAATTTATCTGTCTTTCTAACTGATACATTAATTTAATTACGAAACTTTATAATAGGTTTATCGAGCCTTTTAGCCGGTATCTTGATGGAGACCTCATACAGTCAGTTCATACTTTTGATCGAAGTTCATAAACTACCTACTAACAATTAATGTTTGGTCCTTTTGCTAGTTAAAGGTCATATCAATAGCCTGTGATATATGTCAACCAATTGTATCAGATTTGTTGTTTAGAAAGAAATTTGAGTAATGTTTACATTTCTTCCTTCACTAAGTTTGTCCAGTAGCCGTTGGTTAATGTAGGTATTTGTTCCATGTTGGGTATCAGTATCTAGATCACTTATGATAAGTGCCCGGTTAATCGCAATAGGCTCGCCACCTACTACATTGGGACCTAAACATAAAATGGCGAAAGCTAGCACCTCTGCCTACCCCTCGGGGGATATAGGCGTGAGTTTATGTTATGTTATATATTAAAATATATGGCTGATAACCAACAAACTTTCGCTTTGCCTTCAATTTTTGGAACATTAATTCATTCATATTTTAGGAAGTACAAGTGTTCACTTCTATCCTATACCTAAGCTTTCCCATTAAATCTCAGTGTAAAGCCTAAAACCATGAAGTGAACTAGTAAAATGAGAATTAATTATCCAAGTGTTGAACAGAAACAGTGGTTTTGATGTCACCAGCCATTCCATTGCCATTAATCTTTTGAAATTGCCTCCCGTAGTGTTGGCCTGTCTAAAGAGAGAACTATGAGCCAAATTGCTTTTTGAATTTAATGCATTGACGCATGCCGTTCCTAACTATTTGTAATACAAGAAAAATATTACTTATGAAAAAGTAGGGTACCTACCTAGAATTGTGAAATTATTCTATGTTGGTTTAGCTAATATTTATACTAAAAAGATAAGAAACAAAACGTACTAATATTCACATATAGCTAAAATAATAGTGGAAATAGTGTCAATATAACGGAAAGCAACATATTGGCATAAGATGCCATTCACATACACGTTATGGCAATAAATATATTGTAACTACATCTGAACCGCTAGCATTTTATTTGGAGTTCGGCCAATATCTCAATAAAACGACATCTTTCTAAACAAGTAAAAGATACAGTTATTGATAAAGACCTAAAATCTAACTCTTAAAAGATTTGCAAATTGATAGAATAAGCGAGCTACTGAAAATGAATTTTCAATACAGTAAGCTGTTAGGTATATTTCAATGTAAAACAAACGTAGATAAGCTAAAGATTAACTTATTTATTTTTATCTTATTTGGAGATAAAAATGAAAAAGATGTAACTGCTAACGAAGCGGAAAAAAATAAATGCGTCAATTTGCAATTTAGAAGAAGACATAATTCGATTTCGCAGAGGTCAGGGTAAGGGTCTGCAGGTATTAAAATATTCAGGTTTGTTTTTTTTTGTTTTCACCAAACTTAGGTAAACTCGCTTTAGTGTCTTACGGCGCAAAGGTAGTACTAGAAAGATTTAGTACTAGTCAACAGGGAGGGATTTCAAAACGAACAGGCAAAGTTGGTGACTAACATTCAAAAACTTTTTTGGACACTAGGTACAGGTGAATTTTTCAACGCCTACGTAGACTTGCTCTTTATAATATGCAGGGGCTGCCTCGACCGGAGAATTACCATCCTTTAAATTATTATAGAAGTGAAGTAATAGAATATCTTTTTTATTTTAAGTGGGCGTGGAGCGCCTCTTTTGTTCTCGTTGTTTTTAAGCTCTCCCTGCCGGTACATAAGTAGCAAAGCGTACTGATGTTGTAATAGATCAATTAATAAATTTATTCATTTGTACAGGTACTTGATATTCATATAGTAAGTAGGTACTGTCATTAGTCATTACATACAAGTAATGTTTATCCACAAACTAAACTACCTCTATTCCGTATGTAGTTGTAGAATGTGGTTGAGAGTTGAGCCGCTTTAGTTAGCGCGTAAAAATAAGACAAGATTTATAATATTGGCAGAATACATACCCTAGGTTCGTACAAACCTAAAGACTTACCTACTTATTTTTTTTTGTTATGAACTGTTTAAATGTTTCGTAAACAGTGTACAAGTAGATATAGGGGCTTGTAGTAACAATTTTAAGCATAAATGTCAAACTTACTGTGCACAAGCTTAATTAGAAACAAAATAACTTAATTAGAAATGTGTAATGTTGTTTAGGATTTCGTTTTATTTTGTGTGCATTTAATGAAATGAAAACGAATATCTTTGTGAATAAAATGTACAATACGAAATGCAACATTTGATCTACAATCAAATTCAACAGTGCCTATATAATAGTTGCAATATCAAAGGACTTTAGAAATGGCCGCAACATTTAGGCGTTATTGGTTTAGCTTGGAACGATCGAAGAGCTTTTGGGAGTTTAGGACACTTGAATGTGGATGGATTAGATTCGATATGTACGACCGATACAGCCGGTTTTGTGCAGACAGCAAGTCGCACATTTCTAGTCAAATTACTTGCGATGCAAGCAAACATAACCCTTAACAACATAATAATATGTGCTAACAAACGTTAGGTACAGGCACTCGGTTATTAAACATATGACAATAGGCCGTATTCAGCCGTACTACAGACGATTATGACAGCAGCAATCATAGAGTTACAATTTGGTTTATTAATTATCCAGTGTAAATGTTATGCCTGATCAGGAGTGCGATAAATTATAGCTAAGCAATTCTACAGACTTTGAATTTCATGCAATCCATACTGATATTATAAAGAGGTAAAGTTTGTGTGTTTGTATATTTATTAAATTGTAAGGGGTAATCTCGGGATCTACTGAACCGATTTTAAAAATTCTTTCACCAATAGAAAGCCACGTCATTCGTGAGTGTCATAGGCTATATATTTTATTGGAAAACTGGAATTTACACCCGGGCGAAGCCGGGGTGTAAATTCCAGTTTCGGGTCCGGGTCAGTTCCGGGTCGCTAGTGTAATATGAAATTGATGTGACCACTCATTGTTAATATTGAATAAATAAATTATCTCACCCGTTGGTAAGTTATGTCGATGATGGAGCGCGCTTCCATAGAAGCTGAGTGTCAGGCATCTGCTATTCTTATGCCAACCCAACAGTTGTAAAAGCGATTACTTACTAAAATAATTCTAAATTGCCATGCCCGGTAGGCAAGCTCCACAACCTTCTGGCGATATAGAAGTTCTGCAGGTACTAGGTAGACCAGGTTTTAAGAAACCGGGATTGACAGCTTACGAGTGACGTGCATCTATTTCATAAGTTAAGTATGCATTACCTAATAAAGAATATTAACGGTGTAAAGTAGGTTAACTAACAAAGAAAGATTAACACTTTCAGAGCAAGTATACATTAATTTTAGCACGAAATCTTTACTCGAGACACCTGGAAAAACAGTGATAAACTAAGAAACCTTTTAGGGCATACCTACTAAAATATGATAGTCATACTCTAGAGTGATAAGCGTCCATCTTGAAAATTTTTAGGTTGGATTATACGAGACGTTCGAGACACGAAAAAAATGTTAGGTACCTCTTATCGTACAGGTGATAAAAGTAGCAACATTAAGCTTGAATACGCCATTCCGAGCAACACGACATCGTAAGTGGTGAGAGGCTATGCAAATTTTATTAGTAACAGCATGGTTTAGCAATAGTGGCACGTTAGATGGCGCACACGAGAGTATTGCAAGAGGAGCTTACAAAGTGATTCTATTGAACTATTGCAGTAGTTCAAAGCTAGGTGATTGTTTACTATTAATGGGTTACCGGCGCGCTAGGTAAGCAAATACGGCCAACACGGTATCCATCTCTTAGCTTAGTTTCAAGAGCAATTTGATCTGTAGGCGTAAGCCTCATGTATCTAACAAATAACTAGTCTTAGTTTTGTTACTTGTTAGATCAGTTTAGTTCCATCAGTCTTAGTAATTAGTTAATTGCATGAATTATGATGAGTAAGTCGTGAAATTGGTTATTGGCATGTTTTGTACATACACCCATCTATACCTACTTATAGCGGGGTGTGAAAAAGCATTTGATGAGGCCGTCAAGCTGAGGGCCGCCACTGTAGCACTAGCGGTGTATGTGATGGTGACCCCAGTCCTGAGAGTTTACCTTTAGCTTACCATCAGGCGAGGTAAAGTCATTTTAATGTGTCCTATATAAAAAAAAATATTCAGAAAAACTTAATGAAATACAGTTCGTTTCGTTTTTATTCGAAATAGGGTTTCATATTTCTAGAATAACCGGTACCTAATAAGACATCTGGGATTGTATTAAGTACTATATAGTAGCTCTAAATAAATAATTTGAGGGCAAAGCTTAGATTTATGTAGCTGGTTCTAAGATGAGTGGAGTTAGTGTCAAGTTCAGATGATGAAAGTTGTCCATAATAGAAAAGATCTCGAGGCTTGGAAATTGTCTCAACGTGATATATGAGGCGTGAACCGTTAATACGTTTTATTTTTATGCCCATCTACCACTTTATGGGTAACATAATGTGGATGCCAATTATTGTCGTGTTCAAAGGAAATTGTTTCCTGGCAGAAAGCCAGCGACCTGTAACCTATGAGGAATAATTGCATTTTTAACAGTAATGCTCATAGGAACAGCATATTAATACTTGGTTGAATTGGAATATATTGTACTAATGTGACTTGGAACATATTGCTGTACTTAATGTTAATTGTAAAAATCATAAATTTTTGTAATGTACGATCCATTAGAAAGTTGAATTTTATGATTTTTGTACTTAAAATTTAATGTTAAATTTTGCTCTTTTAAAAATATTTGATTTTTTATTCATTGCACGTCATTAAAATACTATCTATATATATAATAAATCTGTAACTGATCGGTGTCTGTACATGGAAGATATATGACAAAAAAAATATTAGGGGCCTTTATGAATGTAATAGATGCCAAAACAATGATTTTTAGAATTTTTGTCTGTTTGTCTGTGTCTCTGTGCCTCTGTGCCTGTTTGTCCGCACTAAATTTTTGTTCACGCTAAAATCAAAAACTACTGGAGGGATTTTGATCAAACTGTTCATAGTTCTGGACAACATATAGGCTACTTTTTATACAAGCTGCTACCCGTGGCTTTGCTCGCGCTTCGTTTTTAGGTCGTTTGTGACTATATCTCCGGTTCTACTTAACCAATTACAACATATTTTTGACGTCCACCGCTATTGCGATGGACGTCAAAAATACCGAACGGATTTTGATACGGTTTTTTTTATTAGAAAGGTCTTGGTTAGACTCAAAATCCTAAGCATATTAGTGAACCAGCGATATAGTAAAAAAACGCGAAAATCGACGTCCACGCGGGCGGAGCCGCGGGCAACAGCTATACTCAATAAATTTTAAAGTGATCGATTGTTTATAAAAGGCTTAAGTATTTTAAGTGAATAAAGAATAATAATAGTTATTATTTATTTTCTCACCACCCATTTAAACCATACAACAAGAGTTGACCAAGATTTCAATCAAACGTTGGTTTCAACAACAGACAAAGTGAATGGCTGGCTAACAAAACCGATGTTGTCCATAAACAGAAAAAAACAAAACTGGTTTCGTGCAACTGACACATGTCTTTAACAACCCCTGTATACATTTTCAAAACAAAACGTTTCTTTATCATAATGTAAATCAACGTCAACATATGCGTTTTCATGTATAAACCTAATAATGTAATAAATTACTCATCGTTTAAATATGATTGGACGTTGTTGGTTTGAATGATATGATATGTGAATAAATTTTACGAACAAAATTTCTAAAATACAATATGCTCGTACGAGCGTCAAGAGAGGCCAAAGGCTTTCCAACGCTGCATTAAGTACGTTGTTTTGCTATTGTTCGTTCAATCACTTTTGCGGCCACCGGGGACGCCGACTCTTGCAAAAAGACATTTTCAAGTCCCGTTAATACCCGTCACCTAATCCTCTGGTTTGTTGTCTAGAGGGATAGTAATATAAAACAAAATATGACACAAAGCAAATGAAGCACTATAGCAAATGTATTTGGGGTGAGTTTCAACTGCACTGAGGCGCAGCAATGCAATAAGCTTTTAATATGCAGAACCGAATCCGAATATAAAACACGGTGAATTGAATGAAATTCTGCTTGTTACGTTTCAGGGTTACAGCTCTTTTGATGACAGATTAATGGAATGACGGATAAAATAGTTTTATTGGTAGGGTATAAAATGTAATTATAATAAAATTGATGATTTTTATACCGCTGAGAGATATAAACATTCAATCTCTATATTATGTACAGTTAAGGAGCGGAATTCCTTGCCTGAGTCTGTGTTTCCGGCAAGCTATAATCTGTGCCCGTAGCCAAGTGGCAAAAGTCTAAATCGCTATCGTATCGTATCGAATAGAATAGTTTAGGTCGACCAATCACACTCCAGCTCGTGATTCCGCCGCGGCGCGCGTATCGTACGCCGGCGACGAGCTTGGATGTGATTGGTCGACCTAAACGTTTCTATTCGATTGCGATTTACGCTACAGAATACGCTGACATTTGTCTACGGGCCCTGGGAGTATTCAAGTCATGAGTGAATAAGTTCCTTCTAGGCAAGCGTGATTCATCGTAGACCACATCGTCATTTCCCATTTGTGGGTGGGGTTGAGTTCAAACAAAAGCCTATCATGCATAAAAAAAAAGATTTTATACATTCGTAAATTACCTACTCATTATTACTTACATTGAAATAAAACTATTAATGGATCCTTTGCGTATTATTTGATATTATTTAGATGGTGGATGTCTCATAATTTTAAGTGTAAGTTATTTCAAAGTTTAAACTGTTGGTGTTATAATTACGCATAATGTGTACACAGTATCATCAATTCTTGTTGTATTTGACCATTTTGCGTTCGCGAAACTGCCCACACTACCAAAATAGAGTGGTAGGTACAACCCCTTGATGATTGCCGTTAAGGATAATGGAAAAACGAAAGTTAGTACAAATATTTCCCCAACAGAGTAAGGATTGAAGGACATCGCGACATTGTTGACCAAGTTGACTTCATAGTACCTATAGTGCCTCCGTAAGGAATTCTGAAAACCACCAAAATAACCCTATACAAAGACAAAGAATGGAGTATTTCCCCAGTGGGATAGCTAGACGTTGAACCGCCGATACGCCGAGAATACGTAAAAACTTTTAAATTCAGGAACACGGGAAGTTCTTAGAGAAATATTTAAAATAAATTGATACCTAAGTAAAGTTAGTTATTAATTTAGGGGTGGACTTAATGCCTAAGCCCATTTTGTACTAGCCAATTTTGGAGCGACGAGGAAAAGTCAGTTTAAACTTTGTATATATTTGGAGCAATAAGAAACATAAACCTACCTACTGAATAAGATTTATAATTAACTGGCATCAAATGTTACGGAATCCTCGATAAAAAAAAACTCTACAAACAATTTCCTGTTTTATATTTTTACCGCACTTTAAATTCTGTTAAAAATGTTAATCTTATCTTGAGGTATTTGTCTTAATATAGTAAATGGTAGGACTATTTATTCTCAGAATACGCTACACTACTTTAGCCACAGAAAACTCAAGCCTGCAATGGATATGCTATGTTATTTTATTTCATAATAGCGCCACCTAATAAACCACCTAATATCAGGTTTATTTTATTTTTTATAAGGGTAATGAGTATTTTTACCTCGTTATTGGGCATTTTCGTTTAAACTGCTACCTATCTGTGAAAAAACGTTACCTACTGATGTTGTTTTAGATATTTTAGTTAATTCTTGGTCTAGCCAAGTGAAAAATTTAATAAATCATGATTCTGTACTGTTTTACTATCATATTAGCCCCTTATTTCAAGTAATCTAAGTAAATAAATAGTAATCTAGATACTTTTAGGTCCTGACCGTTACAAAAAAAGGGGACAGTACTGCAAGACGTAAGATGGCGCATTTCTGGATTTAATTTTATTACTTTGTTTTAAATTTATGTTCACAATTTAAGTAAAAAGGGGAAGCTTAAGTCATTTGGAAATAATAAAAAATAAGTCGACACTTTATGTAGGTAAATAAAAACGTCAGTTATTTGTAATTTATATTATGGGACATCACATGAGTGGGTTGGTAGCCATTTTGACGAAAATGCCCTATTATGCCTGAACATTGTTGTGGGACAAGATCATACGGGTTAATTTTAGGTTACAGAATGATGATGAATCTATACAAAGTACACTCAGGCTCAGAATAATCTATGAATGCCGTATATTGTTCGCATTGATCAAATCCACAATACACGTGGTTTGGTGAATAAAGTGCTGTTTCATAAAATTTTCATTTGACATGGTATCGCGTGATCTCCATTGAAGCTTTATAGCATAGACCAGCATTGTATTGCAAATTTTATAACTATCTCAAGTATATTTCATCAAGTCGTCTATAGTTTTGAATAGCAAGACAGTGACAAACAGACTTTATAGTATTGTTATTGTTTGCCTAAAACTACAAAACGGGCGGGACAGCGACAGATTGACCTAGATTTAGTAAAATCCAATAAATTATTGCTATTTCACCCACTGTGATGCACTACAACTGCCACAGGCGTATCGTGTATGTAGATAACACACCTGTGCATGTTGTTTTGGTCACAATATCATCAATTTCACACATTGGTTTTACTATGTACATTGTTCCTAAATTGCTTAGGTACGTGAGTACACATTTAAAGTGAATCGTTTCCAAATTGCAAGAACATCATTCATCATCATTCTCTGAACCTTTTTCCCAACTCAGTTGGGGTCGGCTTTCCAGTCTAACTGTGATGCGGCTGAACTTCAATATTTTCCGTGGAGCGACTGCCATCTGACCCCCACAATCAATGGTCATTATGACCAATGGTGATATCGACGTTCCAAGTTAGACTGGTTGGACATTTGTGGGCTCCAACTACCCGTAACGACTACCATAGATGTTTGTATGGCAACCGGGACCGACGGTTTAACGAACTATATAGATTTTAGAAGTTAGAAATTAGCTTCGTTTACAGGTAATAAAATAAATCACTGCCTGATATAAAAAGGCTTTCTAATACACTATTGCGATATACTCAGGCCTGTTAGGCTCCTAGGCGTGATGTATTACGAAGTTCAAAAATAGTACCTACTATTTAAATCGGCATTATGTAAACTTTTTCATGAAACTCAAGCAACTTAATAAGACCCGAACTGTAAAGGTATTTTTCAACACTCTGTTATGTTTAACTCTTGGATTCAAAACGAGCAAATACTCGTAAATGCTGTAAACGAATAAACATCCGGAATCTTGAAAGGCTCAGCAAATTTTTCGCAACAATTTGACGCTCAAATAGTCGAGGCTAGTGAAGTACGAAATTAGACCAAGCTGAGTGTGAAGGCAATAATGAACGATTGGGTGGGTTAGCGCCAAACTGGCCTATAAAATGTTACATCAAACAAGTGCACGACGATTGTAGACCACGGTCCACTGCCAGCAGCATGATGACTTTGGCACGAGTGTGTCACATTCAATAGCCGAGATTTCCTTTTTTGCTAAACAAGGTAACAACCATAATATCCTCATTCTTGAAGTTTAGAAATTAAGATTCACAATGTAGTTTGTACCGTATCGTTCAAATTGAACAACCAAGAACCTATACGATTTTCAAAATCCTACTAACGCTATGAAATTATATAATGAATGCGAAAGTTTGTAAATATGTTTGTTACTCTATTACGCTTAACGAGTGGACTAATCTGGCTGAAATTTAGTACAGCGATAGATTATAATTTGGAATAACACATAGGTTATTTATCCCTGAGACAAGTTCTCATGGATAGCGGGAACGGGATGCAGGCGGAGCCGGATAGCTTCAGTAATAAATACCTGCTACTAAACTAAATATGTTTAGGATGGATATACTATTAGTGCAATAAAAAACCCCAGTAATATAAAAAAAAGATTTCAAAATGAGTACTTCAGTGCTGAATACTTTTTACTCTTACATAAAAATGGAGAAAATTTATGAAAGCTTTCAGTTGACACTCCTAATGGTGGTAAGTATAACAGGTTGACAAACGAGGCAACGTAATGGCTTCTCAGTACTTAATTGTATGTTAATGCTTTAATTAATTATATTTTCTATTTAACATTACACGTAGTAAATTCAGTGGTTTAAAGCAAACACAAATCCAGTAGGTTAGAAGTCTGTTCTTGAATATAGTGAAACAAATCACACTCACACCAAAGCCTTCAGTATAGAATATACTTATTATCCGTATATAACTGGGAACCTTACACATATGCAATTAACAAACACAGAGTCCACCCAAGTCAATTATCGTAAATCAATTGTCCCATGTGAGCATAGAACCTACAACCATAGTATATACATTATACTGTTCCACAACCCTTGAGTGCAATATCGGTACATCGAAACTATAATGATGTCCTTGTTGGTGTATTAAACAAATTTGCAAGCGAATATAGACTAAAGCAACTGTGCTTTGCCAGTATAAAAAGCAAAATTATGAAAATATTTTGTAAGTAATTAATCGTTTTACAAGATTTCTAGAGAATATAATTGTATAATTATTTTTTCTGTAGATAAAAAAAAAATGTATAAGAGACTTAATCTAAAACGTTTTTTTCTCGCTTGAACAATTGTTTCTACCGCAGAATAGCAACGATTTCACCATTGTTTACATAATTAGTCACTAATAAATGCAATTGCCATAATCACTGTAATGTTAAAATTTGATACATTTAACACATAACGTTGGCAGGTGTACTTTACCGCATTATGATAAAATTGTCTATTTTTATACTTGGTACAAAGCGACGTACGTCAAATAGAATGAACCTCTCATTCATCAAGACAAACTCAGCGCTACATGTTTACACTTTGCAGCAGTGATGAAAGGTGACACATTTAGAATGTGCGATTTTTATGTACGGCATAAACTTTGCTTAAAGTTCAAAATTAAAATAAATACTATAAATTAATATCAGTTGCTATATAAATTAACATTGTAGGGTTGTTGTAATGTAGGGTTTATAGGGCCCCAACAGGAACTTCGGGGTCTATTTAACCCCGCCTGTTAGCCAGAGTACCAGCTGATTAACGGACAAAGTTCAGGTACAGGTATTCCTCTAAGTAGAACAAGGTCAAATGTTTCTATTTTCCGCAAAAGCCACATCTAGAGAAAGAGTAGAAGAGCGAACTCTGGGTTCTTGTAAAGTAAACATTTTGGAAGCAACCAGGACTAACGGTATGATGATATAATTATTTATTATATCCGTGGACAGGATTAAGTTGAAAAGTGGTCAAATTTTGTGCAAATGTTTGAGCATATCCACATACAAAATTAATTACAGTACGTAGCCTTTTGTTTGCTTTTGCAAATGGATAACCTCCATCAAAGAAGTATAACGTTAAAATTTGTTACGGTTTTAGCGATTGCTTAATATGTTACATCCTATCCTTTCCTTTATTTTACGCTCTGTGTCACCACATGTGAGTGATGGTTACCACTTACCAAAGCTCGTGTATTTGTTAGTTATTTAAAACTAGTCCAATATCCAGACTTCTCTACAGAATGACTTAAACTGAAAATTTTAGTTCGATTGAAGACTCAAGTAGAACCAAGTTCACGAAAATTTTTGACTACAGTAGCGGCACGATATAATGGCCGGTTTGACACATTACAATAGTGATGTGAAATGTCAATTTACTCTCGATAAAAATATAATCAAATCTATAAGTTCTTATTGCAAGCAGTACAATACCTGATTCAAAAACTTTAGTAAAAAATATAAATTTTTACCTACTAAATACATTTGAATGGTCTTCGACTGGTTTTGCTCGTTTTTTTCTGTTTTAATGTGTGAAGTTTATTTTCTTCTGTGCCAGTCTCGCCAAATTTTTCTTTAGTTATCTATTCGTCTAACAGTTATAGGTAAAATTGACCTTCCATTTTGAGATTCACGATCGAAATGTTACGAAGGCGTACCTATAACGAACACACATGCCTGACTGTTTAGAACAGCTCTGCGTACGTTCGGCCATATCGACGAATTCCACAACAAAAGGCGTAAAAAGAGTAAGTTGAGGGCCACCATTATAATTATCACTGTTAGTGTATGTAATGGGGATCCCTTCCTGAGACTTTACCATCAGGCGAGATTTACCATTTAGCTTACTATCAGGCGAGGAGGTCTAAACAATATCGCAATCGCAGTGCACTCCTAGTTTGTACTTTTCGAAGCAACGTCAAGTCGAAACTGCTTTGTTTTGACGCAAGTTTGCCGGAGGTATTAATTGTGCTTGCCAGTGATCCTAGTGTCGATTATGTATATAGATTTTATTTAAGAAAAATTGAATTTCGAAAAACAAATACCGAGTTGTGTGAAATAGGTACACCAATAGGTAATTATAATCTTATAAAAATAAAAAATAAATGATCGTGGGACACTAATATACATTATATAATTCAGAAATCAATGTTATAAATAAATATTGTGTCCTAAAATTATACCTACATTCGATAAAATTTTATGACTTACTGTACGTCACTATTGACAATAAAGAACAGCAATTTGCTCTTTAAAATGTCACAATAATTACTACGAAACTTCATGAGCGGACAAACGTCAAACCGGCCATTATATCGTGCCGTAGGTATAAAGAGAAATATGTTTGATAGCAAGGTAAATTTAATTCGTAATTTAGCACAATTTACGTCGTTGTCGATACCCATGGACATACAAAATGTCATCTACATCTAAACATAGTCCTATATTCATCTACGTGTTGTGTTAACATGCCCTAAATTCCTAGCACACCTACAATTTATTTATAGACATCGTTTATTTACTTCGAAAAAGCGAGAATTGAGGTCAAACTTAGTGCAAAATTTGTGAGCTCTTCGTCTTGCTTTGGTGAGTAAAGTCCACATATAGTGCATACAATTTATTACTTTAATGATCCCTATTATTTATTACTCTGAGCCTCTGACTAATATTGCACTCGGCAATTTAAATAGCCACAGCACACCGCTGTTCGATACACATAGGTACGAATTATACCACCCTTTGGCTTTGGGGACATGCGAACCGGTTGGTTCAGTTTACATAGACATGAGCCTGGGTAACCGCCAATTGAAAGGCTAGATAGATGGATTTCAAATAGAGTTTACTATCCAACATTTTAGGTTAGCAACAGAATTTGTAATGTAGATAACGTGTTTTAGCTTTGGGAAAAGCAATCTGGTAGCTCGCATTTACATAAATATTAACCGCAGGCTATCTACCGATTGAAATAATACAGAATTTCAAATTGAGGAGGAATATATTAAGTATCTATTGTTAAAAATCCATTTCAGAATAATTTGGCAACGTAAAATAATAATTTCAACAGAGATATTTAACATGCAATTCAGAATACGTTATGGATTTTAACTATAGGTGAAGGCCTTTAGATATAAAAGTGGATATTAGAAGAAGAATTGGTAGGTAACTACCCGCTTTAACCTTTGCCAGATATTTTATTGAGATCATCAATCAGCTCGATCAACGTGACTTGGATGAAACTTTCTCAGCTCAGAGTGATTTGCTCTGGAGTCAGATGTAAAAGACGATTGCCGTATATTACCTACTGCCAATAAGGAGCCTAAATTTGTCAAAGAACAATTGAGTCGAGTCGTGCCTCGTACATAATCACAAGAATTTGAAATTCTCTTCGGTTTTTATTCAGAAGCAACCGTCAATTTTGTAATTTATTTTTAATTTAAATTAGACAGATCTGAAATATGTTTCATTCATGTTCCTTGTTCGATCTACTATTTACCTTCGGAGGCTTTGTAAAGTCTTGTCTCGTTAAAGGCACACGAAACACTGATTAGATACGCCTGATTAACTCTCCTTTTGTTAGAATCCAATCACGTTTAATACCGCTGTATTAAATGGCTGGTGTAGAGCAGAATGAGTTTATAAACTTTTATACTACAAATTTAAGATACAAAAGGAAAATAAAAACACAATTCTTTTATTGCTTCACTGACTTGTAAATGCCGGATACCTCCAATTTCATTTCAATTTAAATAGGTCCATAAGTCCATCTAGCAGTTTTAAACCTAATTTTTTTTCGATTTTAAACAGCTAAAACTTTCAACATCTATCCAGAGCTCTCTTGTAACTTTTAAATTAAGATTGTGGTTTTAATTTCTGTTAGTAACAGTAAATTTATTTACTAGTATAACACCTTTATTTAAGTAGTAAAATAGGTACATAAAATGGTATTATATTATCTTCAGTAGGTCCGTTCATGACAAAAAAAGTCCAAATGATAGATAAAAGACGCCCACGACGCAAAGGCGGTTATCTGTACTTTTTGTAGTAATAAGCTCTTTGATGCGATTCCATTCACGACCGACCGTTTTCAAATGAATTTCTACTCAAAAAGTGAGAGAAAAATAGCACTACGCCTATGTTTTTTCATATTGAAAGGTGGATTAATTGTAAGGCTCGTATATATAACTACCTAGGTCTGTTAGTTTTGAAGTCTAATTTGCAAACTGTTAAGGTTTGTTAGTATAAAGATACAGTTTACAGTTAGATAATACAACTAAGTCCAACGTGCGTCCAAGTACCGAAAAGATTGTAAAATAGGACTTAAGACTTTACATTCTATCTATTTTTTCATGCGCCTAATTCTGCTTTAAAGCCCTATAGGTACATCTTTATTGAAAAAGTGCAAATCTACCTTCATTGTGTTTTACTTTACTTTGCTTAATTTTTCCATTAATGTAGTTCCTAGGGTAATGGTTTAAAAACAATTTGGATGACATATATTATCTTCAACTGACACAAGATAAAATCCTTGTTGATTGTGTGTGTCAATCAATCAAGCCTAATTGTAGTCCACTGCTAAATATTTTCCTAATGAACGCGATAACACCTAAACTATATAATATATGTATGTGTGTGGTGTGTGTACGTAAACGTAAACAAATTATAAAAACTATTTTTCTGTAGTCTTAGAATCCACTGTTCTATAAATTTAACGTCTGATTATATCGTTGCCAACCATAACTATTATTTTAAAGAAAAGCCAGTCTGCAAAACATTGGTTAGAATGTAGTTTAGATTGTACGGTTACTAAAGATTAGAAGACAAGAGAAGAGATTAAGAACCATTTAAGTTAGTCCATGCAATGTATTATATTTTCCCAACGAAGTGCACGTATTCTTTATATATATGTTACGGCTAATACCCGAAGTGCGGCTGCACGTAGTTTTAGTCAGTTAGGTTAGGTTAGGTTAGGTTAGGGTAAGTGGCTACACCTAGTTCTAACCTGCTAAAACTAGGTGAAGCCGCACTTCGGGTATACTAGGTTTAACCAAGAGTAAGTGGCTACACCTAGTTCTAACCGGCTAAAACTAGGTGCAGCCGCACTTCGGGTATTAGCCGTAACATATATAACGAGTACAATATTATATCGCAGTCGAGTGCTTTTAAATTGTACGAAGACACAGCAATGGATAATATCTAAGAGTGATTTAGTAGCCTCGTGATGTACGCGACGACAGGAAACTTGTCGAGAAAATGCTATCGGCTGAGAAGCCAGTGTCATCGCTAATGATGAATGACGTAGGCTGAATAGAGAATATAATTAATTAGACACTTCCTTTATGTGAATAGCTTCAGCTTTCCGTGGATTACAAGACTAATGATGCCTTAAAGACCTCAGGATTTGGACAATGACTTTAACAGGTTTGAAATTCTTATAAATTTACAATATTTAATTAGGTACATATGTACTCATAGTTATTATAATTAGACAATGTCCATTTAAAGTTAAAATTAATAAATAAATAAATATTCTACGACATTCTACACAGCGCAACCTAGACCCAAAGTAAGCTTATTTTAACTAGCTTGTGTTATGGGTTCTAGAATGTTGATAAAACATACTTATGTACTTTTTTTTTGTAAATACATACTTATTATACATAGAAACACCCAGACCAATGCAAATAGACATATTCAAGCATACAAATATTTGCACTGAGCGGGAATCGAACCCGCGCCTCCTACGTAGCAGTCGCATGCACTACCACTACGCCACAGAGGCCGTGGATTAATTTAATTAATTAATTAATTTCGGTTGATAATTAAACAAGCGATTCTTCGAAGCGATTGTTATTAAACCTATATTGAATTTGAATGAACACAACAATGTTAAGGTGAAGTCAGTTAGTTTAAAGACACACTGACTATTCAATCGATAAAATTAATCGGCAGACAGTACCTGCAATCAATTAACCTGTTGCAGTCTACTGATTTAATTTATTACAAAACATTTTAGGCTGAATGTAATTTTATCATACCTACATATGTATTAGACCCTCGCAATCTTAAGGGTTAAAGATATTCTATTTGATTATTTTTAGATGATGCTTATCGAAAGTGCTAAATGTTTGAAGCAGTTTGTAGCGATGCAATGAAACAGATATATTGTCTGTCTTGTGTGTTTGTTACCGTATAACCTAAAAACCTATCAACCAATATCAGTAAAAATAATATGTATAAAATTATTACTGTTGTGATGGTAACAAACAATATCTATTTATAAGTATAGTATAATCTTAATTTCGTTACAACTGAAGCCGTGGTTAGTAATCATTTGCTTATTGAAATAATATTGTACTTCGAGTACAGTCAAGTACAAAGTATTCGAATAACATAAAGGGGTAATACGTCAAACAATAATTTATTCTTAGTGTTTGTTTGCTCTTCAAAACTGTCAGCGACTGTCTTGCCGAAGGAAACGCAAAAGTTTTACTTGAAGAGTTTCCTCTTAAAATCTATTCTGTGCATTCGCATGATATATGACCCTGCTTTAGTTGACTTGGATTAATGTTAATGTATCCAAGCCGGTGAAAGCAATAAAAGAGTTTTAGTATAAACGTTAAGAAGAATGTTTCGGTGAAAATTTCCTGGTATCTAAATAAACTAAATAAACAGTTTCCTTAAAATATAAGGATATATGCCTTCGGTGTCCTTTATCAATCTGCAGGATGGAAAGATTGAGAGTGGAATGGAAAATAAGAAAGTTTGCTGAAAACCCGTATAGAATGCTAAATAACTTCTTCCGAATGGTCTTCAATGCTGGGAAGTCACCTCTGAATCTGTAATTTCGAGTTTCCCGGGTACAATGTTATTAATAGAATTCCTTTGACGTACTATTTTTATAGAAAATAATAATTATTATACTACCATACCTAAAACTTTCATAATACGCATATACGAGAACCTATAGCAATTTCAAGACAAAAGACTGGCAACTTTGCTAAGTAAATTGTTCGTATCTTGGAATTTTCAATAACTGTGTTACCAGACTGAATACTAACCAGAAGGCAGCACTACCTACTTTACTTGTAAGTGAAATGACAGAGACCAAATGTTCTTTTCATGTTGATATTTACTTTAATATTACAACGTTCTACTTAGATAAGTTAACTAAAACACTACTGTGTGACTCGTACTCGACTCGTTCTTTCATATCGGTGTCATCCCTCCAAATTTATTAGAATGGAGCTTTCAAATAGTATTACTTGCTTAGTTATCTTTCAATGTATCTTAAACGGATCAATCTTGCCACCCTAGATAGTAATGAGCGAGAGCTATTTACTCGTACTAATTGCTGACCTTTTGGCTAAATTTCGGACATACTGACCGCCACACATCACTCATAACCATTTATACGAATTGGTTTTAATAACAATTTCTTTCACGATAATGTAGACACGACTTACATTTTGAAACATTTGCTACATATATATTTCTACTGAATAAAAGAAAATAAGTTGGAAATATACGAACAATTTTATATTCAAGGCTTTTACTAGCTTCATTCGTGCGAATGGTAGTTACCCATTGACTCGTATAAGCCGTGCAAGGAAGCTAAAAAATATTGCATAAAAAGAGCTTGCTTGATATATGGGAAGATTTTGATTCCCTACGGTACGAGGTCGGATTTATTCTGTCCCCAGGCTTTTGCGGCTTATTTATATGAGGTATCGCATTACGTTGATGGATGAGCTCCTTTAATGGATAGCGTCATTGAAGAGATCTCCAGCACCGGTGATTTACAAGTAAATAAACGAAGTGATTCATCGATGCTAGCTCAATTTTTTATGCATGAATACGAATGGCAAAATCTCATATAAAAAGCTCGACTTACTATATAGCCAATATATAAATATGATTTATTAACTGGGAGATTATGCACGAAGGCTTCCTTCGCTAAGGTTTCTTAAGCATAATATATTAGGCAATATGTACAAGTTCCATAAATTTAATAATGATAACAAAATTAATGTGCCTATAAAAGAAGGCATTTACTATTGTTTTACTAACACATAAATGTATTGTTTTGGTCTTAACCCTACTAGACTTGACACTGGTCTATTTTTATATGGCCCACTTTGTCAGAATGCTGGACAAGTGAAAGGCGTATGCCAACATTGTAGCTAGTGGAAAGATATTGTCTCTGCCTAACCGAATGAGAAAAAAGCGTATGTATATCTATATTGACTAGACTTTTTGAGTTTGTCAATTTACTTGCATTTATTTCATTTTCTATCATTTGGAACATACATATATTATAATTATGACGATAATTTTTATACAAAAAAGTAAAATAAAAGAAAAGTAAAATGGTACAGCACCGTATCCCTGAATGAATAAATGAATGTACAGGTTAAAATGAAATCTGAAAAAGAAGGGTTACCACTAAATCTGATATAAACACGAAGCCAGGGAGTCATGTGCCTTAATGTTAAGTAAAGTACGGTTTTGACTTAGTTTTATTCTCTTTCTGCGAGCAAAAATAGTCGTTAGAAAGAAAAATGATCTCAGAAATTACAACAGCTTTCCAAGTGGTAATAAAAATATTCGAGATCTTTCGTGCGAACGTTGAAGAACTCCCGTCTGGACATTCTAGTTCAATGAGAAAATAAATCACAGTATTTGACAATCTAAACCAAAACTGATGTCTGACATCGTATTTGAAAAAAAAGGGTAGGTATACTTAATTATAAAGGATGTAAAATCATGAGGGATTGTGATTTAATCGAATTATGTTATCTCGTTTTACTTAATGAATTTCGTAGTGTTTGATTAGAGCGCAACTATTTTCACTAGTGAAATCCGGTTAGCGAATCGCATTTTTGCCTTTCAGTCATGTAAATATGATTGTGTAGCACTGTAACAGCTAGCTTGTTTTATGTATGTTTTATAGGGCTTCATTAAATTCGAACCCTTTCTAAAATAAAAGAAGTAGGTGTTCCTATTTTACGATTTACGATACGATACGAAATAAAATGGCAAAAAGCTTTATATATCGTCATCAATTGTTACTAGCACAGTATTGAATACTTACAGTTTTCCGTGATTGAATTGCTTGTAGAAATATTTGAAATAAGAAAATATTAAACGAAATTTAAAAAAAAATATAACGTCTACCTAGCCTAGTCTTTTATTTTATCTATATTCCAACAAAAGTTGCAAACCAAAAATTTACAAATGACTTTTACATTGAAATACACATAGTAAAAATTGACATAGGTACCTATTTGACTTTTGTAATCCTCAGATGCCAAAGTCAATATATGTCTTGTTTTGTTTATAAATTCACTAAAGGTTTTACAGTTACTGTGACCTGTTAATTAAGCCACATTGGACGCCAACTGCACTTCAGCCAACTTACTCTCCAGCAACTAAGTATACCAACTAAGATTTTTTTAACCGATCACGTTCGAATAAATTCTGTTATGCCTTGAGTGCTCAAAGCAAGTCTGTACTTCGCACTGAAGCTAAATATCCCAGTTTTCTACGGCAGCCTATTTATCTTTGAAAAGTAAATATACCGGCGATTCGGGTACCCACATAACAGGGTCATTTCGTATTGTGTTCAACACGGGAACGCTCTTTACTTGATGAAATAACTCGTACAAACGAAATTTTTCCCTGTTTGTTTGTTCTAGTGGGCTTTTGAAATTATAATTTGATTTATTTGAGAACATGTTTTGACTATGTGGATATCATTAAGTTGTTTAATGTACTTATGTGTAATGTGCCCAGTGAAAATATAGAATGTTTTTTTTTTCACACTTTTATAGGGTTGCTGCTAGTATGAAGATAAGATTACTTAAAATTGCTGCAGTTAAACAGTTTAGGCAGCTTAATATTAAGTTATTATAACATACTAGGGCATTTTACACAGCGCTGTCGAGCCCAAAGTAAACATCCACACGTAACATTTCTTGATGGCACGATAAAGTATTAAATATTATATATTTGTCTTTCTAGATGCATGTAAAATAGGAAGAATATAAACCAAAAACTGTATTGTTTCTACCTTTTTTTTTAATAATTCACGAACAATTTCGTATTTCTCCTTCACAACGTTACGTCATTCTTTTTCCTTTTTATTACCTAGCATCTTACCAGAACAGCGCTTAAAAAAAAAACAATAGTCAATTTTAAACACAAGGCCACGCGCATTTCAGTCATACGAAATTTCACACTGGCAAGTACAGACATAAAACTGGAGCATATATTATAATACATTCGAAGTCTCATCTTGCCGTGAGTGTGATAAAATTATAGGGCCACGTCAGATGCAGTACATATTTCCTTTCTATTCACTTCCCAGCGCACAAATTCCATATCGCTACATCGCGTCGTTCAAGAGCGAATCATTGAAATGAATACGTCCCTCGATGCTGCAAACAGAATATTTCGTAGTACTTACATCGTTAAAAGTTATCGCGTACCGTTCACACCACTTAAGCACGTCCGACTATAACTCTAGTTTCAAATTTTTATAAACATAATATTCAATAGAATTCACGAAAATTCAATTAATTTTGTATTATAAATATTTTATACACAAAGTTTCATAATAGTTTTGATTTTTTTAGATTCAAGGTTATTTTTAAATTAAAATAGATGTAGCGGTAGCGAAGTGCAACGATTGATTGCAAAAATATTATAAAAACAAAAAGGGGTAAAAATTTTAAGCTCGCCTTTGTAATATCATTTCATTAAATTCTTAGTAGGTAACTTAATTATTGGACATAACGTAGTAATTAGGTAATCATTTTTTTAGTTTCTACGTACATATTAAATAAATCAGCGGGTCACTAATCTATAACAGCTAAACAGCTACACTTAACTTTTTTATTAGAAAACTATAACACGATCAGAATTTTCACTCTATAAAATTTCTATTTGCTTCAAATGATTGATTGTTCAGTGAAAATGAAGTGAACGACACGAGCGTGCATTACCGCAGAAAATTCCACAACATTTTTCCAGTAATTTAAAATTTTCTGATAAGGTTGCAATTGTACCTATGTGAGTTTCAAAAGCTTCATACATGTGATAATGTAATAAAGTTAACGTTTGTATGAGCCGATGTGGTACGTACAAACTTTGGTAGTATTGCACGAAAGCCGCAATACAAGTTATAAAACCTACTAAATTATGTTCCATAAATTGGAACAGTTAGTAAACTAGCCCAGAATACAATGTACGTGTGTGATATACTTGGAACATGACTCGACTTTATTATATTGATCAATATGTCTTTATTGGCAATACTTTGCAGAGCTGTGAGTTATGTTATTGGACACAACTTTTATATTCAAAACAATATTATGGTATTCATGTTATAATTTTTTATATTTTTGTGGGCACAGACTATAAATCTAAGCAGTCTCACTAAAATATATAATAATAAAGAAATTTTAAGAGTCACAAGTAAACAATGAATGATTCGCTAATAAAAAATAAACAGATTACTGAATGATGGTAATTAGTGCCTTAAATTCACAACATTAAGAGAAAAAAAATGTAACTAGTAGGTATAAGGGTATTTAGAAATTAAAAAAAAAACAAGGTGCTTTGACTCCTTTAAAAGTTGCCTAACGCAATATGAAGATCAATAATTGCAGTTTTTCTACAGAATATAAATAAAAACAAAAAAATCAACAATTAAAATTTAAATATTCCCACAAGGTTTTGCTATTCGCAAATTAAAATGGTAATGGACCGGCCAAAGTCCGAACAACTGACAAGCGGTATAGAAGAAAGATTTTTCAGTAGCAAACACGGGTTGAAAAGTGTAGGTAGTCTGGGATGTCCCTCAACTAGACATTGAGAAATTTATTAAGTAACCAGAGTGACGTCGGATTGCGTAATATCCACCCTTAGTAGAAAATATTATAGAAGAGCAAGGGCAAGCTACATACCCATAACGTATTTGAAACTAGCTGTTTGTGTCCGGCTTTATTCGGGAATTTTCAAATAAATTCAAATAAACATTGTTTAATAAACACATCATCACTCCTTTGCGTCGCACAGTTGGGTAAAAATAGTCAAAGCCTTGGTCAGAGCAGAGCAACCAATATATTCACACAAGAAAACAGTTTTGCCTTTTTCAAGTTTTGAGTAACAATAAATTTGTAGATTATTATTGCTCTATACAAAAGATCAATTTAATCGTAATTATCTTAAGATTAGTTCAATTCAGTATTTTACCTGTAAGTATAGAAAGCCACTCGAAAAACATTCAAAATTGCTTTAAAAAACTTTTGTCATCAATTTCATCCGATAAGATTAAGAGACATCTGAATAGTAATTAAGTACATAAAAAACGTAATTAAAACGGAAAATCAAGCTTTTTTCCACAACTTCAGACCAGGAGTCTATGAAGTATTAAAGTATCAAGATATTTAAGCTACTATAAGTCACCTGGTAGATCGTTTAAGCTTACTTGGTATAAAATGGAAACAAGATTTTCTAAGGTTCCGAAATAATTCGAATCTGACCTATAAAAGAGACAAAGTTCAGTTCACAATCAGAGAGTGTAACGCCATAACAGTTAGAATAATGTAGCTATTTTAACAGGATTTGAATCTCGGAAAGGCAGCTTTCAATGTCTGACAATAAGATTTAAGTCGGTATTCTGAAGTCAGTGCGCAGAAAATTTTAAAGCAGATCTTAATTTAGTAATCAAGTTAAATGCTATCGCTTCTTATCATTATTTTGTACTGAAATTTATTCATTGTAGTTTATCTAAAAAAGAAGAATAGGTACTTAAGTGGAATAATTTTTGTGAAAGCAAGGCTATCAGTTGAATTTAAGTGGTAAGTATGAAAAGAGTGAGTATCTAATGAGAAAAAAAGAGAAAAGACATTATCCTACTGACCCTCACAAAGTGGCAACAGAATAGAGAGACGCCGCAAAAATTAGGTTGGATCAAGTGAAAATTTGCAACTTAGAAGAGTGACTATTTGATATATTATATTTTTTAGTAAAATCTCAAATGGATCTCATTATCCTTTATTAACAATGCTTTCAGGATTATTAATATAGCTGTATGTAAATGATCATATCAGTCTGACGTCCAGAATATGAAAAATTCAATAACGTGTGCCATTTTCTTTTCAAAATGTTCACATTTCTCCCTTGATTCAGAGCAAAGTAACAAGAAAGTGTAAAAACACACCTAGATAGGTACGTAACATATACGCACGCACACAGGCATTAGCGATAGGCGACATTTTTTCTTAAAAATTGTACGGCATTGCATGCACATTTTGCCTGTAAACACTATAGGAAAACTTTGCAAGCAAATATTTAATTTCCTGTTCCTAGCAATGAGCACAAGTTGAGAGCAAGTAATAAAAACTCTTTGGAGGCTATGTAATATAAGTTAAATGAGTTGTGTTCAGAATTGAATTCCTTTTTTTAAGCTTTTTGGTATTTTCAATTTTTTAGCTTAATACTAGCTGTTGCCCGCTACTTCACCCGCATGGAATTCAATTCCCGTTAACATAGGTTCGCATGGGCAGCGACCCATGGGAACTTATTCCATGTATAAAAAATAGTCTACGTGTTATTCCAAATTAAAGTCTGTTTCTATACTAAATTTAGCCAGATCCGTTCAGCAATTAGAGCAATATTCAGTAACAGGATTGTAGCGGTATTGGGATCAGAAATCCACGTGAGCGAGACCGGGCAACCGCTAGTTATCAATATCATCAAACTTCAAGTTTTATTTGTTGTGTTACATAATTAGGTATGTCAAGGTGCTTAAGCTGAATACAACTGAGAGCATTGTACCCCATTTAGGTATATCAAGTAAAGGCAGAGCGTAACCAATAGTATTCTGTCACTGGTCACAAACAACTCATGCGAATAAACTCCACAAAGCCTAGAAGTATTTACATCCCAAATTGTAAACTTTAATCAACGGGATCAAGTCTTAGTAAAGTTAAGAGGAATGTGAATCGGACCGAATTGGTGGAACCATTTGTCAGTAGGCGAAGGCAAAATCCACAGCCCCTATTTACAGACCTCTCAATCGTTACCTACCGTGAGTGCTCGGTTTCCGAAATAGCGACAACAATAAATCTAAAGTCAGGGCCGGATTTGTACTGTAAATTAATTCAGGACAAGCACTAATTTGTAGTAGTCAAAGTTCGCAAATGTGAAACTAGTTTTATACGATTTATGTTAGCATTAGTGTCTAGTCTAAAGGAGTGTTGCTGAAAGTCCGCAAATTCTACAAATGCACTTGAGAGGTGCCTGTTATGATTCTAAAACCACTTAACTGTTTTAAATTATACACTAACTATACAAACGCCTGGAGAATCTTAATAATATGCATTCACGTTAAAAGCAACTATGTACTTACTAGTTTTTGTGAATAGACTTAAAAATATTATAAAAAGTTGCGAAACTAAAATAATTATATTGAGCTTCAATTAAAGGATTTGGATAGCTAATTTAGAAACAAGTTACGTTATACTTAATACATTTTGTACATTCCCGACGAAAATATTTACGAAATGAAGGTGTATGTACCTATAATGGTCTTTTGTAAGTTACTGCATAACCTGATCTAAACTTCCATCATTCAGGAAAATGTTACGTTTATAACTTTTTGGAATACACTGTACCTAGAACCGTCATCTCAATACACATATATATGGATGTACCCTAAAAATTGAACAATAAAAAAAATTACATCGCAAGTCACAATTTTCCATCGGATGCGGTGAAATCAATTTAACATCAATAAAAATTAGACAAGGGCTTAACTATCTGAACCTCCCTACGCGTTCATCAAGGCGGAACAAATATCCACATTATTTACTTCAAATAATTTTCTTTGACCACCTCTTATAAAAATATTGAGTGTTGGTAAATTGATTCAATCAAGCGTAAGTAATGTGATTTGAATATCCGCTTGATCCATTAGATGAAGCAGATTTACATATATTTCACTTTTATTGTGAATGCCTGAATACTACTTCTGCGTAGGTAATGTCCACATATATTATAGGTATGTGTAAATACCTCTACACTCTATATCCAAGGCGTTACTCCTAAATTTGTGAATTTATTTACGAAAAACAGGACCGTCAACATAAATAGTAGATAATATGTAATGTGTCATCTTTTGAAAAGACAGGATATCCTTCCCTTATCGAAATCTTTACTGTATGTGGAAGTACTACGATAAAACATCAGTGTCAGATTTATGGATCTCTTGACAGACTCAAATATTTCAATAGGTACATATTTCAATAGAAGTAGGAAATGTTCTCAAACTATAAAATATTATCGACATATAAAAGATAGGGTAAGTACCCATAAATTTGCTTTGGCTGTTTTTCCAACCAACAAACGATGTGTGTATGCCATTCGATTTTTATGTACACATTTCGAATTTAACTATTTTGACCTGAAACTTAAATAAACCATCAAAATTAAGGAGAAGAATAAACGTTTGCTCGTTAAGTCCTCCTCGACTCCCTTGTTGGTTTTAAGATTTACTTTGCACAATTTAGGAAACGTGCCAATCTTATGAATTATATAGTGCATTAATTTTTTTTGAACTACCACAGTTCAATTTCTTTTGCAGCTTAATTTCAAGATTATTTGGTTACTACTCAAATATTTTTAATTTTGGTATACCAGTTCTATGTAAGTTTAAAATACCTTACGTCAATGCATAAAAGGAAACTTTCTCCCAGTTTCTCCCAAACTCTGGGATGATCCAATATGTCAGAATCTTACGTTAAACTTGACACAATACGATAAAATAGCTACCATGTGCATGTAGTACTTCAACGACTGCATTTCAAATATTTTTCAAAAGTATGTAGGTACCTAAGTTTAAATCTTTATTACACAGGTAAGTATATCTATTGCAGATATTTTGGTAGATGTTTGACTGTTTTAAATAAATCTGATTCAACAATTATTATTTGGCAAACTTCTTTATGAGTACTACATAAATCAATACCTATTGTGGTTTCAGTAATGCGATGGTAACCACAATTGAACTATTTCCAGGAAATTAAATGACCATAATAGGACGTCACTTTCAGTAGTAATTAATTAAATCGCCATACTATTTCTATATATGTATTATGATACAGTAATTAATTAATGTAGTATGCACAGTAAATATACCTAAAATGTAATATTGATAGTAATATAATTGGTGAATTCCAGTTAAATAACAAATCACGGTGCAATTTATTCGTTCGTTGTTATTTATTCAATGAGAAGGTACATTAAATTATTGCAAATGGCATATTGCTTTATTATAGTCGCGACAGGTGTGACTCAGATAATGTTTAATAATTTTGAGCATTATAGGTAATTTCAATTAAATAGAAAATGTATTAAGTACTTTAAGTAACAGCAAGTTTATTTTAACCGGTCGCCGAATTTAGTATCATTTTTGATCATAAAATAAAATTGATAATATTATGAAAGCTCCGTAATAATACTCGTACACAAGATAGCTGACGCCTCATCTGGAAAAAAGGGGTCACAAAAAACAACGCGATATTGTTTGCAGTAACAATATTAGGCTACGAACGTCATTTGCCAGTAAATTGGCACTCCTTACTAATCGTTCCTTGTAAGTGTATTTGTCCGCAAAATTGCTCCTAATCCGACCCTGCGTTATCCGATGATCTGATCAGAGCTGTCTTAGCAAAGGAACGTTTAATATGTGGCTGTAAACAAAAGCATTAGCGATGAAGATAACAAATGGACACACACAATGACTGCGTCCCTGTTAGGATTATGGCATTGAGAGTGAAATGAGAATGGCAAAACTCGATCATTGAGTGTTATTGACCCTAATCAAGTATATGACCACAATAGTGAACAGAAAATCTTTAGACATTCGACATCCAAACACTACAGGACTATACCAAAGATATTACAGACTCCAATAAGCGAAGTGGTTATGATGTTTGTTACTCAGCGAGATGCTATAACGGTTGAACGGATCTGGTTAAAATTTGATACAGGAATACTAATGAATAGCTAATTTTTATCCTTGGAATTGGTCCCCATGGGAAGTGGGAACGTGAACAGAATTTCACGCGATCGAAGCCGCGGGCATCAGCTAGTTCAGCTATAAATCTACCAGGAATACGTAATCCACAAACCTAACAATAGCTGTGTATATTTCATACCCGGTAGAATAAAGGATGTCATGTCAATCACACAAAGATTTGCAGTCTGTACATATTTCATGCAGAATATATTGCATGAGACTCCTAACTCCAAACACACGTACAAGTATTCGGGTAAACTTGGCCTCTAAAACTTAAAATATTTACAAGTATCTCACGTCAAGTGTTGGATGGCGGTCGGCTAGGCAGAAACCCGATTTAACAAGGGATCAACATACTTTGTTCCCCAGTGAACCAAACACGTTTATGCTAAAAGTAGCCGTGGTCTACAGAGGTTTGACATGGTGTATAAAGTTAGGAGCCCCATGAGGGGTAAAAATAGGCATCATAAATATATCTACATCGAGTCTTAAAATGAATATGTCAAAAAAACTTTTGAATATAAAAAAAGTGTCCTGAGGATATAAGACGAAACCTGTCGTGATGGCTGCAAGAGGTTTTACGAAGGTGGCTCCATTAGGTTGAATACATTTAAAAAAATGTATAGGGCGGCGTAACGATTTAAAAGAAAAACTTGTTTTTGCACTTGCTTCTACATACAATAGAGGTTGTTTGCGAAGCGTTTGATGGATTAGTTGTTATGTGAGATGCAGTAATTACTTCAAATATCAGAATTTTTTTATCGTTAAAATATGGCAGAAGTATTAATTTTGTTAAAACCCTGGATTCCAACTTAGTAAATCCGATCAAGCCTTAACCACTACATTTAAGCTCCTTACCAAAGAAAAAATGGCTTTCTTTTCTTTTAAAATCATGCTAGAGTAACGTGCTACAATCCTACAATTCTCTGAGCACAAGAAAACTCGAAAATGTCTGCCAAAAACTTTCACCCTATATAAATTCAGTACACCAGGTCTGGTCGGTCGCTTATTACGGTTCAATTAATATAATAATACATATTACATTGACATAGTACATAACACATTCCATTAACGGCTTGGTGAAACGAAGTTCTGGTACTCATTAGCTTTTAATTAATATTAATTTACTTATGAAGTATGTTCGTGGCTACATTTGTACGGCTATATTTTTGTGTGAGTTTGAACATTACATTACTCCTATATCAATATTTGTAGGTATAATTTACATTTGAAGTTTTATTTTATTTCAGGCTGTTAAAACATTGAACCCACATAAAATAATAGGTACGATAATCTGGAATTGTGATAATATTTATATAACATGTTTCGATACAGTTTTTTCATAAATACATACATAATAAGTACTGTTATGTAATTTTTTAACGAGCTGGTACCCAACCCGCTACATCCGATGTAGGCAGTCGAATTCACTATATTAGTACGAAAACGCTATGATGAATATTCACATTTTCTAAAGATGTATGAATACTTTATTTGTACACCATTTACAATATTATCTCAAATAATAACAAACTAAATTATTATTATTAAAATAAGGAGTATGTACAAATAAAAGTTTAGGTGTCCTCCCCAAAGATGTGTATTTCACAGTTTTATTTATCTTCACACTTTATTCATCATGCCGAGTTGATAACGAGTGCTTTCATATATTGACACGTCCTTTTTTAATCACGCAGAACCAGTAGAGCGTAAAATTTTGATACGCCTTAGGCGTTAGGGACACGATTTAAAAACTAAAAAATCCTTTTTATTACTTTTCATTACAGTTTGAAGTAAGCTTGCTAAGTAAATATCTCGTATTATGATCGTTAATTCTCGTCACGGAACCATCTAAATTGGGCGGTATTCATGGTTCAATTATTATTGCGAGAGCAATTCCAGCACGAAACAAATATAATTTATGCGATTCCCATAACGTTGTTAGCAGATATGGGGTCCATGTTTTCAAAATTGTAAAGCCTTAATAAACCAGGATTATGAGGTAATACGAATTTAATAATTTTTTTTTTTTTTTTATTGGTAATAGGCTCGCGTTTGACCACGATCTCACCTGTTGGTAAATGATGATGTGGTCGACGGTGGAGCACGCTTGCCTAGAAGAAACCTATTCACTCTAGACTTGAAGACTCCCAGGTTGTAGCTTTCCGGAAATACAGACTCAGGTAGGGCATTCCACTCTTTAGCAGTTTTTATGTTTATTTATATTTATAGTTATGTTAAGTTATTATAAGTTAAGATAATAAATTAGCAGTGTGTTTAAGTGCGCGTAAATTTAGTGAATTTCTTAACCAACACAATATTAAATTATGTGATTAAATATACAAATAAGGGCAAGTACCTACATTATCTTATTGCTAAACAAGAGTCACGCCCAATAAATTTTAAGAATAAAGTACGGAAACAGTACCTACAATTACCAGTATTATTAGACAAGGACTTGATATTTTTTAATCTAGTATACTAATATTACTAAGAGGTAAAGTTTGTGAGTTTGTGAATTTGTTGTAGGGGTAATCTCTGGATATACTGAACCGATTTTAAAAATTCTCTTACCAATAGAAAGCCACGAGTGTCATAGGCTATATATGGCTATATATTTTAATGTAAAACTGGAATTTACACCCGGGTGAAGCCGAGTCCCGGGCCACTAGTGTAGTATAAAAGAAAATTGTGTAGAAATTCGACAGAACCGAATGTAGTACCTACTATATGTTTGATTGGTTAACGATAAGATCTGAATCGTAGACATCTGCATAATCAAGGATTGATGTAGGTAAACAGCGCGCAATTTTGCTAGCAAATCAGAAGTACTCGTAGAAGCTTCGCTACCAATCTAAGTTAATCAATTCTACTCTACGTGTATAAATGCCTTATTGTATTTCTTTTAATTAATAAAATAAGATATTCAAAAACCCCGAAACATTGTCTCATTGCGTTTCAACGCGTCGAACAGTCAGTCAGTAATTTTTTTTCAAACAAATTATGGTTTATCTGCTTTATGTTGCTGATTTTCAACACTACACAAATTATATTATGCATCAACAACACTGAGAATGAATTTCATACTCGTGTTCTGCTGTGACTCTACCAGCACTAACTTGGATTGCTTTATGCTAAAATCTAAGTTTAAGTTGGAAGCTAGGTTTTGGCATGTAGGGCTCATAAACAAGTTATGAACATAACACGATTGAAATATGAAGTTAATTTAGTAGGATTCTACAACATACTACACAGCGCTATATATCCAGGCACACGGTGAGCATAGCTTAACTAATTCATAATATGTGGCCTAGACTGCGAATAAACATAGGTACTTAGATAAATTTTCTTTCATGAATACATACGTATTATACATAGAAATATCCAAACCAATACAAATAGACATATTCATGCATACAAATATGTGCATTGAGCAGTCAAACGCTGTACCGCCACACCACAGAGTTCGAATATAAATATATACTTACATTATGTTTTTTTTTTCTTTGATGCTGAATCTAACGGAGGCGCCCACCAGAAAGCCTCCCGCTATGAAGTCTATTAAATCTATTTTGCCTTAAGGCTGTGCTGAAAGTGTTTTTTGAACAGAAGTTTTTCAGTCGAGCAGAGAGAACAACTCATATTTTTTTCAAAATTCGTTATAAATTAGAACAGGAAATCCCGTAATGTCAGTCTGTCACTCCTGTTACGCCATTTTGTTATTACCTTGCTCGGTTACAGAAAATTTATAAATGTGCTTTCTGACTGATATTTATGGAATCTATTTCAAAGCCTAAATATTTATATTAATTTCGTTTATTTGCAGGTATGAAGACTGAAGGCTGAATTGTATTACCTCCTAAATTTCGTCAATTATTATTTCAGTGTAATAGAGCCTGTTGCTGAAAACTGGGTACTTTATCTGACTTTGTGCTGCTACTGACCCGACATTTCAGACGTAGTACTAGTCACAACACAGTCCATAGATTTGTCACAATATATAATCTAAAGTTCGTGATTCAATCATCAATCAATTAGAAGAGAATTTGGAAAATAACTTCATTATGGACTTGAA
This sequence comes from Lithosia quadra, assembly GCA_963576445.1. Classification (NCBI taxonomy): domain Eukaryota; kingdom Metazoa; phylum Arthropoda; class Insecta; order Lepidoptera; family Erebidae; genus Lithosia; species Lithosia quadra. The sequence goes on from OY754882.1 coordinate 4,228,068, forward strand.
ATATAAATATGGCATAATATTGAAAATAGCACATTAAATGTACAGTCTTTATAAACATACGTTCTTTAATATAAATCTTCTAAAATATAAAACACACTTTCAATTTCAAGTGCTGTTAACAAAGTACTCTAACATTATTATATAATTTTGTTATAGCCGTTGCTCTTTTCAATAACTGTACGAAGCCAGCGTTGATTTTAGTCGTCATTTTGAGTCTTTGAAGCTTTGCTACTGAACAGTAATCACATTGGGTCAGAAGGGGACAGTAATGACGTTTGTTGAATCTAAAAGCCATGCGAGGTTTTCTCCGAACGTCAAGTGGAAAGAGAAATGTATAAAAAAATAATTGATTATGTCTGAGATTATTTTTAGCATGAGAAAGCCTATTTTTTCGAAGATGGTACACTAATCTTATTTGATGAAAAGCTAATACCGAAAACTGATCTATTCACTCCGATTAATGAATGGTATCTACTTATTCGTTTTGTGGAGTATAAATATTTCATTTCGTTCCATTAGGCTTATCAACACAGACATAATGGAAAGATATATTTTATAAGATATATTTCGAACTTTAAGAAGCTGAAAAGCATAAAAAAAATTGTTCATGGTTATCCAAAAATAAAACAACAATGTCATCAATGAGATCCTATGTTTTAAACTTATATTGTTTGAATGAAAAAGCCAAAACAAACATTGTGTCACACAAAACAGTAATTTAATTTGTTTATAACTTTGCGGAACTGCGGTCTACTTAGACTTTAATTCCCTTATTAAGACCTCTTTACATAATATACATAATACGCCGCAAGTGCAATCAGTGCACGAAACTACATCGCTACACACTTGCTACGATCTTGGTACATAAATATGCCTGCTATATGTAGAGCTAAATACTTGACTTCATGCTACAGGGTGGTTAATAAGCGTACGGCGTAGCGTAGTGATTACTGTAGCTTGTGGACGGCCAGGGTTGTCTTTTGTGCGTTATGGAACTAATGACACATTCGCAAACCACTATGCACTAGATATATATTGTCCATGAAGGTTGTCAAAGAGTAAAGTTATAGGCTCGGTTAAAGTTAGATATGGAAGAACTTTTGGAAACGATTGGTTTTTTGACCATAGTTCAAGTGATATTATTTATATAAAAAAATAATTATACTATTTAACTTTGAAATTATAAAAAATACTTACATAGCAAAGCATTTCGAAATCATTAATTTTATTCCATCAATCCATTTACTACTTTAACCATTTTAAATATTCTTTTTTGTTAAACATTTGCATTAACATCTTTAAATACACTGATAGGCAATTTTAAAAGAATTTAAAAACAATGTTTATTCAAGTAATATTCAGTTTCTGTATGTTAGTTATACTCGCAATAAAACAAGTTGCACCGTTCTACGTAAGTAAAACTCGAGCAGCGCGCAACGCGGCCTCGCGGCTCGTCTCTAAACACCGACTGAAACTGAATGGAGCGTCAAGATCCCTCCAAATAGGAACGCAACTGTCCTATATAAAACAAGGTAAACATAAAATGCAGTAAAGAAATATATCTACTATAGAGATTTATACCATTGAATAGAAATTTAAAACTGCAGACACTTTTAATATTAAGAGTTCAATTTCGAAATGTAAGTTCCAGAAAAATTCTGGTGCAGGCGAGATTGGAACTGTGCCCGATAAAATGTCGAATCGGGGCCTACCGACATATATTTGATAAGTTGAAGTGAACATAGGGCTGTTATACTCTTAAAACAAGTTGAAATGTTGAAGCATTTGTAAAACTACGTGATGGACGACAGTGTTTGATTGTACGATAAACAAATGTTTGTGCATATTTTTTTTTTGGTGAATGTCATATAAATTACAAACGCGTGCAGAAAGCGACGATAAATTGCTTGGCCTGTCACATTCGATGTAAAAATCCAATGTAAGTGATGTTCATTCGAATATTTGGAGGCAATCATGCATGATAAATAAACTTCAATCAAGCAATACAGAATTTAGCACCAACGTTTTTTTATTTTATGTTCAAAAGATGGTACCTATAACTTCTATACACGTTTTAGGAATTCTTTCCTTTAATGGCATAAACTAAAATCATAATAAGTACATAGGTACTTACTTCTCTGAATCTCATAAAGACTTTTATATCCTGAGTATGGTTTTATGTTATATTTCATTAGGTGCTCCTAAAAATAATATTACTTTATAAACGTACCTACTACTCGTGCGCTATAAGTTGAGACCTGACCGCTAGACGTCACCGTCGCGTGTTTGTACAGCACACAAAAAAATATAGTAAACAGGCTTCTGCCCGAGTCGTTACCTACCTGTCTACCTATTTTTTTACGAACAGTACATCACGGGCGACTGAGGGGCAGTGCAGGAGGAAGTATGCGGAGAGCCCAGGTCTCAACTTATAGCGCACGCGTTATATATATTATAGCCAAAGAATTGCTATCGCATACTAATGAATAATTCAGCACTACATTAAAAAGTTTTATCGAGTCCAGGACCTTTCTAAAAATGAAAAAAGATGCTCTTGACTTTGTAACAAAAAAAACTAAGTCGTTAGACTTGAGACAGTCCAAAGTTCATTGTGACACTGTTGGACCGAATTAATGTATTTCTATATGTCTATACGCAAGGGCGCTTAAGAACTAATTGACTTTTGAATTTGCTGATTCGCTGTTCTTCCGACTAGTTCAATGTTAAAATTTTACATCGTTGTTTTATGAGTTATTACAGTCTTTTCACAAGAATTCTTAAATTAATAATCGTAGTCCCAATATTGTTAGTAACTTGAGTTGTGAGGCTCAAATGACTAGTACTTGTCAAAAAGCTAATCTGCTAAGTACACGGTACCTAGTTGTAGAATCCTACTAACTGTATGAAATTCAAATCCGCACTGTAGTCATCAAGTAAGATGCCTTAGTAACTACCGCTGTAAAATACATTTGAATTGATGAGATTTCAATTTGTCTACGGATATTGTTTTCAATTAGCGTGGAATTCACGATATCATTCAGAGTAACATTAATTTACTGCTTAAATGAATAAAAGCAGTATGTATGGTGTATTCGCACACACTGCACTTACATTATTATATTGCCGCAATCATAGCCATTGTAAAAACCTAACCGAATATTTTAGTGCCCTTTCAAATATGTTTCGATCCTTTCAACAAGGTGATTCTTGTCAACAAATTAGTCTTTCTCTTTTGTGAGACTGTCGCAGATTTAGCTTAATGGAACCTACTCTCAAAATAAAATCTTTAAAAACTTTGATAACAATAGATTTCTGTTAAGATCACAATCGGTAGGTCATCAGTCATCGCCTATCTATTAATACACAGGTAAAGCTTTCTCATCATATAATAACACAAGAAACTGAATAGAAAGAGAGAAGTGATGGACCCTATTTGTATCCGAGATCGCGGATCTCTCACCAAGATTACATATAACAATACTTATTTATTATAGAATATAATAGAATCTTTCGGACAACATATACTTTCACTCTATTTTTTCATCGTAAAATAAATCTAAGAAGCGCGGACAAAAGAGAATGTTTTTGTTTAGGGCAACACAAAGGCTAGGAGATAATAATTATGCAGTGTAGTATTTTGAGGACTGTGTCCCTTAAAGAGCTCAGTGAAATGTTATTACCGAGTTATTTAGGTTTAGTCGCAGTACTGCTTTCCAGCTGAGAATCATAATTACAATACAATGTGTTCTAACGAGACGACTATACGCAAGGGAACTGACTTATTTCGCTTGAAATATATTGTGTCAGTCTCTATATCGTTGAGAAATGGCATTCTTTTGAGAATGTTTGTGTATTTAACTTATGCTTAAAATTTAAGACAAATGACGTAAATTGATGATATGGACGGATGATATCGAAAAATTAATGTAATAAAAACTATTTTAAGTATTGTAAACATCACCTATAATTTAAAAAAAAATGTCAAAAATTACCAACGATTACGTAAAAATGGAATAATATTTGTAAATTTATGCTATCAATAATGTTAAGTACCCCACTTACCAATTATCTAACCCCACCCCACTTCAAAGCGTTTTATGTTATGCACATACACATACCGTAACATCAAAGTAGAGCTGAAAAATATTGTCGTATTTTCTAAAAATAAAGTCCCTTGGTTTGTTTATCGTTATATGTACCTATATTCATTTAGTCAGTATAAATATAAGGTATAGGTATTAATGGGTGTGGCTGATGTGGTTTGATCCAGGGTCGGGCAAAAAGTGTCATTAATTTATTTAGTAACAGCTTGGTCAAGAAAAGGGGTCTGGTTGACAGGGATAGACTAGTAACTTAGAACCTTATACTGATATAGGTTATTTGGAACGCTTTTGCTTACCCCACCGGGAATAAACAGGCATGAAAATATCAAATATAACACTTCATAGTGATATACTGCTTGGATTGGAGTTTAATGTCTGCATAAAATCGTATTTGATGCTTGTGTAGTGTTATTGGGTTTTCATTAGAAAATTCAGTACAGCAACACGGAGTTTGGAAAAGTGTTTGGTAGAAAGTAACTGACTTACGCTGCATTAATTGCAAATGTAATATATACCTTAGGTTACTTCTTGGGAGATGTACAGGAAAAGTATAAAAAAATAATAATATAATGCCTTGACGAAATTAAAAAGTTGATGCCGACGTCTCTATTGCGTAATACGATGATTTCAAAAAAAAAACCTCCACAGTAACTTCCCTATGCGACAAGCTACAACAATAAAATTAGTTTACAAAAGAACTAACGACACAATTGAGATAAAAACTCGTACGTAGGTCTGAGTTCCGCTGTCGGGGCAGGGACACTGTCGCCGTACAATACTAGCGTTCATTATATAACTGTACGTGTACGTGGTACTCACTGAGTCTTCTCGGCGAGTCACGAGACCCTGCCCACCTGGTTTTATTTATGTTTGGACGGCATTCAAGGTTTATTTAGTTAATCAGATGGGTCAACCTACAGAACAGGGTACAAAGTTCTGTATGTATGTTTATGTGTTTCGAACTTGTCTTTAATCCAAGCATGTAAACGAAATTGAAATATAGTAAGTGAAAAGTTAGGAAGTATATATTGATTTGTAATTGAATTACATAATAGCATTTCAAGAACGCAAAACCTGAAAAGTTAATGGTATTTTTTTGATAATTATTAATGTGAAGGTTTGTGAGGATGGATGTTCGTTACTCTTACACCAAAGCTATTATTGAACGAATCTTGATGAAATGTGGCACAGAGATAGATTATAGTCTGGAATAGCACATTAGTAGCGGTAGACAAGTGGTTTGGGTTTTTCGATGTATATGTAGCGTAACGTGTACCTACCTACCCACAGTTAGTAGGTACATGTACTTAAGTATTAGGTATGTCTAGATGGTACTGCGTCATGTCCTATAATGTTTATTTATTTATATAGGTAGGTTGCCTGATTTTGAGGTCATATTGAGTATAATTTCAATAATTGAGCACATTTATTTGTTTAGAGCATTTTATTGTCACCGAGAAATCAATGAGATTATTAAAGGAAATGCCAAGAACTGTGTTCCATTTTCTATTTTAGACGCTTTGAAAGCCAATGAAAAGGAAAACGGAAAAGAATACAGGTAAATAACGTTATTTTTTTTTCTATTTATGAAATTTCCGTCTACATTGTATTTGGTAGGTGTACAAACGAAAATTGTTTCAGTCAAACAACGAAAAAAAAAAACTTTAGAGATGAATTGAGCGTTGAAGCAGAGTTTATATTTTATATTCATAATGAATCTTCGGCTAGCATTGAAAAAAAAAAAAATGAAAATACAGAACTAAAAATTCAAACCAAATACATTTTCAAAATAACAACTTTCCTTCTTCATTATCATCATCTTTCTGCTCTTATTCCATATTCATTAATTTGGGGTCGCTGTACCGTGTGTGCTTTTCCATTGATCTCTGCTTGCAGTCATCTCAAAATTCAATCTCTTCCCAAAAGCACTTCGTTTCGATTGCCATATTTAGATATTTTTTATTAACCATCTTCAAAAAAGAAGGAAGTTTTAATTTTGCTGTTTATAATCATCTATCCTTATGTCAATAATAGCAAAATAACCTTCTAGACTACCACTTTGTAACAATAAGTATTAGAACATTATAAGAAGTTCCTTAGAGTGTATAAAGACATAATACTGTAGGAAAAATAAAACCCCAACAAATAAAGGAATAATGTATTGGAATAACAACCTTAAAGTAAAATAAAACCTTAACAATAAAATTTGTGTTCAGTACTCGCAAACTAAATCAAACAATTAGTAGGCTTTACAGAATAAAGACAGATAATTATAACAAGCAAAGTGTCACTTATGAATTTTAAGATCAATACTTATTTAATTTTATTATAGCCAGATTTGAAATGAATGAATAACAGTCAATGAGAAAAGAATCTAGCAGTACCTACTGTAACAACTCACGGCTACTCTTTTTCAATTACCAGTAATTACAATTCACTGCTTGCCTTAACAATCTATCAAACCTGTTTGAACAATTTGTGAAGGATTTCATGGCTACTTGTGTAAATAGGAAAATTATTGTTATATTTTCTTTGTTAGGGCGATCAATCATGTCTACAACAAATGGGAATAACACGTGAGTTTAATAAAAATGTACAGAAATCATCTCTTTTCCGAGCCTTTTCCCAACTCCGTTGTGGTCTGCATGTAAGTGTAACTACGAACAGTGTCGGACTTTAAATTGAAAGTAATAGAAGGTGTAAAAGAATGTGATATGCGAGAAGATGCATGTACCTATGTGCGAGTCACTGAAGAATTTAATATTTCTAGATTTATCGTTGAGGTTTTGAATTTTGACTTGATTGCCTAAAGGTCATATATTTTAAGGAACCATTTACTTCTACAATTTCACTGTAATGTAACTCATAGCTCAAATTTCAGTTCAAACATGAAAATAACAGTTTAACTAAGTCTTGCCATAATTTTATGAGTTTATGAGCCTGTGTCAATAATTCAACGTAATCCAGGATCGCAGTAAACTTGATAAACTATTAAAAGAATGTGGCAACAAAATTTTGACAAGCTTTTGCTCTCAGATAATGAAATAGTTTCTACTAGAGTGCAACACGAATTTGATTCAAAGTTTCTGAAAACTTCCAAGTTAAACACAAATTACGCAGCAAAGTTACCGCGACGCGAGATAATGGGGCTACAAAATCACATAGTAAATAGCAATTACAAAGTCACGTCTTCTTTAAGAGGCTGTCTTTACAACAATCAAGTATCCAAGTTATCTTCAGAACTATATAACGGTAAGTATATATATTCGCAAACTTCTACGAGTGGAACTAAATGCCTAATCAGTAAAACCGTTTTGCCCAAATAACGAAACACAACACAAGTTGTACATAAATACACTATCTAAAAGTGATTTTCTATGTAAATGTATATACATAAATGCAATGTAAATGTAATAAAAGGAATGGCGAAAAACAATGACGCGACTGAGGTGAGGTAGGGGTGGCACGAAAAATGTAGGTATACAGTGAAATAACGAAACGTTGGTAATCTCGGTAAGCTTAAATGATTGGTATTCGTAAATTTTATCACAATACATATTTTTGACTTAAACAACACACGTTAGTAGGAAATATCGTTATTTGAAAAACAAATATGCAGAACACAGGTTACTGACATTTTTATGACAACAGGAATTATGGAGGGATATATCGTGAGTAGGTAATTATTGAAGTTATCACTTATTCGTCATACAACGTTACACGTAATCTTAGGATTAGAAGGTTAAGTCATCGGCCTCGGTTGCGATAACGACATACTATGGTAGTCATTATGGATAGTCGGAGCCCTAAAAAGTCCGGTAGGTAACTGGTCTAACTACCGAACCTCAATATCACCAACGGGTTGTACAGGTCAGATGACAGTCGCTTCACGGAAAAAAAACTAAGACTGCTTCATAGTTCGATTGAAAACCAACTCCAACTGAGTTGAGAAAAAGGATGAATTATAACAATGGTTTATACACGTAAGACGCTGAGAATTAAGTACATAAACATTTCTACAATGCAAGACGGATCCAGGTAATTAGTTGGTAGTTAGTAAATTCATTAGGTTTTTATATTTTTGGATCGGCACTTTACTACTTTACTCAGAAACAAAGTAAAACCTTTTATAGACAGTTATTACGGAAGGAAAAATTTTGAAAATTAGGCAGAAATTGGACATTTTGAGAAGAATTAGCAACTATTTCAGTATTTTAATGCGACTGGAGCTGCGAGCAACAACTAGTTGTTTATAATTGTGGATTTCAACATCATTATCGATTTTTTTTAACTTTAATTGAATGCTTGTTAGCGAAAACTATCTCATCGTACATTTATTCGCTTTCAAGTTGAGATCATTAAGTTTGTTTGCGGATATCACTGCATAAGTTTCATCAGTGAACATTACTAATTGCTTGTCACTAGATGATGAATTACGTAATTAATTAGTTATGAAAAAGATTGAGCCTCGTAACGGGCCGTAAGAACTTCTCAAACTTTTTCTTGCTACGAATGCTATGGTCACATTTTTTTTAGAAATTTCAGTATATTCTACATACTACATCTCGGTATCCCTAATATACTTGTGATTCATCGTATTAAACGCTTTGCTGAAATCTAGACGATTCCATTGCTTTTTTTTTGTTCATCTTTTTATCAACGGTTTGATCTCACGAAAGAAGGGGCGAGCCTATTTACGAATCGAAATGTGTTGCTAAGCACAAACTTGGGAATAGTTCTACGAATTCTAATGATTTTATTTCGAGGCAGCTGATGCTAGTTGATAGTAGGCCTGGCAATATTATGACCCTTGGAGTACATGATAACACAAGGGAAATTAAGTCATAAACACAAACAAATCCAATATGCTGTTCCTATATGTTGTCAAAGAACATTTTTTCTTTGTATCGCAGAAGCAGGACGTGTTTAATCTTCGCTTTCTTGCAGTCTGTTAACGTCAAACAACCATGAGGCGCCACGAAGAAACCTGCAATTGGTTCAGAGGGAATTCTTTTCTCCGATATACATATGTGTTGCATCTGTTACGAGAATGCCGTTTTGTATTTGTTAAAGCTACTTCTGGTTAGTGTTTATTTATGTCTTTATCGAACACGCGTTTATTGCAAAAACGAGTTGATAGAAAAATATTTAGTGGTACTGTATTTATTTTATTAAGTCTTGTCTATCGTTGTGCCTAAGAATAGGAGAACAGAGGAATTTGAAATATTTTTAATCGTAGCAGCGAGACCCAAGTATCTAAACCTTAGTAGACTTAGATACGTTTATTTCCTCAGTAACAGTATACAACCTACACTACAGAAATGTCAAGAACTCTTAACGAGAGACAGAACAATATTGCATTCCAACTGTAGCCGTAGCCCGCAAAGCAATATCATTTGTCATACGATGCACGGTTGTTACTATACCTACGGCACGATATAATGGCCGGTTTGACGTTTGTCCGCTCATGAAGTTTCGTAGTAATTATTGTGACATTTTGAAAGAGCAAATTGCTGTTCTTTATTGTCAATAGTGACGTGCAGTAAGTCATAAAATTTTATCGAATGTAGGTATAATTTTAGGACACAATATTTATTTATTACATTGATTTCTGAATTATATAATGTATATTACTGTCCCACGATCATTTATTTTTTATTTTTATAAGATTATAATTACCTATTGGTGTACTTATTTCACACAACTCGGTATTTGTTTTTCGAAATTCAATTTTTGACGTGACAACGTCTTATAAATTGGTTTGCCGGGTGACACTTCAAGAAACTGCGTTACGCTCCGCTCACGTTATGCGCTCACAATGAGAGCGAGTGAGAGGCACGCGTCCCTTCCACTCGGGCATGGTTAGCCCGCCTAAGAGCGAGAGAGACAGACATAAAAATTATTTTACCACTCAAAGTCGTTGTCACGTAAAACTTTCGCCCGTATACCGACTTTACAGGCAACCAATTTTTTTTTAAATAAAATCTATATAATCGACACTAGGATCACTGGCAAGCACAATTAATACCTCCGGCAAACTTGCGTCAAAACAAAGCAGTTTCGACTTGACGTTGCTTCGAAAAGTACAAACTAGGAGTGCACTGCGATTGCGATATAGTTTAGACCTCCTCGCCTGATGGTAAGCTAAATGGTAAATCTCGCCTGATGGTAAAGTCTCAGGAAGGGATCCCCATTACATACACTAACAGTGATAATTATAATGGTGGCCCTCAACTTACTCTTTTTACGCCTTTTGTTGTGGAATTCGTCGATATGGCCGAACGTACGCAGAGCTGTTCTAAACAGTCAGGCATGTGTGTTCGTTATAGGTACGCCTTCGTAACATTTCGATCGTGAATCTCAAAATGGAAGGTCAATTTTACCTATAACTGTTAGACGAATAGATAACTAAAGAAAAATTTGGCGAGACTGGCACAGAAGAAAATAAACTTCACACATTAAAACAGAAAAAAACGAGCAAAACCAGTCGAAGACCATGTGTGTAGCAACTATTTACGGAAGGAGTATCCAACGAGAAAAAAGTTAGTGCAATTACTGAAGGAAGCTGGATTAATATATAGTACTCATTTTCATTCCTAAATCCAATATTCAGTTCGTTCAAATGTATTTAGTAGGTAAAAATTTATATTATTTACTAAAGTTTTTGAATCAGGTATTGTACTGCTTGCAATAAGAACTTATAGATTTGATTATATTTTTATCGAGAGTAAATTGACATTTCACATCACTATTGTAATGTGTCAAACCGGCCATTATATCGTGCCGCTACTGTAGTATATTGGTGTAGTCCCAGACTGGGCGCCGAACACACTCGCACAGTGCTGAACACAAAAACACTGAACGTAATATAACACGAAAACAAAAAAGCTTTTTTTATCTCCAAATAAAATTCTCTTTTAAGAAATTAATCATCTAGAGAAGTCACTCATAAAGTTTCTTCTCTTAACAATGATTAATTAAGTGCCCGCTTAAGCAATTTGTTAGGTTAAAAAACGGAAATAAAAGATGTAAATGTTCCAAAACGGCAGACATGGACAAAAGACACAATGGAAGTCAAGAAATTCTGATTTAATATTCGGAAACTTTAATGACCATAATTTTACAAGCGATTCTAAAGTTACCGTAGTTAATTCTAATAGTAACCGCAAGTTGGACAATACAAGAAGACTTAGTAACATTTCTGTGTGTGCACTACCGGAGGCAAACTTTGGTAATTAATAATTCTGAGAAACAGAAACTTGTAAATGAAATCCAACAATAGGGATATATGGATAGAATATAATTTTATTATTAAAACGTGACAACGATCAAAGTTACACTCGTATGACATACTATTCGTGGTTACGTGCCTCGAATAGTTTATACGTTATCTAGCGGCTTACATCATATAGTTTACTTCTGATTACTAAGGCTAGACGCCCTTTTTGAGACATAATATTATGTAGATACATAGGTACTTGTTATGAAACGAAATTTTCTTAAGTACACAAATAAACCACTGGCGGTTGTTTTAGAAGCATGAATACGGAATTTCTCGCTTGTCATGGAAAAACCAACATTCTAAATCAAATGAAACATCTTTTGAAGATGTTTAAGTGCCTACTGGAATAAGAAAATTTGGCGCCGAGTTGGTTCATTACCATATTGATTTATGAAATTAAGTGGTTTATAATTGTACAGTGCATCGTAAGTATTTGACATAATTTTGGTTTCCTTTTCCTTGTTATTATTTACTTTATATTCGACAACGTTATTAAGTAATTTATTAAATTTCAAGTTATCGATAGCTCTAAAACTTTACATAAAATAAAGAAAAAATATATAGGACATTATAAAAACCATTATAAATCAATTAATTTATTGATCTTTTACAAATCTGTAAATGTTCAGCAACTTCTGTGCGTGACTGTACCACACAATATGATTTAAGAAGACTTCAAGTGAAGAGAAGTTTACGTAAGAACTTGTCAAGAAAGCCACTGAAGTACTTTAGAACTAAGATTGGTTTATTTTGAAGTTTTGTAAAGTTTGATTAGATCTCTATCATTTTATTTTTCAGTGTACGATATACTATACGCAATTGCATTAGAACTAAATAGAATACGATACACTAATTTGGACAAATTATCTGATATTTAGATATACATAGAATGCCTTTGTTCAGATCCCTCTCAACTAAGTAATTAAAAAGTTAATCTCATGACGCAGGCTTGTCGAGACATCAAGAATATTCAAGGGTAGATAGATACTTACGAACAAGGGACAGATATCGACTACTTAAGTAGAGAAGTGACCGTGGTGGCTCCGAACGTGCTTAAGGACCGACGACTGTCTATGTTAAAACGAGTTAAGCCAAGTTGATATATAAGTGAAGTGTATTATTAATAGTACAGAATACAAACTCATTCAATAAACACAGTCTTATCGTTGAGAGAAATAGAGCAGGTTATAAATCTTTAGTCTTTAGATGTAAAAATAAATTTGAAATATGGAAGTCAGCCATTGATACACAGTCTTTAGTAGTAATAAATGGATTTACGGTACTCGAATATTGAAAGAACTATAAAAGAATTCCATTTCACTGTTATTGGAAGGTACTTGACAATCGCTAGAGTTCAAATATTCTCTCTTTTAAAAGGGTAATGATCATAAAGAAATTGCAATCAAGAGTTAGTATCGCCCAACCTACATCAGTATATCCTCAATAGACTAAGCAGAGGTGTCCCATTCTCATACTCAGTGGCCTCATTAGTTGGCTTGAGGTCAAAATAATTACCGTGTACACCAGGGCCCGTAGACAAGTGTCTTAAGTCTAAATCGCTAAGGAATAGAATAGATTAGGTCGACCAATCACACCCCAGCTCAAAATCACACCGCGGCGCGCACATCGTACGCCGGCGATCAGCTTGGATGTGATTGGTCGACCTAATCTATTCTATTCCTTAGCGATTTATGCTGTGACATTTGTCTACGGGGGCAAGTACGTTAAAATTCTTCGCTCGGTAATTGAAAATATAAGCTCTAAAATATTTTTGATAGATCCGTATACTGATATGAAGGACTTACAATCTCATGGAACCACGGCAATATCTGATGCATGTTTTTGAATGCAACTGATGTAGCCAACTGATATGGGAATATGCCAAACAGGAAGCGGTTACCGTTGTAGACTGCCTGCATAGCCCCGTTACCACCTGAAATGGTATAACAGGTGCTACTACACTGCAGAATCATGTACGAAATTACTACGTAGCCAAGTCAGTAATATTTTGTTGACGGTTACGTATTCGTAGCTCTTGACGGTTTGCTACAAACTCGTAGCACGTAGAATATGCTACGAATACGTTACCGTAGCACATATACCTCGGTATCTCTTGTTACATTCTATTGTTTTAAATAAAAATATATATCCTTTTTATCCGAAATAGTAAAGAAAAGTGTAGCTGAATACTCGCAGGGGAAGTATAAAAGCGTTCAAAAAATATCATTACAGCGCTGTGTTGCATTTAAATTAGTTTAAAGTAAAAAAAATTGGTAATCAGAACAATTGCGCGTTTGTTTCATCAACGAAGTACTGACGAGGTAATCCGATATTGTTTTATTTTTGTGCAGTTTAATTTGGTTAAAGTTAGTCACTGAAATGTTATGCATATGAAAGAAATTTTCATCAGTTTTTCACCTTTTTAATCCGAAACTCGTAATAGACAGCAGGATGTCATTTATAGGACATTAGTGGCTGCGAACATTTCGTATTCTACCTCCTAAGGGGCGAAATTTCTTGAAGTATAAAATAGCCTCGTCAAAGACTCATTTTTGGAACATCACACGTAACGACATATCCCCAAACCTGTTTTCCCCCTATGTGTAGAAATAAACATTGACATAAAACAAGCAAGCATCACTCTTACATGATAGGGATTTTTTCGGCATAACAAAGAGATAAATTTGCCATAAATTCGTGGGTTATTACTGAGACTGTCTCGACGAATACTTTACACTTGATAAAACTTTGCTACTCACGTAACCTACATAATGTAAGGGAAATACGGCAGTTTAACGTATTCTGTTACCTTGAGTAAGTTTCTAGCAAGGTAGGTAATTCTAGTACAGTCAACGACAAAAGCAGCTTAATACATTTTAATTTTAATTACTTCAGCTCTTAAACCTTTTATAAAATGAGAAATTAATATATTGTAACAATTGTAATAATAAAAAATATATATCTGTGTGTGTTAAAGGTTTGTGAGTAAAAAAATTTTAAATTATTACCACTTGTGATCTCCTATAAAAAAAAAGAAATATATTTGACTAAGAGTGTTCGGGCGCCTTTGAGATCCAATGATGCAACGGATAGACATTGGAGATTTGATACTTTTAATCTTCCGGAGGTGAACTAAATAAATAAAACATATATGTATGACCGTTTGTTTCTGAATGAATAAATAAAAAAAAAATATTAACTTTGCCCCTCGAGAATAATAAAATAATCAATTTATAGATACGTAGTATGTTTTAATGTAAAATTTTGTAGTAAACAATTTGGTTTCAATCAACTTTTATCATTGACCTTGCTTGGAAATATTTGATCTAATAAATAAAATAGCTTGTTATTAAATTATATAGCTAGTAGAAATTTGGCTCTTGTATTCTCGTTAACCCCTCTTGCTAAGCTCAATTGTTGGTGTAGGCTCACGTCGTCGGTTATATAATGGTCTCAAATTGAGTATAAAGATGGACTAGGTGGAATCATTTTATTCTAGGAATAGGTTTAATAGGAAATAGATAAAGTATTCAATTGTGCTATCAGTTATGAAAAACATACGGCAAATTAATTAACCCTGCTGGCAGTTTGCAGTTGAATCATATGACCTACTAGTTTGCATTATTAACCCCGGGCAAGATTAAATGGCATAGCATAGTCTGAGTATGGCTTACGTGGATTAGATTAGCTGACATAGAAGCCCAATTCTGTTTCAATCACGTACGCCTCCATTAATACAGTCGCAGTCGTGTCTCAAGATTTGACTCAAATTAATTGGTTGTTGGTATGGTAAGCATTATATTATTCTCAATGACAACAGAGCTTAAAGCTGATCGCACATTTGTCAGCACCGCCACCGTACGCACCGCACGCACCGAACGCGCCGCATTTCCTGATAGCCTCGCACAACACATCCGCGCCGTACCTAAGCAAATCTTTGGTATTGCAAACAAATTTCGCACGACTGCGGCTACAACGAGTAGCAGCACGCGTCGTACGCGCCGCATATATGACGTCATCAGAATGCTTTCTTCAAAATCGGATGTCTACCGCATTTTACGAAATGCGGCGCATACGGTGCAGGTGAAGCGTGCGAGGTTTCACATCATTGCATACAGCGAATAAAATGCGGCGCGCTCGGCGCGTACGGTTCTGACAAATGTGCGATCAGCTTTACTTCGACATAACACCCGTCGTGTACAACGGACAAAGCCGAGGCGGTCGCAATAGAAGCGAAGTGAAATATGAGGACAGATCACGAGTGCGTTAATCCATCATTTTTGGTGTTAAAGTAAGCAACTAAAGCTCTTTAATCAGTAAACATGTCTGTTCTTTCTTATGCTAGTTAGTTAATGCACTCTTAAGCTATTATTTTTACGTCCCTTCTACGTAAATAAATGTGATCTTTTTTATATCTCACTTGCTGTTGCCGGCGGCTCCATCCACCCATCCCGCAACCTATGGGTACGTATTCTCGGGGTGAAAAGTAGTCTATGTGTTATTCCAGAGCATTATCTGTCTCTGAGATAAATTTCATTAAGATCCGTTCAGCCGTTTTTGTGTGAAAGAGTAACAAACTACAGCGACTACAATATTTGCAGGGTTAACAGAGATTTTATTATTATGAAACTGTTTTCGTTTTATGAAATTTCAAAAATAACGTCAAACACTATTAATAAGTACTTATGAGGAATTTTATTTTCAGATTTGCTTATTTCAAAATTCAATAATTTTAACAATAACTTAAAGGAACCTACAGATTAACTAACCTTTTTATTCGAGTCCTTCGCAATCCTTTCATATATAAATATCTTAAAAGATCCCATGTTATAAAATTCAAGACTTGTTTTCTCTAGTCCGACAAATCCTAAGCATTCATAACCAGTACGAACATCCGGCTTTGACAAACTAACCATGTTCCCGTAATGTGTGAGATCCTTTATAAAGAGAGGATGCATGGCTAAGCCCAGTTATTTACATTTACGACTGTAACTGTCTCTGTGCTTTTATTCTTAGCACGTAGAGGCTTTGTGCAGGGATGTGGGTGTTGTCAGACTACCCACCCAATCTTGTATAGTGTATGCGAGTACTGCTAACTTATGAAAACAGCGGTTATGTAAAGCAGTCGTCCTTTCGAGTGTATTACAATTTTTACTTTTAAAATATTATTTTTTATATACGCAGTTTTTTTAGTACGCAATTTCACTCACTTGAAATTCTGTTCCTGTTTCCGCTTACTTTAGGAATTTATTCCAAAAATTAAAAAGTTACCTATGCAAATTACAGCCAGATCCGTTTAGCCGTTAGAGTGGGATTAAGTAACAAACAACTTCACAAACTTTCACATTTATAATATTAGTAGGATTAAACTTGGATTAAATTCCCATTGAAGAAGGAATTTTACGATAAAGTAGAAATTTGACATAAAATAAATTTCTGAATGACTGAAGCATGGACCAGGAGTAATAAATCGAATGAAACTCAAGTCTGAAAACGTGCCCGGCAGACGGCAATAAGCTCGCCCCTACTACGAGATCTCAAAATAATATAAGCGAAGCACTCTCTGAGTGATAAGCGTGTGAAAACAAAATTTTATTGTATTGAATTAGATTACTATCAAGTCATTTTAAACAAATTAATCTACCGATTATAACAATATTTCACGATAGGAGACCCAATGTAAATTGTTATTCAATGTTCAAATTACCAATAGATAAAAGTATTATCTGATATAATCGATAGTATCTATGAATAGCTATTACTACTACACTAATAACAGGTAATAACTACTAATCAGTTAAATCAGGTTAACCGCCTGTTGATATTTCAACCAAATTCAATGTCAATCATCGATAACGGGCTTCATAAATCATCCTACATTTCTCATGTTTCTCGTTCGTATTAACCGACACATTTAAGTTGGTTTAATTCTACACCGGTTTTTCAATCCATGTTCACTAATTGAAATCTACCGACTTCTCAAGTTTCGACCGTGATTAGGACTCGACCTTCTTCTTCTTCAACCTAGTGTTAATCCCAGTCGCTTTCACTTCGGAGTCAGGGGTCCGCTTTACCAGTCTTATCTGCAGATTTGGCTGGACCTCGATATTTTCCGTGAAGCGACTGCCATCTGACCTTCACAACCTAATGGTAAAATGTGATTAGGACTCGATGTCAAACAATTACGCCTCAGTAGGTATTGAACAGAAGCACTAATAGTAATGCGGGTCAGCATTCTTGTTATTTACGAGTTCATTTCCTACTTATTACATTTATGTCACTATCATGAAGACTATGTTGTGATTTAACTTCATAAGTTCATTAAGTGGCTTATGCCTGGAGTATATTGTCTAGGTAGATATCATAAATACGTTTCTTATAAGCGTCTTTGCGATAAGAGTGTGGAGTATAATTAGATTACTATGATGAACTGATATGATTCGGAGACAACAAACTCATAAAGAAACGTGAAAGAACACCTCCATTACTGGGGTAACCAGAAAATATAAGTTGAGTTTGCTAACAGTAAGGTTTTAGCATCACCAAGCAAACTCAAGTCCTTATGATAGATATCGGTACTTAACCCCTAATGACTTGAGTTTGTTCAAGCGATCCCATTTGGTCCTAATGTGATTTTCTAGTTTTAAACTTTTTAACAATCCTTTTTTTTTTCTACGATATTCACATCGCTATCTAGACCCAAAGTAACTTAAATGCGTTAAAAACTATTACTTTTATGTCATAAACTTCAATCATCAAAAGTTATGGCTAACGTGGTTTAGAATACCATGATTCTCTTCGGTGATAAACAACGTACTAGAATTTAGAAGCTTTTACCTGGTAAAACCAAAACCTTGTATTCAAAAACTTAATGGGACACCGGACTCCGAAGTAAAAACCACGGATGCAACCGGGCTTAATAATATAATAATCAATCTTTATTTCAGCCTAAAATAAGTCCATAATCCTTTCTATTGCAAAGATGATAATTGCAAACTGCAAATTATGTTGAATAGCTTATCTAAAACTATAATAAGTTTCCTATTGATCGAATAGACAGAGGTTGATTCTTAAAATGTACTTTCCATTTCAGTATTGCATTTGCAAGTCATGAGCCCTTAGAATATAGCTCGAATCACCTACATAATATAACAAAACATTTTTCGGTAAAATCTGAGTAAATCCTGTAAAGTATTTTTCAATCCTTACTAAAGCAATTTTACCGCCACCTATTGTTTATCTAAGGCAACGTCAACTCATTCATTCGCACAACGGAGGGCGGAGGATTTGTTCGCTCTATGTAGTAAGGGAAAATAGATGTCACTTCAGCATCATTGGTACGGGTTCGCGTGTGGATTGTAGTGTAGAGGGCGCTGTGAAAATTTCGCAGGCAACCGATAGAGGGTGCAGGGCGTCACAATGGCGGCATTGTTTTGAATCATAAAATATGGTTCAGATGGCGCTGTATTAAGTTCCAAAGTCTATTTTGCCAATATAATGTAAAATGGATTTTGCGGGTGTTATTAATATTTACATAAATAATCTCATGGGTTTAGGTAAAGACAACAGCCCGCCTTACATAATCTCAAGAGCTTGATGTATTTTCATTAAACCTTTCATACCTTTCCTACCCTTTTACAAAACATCACGAGTTTGGTTGTTGTATGTTCGTCAAGGTTTTTCCACTGATCTGTCCTTGTAAATTTACCTTATCGACTTCATTTGTCATTCATTCAGCATTCATTTCTTCTACGTGACCAAACCAACTCGGTAGATCTTTTGCAACTTTCATCAATACATCATTTGAGTAATATTGTGTGGACAGGAACAACAACTTACTGGTTGGATTTTGATTAACCGGTAATGGAATTTACCTGAAACAAACAGAACATTCATAAATTAGACAACTTCGAATGATTCATTATACACAGGGGCATTTTTGATAATATTATGAAAGTGATAAATAATATTTTACGAGTTGCTGTTGGTAAAGTATTCTTATTTCCGACTGAGGGCAATAATAACGGTTACCTATTTATACAGACAGAAGAATTTTAAAAATCACCGCAACAGGTCTACCTATACCTGTTGCGGTGATTTTTAAAATTCTTTATTGCAATAACGAAACATTTCATAGTAATAAAATGCATAAGATACCTAGATTTTTTACATTCATAGCGTTAACAAAAAATAAGAAAATTACATATTTCTTTAAGTCAACAGTTAGACATCTCTTAGGTTTATAAAAAGTTATAAAATATTTGCATACATCCCCCAAGTGATGCAGTCTCTCAAATACTCATGTTTTTATGTTTAATAAAACTTAAATAATTGCGAAAGTTCTAGCACAGCACAAAGAATAGTGCTTTTTAAAGCACTAGCTCCACCCACGTTAAGTACTAATCCTGTTCTCGCAACACACTGAATCTTTTCCCGGGTTAAAAACAGTACAATTTCAGACCCTTCCAGATCTGTGCCAAATTTCGTCCAGATCTTCTTCTTTATCCGAACGCCAATCCGAGTAACATCAAAAGCTTTAGAGCCCGGGGTGAATCAATAAATGTGATAAAGGGACTATGTAAAAAAGCCTTTTAAGTCTAAGTTTAATTATTTTGCTTGTCAAAAAGCTTGTCGCGAGAAATGTAATAAAAGTATCAATTAACATCATTGGAGAATGATTGGGTCCTAACTAATTACTTGCCAAAGTACTTAATTATCTTTACAATCAGCGACAAGCTTATGAAAATCAAAGTAATTAAACTTGATTTAAATTACATTCATTTTCTAAGATTATGATGAAGATTTGTAGTTGGACTGGACTACGGATAATATAGGTACTAACAATATGTTAAGATAAGTACCTATTATTATATATAGTTTGGTAATATTGACAAAGCGTCCAATTTATTAGCGAATCACACATTTGGTTCCGCATTTAAAGTTTATTTCTTTGAGATAACTAAAGCCTAAATTTCCCTAAATGAAAGATTTTTTACTTACTTGTTATTTGCATTGGTTGTATTAATAACTCACTTGTGATTTCACTAACTCAAGTTGAAAGATTTTTAGACAAATATTATTTAAACGATATAAATAATAGCGAGAACATAATGTTTGTATGCAGAAAGCCGGTTCTACAAAAAAGGTCTATCTTTTGTGATGTTATATTTGTTGAGAGTTCGCAAACAATGTGAAGTAGAGTAACGATTGTTTTCAGTAAGATGACATTTTCTTGACGTACTTTAAAAGCCTCTGTTATGATTTTAATTGGAAAAAGTCAAACAACAGAATGAGATTTGAGTCCGCTGCTGTCCGACAGTATCATACTGTGACTGTTCAAAATTCACCATTTCCGGTTTCGTTATTTTTGGAATTTGTCTATTTTGGAATCAATATTTTGGGAAAGTGTGGTTTTTGAAAATTAAATTTTAAGAAATCGTTGTTCTCAGCCTTAGGGAACTGCTCAACGTAGTTTATTAATAAATAGTTTATTCCTCTGCCTAGCCCGGAGGGAAAAAGGTGTGAGAATATATATGTATGTAGTTTATTAAAAAAAAAATTCCCCCAAAGGAATAAAACTCAAGCTAACATTCAAGCTAAATTTATGTTTTTAATTTTTTTACTGTGTGTATCTACAAAAAAGTATTAAGAATTTATATTCAGTCGTATACAATCTAATACGTATCGTACAGGTAGGAATCTAACGAGTCACCGTATTCGCATGCACTAGAACAAAACACAACGAGTAGTTATGATATTTTTTGTATCACATGATAATAAAAATAAAACAGAGGGCTCGTCTGATGACCTACTTTCTCAGCGCGGCGGTGTAACGCAACACAAGGTTAATTCAAATGCTGTCATGTGTAGAATACTTCTCCAGTGACGCAGCCTCCAATTTCAGTAGAAATCCTTCTGAATTCATACTTTTCATAAACTCTCAATACAATTGAGATGTAAAAAGCCATGATGCTAAATAAATTATAAGCTAAGTTTCAGTGACATTTCATGTAATATACCCGTGTGGTTCCTGGTCATGTCAATACTGAACGTCATACAGTATGAATGTAACACATCTTTCTTTGAAACATTATACGAGTAGCATAAACTAACAAACATAATAATAATTGGATAAATGTAAGCGAAAACATGCTCCTTTCAATACTGGTGTATATTCATGTAGTACTGTCGATATTTAGAAAAGTACTTACGTAGATTAGGTGCTTAACTTTTGTATTAATTTAATGCGGTCATTGACACGACGAGGAAGCAGACATGACAAGTAAATTATAATAGCCCCTGGTATTTAATTGCGCACGTCCATAGGCCACGGTGACCGCTTACCATCAGGTGGGCCGTGTGCTTGTTTGCCACCTAAGTGGTATATAAAAAAAATTGATGTATATCAGTTCCCCTTCGTAGTACGGATGGATAAGTACGCTTTGCGTGACGGTAACTATTCGCAGATCATCTATCATATCGCATGTTACTTTCTGCGTGGCTTATCTTAAACGGATAATTATGCAAATTTTATTCACTTACCAATGATGAAAAAAAAATTCAAAAGCCTGTCAACACTTTTCGCGCATTATTTCACGTTCGCAAAATGTCCGTACTTATATATTTTTGTACACACGCCTTGTCATACTCGTAAACTGTCGCACTCTCAAAATATCACATTCACGAATTCCACGTTGATGTATATTTTTGCAAATTTTATGCAAGAGTAAGTATTTTTTTAGAAATATAATATTACTGTGTAAGCAGCTTATGGCGAAAGGAAACGATGCGATCGTACGCAAGAGTAGAGGGTAGGTATATGGGTTGTTTCTCGAATAATATTAAAAAAGAAGGTTTTTAATATTACTTGTTTATAGAGATTACCGTGGTTATAATTGCGTGGCTATCTACATAGAAGCTTGGCAAGATTGGCAAGTCCCGGACATTCTTATGAAATACAGTATGCATATTTAGTATAATGCTACCTAAAATCGATACAAAGTGAGAGGGTCTGCCATCCAATAAATGAATTCAAACAAAATAGAAATTGGAACCGTAATTTATTCAGTTGGTATACAAACAAATTTTACTTATGAAATTACTTAACAAGGCAATTAGAGATGGTGAATGAGAAATTAGAAGGTTTTTACAGGGTCGGCAGCGCGAGTGTGATGCCCCTGGTGTTGCACGAGTCCGTAGGCCACGGTGACCGCTTGTCTTGTGTTTGTCTGCCACCCAAGTGGTATAAAAAAATATCAGCATAAACTACCACAAATATATACACATTATTTGAAACACTTGCACAAATAACAGATTTATTTGTAGGGTCTTTTGACCTGAAAAGAGGCCAGTAACCAGCAATCAACAATAACATTATTAATCAATACACAGATACATGAAAATGCACTCAAAGATACACATCGAAATGGCAATAAGAGTACCTATAATCATAACGGAAACATTCACTTTAAGGCGGCATAATATTGGACCTATTGAAGCGTAAACTCAAAGCAGACTGGTTAAGATTCTGTGCGAGTAAATACTCGATACCATTCATTAGTTCTGTTATTGCCAGCTACCTCAAACAAATGAGATTGAACATTCATTCAGAATAATAATTCTTGCAGATGAAATCCTATGCAGTGTACAACAACAAAGATTTGATTATAAGGCTTTTCGCAATGATACTAAAAGGAAAATAACAGGCCGCTCGGGGGATTAGCTTTGTAATGTTTATATCGTTGACAGCTGCTACCTGTCTACGTTCGGTCGTTGGCAGCGTTAACGTGGCACCCTTGTGACCCAAGTTGCTATAAAATTGTAGTAAATTGTCGTCATATCATCGAAATCACGCCAGCTTTACTTCTGCTTATTTTTTAGCTGTTTGGTACTGGATAACTTAATTCTCCTTCTTGTTTAAGACTAGCTATGCCAGTGTCTTTGTTCGTGTGGATATAGATTTTCAAGGGTTTGATTCTATGCATGGTATATTAATTCTATTTGAATAGAAATCTAGCTTATGTTACGCCTTATAATTTTACCCACCTACACGTAAAAATCGGTTCAGCCGTTCTAGGAATTTCCTAATTATATATAAAATAGACAGTAAAAAAAAATACTTTTTTGTAATATCGTACGCTCATATGCATTTATTATTAACTTATATATTACAACCAGACACTGTAATTTAATTTATATGTCCAGAATATGGCTTGTAAATACGTAAGTTCTTACGTCACAGCAGTGCTACGATGCTAAAAATAATTGCACACGAGTAGAAACATTTTCACACCTACTTCTCAACATTACGAACAAAATATTTGAAGACAAAGCACCTTCGCCTTTGTGTGAAACGCCAGGAATTTATTAATATTGCTGTTCTCGAAGGGTTATATTAATAAACAGGAACAAAGCACACTCTACGTTCTAATCAATACTTTTGTAAGGCTGAAAATATTGAATCCCCGATACTTAAACATTTTTTTAAAGAAGAATGTGAGCACAGATCCTTATCACTATAGCTTTCATGATATGGTGATCATCAATTACTGGTCACGTGGTACGTGTCAAAAAACAGAACAGCATACGTCATAATATTGCGAAATGACCATTTTAATTTACTACTAGTTTTACTCGTTCTCGAGTTATAATTAGTGACGAATTTTTTATATATATAGATGATTACATGATATTAACACATTATATGATACACGTACCTAGGTATATGGTTACATTATATAAAACAATAATAATAAATTCCTTGCATATTTTATGGAGTGATCAATATCGCTATCCCCCGAGGTTACATTGGATTAAACAAAAAGCTACACAAACAGAAATGAAAGCCAATATGAAATACAATGATGATATTTAACATCAAAATTGTGACAATTACTGTTTCCAAGAGACCCAGTGGGCGGTGTCGCACTTAAATTGTATAGCTCTCATTTTGTGCCGACAGTCGTGTAAGGAAGTCCTTTGAGAGAGACCTGCGTGCCCCCGATTCCATTATAGATATTTTGGCAATGTATATAATAATATACACGAATGTATATAAACGCTATATGAATATGATTTGGCTAACGTAGCAATTTACTAACTTATATTTATTGAAGGAGTAAACCTTCTTAGGAATATTTAAACAATTAATTACTTGCAAATGTAAGCAGAGATAGGTATAGTTTATTTCTCAAATATGGTGGGTGTTATATTTTTTTCTTTATTTTTTTCGACCTCTAATTTGCTCTAATTTGCTAAACCTACAGTAGCAGCACGATATGATGGCCGGTTTGAAACATTACAATAGTGATGGAAATGTCAATTTACTCTCGATAAAAATATAATCAAATCAAATAAGTTTTTATTGCAAGCAGTACTTACCTAGGTACCTGATTCAAAAACTTTAGTAAAAAAATATAAATTTTTACCTACTTAATACATTTGAACGAACTGAATATTGGAATTAGGAATGAAAATGAGTATATATGTATTAATCCAGCTTCCTTCAGTGATTGCACTAGCTTTTTTCTTGTTGGATACTCCTTCCGTAAATAGTAGCTACACACATGTCTTCGACTGGTTTTGCTCGTTTTTTTCTGTGTGTGTGAAGTTTATTTTCTTCTGTGCCAGTCTCGCCAGATTTTTCTTTAGTTATCTATTCGTCTAACAGTTATAGGTAAAATTGACCTTCCATTTTGAGATTCACGATCGAAATGTTACGAAGGCGTACCTATAACGAACACACGTGCCTGACTGTTTAGAACTCAGCTCTGCGTATGTTCGGCCATATCGACGAAATCCACAACAAAAGGCGTAAACAGAGTAAGTTGAGGGCTACCATTATAATTATCACTGTTAGTGTATGTAATGGGGACCCCTTCCTGAGACTTTACCATCAGGCGAGATTTACCATTTAGCTTACCATCAGGCGAGGAGGTCTAAACTATATCGCAATCGCACTGCACTCCTAGTTTGTACTTTTCGAAGCAACGTCAAGTCGAAAATGCTTTGTTTTGACGTAAGTTTGCCGGAGGTATTATTGGGCTTGCCAGTGGTCCTAGTGTCGATTATAGGTATAGATTTTATTTAAAGAAATTGAATTTCGAAAAACAAATACCGAGTTGTGTGAAATAAGTACACCAATAGGTAATTATAATCTTATAAAAATAAAAAATAAATGATCGTGGGACACTAATATACATTATATAATTCAGAAATCAATGTAATAAATAAATATTGTGTCCTAAAATTATACCTACATTCGATAAAATTTTATGACTTACTGTACGTCACTATTGACAATAAAGAACAGCAATTTGCTCTTTCAAAATGTCACAATAATTAATACGAAACTTCATGAGCGGACAAACGTCAAACCGGCCATTATATCGTGCCGTAGGTATAATAATAGAAAAAAATTGTTATCAATATGTAAAAATCTCCTCTGAAACACGTGTCCAATGAGCATATTGTCATCCCCAGGGCACTTTAGCCTGATTCTGCGCTTATACTGAGAATTGCCTAACATAAAAATCTTAGCGTTATTATTGGTGTAGTAAAAATTAACATCAAAAATAATAATTCCAAAACAATTAGTGATGCCAAACAGCATATATTAAAATATCCTTCTCACTCTTTATTAAACAATTTACATCAAGAAAATTGGTTGGTATACAATAGCTAAGCTCTTCGATCCGGTGAAAGCGTTCGCCAGTTACAGACCGAACGATGTTATTAATTGCTAGGCAGTGCAACACCAATAAATACTGTAACATGGCTTTAATTGATGTTATTTACTTTGTATATTAGGGTATATTGATTGTATTAGGGTATAATAGGCAGTATTTTATAACCATTTACTTTGAACCAGATTTGGCGATTGAAATATAATTGTGAGGTTCTGATACATATTAACGTGAATAATATGTTAATTTTGTGACAGAATTGGATTGTTGTCGTGGTTTTATCAATTTGTACACACGGTGTTCATTATTGTGCTATATTATCATTTAAAATGAGTTTACGATAGTCATTAAAACATTTTTTAAGTTATTGAAATTTTAAAGCGATGAGAGCGCAAATTTTTTATATGGATACATATATCGGAGATTTCACCAAGATGTATGCAGAAGAGCATTTTGAATATGCAGAACGTGTCAAGAAAGCTTAGTTGGTCAGAGTATTTTCCCAAAAAAGGAACTTATCGCGAGTTAAAGTTCCGTCTTAGATGTTGATTTTTAACTTAACCAAAAAGAAAAATTGGAAAAGAAATTCAGAGACTTCACAAAAAAAGCAAGTTTAATGTACCTCCAATTTAGTAATCAGAAAAATCAAGCTCAAAAGAGAATCTTTTCATTGGAACTTTGAGTACGGTTAGGCAGGTTTTGTAGCCACCGAATTTATCAGCTAACTTTGTAAATATCCACGGCTTACGACTACTTACGAGTATAAACAGATATCATTCACTGAATCCCGAGAGACAAATACTCAATTTGTAGATTTCTATCTGAGGTAGACAGTTCGCGTTCGAGGTTCGACGTTATCAATACACAGCGGACTATGTAGCGTGTCACACCGATATTAATCCTTCAGTTGAGTTTAGTGACACGAACAGAAGTGTACGGAGGGATCTCTTAGCGGAGTCTGCGGGTAAGTATACAGCTAAACAAAATGAGTCATGGAACAAACTTTAAAGAAAATTAAGTATCTGATTAATGTAGGTAACGACCGAGATAATTAATTTATTATGAACATTGTTCAATGCAGATGTCATGTTATGGAATTATAAATGATCGTTTTGTGTGTAGGTATATTAAATTAAAGATAGTGGGTATCGAATTTATTACTTCACTATTCCAGTAACAAATTCCGGACTCAGGAAGGAAGGATTCAGGAAATTCATCTTGGACCCTGAAGATATTGGTGGAGCCACCATACAGCCTAGATAGCATGCGTGCCAATAATCTTACTACCATGTATGCCCAAGACCGTGGCAAAATAAATAAAAGTCAAAAAATTGACTCCGGACTCCAGAGTGAAAACCTGCCACCACCGGGACAAACGTTAGGCTGATGATGATTATTTCTGACGATTTCACTACATACATCAGTTATGGTCAGGAGCAGAATAATATGAACTCTTCGTCATATCCGATAAAAACGTATATTTATCCCCCGTCCTAAAATCGACTAAAATCTAAACCAACAATTCAAATGTGCAAATAATGTTACAACGATTTAAAAATCAATACAATATTGAAGTTTAAAAATGCATTGCTTTATACAGTTACTTTTCATAAAAGAACGGAGAAATACGTAAATACAAACGTAAATTTTCAGAGATAATTTCATAACAGCCACTTACAGTAACATAACAAACAAAGCCAAACTTTAAACACTTAACCTAAGTCTAGGTTGGAATTTGGGTTATTTAAATATACAACAATAAATATTTTTGTTTCTACCGTAAGCATCAGATAACAATGAAATTTTGTAAAGTAGTTGTTGGTACTTGCGTGGAGTGTAAATTTCTGTAGATGTAAGTGGGTAAAAAATTGCAAAATTTCAGCAAACAAAGCGATTATTATATCGCGGGCGGAGCTGCGGGACAGTTAATTTTATCTAGATATACGAGTATAGCACCAGTGATCCACAGCCAAATCTTTTTGTTCGTTATAAGTAAACATTAGGGAGAAACGAACAATTATTATTATATTTAACAAACAGAGCAACAATAACGTTACCATTATGGTTATTGGATTCGTTACTTGTCTCATATACTCTGAATTTACGATAAGGAATGTGGTTGTATTCAGCAGACCAATAAATTATATTCGTTGATATATTAATTTAATTTGGTTACTCCATGTGGGTTTGAGCTTGCGAGTAATAATAAAATAAGTCTTTACCCTACAATTACTAAATATTCACGCAATATTCTGAATTTGGTTTCAGTTAATCATCTTCTTAATGGTTATTGAGCGTAAGAACTATTCAACAGCAGCTTCTGATACGAGCTCCGATATAAGTGAAAACATTTATTTTTGTACTGATGGACATTTCACTTCTTACACACACACACATACACACATACACACTTATACTCGTAAAGCGATACGTTGAAACAAAAGAGGCATGCTTTTGTTTACTCATCGTTTTAAGCAAATTAATGAATTTGAAAGGGTAAACCTGCAGCAAATTACGATATATTGGAACTTTCGCCACAGGCAGTTTATTGGTAGATGTTTATACAGAGAATTGCGTTTAAATTGGACTGACGTGAGTCCAAATTCACAATTCGTAGATGACGATCTTGTGGAATTAATAACATACTCGTAATTAAAGTTAGAGACATCGTAACACCTAATTTCATGATTTTATGTTCACCATAGTTTTGACTCGTTGTTGCATGAATATTTTAACGAGACATACAGACGGGCAACCAAAAGGTTCTATAAGGGATTTGCTTTTTACTTTTGAGGTTTTGTAACAATTCAAATCTATAATGGGTTTTTATAGTACAGTGAAACCAGTAACTTCATAAAATGCAAACCTCCGCTTATTAAGTACCTATGTTATATTCTCTTCTTAATATCTCGGCTCAGATAAGTAAAAAAAAACCTTAGAGTGAACAATTCCAAAAATCATAAAATACAAGGAGTATCAGGAAATCCTTGTCTTTATTCCTCGAACAATTTGGGGACCGCGAAGTTAATCGGCTTCGTCTTTCGTACGGAATGTAAGTATAGCTGAATCGTTTCACCAGGCCTTCCTCATTCTTCCTTTACCTATTATGTCTTATAAGAACAAGAGCAGTGAGTAAGAATATAACACACCTCATGAAATTAGTTGACCTAGCCAATGGACATTGAATAATTTTTTTTTGTGTACGACCTATTCTCAGACCTACGAAATAGGTAATCATATCTGAGAAAAGGTCGTAAGCTATTTCTATACCCCTACCCACCCCACATTGGCATAGCCGCAAGCAACAGATAGTATTGTTTACATAGGACCATCTAGACCCAAAGTTAACAATCTTCGACTGTGTACTTGTAATCAAATTTTTCGCCTAGATATTTAAATGAATATAGAAATATCATATATGTGTAAGAAACACCCTGCCTGAAGTCTGAAAATGTTCAGCCGTCATAGTAAAGGGGTTGATGATAGTTATAATAATATACCTACCAAAATATATTCTGGACTAGGAAATAAAATCCTTAAACTGCTTGAGAATGTTTAAGTTCGACTTTGCATAACACGACGCCTACACGGAACACCTATTTAAATTTGTAAGAGCGGTTCGCGCCAATCCCAAGAGTTCGCCACATATAACTACATATTACTAGGTATATATTCCTAGAGGTGTTTTCAAGGAAACTACTACGTAAGTAGTTTCCTCGAAAACACCTCTAGGAATATAATATAAGTAATATACATTTTAAAGATGGTATCATGATATGTTTCATCATTGTCATCTCACAGAGTTCTCTGGATGGTTTCGATGTGATTCCTCCCTTAATTTTTTTATCCATTTATATTTTATTGTTTTGCTTACGGTGAGCAGTATTATCTTCAGACTGGTTTGCAATCTTGGTAATATATTCTACCTATAAGAAAGTATCAAAATGAATCATAGATAAAATGGTTATTAGGTTTACTAAACTAGAAACATACTAGGTACATAGTTCATATCATAGGTACATGAGAAGTCATAATTGAAGATTATCTGTTCTTCTTGAGGTAATACGGCATGGACACTTTATAGGTATTATGAACACATTCCTCTCACAATCATTGAGTATTAAAATTGTTTACGCGTGATATAGGAGGATTACTTGAAGCACATTAAGTGTAATATTCGCGTAAACTTCCTATGTCAGTACAAAGTTACATAGGATTTGTATATAGCTTCGCTATAAATAATTCATACGTATGATATAATATTTGTGTGTATTCAGGGACTGTCATAGCTAACTTTATTGATCCTTATTTAACAGACAACTTTCGATCTCAATTTTAAAGGACATATACCAACAATCCTACTAGGTATAATATTATAAATGTGAAAGTTTGTGAAGGTGTTTACATGTTCATTACCTATTCACGCTTTTGAACTATTTGGTACAGGAATAGATTATAATCTAGAATAAGACATGGGATACTTTTCATGTCTAATAGGTTCCCAGAGTCGTACTTTTGAACCGAATTGCACGCAGGCGAAGTCGCAGGCAACAGCTAGTTATAGTAATAACAGTACCAAGTAGTAACGCAATGTACACCCACACTCATAACCACGTACTTAAACTACTGCCTACGCCATTCGAATACGAATATCTAAATGACCCTTTTTGGTTTATATCTAATATTTGATTGACCTTTAGTAATATAACTCTAGACATCAATGTATTTATAAAACAATTTAACTGTATCTTATTATTAAAATGAGAATACGGAAAAGTTAGTTGAACAAATCTGCTTAGATTTCAAGTGCCCTTTTCAATTCAGAATCAATTTACCGATTCTGAATAATATC
This sequence comes from Lithosia quadra, assembly GCA_963576445.1. Lineage (NCBI taxonomy): Eukaryota > Metazoa > Arthropoda > Insecta > Lepidoptera > Erebidae > Lithosia > Lithosia quadra. The sequence goes on from OY754882.1 coordinate 4,258,989, forward strand.
TAGATTATTTATGTTTCAGGTACAGGTTCAAACAACTTGTTTGTTCGTATAAATCTGACTACCTGATCAGTTTCAGTTTGTTTGTTTTTAAGGGATGCTAACTCAAACTAATTTCTAGATTCAATGAAATTTTGAAGTAATTAGTATGCTAACTTTCCCAATGATTTAGATCGGCAAAAGAGAACGTTCATTTCCCGTTCTGAATGTTCTCTATTTTATTAGATTTACTACATAATACATAGGTAGGTATATTATTCTGTAGGGTTTTAAATCAAAATTGTCATCTAATGGAAAACTGTTTACTTGATGTTGAACGAATTTAGGAGGTATTTACAAACGTCCGCAACAATATGTGTGTTACTCATGCATTACCAACCATATCACCTTCTCAAAGAGCTCTGGCGACCCTACTTAGGAACACACCATTAACCCAGTAGTATTGTTTATCTACGGTTTAGATAGTAAATAAGGGACACACTTACCTAATTGGGTATTCAAAATACTAACCAGATATTCAATAATGCATTTTTATGCGACTCAAGTGGAGAACCTACTTACGGTCTGTTGTGAAAATGGTTTAAACATGTGTAAACCAAGTACGGTCATAAGCCCATCATTCATAGGGTTAATATAAAATGATTCCTATAGGCAGTCAGTCATACGAGATATGTTATTCAATATATTTATACGACTCCAAAAGGATGTTCACTGTTGTGTTTGTCCGCGATTATCTCGATTGGTTGAACCAATTTTGATTTGATTTTCAGAAAAGTATTTCTTGTATTTTTGTGAAGGTTTTGGTATATTTAACCGACTTTAAAAAGGAGGTGAGCAGATTATATTTCTCACTGGTTTTATGAAAGGGATTTGTGAATGATTTTAAAACATCAAAGACTCTCAATTCACTCTTTAAAATTAAAGTAGGTACTAGACCTTTTTTGTTTGTTTTTTTTTTTCAAATTATTTCAAGCTTCATCATTATCGATGCATATTGTGAACATTGTATGTGTGAACACAGATACTAGTTCCTGAGCAATGTTTAGTGCAGATTGCCTCTCATACAAGAAGCACAATGCAGCCCCTCATTATTTGTTCCGTCTGTGCACGAAGCCACAACAAATACATGCTGAAAACCTAGCACAATGGCTGTCTGTAATACGTGAAGTGCACGCTTTTGTGCCATAGTTGAGCCATTATTGGATTGTTAAATTTCAAATTCGGAGCCAATGATACTACGAGTATATTCAAAGAACATTTCAGGTAATTTTAGCTTTTGTTTTGGTTGGATAAAGTCTCTTTTGTTTCTTTTTTTCTCTTTTATTTATTTCTTTTTTCTTTATTTCTATCCGTTTTCTTTATTTTTTCTCTTTCTTTGTCTTTCCTCTTCATTTAATTTTCTTTACTTTTAATAGTTGTATGTTGATATCAAAGTATGTTCTGCATGCTTATTATAGTATCTTGACTCTCTATAATGCCAGATTAGTCTACCTTCGTCAATTCCAAGACGGAACATTTTTATTCTATTACGGATAAAGTTATCTTACAACTTAACGTTGAATTTATATTTTACCCAACGCAACATCGTCGCTCGATTTGTTTTGTTTGTTAAAGTGATGAAAGTAGAAAGTTGTGTTTCGATTTATATGATTCTTATTTTACTAAAGGTATTTCTTCGTTCCAAGGTTACAAAAGATACTAAACAAGAGAACATTTTTTTACTCTTGTTTATCAAACTACAAATTATAATACAGAAATTCCTCACATCACGTTGAAGCTACAAATCTCTATCAAAAGCTGGTTCCGCAATACAAGTTCCCACTCGGTAGGGGTTAGTAAAAATGTAATAACCTGTACCTTTTTGTGGTAGACAGAAACAAAAGAACAACAGTCACCTAATTAACGACCTAGAATAAACAGTACTAAAGAGATACAATAAAGATTAAAACAAAAGAATGGGTTTTACTTTGTACTCTCAACGCGTCAACTGCTTCCAAAACCGGCAATTACCACCGTAATTTAAGAGAAAAGAAAAATATAAATGACTATTTTATCTTAGGGAATCCTAGTCGTTATCCAGTTGGGAAAAATAAGGCCCTTGAAGGACATTTTATGCTAAACAAAGCCAATTTCGATACGATGATGGATGAAGCCACTACGTTACTGTAATAATATATCAAGCGATATGAAACCGCTTGAAATATCGATGCGAATGGCCGGAGACATTTGCTCAAGAAAATGAAGTCTTAATTGCGACAGATTCTTACCAAGAAATATGTCTTTGGTTGCTGTATTATTAATAGCAATTTTCATGGAAATAATACATTTTTCTGATTCTATTTCGTTTCATTACTTTTTCCTACCTTTCTACATTCCGTGTTCTTTACTTAGAAAAGTATCTAAGCAGAACATTAAGCTGAAAATCACTACAACTACTATCACTATTTAAATTTCAACTTCCCAATTGTAAGGTTTTCAATCTCAATTATTATTGGGTTTTACTGTTGAACATTTTGAAGAAATAACACAAGCTCGTATAAAGCAGGTAATATATATTTACCTACCTTCAGGGATATGAAAACATGAATATAAAATAAATATGTGACTACATCCACAAAATGCTATTGTAAATAAAAACCTGTGAACGTTATCTACTACTTCAGCTAAGGTCGCTATCTAAATTGGGCGGCGACCTAACAGGTCGGGACTACAGGAGTGACATTTTATTACGTGGTTATTTCCCCTAGGTAAATAAAAATGTTAACTCGAATAGGGTAAAGCGTAGCAAAATAGCTCTCGATTCGTTCCAAATTGCACCATCGAGTCATCTCGTATCGAAGCAGCCTCTCGATCACGTATCCGCAATTTCTACCCATCGACAAGTTGTTGAGACTTGCTCAACTCGTCCGTTGATCTTCGATTCAATCAAGAGAACACGTTCCCATATGTGTTTGAAACGAGCTCTTGCTCTAGCTTCACAAAAGAATCTTAAACTGTATATCATCAATTTTAGATTGAGATCAGTTTAAATTTAAAAACTTATCCAATTAAAGTTTTAAGCGTAAAATATTCTTGTAACAACTATTTTCGATACTTTAATTAAAGTAAAAATCTAAATAAAACAGATATTTTGTAAGTTTTGAAGAGGGTTGAATGAGTTGGACTTATTTCTTAGTAAATTATTAGTTACTTTAAAAAAATAAATATAAAACACTGATCGATTAAAAATATCTAAATGTAATAATTCGAGGAACACAGTTTCAGTAATGCCAAGGTAGATATTGAAAATAAAACAACTTAATTCAATTCCAATTTATAACTACATCAAGATTTCATTTGGCCGTGTTGAAAAGGGAAAGACTCAAAGAATTAAGTAGACGGTCCGTTACGATGTAGATAATCCATAGTGGTGAACTTCACGTGACAAATAGTCCCTAAATAGGATGAAATGGGCGCGATATATGCGAGGGGTTATAGTTGACAGAAACAAAGAAACTGACAATCCACAATCGTGTTTCGTCCAAAATGGACTTAATTGATAAGCTTAGTGAGATTAATAAATTATAAATTTATGTTAATGTTGAAATATTAATTTTAATGATAAGTGATGACAGTACTTCAACATTGTGGTCAATTTTTAACTAAACTTAACTAAATCATGGTCTACTGTACTAAAATGCGTGCTTGTAACAATATTCTCAAAGACAGTTAAATTACTCGAGTGTATCGAGGTCCCACTGAGATCAGCCAAGCCAGTCTCACCTGCAAGTCGGTACCCACATCTGCTGCTGGCGTAGAATTTTCTATCGGGTTTGATGAGTCAGACGGTAGTCACTCGTGTAAAAACATAAATATATAAAATATGCCAAATTGTGGGAAGGAAGAGCTGTTTGAATATAATTGTTTCAAATTACAAGTTATACAGGTACTTGCGTATAAATTCTTATACTTTCGAAACAAAGCCCTCGTTTTTTACTCGGATGAGAATAGGAATAATTTTCAACTCGGACAGGAATAAGTATATGGAAAACCTTTGTTAGGTTGGTAAAATGTAAATTATAAAGGTTTCGCATGGATCCTATTTGGTACCAACATCATTCACTGAGTCCAGAAAATATTATGTAGCTTCATTGTTTTTCAACTAAAATAAAAAATACTGAAAAATACTCATGTAGGTCAACCATCTTTCGCTTTTACGAGTATATTTTAAAGTAACCTAAACCTTTTATTGAAAACTAGCGGTGCGCTTGATTTCACCCTGGTGTAAATATAGCACTACCGGTGTGAGCTGTACACAAACTTTCATACAAATCCTATCCTGAAAATTTATAATGAACACAAAAAAGAAATATCTAAATTAATGCAGTCATTCGATAGCGCGTACATACATTTCGGCGATTCATTTTTATTTATAAGCATCGAGCATATAGTCGCTGTTTATAAGTATAGAAGATAGATTAAGGCAGGTACCTACAGACAAAATTGACTTTTTTACTCATCTTTCCCGAAACAAAAGAAAAATGAAACTAACACTACCTCCAACATTCATAAGAGGAAAAAGCCGTATATTATATGAAAAAGTTAATCTAAAAAAAGATAAACACCGCTCAACGCTTGCTGCTTGAACTTTACCTACTCTATTTAGGGTCCCACAGATGGAGTGAGTTTGCGGGAAATTATGTCGGCAATAAAGGTAATAAGAAAGCTGTTTATTGCTTGTTTTCAGCTCTGTGACGGTGACGAAAATACAATGGCCACAAAATACTTGACTACATGTGACGCTTCGTCCAGCGATATTTATTATCGAGTTGCGGTTCACCGCCATTTGGCATTTGGCACCATTGCCAGAAAAGCTTAATCTATCGAATTTAATCTATCAAGGTCGGCTGGTGGAAGAAGGAAAATACATAATATAAGTACGTTTCGAAGTAAATTGTTGTTATGACCATAGTTGTAAATAGGTTCTTATTATGATCTTTCGGTCTCTTTTATTAATGTATACCAAAACAGCAGTAAAAGGAAATGAGAGGACTGGGACTATTATGTGCCACTATGGCTGTGGCTACTAAGAGAACTAACCTGTGGACGAACTGTAGACTTCTTGTCATCCTAACAGAAGCAAATTCAAGTGACTTGTCTCGGCCATTTGAAACCGGGTTAGGTTTTCCCTTTTTTTGATATGGCAGGAAAAAATATAAATCTTCTGCATATGGGGCTCTCATCATAATAAAACAACCTCTTGTGCAAAACACATAGGTCAAAATGGTATGTAAATTATGGATACTCTTCATTAGTAGTAAGTAAGTAATATGCTTTTCGTATCATTATGGCACCCGCTTTTGTCTGCGTTCTGTTAAAATGGAACTCAAACGCGAACATTTGTTTGCTAAGAGATATATATAACTTTAAGTTTAATATCGTTTATCTGACGTTTTAAGCTTAGAAGTTTCTGAGTTTAAAATCAGTTTACGTGAATCTGCTTTTCTTGGATAACCATTTTAGAGAGTTTGACGAAACGAGGCTAACCTTGAAAATGAAGACAAAGGTGGACGTTTACCAACAGCAGTCACAGCAGAATATAATGTGAACACTGTGCTGATACGAAATAAATTACGTACGTATAAGGAATTAGAGAAAACTCAAAATCAATTTGGTTTGACTTTTATATGAACATCTTGGAATGGGTAAGGCTTGTAGTTTAGTAATAATAATAATAATAATAAATTCATTTATTGCATGAAACATGGTAGGTAAAAGATCACATAGTAAAACAAGTAGGAATAATATTATTGTAATTCAGAATGGTACATTACAATTGCATTGCCAGAAGTTAACTTAGTTGTGCAGGAAGAGAACGTCTAAAGACCGGGTTCTGAGAAATGATACTTTCTACGTTCTGAGAAAGAGTGGGCCAAACACTTTTCTATTAAAAAAACAAAGTGTTTGGCATTGAGACTACCTTAGCACAGTTCCGACTTGGATTTTTGTTATTTCTTTTTATTCTCAATTATAAAGGGTAACATAAAAGAAATCAGTTATTTCTGTTCTGTCAGAAGCATTTTTCAGTAGAAGTACTTTGTAAAATCAACAGAAAAAGGGACCTATAATTTTTGCGTATCTTAATATTTATAAGTCTGCAGTGAATATTCTTTAAAATACCTAATGGTTAGATATATAATGTCTACTACAGGCTAAAGGTGTTAAGATTTAACTACATTGCGTTTGAAAAAAACATGCCCATTTTCATTCACTAAGTTAAGGTAGGTAGGTACATTTAAGTTAGCTCCTACAAAAGAACAAGAAAATAATACTTTCATTAGAATAGGTAAGTACCTCCTTCCAGAAAAATACTTTGGCAAAATATCAGAGATATTAACAAAGGGTGAATTGGCGTAGATAAGGATTATTTTTACGTACAGCGAATCGACTTGGTAGGTATTCCATCCAAATAACTGCAATTTCCGATCCACTTCTTAAATTGTGTTCTTGGAGTACGGTACGCTCATTTTTAACAACTGAATACCTCAGGTTATTTTCACCATGTACTTAGTTGAAATAGGAATAATACGTAAGAGGCTGCTCTTACTACCGAGGCCCACTAAATACAAAAGGTCAAGAGATTCCAATTACAATCGTAAACCATTGCCGCAATTTGTTCCAGATGGGGCCTATTGGTGTTGCTAGCTTAAAATCTATATTTTGACAGGTTTCAATAAACTAATTTACTTTTTAATCAACGATTTCTTAGCGTGCTAGTTTTCTCACAGTAATTTATTTAATTGAATAAATAATAATTAGAATCGACTATTAAGAAAACTCAATTACAATAAATATTTAGTTGACTTCGTTTCAGTTATTTAGTTCATAAAACTTGATCAAAAAATTATAATCCGTTATTTTCAAGACTATATTTTTAGCGGCCCGATTCTAAACTTCTTAATCGATTTTTTTTAAAATATTCAACGTGATTCACAGAAACTGTGTTTTTGTTACAAAAGTTTTTTTTTTCATCTCTAAATAAAACCTTGAAAGTTTTAAAACATATTTTTTTACTTAATAAGACATGAAAACAAATAAATAAGTATTTAAGTTGTAGCTCATACAGAATTTATAATTATGTCTATTAATGAGCAAAAATTTGAATCTTTACTAAGAACAATTTATGAAACAAACCTTGAGATATTAAATTACGAAAGCTGAGTGCCGCACATTTCACTTTATGAAATTAACTTTTTATAGTTATTTTTGTGTTCAAAGGATTAATCTTTCGTTTTTAAAAGGTTTTTTATGTTTGCCAGTTGAGGTTTACATTTTCTTTGTTCTAACTTAAATACTGTAATATAAAATTACAAAATCTAAATAAGACACAGCCCAATGAACACATTGAACACGTCGAAATTTGTGAATTTGTAAATTTAACTGTTTGTTTCATAGATAGATAGATACTCTTTATTGCACACACCATCAGGATACAAACAAAGCATATACATAAAAAAAAATCTACAAAGGGCGGTCTTATCGCTGTCTGCGATTTCTTCCAGACAACCAGTATGGACTGTATTATGGGAATCTGGGTAGTTCTTGGTTGTTTCATTTAGTTTAATTAATGTAAAAGCAAAAAATACGAGGTATAACAACGATTCAAATTAAAAAAATTACTCAACCATAAATAATTTTCAAAACTATAATTTTAAGGAAATATTGCCCAGAATTTGGCAACACCAAACAGCTGTGAGAAAGTGTCTGTGGTCGGTCCACTGCAATATATCTCACAAGACAACATTAATTTATTGGTTCCATTCACAGATACTCTGTCTATATACAAATAAAAGTTATTTTGCGAGAGGGAAGTTTTAGTTTGATTTTCTGCTTAGTTGTTTACGAATCTAGTATCTACATAATTTGTGTCAGTCTTCTATGCGATAGTGTTCCGGCGTTGTCGAAACCTCTGCTAATAATTTAATACTGTTATAGATAATGAAGCGATATCGATTTACTAAAAGACTAACTGCTGTCCATAGTGTCCATAGCTCCGCTGACGTGATTACGTAACACTCTTGTTACTGCGTCTATAGGAACCTATACTTAAGCAATGTCTTAAGTACCATACTACAAAATCTACTTTTTAACATAAATTGTTACTTTTGCTTGATATAAGATCAGACTACTATCCAACTCTATGCCATATTTCATTCATATCTGTTCAGAAGAGTAATATAATAAACATTCATCGATTCACCTTTTACCACTTTTATAATATTAGTAGGGTCTTATTTTATTCACCCACCGCAGAAACGTAGATAACAAAGCGTGAAAAATATTTCTTGTTACAGACATACGAGCACAGCCGACTTAGCTAATTCAAGGCAAGGTTCTTTGACCTTGTAACCATGCGTGGTAACCGTTTTAGTAGTTGTATGATATACTTTCTTTCTTTTGGATAAAACAGTGGTGTATTAAATTGTTTAATGTTATTAAGTATTAGATTCATGTTTTGGAGATTGATCATCTTCATACGAATAAATGAAAACATAGGTATCGATCTGAATGCATAAATATCTTGCTTTGATTCGAAAAACTTGAAAATATATACGTATAAGTAATAGAATAAATATATGATGGGTGGGATAATAATAAATGAATGATGGGTTATTACCTGAAATAAAATTTTTGCATTCATTCATTCATTCAATAGAATATTATGCTGGCTTAACGCAATTAGTATTAACTGGTTTTAACACGTTTAGCCGCCTGCTCTAGAGTAATTCAGTGGCAAATATCCATCCATCCTAACTTTCGCTTTTGTAGTTAGTGTATAAAATTGATTTCATAGTAAATTAAAGTGCCTGACGACCAGACATTTATGACTAAACGTGGAAAGAGACCCACACTTTACAAGACTGATTCCAAAACGCGGAATTTCTCTAGAAGAAGTACCTGTATATTTTTTTACTCGTAAAGACTGTTGCCTGTACTTCCATAATTATTACAACAACAGAACTAACTGTTTTGTTAATACGACTATTTGTTGTCTGATAGACCAGATCAATCAACATCAAACGTTGGTCTTGACAATACAAATGCGTGGCGTTGCGTGAATAGGACGACAACCAGTCCGCGGCGGTGGATTAACGGCCAATGCATTGACTTGCAATTAAGACGTGTGTTCAAACCACATCCAGTATGCCATAGACGTGAAGCTACTATAAATACAAGCTATTTAGTTTAGGAGGAGCGTTTAACTCAAATGTTAATGATATGTGAACGAAGTTACTAGTAGTGCTAGTAGTTTATTATTATTCAAAAGACGTCGTTAAAATGTGACAATATAATAACTAGCGTATCAATGACAGAGGCATTCTTTGAATCCTTTTTAACAACATTATTTTCATCTCTTCTCATAATTAACTTGTCCATACTACGACTGCTGCAACTTTTAAAATTCCTCTAATATAGGTACTCATGATGATGAATCTATTATGATGATGATGATGATATAAACGAATCGAAATGTAAGCTTTCAACCCTAAAATTGAGTGAACAGTTCAGCTTTTTTTAGTAATCTCACCGTCACAGCAGGAGTACTTCGTATTTAAATTTCACCTTTATCGTTCATAAGTCGCATTGGGGAAAAGCGCCCCGCAGATAAATTGGTATATTTGCTGAAAACCGCCTCGTTTTTTGCTCAAAATGAATTTAAACTGAGCCCTTAATCGTTGACTTTTCAGAGCTATCAATTACCCGCCTTCTCTTTCTTTGTGAAATGTAAACGGTCTAATGTATCCCTTATACGCTGTTGTAAATATTCTAGATAGGGCTATATACCTACTGCTACGTTTCACAATGAAGTCTGAGGAAATTGCTCGCTTTCTGTACATATCATAAGACCGAAAAAAAATTACACACAAATATTCGGTGTATGATACAGCATACTAACTGTTAGCAGCGGTTCCACCCACGAGAAATATTGATCTCGTCACTAAGCTATTCCCGGGATAAGCAAAAGTAGTCTAAGCTCTATTTCATAACATAATTTATCTTTATGCCAGATTCCATCAAGATCCGTTCAACAATTCTGGCGCGATTAGGTCATTATCCATTCATATAAACTACAAAGAAACTCACATACATACCCACTTGAATTCAGCAAATATTACTCTCTAGGGTCGAAACTTGGAGGTCGTACGATTAAGTAGCCTCTTTGTTTAAGCAATCGTGTAAAACCACTGAAACGTATCTTTTAAAAATGCGAGTAACGTTTCCCATAAAGAGAGCGATTAAACTTTTTAGTCGCTTGTAGAATCTAATCTAAGGAAATCTAAGGTCCAATCTAGAACCAATTCTTCCTGTTTCACGAGTAGTTACACCTATCGCTTCTAGATATTCTATCTTTCTAAATGGCTCATTTGTTTGGCGAGGGGGAGCTTTCGGCAACATCAGAATATGACGTGACTAATAGCGTTATATTGGAGATTTATTGCTTAGAACGCTGCAACTGTTAGAATGAAGCTCCTTAAGATTAAGAGGTTCTTAGCTAGATTACGTTGATATTCCATCAGACATGCCACGAAAATAAGTATGTAATGAATAAAGCTTAAGTATGTATTCCTGAGGCATTCCTTTCTTAAGGCACATACCGGAACAGCTAGTTTAAAATAATTAAAGCCCGCTAGCAACGCAGGTGATAGATGTGTTATAATGACAGTTCTCATCGAAGGAGCATTTGAAGAGAAAAATACAATCGTACAAAAAAGAATAAATCAACCGTTTCTTTGTCATGTTTTCCTTAAAATTTTGGAATGTTATTGTATCTACGGGACGTTGTCCTGGTACATCGCTTCCTTGTAATGAAGGTTGCTTGTTTGTATAGTCGTTGTGTGGGGATCCAAAAGCCGTGGTAGTCGCACCGTATATTAGGTACAGTCACAGTAGGGTATACACTGCATTATATAATATACAGCGTCAGCAATGCATGTACCTACAGTGTACAGTTCGGACAATATACATGCGAATGCGAATGTACAGTCGTGAGACTGTACAGTTATACCTATCTATTTATTTGGCACGGTTCGGTCCTTGTAAGGACTTTTGGAAATATTCAGAACTTAAGGATCCGGCGAATTGTATGCTCTAGAAATAATTATTCCAAATTTAATCATGGATTTAATAGGGTTCCGTAATAGAAAATAATTTGTTTTGCCCGGCACACTTAAGACCAACAATAATTAAGTCTGTTTGCACGTTTTCTTAGGAAAAGAAGGTTGTGAAAGATCGGCGAAAAGATTTCATGCTTAGGACGGCCCTCGAGGATTTTAATTATGAAGTTGCCTTAAGTTTTAATAATTTACCAGAAAATTTGTGTAAGAGAAACTTTAATTAGGTCAAGTACACAAAGACCGGTATAATTTGGTTACGTGAAAAAGTTAGAGAGCAAAACTTCATTTATTACCAACTGAGAGCGTTGCCATGGTTAAAAATTCAAACAGAAACTTAATTTGGATTAGGATTAGATACCTATCTTATATTGGACTCTTGGATGTTAAATGTAAGATATTCAATCCTTTAATACACCTTATAGATATAAAAAGAAACCTTTGCTAAGCGAATCAGAAGAGAAGGCAAAGGCGAAGCAGAGTTTAATTAAGAAAGAAAAATAAATATATGAAACGTCAAGAGAAAAATTAAGATATGAAACCTTCTTAATGAGTATAACTAAAAATGTAATATGCTGTGCCAAAATCATAGAACAGTAATTTCTCATTCGCGAACGCGAAATTATGTTGGTTTATGTTATGAGAGGGGATTATTATTTCCTTGAATAAAGATCTGCTTACTGGTACCAGAAATAATTAGTTATTGTGATTGTTTTGCTATATGATCGAAGAGAATTGAATAGTAATAGTAGTGAAAAAAAAATAGAAGAAAAGTACTAGAATTTTCTCTTGTTATTTATGAATCATGAATGAAATACAACCGCAATAAGATTAGAGTAACCCTATATTGATAAATCTTTCAAAGCAACTAAAAAGGAGAAAAACGGTGGTTTTATTCATTCATCAAATACAAAAGGGTGTCGAGAGGCCGATTCGAATGACGAGCCGACACTAACAAACGGTAGTTCACCACAAAAAAACGTACACTGAATACATGTCAAACTAACCAAACTGACCTACATACAGACAATATCAGGATAAATTGAAAGGGACGCTCTTAAATTATTGTACGTGTGTACAAGGGACTCCTTTGACACACGGCACAATAGCGTGAGTGACGTCAGTTATCAGGGGTTCGGGATGGAACCTGATATATAGACAACGATTTACAGGTAAAGGGTAATGCTTCAAAGACTGGTGTGAATTGAAGAGAGTGAATAAAGCTTCTAGTGGCTTTGTCACGGAATTAAAATATTTTTATCTGTGTACAAATCAGTAGAGGAAAATGAACTGTGGCTAGAATTTATTGTTACATTACAACGAAACAGATTTAGTGTTTTCTATTATATGTATTTGAATAAGTAATGAACATTAATTCTGATTAATTAAACTGTTTCATTTATAGAGTAAGACACCAATGAGCAATTAATATCAGCTCCAAATATACTATAGTGAGCAAGATTATAACGTGTGAATCCAAATTATTAGGGCAGTAGGTACCAGACATTTCATATTTGTATTCAGAATTGATATAACTACCTCGCACTAATTATTATTATAGGCAATGTAGCAGACACTTCACAAAATTCATGATCGTAATCGCAAACGTGCACTATAAGCTTTAATTATTATTTATGAACATTACACGGAACACGCAGTGTTAATTTTACATTTTCTGACTCACACAAACATCGTTATCACTGTGTTTTACGTAACGTAACAGTTAAGTTTCAGTTCACTTTAGTGATTGGCGTAAGTACCTAAGAGTAATTTATTAAATCGAGAGTATTAGCGCAAGTAGCAAAACCATCCATTGGTATTTACGAAATAAAATTAGGTTTCAGCAAAACTCTCGAATCAATTCCACAATTAAAACCCTTGTATTCTTTACGACACAACACGTATTAGTGTAATTGGTGATAGTGTTACATACAGGTGTCGCAGTAAGAAGAAGAAGTACCCTGTAATTTTGTATAACTCTTTATAACATGTTACCATATGCTATGTCATAGTTAAGTACATACTATTTTACCATGGATTTGTTCACTATCCTACAGTTAATAATATATCTGTGAGAATTTTCAATTCAGCGATGATAAGTTACCTTCTCTAATGTTACGGCCATTTGTACGGTTGCTGCGTGGGTTTAACAGGAAAATCTAAATAAAATCAAAATTAAGGTTTCACGTAGGGTCAAGAATGAAGTATTCTTAAAACAAAAAGCCGTCTCGTTAAGGAACGGAGCAAGATAAAATTTTCACGGTACAATAGAAAACAAGGTCCAGACCGGCAAACCATTTACCTAGGAGAATTTGTAAATCGGAAGGTCGAATGGATCCCTTCTTATGTAATAAAAAATGTGATATAAGTTAAATGAAATCGTTTTCGATCTTGTCAAGAAAGCTTTCCAAATAAAAAGTAACTACGTAATTTGATAGCCTTATAATATCACGACTGCTGTGGAAGAGCTATGTATATAGATACATACTTATTTTTTATTTATGAAATCCAAGTCTTACGCCTCGAAAGCATCAAGGTTTTCCACTTTCTGGAACACTGTCTAATGCCATTTTCGTTTATTGGTTACAAGAATGTTAATAACTAATTGCTACGTAATAGGGCACGAGTCTATTGCAGTTTATCGAGTAGGTACGTTTTTCGAAGACCCGTGTGTCTACTGGAATGCCTTTACAGGGAAATTTTATTAATTAGTTTACCTTTGATGGTATCAGTATTTAAAAAAAATACCGTAACACTAAGTATAAACTTCATTTTATGACAAAATATCTGCAACTAAATGTGTATCTATAATTTTATGAATGTAATGACTACTCCCGCCAAGCAAGCTCCATAATTCTAAGTCATAACATTATTATGAAAACACGCTCAATGACAATTGATACGTTGGATATTACAGTAAAATGCAACGTAGGAGCCGTTTGCTCTTATCAAGTGCCATTTATGTATCGGCCGAAGTGTTTATGGCCCGTTGGCATACGATATTTCGAGAGGTGAAAACATTGACTTCCTGTTATGTGAGTTTCTGTAACTATATTTTGAAACTGAAATTGATAAAATATTCACAGAAATCACTGAATAACTAATCCTAGATACCTACTATATTTTATCGGTTATTAAAAAAATCTACATCTCGAATCATGTAAATTGTATTATCATTGCTATGACAGCGACGACGTTCAAATTTAAATAAAAAAGTACTTATTAAGAGCCACAGGTTTCACATAAATAATATTTATATCTAAACGAAGTCTTAATTTAATCGTATACCATCAGATCTATAATGATACGTAGGTACCTAGTTATTATTAAAGGATAGCTGTTGAGTTATCTACTACTTACACTACCCTATTTTTTGAGATAAAGCTTAAATACTCGAACGTTACAAGTAACGTAAACGTATACTTAGTATAACCTTTGTTCGAGCATTATATAGTATATCAGAATTAAGGTGATTGCTACCGCCTCTCGTCCATATATTTTATAGGGTACGGTTTCTGCTTCATACCAACGTGTCGATTTATCACTTGAGTACGATTTTTACGAGTCGAGTTCACGAATAACGTTTCAAGAAATAAGTTCGGAGGTGAAAAGTGAATGAAAAATTTGTGAAGCAATGGACAATCGCTAAAGTGTGGGTCGTAGGTATGTTTCACCTGGTGACGGAGGAACTCCATAATTATGTTGAAAGGCGTATAAATACTTAGTGTGATTAGTGATTCCTCTTTATTACTTAACTAGCAAGTCGTCCTCGCTTCATTGCAATTTATATCGTTTTCTTTTCTAAACAGAGCCCATTGTATATTTATTTTTAGGCTCATGTGTATCGTGGATACATAGTGTAAGAATGTTTTCATTACTCAAGTGCATTCAAAATTTGGCCTCTCTCTTTATAATATTAGAACATTGAGTAACGTAATATACATAACGGTTCTTGAATTAACAAATAAGTATCATATTAGGTATTGCGGTACCGCACCCGCGAAACGTTGGTTAACAAACACGCCACCAATCTACATGTCCGCCACCAATGAACCTTGAAAGCGACGTTGCCGTTTTGCTAAGTTGTAGGTTGCCAGACCGAATAACTAGTCAGTCTGGTACATACACTCGTCGTTCAAACACATTTAAATTCTGTTAAAGTTTCGCAACTACCCTCAAGATAGCAAAATGTGCTTCTTTCAAATAATATCTTTCAATTCTACACGCTCAGTTACTGTATCAAATATTTGCCTAAGGACGTGTAATAGAAGCGAAAATTTTAGATAGGTTGGTACATTTTAGGATAATATTTTTAGGCGCATGCTATTGGTATGAGACATTAAGCATACCTAGTTTAGCTTTTATTATACGTAAACGGGAATTAACGCGATACACGTTAAAGGTATATACATACCTTTGGATGCCTGACGTTTCGACCAGGTTACACCGGCCGTGGTCACAGGCTGACTGTTTCAGCCGTGCACGCCCTCCTTTTTTTTTTTTTTTTTTAAACTTTTTTTTTAAACTAGTTTAGCTTATATTGAAAAGAAAGTCAGTAATCCAAAACTTCTATAAATTACCTATAAGTTAAAAAAATAAAGTTTAATTAAATTAGATTCTGATAATTCATTGTTGCCGCTAGTTGCACAAATCATACAAATTGCATACCTGATAATTCACCGGTCAAACGTACATTATTACATGTTTCAACATCTTCATCATCGTAAGAGGTCTATTGGAGAATTACTCCATAAAAATAAAATAACAGTGGTAAGCATTTTCTCATTCACAGAACATACTAAAGAATAATTTCGTTTTCATTTTGAAAAATAAACCACTTGAAACTGACAGCGGTGAGAAATAGAAAGGGGTTTCAACATCTTAATGCCGGGATTCGTGTACCGTAGAACGATTGATTCTGAGAGTAAACCTGTTACCGAGTATTGAAGTGCTATTGTTGGGAAAATATAGGCCATATTTCTTTAATATATTTCCTAAGATTAGTGTATCCAGTACAATACTGGGCAATAAAAATTCTATTTAAATTTTAAAATACTATTACTTATCATTAGAAAGTCGTTGTCTTCGTGGACATAAAGGCGCTTATATTACGTACGAATGAAAAAGCATTGATAAGGTGAACATCTACTAGAGCCATTTTTGATGTTTCAATCCCAAAATGCTAGTCATAAGAGTGACCGTACTTTCAGATCGGGAAAAACAATCTTACTGCCTAGATAGTGACGGTTTTGCTAAAACAGATCGAATGTTTCAAAGCACGCTCAATCAAAGTGATTAAAACGGCTCAAAAGAGCCCTTAATCACTGTGATATAGCGTGTCTCCTATACAAATTGATCTAAAATTGGACATCACACTAACTGGCAGAAGTAACTTTAGAAGAATGTAATATGATGCTATCATCCAAGTTTACAAGGAAAAAGGCATTTTTGTCTGAGGAGAAATGTTTTATTGTTGGCAACTTCATATCTAACGTCGTTATAGAAAGTTTGAGTGTTGTAATTTTAGAGGAAGCGTATGCTACGGTGGGCCATAAAAGGAAATGATTTGGTTTAAGATTTTATCGTGTCATGTTCAGTAGCGCATTTACAGTTTTTCGTTTTCATTGCAGACCATGCTGACCATGCATAGGTATGACAGGAAGACGTGGCCGGCTCAGTAAAAATGGATACATCGTTTAATAAAAAAATTTAATGATCTGATTACAAGTACGAATAATTGCTTACAATTAAATAGGTCATTATATATACTCGTATGTGCTTGCTATTTCTTTAGTTTATAAAATTCTTATCGTAATGAGGCTTAGTGCCAACAACGCACCACACCATAAGGGATAATGCAAATTCGTATTCAATTAATTTATTGATCGACCTTCACGCTGACATTTGCATAACATGCCCAAGGCGATAGTTTATGTTCAGAATTATGGTTAGATCCTGGCTTGGCATAGGAATAAATAACAAAGAAAAACCTATAACCCAATGCCATTACTATACCTATAATCTTCGCACATGGAGAAGTAATAAATTGAAAAGTTTTGTCGCAATCGAGATAGGCGATACAGTACCACATAAATACAACAAATATTAATTTTTAATTCGATATCACAAAATTTTATATTCCTATTAAAATGAAATAACAGTATATTATTTCTCAAGATATTTTACTCGATTAAGTACCTACACGGAAGGAAAAACGTGGACTCGATATTGACTAATGAAATAGCTGTCTCGATACTTCTCTTACGAAGACAGATGAAATACGCCCGCGACGTCGTGGCACTCGAATAAACAGACATTGATCAAATGAAAAAGGATATAATTTTGAATTCTCGCACGAGTAATATAGCTTTGATAGTAGTTTTGAGTTTCGACGACCCCTCCCTCATTCATTGTCTTCTATATTATGTATACCTACTACTTTGAGTAGGTAAGTAAAAAAGTATTAAAAGACGGCAGGTCTTTCGACTACTTTTTATATAGGTACCTACCTACTTAGTTTTTCGGTTCAGTTTTTTGTGATACCTACCATTTTTGTTCCGCACTGCCAATGGAATTAATATATTTAACCTTCATATTTATATAATCAGCAGTTCACGAAAATATTCCACTGCTAGCTAATTAAGTTAAATAATGTTTATAATTTTCCTCTAACAACCAAAATAAAAGCAATGTGAGCTTTCAAGTTAGGGCATATCTAAAATCTGGTTATGAATTGCTGGTGCGTGAAGTACCTATGTAATAAATTGGCTGTAAGTACTATATCAAATTAAATTATATACGACTATATAAAAGTTAGTTAAAAGACAAGTCATACAACACAAAATGTCATAAAAATTACAGGTTTTATCATTCATTAGATACAAACAACATAAGCATCCGATAAAACATACATTATTTTTTACGTGTCCATTGCAGATGGGCCCATTACAATAAGCCCAAATCGTTTTCTCTACAAACATTGCGGCATGTTTTGATGACGCTACAGGGAGCAGTACGACATTAGGCTAGAGTGATTAATGTTTTGCCTAGGTAGGTACGGTGTTTTGCTTCACTGCACTAACGATCTGTTGCTTTTTATCAGTAGGTACTGTATCTACGACTGATCTGAAGAGGTAACTCCAGGTTAAACCAATATTAAAAATTACTGAGGTAGTTTAGCTAAAAGCCAAAATACGAGAATATACTTTCTACAACAATTAAATAGCTACTTAAATTACTACATCATTATCGTAAATAGATTTGGATACCTACTGCCGAATGTCCAAATAAGTTCCAACAGAGAACTATCACTTTAGTTACCCCATCAAAACTTTTAATTCACCTACGTCCATAATGCTGACATAGCTCACATTAATACTCTGCCAAAATAGTTGATGAGTCTCCATGACGGAGTTAAGTTTTGCTAACTTTTAACATTCGTCCCAATAGGGAGTTACAATGAGGAAGGGTTCTCGTTGAATATAATACTAAGGCCACTCATTTTGGCGATAAAGGAGGCTTTGGGATAGATGTGTTTTTCAGTCTCGCTAAGGGTTAGGTGACCCCGTAGTGAGGAAAAATTTATATTAATACACCCTACCCTGCCATCCTCTTTGGAGTTATACGCGTGACTATATTTGTCTATATGATATGTGTGTAGGGAGTAATAGCAGGGTAAAAGTCGGTATACACATCAAAGAAGAGCTTTGATGTAAATTTCGAATTCGTTTCCAGATAGAAAATTATTTATAGGCAGTGCGACCATGAGAACTTTTATTAATTTCCGAGATTCAGCGACCATCTGTACCCAGCCAGTGGGTACCCGATTTATGAACGATAAAAGTTTAGACGACACCGTCTAACTAATGGAATTCTGTCTGGCCTTAGCTAATCAAACCTCTTCGTCATAACATTTTAGTGCTCTAAGTGAATTATTGGCAGTATACGGGCTTGGATCGCGCTTGTTTGTTTTACTTTATGGCGGATGGTGCTAGTATTAAACTGTACTAAGCCATAGTAAGTACTCAGATCATGATGAAAACTCACGATAATAACAATAAACATTAAAGCTGACAACAATACTCCCAAGTCTATTCCAAAAAGATAAAAACTTAGGAAAAATGTTGGTAAACAAGGCGTAAATGAACACAAAACGAAACAGCGAAGCGAAAAGCGTCACATCCATGCTACCGCGTTTAACGGCACGAAATATTTTTGTTCCCCTCCTGCCCTTAATTTTAACTAATTTCTGGTGCAAACCTCGCCGTGTCCGCGCCAGCCGGGCAAACTGTCCAAGTAATTACTTCCAGAGTAATCCCGCAGAGCTTGTATACCCATGTAATATTATTTAGACGGGTATGATGGTGTTCTTAGATGGTAATAAGCATTGTGAGTCAGGTATTTTATCTTTAGGGAAGCGTAATTTAATGGTGTTTATGTATATTACACGACAAAGCTTTCTCAGGGTGAGCTGAGATTTTTCAACGGAACATGTTAAATTCATTTTATAGTTTCAAGATGAGAATTATAAAAGCAATGAATACTTAGCTACCTAGGCATTCATTACTTTCTGCATTAGCGATGAAATAGCTCCCGGTATGCTGCATGGAACTTTTAAAGCGGATAGCGGATTTTACATTCAAATTTTTTCTACCTGCAACTTTTGCAATACGCCAATCTTGAGAAATAGAATATTTCGAATAAAGAAAATGATAGTTCGTTTCTTGAAGTGGCTTTTTATTACGAACAATTAAAGTATAGTAAAGTTACCACTTTGTAGTCAGGAAGGTACTTTAAGGAAGATTTAGTCATCTGTAGGTATCTACTTATACCTAGTTCAATTTTGACTTATCTGAATGGTGGTTCCAAATTTCTGTTTGTAGATAGGTAGGTACATTCCCAATACGTTTAGAGTTCATAAAATCAGAATTAAAGCCAAGTTAATAACATCTAACATTGTGACACGCGAAACCTTTCCTTAGGCCACAAACAATTGAAAAAAAAAACTTATATAACGAGGCCTTAAAAGCTATGTCGGGAACAATGTAATTTGAGGGGACGATACCTCGAGGGTATTTCGACATTCCGCTTTCACGATATCACATTTGTTGCGAACTTTCCCATATAGAAAATGTGATTATGAAGTAGGTACAACAAAATTAGTTTAATGAAAATGTGCCACGATCACGGGAATTTTCAAAGTTGTACCTACTGATTTGCATTTTTCTGAAGTAGGTAGATACACATTAAAACAGTGAAAGGGCAGATAAAATTAAATGAAATCATTATAGTACCTTGCGTGTTACGCCTCCAATCTTTGGAATTGAATCTCCAAGGACAGAGGTATATATAGTTATCTATGGTAGGTATAGCTTGTACTTCCCTAATAAGGGTATTATGTATTGATTAAACTGGGAGCGAGACATGAATTTAGATTAAGATCACACCCAATTCAGTGGTACTGTTAATATAGCTTGCTGGAAGAACTTTGCGATACAAAAAAAGGAAAGGTTTACCTACTCTTAACACTGAGTTGAAAAATGGTGCTGCTAATAATGATAAAAAGGCGATAGGATGAATTTTATTTTCTTGATATTATTGAAACGAAAACATCGATATTGCCCACTCACAGTTCAGCATTGAGCAAAGATAATTTGAGAGAAAAATAAAAGGACGATGGGGCTTTACTCCGGATGCAATACGTTCATAGCCAATGGCATCAAACGTTATACACGGTTCAATAATTCACTCGTTTTTGTAACGTTCCGTTAAATGAAACCCGAATGAATTGCGTGAAGAAAAATGAATATGTCGGTTTATTTCATTTTTGCTACGTAAGTATATAAATTAGGCACTACCATAAAAATTACACTAACAACAACCACTATGGGTTTTTGAACTGTGTTAGCGGGTGTTGTCTGAGTAGTCGAAACTAGAGATGGTTGAAAAAAAAATCAATTTCAAAACATTTACTACTCGATATTTAGCCACGAGAAAAACATGAAATTATAGGTATACATTAAATACAAATTATTTATACTCGAAACGAGGTCTAGGGCATCATCTGATGCGTATCTACTGAACGATACCTTGTTATATTGGTTTTTCTTTTAAAATAAGTTACAAAATATTTTTGTGCGCACATTTTTACACATTTATTACATTCATTCGTTTCCGATTTTATACCTTACAATAAAAATGAAAGCGGCGAACCATATAAGATTTTTTACCGAGTGAACAAATGTAGGTTCAGTGCTATTTCCGACTCTGTTTCTACTGCATATCAATGATATACTGTATGTTATCAGTATTCAAAGCATACCTATAGCAATGCGGACGACAGTACCGGAGACACTTATTACACGAGTTCAGCTTACAGCATACATTCACCCTGGTCTGAAATAAATCCTCCTCTTAAAAGATTTTCCAACTAGAAAAGATTAAATCTGGTTCGATCTAAGACAATTAAGAAGTGTTATTTAATGGGATTAAATTGAAATAGAATTAGTCATTATTCATTGTATTCACCGCTGAGAATAACTTATTTTGATTGATCCTGACGAAAAAAGACGGGTTTAGATCAAACCATTTAGTTTTTGCCAAAATTTTTGTTTACAATATCGGTAAACGATTGATATCAACAGAGGAAACACGAGTTCAAATGTGTATCCAGTATTTTTTTATTGAATATACCATTACAACTCTACTTCTACCTATAAAATGTAGAACTTTAAATATGTGTGTCCATAAATGCAAAAGTTGGGTGCCCTTTCACGAATTACGTTTCAACCGTAGGCGTGGCTTTCGTACGAAAAATCTACAAATATGGGTGTTAACCTAAACAAGGGCAAAGAACAAAGTTTTAGCCTCATTCGTAAAAGTTACATGGCCCCGGTTCAAAGTTGCGATAAATAATAATTGTATAGGAATCGGCAAACCAGATATATATGTATCTATACCAAAATAGACATAATAAAGGTCGTTTTGGCAAGACGATGAGTCACCATCCACAGTAATGAAATATATCAATTGCCAGTAATACGTTTCTACTAGGTATATCGAAAACATAGAAATAGATTTAATGTAAGTAGGTAAGTACCTACGTATATTAACATCTTGGTCGTAACGTTTACTGGTCCAAATCCAGGCTGGTGCCTTTGCTTAAAGAGTATCTCAGTGATACTTATATAAAGCCTATCATATTACAAGGGTCGTTCATTTTGAGGTTATCCTGAAGTTTACATTTTATCTAGCAGAAATACTCGAAAAGATTGGTGCCATTCTGTAAAAAAAAAATTCACTTACAATTTAAAGTGTTCGTTTAATTGTCACTTTCGTAGCGGAACTGAATTACCTGAAACAAAAATAATACATGACGAATGAATAAGCTTTAATAAAGTCGATCGGCAAAGTACGTGATAAATAGATATAAGGAAATAGCATTTAATAACATTAATATATCGTCATGGAATTTTATGCGTGCTACAATTATTATTTTCCAGCCAATATTAAGAGCAACGATTATATGAATCTATTAAATTTTCCCAAATGTATATACGAAGCACTGTTAATATGCTGTGCTATTGACGTAACTATAAGTATCACCTTTATTTGTGCATGTATATTAATTACACTAGTCAAGCTGGTTAATAAATATACTAACGTTAAAGGTAAGAGGTAAGGTACTTATTTAGTCTTTAATAAAAACAAACATTAAACAAATTTTGATCAATACAAGTTGTTAATTAATGACTTTTGCGTACAGAACACAGAGTAAGTTAATAAATAAAGTCTTTGGAATTATTGGTCTACATCTAACTTTAACAGCGTCCATTGAGAGTCCGTACACTGTTACTCGAAAGATTAATTGAAGGAA
The DNA here is from genome assembly GCA_963576445.1 of Lithosia quadra. NCBI lineage: Eukaryota > Metazoa > Arthropoda > Insecta > Lepidoptera > Erebidae > Lithosia > Lithosia quadra. Next base: position 4,282,014 of record OY754882.1, read on the forward strand.
TAAATTACATTGGAAGTTTCGTCACAAATTACAAGCTACGGTGTATTTTGGTGCTCATCGTCTTTTTAACTAACATCTAAATTAAAAGTTACTAAAATATAATGTCTGAATATAAATTTATTCGATCTCAAAGACGTAACGTGGATTGTTAGGCGGTGGCTGAGTACCTAATGGCTTCGGAATCGGACTTGCAATCAAGAAGTTAGAAATTCGATTCGAATATAATAGCTCCATGAACGTTGATTCATAGGACTAGTCTTACTCGTTTAGCATTTAGATTGTCTGTCTGTGTAGGTAAACAATATATATCCAATATCAATACAAGTACAAAACGCCAGGGGTACCATAGTAGATATGCGAGGAAATTTTACTTGGCGGGCACAAGCTATTCTTTCATTCGGCGGTCGAAGCCTTAAGCTGGCGGGCATAAATAGTGCAGCTTAAGAGAATTCAATGAACCATATACCTACCTCTAATATGATTTGAATGCCTTTAAACATTCAACGCTTCATCGACTTACGTATAGATATGTATTGTGGGTATTTCAATTACATGTTCAATATGTATTTAGTACTCAATGGAGGGTTAGAAATTTACGAGTATCCAATTTCCTTGCATGTCATGCTTGGTAACTTTCAATCCCACATTAAGAGTTGAAGTTTCCGAAATGTGCACGTCTCTTTTCCTTATGATGATAAGAGTTTACACTTAGGTATTTTTAAACGACAAGGATATTGTGGGTACGATATTTCAAAAATGCGTTCGCTTTCGGTTTCATCCTTTACGAATTTCTCGTAAGCAGTTAAAATTAAAATATAAGGAATAAGTTATTCAATCTTGGTACAGGGCAATTTCGGAAAGGACACCTAATCTATACCTAATGGAATTGGAGATTCGGATTTGAAATTATTATGAATTTTATGCAGCTCTTAACCAAACAAACAAATTGAAACAAAATTATACAATTTTCAATGTGTCTAACAATTGTTTTACTTTAATATTATGTTTGAATACATTTAGGGCGGTAAAATATATTAAAATAACAAAAATATTCCGAAACAAATTTAATGAAATAATTTTTCTGCAAGCAAATTTGAACATGTACCTACTTACGTGTCTTGTTTATTTAGGGTACGACATGTTTCGGAATGTTTTGTATTTAAAAGTCCTTATAAATTTATGGTATTACAATCATCATTGTCATTTTTATATTGACTACCTACCTATAGGTACAGCTCAAGTGGTTTAGTGATGATCTCGATGTTTACTCAATCTCAATCGAATTATATGCCAGTTTCGGTTTTTCAGGGTAGGTATCTAGTACGAGTAATAACCACGCCACTAGTTAAAGTTGCCGCATAGCGTAACAACTAACCTCTTAATAGTCTACCTAATTAACTTGTTTGGTTCTACAAACACTAAAGCGATAGGACTGGGAGTACTGGGACCTTATAGTTCTAGGAAGGCTCGTTGCATTTTAGCCTACATCACTTAACAGCGGGTAAGATAGTAGTCAAACATAGGCCTTACGAAAGAAAGGTATAAATGCACCATTTATTTGTGATCACTACTGAGTTGTTATCGGATATTCGTTCCAATGTTACAATCCAGTCGCCGCCGTCTCTAAAATCCGAAAAGTCAGGTGTTCTCAATCGACAGTAAAATCTTATAAGCTACCAATTTTTATATAATATTCAAGTAGCATAAAACTCCTGATATTTCTGCGAGTGTGGCCCTGATGTCGTATTCGCTGCGCCGGTACACACGTATTTCTGTATTCAGAGCGTGAAATTAAAATAAATCGATGGACGATTCTATTCGGCGGAGTCTAAAACAATAAAGCTTTCATATTGTTTCTGTTTTCAACTCCAAGTTTCGATCAATAGATTCACTGAGTCGTATATCTAATAATAATATTGTACCTATCATTTTAGCTTGTCAAGGTTTTAGTAGACGTAAAGTTATTTAATACCTACACATGAAGTTCTCGTCAATGATTACTGATATTCATACAGTTGTAGTTAATCACTAAAAAAAATTGAAAAGGTACAATCAGGTTTTGTAACAGAAATAGTTCATAACCTGGAATAGCTGATAGGCTACTTTTTATCTCAGGTGGTATACCTCTGTGGGTCCTGTGAATCGAGATCAGTATTTCCCGGGTTCAGAACCACAGACCAAAAAAAAAAAAATTTTCAAAAACCATTCTGAAAGTGCTTGGTTATTCCTGAGCTTGCCATGAGTTCAATTAAACGACAGTTATTGCGGTACCTGTTATAAATTGCAGGAAAATACAAATAACATATAGGTAGGTACACTTACACTAAGCAGAAATAAGGCATGACATCGATAAGAATAAAAAGTATTAATACAAAGAGCTTTCAACGAACTGTTGGGTTCGGTCCCTAGACTATTTCGGTCTTATTACAAAACAAGGACTAACTTTAAACCCAGGTTTAAAACGTCTTTAGACCATGGTTTAACGAAAATGTTATTACAAAACGCGTTTTAGTACTAAACCTGGGACTATCTCTGGTCTAAAGATAAACCTGCGTGACACCTAGTTTAACGTTGGTCTAAGTATCTAAACCACGAAAATAAAACGTCAAACTTGTCATTTTGATTTGATTTGTGGAAAATACCAAAATACATCATATTTTGGCTTACTTTTTCCTCGGCAGTCCAATTTTCGCCCCTCTTTTTCTTTTCTCCTTCCATTATTTAATTCAAATTTAAAAGTTTAAACCACTGGAAACGTAAAAGTTAGTACGGGTATTGAAATGATTCAAAAGTGGGTATAAAAATTTAAAAAAAAAATTGAACAACGCGCGGGCTCCGAAAAACTACGCTTCATTTAACGTTCATCATAGATCGTCCAATATTATAACAATGATTGCTAAATAAAGGCATGATAATGATATTTTACTATAAAATAAAGTCCAACTATCGTTCATGACTTTAAATTTAATAATTATAATGTTGTAAATATTTTTTTCACCATTTTTTAGTAAATAATATTTATTAACGATTTCAGAAAATTTTTGCTTTCTGAGAAAACGGAACGTTGCGACCGAATGATATCACAATGAACGAACAAAAGTTTAGAGTAATCTGTGGTTGTTATTAGGCCAAGATTTAAACCATGGCCTAAGTAGTCCACGGATTATTCTGTTTTTGTAATAAGAAGAAGTTTAAACCTTGGTCTTAAAATTAAGCCTGGACTTCATAGTCTGGGTTTAAACCTGACTTTAGTCCGTGTTTTGTAATAAGACCGTTTGTGTTGTCACGTAAATAAAGCACAACGATCGTGACTACTTTGTAAGCAATTCAATCGATCTGTAGGAAAAATATATTTTCAGAAGCTTCAATTGAAAGATACTTCAAGTTGATAGCTAAATGTCAAAATGTTTTCAATTTGATATGGTGTTTTGGAACTAATAACGGTTCAGCATTGCTAAGTATAGAATTAAAACCGAATAATGTTTATCTAACGAAAGAATGAAGAGCAATACAAAAACTAGTTCGTGTACGTACCTACTATAACTTCCAAAGATTAAGTAAAGATAAAGTAATGTAGCGATAAATATTGTATTACATACGTAATTATAGTATTAATATTAACAAAAAGATAATTATGTAAAGATATAAATGATACAAGGTTACTTTAAATTAACTCTCCTTAGAAGCGATCTTACCAAAAGGAATTACAATTTCGCGGAGCTGCACACAAAAGCACGCACGAAAATGGATGGAGGGGGGCAGGTAGACACTATATACACAGACTACAGTAAGGCTTTCGATCGTATTGACCACAAGATACTGTTCCAAAAGCTTTTGCGGATGGGAGTTCATGGTAACTTGTTCCGATGGTTCTCGTCTTACATCGAAAAGCGGTCTCAGGCAGTTGCACTTAATGGGTCGATGTCCAATTGGCATGCTGTGCCCTCTGGCGTCCCTCAAGGGTCCCTGTTGGGGCCTTTATTGTTTAATCTTTTTATCAACGACATTGCACCCTGCTTCGTACATTCTGAATTTCTGATGTACGCAGATGATATGAAAATCTATAAGCTGATTAAGACTGTAGACGATTGTCTTCTATTGCAACAGGATATTTTTAGATTTGAGGAATATTGTCGTGCGAACAAATTGGATATAAATGCCTCTAAGTGTTATATTATTAGTTTCACTCGTAAGCCAAGCATGCATGATTTCAATTACGCTCTCAAAGGTACCACGCTAAAGCGGGTTCAAGAGATCCGTGACTTGGGGGTGACACATGATGCTAAACTCACGTATGAGAGGCATGTAGACAATATCGCGACCCGAGCCCACAAAATGCTAGGTTTCGTCATCAGATCATGCTCACAATTCTCGAACATAAAGGTTATTAAGATTCTTTATTGCTCGTATGTTCGTAGCATCCTTGAGTATTGCTCTCAGATTTGGAATCCACAGTATGATGTCTACGTTAATAGATTGGAATCTATCCAAAATAAGTTCGGCAAATTCTTACGTTATAAGTGCCGCACTCTTGGCGATAGTTGCGAGGTATGTTGTAAGAGACATCACTTATTACCCCTACAAATAAGACGACAATTTGCGGATGTAGCTATGCTATTAAAAATAGCACAATACAAGATAGATTCTCCTCACCTCCTATCTATGATACACTTAAAGGTCCCCAATAGATCTGTAAGAGTGCCAGTAGCTCTCCATGTACCTCGTAGCTTCACCAATTATAGAAGTAACTCCTTTTTCCCTAGGGTAAGTAGGTTTGTGAACGGAACCTCGGATTACCCGGAATTAGATTTGTTTAATACCAGTCCTAATACTTACAAACGCGTGGCAACTGATCACTGGTTTGAGTTGGTTCTCTAGGCGTGATATGTGACTTTGTTGTAACAGTTATCTCTTTGTTCTCTTTTTTTTTTTCTGTTATTTGAAACTTCTTTGCATGTGGTTCAATTGTAAACAAAATCATTAAGTACTTGTTTGTTGCATGTGAAAACTATAAATGGTCTGTAGTAATGTAAACTGTTCTTGTTATCTAGTTATTAAAACTGTCTGTTTTCCAAATAAAAAAAAAAAAAAAAAAAAAAAAAAAAATAAAAAAATAAAATAAAGTTAAATGGAAACCAAAGTTCTAAACAACTATCACTTTTATTTCTGATCTTACACTGACCGAGTTTTTATTACCGACCTTCAATCGAACTTATCACACTTTGCTGCGTCTACAATAATTTACTTTGATAAGTAAGTATCTATGTATATAGGTACGAGACGATAGCAGGAGTTCTCAGACTAATGTTCATAATAATATAACACTTGAGTACCTGCTGTTGGCAATTCAAAATGTTTAATTCAATTTCTTCCGTCAATCCCAACACTTGATTTTTGTACTCGACTGAGTAAATCACAAAGGCTGACATCTTCAGATTTATACCAAAAGTAAAACGTAAATATTTTATAGTCAAAAGCAGCTTTGAGACGAGGGTATCACGCCTGAGATGAAAGGACTTCACATTTCTATTTGTCGCACGAACACCTCTGATGAACTATGAGTTGCGAACGTAATACCTATGTCACGAATTTTTGTGTTCGTATTGGGAAGTAATCGAATTGACTTTCAACGGCAAGGTTTGACATACCGGACGCACGTGAATCGGATACAAAACATCAAGAATATTATTAGTGGGAAGTTGGAAGTTCAAAGTTAGGCAAGTATTGGAAATATAATCTATAGGTAAAATAGAAATTATTGAAAGCAGCACAGTTAGGACAAAGTTGCTAACAAGACTCCTAACACAAATAATGAGCAGTTTAAAGGAGTCGGATAGCAACGGTATTTCGAGACAATTTCAATAATAATTATTATAGAAGAAACTTCTGCAATAAGGTTTCATTTTATGTATTTCGTTAAGTAGGTACACAATTTAGTGCGAATAAAATGCGGAGTATATTGAAACGCGAGGAGATCGTAGATTTTGAGCAAATTGACTTGAACTATACCGATTTAACTGTTTTGCTGTGTTCTACAAGGATGAAATATTAGCCTGTCAACAAAATGTAGGTATTTTACGTTTAGCAAAACTTTGCCCAGTTCACATTTTTGCATGATAAATAGTCTCGAGGACTGAGAGGGACAAAAGGGTAGCTATTTTGACAACATTGCGGGTTTAATGTTACATTTATGCATGAAAAGATTTCTTCTCTTGCAGAACGTTTCATAATATTCTCATCTGAATTTCGTAGTAGAACCGTGGACCGAATGAGAAATATAACGTTTGTAATTTTAATATAGAACTTTATCATTGTTAATGTTGGTAAAGTGAGCAAAGAAAGTCAGTGAATATGTTACATTTAGTCTAGATGTAGCAAACCAACACTAAACAAAATATGAATGGTTAAAAAGTCACAAAATCCCTTTATACTTAGGTGGTAGGCAGTAACCATTTTCGTAATTGTTTTTAACTTTTTCGTTAAATAAAGAAGTAAGTAGATACTAACATCGCCAATAGCTAGTAGTTAGTTAGATTAAGTACTTAGTTATTCAGCACATCAGTGTATTCATAGCTCTACTGATATAATGTTATTAAATAGACACCACTAAAATACGAGTAGTTAACTGTTGTCATCTATCTGCAATGGTTGCAAGATGTTTCTGGAGCGTTAATCAGGTACAAATCGGTTTTAGTTTTTCATTTCTGGCAGCCGCATTGCATCCGAAACTATCGACGTAACAGTTTCGATACACACAATGCCATTGAATTCATGGAAAATATGATAGATAGATAATCAAATAATGAATAAATTTGTTTTAGGAGACATCAAATATTGATACATCATTTTCAATAGATTCAATGTAGGCATTTGTACTTGAAACAAAACAATTCAAACCTCATTTAGCCCAACATGTGCCTCACAAATTGATTTATTGGCTGTATAAAAAATAACAATAGATAACACTGGAATAACAATGTACTTAACAAAATAAAGAATAGGTATTAGGTGTATATGCCTCGATGATTAATGCAGCCACCTACGAAACATTCAAAATACGAGTATTGAAATCGAAACGAATTCGGAAAATTCAGCACAGGAGAGCGGTCTTTTTTCCAAAGCAATGCAAACCAATTTCGACGATTCCATTACTTTGTTTAGCAGAGTCAATTAAACTGAGGGCAAAATGAAATTGAGGCTGATGAGGAAGCTGAAAATCAAAGGGAGAATAAAACAAAGTCTTCTAAGTTGGTAATTCGAAAACATTTTGTCAATATAATCATGGTTTCTGCTTGCGGCAAATAAGTTTATTCAGTTTATGTGCCTCACTTTCGTTTATTAGATTTATAGCTATAAAATCGCCATTTTATTGAAGTAACAGAGAAATCAATGAGATGACATCGATAAGAGACACTAATTACTGTCATGAGACTACTTCTAAGAACAGAAAATGCAGGAAAACAAATGCTTAATTAGACCATTTTCAATTTGATTTAATTCCATTCGAACAATATAGCCGTAATCATCATTATATAGAATGGATATCTTTTTAGAAAATAATTACATTCGGAGCCTGTTGGTTGAATCGCACCTGCGTCCCTTATTGGTTCGATATAGCAACTCGGTATAGCAATGTTACACTGAATATTGTTACGAAAATTAAATTATTCAGAGTTAATTGGAAGTAGACGTGCGTGAATAACCTGATGTAAAATAATTGTTTTGAGGTAGAGAAATCGTTTAAGTAAGGAGCGTGAGATTGAATTTAACTTTTTTACTTTGGTTCAGGAAATAGAAACAATATTTTATTCGGCTTATAAAGACAGAGAAAGTGTATCTGTTATGTAATAACGTTATGTAATTTAGATAGCATGGTCACTATGCTAAAACCATCAACACAAGTAGAAGTTTACTGCTCTTTTTGTCTGAAACGAAACTTTAAACGATGACATTACAGTACGTCCAGTGAACATAATATAACATAACAACTCCGTATTGTACACCGAGGAATTAACCTTAGTATACTAAAAACAAACTGAACAAATGGCGGTCTTATCTTTCAAGGCCGTTTGTTACAAACAACCATATAGGGAAAAGACAGTGTAGTAATATTTGTTTAATAACGTATAAATCTCTTTCCAGAGGTGTCCACCTCTGAAATGAAGAGAGTCAGAGGTATAGATACGGGACATTATAGACGTAGTTTACTACGAAAATATCGCTTATGAGTGAACGATTTGATTTGACTTTCGCCTGAACCTTTTTGTAGAAATAGGCACAGGTGTGAGTGGACCTACATGTCCTATAATTCACCAGCTTTAATTTTTGATCTTATAGAAAAGGTTACCTACTTGGTCTATAGAGCATTCTATAAGACTTGGTGTGTACCATACGATTATATGATGATAACGGTGATGTACGGCAATTGAAGGTAACTTCAGTTTCTTATTTGGATACTGAGGACTCCTTAAATGTTTTTTTCCTTTCCTTTCATTCCTTTTGTGTATCACATCACAAATAAAATGAAACTAAACAAAAATCATCATATTTTTAAAACTTGGCAACAATTCCTTGCGTGTTTTTCACCACCAGTTGGCTAAGTTATAGAGGTTTCAGCACTATACACAACTAGTTGCAATATATTCCGCACAAGTTAGTTTTTGCACTTTAATTTCCTAGGAAACAGAGTCGGCCAAAACTGACAGAGTGGCACTCCGCCAAGCTTGCCAACGAAATGGGATGCCAAGAGGAATTTCATTATTGAAAGTATTTTATTCAGGGAACAGTGTCATTTGCCAGATCATAAAATCTGCTAGCAGCATCAAAGAGGTCACCTGCAGAATTTAATCTCATAATGGCACTTTGTGATCGACGTTTGGTTTAATTGGGAGACGTGCTGGCCATTTTAATTGCTTCATTATTGTGAAACTACTAAATAGAGGTGAAAATGCTTCAAAAGATGGATAATTTAAATTTATTTTTATTACAATATTAATGTCATCATGAATCCAACTTTTATGTGACTAAGAGAATAAAACTATATGTGTGGTTAATATTTAGTCACCAAGAAAGAAGTCACCAAGAGGATTCAGTTGGGCTGGGCAGCATTTGGAAAACTACGTCGGGTTTTCTCCTCCCCTTTACCGCAATGCCTGAAAACGAAGGTCTTCAATCAGTGCGTCCTACCTGTTATGACCTACGGTGCCGAAACGTGGACACTGACGGTAAGACTAGTCCACGACTTAAAAGTCGCGCAGCGGGCTATGGAGCGAGCTATGCTTGAAGTGTCTTTGATGGATAGAATTCGTAATGAGGTCATCCGCCAAAGAACCAAAGTCACAGACATAGCTCGCAGAATAAGCAAGCTGAAGTGGCAATGGGCTGGTCACATTTGCCGAAGGACCAATGGCCGGTGGAGCAAACGAGTCCTAGAGTGGAGACCGCGCACCGGCAAACGTAAAGTAGGACGCCCCCCAGCACGATGGACGGACGACCTGAAAAGGGTAGCTGGGATGGACTGGATGCGTAAGGCGGAGGATCGGGTGCTATGGCGTACATTGGGAGAGGCCTATGTCCAGCAGTGGACTGCAATAGGCTAATTGATTGATTGATTGGTTAATATTTGACTTGGCATTGTGATTGAATCCATGCATCATTTTCGTCTGTACATAATACTAAAAGGGTTCTCGGATCCTTAATGTGCTTACATCTTAAAGCAAAGTGGGTGCATTTAAGTAGCTAGTGCGACGTTAGTCGATGATGTTATTAGGGTAGGCAGTAATAACAATAAGGTATCTCTTTTATAAGAAACCAGTTGTCAACCGCGACTTCACTCGCGTGGATTGCTGCTGCCGTTCCTATTGCCCACGGAATGGCCTGTCCAAAAGGTACAACATGGCCTAACTTAATTTTGGATAGGTTTGAGTCTACATAAACACAATATAATATCGAAAAACAAAGTAAAAAAATCTTGGAACCTACGAAATTTCATCAGAATTGAGGCAACGGCAACCTTCTCTTATCTCTTTTCGAACAGGTTAGGTAGGTATCTTAATAAATAAATATTTATGTTTCTCTCATGTACCTAATGAGCGTAAGATAATGAGAGTGTACGTATCGTACGTGTACTCGTTACATGAGTGTAACATGACACAACAGCGGCAGTAATTAATGATGAGACGCAACGCCGTAACCTCCATAATTACGTTTCAACATGTTTTGATTTTAAACATTATATACATGAGGAGTTATTGAGAGACCTATGTTCAGAAGTGAACGGTCTACTATGAGATAACAAGCATAAAACAGTCAGTGAAACAAAGAAACAGTTTTATGGAGTACCTATTTTAAGGGTTTAGATAGCAAATAAAATTAGTAGATCGAGAAATCTACTGTTCCTACAATGAAAACATCAAGCAGATAACCAACAGCTTCTTTAATTTACTTAACAAAATAATTGTAACAGCAAACACAACCTAAACGAATTGCAAAAGATTTAGTCGATAGCTTGCGGCAGATTGCAAATTAGAGGACCGAAACCGCTTTCTATTTTAATCCTCTAACTGATCCCTCATCCTCCAAGATCCTCAAGGGTACGAGTATTATGCAGCACTTTTTGTTAGACTAAGATTATGTACGACAAATTTAACTGAAGTTAGATGTCACTTGAACATGACTATGCTGTTTACTTGTTAGAGTATTTTGTGAGTATCAACAAATGTAGATACATACCAGACAGTGTGTTCAAAATACGTGCACCAAATGAGGAAGTAAAGTAGTAGGACTGGATAAAGGTAATTCCAAAATGATTAAATATTCTTTGAGTATACATTTTTCTTCAGATTCATTTTTATATATATTAGCGCATTCATTGCAGTGCCTCTTATTACCATGTTAATGAATAGTAATATATAAATGCATGCACATCAAAAAGAAATGAACATTCACATTTTCCTTTTGGAATTAAGGTGTATAGCTAGCGATGATCTGGTGTGAAACTACCACTGCGTCTACCGTTGTAGATTTAATCCCCACGACACAACAATTTATGTGAGTTACAAATAATAGTCCTGACTAATGAATATTATTCCAGCGGTAATGTACGAAAACATCTCTAATACTCGTATTGTCACTCCCGGCAAAATTCTAACATCATAATTTATAGAAAAAATAAGACTGAGAAGGTTATGATGGTAATTTACATACAGTTGGAGGTAGTGAATAACAGGATTGCATGTTCCAATTTTGAACCCATCAACTATAGCAATAGTCTCCTACACGAGTAAACCAAATATCGCACCCGAATAACTGCATCTCGAACGTGTACCTCGACGTCCGTAGATTACAAAAAAAAATGTAACAAACATGAAATCATTTCATCATTTATCATTACACTATGAAACACGAGTTAAATATGCAGAAGCTGTTGAAGAATTTTAATCTAGTACGAGACGAGACACCCATTGTGTAGGTAAGTATTATTAATCAACTAGATTTTTGAAATCTTTTACATGTTTAATTTTTTCATTCGACTTTTATGTTCATCTTCCCTTATATTTCCGGTCCCAACAATATTAATTAAGGCTATATTGCCGACAAAGTAGCGTTCTTTAGCCCTTATTCTGTGTACAATGACGTTATATGTTGAAGTCCCCGCGATAGAAGGGATATAAAACAACAAGGATAAACCCTTTGGCGGAAGTTTTTTTTTAAAGGATAATGAATATTTAGTCAGTAATTGCTTCTAGTTGGTTACGAATATCCCAGTTTGCATTTGCATTATGAATCTGTATTCTTGACATGAATCTTTCTTTACATCACTTAGTACCTACCGAAAGAAAAAGTTGATTGGTTTACATAAGAGCAAGGTGATTCATAAAAGAGATAAAATAAATTCGACTATTTTACAAGAAATGAATAGGTACTTTTGAAGTGTTCATAATTCATTGCACAAAAAATAAAAAATATTGTAAATAAATACATTAAAAGCCAACTTTAGTTATAATTTGGCAAACTTACACAGAATGAAACTCCCAGAAGTATGGAAACTTATTAAAAGCAGCTCTCAATATAAAGTTTCGCGAACGTACCTACGACCAATAACCAGCACAAAAGATTTAACTGAATGAACGAGGCGTGGCGTAGCGACCTTAAGTTGTTCAAATTTTATAGTATTGGAAAACGATAGATCACCCAAGAGGAGCGGTTGATCCGTTAAAATTTTCTTTCAATATATTTTGAAATGCATCAAGTTAAAAGTATACGGGATAAATTAGGGATATTCTAGAATTAAACTTATGAGCTTTTGGAAGATCATATTATCTTACGCAAAATACGTAGAAAAAATTTCGGTTTAATATTTTCACGGGACATGCAAGTTGCGAAATAAACTTCAAGCAATAATTTAGAATAACGGAGCAAAGAAAAAGTTGATCCCAAAAGAGAAACGTAAGGCAAGCGAAGAATTAAATATTCGCTCTGATGGGTTCCTGATGGGGCAATGTCATTCGCATCAGTGAATTTTCGATTTGTAGAACTTTATGCAGCACTGTGGAAATTCATATCACGATAGATATCATTAAAGGTAGACTTTATTCTACACATGCTTACTTCTTTTAGGTATTAAAATCTTGTTGTTTCTTTGGTAAATTCTCCAAAAACGTGAAACGTTTGATACTTTTTCCCGTGAAAACGGTCGAATGGTCTGGCGGAAATTTGGTAGAGGTAGAGAGATTATGGTCTGGAATCACACAGAGGCTATTTTTTTATCCCAGGTTAGTATGTTTTCACGGATTTTTGTATCTACTCATCCTTGTATAAATAACTTGTGTAAATATAGGAGAATCAAATTGAGTCACTTTCGGATCACTTAATATAATCCAACTTAGGCTTCTTTTATGTTTAAATATTATGATGGGTTGATGTAAATATAAATTGACGCTATAAAAACGCTAAAATGAATTCAGCAGTATTTCTTTACTCAAGCATATTATTGTAATCAACGAAGGAGGTAGTATAAAAAAGAACAAACATAATTTTCTCGTGAAATGAAATATTTATACTATCGAAGTTCTTTGTTGCAGACTGCTTCAGTCAGAATTGTAGTCGGTATATGTCATGTGAAGCTGCGGTAATTAGGTTAATTAACTTTCCTTTATTCACTGCCATTACGAGACAGTATTTAAAGATATTTCTTTTTTTAATTGACATGCACTTATTTATTTATGCAAATTATTTATTATAGTTCGTTTTTTTTTCTGAAAATACACATGAATCTCCTACTGAACTGTATTTTATTTTCAAATCCTAATAAGTGCTCTCTGCACGCACCACTTCGGAGCTTTATTAAACTCAACACAAAAAATATCATTAAGCGGGCGAAAGTCAAGTAGGTCAAGATTAGGTAATTACAGACAACACGCAACTACCTGCATAATGATAATTCTATAATTGCTCATTTTGTGGGTACTTGAAAAAAGAACCGATTTCCACAACTAGTTCTTACTATTTTGGTGAAATGTAATCTTAAAATATGATTAGGTATTAGTAGAATAAGAGAAAATTATAGTGCACGGAGTAGGGGAGGTACTCTTGAAAATAATATGTAGGTACCTACTTCCAGGATTGTGATGCTAAGCTAACCCGCCCTTTCTCTCGCTCTCTCTGTCTTTTTCGCACATTCACCTCGTCAGCTCGTCACAAGTCGGATAGTTGTTTGATTGGCTTTTTGTGTTAATATCAGTTTTCATTTTTGCTAATTTGATGCTAAGCTAATTATTTTAAAACACATAATTATTGTATTATGGTCAAGAATCTTATAGGTTTAATGTGCCAAATAAACCAAAACTATATAACAACCAAATAAAATACAAATATTGAGGTACATACCTACAAGCGTGGTAAAAATCCTCCGCATCAACACCGACGTTGTTTTTACCTTTTAATTTTACAGCCGCAACCACCCATTTTACTTGGCACTATGAATAAATTTTCCGAGTGGAAAAATATTGTTTCACAATCATTTTCACCGCCAAATTATTTGTTTACATTTTTGATAAAAATAAAGGTAGACGGTATATTATCCACGCCCGTATTTCATTCTCAAAGGATGAGCGTTTGCCAACAAGGGACTGACCAATATCTACTTAAGCGTTTAGTACACAAAATCCTAAACAAAGCTTCATCAAAATAAATTAGCTGGAAGTGCAAAATAATAGGTACAATTTTTAAAGTCAATCTCACATAAAAAAACTTGGCTATGAATTTATTAGGGTTATTATCTGGCCCCTTTTATTTTTTTTCATTCATATATTCCCACGGATACCATCCCACTCACATCGAAGGCAAACTAACTAAAACAGTAACTCCCGGTAGAAGTAGACTTATATCCAGGGCGAAGCGGCATATCCACATCACAGATTCCCTTTAGGTCTTAGCAGATCTTCGCCACCAAAACTTCTCGCGAATTAGAATCGAACTATATCAGTTCAGAGCGCCAAGCAGCACTGTGGTTCAAAACGTGGACCATTTTTGCCTTGACAGAACATTATTACCTAGAAGCTGCAACTACTCCTTCATAAAAAAGAAGAAAGCAATTCTCAAAACTTCAAGGTTTTCAGAGAAATTATAGTTCAAACAATTTTTCCTTTTCAGAACCAGGTGAACCAGTGCAAAAGTTGGTTGAAAAAAGATAAAACCGCCTCACACCACCGAGTAATCCATATAAGTACCCAAGAAAGGTTGTAAATAGCAAACCATTAGCATTCTTGGTGCGGCCGGAGCGAAGGCTAATCCACCCGATTGTTCCTTAAAAGCCTCACCGAGTAAAAGTCAATTGCAGGCGCTAGGTTGAACATTCGACTGCGGAATCATTTAGATATGTGGTTGTTTTATTCTCCCAAGTAAATAAATCTATGCGGAGTGGATCTAAAGAGGTAAAGTACAAAACCTTGATAATTCGATCTCTGAATCTCTGATTAGATATTGGGACTCACGACATTCAAAAACATATATCTAGAAATGATCTTCGGTAAAATGATATCTTTTGCTTGAGTTTTAGGTGTAAACGGATACCCCAAAATCACTAAAAAATCAACGTATGCAAAGAATTAAGTTACACGTGAATATAAAGTATGTCACATCTTTCTATTTTTGTCGCCAATATTATGCATAACAGGCAAAATATTTAATTTACTGGAAGACAAAGAAAAACAGTTACAGCAAGTATTGAGTCACTTCAAATCACTGACTTGTAAAGAACTGATTTTACATATTATGGAAAATCACTATGTTACAAGACAGTAAGTAACTTTATCCTGATTTAAGATGAGATGGTTTTGAACGTATATTGTTGTTTTACACAGTTAATAAAAATACAATGTCAATCAAAATGAAATTCAGTTTCAACACGAATTTATTATTGAACCGAGAGAACCGTACCAATTGATTGAAATGTATGGCTTTGTTTATTCAAACTCTTATTGGGTTGAGTGGATCGTAAAAATCTGATGTGGCAAATAAAAGTGGATTAAAAAGTGGTAGTCCGAAGAATTTGATGGTTGTTTTACTAAATGAATATTTCACCAATATTCAACATTAAGTCTGGAATAACATGCGTGTTAAATTTTTTAGCGGTATTAAATTCTTAACCGAAATAATGAAATATTCACTTCCTAGAAGTATTTTGTAGGAAATCGTCATGAACTCGAGAAAAACACAGTAGCCATTGTTGTAAGAATAAAAATATATCTGTGTAACATGAGCATTTCCTAATAAAAAATACGCAACCCTTTTTCCCCTACGTGCACAAAATATTTTTTGTGACCAAAATAAAATGCTATATTGTTACAATTTGAGGTTACTGGGTGAAAGTTCCATTTAATTTGGTTACTTCTAATGTGTTATGTTTCTAACGAGTACAGATATGAAACTTCTGTCCAAATATTTTTATAATAATTAATCCCGCAATATAAGACAGAGTTTTCAATAAATAGATTGTCAATCGAATGGATGGCAGTTCAGAAATGGTGGAGAACAACAATAATGGTGGTATATAAATATATATAAATGGTGGAGAATAATAAATGATAAATTCAAGTTGTAAATACACTAAAAATATTAGTATATTATTACTATATAAAAATATTCTATATGGAAACTAAAGTAATTTTACTTTATTCCTCCATGTTCGAAAGTTTTACTTCATTTTAGTTCGAAACTAAAGAAAACCGAGAATCGAAGAACTAAGAAAACTAAGTAATATGTAGTTTCAACACTTTTAGAAAACAGGTCTTGTTCCGCTATAGATTATTTACCTATACTAGGTACTCAGTCATACGGTGAGTTGGCAAATTACAAATTCGAACCCATTGAACTACAATGAATTTGTCATACAACTCGATTTAAATGCAAAACAAACTTGAGAGGACTATGTAACTTCGCTTGTGTAATTTTCATTACAAAAGTTTTAGGTTAAACACACATTCGCACAAGTTTTTCTCTTTAATTAAGGTAGTTTAAAAAGGAATAGCATTGAAGCCGAAATAATGTCGAAAATTTTAACTACACTACACACTAGATCATTAATACTTCATAATAAATTTTATTATACTAGGTATTTCCTAAATGGTCATAAGGTTATTCGGTGAATTTGCTAGAATTTATCTAGTGACTCGGGTCGTGGCTTCGCCCGGGAATGATTTCGTAAAAAATCCTACCATGATTATTCAAGGACGCGTAATAAAGTCTAATGACAAAATTGTGGTAGTTAACTTAAATTGTTAGCCTGATATATAAACTGCTTATAAATCAACATACTTAGTTTAGCTAAAACGATTGCTCATTCAAGCACCACAAAACGAGAAAAATAAACCACAATAAAATAATCAAGAATGTAAAAAAATTCAGCTGTTTTCAGTCCTATTTAACAGAGCGGGAAGGTAAACCCAATGGCGTCAACAAGGAACTCCTACTTACTACGAGCTGATGCTGAGAATTTCCTAACACAAAAAAACTCAATAATGCATTTCGGGAAATCGTCTTCAGGATCTCATGCTGGCTGTATTCAGTGCCTCCGCGTCACGTAATACAAACCCTCATTAATATAATTCATTTCTGATTAATTAATTTGAACCTGAACCCAACTAAGGTTGATACGGTCAAAATATTACCTATAAATTAAATTTTCCGTTCGCGAATTCGTCTCACGCTTTTTACACTCTCGTCTACATTGGATTCATATTTACATTTTTTCTTAGTCTGCCTAAACTTGTTACTTAAAGAAAGTTTTGGGTCTGTGACAAAGAATGCTGGATAAAAAATAGGTCCGTTGGCTCACCTTTCAGAATAGTCTTCTCTTTCTTTATTATCGCTATATTTTACATCCCAGGAAGTACGAAATTTTTATCTGTGTCCTTTGTCTCTTTAAAGCGAAATATTGTGGTAACGATGGTATAATATAAAAAATAAATAAATCGCATTATTATTATTCTATTATGATCGTAAAGATTTCAGAATAATATCAGCTCAATTTTAGATAACCTAACCTTTGTAAGAAACATAACTTGTTGAATGTTGTAGCTTTGTATAACTTGTGACTTTTGTTAAAATAACGTTTATATTCAGCGGATTCGCCGCTTCTATCATAGATAATAATGATGATAATATTCTTAGGTCGAATGTATTATCGATATTTCAATCTCAACGAAAACATTAGCCCACGCCACACCACTCAGATCAGTTTTAAGGGTTTGGAGTAAAATAGCGCGCTATAACCATTAGAAGTAACGAGGGTCACAAGTGAACAAACTTGCTGGTGTTACAATCTCACAATCGCGGTCACCTCAGGTGAAAATATATTGTACTAGCTGATGCCCGCGACTCATCGATTTTGGTCATATCTCCGGTTTTAATTAATCAATCGCAATTCAGATTTTAAGTCTGACCAAAATCTTGCTCATAGCAAAAACCTAATCAAAATCTATTCAGTATTATTTGCATTCATCGCGGACAAATAGTCAAATCGAGAAAGGGGGCGTCCATAAAATACGTGAGATGCTTAAGGGGGGGAGAGGGTCGAGTCAAATCTCATGTAATCTTACGTTGGAGAGAGGGGGGTCTCGGCAAATATCACGCAATTTTTCTGATTGAAACAAAAAATATTCTGTTTTGATCCATTTAATCCAGATTGTACCTACAAGTTTAGGATTTAATCTTAAACGCTATCGTAATACGATTAAGATCATTCACTAATTCGTTCGAAAGAAAATAATTTCATTCATACTTCGACGTTATACATCTACTGAATGTCAAACTAGTCGTAAATAAAAACACGAAGCAATTTTTTTTACTTTTTACAATAGCAATCGACGTGTTTTCGTAAGAAACCCATATTTTGAAAAATCTCACGTGAGATTGGGGGATGGGGGAGGGGGTTGAATAAAAGCTCACGACATCTCACCAGGGGGGGAGGGAGGGTCAGAAAATTTAAAAAAACACCACGTAATTTGTGGACGCCCCCAAGCAGACAAGAATTTAAAAAAATATATTGCCAGAATCATCATTTAAAATTACCCAAATGTATTTTTAAATCACCAATACATACACAGTGTTAGTATAGATATACTATAACTGTGTATGTATTGGTAATAGTATAGATAGATAAAAGGTATAAAAAGAAAAAAAATATATCATGTGTAAAACATGCAATATTCTAAAACTGCGTCATACATGATATGCTATTACATACTTATTTAGTGGCACTACTTTAGTGATTAACATTGCTACCATTTGCCCAACCACTTCCTAAATGCGACAGTATTCGTCGACTCATTCGCAGTAACTAAATATGTACGGTGACGTCGACCCTTGCGGTCTCATCCTGCATGGGAGTTTCACACCAAAGCCTTTGTAATTTTGATGCCGGGAACGTTTTCCAGACCCTTCTAATTATGGGCATACGTTTACTACAATTGTCTGTCTATTGCTGAACTTTATCTCGGTTCTCCCAGAGTAGAATTATGTTAAACAGTATCAAATTTTAGCTTTAATACTCTCTGGGCAGTTGCGATTATTTTACTTAGTGATATGTATGCGGGTATTAATAGTGAGCGTTGGGTTTTGGCAGTGGAATTTGACTGTATAAAGAACGTAGTTCTCTCTTACTCTACGTACGTATTTACTTTACCTGATCTTTTGTACCCACGGAGTAACATTTGTTCCTAGTACTTAGCGAGTCTATATTTCTTGCGCTGAGACAGTCGCTAACTGCGAGACTAGTTAGCTTTAGACAGTTTGTATTGTAATGTAATTGCCTTTTAATTAATGGTGGTTGCGCGGTCGTTACAAAGATGAATAGAGAGTAAATTATTTCACAAAACCACAGAACAGATAATAGTGCGAATGGAAATTTGTTGAACTGTTTAAATAATTAAAGGCGATACTTTAAAAAGATGTCCAATTTTTAATTAATAAATTGTTTCCTTTTTGTGTTTAAACCAAATTTATAATTGCGTTATTGGATTGTTAGAAATGCATGGACTTTAATTTGGTGGTTAATTGTATTTATCACTTCTAGTAAACTGGTAGACGGCGCAGCAGTTTACGTAGTCATTAGTAGATAAGGTTCAATATATCCATTAACTTAAAAGAATTACAAATAATTGTCCTGCGTCCCCACATGAGACCACTATTTGTAATTATTTTATGTTAATGGTCGAGCCAAGTTAAATATTTGAGAAGCCACCGTGATAATGGTTGTCTAGAGAATTTGCACGTCACTACGCATGAATACTACGTATATTTGCGATTTATTCATGCGAAGTACATATAGGGGATATACCTACCTATACATATGAAGGAACTCATATAATTTTTAATATACGAGTGTACGTCGCTTGGAAAAAGAAGTTCGTCTCTCTGTACCTTTCACACACGTATTACGAGTATTCTAAATAGGTGTCAGTTCACCTCTACAGTGCCTTTGTGTCTACGCATTGTGCTTGCGTAGGCAACTGAAGCTTACTTTGCATACGCTACGTTAATACTTGTGAGACTCGTGGAAAAAATTAACATAAACTGAAATTGCTAATGTATGTGATATTCTCATTTTTAAGACCTTAAGCTCGTCAATATCTTGCCTTCTACTTTATTATCAAAATTTTAATGAACGATGACGTTTAGATCAAATTGTGCATAGCGTGGTCAACTAAAATCTATCTTAAAAACAATAAGCATGCTTAATTACTTGATTAATGTTCTTAAACCAGATACGGTAGACTAAATTTCAGCTGTTACCTACAAATAAGGTTCCGGAACTATCCTAAGGTATAATTCGTGATATTATTTTTCCATAAATGAAAAACGAATTATTTCCGTCCGGGAGAAATCGCCGTATGTGACCGTGGTGTTAAAATAGCCTAAGGTGGGGCAATATTAGCCTCCCCCTGAGTGTCCCACATAAAGCTTTAGTTGGGCCATTCATCGGATAATGTTCGTTCGGTCTTGGGTTTAATTAAAATTGGTTTCGCAGATCTTAGAAACCAGCGATTAATAATTCAGTGGGGAGGCTTGAGTACGCCGCATATGTCGAAGTTACATACAAGTACTTGTTATGAGTCATTCAAATTAACATTCATTGTTTTCGAGTATCAATTGGTGGTAAAATATGTAATGGTGGTTGCAGAATTATCGAAAAACATAATGTTTATCGTGAGATGTTCCGCGTCAAAAATAATTCAATGTATCTCCTAATATCACTCAAAGATTGTTAGTTGTAATTTTCATGTTTCTTAAATTTACTGTAAATATTTTGACTCATAATAATAGTATTTCTTAGATACGATCAGTACCTACGAGTAGAAGCTAGATAGCACAGTGCAATACATTAGGGTTTTTTAACATCTAGTTCGTTTGAAAGCACTGGTACTTCTTCCTTGAATAATAATGTTAGAAGTACTAACTTATGAACTTTCATAACTTTAACAGTGCGACCTTAAATATTTTGACTTTGCCTTTGTGAATGTTAAGATGGGTCAGGGTATATTTTTTTCTTGTCTTTCAAACACTCTCATAAAAATGAGTAATATTATTTCTAAAAGGCTCCTTTGATGCTAGAGTTTAAAAGGGACAGGCGCTATTTTTTAATACAAGTTAGTTTACACCGAATGATGGTAAGCAGAAGTGTAATTCATATCACCAGCAATATTTTATGGCTTCATATAATAGTGGTATATAATCTTAGTATCATATTTTAACTTCTTGACAATTAACATAATATATTAATATCTTTACAGGTAATTGCAGTGACAACTTTAATGAGCTTGGATAACACTAGTGTAAACCCGTATAGGGTATATAGATTGAAACGTACTACTCTATATATATAACTATCCATATTCTCTCAATCCATGGTACCTACATACACACACACAGGTATGTGTGTGTGTATGTAGGTACCATGGATTGTTAACCAGCTAAAACATTTCAGTTATAGGTAGGTACCTATAACTGAAATGTTTTAGCTGGTTAACTTCTAAAATATTCACGGTGCCATGGTGTAAAAGTAATAACAGTAAAGTTCATAAATGCTACTTTGTGTCCTAAATGTATAAGAAAAATATTTGATTTAAAAAAATATGTTAGTAGGTATTCTACAAAATAGTTTTTTTTTTCTGAATAAATGCTGATAGTAATCCACTAAACACATAATATCTGACCGTATTCTCTCAATCCATGGTCCCTACATACACACACACATATAACTGAAATGTAATATTGTTTATCCGCCAACAAACAAGACAGAAACTGTGATGGAATCTAATCTAACAGGACAGACCCTTCATCAATACAATAAGGGACCTCATAGAAAAGCTGGAGATACACAGCTAATAATATAGGATGAAGAGAATAATATGTTGCTTTAGCAAGGGCTGCGGGTAAAGCCACCTTTCGCAATTTGTGTCATATCCAACGCTGATGTAATAAGTAATTTTTCTGATGGTTGTTAGGTACATTCTTCAGTAAGGAGGCTACCAAGGTAGGAAGTATTTAGTAAACTGAAATCAAGAACTCATGTGATTTTTTATTGTAACCTCTTGGTGTTGCAGCGATTGTGACTTTTGTGTATGAAGTGTCTTGCGTTTTGATTTCTGGGTCGGTTAATAAATAGATATTATTGGAGTTTTCTATCAGGAACGGAGAACGGAAAAAAACTTTGATAAGAAATCGGATAAAATAGATATCGCTGTATCGGATTCTGCCATTAGGTACAATAATATTCAATACTTACCAAAGTTATCTAAGTAGGTCAGTAGGTCGAAAATAAAAATAATTGCAAAACCTGTAACGCCTGCACTAAGTATATTTTAACTTAATTTTATATACCTACAAGAAATATATTGTCATTTCATGCGTTCATCTCACTTTTATGGACTAACAAACTGAATAAAATAATAAACAACAACAATTTACAAATATCACAAATTCATGGCCGCAGAGATTTACTTTACATTCACTTAAGTTTTCTATCTTAACTTAGCTTTTAACAACCCGTAGTAAACTAAAAAGTTAATTTCGTGACCAGAATAGGTAATGTAGGTACAAACTTGTAACTTATACCTGCATAATTTGCATTATTTCAAAAGAAAACAAGTCTTGCTAATGTTCCGACAGTTTTATTTGGGTTAAAGGAACTCTTAAGTATGCAAACTCTTCGGCACAAGATCTTCGTTGTGATAGCGAACACAAGTTTACTCGTTAACTAGTGCTCAGAGACGTGTCAATTTAACGTGGCCTAGTAAGAGAATGAAGCGAAGACCTTAACTTGAGATCTAGTGTTTAGTTCTAAGTTTAATATGAATATTTTGGAAGTTGAGGAAGCTTTATCAGTACGACTTCGATGTAGAGAACTTCGAATGTTGCTCCCTGTTTTGATTGTTTAAATCCGAAAATGAATGAGCGCCTTGCCTTGCGAAGTATTTATAAGAACAGAATTAACGGGTAATGAGGATCAAAATCATAACACTTGTCGCAGTGATTGTTGGTGACACGAACAGTAGGTATAGCCGTATAGACCCGTACCTATATATGTAAAATATAACTATCAGTTAGGTACTTAGAAGTTGTTTCTTTTATTATTAATAGGCTCAAGTTTTTTTTACATCACCTGGTGGTTAGTAAATCAAAAATTTTAGTTGTTTATGAAAATAAAAATTTAAAAATAATAAAATCATCAACATGGTAAAAAGTTTAAATAATATAATAAACCTATTTGTCTAAGTACTGCAGGCATTTCTTGGCAAGTTAAGCCGCCAGCATAAAGTAATTCATCATTTTCTTATATAATAAAGACGACGGCATCGGATATGTTGTTAACAGGCTGTCAAGCAAAAACTCTTTCTAATTGTCTCTGGTTTCTGGAACATAAACTCCAACATTTGTTTTAGATAAAGTCGAATATTCTTCTCTTTCATTCTCATATTTAGAATATTCCGAAATTAAATCATACACGAAACTTGCAACCGCAAATTATATTATGTCATCTAAATACAATATGATTCAACCCGATTGTAGTGTATGCAGTATGCAGCAACCATTTGGAAGTTTGCGTTTTATTTACGTACTTTAAAAGCGAGTATTCAAATCCTTATCTTGAAACAAGCTTGTGCTAATGCTTGGATGGAGTACATACGAACTGCGAAATTCCAAAGATTTTAACTTTGGTGGTTTATACGTAAAAAGACTCAACTGGGTTCAAGAATAATAGGTACTGATAAATAAATCTTTTTGATTGTCCAATGTTTGCTACCGATCAAGTTCACAATAGATTTTAGCTCAGCATCGTCTTATTCGTAGGTATTTGGCAACCAACTTGGCTTGGTGTTCAGTTTCACTAGAAATGTGTCGAAAGTCAATACGGCGATAAAATTTCCTGATGAAATTGTAGGTTTCTATCTTGTTGATATAATGTAGGTATATCAATTTTCTATCGGTCCTCAAAACATAAACACATCGTTATAAAAATTCTGTAATAACATGTTTTAAAAAATAACAACTTGGAATTCTTAACCGGCAGAACACGTGTTTTCTTCTTTCTACAGTTCCGGGTCATTTAAGCAGGGCGTGAAAAAGCATTTGTTGAAGCCGTCAAACCGCGATCATTGTAAAAAAAAAACGATTATTCGGTCGGAACACGGGAATTTGAAATGTATTTATTTAGAAACCAGCGCTTAATTAAGTAAGTACTTACTTCATGTAAATAGGGTACTTATTAAATTAATTTTCATAAAAGGTTTCTAAAGCTGCCAAATTGCCAAGTCTTAGTTCTACTAATAGTACCAAATGTCTCAGTATTTGCTGTGGTGAATATGGCGAGTAAGTACATACTAGCAACGTTTGCCTAGGACATTTCGAGCGTTAATTGGTCTAAGTAAATTAAATTTCACAGTGGTTGGGTGAACGCTTTCGTTTAATAATTATGTCAACACTACCTCTCATATTTGACTGTTACATTTAGTTTTGAATTAAGTTTTCCACGTATATTAGTTTGTGTTGTCGAAAATTTGTGGGTGATGTTAGTTTGATAGTGATGTTTTTTCAAAATATTCTCGAATTGAAATATTGGCCATGACCGCGTAGTGCGACCGCGTTTTCACACGCTGTTCACATAATGCGGTCTCAGTAAATGGGTTCAAATATGCACATTCAACCGCAAAAGTCTATGATTATTGTACAAATTTAAAACTTCAAAATTCGAATGAAAGTGGATCATTATATTATTTAATCAAGTTTAAAGGTAGTTCAACAGAGCCAAATAAGTACCTAATTTATCATTTTCATTAAGAACCATAAGTTACTTTGCTCAAAAGTACTGTTCAAAATCTGAAGATGATCATAGACCTTTGACGCTGACTGTACGCGTTATTTTGAACTGCGGAGATGCAGTTAATCAATAGCTGGCCTTTATACGTATCAAAATAAAATACATTTGAACAGTATGTAGTTTGTTTGAAACTATTATAAGTTTGGCACTTACAACTAGTTCAGGGCACTCTGTAGAAGCTTCAAGTCAAGTAAGTACGCTACTTTAAGATCACCACAGGATTCCTTTATACGTCCCCAGTGATAACACAAGTAAAAGCTGGTAAATAAAGATAAAAAAGTCACGTAACTAAGCACTTACTGACCGCGCTTTATCCCCCAATGGCCACTCAAAGCATGTTCACGCCTTCCCTAAACTATTAGCGAAGTTCAACCCTTATAAAATATCTTTATATCACAACCCCTGACCTTTTGTGTCCCGGTCGGAACATTACACTCGCTTTATATACTTGTTAATATTTTAATAATAAGAACATTGTGTGAAATAGGGATGACTACCATTTTACTCGAGTGACCCTTTTTAGTTTTTACTCGAGTTTTTTAGCCTAACTTTCTAAATTAAGTGGGCACACATACAATATTCTAAGGTAAATTACATAGTAAGTATAGAAATTTATTCTAGCGACCTGATTCCAAATTCGATTGGTATATAGTAGTGATGAAATTCTACGCAAGCAAATTTTTGCAATATGTTTTGCATTTAGGGTTTATAGACATATATTATTCGTTATCATATAGGTTCTAGTACATGTAATTTAGCTAATTAGACATTTTACCCAAATCAGATGGCTATAATTAAACTTAATAAAGAAGCTAACATTAAAATTAAATACTACAGAAACTTGAAATATCGAACTAGAGTCGAATGGGGAAACTTGCGAGTAACATCACTAGTGTAAATATTTGCGCAGATATAGGTATAATATTTGCGGTCGCGTCGTGTTCAGAATGCAATATGTAAATTCATTCGTAGCCACAACTGATGTGTGGCTCTGTGCGGTATGTGAAGATCTTACACAAAGTGTTTATTTAATAACTGGATTTACCTGTGCAGGTCGCATACATTTAACAAAAATAATGCAGCTTATTATATTCATTTAAATAAAAAAATATTTTAATTGTTGTTCAGTGATCCAACGTTTCTATATGTAAGCATCAAGTTCTCAATGTGTAGCTCTCAGTAACACAAAATGTTCGTAGACATGCTACGACTCGTAGACAAGCCGGAGCTACGACAAACAAGTGTTCTTCCTATTTGGCTCGGGTTATTGTTCCCTTCAACCACGACGCAGCGGCTTTTTCGGCATAATGAAGAATGTTATAATAAAACGGCAAACATAGTCAAGCTTTTTGGAATTTGATATAAAGAACCAAGTTAAATGTTAGTTATTTTCATTTATAAGATTGGTCGGTATAACAGTCAGCCAGCTTGATAGTTACGGGTACTTTTCTGAAATTTTAAATTACCCCCAAAGAGTTTTGATGATTCTACCTACCGGCGTTCATCATTATCGTCATCATCACAATGATTATCCTAGTTGCATCCAAAGCAGTTCTTCGCTCTTCTACGAATTCAGCTCCTAAGGGTTATATCAGTTTTCACGGTGCCGGCTGCCATCTGACCCCCTATTCTTGCGAAATACCTGTGCCAGGGCATCATCAGTTAATCAGCTGTTGCACAATTAGGGTTCGCTTGGGCCCCAAAGATCTCATTGAGGCAACATACGCCACACGCACTACACTGATTGATTACAGCGATTTTCTGTACAATCCAGTACACTATCTACCTCATTTTATTTCCCTAAATTATTTGATACGATTACAAACTTGCGATGCCGAAATTGTGAACAAATCAACCCTTTTTTGTTGGAAGGAAATGGCAACACAGATTTGCAAAGTCATTTTACTTAAAATAATGAGCAACTCCCATTTCGAGCGGTCGCTTTATTACGAGCGGACCACAAACAATAAGGTTGAATAGGCTTCATCTTGTTATCTACTTACTTTAGACAGCAAAAAAAAACTGCGAGAATACTGTCGATAGTATATTGTGAGTAGCGGTATTACGTTCGACTGCTAAATCAGATGTCGCTGGTTTGATTCTATATAGAACTTGTTGTATCTAAGTATGTTTATCCGCATTCTAGAACTTATAACACAAGCTAGAGAAGTAATATTTAGATAGCGCTGTATATTTATACAGCAGTAGGATATTTGTTAATTTATCTTCAATTATTCGATTCAAATATATATATTTATACACTTAGGTCACAAAATCAATAAAGATAAACATGATATTCCTTAAGGTCATTTTATTTTGATAAAGACTTTCCAAGGCCATTTCTTTATTTTCAGTTCCAGAAGAGGTTCCAAAATAACAAGGATTTTCAATGAAAATGTAAAAATATGTAGATTTCACAACTGAATAAGCTACCGAGGTGCAGATATTTAAATTATTGTCAGCCTGTCAATCTCGCAAGGAAATAAAGCGCCGTACCATTTGCGTAAATAATATTTAAAACTTCAACTGACTTATTTCATTAATGTCTGTATGTACAGAAATATTGTCATAAGTTCCCTAGTGTCTACAATGTGGAGTTCTTCAAAAAGGGAATTAGGTTTTAACGTGGACGGCAGCACCAGTGTGATGCCTCTAGTGTTGCACACGTCCATAGATTACGGTGACCGCTTCCCATCAGGTGGGTAGTCTGCTTGTCTGCCACCTAATAAATAAATTGTACGAGTATAAAAAAATTGAATAAGTCAGGGCGTGGTTTATTACCTCATTTATTGATTTCTCGTATGGTGATTTTAATGAAGAAATTTAAAGGAATATCATTGTAATGATGTATGAATTGGGAAGCATTCTATGAGGCAAATGAGGAGTTGGAGATAATTCAAAAGTTTGGCTTCACCCGATTTGGACAAATTAGTTTATGATATGACACTGCAGCTACACGGGTACGGAAATACTAATCCTTAATCCCCTTTAATATTGGAATACAATAGCAGTGGCAATGGCTGCACAAACGTAATCCGGTTCTAATTCCATTCTGATGACAAATGGATTTAGGACCGATCGTTAGGGAGAGTCCAACAATATCGTGAAAGCTATTAACGCAAGATTATTAAGTACATTTCTTGGTCAACTGAGCCCACATTCCGCTGAGCCCGCGGGCTCAGTTGACCACGTTTGTTTTTTTTTGGGAGTTACTCAACCCACTACACCCACCACAACTGGTCCAGCAGGCTCAGTTAATCACTTGCTACGGTTAAGGGTCTACTTAGCCCGTGGGCTCAGTTAACCACTTGCTACGGCTAAGGGTCAATTCAGTCCACACCAATAATAATTAGTCATAATTATCCGTGCAGGAAAAGTTTGCAAAGAAACTTTTATCAACTTGTAACAATGCATGCTGATTTAGGAAGCGACAGAGAACACATCAAAGTTGTGCCAGTGTTATATGCATTGCTACCAAATAAAAAAGAAACCACTTATGAGATATTGTTCAACTTAATAAGAAGCCAAGTTCCTGATTGGAATCCGACTCGGATTAAAATAGATTTCGAAAAGGCCCTTATGTCTGCATTACTTAATACTTGTCCTGGTATTCAATTAGATGGATGTTTTTACCATTTCACAAGATGTCTGTGGAGGAAGGCAAAGGAATGCGGCCTAAGTAAGACAAAATTGGGAAAGGTTCACATCAAGCGGTTATCTGCTATGGCACATTTACCTTTTGAGGAGTTACTAGACGCTTGGATGTACGCATTGCAGGAAGGTCCTAAAACGAAAATAGCAATAAATTTTCAATCAGTACTTTTTTGATACCTGGATGAACCCAAAATCAAAATACTTTGCGACGTGGACTTGTTACAGACAATTCAACCGCACGAATAATGCAATTGAAGGCTGGCACAACAAAGTTAATAAGCTTCTTAAACCGAAACCGAATATTATACAACTCCTGGTAGTAATAGAACGGTTAATGAAAAAAGATGTGAACAAAGTAAGAAGCAATGACTTCACTAAAAGAAGAAATGAAATCATTGAAATAAATGATAAAATTAATGAAATATTAACGGACTTTGAAAATGGAAAAAAAAAATTAGAATTGTGTATTGAGCATTTAAGAATGTAGTTTTTTTTTTTGGATCGATTGAGTGGATCGCAGAATGACATTGCATTAATAAATATAGCTAGTTTGTAGTTGGTTATTTAGGTTTAGGAGAAGAAAATAAATTTCAAATAAAAAACGATTCGTTGCTTGTTTAAATGTTTTAATTTATGCAAAGTGAGCAGGAATTCAATGACAGATGCATATTATTTTGTTCGAATCCTGGGTGTGGGTGTGTGAACCGAATAGACCCTTAGCCGTAGCAAGTGGTTAACTGAGTCCACGGGCTAAGTAGACCCTTAACCGTAGTAAGTGGTTAACTGAGCCCGCTGGACCAGTTGGCTAGTTAGTGGGTTGAGTAACTCCCAAAAAAAAAACAAAAGTGGTCAACTGAGCCCGCGGGCTCAGCGGAATGTGGGCTCAGTTGACCACGTATTCATTAAGTATATACAGTTACTAGTTTTTGATTTGACATATTGGAAAGAAAAGTAAGTCCGTTCACTACGTCAAGCGAAACCTGCGCGCGGCTGACTACGTCGCAAATAAATCGTCAGACGGGCGACCCGCCTAATGCAAGCGCTAATCTATGTATTTGATAATATCAGCATACATCAGTTAAGAAAATTTATCGTCTGTCTGCCTTTGTCCAAATATTTGTGATCGTATACATACTTCCATGTATTCCTATTAGACGTCATCTCCTCAGTCACTCTTCCTCTGTCACGGAATCCACTGCTCTCAAAGTTCTCAAAACAACTGGAATTAAAATGACTACCTATAAATTTTATGCATGTAAGTAATCCAACAGTTTTGTGTAATAAATCAATTATCAATACATTATTTTCCCTCATTATCAAGGGTACGCTGCTTTTTGTTTACACGGGGACATGGGTCTAACACGTAGAGGCCCTTGGAGGATTTCAAATTTAATTAAAAATAGGTTGGGATATCCACTAGGGAGAATCCACGCCGGCACTGTGGAAGTACAGTAATGAATCGGTACAAGTACATGTTAGCAAATTGGAAATTTTCAACAAAAAAATTAGGTAGTCTGTCAGATCAGATTTGGGGCTCGGTCGACTAAATTAATTGAAGCTATGGGAAAAAAAGGTCTCAAATCTGATTTCACTATTTTTTAACCCCTGACAAAATACGAGAGGCGTTATAAGCTTGACCTGTTTTAAGTAACCGGACAAGGATAATTTGAGGAGTAAATAACTAAATATGTCAAACAGATCGAAGTCATTTTCTGGAAAGACCAGGTTTAGAATACCAACCACCAACAAGCAAGTATAAAAATAATTATGAAAGTAAAGGAAGCAAAGAAAGATTATTCTTCTTACTTTAATAGAAAGGAGGCACGACTGTATGTCGCATCGTAAGTGTTTTATAACTCTGTCTCTCTTTTTAGAACAAGAGCAGTGGTAAACAAATCCGTTCATCATAGAAGTCCATCGTTTAATGTGATTGTTGGCTAGCAAGTGGCAATCGTCAGCAGGAAATTGACAGTAGTCGACACAGCGATCGATCGGATATTTGATGTTCAAAAAGGCACAAGCCAGAATAGCCAGGTGACTGGTTTAAGCTGCACTTTATACCTATACCTACCTACGAACAATAAAGGTACGCTCCTATACAAATTTAAGTATCAAAGAAAGAGCTTGGATAAACAAAGAAAACTATTTCTTATATAAATTTCAAGCACTTATTTAATACAACAGAATATATCTATTCAATTCATGCATAAAATTTAAGCACTGAGAGGGTAGCGAACCCATGACCCCTAACGCACTATAGCAGTAAAATTCTCCTCCGCTATATTATACATATCTTCATAAATATATATATATCATAGATGTTAGTTTAGGTTCCAGTTTATAGTTTAGGTATCCTACACCCAGTCCGGTTAATCCCGCAGGGCATTCATACGAATATCTCATTAGTTCAGAACTAAAACAGAAACTTTGAAGTATTACGGCTACGCGTAAGGTACCGTCGGCTTACAAAGGTTAATAACAAACCAATGTTTGAAACATTCAAGTTTCTCGTACAAATCACGTTTTGTGAAATGTTTTCTAACTTTTTGTTTTTATTCTGTTTTGATTAGTTTTGGCTTCTATTTTTTCTTTTGAAACTGAATCACGTACTATAAATAATGAAGTTATATACAGGTATTTTATTGACATACCAAATATGATACTTAGTTATTAGTAAATTGAATAATTTACTGCAAAAATGAGTATAGTTTCAATACCTAGTTACTTGAATTTTATTTTATTAAACTGTGCACAAACGTAGGGTTGTTATAAAAATACACATATAATTATCTTATCATTTAATTCTTTAGTTTGCTAATACAGCAATCTCAATAACCTGTATAGAGGGTAACAAAGAAAACTAGGTACATACATAAAAAAACTTAGTAATAGCACTACTGCCGCCTGAGACAGAGAAAGAAAATATGAAATGAGTGTAGATTGGGTGTCAAGTCAATATTATCAGCATTATCGTCTACATCAATAAAATCTGAATTAATGCAAAATGTACCTTACGCTAAAATAAAGCATCAATTGTCGTTTCACGGTTCAATTACAAAATAATATCGACTGGAAAATGAAACATTTTTTTTCGAAGACAGAAGAGTCGGTTGGTCCATGAAAAATTGTTTCTTTTGTGTACTTCAAAGAGATTGCAATGAAGCAAGATATAAAGCATTATCCTTGAAAGCGTGTGAGCTGGTAGAAGGTTGGCAATACATCATCTGATCTAACGATGTTGCTTTGTTGAAGGTGACTTGATAAGGACCTTGTAAAGGCGCTACATATAACATTTTAGATCAATGGAAATTTTAAAATTGAAGGCATACAGTGTTACATAAATAACAGATGGTACGAGCTTCCAATTTACAAATGAATAGCAACTGAATATGAAATATGAACAAAGTAGATGATTTATTGCAACTAAAATGTGGAATTCACTGAAACGTGTTACTAACCAAAACATGTGTAGAGGGTTAACACTATTCGCCACAATTCAAATAAATTCTTGTTCAATTTTATTGTGGAGTTGAATTGAATGAATATGAAAATCGTAGGTCGAAAGCAAATATTATTAAATGTTATTTTATATCAAACTAGCTAACGCCCAACAAGTAGTACGATGTCTCTACATTATTATTTTTTGTAGTCAGAAACCTTCCCAGGTAAACGCACAAGAACCTATTAAAGTTTCATCGCTATCTGTGGGTATAAGGAAAAAAAACAAAGAAAAAGTAATTTATATATGTAGGTGTTATAAATAAACCTTTATGACGCTTTCAAACTTACTGGCAATGATCGCGTAAAATATATATTTTACAGGAAATGTGATTTTTTTAAGTACTATTCGATCTTATAATGCAGTGCTCATAAAAGTTAACTGACGCAATGTCTGTTACACTAATATACTCGTAGGCATGTCGGTCAACCAAGTCCTTCTATTCCAAACCGTAATTCCCAATCAATATTCCAGATGCTCAACATACCGTTGGTGTATTACACGCTATTTGTATGTATATTGGCAGCTGTTTTGTGAGAGACATATTCGGGGAAATAGACTATCATGTCGATTATTGATTATAATACCTATAGCTTAATACATCATTTTGTATTTCGTTTACGTTTCACCATAATAAATAACTAACTGAATCACTGTAAAATTTCACATACTACGTTGGATAAGAAAAAATGGTTATTTTTCAGTTTGCAAGATTTAACCTAAAAACTAACATAAATGTTAAATTATAATAAAAGTAAATTAGTTACAGTATCCGTTTCGCAAAATATTTATTTCCTTGTTATAGCCGCTCCGTGCCAAAGGAAGAACTTCGCACTTTCTCACATTACTTGCAGGATAGCGGCCATTGTCGAATTTTAATGTTCCTGTGACCGGTGACACTACCATTGATGTACGATCATATTTTATTCAGGTTAAGCAGACCGACATCAATACTGCTTTCTCAATACCTACCGTTATGATAAATTATTTTATATACGTCACAGAGTTAATAATACTAGTTTCTGAAATTGTACCTACTATATCCTAAGGTATTGCAGAAACGCACTATCCACAAGGTAGCTTGGGCGAAGGGATCATAATTTATACATCTGGGTAATGGGCTTGAGGTAGAAGAAAGTAAGAAATCGTTGATACGCTAGTTCCTATCTCTTCTGCCGTGAGTCCTGATCATCGTCGGCTATAAGTTAAGTCTCAGGAATGAGGCTTATCAATTACAGACACCGATAATGGAACAACGGTGACCTTGACGGCCTCATCAAGTGCATTTTCTCGCTTCAAGAACCCGGACGGTTTAGAAACAGGTACTGGTACAGAGAATAATAATAATAAATGAAAGTCATGTATATAGCTACGTATCCACTTACTGCGTTACTTTACGTACATAATTTTGTCTACAAATTGAACCGCATCCGTTCCGGGTCACCGCGTCAGGAGACGCACAGGGGTTTGATAGGCGGTCGTTGAAGGGGCCGCCTTTGCAAATCTGTCCTAACGGCAACAGCTCCTTTAAATTTAATTTATTTAACGTTAGTTTTACGAGCATTTCCGAAACTTATAAATTTTGTACCGATGTACGGAAAGTTCACATTTTTCTTTCACTACGTAGGAAAATCAATGAGAACTTTTACATCAAACATCACTGTTGTCTTGTTTCGAATCGTTGTAAACTTAGGTAAGTAGTTTCAGCATTTTAGCGTTGTTATTTCATTCTTTGAACCTACTTTCTAGCTAACACCTTATCGAACCTGGGCCCTGTATTAGGTATATTTTGTTAGTAAATTTTTATATAAAACAAAAGATGAAATTTCCTAGTGCAAGCGGCTGACGTAACAGTGGATAGCAATGGATGCTGCACCGGTGTACTCACCTGAAGCAGTGGCTGACCAAAGTAGGTATATGATAATACCTCATATGACATGGTTACACAATACGAGTAGCTGTAGTATCTGACCAGGGCGCTTATTCTGTTTGGCAAATCGTACCGTAACGTAACTTTCGTATTAGCCGATACATTTAGGTTGGTTTAGTTTTACACCGGTTCTTTCCTCTATGTTAACCTATTAAAATCGACTGACTTCTCACGTTTCTACTGTGATTAGAAATCAATGTCAAACAGAATAATGCCCCAGGTTGGCTGACATAGGTACTAGCTCGCAACGTGTAACCTCGGCATTAGGTTGAAGTGACAACCTCGATTTTGCAATTATAAAAGAAACCCCGTCAAATTTATTCCGACAAGCTCAGTAATAGATACCCACATAATATACGACCTACCTCCTTGCAAGGCATATCACATTCTTCCTCCGTTATTGCGGGTGAAATTACGAACATCAACTACAATAACACAAGACGTTGTCAGTGTAAGTACGTGCGGCATATGTTTGAATCACGCAAATACATATTCATTTAGCTCCAAGAGCAAAACCAACAAAGAAATACACAATCTCGGCATACCAGTAAAAAGCTTTACATTTGGAAAAAGGCTTTACATATTTGCACAGTCCCGGAGCTCTGTGCCGAGATATAATTTGTCATGCACCTTGACCCAATTTTCCTGGGCTACGGCACAGAAAGGAAGGAATAATTGCGTGAATCCCATTCGCTTTATGCATCGGCATCTCAGTAGGTATTAACGAACTCAATTGTTAAAACGTTATTAGTGTCGTCAAATATAATCTAGCTACACAAATGAAACTCATAAAGGTCCATATCCGTGCCAGTCCGGTTCATTTGTAGCAATAATCTTTTTACAAGCTTTTATTTAATTTGCTCTGTCGTGAGTGAAATGTGAAAAATGCAAAGCATTACCTAGTGTCTAAAGAGCTGATACTACACTCAGTAATATTTCAGTGATGTAAATAATGTAATACTAGTACAAAGAATGTACCTAAATGGTAATCCACTAGGTTGGACGCCAAAAAACAAGAAAGTATGCTAATGGAATAGTCATTTTGAGTTACCCTTAAAAATAAGAATTAGAATGGGCGGGTTATGAAGTATATATAACAATGAAGGTTAAATGTAACTACTTAGAAGGGCCGGCCAGGCAAACAATGCGTTGGAAGACTATACACTACATCAGAGAATGACGAATAAGGAAAACATACATAAGTACTTGTAATACGAGTACATTACATAAATTTCCAACTGTCTTTTTCAAATTAAATAAAAAAATGTTGGTTGTGATGAAATTACCATACCTAACTAATTATTCACACTATACGCTAAATTACTTACACGATAATAAGCTTCACGATACTCGTAGCTACTGAAGCATCAAAACGAAATGCTGACTAAAAGAATAATTTATAAAGAGCAAATATTTCCAATTTATTTCGTTCGTGATTTACATACCAAACCCATTTACCACAGCTGAATACATCATACTGAATAAGCCTATAGATTTATATTAAAAAAACCTGTTGACTGTGCCAATACTTTCGCTACTAGACACTAAAAGTGATACTAAAGCAGTATATTATTCGAATCAGCTTGTTTGTACAAATCTTGACATGTAAAATCCCAATGTAAGTTATGCTGAACGAAAATTTCAAATATACGAAACTTTGCATATTTGCTGCAGTCGACCAAGTTTCGTATCCGTTTCAATAAAGAACTTGATTCCTTAAGGTGCGTCCACGCTAGACGAGCCGAGCACGAACGGAGAACGAGCCGAACACAATTCGTCTAGTGTGGACCGACTTACAAGCTTCGAACGAGCGCGCTGCGAGCATTTCGTTCGCGCTCAGCTGCGTTCCGCCTTTTGTCGTTTTTTTGACGAACACTAGGGATTTCGAGGACAGTGATCGTTGTAAATTCGCTGTACCTACGTCCACACTTGACCCGCGAACGACGAAGCCGAGAACGGCTCCGCTTGTGCTCAGCTCGTGCTCGGTTCGCCTAGCGTGAACCCACCTTAGACTTGAGAGGTCACGATTCTGGAACATGTGCGGTGTGCATTGTAGCTAAACTACGGTTTAATCATTTATTCGCCGACTTTAGAAGTGCAGTTTGTGTAATAGTTTAAGTTGGTGAATAGTTTATTTTACGATAGCCAATTTAGAGCAGGTGCCCTATTTTCTGCAGAACTGTATCTATACCGTGCGCTGCTTCAAACATCAAATTGCTTGGAAGAGGAAATTAAATGTGCAGAGTTGATACGAATTCGTATGATCAAACACGGTGTGTATTTTGTAGTTGACACTATTCTAGGAACTTCAAATACACATTAATTTCTAAAACTTACTTTCTAAAGTTTAGGCAGATTGTTATTAAAACTGTCAATCAGTGTAAAAATGGTATTGTACTTGGGTATATGAAGAGAATAATCGTGCGTTATTTTTATTCCATTCACTTTACAACAGACAAATATATTAAAAACTAGAGGCGTAGTTAAAAAGCTATTAATACACCCTTATGATCTGTAAACTAGTAAGAAATTATCTACTAACTAGTAATATTAGTCCAGTCAATATAAATGATAATTCACGAGTTTCAAAAATATGTTAAGGACCTGAATTTTATGATTCAAAATATTTATAACCTGAATTTTATGATTCCAAATATTTATGACCTGCATTTTATGATTCCAAAATTTATGACCCAAATTTTACGATTCCAAATATTTATGACCACTATTTTATGACTTATTTATTTACAATCAAAATGATAAAATGCGACTTAATACTCGTTTATTTGATATATTAGGTACTGACGAGTTGTCTAAGAAGTATCTATTGTGTGTCAGTCCCCACGGATACATCCCCTGCCAGCAGAGGTGGTTATATCAGACTCGAACCGACTAAATCCAATCGATCGAATTTCTTAAACCGGGTGTAAGGTGACCCAATAAGGCATTTCTCTCTCACCTTGACTGACCCTGGGTCATCTATGGCTTCCAGATAGCCCTTGCGACCACGTACCCGCAGCACAATGCAGAATATTTTCATTTTACAGTTTATTTAGAGAATACGAAAATACCAACGCTGTTTATACTTACTATGATATCTATGTCACCAATAACAAATATAAATTCCTTTGCCAACAATAACACCACGGCATTGCAGGTTAGTTTACATGCTACTCCATCAGCTCTAGTTGGAGTAAAGCCAAACCAGTAAAATATAACAAAATTTGTTTAATGAATTCAGTCACGTATGGCAATTCTTTTCTGCTTTCAAACACGCAAGCCAAGCATATTAATCAGAGTAAAGCTTCATCAAGTTCAATCTATCACAGCCTTTAGAAGAAATTATTTGGCCAGACTTATAAATGAATTTAGATATGACAGTATACAGGGAAGTGGAATAAATATATGTGCTGTTTAATATCCAGTTTGGTCTGGCAAAGTTAATACATGAGTTGGAAAAGTGTAACCACGAATATTACGTCACTTTAAGTTTACTAATACGATTAACAAACTTAACTTAAAAATATCACACTACCACGAAATTGACGCCGTACCGTAACCATGCGATTTCGAGTTACAAAATCTCTAATATTCGAAAGACTTACCACCGAAAGCACACCACCACGACAAATTTTACGCCGTAGTAGCGATGAGATTTCGAGTGACGAAATCTCGAATATTTACGTGAACTTATAGGACTCGACATTTGCACTTCCACTTTTCGAATTCATGTATATACCTATAGTTAATTGTTGAAGAGGTTCATTCTGTAATGATTAAGAGACCTTCCACGGCTGGCGTAACATCGAACTCGAAGATAAATGTTTAAAAATATCCAAAGCGTGCGAGCTTAGTGACCATAAACGTCACAACACAAAGGAATGAGTGTCTGCACTGTAAAGGGACACCGGAACGTTTTGACACCCCCCAGAGCGACGGTCATTAATCAACCCTCACTCAGTTATTACTCAGTGGGGAATCTTCAAATATTTCAGTGATTTCTATCTAACTCTCGGCACCAAATTTCAATATACCCGGATCTAAAATAAACTACTTCAATAAGAACGATTAGAAGAGATCTCTAAATCCTTTTGATTGAACGTTTGATAATAGATGAGTCGATTGTTCCACCGATACAGAAAAAGTCACAACACGAAAAGTCACAAAACCAAATTTCCTTCTGTTTAGTTCTCTCTAAACTCAGATTTGTTTTTAACTTACATAAAATAATATTAATGTTTCTCGTTTTTGACATTTGGTGATTCTTTAAGCGGGGTGGTGAAAGATCATTTGATGAGACTATCAAGCCGAGGTCCACCATTACAGCACTATGTATGTAATGGTGACCTCAATTCCTGAGACTTTAATTTCGCTAAACCATCCGACAAGGTGGAGTCATATTGACGTGACCGTAAAAAAAATAAAAAAAACATATGCTAGGATTATTCTCGTATTCAGGAAAAGAAAATCAGAATTACAAACGATATGCTCGTTAATCGTCGGTTGTCGAAAATCAGAGAAAAAAAGTGCGAGGATACTACAGAGCCATAAAGATGTCATGTTGACGATACAACGGTGCTATCAAGTCTAAGGTACAGCCACGAATCCGGCAGGGATCTAAATGACGCAATAAATTTTATATACAATGGTGGCATTTGGCGCAGGACTTCTAATGATTCTCAAGCTCGTCTCCAATTAAAGGTTAAATATAAAGATTGCACAATACTCTCAGTGTTAAGTATACCTAAAGATTGCGGGCAATATCAAGTGACTAATGACTACTTCACTTAATTGTATCCATGCTACTAAACTTCGTTACCTACCAACCAGTAGTTACATTTTTTATTTCTAATAATTTGGAATCAAAACATTCAAACAAAATAAAAGAAGTACTAACAAATATTTTAATAAAAACATCAAAAAGGACTTCCAATTAAGAAGACATGATATAAAACATGGACATCTACGAATACTAACCAAAAAGGAAATTATAAGATAACATTTTTTACCGGTGAGATTAGTGAAAGATTCGTGAAAGTATTCGATAACATCAGTTGATTTCGTAAGAAATTCGAGAGCTACATCTATTTCGTTTGCCTGGGAGCTGTTCATTATATGTCATAAACGTGCTATTTCGCAGTCACCATCCATTAACGTCTCAAGACTAGTATTTGTTTGTGACTAGATTTGTCTAATTAGCGTTTTCAAAGTTCCTGTGTGCAGATGCGACTTTGAAGGATAAAATATCTATTTAATTTCTACTAAGGTTCAGTAGAAATGGAACTGAATGAGCATGACACACAATAAATTTGAATAAACTCAGAACAAATGAAAGAGTACCAATAATAATACAACTAGTGAATAAAAATAAATTTAACAGTACCTAAACAAAAATGTAAGATCGCAAACATTAAAGAACTTCACGCGCAAGGGCGTGAAACAATTTCGTAAAAAGAACTTTAAACAATGTAAATACGAAAAGAACAGCGCCATAAATATACAACAAAGAAACATTCGTTCTACAAACTGTAAATGGACAGCAAGTTCGTTTACGAAGCAAGTTTTTGAATGCTTACAAACTTATAACGCTCAAATGAGTTCGTCTAATGTCTTTTGGACACACATTGGAATAATTGATTTCGGCAATAATTATGTAGGTAAACTATAGGTTTTAAAACCAGTTCAGAAGTAAAATTCCACTATCACCGTCCAGTGGCTTGATTAATTTGAATTAAGTTTTTCAAACTTGTAATTTCAAACCTACAATTGTAAAAAATCTTAAATAATAAAGCATTTCCTACCGCTTGAATTCCGATGTAGATACCTATACCTACAGCTTACTGCAAAATGTATCTAATAATCACTGTTAACTATTTACTTTACGTAGTATAATTCAGCTATAATATGAAATTAACGTGGCGCCAAAGATTTAAAAGCATGATAACAATATTTTATCAAACGGCCCGGAGTATTCATCAAAATTATTACGGTTATATATTCAACTTGGGATTGAACGTAAAACTCAGTTAATGCCATCAATGTAAAATCATGTCGTAAACCATTAAGAAATTCTAATTTGACAATATACCTAGTGTAATTACACATTCAACTCAACATTTACACCCTTAGGGTGCTCACTCACCACGACTATTCGTTTATTGTAATGTTACAGACACGAACAATCGTCATTGATAAGCGGATGGAACATTACAGTATACAAACTGTAATGATAAAATTCGAACATTATAATATAATGCACAAAGGCTACAGTGTTTAGATACAACTTGTAACATCAATATGTTACATTACAAGTTAATGCTTATCAGTTTGGAGTGCGTTAGACCCAACGAATGCACTAAACAATATTATTTTTAAGTCACACAGCACACGTATAGTAAATTGTATAGTATTCTTATAAAAGTGGCATAATATAGATTTAGTACATATTTATCGTCTGAAAGTTACTCAGGACTTATACTCTATTGTTTGGCAGTAAAGTTAAGCCGTGCACGTTCGTACCGCTCGGAGATTTACTTTACAGACAGAAGTAATTGGACCAACACATACACGGTAATTTTGGCAAAGACAAACTCAAAGTGACTTAGTATGTTAGCAGTGATGACGGATAAGCTAATTATATGTTGAAAGTTCAGTGTTTGAAGTGCCTATGTAGCTAGGAACATTATCAAATGAGTTCTAAAACTGTGCCAGGTAATCCAAATGTTTAAGCGTTTATATAAAATTTTGTAGAATAAGAATGGTTTTTGGTGAAGTAGAATACGAGGATCAACTAAAAAGAGAAAACTTTCGACAGAATATAATTTAGACCATAAAAAAACTCACATTGACGGCAATAACCTAGCAATCCCTAATACGTGGGACCGAAAATCGTGGTTGGCAAAATGTGGGTAATTTTTCAACATTATTTTTAAAGATATAAAAAGACCTATTAAGCTGACCGCAATCAGGTACTCCTTCTTGAAGCAGGCTAGGGCAAGCAGATTAAGCGACAATTCAAACGATACAGTATTTAAACTATCTATATTCTGTAAAATAAAAACAAATATTTTTATTATTTAACTGCGCTCGTTATTTCAATAAACTACCTGCTAATCCAACCGAAGTTACTATTCTTAAGGCGCACTATATTTAATGAAAAGTAGTGAAGAAGAGCTAAGTGCAAAACGAATTCAAAGCGATTGAAGTCCGAGTGAACGATTTCACAAACATTGCAAACAAGATACTAACGACAATAAAGTTCACTAGAGCTCCTACAGGAAATCTGTAGCGAACTAGCGAAGGCGGCCTGGACGCAACAGTTTTATTTGGAAGAGACAGGAAAAATTAGGTCGTGAAAACAATAGAGGCCGCAGCAACTCCTTTTCCTTCGGTTAACTTTCAACATAATTTTCCCGATGTTTAACGCTTTGCCGTTACGTAAATTGAATTTTGTTTCAGTGAATTTAGTTCTACGAACAAAGTCTAATTACAATGAGAGTATACAATTAGTTCAACAGTTAAATTTGGAAAGGATCTCAATTTTGAGTATAATTTAAATTGTATTTGTTTTTTGCATTTAACGCTGGAATGACGGTATGATAGAATATAGAAAGGAGAATAATAATTTGAGTAATCTAATATTTGTTAGTATGTAGGTACGAGTATGTTGTATAGATTATTCTCAGCTTAGTACGAATGAACTGACTTGGATGATTTAACTTTACGTGTATCGTATATCAGTGTTAACTTGTTAAGTAGCAGTGCACTGAGACATACGATACATAAAATAGACAGAGGAGTTTCTTTTCCCTTATACCTTGACATTCTCTCTCTCTCTTTCTTCTCTTAGTAGGTGGAGAAGATATACAAATCGATAGAGGTTAACAGGTCATGTAACTACTTGGGTGTAATTCTGTTTGTTTACTACCTTATAAATAATATAATAAATTATTTTATAACAAGATCTGAAATGGGACAAAATCATTATGCAATTAAGCAGTCGCTTGTTGTCGTTATAAAATAAAATCTAGCCAGCACCATTATTTACTTCAAGTGACAATTAGAATCGCTCCAAACAAATTAAATTTTAAAGAGCAAGACGTCTACAATGTTTTCGGTTTGTTGATAAATTTTATTGTTAGATTGTACGACAGCAATCCAAATTTTAGGTTGTGCTGGTTTTGTAAATTAAGTTGTGCTGTAGGTATCTAAAAGAAATTATATCTTTTAGATATAGATTCGAAAGAATCTTGGCACAGAAAATTGCGAAGTGAGTTTCAGAAAACAATATTTGCAAATTGTGATTTAAATTCGAGATAGTAAACTGGTTGGTATACAGACAAAATGAAACTAAAAGAATCCAATTTGTATGATATCGTGTATAAAATATTAATTCATATATTGCAGCTGAACACAAAAGTCCGGGCTTTTAATAAGAAATTTATAAAATAGTTTCTTTTTTTGAAGTCGGGACAAAAGTATTAAAGCGATGCGATAGAATAGAGAAAATAATTCAACTTATCTATAGTGCGATAAGTTGAACAGGCATTCTGTTAAGTTGATTTCATTACTGTACGCCAGTAAATATTTATTTTATTGGATAAAACAACTTTTCAATAAATATTTCGAGCGAGTTTCCATTTCATTATTTGGTTCTCACAATAGAGAGTAGGAAATTGGACATAGTCATATTAAAAATCGACTATACGGCTGCCGGAGTCGAATCGTTTATTAATGAACGCGCTTGCATTTAACTCATATACTCGTATTAAAAATAGTAGCGACAATTAATACTTAGTAAAGTTATAACGTGTGTACTTTAATATTTGCTCTGAGGCTATAACTTTAGTGAAACTCAAATTTGTTGACCTTAAAATATAACTAACAAACATTTATTAGTTTTACTTGTAACTAATTAGGTTACATGTAACTTTAACTAATTAAGGTACATTTACTACAAGTTTTTCACATAATTTTTTTTTTTAATATTTATGCACACACAATGTTAATTAATACATAAAATGGAAGGTGGAAAGAATAGTACAATGGTACTGCTTATTTCTGAAAGAAATTTCCTCCAGCAGACCGGCGAGAGGAGATCGTGAACAAGAAGAAAAAGGTGTACAGACTTGTGTATAGAACAAGACAGGATAGCTTTTAACTTTAATTGGATATCAATATCCAATCCGAGACTTGAACCGGCGCGGCGGTTGTCCCATGTCCAACTTGAGTTACCTACGCCTGTCCTACTGGCTAATTGGAATTCTCATTCCTTAAGAGCGTGTCTCATGACTCTTATACAAGACCACATTTCTAGAATTTGACTTTTCAAATAGCATAAGTACTACGCTGCAACGCAATAGCAGAAATAAATACAGATACGATTGGAGTTCGATACGCGTTTCGCCTCTATGAAAATCATTC
The DNA here is from genome assembly GCA_963576445.1 of Lithosia quadra. Taxonomy (NCBI): domain Eukaryota; kingdom Metazoa; phylum Arthropoda; class Insecta; order Lepidoptera; family Erebidae; genus Lithosia; species Lithosia quadra. Next base: position 4,325,397 of record OY754882.1, read on the forward strand.
TAAGCTAAGCTGCCCAATCCAAGTCTCTGCAAAGCGAATAAATCAAGGGTACGCGGATTTTCCCGTCCTCGATTGTTTTTGAAGTGAGACGTTACAATTTCCATTTGCTCTAAAATTACCCATCACAACTATAATACAGTCTTTGTTTTATTTTAGACACAGTTTCAGTCATTAATTTACATTTCAGTATTAAGCTGAGCGAGTAGAAATCAGAATTATTTATGAGCATCGATTTTAATGAAAGCCTAACCAAGCTTATTTGTACAGAACTTTACTTCAAAGCCCGACTGAAATTTCGAGATAATGGTTTCAAAAATACACCAATGTTAGTTATCTCTCGTTGTAGAGTTAGACTCTAATGAAGTAACTCCGCAATGACGTATATTTTGATGTATTTTTGAAGTATTTTGCCTATATTGAAGTAATTTTAAATTATTCTGCCTGTCTATTTTGTAAGTACAGTTATAATGTATGTGGCTACCGCTATCGAAATTCCGATGAAATCGCCTGTCATAATACTCTGCGAGGACTAAAGACAGCTATGAAGTTGGAAATATAGTAATGGATATTTTGGCCGATCGCCGGTCATTAAAGAAATTAATGTGAAATGAAGGCATTATGACGAAGAAATTATTTTTGTTAGAAATATCATTTTAAACTTAAAAGATAGATGTCCATCTATACTGTTATAAAATTGTAAATTACTTGTCTGTACATTGGTCCGAGTGTTTCTTAAGATAGTCCTTCATGTTATCGAGGGTTAGGGTCAACACTTGGGTTTGCCATACGGTTGGGCGGCGGTATTCTTCGAATAAATTTTAAATTGAAATGTCAAGAACATTGTTATAGATAAAGTTCGCAAGTTGCTAAATGGATACGTCGAACACACGCCCTCTTTAGCATACCCATTCACTCTGAAATACAGTTATTACGCCCGTAAGATCCGAAAACTTTTCTACCTTATGTTAATTTGTTTTTCTAACAGTAAGAACTTCTTGAGACGAACTTCTTTTAACAAATAGCATTACCAGACATTACCTAATCAATGGTCTGAATTTTACTGGTATTTCTTTGACATTTTAGGGCGTTTGTGAATCAAGACACTGGCTGTAGTTAAAAGTTTTAATTTGGTTTTTGTTTTTGCTTTGAGTAGCTAATGACTAAGTTTCTGATTCTCGAACCTTAAAGGGTGCAGTTACAAGTCAGATTATCTATTATTATGAAGCCTAAAACATTATAATTAAAAAAACTAAAACCGAATGGCTACCATTAACAGTTAATAACATGAATGTTATATTCCAAATTTTGAATACAGAACGCAATAGAGCACATTCAAAATTTTAGGTCACTTCGGATATGGGACTGTGACAAGTAGATTTTGGGCACGTTTCTACTAGGCGAGTGGTACATTGAAGCCAACGGTGAGCCGATATGAACAGATATGTTATATAATTTTATTCATTATGTTACGGGTGGGAACATTTCATTCCTATGTTATAAACAGTACCTTCACTGGACATGGCCATCTACTAAGCAAGAGAGATGTTCAAGCCATGGACAACGTTCGAGAACTTCGCGTATTACGAAGTGAAATAAACATGTTGCACATCGCATTTTATGCATTTTTTTTGGTGTTAATATATCAAATGGAACAGAAAAACTGGCGACACACGCCAATGACCTAAGTCTATCACTGTGCATCTGCTTCAGCTATCATTATGTTATGTTTTGTTCAAAAATCAAAGAGTGCCAACCTATAAAACTACATACGTATAACATTTACAGAAAGGAAGACGTCAGTGTTGTAGCCGTTATTTAAATTTAAGATGTAATAAACCGATATTTCGACAAGTATAAAATTCAAATCATGCTCAAATCTTTTCGCAATACCTATTGCAAATGTTATTTAAATGAACTCTACCTACTTCTACTGAAAGGATTGCACGAATTTGAAATTCAAAATTGAAATATCTCTCATAATAGGGAGGTTGTAGAGTTCTTATTTGAAAAGGTTCTTTGTTCATAATTATGTAATCTACTTATCCCAGCTCCTGCAATTTGCTTTTATTTTTCCTGTGTATTATTAAATAATGGATGTGTAATTAGAAAAAGAAAGGTGTTGAAGTTTAAAACGGGTATGCACAAAACAAAGTATATTTCGGGTGATTAACTAAAAAAGATACTAATTACGTATGTCGAGGTATCATCTGTGCTGAATTTGGCCTCTTCTTCTTTTGTAAGCAGCTTATAGTTACTATTATTCTACACACCCCTGCAAAATGCTATATCTGGCTTATGAAGATCAGAGTGCCAAACTTCAATCAATTTCAATAGTTATGCGTACATTATAATCATTTATAGGGTTACGGTAAACGATAAACAAAGCAAATGGGCTTTAATGGAGCCTAGAATACCCTTAGACACACATCGCACGGCCACATTTTCGACACACATCGTACGGCTACATTTTCCACACAATAACGTATAAACCACTAAGCTAGCAACTTATCACAGAGGCTGCCATTTTCGGCATTTACATGAATGTTTAGGTGTGTAAAGGTTTGTAATAATTGTTAAATAATTTCCGTCCATGAAATTGATTACTAGGTTAACATTCGCTGTTTTATTGTAGAACAATGTACATACGAGTACAACACAGGATTGCGTAAAATCCCGATAGTTTGCCGTTCGCCGAAAAGTTTGCAGAGTGTGGGTGGATTGCGGTGTGGGCGTAAATTGTGGTGATGTTTGATAACTGTTCTAGATAATGTATGAAATAGAATATCTACACAGATTTATTTTTACTTCGACTACTAGTTTTGATATCGCATTGGGTCAGGGTGGAGGGCAGGTTAATCAACTCTGGATTCTTTCGTAGCGAAAGACATTGTTAAGAATACACTTACTTAGGGTTCTATCAGACAGAGAGCGGTCGCGCGGTCAAGCGTTCAAGCGGTCAGTTTTGCGTTCTTTGTGTTATATTATGTTATATAGATATATTCACACAGGAGGCATTCTTACCGCAGCGATCAAGTAGAACGCACGTGTTAGATATTTTATGAATAAGTGTGATAAATATATATAATATGAAGAGATATATACATAGTATATATCTAGTATGTGTTTACCATTGATTTTACAGTATTTATTAGTTTAATATTATTTTATCCGAACAAATTGTTAACGCGGGTAGACAAAAATATCATACGATAGTGACGTGTGAAGCAGCGACGCTCACGAAATTATAAAAGGCGAACACTGTAGTCAATAGCTCAGTTGCTCCCGAGTCTTCGAAGTGTAAGGTACGATCTAACTCTATTCTCTTGTCTTATTGGTCTATTATCTTGAGCATTCTCTTGTATAATAATTTATATGTGATATATGTGATTTACTTGTAACCATTTGTTATAAGTGACCTATTATAGCGATGCCCTATGTAGTAATACTTGCAGATAGTTATTTAAAGATGGGGTATGTTATACTTTTGTTAGGTACATTATTGTCTTATGGTTTAGTTAAGATATTAAGATATTTAATGTTTTAGTGTAATCTCAGTCATTATATATTAATGTAGCACTACCTGCAGATTATAAATATATAAATAAGGTACTGAAGTAAATATAATGAATAGTAGGATATAGTAGTTAGTGCCTGTGTTACTAAAGATGACAGTATGATTATCTTAGCTACATAACAGTGATTCGTAAACAATAGTACTGTGTATATCAGTTAACTAACAGTACTTCATTGGTTATAGTATTTGAGATATCGACTATTGAATAATATCTACCCTCACGGGTTTGCTAATTAAAGTATATTATGTTATGGTGTATTTATCATGGTTCCATAGTAACAGTGGTATTAGGTACTTGTAGTGCGGACTACATGCTTCGGGGATAGTATTAGGTATTCTATAATGGTGACAACTGTATTAGCAATACGAGTAGGTTACCAATGATCATAAATACTGGTTCGATCCCAGTGCGGGGTACCTATATGTATTGTAATTCTTGTGTGATATTCATATTATAATAATGGCTATACCAGCCTTGTGATACTGTTGAATATAAAGGACTAGTTCGATGCTAGTATGGCATATAGTGTGTATTGCTTACTGTATTGTAACGTGGGCTACAAGCCTGATGAATGGTGTGATACCAGTGTTGTATTGTTGTTACAATGTACGGCTACAGGCCAGGTGTTGTATTTATAATGTTTTTGATAGGAGACGGGCTGGTTTCTTATCAGTTCTTTTCCCAGCCGATAGTATCCACTTTGAACTGATGTAGCATACCTTCCTAACCCATCCTTGAATAATTCATAGCTAGAGTATAACTGAATAAATAATGATCATGGTATTTGTTGTTTTAATTGTATTATGATATTCTCCAAGTTATATTGATAGTTATCATTCACATATATATAACCTGACGGTGTGTATGTACTGTATATACCTATATATATATAGGCAAGTATATAATAGAACCATAATTTGTTGAGGCAATGCTTTATGTGATAGCTAAGAAAGGTCCTAGACTATACTATAGAGCATTGTATGCCTCATATTGTACATATACACATATATATAGACCCACACAAACTTCCCGAATCTAACATCAGAAGTGGGATTCGATAGACTATATACTAATACCTATTGTGTAAGTTTCAGATCGGATCTACTTCTGCGAGGCTTATGCCTTGCATAATAAAATTATTATCTGCCCATTGGGACAAGTGTCACGCTGACACATGTGTCAGCAGTTCGTGGTGGTCGGAATTCAGCAACCGTTCCAGCATTGGCTGACGGAAGCAATCGGCTGCTGTAGCATCTGGAAAGGCTGTGCAGTGTCTACACTGTGGTTAGCTTCAAAACTCATAATTATGAAGGTTATACTTGTTGCTAAAATTCGGTGTTGTGCTTATTTCTTTATTTTAATAAGATACTATGCCTAATAGTATATTTGTAAATTGGTTGATAACCGAAATTATGATGATAATCAAAAAAAAAAAGATGAGAAAAGTAATGTAGGTACTTTATCATTTTGTGAGACGGCAGAAATTGAGAATATGATAATTATTATGGATATATTTTATGGTGAAAGTATGACATACGGCAAATTACGATAGTAGTCTGAACATCAATATGGTAAATTTTAACATTGGCGTAATAATTAATTAGACATTTGTTTAATTCATTTCTTTGCAATAATATCATTTGGTCTTGACATAGACCACCATAACGTTTTACATAATGCATAGCAAATAAAATACGTTAGTGTCTTCGGTATCTTCCGTCGCATAACTGTGTACCACTTTCTGTACGTACTTGAAATTCTTCATTTTTCAATAATATAGTTATTGTAGGTATTTGTATTTTGCTAATTAACATCGCTATAGAGTTATTGTGTCTTCTACCTACATCCTGCAGAAATAATTTATTCGTGAGATTTGATAAGTCAATCCATTTAGCATTTTTAGTGGGTAGATCTTGTAAGTTGATACTTAACTTATTCTTTCACGTGGTGTATAATATTCACTTTAGGTAAGTACTAAACATTTAAACATCCGGCTTTATTATTGGATCGATGTTGTCTGAAATGAACATAATTTATTTGTCAATTTGGAATGGAACTTTTCCTTCCAATAGAAATAACCCAGTTGAAGCAGATAGAACAGAACAGTTTGATAATTCTTAAAATGCATATAATGTGCCTAAGCATATTATGGTGACGATCAAGTGGTTTGTTTCATAAAATGCTTGTGTATCTAAGATCTATTACTTTTCAGGCGTGTCGGAATCGAAGTGCAGATATGGTTCATTATTTCAGTTTGGCATTCTGATTACAACGCCTACCTTACAAGATTTATTTTATTCGTTTAGGGTGTCTTGGTCACACTTCGGATATTACGTTTGACTCATTACAATCGGTTTGGTGGGGCCGGAGATGTGAGCAGAACGTGTGACTCCCTTCACTACCTACACGAAATTATTAACTCCGTAAAGAGTGGATTTGTGATTCGTTATTGTCTGGGCAGCTATGGAGATATCCTTAGTAAGCTGAACTGCTGGGGTATGGTACTGTCGGAGAGTGATTGCTGCGACCTAGTACCTACCTACTGCCGGATACATTTATTTGTCAAATAGATTTAATCGTTATTTGGTGATCTAGATTCGAGTTCTGTGATCAGCACATGATTGGTGTGATAGTGATATGCGATTAGTTTTCCAAAATGCAATCGTAGTTGACTATTAGTATATTTAGTTTTGTATTTTAAATAAGCCGTCACTGGTAACACACATTGTTTGTACACCTTTGTCTTAAGGCACTGAGGTATTTTTGACGAGAAGACGTTGTGCAGTTTACCGAACGCTGCCCAGCCGAGTTGGATCCGCCTACTGACCTCTCTTTCAAAATTGGACTTACTAATCGGATCGCCTGTCCTAGGTATATATATTCGTCTACAATTTCGAGAGCAAAGCTCCCAACGGTTGGTGCGGTGGTGCCGAAATATCTGCTAAGTGAGATACTAGTATCAGGTTGGCCGAACAGTGATTGATTACTTGTTTACTGTATAAAGTAGATAGGTATACAGGTTAAGAATAAGTGAATGAAAAATTGAAAGCGCTAGAACACTTTGTTCGTTCTTACTGGTTCATTGTTATATAATTGTTGGTTTGAAATCTTGATGGTCAAACATAAAACATACTGCGACCGTAGTTTGGGGTTTCTAATCCAGTTCATTAGCAGTGAGTGAACGATAATGGATTGACCCATGCGAACTTCGATCAATCGACGGTGGTTATCATAACTTCAAAATTAGTTGCCTAATTATTTTGGTTCCATATTGCTAGTTTGGTACTTTCAATAGTTCTCTTACTAAGTTCAAGTAGACAAAGTCATATTTTCATCATATTATATATGCTGTGGTAGTACCTTCGGGTACTATATTATAGTACGTTTTGAGTACTAGTTTTACTGAAAATGCTTTTTGGAACTAATGTGCGACTATAACTGGAATATATTGCTACCAATTTAATGGAGAATATATTGCGGGTTGTCGTGTTGGTTGCGATTGAGAATGAGTCAATGGGATTTGAAGACTGTATTATATATTTCTCTAATTATTTTATTTTAGTACTTTCTCTGGTTGACGCCATGTTCACTCATTTGTGTCCTTTGTTTCCTCGAAAGTTTACTGAGAGAAATTCAATATTGAGTTAAGTTCACCCTTACACATAATGTATCATAGTAATCTACTATGTACAATTAAGAATTGAAACTATGTTGGTTACCATTTGCTGAAATCACGACTTAATGACTTATTAAGAATTGAAACTGTTGGTTACCATTTGCTGAAATCACGACTTAATGACTTATTGACTTTGGTACTCTTCCAATCACAACTTGCGATTGTTTGTGGGTACTTCGATAGCGAAGTACTTGTCAGTATGGCCGTGTTAGATATTTTATGAATAAGTATGACAAATATACATAATACGAAGAAATACATACTTGGCATATTATCTAATATGTGTTTACCATTGCTTTTATAGTATTTAGAAGTCTTCTAATCACAACTTGCGATTAGTTGTAGGTACTTCGAGAGCGAAGTACTTGTCAGTATGGCCGTGTTAGATATTTTATGAATAAGTGTGATAAATATATATAATATGAAGAGATATATACATAGTATATATCTAGTATGTGTTTACCATTGATTTTACAGTATTTATTAGTTTAATATTATTTTATCCGAACAAATTGTTAACGCGGGTAGACAAAAATATCATACGATAGTGACGTGTGAAGCAGCGACGCTCACGAAATTATAAAAGGCGAACACTGTAGTCAATAGCTCAGTTGCTCCCGAGTCTTCGAAGTGTAAGGTACGATCTAACTCTATTCTCTTGTCTTATTGGTCTATTATCTTGAGCATTCTCTTGTATAATAATTTATATGTGATATATGTGATTTACTTGTAACCATTTGTTATAAGTGACCTATTATAGCGATGCCCTATGTAGTAATACTTGCAGATAGTTATTTAAAGATGGGGTATGTTATACTTTTGTTAGGTACATTATTGTCTTATGGTTTAGTTAAGATATTAAGATATTTAATGTTTTAGTGTAATCTCAGTCATTATATATTAATGTAGCACTACCTGCAGATTATAAATATATAAATAAGGTACTGAAGTAAATATAATGAATAGTAGGATATAGTAGTTAGTGCCTGTGTTACTAAAGATGACAGTATGATTATCTTAGCTACATAACAGTGATTCGTAAACAATAGTACTGTGTATATCAGTTAACTAACAGTACTTCATTGGTTATAGTATTTGAGATATCGACTATTGAATAATATCTACCCTCACGGGTTTGCTAATTAAAGTATATTATGTTATGGTGTATTTATCATGGTTCCATAGTAACAGTGGTATTAGGTACTTGTAGTGCGGACTACATGCTTCGGGGATAGTATTAGGTATTCTATAATGGTGACAACTGTATTAGCAATACGAGTAGGTTACCAATGATCATAAATACTGGTTCGATCCCAGTGCGGGGTACCTATATGTATTGTAATTCTTGTGTGATATTCATATTATAATAATGGCTATACCAGCCTTGTGATACTGTTGAATATAAAGGACTAGTTCGATGCTAGTATGGCATATAGTGTGTATTGCTTACTGTATTGTAACGTGGGCTACAAGCCTGATGAATGGTGTGATACCAGTGTTGTATTGTTGTTACAATGTACGGCTACAGGCCAGGTGTTGTATTTATAATGTTTTTGATAGGAGACGGGCTGGTTTCTTATCAGTTCTTTTCCCAGCCGATAGTATCCACTTTGAACTGATGTAGCATACCTTCCTAACCCATCCTTGAATAATTCATAGCTAGAGTATAACTGAATAAATAATGATCATGGTATTTGTTGTTTTAATTGTATTATGATATTCTCCAAGTTATATTGATAGTTATCATTCACATATATATAACCTGACGGTGTGTATGTACTGTATATACCTATATATATATAGGCAAGTATATAATAGAACCATAATTTGTTGAGGCAATGCTTTATGTGATAGCTAAGAAAGGTCCTAGACTATACTATAGAGCATTGTATGCCTCATATTGTACATATACACATATATATAGACCCACACAAACTTCCCGAATCTAACACACGCGTTCACGCGTTCACTGCTGTTTCGGTGACCAAATTGGAAGGAAGATGGAGACCGAAAAGCTGATTATGTTAGTACGTGACTTTCTTTTGCTGAAATGGCTTTCCTCCAGTTAGTACCTTGTTTGACTAAGTCATGTTTAATTTTGTCATACAGTTCATTGAAGGAATCGATGCTCATCCGAAAAGAATTATAAAAAATCCATTAATCCATTTAGAAAAAAGTCTATGAAATTCTCCATCTCGTTCTCTATCCTTATTTACTGGGCGCACCCAGTGTTTTCTTTTCCGTCTTGACGCTGATAATGACCACAAAATCAATAATTCGTCTTCCGATGAAGAACTATCGTCAAAAATCATGGTGACACTAGTGGGACCGCGTCGACCGTTCAACAGCGGGGTTCGTGAGCAATTGCACGCTCGAACGCAGAACGCGAATGCAGAACGCTTGACCGCGTGACCGCTCTCTGTCTGAGGGTTCTATCAGACAGAGAGCGGTCGCGCGGTCAAGCGTTCAAGCGGTCAGTTTTGCGTTCTTTGTGTTATATTATGTTATATAGATATATTCACACAGGAGGCATTCTTACCGCAGCGATCAAGTAGAACGCACGCGTTCACGCGTTCACTGCTGTTACGGTGACCAAATTGGAAGGAAGATGGAGACCGAAAAGCTGATTATGTTAGTACGTGACTTTCTTTTGCTGAAATGGCTTTCCTCCAGTTAGTATCTTGTTTGACTAAGTCATGTTTAATTTTGTCATACAGTTCATTGAAGGAATCGATGCTCATCCGAAAAGAATTATAAAAAATTTCTTCATCATTAATCCATTTAGAAAAAAGTCTATGAAATTGTCCATCTCGTTCTCTATCCTTATTTACTGGGCGCACCCAGTGTTTTGTTTTCCGTCTTGACGCTGATAATGACCACAAAATCAATAATTCGTCTTCCGATGAAGAACTATCGTCAAAAATCATGGTGACACTAGTGGGACCGCGTCGACCGTTCAACAGCGGGGTTCGTGAGCAATTGCACGCTCGAACGCAGAACGCGAACGCAGAACGCTTGACCGCGTGACCGCTCTCTGTCTGATAGGACCCTCATAGGACCCTAAATGTAAAGATTCTTTTGAAGACACGATGAACACAAAGTTTTATTTTTTTTTTTATGCAAATTTGGATTTTGAACCTATTTAGGTTTTTTTGCGATAGTAATGTGATGATTGACATCAAAAAATATCAACAATAACGTTTCCCGTTATTGTGCTTGTCATTTCAAATGATTTCATTACATCTGCTATAGAAATCGCAGTTTGATAATTTGGTTTGGTAAAACTAGGAATTGAAGTCTAAATGTATTGTTTTCTTTAAAACGTAATTTAATTACATTGTAAATTAATAACATACGCCTAGTATTCGAGTAGCATAATAATAAATATTAAGTACCTACGTATAAGTACGTTAATTGAATTACCGCTTTGAAATCATAGGTCGTTTTATGGTGTAACAAACACGCATCAGTGACATTGATTATAATATGGCATACTCATTATACATTCTCCTGAACTAATTATTATAGTGATGCATTTCTACGTACACCAAATCCTGTATACCAGGATTAACAGTAGTGACATAGGAACACACCGAGTAATAACACTGATGCATATCAGAACAAGATATTTGCGATTACAATACAAAACAAAGTAATGAATCACACTGTGAGTTTCCTAGCAGGAAATAAGGCAACCGATACGTACATAAATAACAGCAAGTGAGACTTTATACGCGCCATTACCTGTAACAAACGATGAAAACATTATAAATTTCCTTTTATTAAAATATATATTAATGTGTTGTAAAAATCATAAAAGCGACACTCAATTAAAAATATTGAAATATATTCGTAATAATATAAAACATGTCAAAACTTGAAGGTTTTCGTGGCCTAGACCCTTGCTATAAATTGGCATAAAGATAGCTTAAAACTAACAGTTAAAGAAATGCACGAACTTTTTATTAAGAAAATAGTAATTTACCGCAAGAAACAATTTCGACGCGGACCAGAGTTGCCGTTAACAAGTAGTGGGAACATATAAATCGAACTCAGAGTTAATTTGATAAGTATGTATATTAAAGGACACTAAAGAGGTTTAACTCAACACAGTCTACATAACTAGTTACCTATTAGCAAAATTTTCAATATTTGAATTGAAACTTGACTGAAAATAATTCATAAAAACATTTAGAAAACCACAAAAATACCTTAGATATTATTACAAATAGATATTTATATAAATAGCCCAATAAAATCGCAGTACACAGAATACCTGTTATTGGCGGTCTTGTAATCTTCTCTCAGCTTATTATTATAAGTGATCAGATATTCCGTTTCCCCTACAGATACCTACTAAGCACTTGAGTATCGGGGTAATTTATTTGAAGATTAGCGGTTTGCTTGTTTCGTTGCGTGTGGATTACGACATAACTGAAACTGTTATTTTGAGGCTTGTCATCTTATGAATTAATTTTGAGGCTTTTCTTGTTAAGAGATACTTGGATCAATTAATATTTTTGCAACTCATTTCATAATATTCTTTTACAAAACCATTTCTTCTTTTCATACCAAACCTTTTAAATTTATAGAACGTGAACTAACAAAGCAATCAGGTTTTTAGTATCATTTTTAGAGGATACAGCTATCCCAGTGTAAGTGTCTTCTTAAGTCACGTTATGTAAAAAATAATTTAGCTTCTGCTTGACACCTCAGTGTAAAGCTTACTAGTTTAAGTATATTTAGAAACCTAAATGGTATATTTTACTGCATTACTTAATTCATAAATGCAGTAGGTATAGGTACCTTTCTAACGACTCCTCGTGGCTTTTACTCAAATCACCACTTGGCAATCAATACACTAACTATATTATAATCATTCTATACAAAAGTTCTCGAGCACCTACTTTCTCTTTCTTCTTATCTCTGTATCGTCAAAAGGTTGACTGGTAGAAAATTCCTCAGGTATTAGGTCCGCCTTTCTACTAATTTTATTGTTGGGCAGAATTTTATTAAATGAATATTTTTATGCTTCACTGAAACTGTGAAACAGTTGTACTTACTTCTGTAGTTTTAATTGATTCATATATGAATCAATTAAAAATAGGTATATACAAAAACTTTTAATTTATCTCATCACATATTCGCTTTTGAAACGATAGGTAGGTACACCTTGAACCTACGATATCTACCTAATTGAAAGTAAGTACTATTGTTGTAAAAAAATCGTAATAGAAACGAATATTAGAGAAATAAAAGTAGGTATACTAATAAAAAAAATATTCTAGCCAACAGATGTCACAAAGTGTAAATCTGACAAAATAATAAAGCACGCCAGTGTTTTCCAACATTCAATCTAGGCCCATAATGCCAAATTATGTTACATAACCAAGCTGAAAACATGTTATTTCATTGACAAACGTATAACAACAATCTGGTTGAGAACAAACACTGGCAATATATGTAAGGTTGGGATTAAGACGGAATGAAACGCTCTGACTGCTGAATAAGTACTAATCATTTATTGGATAAACATCGGTATTTATATTCATACACTACACCTTCCCCGAAAGGAAAAATAAAATAATTAATATAATATTATTTTATTTATACAACCACTAAATAAGCAGTATCAATATGTACTAGCTTAGATAACATAGGTATGGTATTTTATTAGCATCTACACATGTAATAGGTACATTGTATTGATACAATAAAACATAGTTGATCAAACAACATTTTTAAACAATTTTAAAATAATTACAATAAAAAATTGTTTTAGAAATACAAGTGTGTATATAATGAAAGTATACGAGAATAAAATAATATATTGTATAAGTGTAAAAGAACAAATTTATAAGTAACAACAATAAGTGTCAATAGACTATACCACATTACACTTTGCATGTTGTACGATACAATTTTTGATGATACATTATGTATAATATGTATATTGGTTAACATCATTGTTTATGAGTAATACAACTTCGTTCTATTCTTATGAACTAAATCAGTTTTTCCGTTATCCTTTAATATTTCGACATTTGGTGCAACATCTTTAATAACCAAATATGGACCATTATAGATACTTTGGAATTTATTACCCGTTTCATTTTTCACTAAAATCAAGTCATTTTTCTTATACGTAATGGGATTACAGTTAAGGTCAAGTTTCTCTTTTCGCTGTAATTTACTTTGTAATAGGTTTTCATAAGCTTCTTTTTGGGATGTTTGTAATCTATACTTTAACTCAAGGGGGTAACTGTCATAGTTGTAAAGAGGATCTATTGTATTTTTAGTCAGATTGGAGGGAATGTTGCATTTTTTTCCAAATAATAGTTCAAAAGGTGTAAATTTAGTAGCAGTATGAACTGTTGTATTGTATGCAAAGCACCAAAAAGGTAACCATGTGCTCCATGAACTCGAATGATTGTCAGTTTGAATTCGTAAGAAATTACCTAAATTTTTATGAGTGTTTTCCAAGGATCCTATAGTTTCATGATGATATGCGGTAGAGTTTAAAGTAGATATATTTAGTAATGCACACATCTCTTTAAAAATTGATGATAAGAATTCGGAACCCCTATCAGTTGCAACCCTAGCTGGTATCCCAAATCTAAGTATAAAATTATTAACCAAGTTCTTGGCTATTTCTTCAGAACTTTTAGTTATCATAGGATAAGCTTCTACGTATTTACTTAACTCGCATTGGATAGTTAAAATATAAGAATTATTATAATTATCCTTATCCAAAGGACCTACGACGTCAAGAAAAATCTTTTCCATTGCCGAATTGGCTGTGGTGGTAATAACCATAGGCTCTTGAACATAATGAGAACTATGCTTCTGCTTTTGGCACTGTTCACATTTTTTAATAAATGTTGTAACATCATTTTCAAGACCGGGCCAAAAATAATATTTCTTGATATTATTATACATTCGTCTTATACCAGCGTGGCCACTCGTTGGTAAAAGATGAAAATCATTTAATATTACTTTTTGGTCGTCTTTATTATGAATTATTTTCACGTCATTTAAAATACATAATCGCGGACCGCTCCAATTCTTGTATGATTTAATTTCATTAATCATCTTTTGTATAATCGCATCATACATTTTATTTCGTATAAAAACTAACTCGTGCACGTTTATTTTCTCGCAAAAATTTCTCAGCTCCCTCACAAAAGCGGCTGGCGTCAGTTGTGATTGGAAAACTGGAATTTTTATAAATAATGTCATTCTTGATGACAAATAACAAAACACATCATTTTCTAAATCGAATGTGTTAGACCTACGTAGGTTTTTTAGTTTAAAATTGTCTAAAAATTTAAGTTCTACAGATTTCCTCGGTTTACTATGAATCTCTACAACTCTTGGTTGCGCAGGCCAATCGTCAGTAGGAGCCATAGCACTCGGAGGTATCAGTTTGCTACGTAATTCTTTACGTTTAGATCTTGTCATAACCGTGATAATGCTTTCGTGCATTGTTTTTAAGTCTGCTGATGTGACAGGCAATCGTGACATTGCATCCGCTGGGATATTATCTGAACCTTTAATATATTCCACTGTAAAATCGTATTCTTCGAGTAAAAGTCTAAATTTCATGAGACGACTAGATGGGTCTCTCATTCCAAATAAATATATTAGAGGTTTATGGTCAGTTTGAATTATAAAAGTTCGACCATACAAATAAGGACGGAAGTGTTTAACGGCCCACACTATCGCCAACAGTTCTTTTTCTACAGTGGGATAGTTGTGCTCCGCTTTATTTAAATTTCTACTTGCGAACGCAATTGGTTTCTTATTAAAGTTATACAAAACAGCTCCCAATGAGTGTTTTGACGCATCAGTTTGTAGTATAAATTTTTTATCTAACGAAAAATCTGGATATTGAAGTACTGGGGGGGAAGAAATAATAGTTTTTAACGTAGAAAATGCAGTTTGGCATGCATTGTCCCAGATAAACTGTTTATTTTTCTTTGTTAACTGGGTTAAAGGATAAGCTATGTTTGCAAAATTTTTGATAAATTTTCTATAGTAGTTTGCAAACGCCACGAATTTAATTAATTCATCTACGTTAGTTGGTACAGGCCAGGTACTCAATGCCTGTATTTTTGCAGGATCGGGAAGGACGCCTTCACCTGATATAATATGACCTAAATACAAAATTTCCTTTTTCAAGAAACTACATTTAAAAGGATTTAGCTTCAATTTTACCTGACGTAATCGATTGAAAACATCTAGAAGATTTTTATTATGATTTTGTAGTGAATTTCCGAAAACAACTAGATCATCTAAATATACTAGGCATTTTTCATATGTTAAGCCTGACATTGCAACTGTCATCATTTTTGAAAATGCATTAGGAGACGTTTTTACTCCCATTGGCATTCTCGTCATGCGGTACTGTCCCGAAACGGAAGCCTTACTTACGTCATTATTATCCGAAATTTTAAATTGTCCTGAACAAAATGCGGTATAATTACGACTGTCAATATCAAGATCACACTGATAATATCCACTAGAAAGGTCAAGAGTAGAAAAGTATATAGAACCTGAAAGTGAATCCAAAATTTCAACAATATTTGGTAGAGGAAATTTATCATCCTGTATACAATTGTTCAATTTTCTGTAATCGATCACTAGTCGCCATTTTTTATTACCTGAATTATCTAGTTTCTTAGGTACTAACAACAAAGGACTGGACCATTCGGATCGACATGGTTCAATTATGCCATCTCGTAACATATTACTAATCTGATCGTTTACTTCACGTTTTTGTGAATACGGAATTCTATATGGTTTACAAAAAACTGGCTGAGAATTCGGTTTTAAACTAATATTATGTTTATAAATAGAAGTTGTAGTTAACTGATCTCCTGGCAATAAAAATATATCGCTATATTTAGCACAAATATTTTCTATAGCGACTTGTTCCTCTTTATTCAAATGACTCAAATTTAATAAACTAAACAATCGTTTGACACGATCTGCATTTACATTTTTACATTGCTCAAAAGAACACAAGTTATAATCGTTAATTGATTGCATCTCAGGTTGAATATTATTAAGGCGAATTTCATTCTCACTGGTGTTTAATATTAAAATAGGTATCACACCATTTAAAGGTTTCACTAGTACGCTTGCTAAAAATATTCCGTCATGTAATTCAGACGAGCAAACCAGACATTCTTCTGTATAGTTAGTTTTTATATAATGAACTGATTCAGATCTAGGTGGTAATATAAAACAACGAGAATTAGTTCCTTCTTCAAGTTTAGATTTAAGAGGCAAAATAATATGTTTATTCGAGTTATTTTTAGTCAATGTTAAATACAAAGACTTCAGATCCAACACAGCATTAAATGTTGTAAGAAAATCTTGCCCCAATATAGCATGTGCCTTACATGGTAAGGAATTAAAAACATAAAACTTCTGCTTAAATGATTGTCCGGTCAAGTCCAAACAATGTCGCAGTGTAACATAAACATATCCGATTGCTTCTATTGCACCGCCGATTCCGCTTATCGTGATGCTCTCTTTATGGATGGGTATATTTAATTCAATAACATGTTTATATTTTATAGCACAAATGGAAGCGCCAGTGTCAATTAAAAATGTATAGTTATAATTTTCTACGTATAAATCAATGCAACAAGTACTATTACTTGCGCATATAAACCCTTTATTCACGAAAAAAATTACTTTGCTCACTAAATTCATTAGAATTAGTGACGTCATCATTTGCAACATTTATGTTTGCATTATTTCGACGCGTGTTTTGTTGACCTCGACCGCCGTCGTTATTTGACCTGCTATAAAAAGTAGTAGACCTACCTCGGTTCTGTGATGACTGTCCTCGTCTCTGGTCGGGACGACCACGAACTCCACGGTAGAACGTAGTTCCACGGTGATTGTTTGACCTGCTATAATTGTTAAATTGACGGGGGGCACCCCGATTATAATTATAACGTCCTCGATTAGGTGAACCTCGAAAAGATTTATTTCCCCTTTTATGGAATGCCAAAATATTACCTGATTGAGACGGAATAGCCATCGTCTCTTCGTCAACTGCTGACTGTACAGCGTCTTGTAAAGTATCAAATTTTTGAGCCGCTATGATGGTACTTAGACGCCTATTGCGTAACCCGTCGGCAAAACGTTTTATTGCTTGTTTTTCATTCAATGGTTGCAGAATTGCCAAATTTGCCTTGTTGCCGTCGGCTTGCGCGATAGATAAATCCATAAAAATTTCAGCTAATTGCTTGCCATAGTCGTCAATTGACAGTTGATCCTGTCGCAAAGTAAGCAGCTTGTTTTGCAAAGCTACAGAACTCTTTTTTGGTAATAAGATCATACGCATATCATATAATAATGTATCTACGGAATTATAGGTAGATTTGAGTTTTAGCTTGGCTGTTTGGGATAGTCGACTCTTTAGGACAAAGTTAATAAGACTAGCTTTAGATTGATCGTTATTCAAAGTAGAGCTATAATAATCAATGCCATCGATTAATTGTCTGGTCATCGATTCTTCGTTATTCATAATTGGTAATAAACTTAGGGCGGTTTTTAAGTTGAACTCCATCTTGGATTCAGTAATGTTTTTCGATGTTGAACCAAATGATTCACAAGTACGCGTCTCAGATGGACGCACATGCGACTTATTACAAAATTCCTTAATGTCGGAATAAAGTTTAGTAATTTGGTCACTACAAGATTGTATTAATAACAAACTTTCTCCACTAATTTCTTCGGCATAAATTTGTTTCGTAATATTAGGACTCAATGCTGTGTAACCAGTAAACAAATCAGTTGCTTCCTGTAATTTCTGTTTTAAACGTTCTGGCGTTCTCCTCTCATAAGTGAGTTTAATTAAATTTTCTTTAATAAGTTTTAATTGTTCACAAATAGTCTGAAGCTCATGAGCCATAATATTACAGCATAATTAAGTTTAACATAATTCTTAAAATACGCGAGCATAATAGGTAGATATATCATTACCTCATAGTATATAAAATAACGTCGGGTTACCTTTCACGACACTTGCACGAATTTTATTTTTATATTTTTAACACGAACACTGGGTTTTTGTTTTTGAACACTAGTTTTTGGTTTTAATGTTTGTCAAAACTCGAAGTACTTGGCTGTCCAGCTGTGCACGCGGAATATCTCACATCACCCACAGCTACGGTCTCTCTGCGCCTGGAAAATGACCTTCTCAAATTGTCACGTAGTAGTTGGTCATTTATCCATCCGTGGTGACATTTCTTATAACACCTCCACAAGAAGTACGCTCCGACCAACATACTCAGTCCAAGGAGCATCACCATCACAGTGCTGATTGTTGATATATGGAACTGCAGCTGCTCTGTGCTAGCTCCAATAGAAGATCCAATACCATTTTGGTTAATCACGACCTCTTCAGGTTTTTGAGAGTTTGAGTTACACATTGCAATATTATTGAAATACTCGGACCACACACGATCGATAGGTAATCACGCTTAAAGAGTTATATCGTATCACACCGACACCGACTGTCACCCGAAACGCCATACCAAACCTGGCGCCTGGCAGGGTCGCCATGTAAGGTTGGGATTAAGACGGAATGAAACGCTCTGACTGCTGAATAAGTACTAATCATTTATTGGATAAACATCGGTATTTATATTCATACACTACATATAAAACTTGAAGATGTTCAATGGTTTATAAATTCCTTTTTATAGTACCCATGTTTTTATGAGCTAGCGGTGTAGTGAAGCAGAATAATTTGATGTGAAAGCCTTCACACTTTCTGCAGTAATTTAGATTGGAGCACAATCACTTTACGGGAAATTTCTTGAGCATGTAAAGGGTATTTTCATGTTCCATCTAATGTAGAATAGCTATTTAATGGTAGTTGCACAGATCGTGGCACTTACTACGACTGCACTGACTGGTTGACTACTGAGCCTGTGCGTATCCTAAACGCAATAAGATGTAATGTTTGGGGTGTATAATGGGGTTCACGATGTTCTTCGGGGCCTATCTCACGTATCTACGTCGAACGAGGCTTGGGTACAGGCTTTCCTTTTGGGGTTGGGAGGTTTCAGACGCTCTCATGAAAGCCGCATAAACTAGATCAAAAGGAGAGTTGCGAAGTGTACCCCGAGTTCCGAGGCGAAAGTCTCGGAGGCAACCGGTAACTACACTGAGATGATGATGAATGTTTGAGAGAATCAATATGGACAGCCTAGAACTAAGTAGCACGTCCAATAGCATGTCTCATGCATAATAGATTTGTTAATAGGATATTGCCTTCCAAACCCATATAGTGTGAAGTCTACATCTTTATAAATAAATAAATAAATAAATAAATATTCTATGACATTCTACACAGCGCTCCCTAGACCCAAAGTAAGCATAGTTTAACTAGCTTGTGTTATGGGTTCTAGAATGCTGATAAACATACTTATATACTTTTTTTTTTTTGTAAATACATACTTATTATACATACAAACACCCAGACCAATGCAAATAGACATATTCATCCATACAAATATTTGCACTGAGCGGGAATCGAACCCGCGCCCCTGTGTAGCAGTCGCATGCACTACCGCTACGCCACAGAGGCCGTCAAACGTATGTGCCTAAACGAATGCCAAAGCGAATATCTACTTAGCAATAAAGCGAAAAAACAACACGAATGGCTAGGCAAAATGCAGAAATTATTAGTGTCTGACTGCCGTTGCTTCCATAAACTTACATTTTGCATCGTAAAAAATCTCCGTGCACTGAATAAGTAAACCATTGCATTGTGGTGTCCGGTGCAACGTGGCCACACGTTAATGAGCACAGAATTGGGTCACAGAGTCACGACGGAGTTCGGCGTCCTCGCGCGGATTCATGTAAGTACCTATATACCCTATATACTGAGGTATCACCCGCACACGGTGGCATCAATTCCATCAAGAACCAAGCGGTTCGGTGCCTCTTTTATTTGCCGCACCATAAAGGCTTGGAATTCTTTACCAGCGCATGTGTTTCCTTCCTCCTATAGTCCCGGGGCCTTTAAGCGGGGCGTGAAAAAGCATTTGATGAGGCCGTCAAGCTGAGGGCCGCCACTGTAGCACTACCGGTGTATGTGGTGGTGGCCCCAGTCCTGAGACTTTGCCTTTCGCTTACCATCAGGCGAGGTGGAGTCATTTTGACGTGTCCTATATAAAAAAAAAAAAAAAATACCATCTAAATCCCTGTACGGACAGTACGGAAAAATTCAGTTTATTTTAGAAGCATAGGTTGAGTACCCTTGGACTGTGTATTTCGTGGAAACGGTACTGAAAGTCAAAGTGTTTAATCTAAATACATGAAACTACCGAATCCGCAAGACAGCACTTATGTTTGGATGAAATAAAAACACAATCGAAAGCTAATTAAACTATTTTGACAACTGACAGTTTCATTTTCTTTTGTCTTCACTAACATAACCTAACCTAACCGATACTGGCAAACATGCCCAAGATATACCAGGTATAAGAAAATGTAAATGTTTCTTGGCGCAATGCTCTTTGCTTACATCCAAGAATATTGCAGATCCGATGCTTGAAATTTATAATAAATATTTCCTAGATTCAGGTCATAAGACTTCAATAACAAAACTTTAAATCTACTAGAGCTCAACATCATTACAGATCTTCATGTTAAATCATATATACACACATTCAAGAACGACAAAGTACTGATACAATAATTAGTAACAGCTATTAGAACTGGGAGTTATTGCACTAATAATTCCTGTAGTCTTAATAGATACATGCGATAAATATAACTCACACCAGATTCAAGTGAAATTTATCTCAACAAAGACAGATTCCGTTGGAGGGTGCGGTTACGCATTCTATTCCATTAGCTTCCAATATTTGTACATCCTCGTGCACTAGCGAAATTGTAGAGGAAATTGTGCAGTAATAAATCTTTTAGTGTGCTAGTGTGACATTCTGCACCAGAGGTGTCTACTAAATGGTAGTGCGGAAGCGGTGATTCTAGGGAATTTGCCTCGGAAATAAATCGAGTGCCACGGTACCGGGAATGTTGTGTATTCACAGGGTTATCTCTGGGACTTAACAAAAGATTAGACGTGGTTTTATAGACATAGCAACTTCACGACTATAAGACGACATCTATTTGTTTGTGGATGACAACTCACTTTTGGTAGTAACAATTAGTGTGATATTCTACAAAAGATATAGGCCCTCCGGACCATATGACCATCATGTACTGTCATAAGACCCATTGACTCACTGTACCCCTCCTCCCTCTTCCCTTCCTAACCTCCTCACCCCTTCCCAGCTCTCCTCCTTTCCCTTCAGGGTAGGCAGCGGGTGTGTGTAGGGTTACCATCCGTCCGGATTAATCCGGACATGTCCGGACTTTTAGGCACTTGTCCGGACTTTGTCCGGCTTTTTAATTTGTCCGGACTTTTTAAATTAGATCGTATATCTTCTTCTAAAACTGTAAAAAGGACAATTCTGTACCTACATTAAATATAAATGTAACTATTGGGGGATCGCCAAGATCGATACAATACTAATGCAAAAAATAAAATCAGTAAGTTGTTTGTCTTTCTGTCTGTCTGTATGTGCACGCATGAATCAGAAACTACTGGAGGGATTTTGATCAAACTTGGTACGATTATAGTGTTCATACTTCTGGGCCTATAATATATTATATTACCCAGAAGTATGAACACTGTAACTACTTTTTATACAAACTCATACCCGTGACTTCGGCCGTATTAGTTTTAGGTCGTTTTTGGCCATATCTCTGGTTCTCCTTAACCAATTATGGCAATTACAACCAAACATACGGTAAATTTTGAGTCTAAGCAAGACTTTTCTAATAAATAACCGCATCAAAATCCGTTCGGTAATTTTCGGTCGTCGCGAGAAGCGTTGGACGAAAAAACAACTCTTAGAATCACGATATCTCAGGAATGGTAATTCTTAAGAAAAAACCATGGAGACTATTTTTGTAGATAACTTTAAGATCTACAACTTTGGTCTGATATTTTTTTAAGAAAATTTCCGTTTTGGACAAAAATTAAAAAATCCTCAAGTTTTGACTTATGACCCCGAATAATTTTTGTAGCACACCATAGGATCGATGAGGATTTGTAAAATATTATTTGTAATGACAAATCCCAGCTTTCCACCAAAATTTGGCTGTGGGAATGTATGTTATTTTTTTTTCTATGTGATAGGCGTTTCAAGTCAAACAGTCAAACCCGCCTGCACCTCGCCTACCCCCCCCCCCCGTGCTACTTGCACGAGGTGTCCGGACTTTTATCGAAATGTCCGGCTTTTTGTCAGGACTTATCCAATTCCTAAATGGTAACCCTAGGTGTGTGACACTTTAGTGTTGCACACGTTCATAGGCCACGGTGACCGCTTTCCATCAGGTGGGCCGTGTGCTTGTCTGCCACCTACGTAGTATATAAAAAAAAATTGAAACCCTTGAGGCGAAGCTACACTCGGTTATTAAAATAAATATAATTGAAGACGTGTCTGTTTGTAATAAAAAAAATATCAGCTTTTATACAATGCGTATGAGTGTATGTTATATAATAACTAGCGTACCCGCGCGCGGCTCCGCCCGCGTGAATGTTGGCTTTCGCCACCAAGTCTTTTTTAAGCTGAGGGACTGCCCGTACTAACTTTCAATGTCTATTCCTTCGCAATCAGTGGTTGCAGCTAAACGTATTGATTTCATCTCAAGTTCTATCAAACCCTTCAAAGTACAGTGCCATGCATCGCGGCCAAAGCCCGTTTATTTACCATCATTATCCTTTTTCATTGTCTTCTAGATTTTATGGGGATTAGATAGCTGCTCTGGCCAAAATATGTGTGACTCGGAAGAGGCCCTTTGAAAAACCCTTTCATCATAGTTGCATTGCACTTTCACATTTGATGCACTATTTCAAATTAATGAACATTATTTGTTTCCGAAAATCAGATTTTTTTATTATTAAAATCTTGCTACAGACATTGACATTTGACAACCTGATTTAACATTCAAGAAGTTCATGAAAGTAAAGAAAGAGGATATACTAATAAATACCGGTCAAGTGTGAATTGGGCTCGTGCACGCAGGGTTCCGTGCAAAATTGGGTTGAGGGGGATTTCCACACGACAAATAAAGGTGGCGAACTTAACTTTGTTGCAGTGCTTCTTGTCTTGAATGACAGACATATTTTTTTTTTTTGGTGAATTAGGTAATATTTATGCTTTCCGGACTTTTCCCTGTACCTACTTATGCTTAAGATTTACTTTCTGCAAAATATCTGGATTCTAGCCCAAAGGGAAATACCCCTTTTTTTTCGTGCGCAAAAACCCCGTCGGGCTTCACCTCAACGGAGCCAACGGAAAGGTTGGTATGTCGGAGTCCTACCAATGCCTGTGTGATCGAGGAATCTGGTGTGTCCTAGAAAGGATATCCCAGACACCCCAACCGGTTCCGGCCACACGCACTGGCGACCTCGACGTGTTATTAGGAATCTAAATCCCCCATCTCTATAAAAAAGCGCACGTGGAAATATAACACCCTGCCACCCTGGGTCTGCTTCTGCTAGGGTGACGGTTACCCTCGACCGTCACCCTAGGCCCGCACTCATGGGGGACGGAGATGGTTCTGCGAACTACGCCGCCCGGTGCGCCTTCATCGGCACGGGGGAGTGCTAGATCTCTCCCGTAGCTTTTCCACCACCACTTCTGCGCGCATTACTGCCTCGCAAAAAAAGCGGTGGCGTTCCACATACTCTCTATGGTGATCATGGTCAGCACCAGGGACCTCACCATGTGGCTTACCCCACCGACGTCTGCTTCTAGGACATGGCGCCACTCTATCCACTCTGGAGACTCTACCAGTGTATGAAGAGGTGGTGTGCAACGTCAGCACCCTGCCTACGCAATGCAGGAACTCACCAAAACAGCCATGCCCATCAGTAATCCTTGGATAGCTCAGGGTCAAGGGTTACCTTAAACTTCGGCGTCTGTAGACCCAAGATGGAGTTTGACTTTAGTCGGTCAAGTCCGATATTACGTCCCTACTGGCCATAGGAGGGGAGAGATTCGTTGGGATTTCCGCACGAAAAATAAGGTACGGCTTCCTAAAACTCTCCGATTGCGGTGCAGGTGACTCACTAACGTCGCCAAAGGTAACTTAACGACCTCCGTCCTCCATGAATGTACGCCAGGAGATGGTAGGTCAAGCCACCTATTAGTCGATAGTGAGACCACAGTTTGGATATTACGCTTCGTGTAATGCCAAGCATTATCCGCAACATTCCTTTTATCTAACTCAAATTGATGCCTCTACGTGTTCTTAAGAAAGAAGTCGTGACAGACAGATAGACGGATAACGAAGAGATAAGGTTTTTCTTCCTAATCAGGCACAGAACCCTAAAAATTAATACATTCTATTTACTTTTGACGAAAAAGAAGTAAAGGATATTACTCTATGAAAATTTAGACAAAGTCAATTTAAGTTCCTGTTGCTATGACAACTATTATAGATGGCGATAAAAACGTTTGCAACATCTAATTCTCTTTTTATTACTAAATTTCCTGAATGAATCATATATTTTTGATTATGTTATATGCTATTCGAGGCGGAGACAAATCCAAAAAATCATAGATCATGAAAATCTGTTCAGCCGTTCTTGAGTTCTGGCAAAAGCACGTTTTTAGCCCTTTTTAGGGCTTTAGAGTTCGAATTTTAAAAAATCCTTTCTTAGTACACCTCTACGCGTCAAAACACACATATTCTGCAAATTTCAAGTCTCTACGACCAGCGGTTTAGGCTGTGCGTTGTCTCTAGGTCAGTCAGGACTTTGAATTATATAGTATAAGATAAGACGTAACTACTTTCATTTGAAAAAAAAAAGTAAGGTTTCCGCGCAAAAAAAAAACTTTAAAAATCTAAATTCACGTGGGCGCAGCCGCGGGCACAATTAGTCCATCATAAAACCGAGATAGTTACAATTTTGGTAGGCACTTGGTGAAATGTGTCAGCAAGTAATCTACGATCTCAGTACGTGACTCAAACGGAACAAACGTAGCTTAGTTGGGATACTTTAAGACCAGGTTCATTTCGTGAAGCTATTACGGCTGCTCGTCTTGCTACATAAACATCTTAAAGTACTAAGATAGCTTACATAAACACGTTTATGTATTGAACACTGTAACAACTTTTGTGCGTAGTAAATGTTATGATTCTTTTATTTTAATTTCTGGTTTGATTTTTCTTACAACCTATTTGACAACATTATGACTCACAAAAAACCCTCATGAGGTGGACCTAACGACCGGAGTCGCTTAATGGATCCTAGGTCTCACTCTTGAATTCAACTCGCCGAATGGCAAACTGTAAGCGTAGTTTAAAGAGTGGTCCAAATTGATTGCCTTGATAGATGCTATGTCACGCCCCGCTTAAAGGATTTTGGCCAGAACTGTTAGGAACGCAATATTATAAAACCAGTTCACTTTCGTCGAAAAACTATCTAAAAATTATATTTAATGTCTCATGCTTACTATTTTAGTCACGCACGTGTGTAGCCATATAAATGATCTAATTTAATCATAGCATAGGTATGTTTCCAACGTGCTATAAGAAAATTTCCTAAAAATAATATAAAAAGGTAGGTAAGTGTAGATAAGTCTAGATTTTTATAAATAACTTAGTACGTTCGTACCTAAATAATGTTTTATTACTGTGTAGCTAATCTCCACTAAGCTGCCTCTAAGCACGGAGCCATAAGTGAGGATTGTTTATTTAAGATAAAAGTATTACTTCCATTTATAATTCTCCAGGATAGATACCTACCTTTTTTACGAATTAGGTACTACAAATTTATATTTTCACTAGTTACATGACGCAGCTTCATACTTTTGTGATTATTGGTTTAAGCATTAGGCTGTTTTAGATATTGCATTATGAATAAGTAATTATAATTATTTAATACATTAAATGTTTATTTCTCAAGTAGGGGAAGGGAGTTTAAACAGAGAGTATATTTATTAACAGCCGTTCAACGTTTCCAATTGAATATACCGGTCTGCCTCAGATGGCTGCAACAAACGATTCGATAATTCAATGATATCTAGTGCTCGCAATCGAATTGCTTGCAGGAATTTATTGAATAGGTACTGAACTTGTACAATTTGTACATACTATAGCAAACCAATTTAAAATCTAACCAGATCTATATTTCCTGATATTTCATAGGCCTTAAAAAATAAACAGTTTGAAAGTTAAAGCCTCAAATGCGTCCGGGACTAGCATAAAGATAATGTTGACGTAATAATTAATACTTTTAAATCTCTATCTTAACGTCCCATTATAAACAATGATAAAAAAGTAGCCATGCGTGTGAAAAGAATCTTATATGAATAAACTTGGACTGACATGATCAGTCTATCATGACCTTCCATCAACCTATTTGTAGTTTCATTTATATAATTATTTCTTAAATACATTATTACGTATTTTAACATTGAAAGCTCAGCTTCGAACCTGAAGATATAACTTAGACAACGCGATTACTGCTAACTATAAATGATTTTTGTTAGTTCGCTTTCCTCGATGGTTTGATCGGATAAACAGTTAAACTTCTCATTTGGTATTAGTGACAACATATTTTATTTCATAAAGGTAGGCTTGTCAACACTAGGTATATATAAGTACCTACTTACAATATAAATACTCAAGTTCATAAATGTTTGTTACTCATAGTTTCATGCGCCGGTGCACGCTATCATGGCTGAAAGGATTATTTATAAACCATAACGTACTTGACGACCCGGGAAAACGCAAATTTCTCGAGACGACAAAACAAAAACAAATTCCACGTAAGTCCTCTTTCATGAATATCTACACAAAGTATTTTTTACGTTCCTTTTGAAATCAACATGTCACAACATTAAATATTATCCTAACTAATTTCCTATTCAGACTCCCAACTACTTCAACGGTGGAAGGTGCACGAAGAGGGACAGACGAGTGGATTCAATTACTTTCATGTTGACAAAGCACTCAACTTGCGCTAGTAATGTTTACATGTTTAGTAATAGAATCTATCAGGAAGTGAAAAACGTGCTTCGAAACGAGTGTTAAATTAAAAATACGTGTAGGAAACAAAATGGGCTACGTCAAGTTTTGAAAGGTAAAGTAAATAAGTTGTCGAAGTAACCGTCGCACCCTTTTTTATCGTGCAGAAATCCCCACGCTGAGTCTTCCGACGCTGAGGAGTTAGGTGGACCCATAAGGCATTTCTCGCAATCTCGGATCTCCACTGACCCAGGGTTATCTCCGGTTACAAGATGGTGCCCTTGGGTTTCAGTACAACGGTGTCCCCGTCTTAGGGGAGGAGTGCTTTTCGCGTCTTTTCTTCTGCTAGAGTAACAGGTGCACCTGTCACACCTAGACCTGGGCTCATGGAGAGCAGAGGTCGTGGTGAACATCGCACCGTACACAATGGAAGTACCAAGCAACGTTTTTACGCTCTTGCCAGTGCTGGGTTATGCGCAAATAAGAAATTATTACCTCTAAAATAAACTTTGATTCTATAACGAAAGGATTTTTATACCTTATCGCATACGATTATACTCAATTCATACTTGGGTATGTCAATAATAAAATGAATTTACTGCAGTAACTTGAAAACCAGTCTGATCTGATGGCAACAAGGATAATCTTGAGTAAAAAGTTTCAAAGACGATAAGATTGTCGTTGAGAACATCGGTACGTTTCAGTTTAGGTATACGCTTACATAAATATAGGAGTTTCCCGAATTCAATAATCCTTGTATAAGTATGTAGATACGCTGAAGGAAAGTTTGGAGAAATTGTTAGGTTGATTAATTTTGATTCCCAGTACGTGGTAGTAGTATTCAATATTGTCGGTGGCGGATAAGTTATGACTTGTGTAATAGAATTATTGTATTAATGGCGGGGTAGGAGTGGCCGTAAGATTTTATTGCGAAATTCTTTATTAGCTGCGTTCGTTTTTACATTAACGTGACTTTCATTAGTATTCTTTCTATGTTTCATATAAGTTTACTGAAAAAAAATCAATAATTAATAATGCACTTATATCAATGTAATAAAACCTACCAGAAACAAGCTTAACAATTTCACTTATTCTCATTGTTCTCTATTTCCAGACCTTAATTTAAGAGAATTTTTGAGCAGGAAAGATTGACCTAATTAAAACCACATACATAAAACGAAAAATCGAAAGGCTGCAGTTAGAACTTCTGCCAAATTCAGGTTTATTCAAAAATAAACTTGCAGCGTAGCATGCAACGAGATTAATAAAGCGAAATAATTATTTTACCAAACGTTAAAATATAGAAAAAAAATAGTTATAAATAAGTTTTAGTTTTTGAGAGTGACGCAGTGTGTTTTTAAGATATACGATACCGTAACTAGGTCATAGGTCATGCAGAGGACGGTGTCAAGTCGATCATGTCATAGAAACGTGCAATCAGTATGCGACCGTAATGGTTTCGTCAAGTGTTCTGTGAAGACGCTCCTTGCTTGTACTATACTATATAATTATTATCAATCAGTTTGATAATGTTCATGAATAAGAGGAATTTATATAATACCTACTGTAATTTCTGTGCGTGCCGCGTCTTATATTGTACGGCTTCAACGATAAGTGTAGGATAAATAACGTAGAATTTATGCGAGCCCTTGAAATATATACAGTTATCAATAGGTGTAGACACAAGCTAATCTCATTGGTTAGTCGGTACATCTGTTAAACAACGCATGAGGCTCTGGCGTAGGCTTTCTACTTGGTGTTGGGAGGTCAGACGGCAGTAGCACTCGGAAAAGCCGACATTCTAGGTACTTATTAAAAAACAATGAGTCGATCTTAGGGTTCAAAGATATCTTCATATAATTGCACCGTAAGTAGTTGAGATTATGCATTTTATCTAATAATACGAAGATAGCAATCAGTGCTTACTTATTTCTTACTGTAAATGTGTTTAATTGAAGTAAATTTTTTAAGATAAAAGAAAGTTTTGTATGTAACTACATATTCTAATTCGTTTTTTTTTAATATCGTAGCCAATTTGTATATAATATAAGTAGGTACCTAGGCAGCACACCTAGTTATTTTTGACACTTTGATGTCCATTTCAATTCATTTCAAAGCGTATAACTAATAGACATAATATGAAAGACATCAATCAGAGCTCTTTTTCAATTAAGTACCTATTTTATCTTTAGCGATACAATTAGAAAACATGGTAGGTTGTTAATTAAGTAAGTCATTAACAAACCTTAAAACTGTAATACTTAATTATAACTAAGCACTTGTATAGCTACCTAACCTTACCTATATAATATTTAGTATAGGTATCTAGCTAAATGTTTGAGAGTGAAAGATATTTGGCACTCCCTAATTTCCATTTTCGTGCCCAAGACCGGAAGAATTTGAATGCTTTGCTATGTTAAGTGTAACTGACGTAATAAATATTTAAAACTCCAGCTTTCAAGTATTCCAGAAAATTATGAGTCATTTTGACGCTGCGGCTTTTATATGGTAAGCATTAACTTCTGAAAAAAGTATATTTTATGGCGAAATATTTATGATAATGCAATATAACGTATTTTATGATTTTGTGACGAGACTACCATCGGGTTTTATGGGCATTGTGATAAATGGGTGTAAAAATATAACGCGTAATGCACTGCGTATTTTGTTTTTAACGTAAAAACGTGAATGAATATGTAGGTGAGTATTCATATTATCATAGTTCCAAGATTGTTCAACATGAATTCTGAGTTTTTAAATAAGCCAGATAACAATTAACTCACGACAAATGTGTCGCGTCAATACAGTGTAACGACTAGATCAGTCTTTCAACATCGCAACCAGACAGATCATCTGAGCTTGGGTTTATCATGTTTAGTTCAGAAGTTCCTACGGACACCTTCCAACTTCATTATCAAACCTGTTTCTTAGTAGGTACCATATTATCGTATTGTCACCGAAATAACGCAAGTAGGTACTTATACAAAATTTAAGTCTTATCTGACATTAGGAAATGGTTCTAATTGGACTTACAAGATCTGACCCATAATAACATACAAACAAACTAACAAATAACAGAGCAATTAAAATAAAGCGTGTAAAACTTCAACTCAACACGAAATAACAGCTGAAAGACAGTGATAGCAGAGTATTGTGGGTCAGTATGGTCACCTGAACTCTATAGACATGCGAGTGACATTTGATATGTTGAATGACACTGATAAACACTTACACATCAAGCAGGAAATATTCCCCCAAAAACCTTCAGAAAAATAAAAAAGTTTATGCTTTAAATATGACTATAATAATCACAAAAACGCTGACACGATAAGGCGCTCACAGAGGACTAAGTAAGTAGGTAACAAAGAAATCTCTTGCTACAAAAGCCTTTTCGTACTTTACAGTGGAATATACAAATGAAAGTCATTAGGCAAACTCTGTAGGTACCTGTGAGTAGCATGAGAGAGCCATGACTCGACGAAAATCTTAATACATTTCCTGTTGCCAAGCGACGACGTAGAAGGTACAAGGTACCTACATTCTAACCGTCCTAACCGACTATAGAACGTAACTTGATTAAAAAATTATGTTTTGTGGCATAAAGGCAATTTGTTGAGGTGTGCGTGTAAATCAACACTCGAATATTGTTATCTATTAGGCATTAAAAAACTAGTGACGTGTAGACACGCTGATAAGATGATACAGGTGATGGTAGTTTATTAAGTCGGATATAAAAGACACGATATGTAGGGTTGCAAAAATATACAATTAATTTTCATTTTACTTGTAAACCATTCTTAATCAACTTTTTTTTAATTAGTAGATTTGTTATATTCTTCTTTTCGATTCGCAATGCAACTCGCACATTTGTTTACTTGGAAATCTATTTTCGTTGCCGCCACATCCTGAGTAGAACATCCTCATGCATTGTCGCCTCACTATGTCGTAAAACCACGCCACAAGCATGCGGGTACACGGTCCTTTCAAAGGTACTTGGTAACAATAGTACGGAACATTCTTTAAACTGGATGGGAATGGACCATCTACGGGGCCTGTTAACATAAAATCATATTTATAAATAAATCGTTGGATTACCTACCTCAATATTATGCACCTTTAAAATACATGAGCTTACAGAAATTAAAGTATTTCCACGTCAATAATTCGAAATTATCAATAAGCCAAAAGCCATTTTACTGAAATAATACGAATAACGAACCAAAAGATCAAAACCGCATGCACGAAATTAATATATGCCCGGCTAGATGCAGGAATTGCGGTTGGAAAGGCACACATCTCTGTACCCTATATTTCCAAGAGTGAATTTGAATTTTCATCTTTCGTTGAATAGTATGCGAAATGCAAATTGCATACGAGTCTATTGTCAAACAATTTTGTATGTAAAATGTATTTCCACTTTAGTGATGGAATTTGTTAAATGTACCTAATTAGTATTTGTTATAAAATAATAATCATAATGATTACATAATCTACAGCAATGCGCAAAACCAATAAGCGTTTACTAGTTAATAGTGATTGATTGAACAATCATGACGACATGTAGTTTGTACTGACATTTATTGATAACGAATTTGGCAGGGGCTGCGACAAATTCACTTTACACATTAACGAAATGAAAATTGCTGCATCTATTAGTAACAACAACGTACAAGTTACCCAGTTTAAAAGAGAAAAAAAACCGCATAAAATTGTTGATTCTACATTGATTTTTATACGGTAGGTTATGTTAGTCCAGGGACTGCAAACCTATCGCATCTTTACTCTCAACATCTACTTTATGCTCAGACTCGCGAAGAAACAGAGAAGAACAGAACAATACTTAATATTACCGCAAAGATAATAAGAAACGAGTTAAATGTAGGTAACTACTTTAGAATTTAAAAAAAACTTACGTCCGTCCTTAACATAATCATGTTTATATGAATCTACTAATGAATGCGAAAACGTTACATGTAGATGAGCGATTAATAATAAACATAATAATATGTATAGCGTTTGCATTGTTCAATCCAATTTCGTCTTCGGCTATCACGTGGTGCAAACAAGGCCCGTTCCAATCAAGCGCAGTTACAATCAGGGTCATCGCTTCACCGATTTCTTTCCAATGAAGGTCTTATTTCAAAGGAAGTCAATACGATCAGCCAGAAGTGACCGGGGGACAGTTAAGGGACACATAGGTAAATAGAAGGTTCAATGAACACGACATTTTGAGCTCTGTTCGACCTAAACCTTTTAATAGCCTACTCTACAGTTAGAATAAAAACGGTAAATACCATATGTAGCATTTGGTAAATTGTTTTTA
Organism: Lithosia quadra; assembly: GCA_963576445.1. NCBI lineage: Eukaryota > Metazoa > Arthropoda > Insecta > Lepidoptera > Erebidae > Lithosia > Lithosia quadra. The sequence continues at coordinate 4,358,056 of OY754882.1, forward strand.
TCGCGGCTGTAATGTGTCCTACATACAGGGGTAGGGCGATATGAACAATGATTACTTATTATGCATTGATTAAGTTATTTATTACGGACATACCTTTTAATATTCATTGTTTGAGGGACCGCACAGCCCTACTCGCAATCAGAAACAATCAAGCGTTATATTGATGTAGCCAGCTTTATTGCCACATCTGTATGAATTTTAGATAACGGAAAGATTGCTGTTTTATTGCAAACTGTACGCACACTTCGCACACTAAGCCATTCCAATAGGTATTTCAAAATCAATTTATCTCGGCAATTCCGTTAAGTTGGATCCTAGCTCAAATATTTTTATATAAAGAAGCTCCTTGGGAAATAGTGTTGAGAGTTTACCAAATTCTAATAACTGAGCTGGTCAGGGAGAAAGAAAGATATGAGATGGAATGCAATGAGAACTTTGTTCCTCTCGTTGTTAATGTACGTAGCGGTTTCTTTTTATATTTATAAGAATATGTTACAACCTTTTATTCATAAACTGAATATTGAAAAAAGAACAAATATCCGTTTTCTCATACTCCCTGAGTGAGAATTAAAACTGCCAAGTCCATGCAGTCTGGACGGAATTAGGTTGCAGAGTGTTGTCACTTGATCATATTTTAGCACAGTGGCTTATCAAATGTAGACCGTGATAGCTGATGTAATAAAATACATAATATAACTAATTATTTGATTAAATGAACCTATATCATTCAAAATTAATCACTTAGGAATTCCCCATTTTTTTACCAATTTCCTAAAATCACCAAATTAGATATTATGTAATATTTTTGATAAGTAACTCACGCTGAAATCCATACCTAGGTACATACCACAAACAAAAGTTTGAAAATATAGGTAGTGACCTACTCAGATGCCCAAATGAAATGTCATGGCAATAACAAACAAATGGGAATATACGATGGACATAGCGTTATTCAAAAAGCATCCACAAATTACAGTTGAAAATTAGTCCGACGTAATGGGCACATTATACAAATATGATATAATCATAAAAGCTATATTCCCAAATCGGACATTAAAAGAAAGATATATCATGAAATATAGACGTAAATGAGAAATATCGATGACCATTAAGTTGGGGGGTATGCAGTAGGTATTTTGAAATACATTTTAACGAAATCTACGAAATTGCTTGCCATATTAATAGATAGGTACTATCTATCCTCCATAATATACCTAATAATAACATAATCAAGTAAATATTCAGGCAGTAAAATTTTGCTATAAAAATGAAATCTTATAGGTATGTTATGTTAGAGATATCAAGAAATAGAACTTTCATCTTTTACTTATAATAGGATGACTTATGAGATGAAGAAAATAAATAAATAAAAGACAATAGAAAACAGATAGTGACAATAAGGCTCGTTAAGGAATAAAGGTCAGAACACCTTGCAGTCGCAATACTTAACTAACACGCCGAGATAATGAACACGACGTAAAGAATACATATTATTAATTTACTTCTACAACATGCTACGTAAAGATACTAGTAACGACGAGACGGGTCAAACGGTTTTGATAAGAAAGAAAAGGTTACAGTTTAACACAGCAAACGATAAGGACAAGAAATGAAAACATCGAAAAACCGATAGCAAACAAGACAAGGAACCATGTCGTTTATCAACAGCAACATATTCAGCAATTAATCATTAAGACAGCTGAAACTGGGTAGTCACGACAACGATGCTTCCATCCATCTATAAAGAAAATGTACAAATTAAATTGTACTAGGGCAGATAGTGAGTTGAAATGAAAGTAATGATAAAAAGTTTCCTTAACGATCCACGTTTATGTTCCTCATCCTAACTTTTCCTAACTGAACATCCACTAACCTGACGATGAAGGAAAAAGCATGAAGTTTATGTAATAAATAAATAGATTACACCTAACTGTGCTGATAAGCCCTTTTGAAATCAAAGGTCTTGTGAAAAACTTCATTACGGTGAATTCAACGATTATTTGATGCATAGCTTGTTCAGCAGAGGTTGCGTCATTTGAAATTAAAATTGTGGTGTAATGATTAGCTAAATTACTTAAATTAGCGAACAAATTTAAGTTCTAGTTCGTTATGCCTGATTACAGCTAACCATGGGAAATTGGCAAAATGGCTCATTCGTCATTTAAATCAAAATGCTCATATTATTATACATACGATTTTTAAATTTACCTTTAAAACTACAATCAAAAGTGAACTAATAAATGAATTTTAATTTTTGGCAATTATCTGTTCGAGGACAGATATCTTTCTATATTCCAAAAGGCTGGTATTCTAGTTTAAGGATAAGAACGCGTCTCCGTGCGATTTGCGAATTCAACATGTTAGTTTAACGAACCAATACGACAGACATAATAATATTTTTTTTTAATAATTAAAATTCTGTTTGACATCCAGTTCTAATCACAGTCAAATCGTGAGAAGTCGGTGGATTTCAATTGGTTAACATACAAGAAAGAACCGGTGTAAAAATCAGCCAACTTAAATGCGTCGGCGAGGCGATATAGTTGGTCAATTAGAATAGGTACGGAGCTTGTACAGATTACCTTAAAAGTGCATTTAATACAAATCAATCGAGCGTACTTCACTCGTAGGTCAATCGGCACATGAAATCCATCGCCCCTGTCTTATGATCCCTAATTCTCAAGTAACAAGCCTTGTTACTGTCTTCTCGTTGTCCGTTGCCGACAGTTCAAGGATCATTAATTTTCATTCATATCGTTTTAAGGGTCGAACGCTGTTCGTAAATCGGCAGTAAGTATTCTATAGGTGTGGTATTAGCTTTAGAAATAATTATATCTCGAGCGAGTCATGTTATGGTTCTAATCAGAAATGTAACCTTCATGTAGTTGTGAGGGTAATACATCCCATTAGGTACAATTGTAGCAAGATATTAATTTGTCCAGTTCTCAAATCGCCTCATTGGTCATGACACTCAAGACTGACGAACTTTGTGTGCAAAAAGAAATTCTCTGTAGCAGTAAAGATTCTGGAAGTGACTGGTAGATTACTTTACGCATAGGTGGTATTAAAGATATATGGCTAGCTAAATGTGGATACAATATGTACACCAACTTTTTCTTAGAACTGTTGGAACAATTAGGTGTGATTATCACAAACTTATAGGTATAACAAATTCACCTTGCAAATATTTAATGTAAGTATAAACAATATCTACGCGAGCAGTAAATACATAGTAATGAATCCATATAAATGCTGCTACATATAGGTATGTATAGTTCTGGCCAAAGCTACACATTTGGAGCCGCTTGCCAAGCCAAGTTTGACGTCACTTACAACTCTGGGTATAACTACAGAAACTCACACATACGTGTAGATAACGGAGTTCCTCATGCCGAAACCTTGATAGTTACCCCTCAAACGCAATCATAGGGCAAACTGATAAGTAAATGTTTGTGCCAATTATGATGAAACTCGATATACAGAATATTAAGTGGCAAGAAGTAAGAATTCATTCCATACACCGCAAAAGGACCGCTTTACAGAGTTCAGTAAATTATATAATACTTCGTCTACATTTATGTCAATCATCGTGAACACGAACGAAATTGGGATAAGTGATGTATGCCTAGATTAATCTATCTTATCTAGGTTCCAGTACACACTTTTTGTAAGCTTGAACACTATTTATTTCGCATTCTCAGTGTGAGAGCACATGACCCGGATACTCGTTTGCCTCTTTATTTAATAATAGTTGAGAGATCAAATACTTATTTTTGGCATCGCAAAGTGTGCCATTATTCGGATGAAAACGCTATACCGGCGTTAACAACGGCCGAAAGTGACAGCACTATATTTATTACCTACCCTTATAGGAGATAGGCCAGATAAAGTACGAGAAAAGAATATTATGGACAAGCTATTGATTGATTAGGGTCCTTGTCGATCACAATTAACCAATATTATATGTGAAGGAGAAGTGGGAACGCCGACATACACATAAAAACGTTGTATGGGGCTAATCTCATTATAAGTTTTCGAATAATGTGATGCTTGGGCTTTTGTCTCACGTATATTTACGCTCCACTTATAGCTGCTTATGTGTATTCATGTATCTTTGATACACAGACATGATATTAGCGAAGACGAACAGAAAAGGGAAACGAACACACATTTGAACGTGCAATATCGATCAGGTACGCAAATGGACCCGATTTTTTGCGCGCATAAACCTGGCAAGTTGTCAGATAATTTAATAACGAGCAGGTCATCAGCTATGCTCGTAAAAGCAACAAGGTATGAAAACATTACTAACAGGAGGTTTCAATATTGCTTGAACACTGTATAATTTTTTTATGTGTCACGTAAAATGTTATAAATGTTAGAAAAGGTGACAAAAATGTAGATATCTCTTTTAATTGGGACATCTCATCAGAGGGTGCATGGAACCCCACCAATAAGATGTATGGAGAAAAATCTTTGGGCTTCTAGGGTACCTCACGTACAAACCGGTACCCATACTTACTGATAGACAGACGAGCCTCTGGCACACGCTCTCTTTTCGGAATAAAAGGGACAGACGTTAATCGCTTCCGTAAAAATTAAGAAAAAAAAATTAAAAGAAAAGCTAGGAGAGCGGACTTCAAGTTCCAAAGTTCAAGTTTTGGATGCAATCGGGACTCATGCTGCAATGATGATTACGAGTTAGTCTGTTAAATACATTAAGACAGAAGTTAGATGGAAAACATAAATCGCGAAGTGCCTTAAATTAAAACCTTTGATCAATTTCGATGAACTGATTTCTAACTTCTGTCTTGTTTGCATCTAGCGACTTGAGACTTCAAAGAAATCGAATATACAGTATAAATATTGACAACATTGCCAAGATAAATACAGGGAGAGAAATCAAACAGGATTGTGTTTATGACATCTGTACCATCAGCAAGAATAAACATTCCGTTGGGGATACAGTTCGTTGTGTGTATTTAAAACTTAGGTAAGTACCTACCTACTCATGTTTTTAATTTTATTATATTCATTGTGGAACATATGCTACTCTAACAAAATATGGTATACCTAATCTTGATATTTATTATATTCACTCTATCAATCAAGATATTAGATGGAATTACGTGAAGTAAAACTTTAGGAGCTTCATTTCAATTAATCGGGAAACCAAACTCAGCAATAGTTTATTGATAAAGTTTACTAAGTACCTACTACAAATATATACGTAGCGTAGCTAGATACATAAGTAATAAGTTCTATGTTATATAGCATTATCGTATATTGTATGACTAAAACTAATATCATCAATCTCACTTATATACGTACTTAGGTACAAAAAATTAACGTAGTTAAAGTACATTCATTTCGTGCAGAAATTAAATTTAGTTCAAAAATTTTATTATAACTAAAACAATAGAAACTTTAATGCAGTCTTAACTTAAACTTAATGAAATATTTGAAATATTCATCAAAATGAACTGAGTAAAAGACATTACCGCTAGACAACATTAAATAGAAGTGAGACAGAATAATGACCACATCTGGCCAAAGCCAGACTCCGACACTAATTGCTGGAGAGAAAATCCTACCATTCGTCCAACGTCAGTGGAATAGTATTTACACAATAATGTATAAGTTAATGAAGATATATTATCTCTTGATGAGTTCAGCGTAAATAACATTTTCAATGATAAAAATCATGAGCAAAGAACAAATCAAGATAAATAAGACAATAGGTATAATGTATTTTGAAAAAACAAATAAACGTCTAGTTTCTTTCCAAAAGATAGTCTTGAGAATTTTCGAAAAGACAAATCCTTTTATATCTGAAGCCATTTAACAACATAAATGACGTTATATATCAACTGAGAATAGAATTTTGGCTCAAATTTGAGAAAACTTTTAATATGACCGTTTTCATTCTTGTTTTATGATTTTAAAGTTCACGATGGTGATGGGACTTTGCCAAGTAACCTTCTACTTCTACTAGCAAGTAGTTCTAATTGGCCTTCCAAGATTTGTCTCATTCTAAAAAACTCAAAATTAACAAACAACAGAGCAAGATAAATAAAAGCTTGTGATTTTAAAAAATATAGAAAGGACTTTCAATAACTATATTTAAGTGGCATACCTATAGTTATTACAGCGGTAATATAATGATTCTATCAATTCGATTAAAAGGAAAGGAAATGTACATCTGAGTGACGACAGCGGACAGATTTTTAATTTCCCGTGAGGGAACATACGGCATAACAAAATTTTCAGTTTCGCTAGGAATTTCACGTTTATTCGTTGACCGTACCTTGGGAATGCTTGTAATTTGTTAACGAATACTTTCCCAGCATATTATTCATAATATTTATACAGTAATTAATATGAATATATTTATCCGGGATATTATAAGTAAGAGAAAACACAACCCTCCTCCTCTCTAGGGATTGGTTTAATTATGTCTATACAGCCAGAATTAGTAGGTAGGTAAAAAACCTAAACTTATGAATAAAATCCATTCATTTTTTATAGCATATAAAGCCAAAACAATTACAGTATTAGTTGCTATGTATACAATACTATACTTAACAGGTAAAATATTTTAAGTGTGTATAAAAAGTGTATTTTTAGTGAAAAATGGTATGTATCAAGTATCAAATACCTTTAATCCTACAATACCTTCACTTTCAAATCACGACGTTCGAAAAGTAATATCTTTTGGCGACTAATCAAAAATCGTTATATTTCTATCAATCAGTAATAAACATTGATTCGTCGAATCAGTCTACGGATTTAGAGTAAACTGAAATTTGATTACTCAGTCTTCTAATATGCTTCATGCTGAAAAATTGAAATTTAATAACGCCTGAAACTAGTACGAGTGTATGGAATCCTCCACTTGTACCAGCGAGGACTTATATAGGGCAACAGATAATGCTGTAGCAAAATATTGGGGCGATAAAATAAAACAAGAAGACAGAATATTATTATCAACCATTGACTCGATGACGAAAAACCATAAATGAAAACAAATCCATTCTTGTATTTTTTCAGTTGATTAGAGTTACATAATGATTTGTGTCTAGCCTCATCATAACTTGGAGAACCATGCTAAGATGGTGATAATAACAAAATTTGATAATGTTCCAAATATAAAATGTACATCGCAACTCAAAAATAATGAGATGCTTAGATACAATCTAAATTAGGACTGGGATCCTCGTTAATATTTTGTGTTAAATAACGTTACCTTGTCGCTGTCGCAGACCGTTACCTACATTAAATGTAAATCACAAAAACGTATTACCACAATATTCTTTTTAATAAGTAGAGTGACATAGAATTTATTGAGATGGAGGTGGAAAAACTGATTATAAGAAATCTCTTTGGTGTCCTTTTTTTTTTTCGTTTTGAAACAGTGTGACATAAGACGTGAAAATAGTATTTAGACATCTAAAACAGAGGCATCTAACGAAATTTGAGTCCGTTTAAGTAAGCGCTAATTGGTGTTTTAAAAAGCATTTGAAAATTTCAACTCTTGAACATTTTGACATACATTAAGGAAATGTCTCCCGGGTACGAAACAATAGGCATTAAGTATGTTGAAGTTGAATTTGGGAATATAATGTGTATAAATCGCCGCGATATATCATTACTTCTAGATATATTAGCTACGCAACGTAGCTACTAGTAATATAACTTAGTTATTTTTCCAGCCATTTATATACTTCACGATGTTTTCTCTCCGGGGTAGACAGACACAACAGCTATCCTTCCATACTTTACCAGCTACTGCTACTGTTATGTAACGTTTACTGCAAGCTCCGTTTTGAATACATTTAACTTGACTATGTTTATTGGAAACTGGAAACAGTGCTATTAAGAATAGATAGTAGATACATATTATTATTTTATCAGTATTTCAAACATATGTTCTGAACGGTAAGTGTGCCTATTTCACATTCATAACTCCCAAACTTCATCAACCAAAAAGCTATTTAAATTTAGAGTTGTTATTGTCACACGGTTTCTCGTGTTCATGGAACGGTTTAAAAGGATTATTTCAGTTTAACGTTCTTTTATGCGCGCTCGAATTTGATTTAAGCTATTTCAATCCCCCATTTGCACTCAGCGTCTGAGAAAATATATCACTTGATTCTTCAAGGTAATTATTCTATCTTGCGGAGGAACAAAGTTCATTTCAATAATGGGATTAAAACACGTGTCTTTAAAGATAACATTTAATACTAATAAAATAGTATCAGATTATGGCCAATTAGGGATTATAAGATAGATTATAACATACCTCTATAGCAACCTGTGTTCACGAATTAGCCCTAATGCGCCTAAGCCAAATAAACGAATTGAATTGAATTGAATGAAGACAATGACATTATATAAAAAAGCAAGTTACGAAATTTATATACTTCAGGAGTTCATCTTAACATTATCCATCCTCATATATTCTGAATGGTTACCTTAACACCATCAATCTCCTCAAAGACGTCATATTATGTATCAAGGTCCCATCAATCAAGAGCAGCTGATACACAGTTATGGTAGCATTTAGGGCAATATACTGCCTATATTGTACACTACTCTAACTGATACTATAACTAAAGAACCATGAGTCGTTGAAGCAAACTCGAGACAAACTATGAAACTGTCTATGAATTTAAGTAAGTATACAATTTTATTCCACTTTTTACAATTTATACTTTAAAGGTATTCTGAATATGTACATAATTAAAGGATGATTAACGCACCAGAACAAAAAAATAATATTGTAGCGAGGAAAACATGAAATACAATCGTGTTCGCCGTCTAAAATTATTTTTAACGATACCGCGTATACATTAGGCAAATAAAATATTCTGCTATCATGCGCACTCTATACAAATGAATCTTTCTTTCAAATTATTTTTTAATTTCAAGGAAATTAATTTTTAGGTCATACTATGAAGCGAATCTTTATTTTTAAATTAAAGGTTTAAAAGCTTGGCAAAAACAAAATAATGATACGATACGTCACGAAAGTAGCACACGAACAGTGAAACTTTATTTATTAGTTAGGTTTGTATAACATTTCTATTATTTGCAATCTTCGTAAAGCTATAGCAACTAATATGTTATCTTTCCTTAGCCCTTTCGTAACATTGCTCTCCTGGGTCGCAATATCTTAACAGATATTTGTTGGCAGGGTCTCTTGGTATCATTTATAAAAGGGTGTCGCACTAGCGTATGTGAACTGCGACAAATGGCATGAAATATGTGTCTATTGAACACATATTTCACGACATTTGTCGCAGTTGAAACACATGGCTCTAGCGCAGGACACACTCCAAAATATTTACGAAACACTCAGTGATTCGTGATTCTTTTTGGAAGAAAACGTAGAAATATACGAAATATCTTACAGTTTGGAGTAAGTGTATCAGCTGAGGATAGACTCGGGTCGCACATTTTTGTTCTTGGAGGCAAAATTTAGATCAAGTGGCAGTATTTTTTTCCCTTTGGTTTCTACTTTTATTTATTTAATATTTCTTGTTTCAGGGTTCACGCTTGTCATAAGGCAACCGACTTAGATAAGATATATTAATAATCGATGCAAATCGCCTTTATTGAAAATACGCTCACGGCTCGAAGGCAGTTACTTATAATAAATTAGGTGCAGGTGCCGCCACCTCGACACGCGGTTTAAAAATTGTTAGAAAAGCTACCACCTTCGATAGAATAGCATAGATTACTGCGTCAGTATCTCTAACTTCGGAGAATTCATCCATCACAATGCCTTGGAGGATTATGTGTAGATTACAAACATTTTATATTTACTACATTCTGTTCAACAGCATTGTGGAAGCCAGAATAACTAATTATTATTAAATTTTACTTACAGATTTTTCCCATTTTTATGTAAGTAGGTAGGTAGGTAGGTACTATTACTATTATAGCGTACCTGAGAATGTGCAGCGCAGTACTCCGGGGTGGGCTGCCTGAAAGGGCTGTGCACCGGGCACGAAGTAGCGTGCTGCGCGTGCTGTAGATGGTGCGGATGGGCGTGCGCGTGCTGGTGCGCGTGCGCGTGGTGTGCATGGGGGGGATGCCGGTGCGGGAGGCGCGCCGGCTGCGGAGCGTGGCGCGCGCACAGGTGCGTCGAGCTGCCATGGTGCTCCGCAAGTGACAGCGTCGAGCAAGATGGTCGCCAATAGCCACCCTCCTCCATGTCAGGCCCAGGTGGGCATCGCGCCGCGCCGCAGCACGCGCAGCGCCGGGCGCACGTCAGCGCATGCCGGCGCGCCTCGTGCGGGCACCAGTCGTCGCGCTCGCGGCCCGACACCCTTTCCGATCGCTTTTACCTCTCCCGCTAGCGTCTCCGCTAAGCGGATAACCGCCGGTCGCGCATCCTCTCATCCGCACAGCCAAGCCAGACCTTGTGGCGTTGTCATTCGTATGCGTTAAAAGTTTCACTTCGTATCTCGACACTTCACTTGATAATTCAACTGCGGGTAATTCTCTCACCGCTTTTGCATTTTAATTCAAAACAATTTTCGCAGAAATTTGCACTAAACTCCATCACTCGGTGTTATTATTTTATCTTATCGCCCTTTCCAGAAACAACTAAAATAATTACTCAAATGGTGCAAACAAGTTTTGTGAGCTTACAGGTGCAAATTGCATAGAGGTCATAATAACTGCACTTTGTGCAATGCTCGCAATGAGTTTAGTTTGTCTATTCGCAGTAAGAGCTAACCGCGGAGACCTGTTCCAATTCGAAGGCAAACAGTCTCTAAGTTGCTCTTTGAATTCACGGCAACGTTCGACATAGAAATTGAAATATCTAGATTCAAATAGTTGAACAAGAAAGTAGTGCAACTAACATTAAAGTTACCTGATTCGTAGAGAGGTATGTAGTTACTTGCATACCTCTTTACGAATCAAATACCTGTATTCTGCCAGTGCTGTCAAAATAGCAAAATTGTATGCCCAAATTATTTAAAATAAAGTAAATCACACACGAAAGAAGAAGATATTAAGAGGCAGTACCCGAAATATAACTAACTTCAATAATAAATAAAAGTTTCACATCGAACACTGTGCCTAGTACCTAATCATCAAGATTATTATGAGGAATATAGAGCAAAATAATATTAAACATTTACGCCGTAAACTCAAGTTATACAGATGAGAATTAAGACTGAGACTTATTAGCTAAGGATTTCTGCAAGTCTCGGGGCTTTATCGTTACAGATTTCTGTCCCACTTTTCAGTTGAATATTTAATGGTAAGTAATGCGGAATACGAAATTTTCACACAATTAAAGCGCGTAGATTTTTACTGTAATAAAATTTATTTATTGTAAGATGTAACGCCACCCTTCAGAAGAAAACAAAAGTAGATAGAAAAATGAATTATCAGCAATGTCGAAGGTATTAAATTGAAACCATGTTCCCACAGATATGACGTTAATGTAATAACTTTTAATTTTAACAGAAAACGAAACTGCCCTTCAAGAATGTATATAATGTACAGTTCAGGATTATAATATCGTACAGAATTCCGTACTTTGGGCCTTCAAATTGAGCCAGGTAGGTCCAATTCAATTTGCAACATCTGGTAACAGTAGAAAACAACCGTGTTGAACCAATAATCGAGGAACCTCGTGTAATATGAAACTGTTAATTGTGATTTGTTAAATGTATATAAAATCTTAATTTGCAAATTAGCAATTTCATGGCACACATTGTGTCGCTAATTAAAAGCGTATTATGATATCGTAAACTTGAATTATAACAGGTTACGCATAGGTAAATAACATATTTGCCTATGGGTAAATATTATTATACCTAATCATTTATAACATAGCCTAAACAAAAGGTCATATGCAATAAAAAAAATGTATGCAGATAACAAATTACGCTGTACGTAGCTCATATATGAAATTCTTGTTACATTAATTTCGGTCAATAAATAAGGGCCTCACGAATACGGCAATCGCGATAGTGGAATAATAGGCCTCAAAGTTACGAGTATCCCTTAGGTACCCGACTTGCGTGCGGTAAGCCACAGTTCAGGTCTTAGCGGTAAGGTGTACCTGATGAATCCAATTCTCTGTTTGTTATCTCTCCCCAGGGTGTGTACACTGTGTACCTTCACAAATTGATTCGGATCTTGTTGGCTTTGAATGGTTTATTCAATCAATTGATAATTCGGTCATAGACATCAAATAGTTTAGCAAACAAAATAGTGATTATGCAGTAAAAATTTGTCAAATGATTAATATATAAGAAAGAAACGAATAAATTAGGTTAATTAATTAACCACAAAATCGCATTTTTAAAGTATAATGAACCCCATCGAGGAAAATCTTAAGCTTTAGTGCACCCAGCATTAATTTCCCGCGAGACAGCAGGCATAAAATATTCAAGTCGTGCACAGGCGAAAGAATTCGCCTGCGGTGCACATTTTAATTGGTAAAAAAGGAAAAATTTTAAGCACTAGCCTTCACTGCATACATGGACTAATCAATACATTTTACGGTATAAATTAGGTTTTTAGTTCTACATTCTAATATTTGCATGAATATTATATTATATACTACCGACTTTTCATTTGAGTACCTACAGCCTTACTTGGGAAGTAGGTATACCCCAGGAGTTCTAAAACATTTTAAACAATAGTCTATTGTACAGGTCCAATTAAAGTAATTTTTCATATTCCAAAATTGTTGATGCAAAATTCAAACTGAAGTATCGTTGGAGGGTTTGTAACAGACAGCCTTGACCCGAATGTGGTTCATTAAATTTCAGTGCCTCGCTTATGCCAATTGCTGAATGACAATTAAAGAGAACCTTGAGAGTAATGGCAGAATGGAAGCTGTATTTTTTTATGAACAGCATACTCGTTTTATGGCGTATTTAAATACACATTTCGGTGATAAACGAACACAGGAAGTTTTCGGATATTCTTAATATATATTTACACATTTTGCAATATTAAAAGGCGAATAATACAATAATGTATTTTGGACTCAATTTATGCATTGTTAAATTCAATTATGGAAAGTGACATAGGCTTGAACAGTGCTTTGATTATTATTGTATTGCTTATTATTAGAGGTTTCTCTGTAACTACCTAGGTACATTACTAATGCAATAGAATATACAATTGGGAGCATGCATTGTGCTATTTGTGACAATAAAGATCTTAATTAGTATGCAAATACTACAATATTATATTAGGTAATAGACGTGCATATATAAAGAGCAAAATAATATGATACCTATGATACTGAATATCACACATTCATAATATTCACTGAACGTACAGAACGTCTGATGCACTCAGAGCGCGGTGTTACTGGAAAAGTCTTAAACCAAGACAGTGCATCAGCTGCGACGCAACTAAACTTAAGTTGCATTGAGCCCTCCATGAAACTGGTTTTGACCATGATTAGGGTCGCTTCTTTACAGAATGGGATAACTAGATGTACTTAATATTATTTTCGCTAACGAACATACGTATATCTAAAGAAACAAACATGTTTACAGACTCGAGCTAGTTGTTGTAATGAAATTCAGTAGGTCTTCGTGTATTATTGATTTCCCTGAAGGTTTACCTAATATATCAACAACGACGCCTCTGCCTAAAACAGCAGAGAAACGAAGAACTTGTTCAAACTAAGAGGAGTAAACAACCCATGAATATTTGATAAAACTCAATTGAAATATACCTACTAGCTACTAAAACATCGACAAATTCCCTCAAGAATTGCACAACGCCATGAATATGTATAAATTGAATAGTCACTGCCAGAACTTGAAACAAATAGCAAAGTACTGAGACCGCTGACTGCTGCAGTCCAGAATTGGGTTAGTGGGTCATCAGTTCACAGTTCCTGTCATACAATATCTCTGCAGTTGACCGGGTTTTGCATCAGCTGTCCGTTGCCCAATTTCTCTGCCGTCGAGGTTAGGACATGAATGAAATTCGGCAGCTGGTACAATGGCTGTAACTATAAATAGATAGGTACCTATGCTCTTTCTGCTCAAAACTACGAGTATTCAGAGTAGAAAATGCATTAGGTATAGTATAAATTATTATTTCATGCTCAACTCGGCACATCCAAATCTGGGTGGTTGAAACAGCTAGTGAAATAGTTAAACAAGATAATGTAAATAAATCAACAACCAACAAGCATTCTATCACCTACTATTGTAGATTTGGCTAGTTTAGAAGTCTGAAATGATGCACATTACAACGGCCTATTTTGCCGAGATCCATTTAAAAACCTATACATAAAGCGCTGATATGGTAAAACTAACATGTTACATAAGAAGCGTGTACCGCAGCTTTACAGACACCATGTCAAAAGTGAACTAAATGTCATAAGTGCTACTTGCCTTCATACCTCAGTTACGGCTGACGTTAAAAAAATCTGACAATCTGATAAGCAATACCACATAACTCCATCCTACAACTCCTATAAGTAATATAATGTAACCAAATATAGCCTTTAGAGACTAGCATTTAGATTAAGATATGACAAAAAGCACATTACATAGAAAAAATATTGCTTCCAATAATAAAATGCCCACAGGTAAGTAGGCGATGAAACTTTTATCTTTACAGCAATGCATAAAAGTTACTTTATGTCTGCTCTGTATTGGAATTGTGTGTCCCCTCAGGCTATGTAGTAAATAGGTCATGGTCTATAGAACGCTTCAGTAAGTGCACCATCAGTTGAGAAAATATAGAACACTAATAGAACTGAGCTGAGCTTGGATACACAGTAACAGCCTAAAAGAACACACGTAACAAAATATAAGGATCAGGCAGTATGCTCGTAGCTGCATCAAACGAGAACCAAAATATGAAGAATTGTGTCCAATTGTCAGCGACTAAATAGTGCTAAATTTCAAGTACTTATTAGGATTTTTTGACGTCCTAGTAGAAATAAGCCACTTTCAAAATACAATGATTTTATTTTGAATCTAATAAGTTTATGATAATTCTAGTTAGCTACAAATACAAGTATATAGATACCTCAAAAACCATGTATACAATAAATATGAAATAATTGAATTACTATTTTTTTAATTGGTGCAGATCAGATGCACATCAGCTATTAAGTAACGTGAGTCAGATAAATGAATTGCATTCCATTATAAAAGACTTTGCTAGATCGCTGTTACGCTCCTAATAGGTTAAAGAGAGAGTCACAATGTTATAGAGCTACAATGATGGCACTATGCTAATTCCTGGTTATATTTTCAGCAATACCCTCCTGAGGCCCAAAGGCCTTCTCTGAGAACATATTAAAAAACTCACTAACGCCCAGGCCAAATTTGTGTGTTGTAGTCCTAGTAACCCAGTAGCCTCATACGAGGACATAATACGAATCATTATGATATTTAAAGTTTGGCGCCAGATCGCCATATTGGCTCCTGTTACTTGGTTGGTGGATAGTATTCCGACATTTTTGTGTAGTATTTGAGCTTAACCAATAACAGCTCAGTTGTCAGGCGATGTCAAAAGGTCAAACATGGAGCGCACGCGTCGTGCCGGTAAGTTATACTTCTTTATATTTGTGCAATCTGTAGTTTTTATGATAAAAAAATACGTTCAAATAAAAGTTAAAATAGTAAATTAATGATAAATACATAAATTTTGGTTACTAAACGGTTCTAATCTACTTTTTATTTCCATGCAATAAATATGTTCTTGTATGAGAACATTGGGCCGCTAGTCTATAAGTAGGCCGTTATTTTATGTCCTTGTGGGAGAACCTTGGGCGTTAATACCTACACTTATATTTTTTAGGCTTACAGGAGAATGTCATAGAAGACTTATTAGCAGAGTCAGAAATTGAAGACTTTCTACCCTCGGATGAAGATACCGGTGATCCACCTTACGACGTATTAGTAGAAAATTTACCATCCTCTTCAAGTGATGAAGGTACTGACAATGAAGATAGTCGAGTAAGTACAATAACTACTAGTCACCATGTACGTGGCAGCAGCAATAGACGCCCCAGACGCGGAAGAGGTGGCCGTAACGCGAGAATACGGGGTCTAAGCCGCCCCGTACAAGATAGCAGCATACGGAATATTTTAGTTCCATCTACAAGTGGCGCGACGGATGACTGGACAGATGACAATTTCCCCCCTAAGGAACTTAAACGATTAGAACCTTCCTACCTTATTATTAATACAGCTAATTTTAACAAAATTGATTATTTTCATCAATATATTAATGATGACTTAATTAATTTAATTGTCGAAAAAACCAATCAGACGGCGGTCAAGCTAACTGGCCGATCATTAAATTTTAATCTTAAAGAGTGTTATGTATATATTGGTATTTCCATGATTATGGCCACGGTAAATTATCCGAACTTGAGGATGTATTGGGAACAAAAATGGCGTGTGGAGATAATCGCAAGTAATATGTCTCGCAACCGTTTTCTACAACTAAGAAATTCCCTCAAACTCGTCTTCGATGACGATGTAAATTTGGATACCCGAAGTAAGGACAAGCTTTGGAAGGTGCGACCTTTAATTCAAAGGATGCAAGAAGGATGTCGATCTCAAGAAAAGCAAGATAAATTATCAATCGACGAAATGATTATACCATTTAGTGGCAGTTGTGGGCTAAAGCAATATTGTCCGGGTAAGCCAAATCCTGTAGGTCTTAAGGTTTTTGTCTTAGCAAACCCTAATGGACTCGTTTGCGATTTTCATGTATATGAGGGCTGCACTACTTATCCGCAATATGAAGAATCTCGTTTTGGCCTTGGAGAAAAGGCGGTTTTGACTCTGGCTGATACACTTGTCCCGGGTCACGTTTTATACTTCGATAGATATTTCACAAGTGAAAAATTGGTAGATGAGCTACATAACAGGGGCATAGGTTGTTCCGGCACTGTTATGAAAAACAGGATACCTGTGTCTGCAAGACCGGTATTAATGGATGACAGAGTTCTAAAAAATAACGGCCGGGGAAGTTTCCAGGTGTTAATCCGAAAAGATAAGAAGGTAGCTCTTACCAAATGGTTTGATAATAAGGCAGTGACATTGCTATCTTCAGTTGAAGGCGGTGAAAGTATTGATATCTGTCGGAGATGGTGTAAGCACCAAAAAGCATATGTAAATATTGATAGACCACGCGTTATTCGCAACTACAACATGCATATGGGCGGGGTAGACTTAGCCGATCGGTTGTTAGCTGTTTGTCCCTATAGATACAGAACAAGAAAGTGAACGCAACGCTTTCTATCACATATGATAGATTTAGCGGTATCTAACGCTTGGATACAGTACAAGAAAGACCAAATGGATCGCGATGTACCTTCTCGCAAAATCCTACAGCTAAGAAGTTTCAAAATGGAGCTTGGAGAGTACCTATTAGATACCTATTCGATGTCGGAGATTGTTGAATATAATGATATTATCCTGGAATCTGAATCTCTAAGACGCAAAAGAGGAAAACCAGCACCTCCACTTCCATCCAAAAAACGGCGTCTGCATGCGGCTGAACACATGCCGGTTTTTAAAGACAAACAGTCAAGATGTAGACATTGTCACTACAAAAAAACTCGTATTGTATGTAGTACCTGCAATATTGCTTTGTGCCTTAATTCGGATAGAAACTGTTACTCGGATTTTCACTCAAATGACAGTGGCTAATGAGGACTACTTTTATATAACAACAAATTAGTGTATGCGCAATGATTACCAAAGTTCCTAAGTTGATATCTTTAGTTCCTACTCTTTATTATTGTAAGTATTTCAATATCCTTTGATCTCAGGTATGTGATAAGAGAATTAGAAGTTAGTCTTTTCGTTGAGTTTTTCTTAATTTTTATTAGGAGATTTAGTACATTTTTTTAAATGTAAGAAGAATTGTTAATTTTTATATGAAGATTTAAACTAAATTAAACACTATGTTGACAACTGATTCAGTTCCTTGTCCTGATTAAAAATAAAGATTAATATTTTAGTAAAATAATTCAATAAATATAGTAAAATAATACTACTGTTTTATTCATTTAGCAGCCCAATGTCATTCTGAGAGAACATAAACATTATACCTACTATTAGAATTGCGACCCAATGTCCTTCCACAAGAACAAAATAATTTATATATTTCGCAGTCAATATTAATTCCTTACCATGTTATTATTACTAGAAAAAAATATAGCAGTCATAAAATTACTGTAACATACTTTTTAAGATTGTTTTTGGTCTGGGCTTTAACGTATATTGCATATTATGTTCTTGTGCAAGGACATTGGGTTATAAAGACTACCAAGGCAAAATTCGCTTGGGCCTCAGGAGGATACTGTTGCTTAACAAATTGAAGCTTTTGTTTCGAAGTGAGAAATCCAAGTTCATACATGAAATAGGATTAAGAATTTCATAAATTCACTCAAATAAACTCACTTAAATTGTTTCATTAATGTGTTTTAATTTTTTAAACGTTATCTAAATAAAGAATCGTTCAAGTAGATAACAAATATCCTATATCATAATTATTGAAAATCCGGTTTAGGTTTACTTCGATTCGAAAGTATTGAGTTAGTGAATCCTAAAAACATAGGTAGGTATACTAAACCAGAGAGGACCAGTTATTATAAAATAACAGATCCACAAAACAGATTAAGTACTCGAGATTTGAAATTCATAAATCTGTTTAGGAATACTTTCGGGAAAGGGAAAGGAGAATATTAAATGAAAATTATTTCTTGGGCTATAGGTACCTATCTGGCAACCCCTGGTCTTCAAACTAAGTCAGTTTAATCCGACAAGCGAGTTCACTCGCGCGAACTAAATCCTTTTCAATTTCTCTAACATTTATCATTTTGGCATTATACTGGCTTGAAGCAAGAGATCACCGGGTTAAGGACGTTTAAGATTAAATTTTAACAACAATCTTATATCTTGTGAGGATCCTTGCTTTTAATTTAATAAATATTTACATTTGCTACAAAGCGACAGTTCCATCACTGAAACACTAACCAAGATTATACATATTAAGATGAAATATTTAAAGAACCCTCCACTTTCAAATAATAAGCATTAGGTAGCTTTGAACATCAGTGACTTGACATTTAATCCCAGCAAAAAGTTAAACGAAGGTCTGACTGGCCCCGAGTAATAGATATACTTGGCACCGAAGTTTAGAAAATGAAAGGACTGAGACAGGTCAGCATTAGATTATACCTCAGAAACGTATCAACGAAAGCTCCCATGAAGAGGGTAACGTAATGAGGTTATACATCTGCGAACAGAATTAAGTTCGTTGGGGAGTGTTAATTTGAATTTTTAAGTGGCAACTTTAATCAAATGAATTTGAGATTAAAGGTTGTCTTTATGTCAGATGACGCCCAAGTCTGAATAAATAAAGATCCATAAGCAATAGATACTGATATAAAATTCCTAAATCATACGTAATTCAATCATTTTCGACATACATCTATGTTTTTTAATTTTGACTTTTATTATGTCATAAGCATATCAATAGGCAGAGGTACTCCTGGTGTGGATTTATATCGTAGATACATGATTTTTTACATGTGATACCAAAAT
The DNA here is from genome assembly GCA_963576445.1 of Lithosia quadra. Lineage (NCBI taxonomy): Eukaryota > Metazoa > Arthropoda > Insecta > Lepidoptera > Erebidae > Lithosia > Lithosia quadra. The sequence continues at coordinate 4,377,639 of OY754882.1, forward strand.
TGTTATGTTCTTTCAACGTGACAATGATAATGATATGTGGGTTAAATTTGAGGCAAATTTGTCTAGCCTTTTTTGCGTTATTAAGTTAGAAGCAAACTTACAAACATTAACAGTAACAACATTAGTAAGAAAGAATTTATAAGGGGCTGAAACAAAGAATTCTTACTGGAGTTCAAAAAGTTTCCGTAAGACCCAAAAGGCTTTTAATATAAACTAGAAACGAGCTTACACGACGGGATTACGACAGTTAACAGGGACTTACGGCCGATCCCACTCGACGTGGAGATCTACAAAGAGAGTACGAAATGTCAGTAGCTTGCCAACTGAAATGTTCGACCATACATTTTGGCCTTTCAACTTGTATGCTAAAATCGCCGAACTAAATTGAATCTGCACATTTTACCGCAGAATCTGAAATTCATAATAACCTACTAATTTCTATAATAACCAACCTTTTCATAGTACTAGCTATAACAAATCAAACCTTATTACGATTGATAAAGTCAACCCTTTGTCAGATAAGGCGACAAAATGTAAGTACGTATTTTGAATATCAATGAACGGTTCATTTAACATTTGGACCCATCTACACTGTATACGAATAGTTCACTCAATCTTAGACAATGACTATAATTAATAAATCTCTGCGTGTCGTTTAAAAAGCCTTTGGTAAAAGATTTTGATGCTAAGAAAAATATCAAGACATGGATCACAATACACGTGATTGGCGCGCACACAAAAGTACCTCACTGACATCGTCTACGCAACGACCTCTAGACATCTCAGGTGACTAGGTACATTTATAGATAGAAAATTCGTCACATTTAGCAACGCCAACGATTGTAATTGGCATTTAACGGCACAAAAACCTGCAAGAACCTATCGCCGGTAGCGTTAACATTTGAATTGATGATGTTTTTGGAAAGGTCGATTTGATTGTTGACACGGGTATACTCCGAAACGTCCGTATATTTAGCAGATTAATACCGTTTACTTACAATTAGTTAAGTTTTGCACTTATAAATACCACATTTGGTTAGTTGTTGAGCGTAACACAAGCGGGTAGCGCGTAGTGGTGCCCGCTTGGCGCGACGTCGACTGGCAAGCTGGGCTGTTCGGAGGCTGCGCGAACTAAACGCCCCCGCCTTCATTCACTCACACACCACTGTCGAGGCCCAGCTCAAACAGCCGGACTTTTAATGCGGCATGTGCTCTTTTCGCACAAAACAGGGGTACAACTCGTGTCAGCATTAGAGATTCAATATCAGCTGAAAAAAAATTATGAGACCTATTGGTAGGTTTACGTAACGATAACACGAACGAATTTACTTCCGTAATTAATCTGGGTGGATTATAAGATTAGTGGAATAAATAAAGCATTAAATTCGACGGTTTATATTAAGAAAACGGTTATTATTTTAATATCGTTCATTAGGTAAATGAGGTCACCAGGTAATCTGAGGGATTTAGACAGAGAAGTACCTAGTGCTTATCATCGTTCGCCGTCTATGAATTTTGTTTCAGAAAGTGCCCTAAGCTTGCCGAAAAAGCAATTTACGATACCTATACACGCAGAATGGGGACTAAGTTATTGAAGACCCTTAAAACTTTACACTTTGTCATCATGAACATCATACCCATATCGTCATTCAACGATTTTCAAGTACTTACCTACATACGTTAGGTACTTACTAAGCAAATTTCCCTAATTCTAGAGTTATTGAGATCAGACGCATACCTGAGAATAAATTTCTAGGTACAGGCGCAAATCATCTATACCGAGTTTGGCTTATTTTTTGTCAGTAACATCTGTTGCCGGACGTTGGCCGCAAGATATTCAGAAAATATTTACGAGTTGCAGAATATCTTTGTAAAATTCGCAGTCGCTGTAACCTACCTACTTACTTATTATAATGACTACACTTTCAGCGCTTATGGTATACCAATGACATTCTAGCAACCTTTTTTCAATGGTAAGAAATAACGACAGCGTAAAAATTGTTTAAAAGTATCAATTTCAGAAACGAACATAAGCCGATGTTATATCAGAAGCCTACAGAAAGTAAGAAGAACCATAAATTAGAATAGTAGAGAAAAATTAGCACACAGATCTACTTTGCGTAATATTATCACATGATTAATTGAAAAATAGCCAAAGTTAAAATTTATTTATTCTGGATAGACCATTAAATCGGCATTTATAAAACGTCAAAAAAGTCAAACTTACGCTTGATATACGTAGTGCGCCAAAAGCAGTGAGCGGTTTGAGCTCTTTTAAATCGAATTTAAATCGTAAATTTGACGTTCAGGAATCACAGTAATGGGGAATCCACGTGAAAATAATTCAATTTTAAGGCCGACCATACAGGCGGGCACTCTCTAACCAACACCTCGGTTTCATCATAAATAAAACAACAAAGACGCAAGCCCCGTGTACCGCGCGTTACCTCTAAAACGGAGATTTTAGTGTGATTCGATCAGAAACCCGTTCGGATGCTCACTCCTACCTACCAATGATGGATAAATTCAATTTCAACAGAAATATCCTATAATTTATGTATATGTCGTAGATTTCCTTTGTTTTACTAGCTATCAATACTGTACGATGGCATTGTAGTAAAGTAAATTATTCAGAAGTTAAAGTTAATAAAACTTTTATTGGTTAGTGAGATGTAAATATGTGTTGTTTCGTAAAAAGGCTTTTGAAAGTTTGTGCTCATATGTGTGTAAAATAACGTACGTATAATAACGATTGCTATTGCCTGGTAGAGTCCGAAATATTTAATCACGGGGAAACTGTTATTAGCAGAATAGTTATACCTGCTTCAATAATCTAAAATAAAATGCAATCTTTCTATGAGAAATAAATGACCTAATTAATGCCTTTCATATCATAACTGGCATAAAATTTGAATATAATTTTATCTATAAAATATGCAATGTTCCGTGGAACCGGAATTTAGGCTGGTGCCCACGGCTATCATATAAAATTAGGTATTTATTTAATTTAGAATAATAGTACAATAGGTTCGTATCGTTATTGTATTAATAACTTACGCGTAAATTCGTAACAGTATATCATTCGCGAAATAGTCATGCTATTACACATTTCTGTTTTGAAGCCCACCTCGTTAGCATCACGAGAAACAGCTTCTCTTGAATGAAGCCAATATTTTAATAGCCTCATTATTTCTAGAACGAATCGTTATTCTTGTAGATAATATTCATCTGATTTTCGTGATAAAATTTTGTCTATATGTCTTTATTATATGACTAATCAAAACCATTTCTATCAATCACCATTTTCAACCTATGCTAAACTAATAATAAAATGGCTAGCCATTATTACCGTATGATATATTTCATGATCCATTTAGGAACTCTTTAACGCGCGGATCTTGCCAGGAAGTTATAAAGTCACATTAAGATCAAGTCGAATTATAAAAGGACACTGAAAAACAGTAAATACCTACCTGAATCACAAAATATACAAAAACAAATAAAAATTGCATATAGAAATGTCTTTTGTTCGATTCCAAGACCACAAAAGCTGAATAGGATTATAAAGGGAACGGTTACCTTGACCTAGATATCCCGGAAAATACACGGTTGACCCGTGATGCGCTTGTAACAATTGAAAATGGCAGAACTCTTCCGACGAGACCAGAATTTGGACGAAGTCTACCAGTAGTGTTTTACATAGGTAATGTTCTGAAACAAATTGCCTACTAGGCAAAATATTATTCTTTCTAACCACAATTCTTATAAATTCTTAGACTTAATAAATATATAACTTAACTGTTATTTGAACCGTGAGCTAATTTTCTTTATAGCTGCTGTAATTAATTAAGAAACGTAATTGCGACGTAACTCAAATACTTATGTGCTTTTGCAGTAAGCTATTGTAGCGTCACCAGCATTATCTCAGACAATTCTAACTTCGGTGCTACCAACCTTGCATTGTGCTATGACAGTTCTTGCGCTGATTAACAACAACCTCAAGGGAGTCACCTCACGAGATTGATGACGTCACATCACACACCGTTCCTCCAGACTAGTATCAGTATCAAATACTCCGTACCCCCCTATGCACATATACCTCTTAGATATCTTTCTGTTTTGGCAACTCTTCTAGAAATCAATATCTAATACAAAATTTCTAGCAAAGTGTATTATCATCTTTTTTTAACAAATATAAATCTGACATTAACTGGTTTTAAATACCACCAATCAAGTTGTAACAGTGACAAGATAAACAAGTTTAGGTGGTGGTAATCTGTGGGTACCTCTCTAGGAGCCCCTAGTTTATTAACTACGAGTAAGTCGTATGTAAGTAGTATGGTACTGTAAGATCTTTATGAAGGCCTCGAAATGTTTGTCAACAACCGCACTGTCTTTGTCATGTGTCAGGATTTGCCATCTTTATCTTTATATAGTACGAAACAAAGGCGCTTACAGCTGCCTGTACGCTTAGATCTTCAAACTACGCAATGGATTTTCATACGGTTTCTACTGTCATTTAAATATTTTTCTACAGATTGTTTGTATGCATACCTAAAATACATAACCTAAAAATAACGGGCAATCTAATAGCACCAGTGCGAAGCCAGGTCGGGTCGCTAGTATAAAGGGAATTGAATTTCTAAGTCTTTTTTAAAGGAAACATGTATTTTGGTGGTGCGTGGTAGTATATTTTGAAGTGACAATTGTTTAAAAACAGTGCTAGTCTCTTGATTATGGCAATACTTACGTTGAAGTAAATAGAAATGTCTACGAATTCGTAACGAATGTGTCTAAATTGAAAGGGCGGGCGGGCAGGGGAAATTATAACGAGTGGGCGTTTGCTGCGAAGAATTTACTTGGATTCGAAAGATAACGGGATTCTATTAAGAATAGGAGTTACAAGGTCAACCGCGGCTACCGCAGAGGTGATCAACGGCATAAATTGAAGAAAATGTTTACTTATTCTAGGTACTCGAGAAGTATTCCCTTATTAACTCTAATAACAGAATTATTTCAAAATGACGTGTCGAAGACGAGTTACGTTATACAAATAGTTCACACCTCAATGCAATGCAATTCCGTTCCAAAGTGTAGTAAAATTTTACGGAGCGACGTCTTACCGCAAGCATGAAATGATCCATAAATCAGATTTAAGGATCATTCAATTTAAAAACGACCAAAGATAGCACATCGGTTTACCCAAAAAAGGAAACGTAAACGACTGTTATCGGTGTACCAGATCAGATTGAAAACTATAGAAATCAGTGCACATAGGATTGGAATAAAAATGCGTTTTATCTGCTACGTTTTAAATGGCTTTAATAGTCTGTAGTTATCACAGCGCTATCCTAATTTCCTACCAAATAAAAACGTTTTTAGGTAATGTCAATGAAGATTACGAAGGTAGCATACAAAGCCACATAATTATATTGATTTACGCCCTTTGATATTAGGCACAGCATCCTGTCACTCGCATGATGAGACTAATTTAGTTGGCTCCAAGCAATATAGAACCCAATACACTGAAAGTCGTAACACATTTCCCCACTTCACCGTCACAGTAAGGAAAACGAAAATAATATTCCATTTCTGTTAAAACACAGACTGACGAGCTAAAAAGAAAAATAGGGGAGTAAAGGAAAAGGGGCATTTATTTTAATGCAAAATACTTTGTGCGGTAGAGAATGTCATAATAATATTCATGGTGCCCTTGAAACCCTCCAGTGTCTTTTATCTTTAAACTAACAGTTATGAGGGTGAGCTATGAAGAAAACTATTTTATACAGATTAATTCGAAAATGTAGTTTAAAGAGTTATCGAAAGCAATTACCTATCATATTCTTGCCCGTCATATGGCTGCAGGTAGTAGTCATATTTCTTTCGTGTGTAAACATTCTCTGGAGAATTTATAGCAAGTTAAAGCCGCAATATCGTAATTAAATATTAGTAATTTTAAAGTAAGTAGGTACTCGTACGTATGACTCTGGAAAAAGTAAATTTGGTTGAGAACTGCCTATAATAATTTATTATATTAAAGTCAAGGCTATAAAAGAATACATGAATTAGATGCCAACGGCTACGCTTTACTGTGGCACAAGCAGAAATGAACTTATCTCGTAAAAATAACTTCAGTGGACTGCTCAATTCTGGCTGTGAGCAACTTTTGTGGGCGCGGTGGAAGTGCGGTCTCATCTCTATGTTAATTCTAGGAATATTCACAAGTTCAGCCACGCAGTTTAGCTTCAAGATAATTTCGCTTTAAATTGACTGCTATTTCATTGTTTTCATTATCACGTTGGCAGACTTAGTATGGATGGAATACACTATACCTATACCGTTTCGAGCGGTACCTACTCGAATGGTAACTTCTGTTCTGCTCATTTGCTTCCTTTCATTCAATTGTAAAATAAGATCATAAATCCCTGATCTTATTGTTTAGTGGTGTTTTTGAATATTGGCTGGTAGGTAATGTACTTCGAAATCTACAGGTACCCAACATGGAGAGGCGTATGATTTGTATGTACAATTGTAGGTACACGAATATAACCAGTTTAATTATATCTGATGCCGTAAAATAATCAAGTCAGAAGACTTTCTATGAATTGTATAAAAGTAAAGAATAACACGTTGCTATGACAAAACCATAATGACTATACGAAATACTAATATCTTTGCAAAGCAACAATTCCTTTTATTCATAAAAAAAGACGTTACCAGTAAGATGTGTGAGGGGTTAACAAGACTACGAGTTACGTTATTGGTCCCCCGTCCATAACCGCAGCTACACTCGGGGCGGCATAGTAACCGCATTCCCAACGCAAATGCTAGTGTCGAAGTGGAATTCGAATTCGCAAACTTGCGATTATAAATCTAACACCAAAACCATTACGTTGCCGCTGGGGCACCGCCTCTCTGCATGCTAAAAGACAGCGCTCGTCCCGCTTTCGTTAACTCATCACAAATTTTACGTCCACATCGTTATCGCTTTCATCCTCTCACCTTCTAACCTTAGGGGTTGTATGAGTAATTTTATTGGTAGTATTACTATATATACGAAATTGCCTGTCGATCGAGTAAAGAAGTTACTTTTAAGGTGTCACAATCACACATAAAATGTATTTTACGAGAAAATCTTAGCACTGTAAGAGCTAATAAGTAGATACCTTTAAAATCAGTACATCACTACATAGTATAAAACAAAGTCGCCTTTTCTGTCCCTATATCCCTATGTGCGCTTAAATCTTTAAAACTACGCAACGGATTTTGATGCGGTTTTTTCCAATAGATAGAGTGATTCAAGAGGAAGGTTTATATGTATAATACATGCATCATTGCACCCGTGCGAAGCCGGGGCGGGTCGCTAGTGATTTATATACTTACTTTCAAAACATCGGTAAAAATTATTGTTATTTTCAAATTCTCAAATTGATAAGACTATTTTGTGATACAATAGTAATTGATACAAAAAAATATAGGAAATCAAAGAATAGCTGTACGAGACAAAAAAGGTCAAGCTTCTTTATCCCATATAAATATTTTCCAAAAGGAATTCCTTATTATACAGGCATATTAAAATACTTGTTATTAAAAGCAATTTTATTTAATACGTTACTTATACATGTCATGCATTGACAAAAATATTTAAAAAAAAACATTTTCAAGCTATTAATGATCTATTTCTGAATTGAAAAATTGAAGTAAAGTAGCAACGTCTATTTATACATTTTCTGAATGGCAGAGGTATTCGGTGAGTACCTACACTATGCGTTGACAGGACTCAACTTCAATTTCACAATTACCAGAAATGAGAAGAATGGAATATGAAACCAGCCACATATCAATTAACTTACACATGCATAAGTTCCTCTTTATTTCTCAGCATTTAACCACTCGGTGACGTGACAACTACCTACTAATACAGCTGTCCAATCACCTATGTTCCAAAAATTTACCTAATATCCTATCTGTTTGAAAGGTAAACCCACTTCGTGATAATCTCGACGAGGACGAGGACATATCAGATTTGTACTATCTAAAAGTACTCGGTGTTTCAGATATCAGACCTGTTGCTAAGAAAAACAGTTTACCCGTAGTGCGGATAAGTACGGTTTGAAGTAAATCGTGGTTAATGGCGTGTAATCGTGAAATATGGACATAATAGATAAATTTATTGACTCATAAATTATCGGTTTTGAAATTAGGAACCAGTAGTATAATAGAGTAACGTAAAGTGGACCTGTCTACTGGATATTTTTTACAGAACTGACTCATGATCTCAAAGGAAACAAATGGTTCCCAAAAAATGTGTGGAAATGTGATTACCGGAGGTCTGTACCACACCATCTCCTACATCACCAGCCCTTTCACTCCTTTCATTACAGGCAACGAATGTTTTGACGAGAAAACAAGTAAGGCACACATACACTGACCAAATTAATGAGGTATGAAAAAAGGGCAGGTCAAAAGCACTCGAAACCGGCGGGCTACTTTATTGGCAGTAGAGAAAGCGCGTGAAGTAAGTATGTAAACATAGAAGTAGATGGCGGGCAGATGCCTCTGGCAACCTCGGAGGGAAAAGGCGTATGGACAAGTAACGCAACATAAAATAGAGGAATATTGGAACGCTAAAATCAGAACTTGTATACTCGTCAATGAAGCTTTTATACCCTTTGATATTTTGATACCTACAGAGTTATAACGAGCAGTAATCCGATACATCATAACTTGTTCAAGGAACTGTTCAACAATTTTTTTCTAGATATTTAACGGCAAATTTTTTGTTTCAAAGGATATTATATCACGCTAAAGAACGGCTAGCATACTAACCAACCTCAAATGATATTTTGTAAAAGAACGAATTCAGCCACTATAATGAAAAGTTCCTTCCATTTGCAAGCTTCTGCGGTCATCTCTGATGTTGTTGCTGTGCCCAACTTACTTCATTATGTTTCACTGATATTAAGTGACAGAGGTCTGCCTAATACATTCGCTCGTTAAATTTTCATGTGTCCTTTGTTCTCGGCGATACTAAAAAAGTTGAAAGTAATGACGCAACGGGGTTATGAGCGGAATGAGGATCAGTCACTTTTTTAGCTGAGTATGCAGTTTTATAGACCTAAAAAAAACAATAAATTCTGTAAAAAAATTATTTGAATCGGATCAAAAATGACGAAGTTATAGCCATTTTAGTGCGGTAATCTCAAAAACGCTCGCCACCGCGTAGAAATACCCTGTGACGTCATCGCTCGCCTCGTCGTGCGTCGCCGCTGCGCCGCGCCGCGCCGCCATGGAGAATATAGGGCTATTCGGATAAAACATTTGATGATTTTTTTTAAATTATAGAATTAAGTATTTTTTCTTTTTTTTATACTACGTAGGTGGCAGACAAGCACACGGCCCACCTGATGGGAAGCTGTCATCGTGGCCTATATGGACGTGTGCAACACCAGGGGTGTCACACGGGGTGTCACCAGGGGTTCTGCCGGAAGGGGTGGACGGAGGGCGGACTAGGAAGGGGTGGAGAGATAAAGATAAAGATAAAGATAAGGATAAGGATAAGGATAAGGATAAGGATAAGGATAAGGATAAGGATAAGGATAAGGATAAGGATAAGGATAAGGATAAGGATAAGGATAAGGATAAGGATAAGGATAAGGATAAGGATAAGGATAAGGATAAGGATAAGGATAAGGATAAGGATAAGGATAAGGATAAGGATAAGGATAAGGATAAGGATAAGGATAAGGATAAGGATAAGGATAAGGATAAGGATAAGGATAACGATAACGATAACGATAAAGATAACGATAACGATAACGATAACGATAACGATAACGATGAAGATAACGATAACGATAAAGATAAAGATAAAGATAAAGATAAAGATAAAGATAAAGATAAATATAAAGATAACGATAAAGATAAAGATAAGATAAAGATAAAGATAAAGATAAAGATAAAGATAAAGATAAAGATAAAGATAAAGATAAAGATAAAGATAAAGATAAAGATAAAGATAAAGATAAAGATAAAGATAAAGATAAAGACCTCGGCGCTAGAAAACCCGAGACGGCATGCGGTTTTAATCAGTTCGATTCAAACATAAAACGCCCCGGTTGGGGGTGTTTTTATATTTGTCAGTCCGCCGAATTGACTGCACCCCGCCTGATGGTAAGCTGAGGTGCAGTCCTCAAGTAATGGACATCATTTCATCGAAACTTGAACACTTTCCCAAATAACGGATGTCTAGGTATACAACCACTCTACCCTTATTTGCCCCCTTAGGGGTGGATTTTTGAAAAACCGCGATTCCGGGGTACGTTTATTTTTAACCAGAAGCAGCTGTATCAAATTTCGTGCTTCTTACTTTCAAAATAACGGACTTTCATGCAACCAGCCATCGCCTATTTTACGCCTTTAGTAGTGAAATTTTGAAAACGCTGGTATACATGTATATTTATTTCTAATCAGAAGTAGGTATATGAAATTTAATGCGTCTAACATTGAAAATGAAGAACTTTCATATAAAATGTTTATGCCTTATTTTGCCACCTTAGGAGTAAAAATTCTAAAAATCCGTTTTTAGTGGATTCCTACAACATAAAAAGCATCTACTGTCAAAATTTCAAGTTTGTAGGTCCAGCGGTTTAGGCTCTTCGTTGACGTATCGGCCTGTTTATCATAGGGCATCGCACACGAGGCGAGCCATGACGTCATCGACAAAAATCCAGCGAGAGTGTGCGTTTTAAAACAGCCGATTTTAAATCTTCGATAACTTCGTCATTTCTTGTCGGATTTTAATCATTTAAAAAACAAAATGCTTAGAAATTTGTAGCGCATACGTTTCATTAATTAAAAATTAAAAGTTCTGTTATGTGACTGATCCTCATTAGTAGCGAAGAAGTAAAACCTACTAAGTAGCGAGATTAATAAATGTAGCAAAGAACGTAAGACAAGTTATGAGTCTCATAAAATTGTTTAATTTTGGCCGACCTTTGAGTTTTTAATAACTAAAATATAAAGAGCACAGGCGTGCATATATAATTTTAGTTTTCATCTGATTTTTTTCTACTGTGTTCAGTTCGAATGATCGTAAGAAATAGGTACTTCATATTTTGACAGTTATTACTGATTGAAAAGAATCAACAAAATTATCAATTTTCAGTCGGCAGAAATTGTATTTATTGACTAGTCAATGAACGTGGCTTTGCCGGCGTGGATATAGCTTAGCGTTTTTTGTTTATATCTCCGATTCCACTTAACCAATAGCAATCAAACATACGGCAAATTTAAGTCTGACCAAGAGATTTCTATTAAAAACAACGAATCAAAATCCGTTCAGTAGTTTTTGCGTCCATCACAAACAAACTGACATGTATTTAAAAATAAGTTGTTCAGAATCGTTCATTTAACATAACTCAAGTTTTTTGAAATCTCTAATGTACCTACAGACATACCTAGATAGAAGTAACTCCAATTTAAGTACAGTGTTCTACCTATGTTTCAGCAAATTTAGATTTATTATTCTGTTGTATCTGTATACTTTCCAAAGTAGACAAGTGAAAAAAAAATAAGAAAGATGTCTGCGAGGAACAATGTTGATGTGTATTCGCGTTTCCGAGGCAAGAGTATTAAACTGATCATTAATCAACATTCACAAAGCATTACGGGTAATATGATAAATGGATCTGATTACGCCAATTAGATGCTCAATTTTAGAATTTGGATGTGAAAATATTGTTCTGTGTTTATTTTAAACGCAACGCAAAATGTATCAATTTTGATTTCTCTTCACGTTTTATTAATATCGAAATTCAATTTATGTCAAAAATTGAATCTGTTTTATAATTCAAGCAAGCGTGATTCATCGTAGACCACATCGTCACTTACCATCAGGTGAGATTGAGGTCAAACGTAAGCCTATCATGAATAAAAAAAAACAGTTCTTTAATCTTTTGATGACCTTGGTAGCGTGGCGACAAAGGGTTCGAATCCCGACCAGTGTAAATGTTTGTATGCCTAAATACGTACATTTGCATTGATCAAGGCTTTGCTATTTGTATGTAAGTAGATATATATTTACAAATATAAATAAGTATTTATTTCGGTAGGTACGTTTAACCGCACGGTGATACCATTTCACTTCTATGTCCTATTGTTAATGGTAGGTGTTAACCTAGATATATTATTCAAAATCTATACAATGTAAAAACGTCTGAATAAATATCTACCTATAAAAACACAAGGCTCTCCTTTTTAAGTCTAACATATATTTCGCGAGTCCCTTACATAAAATACATGTCGACGTCTTAGAAGTCTTTCCTACTCGTATACATTTCACACCGTGCTTTTGTGGCCTTGTGGCTTGTCTCCGGCACTCGCAACCCTCATCAGTTTCAGAGGGAGGTGTCACGGGTACGTCACGACACGCGGTGTATGTGAGTAGCAATAGCGATTATGAGACACAATAAAAATATATTTTTAATAATTCAAAGAATATGATAGAATACCAGGAAACGGGGGTTACCATTTGACTTTGAAACCAATGAACTAAACAATCACTTAACAAATTACTTCGTGAAACTCCTATGGCGCGCGCCGGTTGAGGGGAGTAAGCCAGGGGGGAAGGTGAAAATTGTGCGCAGGATGCGAGTTGAGTTGTTTGCATGTTTGTTACTTAACTTTACCACTCTACAGCAAATATCACTTATAGGATATCATTTCTTATCAATACCCGTGGGGTAAGATCATCGACACACTACTTAGTGTGGTAAAATGATGTGGACACGAGTCTGAAGGTGGGAGTTCCACACGAAAAAAAAAAATCATTTCTACTCGAATTTTTATTTACCATTTTTGATGTTATGAATCATATTAGAATTTCTTAAATATTTTTGTATAAATTGGTAAAACACATCAAACTCACACTCATAAGAAAAGTTAAGAAGCACGTCAGTTAAATGACGTCCACTTTTACTCGTAGCCTTTCCAAAACTAGGTTATCAATCTATTGTAATAATTTAAAGCATCTTTATCCAATCAGTAAGTTTCCTTCCTACCACTTATTGGTTGATGGGAGATAAACTAAACGGGAATCGGATATCGTTTAACGACACCAGAGAACCAGCAGTGCTAATTTGACTCTGACCGCGAACAACAAACTGGGAACTAATCTATTCAAGCTTCAACTTCGGTCTTGGATAATCTAACCCTAAACTAATAAGTGGCACCGGTGCTGCATACATAACATCATTCATTAATCAATTATTCGAAGCGCAACAAACTTCAAAGACCAAAATTGAATGTTCATGATTATTAAGCTGCACAGCGCTGAACATGGTTTCAATTTCCTGTCATGTTAAATTTGCATGGGTGAGATTTGCAAATATGGGTTAGTGGTAGAATAATTGGTTGTTATTACTGCGGGGCCAAGCAACGTTTCCATAGTGAAATGTTTGTTGTGATACGACCTGCTTTCATAATAAACAATTAACTCAGTTGAATGTTGAATGCTTTATGTATTTTGAATAAGTAATTCAGCCTCGAATTTGACTTCCATTTTCAAGTTGCAATAGGGAAATAATTTCTTTAAGCATGAAGCACAACATTTTTTTATACCACTCAGGTGGCAGACAAGCACACGGCCCACCTGATGGAAAGCGGTTACCGTCATACTCGCGCTGCCGACGACCCTGTAAAAACAATCTAATGCCCTTCTTGAAGAACCCTATATTGTAGCCGCCAGGGAAAACCACAGCAGGGAGATTATTCCACAGCCTAAGCGTGCGCGGAATGAAATTTCTTTCATACCTCACAGTGCGGACTGCAGGCGGATGCAACGTGTGGGGATGAATTCCCTGCCTTTGGCGAGCGGTGCGATGGTAAAGGTGATGGTGAAACATCTTGATTTCTCGAGTGTTTTAATAGATCTAAAAAGGCTTTTTACGCTTTAAGCATCAATAACAATATTGATTTCAAGATTTATTCAGAAAAATATATTTAGGATGTAGAATAAAGTTACAATAATAACTACTAGAGCGTACGCGCCGCCCGTTCCTAGGTGCTACGCGCTACGTGATGCGATCTACGTCGTAGTACTATGTTCTAGCTACGCTCGAAATTGGACGTTTCTTTTTATCCACGAATCGATGGGTTCTTAAATTTCAAATACAAGAGTAAACTCCCGAGTGCTACTGATGTCTAGTTTAACTGAAAAAAAAAATTTAAATATAACCATTATGCCCATTAAATAACACAAGGATGAACAAATTATATATATTGGTATTTTTTTCGTAAATATATTCATAGGAAGACCATAAAATCAAAATGCATGCCAATATTTGCATCGAGTGTAAATCAAACCCGCGACCTCTGACTTCGTATGGGGTGTATTCCAAATAGATCGCGTAGTGTTGTAGTCGAGTACGCAGTTGGCACGGTGGGATTGCACAAATAGTGTAATAAAATAGGACAGATGGTTGTTAAAGTGGTCACCTCACCTACTGCGACTGCCACTAAGCTACTATCAAGAGTTATGGGTGTGACATGGGCCAATATATTTTATGCGGTACACGTTACGATTGTGTTTGTAAGACTCAATGTGTGTGTGAGATAGAGGACGTTTTATTTGCAGTCAGTACTAACTAATCTTATGAAAATATAATGGACTCCATTCGCAGGAACTGGATCAGTATTTTAACGTGTGCGCTGCGCAGCCGCAGGTAGGTAATAGCTAGTAATATCAATAAACATTTTCTTCTGCAAATACATACATTACCTATTACAGATATAAACGCTCAGAAGAATACAAATAGACATAAGCCTGAATAAAAAAACCCAAAGTTTCTATTGAAATAATTGAGTTTAAGCTAAGATAAAAATGATCGTTTCCATGTAAATCCAGGAATTCAAAGAAATCGTTAACTTTAACTGGCTATTGCAGTTATATCCGTGTGAAAAAAGGAAAGTGAGCATCATAAAATTTCTAACGCCACTTCCATTAATTCTGGCTGAAGTTTAACGACTACTTCCAGTAATCGAACCTCATTCCAGATATCGGCTTTGATTACGACACCCATTGCTCTTATTAGAGCGCGGTATATTACGTAAAATCAATTGCAATTGAAAGAAGTAGGTACTAACTGAAAGGATAAAATCATATTCATGTACATTCATTCGATTCGCATTTTGCTAGATTTTTATGCACACTTTGTAAGTAGATATTTACTATTTTATCCGTTGAAGGCCCTTTTACCGGTAAGATGTAATATGATTATCTCTTTATTGTAGACTAGCGACTCGGGACCCGGCTTCGCTCGGGTGTAAATTCCAGTTTTCCAATAAAATATATAGCCTATGACACTCACGAATGACATGGCTTTCTATTGGTGAAAGAATTTTTAAAATCGATTCAGTAGATCCCGAGATTACCCCTTACAATTTAACGAACACAAAGCTGTGTGCCACCATTGTTAACATGGTACGTGTATGTAATGGTGACCCTCTTTCCTGAGACTTTACCTTCAGCTTACCATCAGGCGAGGTGAAGTCAAATTGACGTCTCCTATATAAAAAGACACAAACTTTAGGTACCTCTTTATAATATTAGTAGGTATAGATAGACCTAGGATATGACAAAAGTAATATAAATATGTAATCGCAAGAAATAAATAAAGGCGGCCTCATCGCATTGTAACAATCTCTTCCAGGTAACCATTTGGGTAGTGTGGTCTACTGTATCAATTTGGTTGCCTAAGTATAGGAACATGTGCGTCTAAAGACTACTGGCAGAGCATTCTAAAAACAACGGCTAGAACGAATAAGGATTTGTCTATGCAGTTTGTAGAATTGCCCGGTATTTTTAATCTTAAATTCTCGCCGATCCCAAAAACTTGCCATGTGTATCGTTTAGGCAAGTATTTGCTAGAGATGAGTATGTATACCTACATGCATTCGCATGAGTAAGCATCTGTTGTCACGCGTTCGCTGGATTAAGCCTCCTCACTAATGCGCTTTAACATAAATCGAGCGCCACATTTTAAATAACAAAATGCGGATAAGAGAATTTACGCGCACGCATCTTCAAACAAAATACTTACCTATTTTTATATAATACTCGTAGATGGTAACTTTGAAATATGATGTTGATAAATGTGAGTTCACCCCAAGTGTTAGACAGTTAACAACCACACCTACCAGCTGCCACTAAGTCGAAGATTATGGTTTCGCCCTCCACATGAGACTACCGTGTTTTTATTTAGCTTTTATGAGTCTGGGTAAGTTCATTATTTGAAGTTTTAAAACTATCATTTTGGTGGGTAGGTATGGTTCCAACATGTATGATAATTTTACAGGCAAATAAAGTTTATCTTATCTTGTAGATACTGGTCCAGGGTTGATTCACTAGAGAAAGTTTTATTTTTAACTACTAATTCAATATTGAAGATATATAACGACGAAAACTCAATGGCTTTTTGGATTTGAAACTAAGATGTTGTGGGTCTAAACCTCAATCACAGAACCCCACTCCGAACACAAGTGATTTAGCATAGTTAAAAGGGTTTAACAAGAATACCTATAAATAATGCGCTAACCTTACCTACTAAATCTTAGAAAAAAACGGTATATTTTCTATTCCACCCAATAAATCTGCACCTATATCATACTCGCAAGAAAACTAACTGTACCTACAAGAAATTATTACGCAACAGTTCATCTCTGCCAGGTGGTTTAAAATGAAATAGTGCCTCCGTTTCCCGTTTGTTTTCATCTAATCCTGGTCAGAGCTAGCGGTAGTTACTCAACGAAAATACCCGGGATAAACCTCGCCCGGAACTCTACTACACCTGAGTATAAGTCCATTGAGATAAATCATCAAGATAGCTATTGGCCAACTTAAAACAATTTTTTACATCTTCCTCGTAAATCAAAGTGTTGAAAAATATTGAATCCGGGGCCAATGCCAAATGGTGCCACCTAAAAAAATAAATTAAACCGAGAAGGTCGTGTCACGGCTGTTTCAAGCGACCTGCTTTTCGTAGGTTAGTATTTTCGATATTTTTGTACCTATAATGACCGATGTAATTATAAATATTTAAAACGCTACCAAACTTTATTACCCAAACTGCAAAGCCGTCCCACCTATACCTACCGAATCAGGTCGCTGTGAATTAATTGTCTTTGTTACGATTTCTGCTCGTACGAAGTTCTAGGAACTAGTGACAATCCGTTACC
The DNA here is from genome assembly GCA_963576445.1 of Lithosia quadra. Taxonomy (NCBI): domain Eukaryota; kingdom Metazoa; phylum Arthropoda; class Insecta; order Lepidoptera; family Erebidae; genus Lithosia; species Lithosia quadra. The sequence goes on from OY754882.1 coordinate 4,394,874, forward strand.
TCAATAGATTCAACCAGGAAACGGTTTACCCGGTTTACTGCTCAAACTTTACGATCCGATCCGAAATGTATTATAAATTCAAATAGAAATGTGTCAAAGGACTTCATAAACTTTGAGTCGCATCACAAATGAGTTTTCTGAAAAGTAAACTAACCGCGAATGCGACCTATATTTTACAGGCAAAGAACGCAAACGTTCAAAAGACCAACATTGCGATGCAACTACTTCACTCATTACTGGAGAGTAAAAAGGCGATATACCGAAAACATTAAGAACAGTAAATTCTGAGAGTATTACAAGTATTACTTTCATTTCATGCAAGAGGAAAAAATACGCTGAACAAGAGTAGGTAAGTATGTAAGAATTTGGTCAGAAAGTTTTATTATTAAATGCGTACTCGTTGTAAATTCATGCATGGTGACTCTGCTGTACAAATTATCGATTAATCCGAAAGTAAGCTTTACTTGTTCGGTCTCTGGTCAAGGGATACGTTAATATACGGCGGTCCCACCAAGTTCCGTAGAGCGCATTAAGCCATCGGGTAGTGATTGATGGCATTCATTACCGTCAGTAACAAAAATGTGAGAAGCAATCTAACCTTATGGTGCTAATAACCCTATTAGCCGATATTAAGCAGACCTTACGACAAGTGCTCGTATTTACTAATTTATTATTAGAGCGACAAATCACGTGAGAAACTTCCTGGAGTCTATAAATGGAGTGTATTTAGACTCAGAACTACTAAAAGATCAATTCTCATAATAAAATATGTTCGAAATCAGTTCCGATCTCACAAATGGCACTTGACGCATACGTTTAAAAAATTACGTTTCATTCGTATTACTATAGTAGGTAGGTACCTATTAAGTCTAAGTCACGAGAATACCTAACTTCCCCTTTTTCAAATTTCGGTCACGATTCAATCACAGTCATGTATGTTGAAAACTTTCTACAGGGATACTTTTTGACATTTGTGAGATCAAGATGAGATCGGAACTGAATTTTGAACATATTTAATACGAGAATTAACTCTCAGATTCAAGATACATTGTAACCTGAGGATACGTGCATGTATACACTGCATACCTACAAATATAGGTATGCACACCAAAGTAAAGCGAAGCAGTCGTTGAGAAGGTTCAAATCCCAAACTTTAACAACTCTGATGGTAAGATTGAGCCGACACATGAAAGAGACAAATATGTGAGGGCGTCTCAACAAATCGTTGCCATCAATCTGCTGATCGAATTACGATGTTAGCGCCCCTTTAATCACCGAGAGAACCTTTACGGATTCCATTAATACCCTCAAAGCTAAAGCCTCTAATCACCATGAGGACATTTTGAGACGCTGACTCCTAGTTTTATTTCTACACGCATTTTCACTTTTGTACTGTGAAAATTTCGTTTGTTTTTCTCATAGGCGAATGCTAAGATTATGGACGTAGCCGTGTGCAATTAGCGCTTGCAATGAAGAAGTGCCATTCTTGCTTTACTACCCGTAGAGGAAAAAGAGAAAAGAACGGAAGAAATGTTAAGTGAAATCTTTGAAATGCAGGTTACTGTTTGTTGCTTAGAGTCGATAATTAAATTAAAGGATATTTGTAGTCGAGACGTCTCATTCATGTAAGGGTAAGCATCGCAGTAGCACCTTATTATGAATGAAATAGCTAATCATTCGTGACTGAGTATAAAATTCTTTTGATAAAGTAAAATATTTTAATTTATAGACCCACAAGTTGTAATTCAAATCCAAAACTGTCGGTTAACAGTGAAAGACCTGTGGCAAAATGTGGGCGTACAACACTTACGGCTTTAAGAGCACCAGCATCGTAATGAGTAAGGCGTCAAACTTTATAAAGAGTGTGGATCAAACCGCACCCACTACCCACATGGACTCACTCTTAAATACTAGTAACACAAACATTTCTCAGTTGGAACTAAGCTCCCCTCAGTTCCATAATTTGTAGATGTCATTCCAATATACCTTGCTAATATCTAAACTATTGTAGTAACGTTACCGCAAGTTAGTACAGCACTGAATCAAGTAGTAGCGGATACTGGGTGGGCAACGTGCGAGAGCTTATATAGGCTCCAGTGACGCTTATCATCAGGTGGGTCGTGTGTACACGTTACGGTCCGGTTCTTTTATCATTTATTCCTCGTTTTAATCCCGGTCTGCGTGCTTTTTTTGCTGAAAGTACATGAAGTTGCTTAATTAAATATTCCTGCGTATTCAATTCACCAAATAAACTAGTCTCATCACGATTGTGTTGGTGTGTCATTAAGTAGATCTGAGGCTTTGGTAAGAAAACAAATTGTTATTTGTCTTCAAAGAAAAAAATAAGTTACATGAAATGAAGATCTTTAAAACAGACGGCCTAATGATACAAAATGTACAAGTCTGTCACGAATTTCAAGCATTTTGATTTTACACAAACGAGAGTGCTTTTGTATTTTAAATGTGCTTTCGAGAGTGTCACGCTTGAAGGCTTAAAGTCAATAGCGTGGGAAGTGAAAACATTATTTTAGTATCAAAAGTTTGACATTATCGATTAAATATGAATTGGTTGGGATGTTTGTTGAAAATTTTATATTAACAAGAACAGGCATACACAAAATTTACCTAATCTTTTAAAAATTTAGGTCGTGTGTATAACATACATGCTCTTTAGGGATGCTTAATTCTTAAAATATAGGTATTCATAAAACAGGCCTTAAATGTGTATGTTGCGATATTCATTAGGATTACCACCCCGGCTTAGTGCAATTCGACTGGGGTAGATTACGTTATAACAATAGGTGATGTTAGATACAACCTGTTGACGTGATCGTAGGTTTCCCAGGATCAGCAACGTAATTACACTGCCGATTCTAACCTAAAGTATGTTTACAAGAGTTTTTTAAAACACTGAAAGGTTTCAAATTTTCCGTTATGATCACAGAATTTACATTAGACTCGGGAAAAATATTATTTCTTATATTGCCAAATTTTTCGATGCCTTTATAACTAAAAGACCGAAATGGCGTCTGGCTTTAAAATATTGTAATGTTGTATTCACCATAATCCATCATGAATATCTAACGAAATACAAAGAACCATAGAAGCAGAATACAAGAAAATTCATTATAATAAATTAAAATACACAAGAAAGCCACCGCCTTGGGTGAACAATAAAACATGCAGAGAGGACTACGGAAACAATATACCGTAAAACAAAGGACTCATTTCGGTAGGACGCTCCGGTACATGCAATATCGATATATTTCTGTAGCCTTCGACTTCGGAGGCCTGAATAGAAGCTCGTATGTTTGTCGACACTGAATTGGTAGCGCCGCGGGCTGCAGGTCGTCTATATTAACTGAAATGCGAACACTTTGTGTGGGAAGAAGCAGATATTTTATTTTTTTCTTGTAACGATAATTACCTACACGTAGGTAAGTACACGAAAAAAAAAGATACAAGGACTATGTGATATGGAAGGTATAAGTTCAAAGTTGAACATTGTATAGGTACCATAACTCCGATACTTTGTTAAAAATACTTTAAAGGAGTTTGCTATTCTACGCATTTGTTAACGTGTTAGGTAAAACAAAATTCTTTTGATCTCCGCCTATCTATTTCTAAAGGAAGAATCAAAACGTCTGTAACAAATTTTTGAGTCCCTATATATGTTGCAGAAACTAACCTGCCATGCTAAATGCCAATAAATTAATTAATCAGTAAGAAAATATATACTTAGTACACCATCTTTAGGTTTGAATCATTTTAACTGTAAGCTAATCAATTTTGATATAGGTATAAACCCATTTTAACTACCATCGCCATCGGTTGGGGCAATTTGATAAAAACTTGAACAAGAGATCGATTACCAAATAGGCATCGAGGGTATCAGGTTTAAAAGCGCCTTAGGTACAAACGATTTGAGTACCTAATACTAGTACACTAGAGTTAAAATAGAATATACCTCACTACCTTTTTACCTTTGCTTTTTCATCGAATTACAAATAACTTTCTTCAATCTCGCACAAGAATTCAATACTAAGCCTTAGTAAAATATTTACTCGTAGTTCACAGGTATTTTCATGACGGGTAAAGCCTTGGTCGACTTGGATATCTCTTCTATTAGTTATTGCCAACCTACTTAGAAACTTGTTATCAATTTACACCTGCCAATTTATCGACAAGGACGATGAGGTACTTCCTTGATACAGTTCCGGGAGCATAACTTACAATCTCAACTAACAAGCAATTAGGATTACAGACAGAATTCACGTCATGGCCCATGTTCCCGTGCACAGTGAGTACAAACTCATGTTGGATTCAATCAGAGACTCAAAACTTTATTATGAAATTGAATTCTTACCCAGTTTACATACATTAACGTTGTTAAGAAAAGGGAAGAATAATGTCATTACCCGAGATAGGCTTAATCCTCTTTGTTATGACGTCATAAATATTAATTCGTAATTATCTGGGTGGAGATAAAATCACAAATTCTGTATGTACGGGCAAGAAAGAGGTATAAATATTACACGACAATGACGGTTTGGAAATTGACTTTCCAAAATATATACCTTCAAAATATCTTGTTTTCTTTGAAGAAATAGTACCTAATTAAAGGGAAAGCTTTTTCTTTTGGCCAAATTTTATTTATACGATCATTTTTTCAGTCGCTCCAGTTTCAGTAATTTAGCAAAACGTCGGTACCTAGTGAAAGTACAAACATTTTGCAGTAATTTGTTCGTAAGTGGAATACAGTGTATGTACTATGAAATTTTTAAGTAAATAAATGAAAGGAAAACCTATCGTATGTTTCCTTTAAAATACCTACCTACGATGTATGACAACCAAGAATCGGTACCTAAGCACAATCTAAATGACCGACTATGTACTTTGATTCAAAGTCAATACAATGGAATCAGACTAGTAAGAATATATAATAATGATCACGTCGTTAAAATATAATAAAAGAGGCGGAATCGATTTTGATAACGACAGAGATTTAAAGTAATAGACTGCTATAATGGAGTGCTTTTAACGCCTCGCTGTAGAATGTAGATCGACACTTTTAATGAGAACAAAATTATCGTACTCACCAATCGGCAGCAGATAGGAAACGTACCTGAAAAATAAAAAGCTTTTATGTAAAACAAGAAAATACACATTATAAATATTTTATGCCAGATGAGATCGTAAAGTAGGTACAAAGGACGTCCGCAAAGTAAGATTTTATGTGAAACGTCCAGAAATTATTTTTAGATTCGTTTTCAGAGCTTATTATCTGAGTGGTGCTTGTTACAATAAATGGAAAGGTCAATGAATAAAATGAATAATTTTGTCTTTTGCCACTTGCTAAAGAAAACAATAGTAGGGCACGTTATCACGATGACAGTTCTTAACCTTAATTTAAATGAAGTGTGTACTTAACTATGGGTAAAAATCTTAGTAGGTATAGTACCCTGGATTCGATTTTGGGGTACGTACGGTAAAAAAAACTATTAGATTTTTCTGTAAAGAAATTATTAGTTGCAAAACAATATTTTTATTATTAAATAGAGAGTAATACTTTTATTAATACAATCTATATGACTAGGTACCTACATTCTATATTCTAATTTTAGTAAACTTGAAAGGAAAAGGTTGGTTTTCCAACAAACTTTATTCTTATTCATACAGAATATGCCCAGTGATTCTGTTAAAGTTGTCTCGTTACGACCAACCTTTGGGATTCTTACTCCCGAAGGTTCAGTTGCGCACTTACGATATTTCACGAACGAGAATTGTTTGCTTTTGTGTCTATATTGTAGAATCCGAACCATAAGAATTTAGAACTCAGGGTCAGGTTACAATAGACTGCCTCACAAAACGCATGAAATGCAACATACCTTCTAGAACTTAATTCTCAGTAAATATTAACAATGAATGTTACATTCCCGGTCGAGGTTTCATAAAATAATAATTGTACCACAATTTCAAGAACACAACACAGGACACTATGCCGATAAAATCTTACCCCTGTGGCAGTAAACGATTATGACCGCTTAAATCGCAGCGCTACATGAAGTCAGTTTGTTGAGTTATTTAAGAATAATAATAATTATCATCAGAATATCTGCGGGTAAATCCCTTGACAAGTGTTGTTACCAGTGTACCCAACATTTTGGTATAGGTACGGTATTTTATTATTAGAACAAGCGACACATTTACGTTATTGTTATTTTGGGCAAACGACTTTGTTTCAGCTATATTTATAATCTAATAACACAATACAGGTACGTAGGTAAGTGCTTTTGGGCTCCACGTAATAGATAGGGTTATTACTATCAACTGGGCACTTTAGGATTAAAAAAACCAGAAAGGTAAGAAGCGGATATTGCTTTTACGAGAGGATCCTTAAGCAACACAGAACTGTGTACTTCTAACTCGAACTGATTGTTACCGCAAATAGAAACAATAATACAAGAAATAGTGCTTCATACTCACAGAAGTAATTAATTCACATAATGAAAGCCGAGGAGAACACGGGCGTTATTTACAATAGTAATGAAGGGGAAATTACTTCTCGAATTGGCTTCAGTTACACAAAATAAATATACTTGATACAAACATGAGACAGTATCTTAGAATCAATATGAGTCGGCTTATATTTGTTCTTTACACGCCTTTAATCCAGTGTCAAAGGAAATGTCGGGCGTCCCTGACATAAAGCTAATAACGTTATATTGGCAACTCAGGATCTGTTTTATGGTAATATCTAATATTTTGTCAGTAAGACGACAAGCTGAGACCAACCTTATAATAACAGTATTGAAACATACCGTGTATTCCGCATTGGTTTCTGATATTATAAAAAATAATATTTTAAAACAAATATTTCAATAAGGCATCCAAAATGGTGGCATGTATACATGTTGACGGCTAAGTAAATAACTTACTAGTAAGTACTTAAGACTATTTGGAACAACTAACGAAACAACTTTCCATCTATAATTGAATAAATTAGAACTTAGAACAGTCTTTAGTTCTATACTTTCTGTCGACTCCAGGGTGTAAAACCTATCTAGTGATTTTTTAATAATTCAATTCAAAGTTAGTAAATTAACAGTCCAGGAAAAGTTTAGTAAATAAATGGAGGTACTACTACCTCAAACAGAGCAAATACCAATGTAGATACTCGTATGATCGAAGCAGAGCTATAGATATTGGTACCATGACCTTTCCAGAAACTTAATTGGAATTCTACACCCCCTCAATCTTGCATTGCAATTTTCTTAGATACAAGACAGATTAAGGTGAAAATTCTTAAGTAGGAACAAGCCAAGATTATAATTTGACCATTATCAAATAAATTTATAAGGTGAGACAAAAGCATTTGGCATTTGAAAGCTACAAATTTTAGTACCTGGTTATTTAATGCCTTTGTGTAGGCAGGTACCAAAATTATAGGGATCATTAATTTTGTAAAGACATTATTATTGCTGAGCTGTATTGTACCAACTAATGGGATTGGTACAGAGGCTATAATGGTTGTTTGTATAATTGATTGTCATTATAATTAAGGCATAGGTATACCTCAATACCTTCCCTCCAATTGTCTCGAAGCTCCGAGTGACAGGTTTTGTTCTCAATCAATTCTGGTTAATAATGCAGTACCTACTAGTGCCTAGTACGTACACAAGATTCCAATCAGTTTGCCTTGCCATGTGCCTCAATCGGAGAATGACTAAGTTTAATATTTTTGAAAAAGAATACTTTGCTATGTTTCCAGATTTGATAATGTTACTGGATTCTTTTGTAAATTCATTCTCGTCAACAGCATGAAGTATGGAAAATAAGACGTCGTTGGCGACAATAACATTACCCTTTTGTAATGCGAGCAAAACCCGTGTACGTGTCCTGTGCGTGCGTGGTCACCACGTATTTAATGTAAGAAAATCGATAAATTCAAAACAAAACCTGAAATAACGCTAATACAGGTTCAAAAAAGGAGCAATTAACGAAAGTCAACAGTAGGTAGACAAAGGGAGCTTAGACCGCCTGTTATATACCTAATTCAAACTTTTAATTACCTGCATGACCGTGAGCAGAGTTTATCTCTAATAGCTGTAATAGATTAGATAACTTTAACGAAGGTCTTATTACGACAAGCGATGGAGAACGTGCTCGTTTTTGTTAAGCTTTAAAACCTGTAGGCTGAGATAAATCAAGTAAATCGGGACTTCGTAACGTCTGCCGACCGCTCTTGTCTGTTTATGTTACATTTTTCTTTGATTTATGTATGCGTGATTTTGAGATAGGATAGGTTACTTAAGTAGGTATACCTGTGCATATTTTGGAATTTTGAGTAGGTACATATGCTGATACTATAAGCCTTATAGGCTTGAAATGAACTTAGGTACAAAATATCTAAGCTTCTCATCAACATAACGAATGTTTATCTATGTCCAAATATATAGGACCGAAAATAAAATAGGTATATTTTCACATTCCTGAAATCTGACTCCAGGATTTGAACCTTTATATCGTTCTAATCACTATAAGCCTACATATTTACCTATGGATTTGACTTCGCATTATCGTCACAGTAGCCTTAAAAGGATAGGGCGTTTTTTCTCAGGCAAGCGCAACGAACAAAGGATTTGTCGCACCTACTACTCACACGCTCGCGAACCTTACCACTTACAATAATCCAATAAACTTAATATCATTTTCTGTGCGATCTTTTATCGTGTGATAATGATATTACATCGAAACCAAGTTAACACAATTTCAATGTAGCTTTTAGCTTCACAAACTTTCATAATTAAAATTTATTGACGCAATATAACTACACAGGAAATATTCCCACGGTTCAATTACAAGATTATTTTCTTTGAGCCTTTTCCTAGGCCTTAGTAATTAAAATTTTCCGTTTGAAAGCCCGGTTGCCAAGAAACCCGTATACAAAGGCCTGAGCAGATTTTGAATCAGAACAATCAAGGTTACTATATAGGCACCTACTTATTTTCTTATGTGCAATGTTTAGTTTCTTACATGCAAATAAATCTCGAATATAATATCAAAATAGGTAATACAAAGATACGGTCATACAGTTTGTGGAGGCATTAACACAAATTACGGTCCCATTTTGTACAAGTTTACCCTAATTAGAACGAGGTCGAGAGTAGCAACTACAGTGCGTTGAAATCAGCTTGTAAACTGCGTTGATTTGTTAGTACATACATACTTATTGTTTTTTTAAGGGCGAGCAAGTCATGGTAAGATTGGAAACGCGAACACGAACACGAACCGAAATCTGGTTGTACTTATCTTTAAAGCTTGAGTGGAAATGATCATACGTAAATTAGGTAATATTAAGAATATCAAGTTGTAAAAATGCAAAAAGTCAGTGTCATGTAAAATATGTAGAACAAGCTGCTGCCCGCGCGAAATTATGTTCCCGCTTCCTATAGGAACCTATTCCGGGGATAAAAGTACCCTATGTATTCTTCCATTCTGTTCAGCCGATAGAGCCTGATTGAGTAAAAAACATCCAAATTCACAAACTTTCACATTTACTCATCCAATATCAGTAGCAAGTGGGATAGGATTATTTTGAATACGAAAATAAAAAGCATAGATGGCAAAACTACAAAAAACCTAATGAACAAAATTGGGTTTGGTTGTGAAAGATCAGTAAAGTCGGAGCGTAACAAGTGAATCCGATTAACAAGCACGAAACTTTTCCATTTATGGATTATTCAGTACTCCCGTTTCCAACACGTGACAGCCTTCGATAATCTCTTCATTTTGCAGCTACCTTGTAATAGGAAACCATTTTTGATTTCTATTACACCGTTGCGTTGTTTATTACAAAATAATTGAATAAGTAGATAATAAGTAGGTGTGTGTACCTGCTTATACTTTGATTGGAATATTTTTTTTTTAATATTTTGTACTTTTGGATAGGTATCAAGTAATGTAATAATTTTTTACTACAAAAATTGTCACAATTTATTCCAAAAAAGGTAGTCGCACAGCGCGCATAATACTCATTACTTGAGACCACGACGATTTCTTGTATTGCATTCATAATTTTTAATCAAGGAACAAATAAAAATTTGAAAAAGATCATAATTTTTACGCTGACTGTACGAATATCTACGTAGTGATGCGGGTACCACCAAGCGGGCGGAGAGCATAAAATCTTGCAATCTCGCTCGGGTGATGAGCAAAATTTAAATAATGGCGACCTTGCATTTTTATTTACTCATACACACTCAACACCGCAGTACCTACACGAACTTTTTTATTGTTTAATAATATTTTGCCCGAAACAAGTTTGATAGAAGGCGGTGCCCATACATTTTTAGATTATTTGTTAATCATTTAAATATTTTATTTTATATACTTTTTAGTTACGACATACTATTATTATGACCATATCTATTTTTGTAATCTCCTATTCATTTTGATACCCTATTTGATAAGTTTGAGTAAAAATATTTTTTGATAACATAAATGTTAGTGGCAAAAATCTAGCGTTTGATCATCGATATCCGTTCAGCCTTTGCGCCTATCGAGGAGAAAAAAGAAAACTACATAAGTACATACATACATAGGTATACACACACGCGAAAACATCAGCCTACCTGGTGCAGTCGGATATAAACACGTTTAAACATGTGCACTAACTTTGTATGTGCACTAACTTTGTTTTCAACCAACTTATCATTAGCTGTCGTATGTGTGGAAAGTTTAAAAATTGAGTTACCCAGAATCTAGTTCATATTGTTCGGTTAATCAACATTAATCTCGTTAGAAGTCACCCGTATCTCGTGCAGTACATTTATCATGGGGAAGTTAGTTAGCTTCAGTATCGTTAGGGGAACAATGCTATAGCATATTTATTATATTTAATCCTTTAAGTTTTCTTTAAACTTTTCTTGGCTGTAATTAGGTTATGATTTACTCACTACACAAATCTAGCGTATAATAGTATCAAATCGACTGACTTAGTCCGAATCAGGTACGAACAAACAGATTGTTACTTTCATACACAAAAAAATGAATACATTACAGATAATTTGTCTAAAACTGTCGAGCAATTGGAATTGCTTTATATTTTTGGAAGAAAATCTAAGGACAATTCTTGAATAAATGTAACACAAGACGTGTAGCGTTTCATATCATCTAAATTGAATACAAAGGCACGGTAGAGAGAAACATTGCGAGAGCCGAAATCAATAGATCTGGGAACTAGTGAAAGGAATCATTGGTGAAGTAGAACAAGAATAATATTAAACTAAAACAAACATACGTACCTACTTACTTATTATATACGTAACATAAGTTCATATTGACATTTCTTAGTAGGTACTCTCCTGATTTAATTGGTTTTTGAATATAGTAATATTAGTGCCATAAACACTCTAAGAAACCTACGAGTATATTCATATAAAGATTACCTTTCTAGTAAGTCTGTCGTCTGTTATGCCGTGTATATATCATCTTAAATAGCGTAAACCTGATTTAGTCACTTCATTACGCTGTACTTAAAGAGGATCTCATGCAAATTGTACTTCGCAGGATGTATTCCGTTTGTAATTAAAACAGGAGTCTCCATTCTCCATCCCACCGCGTGATGCTTGTTGCATAAATTCTTAAATTCTGGTGTAAATTGCCTTTGAATTGTGTCTCGTAGTCAACATTTACCATGATGAATCTAGCGTCAACATGTCCAGTGAACAACTTGATATTAACAAGGAACTATTAGCGAGGAGCTTAAGGTTGAGCTATTGATTTCAAGAGATTTTAGAGGTAAAAGAAGGACATAACAGAGATAAAACAGAGGGAGGGATAGATAGAGAGAGAGATAGAGAAAGAGAGAGGGGGGGAGGGATAGAGAGAGAGAGCATCGAAAACGTGCAGACAGAAGGTTTCAAAAATTAAATGCGGTGAGGTGGCGGCGTCGTGCCGTGAGATGTTGCCATATCGTGTGAATATCCATGTATATCTGGGGCTCTTCACCATTATCATTATAGCACTATTACCACTACGGTGCGGTCGACGCTGGACATTCTTATAAAATCCTTAAACAACCCACACAAACTTTGCTTGTGATTGTAAGAAAAGAAAAGATGGCAGACCGTATTACAAGACATGATTACAAAGATATTTTTTTGCAAATTAAAGGTTGTCTGCCGAAAATGTTTTTCCTTTCTTCGACCTTAGTAATATTAAAACATTTTCTCACAAACATTCATCTTGTCATGGAAACAAATATTTAGAAACGCCGCTGGCAACGTTCACGCGAGTATATTGATAACAGTCATAATACCTATACCAAAAACTTTATCTCAGGTCGTATATGAAACCGTAGATGGCCCGGGGTCAGCTGGGGTGCGAGGGATATGCCTATTGGGTAACCTTACACCCCGGTAATTAGACCCGAGCCGGCGTGCGGTTTTAGTCGATTCGATCCCGACATAACCACCCCCAATGGCCGACGGGGGTGGTACCCATGGGGATTTCCGCACGATAAAAAAAATAAGGTCGTATATGAAACGCCTCGTTAGGTTTCTAAAGGCACAAAGCTTTCAGTTAACACTCATCTTTGCAAGTAGGTAAGCATTGCTTGTAATGATCACATACAAAGGGCATAAATACGTTTAGGATACGGGGCTTTGAGGTCATTGCCTAGGAAGTAGCGCATTAACCCATTTCGACGTGTGTCCGAGTATACTGACAGTGCAGATCTATGTATATATATGAGTTAGTATTTAACCTTTCTTCCTAAATTGAATTGCAGCATTACTTAAAGTAATTAAGAATATTGAGTTAAGCTCGCCTTTGTACAAAAATTTATATTTGTAATGTTTGATAATTGTGTACTATGTGTAGGTACGATAAAGATTTAAGAAGAGTAACGTATTTGATATGAACTATGTAACAATAAAGAGTACATAATCAATCTGACAGATCTGTAAGAAACATCTGATTTCACTACCTGATCAAATCAGTAAAAAATTTGTCCCAAAAATTCAATATACCCTTTACCCTCCAAGTCAGTAACCGATAATGAAGACAATGCCAACTGTAGAATCGAATCTAAATTCCTCTCCATTTCAATATTCATCTCCTGAACAATGAACAAGCAGTGATCCAATTAAAATTAGATTTTAGTTTGCTGTGAAACAATTAAATGAGCGACGGCAGTTTCCTATTGCTACTGTTATTGAAGTCGAACTAAAATCAATTTATTGAGAGCACCAAGAATATTTATGATCCAACTCTTAAACAAGTTTATATAGACGTCAGTTTCAGAAGTTCTCAAAATGCTAGTTCTTAGCTATAAATATTTGCTAGAACGTTAATTTAATAGAACATCAATTTTGAAACTATCAACCCACTTTTAACACAGAGCCTACCACACTATAAGCGCTTATCTTAAGCATATTAACACTTACAGCACCAAAGATGTCGCTCCTATTGTCTTTGATACACAAATATTCAAGTGGGTTTCACAAATATTCAAGTTTAACTAATCTCGGAGTGCATTATACGTGTTGAAGTATGCACAAATAAGGCTTAGTTCAGCATTCACCTTGTTTGGAGTCCACAATCTAAAGTCGTTAGCCCTTGATTAATGAGCCGACGAGAATGGGGATTATGCGCTAATTCCGCAAAAAACCCTATCTCGGTTAAAAATAATCGCCAGCAAGTCTTTTTTTAAACTTTTAAATTTAATACCCGGGTAAAGTTGAGTTCTATACCTACTTCATTTAGTAGATGGTGAGTGTCGGTTGAATATCAAACAGTCGAAATTAACTTCGAAGGATGAATTACCTTTGCTTTACTGTAGTAATAAAACTTCGTGGCTGTTCTTTTTAAATCTTGCCGAGAGCTGTACCTATTAACAAATGGTATTTAACATTTTCATCTGATTTGTTACCTTGGAATATCTTTAACTCAATCATGCTGATGTGTCTCCATTACACATTCACACCGCTTCGGTATGCTCTGAAATTCTAAAACGTAGGTACTTCCCACGAAATAACTCAAATGTTAAACAATAAAACTTGCAATTCAGCAGTGCTCGAGTTCCGCTCTTGCAGCATTTTTCCGCTCATTCTTTTAATGCACACAACATGTAACATACTTCAAGACATATTTCCCAGGAACGTGTCAGAACCAGATGCTGCTTGGAATTTTTACATTATCCCTCCAATTCTCTTGTCATGAGCTCGATGTGACAAACTTTAAACAGTCCGTGAGAGAGTAAGTTCCGATGTTTTTGTATTTTATCACTCTTGTTGTCATGTCTGCGTAATAAATTTGGAATAAAGGGACGCGATAGCTCCCTCGACAGGAAACAAATGAAGTTTCTATTGAAAACGTTTTGTCTGCCTCAGAATTTTATTTATACAAAGCACAAAACTCATTTTAAAAACTTGTGATTTGTTTTCATGAAACAGTGTCATTTTTAAACATTTATCTATTTCATTCATACACACATACATACAGTTCATGTAAGAGTATGGGTGCACTTTCATTTAAAGTGAGCCAAATAACACATTTTTCAACTTGCTATCATCCCGGCTTCCCCCGGTTTAATATAGGACATAAAGGTTGGCCTATTTCCACTCCCACGCTCAGGCTCACCTCCGATATCGTTTATTCTAAGCAACTTGTGTAGTTGTAGAATAAGTAGTTAAAAACTTTTTTTGGAAAGCTTACGAACGCCAACCTTCAATTCCCCATTAATATTTACGCCCAAAGAAATATCAGCCGGGTTTTAAAAGTAACAAGAATTGCTTGTTCAACATCACATAAAACTAGAACACAGAGTAAGGTGGGTAGCCATCTAATAATATCAAACGACAAGGCAGTTTCAAAGTTTCCCATTCATTAAATGAAATAGGGTTGACAGTTCACGAAGTTGGTCGAGATAAATGATATTTGTGGGCGACGAGTGCAGTATTCATTAATTATATGTAAAGTTGGGTGGACATGCGAAGACAGAAAGATAGTGTATCTATTACCGTTTGCATATGTATTTGTGCGGCATAAACATGCTTCTGAAATTACTAACTATATTATTAGACTTTATATTGTACCAGTTGTTAATGATTATTTTATACGAACCAGATCGCCTGACTCAATGATTATGTTCTTTTGTATTTACAGCCTGGATTTAAAATCTTCAGATGCACTTTTACATTGCCTTTTATAATGGAGTAGGTATATTTTCATTAATATCAATTTCCAAAATGGGTATTGAACCCGTGACAGTCACTTTCTAGAAGGAATACACTCACGTTTATGTTGTTAAGTCATCCCGAGTCAAATTTGTAGGAATGAATGCATACAAACTGTTCTAAAATGTTATCCGTTTCATTCAAATGTACCTTTGCCTTTACATCGTTATCAGACTAACGGTTATTAGTTGGGGATAATAGTTATGTGTAGGTACCTACTTAAGCACTGCTAAGCTTTTATCGAATTAGATTTTATCGATGTTTGCGAAATCCTTTTTCGTATAGTTGTTTTAACCAGGCTTAGAACTCATAATCGAAGAGAATTTAATTTATAGCATTCCTACAACGCCAAATTTATCGAATATCTTCAAATTTAATCAATGAGCAATTTCATTGAATCGTTATAACATAATATATGTAGGTGCAAACTTCCATTCAAACTATAGGACAATCCTTCGAAAGCCACATACATACATAAAATCACACCTTTTTCCTATTAGGGTAGGCTGAGACATCTTTCCACTTACTACGATCGCCACAATAATTCGATTATAAAGAAATAAACGCCTAAGTTTAAAAGTTACCAAAACTTCGTGTTCAATGAATATCATATCATACACAACTGATTTAGAAGATATTTTATGAACACTTAAGGTTGACATCTTCACGTCATAAAACCTAGTACCTAACCTTTTTTTCACCCCTTAAAGAGATATTTGAAGCACATGAATGTTATACGTGAATATTATTTCTAGCACCCTATGTAATTCAATTCAATGAGCCATTCTGTAGCGAACATCTGCTTTACAGTACAATACAGATAATGTACTGAACATTATATTACATACGGTAATACATTTGGGTACTTTATCATAGTAGGATTGAGTAAGCTTTCGCTGTACACTGTACAGATTCCGTCTACACCCATTTGATATATGTTATATTTTCCGCGACCGCATCTCGAAGAACACAGACTCGACAAAAATAAATCCGCAATAGAATGGAAGAGACAGATTTTTTGAGATCTTGCCGTTGCGTAAAGAGGTGGTAAGTAAGTGTTGATGGGATTATCACGTGATTTTTATACAACACGTGACATCAGAGCGAGGGAAATAAGCCGGGGTGCGAGGAAAATGCTCTATGGATCACCTTACACCCTGGCGTCAGAAGACCCTACACGGCGTGGCGTGAGGTTTTAATCGGTAAGAGTCCGATATAACCAGCCCCGCTGACCACGGGTGGGTCTGGGTATCCATGAGGATTTCTGCACGATAAAAAAAGGGTACATGACATGACAGATTAAGATTCGCGATACAAATTAAATACATGGTAATGTACCTGTGCCCATCTTGGTATAAGTTTTCTTTTGTTATAGTTCCACCAAACAAATTTTAAGAAAATAACGAGTCCGCGATCTGTTTGTAAGTATATTTTAAGTAGTGAATAATTTTGTTTAAAATACCTACAAGCTCTAAAAGTTTTATACAGAAAAATTTGCAAAGGAAATGTGCTCTTTTGCATAATAAAATGCAAACAGTGAATGTAGTGTGAATGACTATGTTGTCAGCCTGAGAGAAAGTAAGGAACGACTCAAAAGGATGGTAAGTGCATATAGGCGTCAACAGAATGGACTCTCGATGTAGCAAATAGAAAACTATGTACAACTAGCTGTGCTGAATTTTGCTCTAGTTGCGTAGAATTCAGGCTATTGTTAAACAAGTTCGGTTTGGGATATTGAGTTTTAAGTAGTTCCAATGTTTGCACCAAAATTATTGATGGACGTGGAATAAAATAATAAATGATTATATTTGAATACTGCGCATGTCTTGTGAATATATGAAAAAAAATCGTTATTTAATGCTAATCAAATTTCGAAACAAAAATCGATCACTGTAAATTACTTTTTTCTACTAGCGAAAAATCCCACGAGTACCCCATCACCGGGGCTAAATGCTGAGGTGGTTATGTCCGAATCGGACCGACTAAACCACACGATGTTCCGTCACGGGTAGGTACTTACCTATTAAGGGGGAGAACCCGGGCCTAAAATGTGGTTTTTAGATTTGTTTGGAATTGATGTCTTATGGCGACAAGAACAAGAATGGAGTGGTAGTAAAACATCATATTTTTATTGTATCTAAGATAATATATAACTATGGCAAACAAAGTTATTGTACGAATTGAAAAATAAAAATAAAATTTTCCTTTTATTGTATTTTATACTTTAGTCGGTAAAATTACCCTGCAATAAATGTCACCGAATGTGCAACCTCGAAAATAAACCTAATTTTTCATGCTACCTCCAAACTGTGTCTACAATGCAGTTCCGAGTAGAGACGTGAATACTTAAAAGATGGGCACAACCGTGAAACTTGTCCGTCATTGTGAGTTGTAGTGGAAACCCTACTAAAACATGCAGATGACGAGGTACGGAGCTCGAGCGCATAATATGAAACTTTTACAAGGCCAACCGACAAGTAAATATTGTACCTACATAAACCGGTATGATTTGATACACTTATGTGAATTCGATCGGTTCGCGTGCGGTATCTTAATACTTTTTGTGGAATAAAATACTTTGGTGTCTTTTTTACTGGAAGACTTGAGGTATTTTTACTTTGGAAAACCTTAAAATATGTAATGCATTGGTATCGCTGAATAACAAGGGTTTTTACTTAACTAAAGGAAGGTGACAAAAGAAAGGAAACCTATAGAATATAAAGTCGTTTAGTAGCTGAATAAAAAGTCATAATTTATCGAATTCTTCGTCGATTTTTCTTGTACTTTAGAACAATAAAATTGAGAGGTGACCCGTAACAGTTTGCCAGTTGTTGATAGTGAAGTTTTGAAAGCTATCTCAAATTCAAATCGAAGCTTGTCAAAAAACTGGAAGACACCTAGATTTTTATCTGCAGAAATCTCATTTGGCAGACTCAAATAAATGGATTCAAGGCAGCACAATTTTGCTACTTTACATAATTCAATCTGAGTAATGGACTACAGTGCGCTTCAGGTTATAATTTTTCGCAGAGATTCAATTTGGTTCAATATTCGGCTTACCGAATCATACAAGTCGAATTCTTTCCTTAAAACATAACGTTAAGTTTAAATATGCCTCATAGAATCTTGCAGAAGCCAAGCAGTATATCAAACTAATCTTTCCAATACCGATGTGTGCGTAAACAAGTATTTGAGTCGACCGCCGACAGAACCTCTGTTCTTTATGCCCGCAAGTTATAAACAACAGAGAATATGGTTATTGAATTTTGTTTGAATAAGACAAGCCTCATTTCGTATTCGCGACACGTGTGTTCTAATAAAACTTTTGTAAGGGGATAAAATATTTTGTAAATATACGTAAGATCGATAAAATTGGTTGCCTATGTACACCGATTCTGTGGTGGACGTGATGTGTAGACAAATGTTGGAGTCGTAGAGTCGAATACTCATGAAGGTTTATTGGTCTTGAAGGTACAATGTTATTTCGACTGCTCCCAAGAGGTTGAAGATATTTGCCAATATTAGAACGAAATAGGTTACCCTGACAAACGGCATTGTGACACCTGTTTACTTATACTGTTATTGAGAAATTTTTACGAATGTCAAGATTTTCATTTCGATTGGTAAACAATTCCAGATCCAGTGAGTTTTAAATGGTTATTTATTTATCCCACTAGCTTTCGCCCGCGGCTTAGCCCGCGTGGAAGTCGGTATCGCCTCCGATTAAACGACTCTCCACTCGACTCTCTACTCCACTTTTCACACCACTTTCCATTTCACCCTCCACTCTCCACTCCAAAAAAGAATAAAAAGTATCCTATGATTGTCCGTCTCCTGGTTCTAAGCTACCTCCCTACCAATTTTCAGCCAAATCGATTCAGCCGTTCGTTGTTCGAGTTATAAATGGTGTAACTAACACAACTTTCTTTTATCAACTTATCTTTATTTATTTATTTTAACAATTTTAACAATTTATTTTATCAAATTAACACGATTTTCATTTTTTTATATAAGTATTAACTCATCTTTTGAAAACCAAATTATGATCCTAAACAAGTGATGTAGATAGGTACTATGTAGGCGTAATAAAAAGTTTATGGTGTCGAAAAATTCCTCCCTATTGATGTTGACGGGTAACATACCCAAAAGGCTGCCAATTCTCCCCAGATTCAGTTAGTACACCTAAAAGAGAGATGACATGATTGCCATTCTAAGCAACCTTGGAAAACGCTTACTACGAAGTGTGCACTGGCCGGGAGCCAACGCCCCTATAACTCTTCCGAAGTAGAAACCATTCATCTTTCCTCCTTCGTAAAACGGGGAAGTTCTCAATTTGATAGATTCTTTGTGATGTTATATTATCTTCGGAGATGTTTACACTTTTATTAAACAAACAATCGTATATTCCTTTTAAATCATTATTGATTCATGAGATTGAGTAAAAAAATGGAAACATTTTGTATACTTTGTATGTATTATTTAAGAATGTTACTTAGCGTTAATTCTCCTTTTTAAAACTATTAAAAGATTAGCTTGTGCCCGCGGCTCCGCTCGCCTAGACGTCGGTATTACAAAAAATGTGATAAATGAAGAACCGCTCGACCGATTTTGTCCGAACAAAGCCTAAACATTTGGTTTGGATAAGTGAGCCTATTCTTGAGTCATAATATTACAACAAAAAGTGACACTGATTTAATATAATATAGATAACTAGTTTTCGCCCGCGTCGTATCGGCGGTATAGTCGGTGTCGCCACCTATAAACGACTCTCTACTCCATTCTCCACTCCACTCACCTCTTCCACTCTCCACTCCACTCTCCACTTCACTCCCCACTTCACTTCACCCCACTCTCCAAAAAAAAGGATAAAAAGTATCCTGTGTTCGTCTCCTGGTCCTAAGCTATCTCCCCTACCAATTTTCAGTCAAATCGGTTCAGCCGTTCTCGAGTCATAAATAGTGTAACTAACATGACTTTCTTTATACCTATAATATATAGATTACATATTCACGCTTTTGTCCCAGTGGCAGAAACAGGAGCCCGCCATTTTTGGACATCTTTACATCCACCCATACTTACAAACTTTCGCGTTTATACCTCTAATATTAGTAGAATTTCACACGTACCTTGACATGTGGCAGTGCAAGCAGTCTCCGTATCTCGTGAATGGCGGAGGCAGTGGCAGGCGTGGCGGCGGCGGGCCCGGGCCCCGTGTGACGTAATCGCGTGGCGGCTTCCAACGCCTGGCGACTCCGCTGGCGCCCCTCCGCGGCCGGAGCCCGACCCATCGTCACCACCACCGTGCAGGCTATGCGGTCGTATATCTAGACACAATATTGTATTGCTTTAGCTATCCACCGACTTAAAATCGATTTTAAAACGGTGGATAAATTTAATCCCAGTCTAGCCTAAGATGTCCAAATATTTAAAAAAAACGTATTCTTTTGGTTACGAGTGCCATTAACCTTCTTCTTCTTTCCACCTTCCATTTTCTGTACTAATTAACATTGTGTGTGCATAAATATTAAATAAATAAAAAAAATAAATAACCTGAGTCCCAAACAAGAAGATTTGGATGCAACCGGGATCACCGTTAAATGCGATCTGGGCGTTTCTATACAATATTATATATTAAATTATAACACTTAAATAAAAAGTGGTATACTAGGAATTCGTGTCAAAGTGATAACCGAGTAAGCAAACAACGAAGTTAAGCAATAATAGCTACGTCAGTCTTAGGATCGGTGACTTTTATTAAGAGCCCTCTGTGACTTGGAAAGCATGTTAAGCCGTCGGTTCCAAATTCCGTACCAAGATCTTAAAGTATTTCCCTGATTTTAAATACCCTTACCATCACATTGGGAGGCCAACGTAGATATGGTCGTTTTTTTTTTTCAAATAATCTGTTGATAAATTTACCTCTAAAAGAGCTCTGAGCTGCAGGTCATCAAGTACGCTGTGAAATAGATCAGGGTCCATGAACATCGGACCGTCTTGGAGTACTGACACATCGTCCAAGGATTCCACAACCAAGTTGACAGCTGTAACAACCAAATATGTTAGCGGTCATACTATTACTAAGAACTTGAGAAAGAAATAAGTTGCTAAACCACTACACTCGGCGGTCTAACTTCTCGCGGTTATTTTGGAAAGAAAGAAAGAAACTTTTATTTGGTAAGTACATCATTACATCATTACAGTACATTATTTAGAACAGTGGAAACCACTGTTCTAAATAACTTACATCTGGTTTGATTTATTTTCAATTAGATTTTGAAAAATAAGTATCTATAAGATTTCGTAAGCGATGAAAAGACACGTTTCAAAAATTATTTTACTGTACTGTAGTACTCTACTAAGAAATTAATTTCTGGCTGGGGTATCTATTGCTACTTCAAATGCCTTGTATTTAACTCAAGTAACCGGCATCCAGCAGTAAATTATAATACAGCATTGTAGCGCCATCTAATAGAATAAAGATGAAACCAGTATCACTAGCCTCGTAGACAGTGATGTACATTGTCGGCCTACATTCAGTGCAGGCAGTTATCGAATGCTCGAAAAAGATGGCGCTATAATTTACAACATTCTTTGCAGAAATTGAAAGATATGCAGGAGGGGTTATACAGGTTCTCCCACGACGACGATACCACATTGACTGGAAGTACCTTAAATAACGCGGTAGATAGAGAATTTTACTGCATTCAAAGATTTTCAAAAATTCGCTTGCGACACTGTAATCTAACCTGCTAAAATCTGAAAAAATAACATCCTGTACTTTTATGGCATCAATTGATAGTGCCAATCATAAGGATCAAATCTCTCTAACAAACATGCTAAATTAAATATAAGGAAATCCCTAAGTTTAGTGAAAACGCACAACAGAATCGACACCATTGTGTTCCCTGATAATATTTTTTTTATCAATGTGGGTGACATGTGACTTTCCAAGTTTTTGATGAAACAACATTTCGGGCTAATTCCCCACATTTTAGAGTATACAATCAGGGTCAAAAGTTGATGATCATTTTCAGATTTGAAAAATTAACTTTTGAGCAAAATGATTCATACTTATTGAGAATGCTGTTTATTACGTTACGAGCTCTATTAGTTCTCTCTATAAAATTTTTAAAAAATCACATTTGAAATCTGTCCAATCATCGTCTACTTTTGTTGCTGACTGTACTACTGTTACTGTTACTTCCTTTTTATATAAGGTGCTGCGAATAGTGACGTGTAGTCCTCAACCGTCGAACACTTTGTGTCAGCTTATCACGAAGTCGAGTCATACCACAGCAGGGCCCGAGTGATACAACGTATCAATTTAGACTATTATAAAAAATTGATACGTAATATGACTCCGGGCCTTATGGGCAATTTCCATGATGGACACCAGTTAGAAACCGCCTCCGTCGTTTTCGTTTTTCTATATTTTCTGTTTGACATGATGGCAATGACCTCTTCTGCCAAAAGGTCATTGACCTTTATAAGGTCTCTTAGGCCTTAACCATTTGCTGTGCCTGTTAAACTTTTAAATAGCATTTACAATTGATATCATAGTCAACTTGAAACGATGAAATTTGAAAAGCATACTGAAAGGGAAAGAGTATAGACTAAATATTTCACTTTAATTTAATGATGTAATATAACCTGGTCAATAAACCTGTTGCAGGTTTATCGACCGTGTTTCGGGGCAGGCTTCTCTCTCAGAGTCAGACAGCAGTCGTTCCCGTGAATGACAAGATAAACCAAATCATGAGTCAGTTGAGTAGGAAAGCGAACCATGTGATGGCTTTGAATACTATCGGGATTGACGCTTGGATTAAGAGAACGAATTAAACTCAGTAATGCAGGGTGCCTGTACAATGCGCCTATAGATAGGGTTGAGGAGGTTGGAGGTAGAGTTAAAAAGGTGGGAGGTAAAAGGTTACATACCGGCAGCATTAGCCTCCTCCAGTAGCACCTGGCGCCTTGCAAGCTGTTCGTCATCGTCATCATCGTCCGCGGCAGCGGCGCCGAGCGTAGCGGCGCGTAAACGCCGGCGGCTGTTAAACTTCTTCAACTCCTCTACTGTGGCCGCGAGGTGGATACGATTCTGCTTCTCACGGTCCTGTGCGATCGAAGCATTGTCAATAATTCACACCTAATCTAAATAATCTCTTAGGGACTTTAGCTATCTGCACTAGGACTATACAGGGTGAATTTTACCGCCGGTAAGTAGGGTAGCCAGAGCTCACCGTACCCTTCCGAGCCCCTCTCCCCTTCCCTTAAGGGTAGGCAGCGCGTAAGTGACACACTTGTTGCACACGTCCATGACCACAGTGACCGCTTCCCATCAGGTGAGTCGTATGCTTCTCTGCCAGCTACATAGTATAAAAAAAATCAACAAGGAGTTGTAAATGGCCAAATCCGAAAATATGAGAAATAGCGAAAAATACTTCTGAGTCTCGAGACCGATTTTGATGAATACTAAAACTGCATCATTGAATTTGAAATAAACTTACTCTTATCCAGCGGTGGTTAAGAACCTCTTGAATGTTGATCCTCTGCGTGTGGTCGACAGTGAGCATGCGCTGAACTAAATCTTTGGCTGCGTCGCTGATGTCATCCCACATTGGTGCGTCGAACTGTACAACACAAGAACGTGATAGCATTATTAGTTTTAAAAACATCTCTATATATGTTAAGCATTTTTTTAATTTAAAGAATTATTTTACACTGACCAAATTAAAGTTTTTTTCAAAAGTCAGATCAAAAGCACTCGAAACCGGCGGGTTTGGATGAAAGGCTTAATGACAATAGAGGAAGCGAGTGAAGTATGTCAGGACAGAGGCAGGTGGCGGTCTGTTGTCTCTGCCTACCCCAGATGGAAAAAGGCGTGAGCATATATGTATGTATGTATGTATTTTTTTTTACTAAAGATGTCTGAGCTAAACACTAGTTCACTTTTTTTTGATAAGTGGGAAAACCATTTTTAGGGTGATCTTTCTATGAGACGCGTTATGCGCCTATTTTATAAACTGTCTGTTGATTAAAAGAATTTACAGTTATCATGAAACGTATATCCGCAATTACGGACCCCCTTGAACAAAAGAAGGGTAATTCAGGTAACATGAAGTTACTTTGGGACTATAAGGCGTTAAGCAGACGGCGGGGCGGGCAGGCCTTTTTGACCGCGAAGCAATAATGACCGCGTCCGTCAATGCCCGCGACTGCCCTCACCGCGTGCGTTGGTAGTATAGGATTCCTTTTGCGCTATCGTTCGCGGTGAAATTGATCGGCCCTGCCCGCGCCGTGTACTCGATGCCTAAAGTATGTTCGAGAGCAAAAGTGTCATACTCTATTGCTCCTCTAAGACTTACCCTAAGTCTACCGCGACATATAGCTTCGAACAGCCGCTCCCGAGTCCCAGTAAATGGCAGGTATCCCACCAGAAGTACGTGTAACAGTATACCCGCTGCCCATACATCGACAGGTTTGCCATAAAGCTGACTGGAGACAACTTCCGGAGCCATGTAGTGAGGAGTTCCAATGCGACCTGAAATGTAATCGTGATATGTAATACGTTTTTTGATTGCAACTATTTTTAAAACTACCCCCAGATTGTTATGGTTAGCTGGCGTAAAACATTGATGTTACCACCGACGCTATAGGTTTATTTTAAAAATAATTCGAAATATGGACATTCTGGTACTTGCAACTGCGGTTAATAGTGTTTAATAGGTTTAAAATTTATTTTTGACATCATATTTATTTTAATTTTATTATGCAGCACTAATAGCAAGAAAATTATACATCAATCATCTAATGCTTATATTGATAATTCAGCACATAATATATATTTTCATCATTTTATCCATCATTTTTTTATACCACTTGGGTGGCAAACAAGCACACGACACAAGGGTTATCTTGGCCTATGGCAGGTGCGTCACACTCGCACTACCGAACATGTAAAAAACCTTTTTGAATCATCTATCTTTCCTGATGTTATGACTTAAAATAGTTTTACTAAGAGTAAGAAGACTTAATTCGTTATGTCGCAAATACAGTTCTAAATTTGTTTTTTAAAAAATAAATTAATTTGTAAAATTTTGCTAAAAGAAGTTTTTAATATTTTGTATTTTCGGTTAAATGAGACTCATGATTTGCATCAAACCGTTGCTGCAAGTTCTCATTTCACCTACATAACCAACACCAGAGCAAGCATAATTAGTGAATTAGAAACACGAATACAATTTTCAATTCAAATACAAATTTCAAATTTACCAGTTGGATTCAAGACAAGTGCAAGACAAACAATAACACGAATTAACGTGCAAGAATTAATAATGTGTAGTTACCTAATTTAATGACAGCTTTTATTTACAAGACCAAAAGACTTATTTTTAAATTTATTTACAATTTTTATTCTGTTTAATAAATACAGAGTTCAAATCATTTTGTGTATCCTGTTGTAAATATGTGACAGCATGGACCAATACAGAGTGAATTTTTCAACGGGGCGTGAATTTGATCAAAATACGAAACTATCGGGAATCGCGAAAAATACAGAAACGAGTCTCAAAAATTGCATCATTGGATTAAAATGAGTACTTCAGCTAGGAATCGAACCCATTGATTTTGAAAAATTAACATCCTGTAGGTAGGTATTATTCGATAGTACCGCATAAGGAACGAATTTTGCCGTAGGTATGTTATTACACAGAATTTGTTCCTTATTAGTAGCACTATGTAATGGTGTGAGGTAGAATGTTTTGTTCTTTTCAAAATTAATTGGTTCGATTCAGGAATCGAACCAATTAATTTTCATCATAATCGATACTCCAAGCCAGGGCTTGGAGTATCGATTTATTCAAATTCAATGATACAGTTTTAGTTTTAGACTCGCTATTCTTCTCTTAGTTTCGGATTTAGGTATCCACGCTTAGTTGAAAAACTCACCTGTATAATTGGTATATATATACTACATAATTAAAACTTATCGTAGGCTGCGTCATACATGAGTTGAACTAACTGTATTATAAGATTAGGCACAAAGCGCGTGTTATAAGCTGTAATTCACAGTATCACAAAGCTACGTGACAATTTTATTAATAAATAATCATCTCAATTATTGCTGACGTTCAAGTATCAGCAGAATAATCCAGAATAATTAAAAATTGCAACTATGTATATTAAATTTAAATAGATCGGTATTTTATATCGTAAAGCGTAGCATGTAAGGTTCAAAATTAATTGATACACACAGTATTTAAAAATATTCTTTCGTATAAAGACCTGTCTGCCTTCTGGTTAGTTCTGCCATGCTGCGGTTACTTGTACCGTAAGCATACTCTGGCACTACAGCGTGATTAATCAACATATAAAACAATGACGTCATTTGTCATATATATTTCTAAAACGCTACATGAATAATATCACCATTTAACCGCATTTTTCGGCGATTTTGAATCTCTTTCTGTCTGAACAGATAACACACAAATATTTGTTTACGGACAGAAAAGAAATAATCAGGTGAGGAATTCGAAAAGTGTTAGTTATTAAATGTGCCAATATAACGTTTAATTGTGATTAGAAACATGTCAATTTTAAGACACGTGGTGTTGGTAGGGCTGCCATCTGCCCGAGTTTTGATAAATAAACCTACTTTATGTATGTGTTAAAATATCCAGTCAATCGGTATAATCCAGTTATCCAATTAATCTTAAAACAAAAACTGGAAACATGAATAACATTTTCTTCTTTTAATGGCATGCATGGCAACCCTATTTATTATATGAGACGCTGTGCTATGATCTCGGCACATAATCTCCATGCAGGGCACTGTCTTACCATACTCATCTGATTTGAGATAAGCTTGGCCCATCGGACCCATTAGCGGTCGATTGTCCATCACCAACTCTGTATAATAATACAATACCTATTGTCATCAACTTAGTAAGTACAGTGAAAATGATGTCATTTAGAATAGGGCATCAATCAGGTTTTTATAGTCAAATGACCTTGAATCAGTTGTCAGTAATATTCTGCATAGCTGTTAGCAGTGTTATGTTAATTTACCTGTAGTATATTTATTTTAGTTGGCGTTAGATGGCGTTGGTAGGTTCAAGTGCATTTCTGAATCGCGCGATTAAGATGTCGTATCAGATCAATCTCAAACGATTAGACTTTTACGTGATAACAAGGTTTCACGAACTGTCCATTTTAACGATAGGCCCACAACGCACTTTCGACTAGCTGTAATGCGGCCAACCGTATCTGGCTGGCCGGATGTCTATATACATATTAGTAAATACGGGCAATCGCAATTGCGTGAAGGCTCGTATAGCCGACTCAAGCGACGTGGATACTATAGGTACCTAATTAATTTCTATAGTACATTTATTTTGTAGTTGATTAATTAGAGCAGTACTATGAGTGATCGGAGTGTGGATGCATATAGCCGAGGCAAAAGCGATTAGTACCAGTTTCCAAACTGAATACATGTTCAGAAACAAGGCTTATTTATCAAATCAGCATTCGACTAACATCACCCCGTCTCATATAGGTACTTGAGATTTTTTTTTTATGGATGTTTTCTATGGTTTGCTCGCTTGCCATGCTTAGATTGCATGTTTCTACGGCGACAGCTAACCTCTAAAACCTCTATTGAACCTACAAACTGCCTACCAACATCCGAGCCTCAAGACAATCTCATTTGCAAGTTAGTGCACTTGCTAAACAACCGATGAGGCTTCGACGCAGTCTTTAAAACCTCGGGCTTAGGACGCAACTTGGCAATTGCTATCAGGATGATAAGATCTATAGCTTATAGAGTATTTAGTTACCGGGTGGAGCTCGATGTGCGGTCGGTGTAGGCAGTTGCGCCGCGACGCCGAAGCCTCCCAGTTTAACAGGAGCGCAGTTGTCTCGCCCAGCTAGCAGTACGCAGTGCGGCCGCACATCGCGGTGGACGATATCATTCTCGTGGCAGTATCGTAAAGCTTCCAATATTTGACGCATGTAGTGACTGTGAAAATAAAATAAGTAAGGTAATCATAAAAATAACATTAGATGGGAGATTTTTGGCTTTAACGCCATCTAGTAGAGTTTTGAGGTACTGGTATGTTAAACCAACAGTGTACTATCGCGCTCAAATTTGCATTACCAATTTTATTCAAAGGTCTAAATGGCTTGGCGTGTTTAAGTTTACATTTATGTATGTGTGTGTGTGTAATGTTATACGCGTCAAGTGTAGACTAGAACAACAAAATATGGGTAGTTCTTGGTAATAATAACTTACCATGCAACAGCTTCACTGTATACAAATCCAGCAGTGGCTCTACGAACCACTTCAAAACAGAGATCAGAACCATCCATGCTGAAAATAGAAAAAAAAAAATTATAAGTATACATCACCACATATTGACTCCTGTAATAAAAAAAATAACTTAGCACAGTTATCATCCTCTCTGACGTAGCAGTGATACAATATAAAATAAAAAACCTTTCAGCTTAAATATGGTTAGTAGGGTAGTCAGAGCTCACAATCCCCCCCTCATCCCCCAATCCACATCCCCAAACCCCAGCCTCCCAACCCTCCCCTCTCCAGGGTCGGCAGCGCGAGTGTGACGCGCTTGATGTTGCACACGTCCATAGGCCACGGTGACCACTTCCCATCAGGTGGGCCGTGTGCTTGTCTGCCACCTAAGTAGTATAAAAAAAAATTTACATAGTCTAATACTTACTATTCAAACACCATATAGAGCATGCCCTCAGAGCTGTATGTCTCCAAGAGTTCCACAATATGAGGGTGCTTCAGCATATGACATATTGTCGCTTCGCGTTTTAAATCTGGAATTAAAAACATTAGTTACCATTAACACGAAAGCTGAAAGCGTCGGTAGCTTAGTGGTTAAGAAGTCTGCTTTACAATAGATAAGTCCCAGTTTCGAATCCTGGCCATTACACTACTGACGTGAACCCACTCCTAACACAATAGTAATTTAGCTTAGCTGTAGAGGAAGTTTATGACTTCACAAGTTTCCTCATCAAACCTTATGTAAGGTCAGAAGCAGATGGCGGGCTCTTACATCTGCCTGGTCCGAGGGAAAAAGATGTATATATCACATACATCATCAAATTATAATTTTAACACAAATTATGTAGGTAAGTTGTAGGTGTAAAACATTCAACTCTTACCTGCAGTACTAAGACCAGGGCTTGCAGTAAACCGGGCCACATCAACAATCTTGACAGCGAACTGCTGGCCGGTCTGCCGATGCACACAACGACGGACCAAGCTGAATGGTCCCCTTGAATAAAATTAGCTCTATTTAATTTTCTATAATAATATGTGTATTATTAGCAATTAATCTGTCTATCTATCTATACAACGTTGCTACTTATGATGTCTGCTACCTACCCCTGGTAGACTGCCAGTTAATTAAAAATAACCCTGTATAATCTATAAAAAAAAAATATATATTAAGTGAACATTTGTAATATTCAGGTGTGAATAATAAAATTACTGATCCACTTTTATATATAAAGTAGGAAATGTTCAATCATGGCTGAGAAAGGACAAAATTTTACAGCTTGTGAAAAATTATAATTGGTAAAATTGTGTGAATGATGTCTATAATGTTGCTAGAATACACGGACTGATAGCCATAGCATCCCATAAGCAAGCACTGTCTAATGTTATTATACTTTGATATATTTTCTCAAGTATTTAATATGAATACTGTTTCATATTCAAATTACACACAACACGCCTATAAAAAAAAAAACAAAATTGGCACTTACTAAGTACCAAAGTGCACTAACACCATTGTAAGTTATTACTCACAATAATGTAATACATTTTATCAGCTATTTGTTACTCATAGCTCATAAACAACACTGCCTCAAAAGTGATAAGACTTGCTAACTACTAGATCTTCATCTCCTATGACTTCTCCCCCAGGGGAGAACTGGGAAAATGCACAAAGTGGCCTGTAAGTACCACAGGTGAATTGTGGGTCACGCTACCGGGGTCCCCACAGGAAATGGAATGGAACAAATAGATCTGAACTGTCACAGTATCTACCAAATGAGTTCTAGAGAACTTCTACTTGTCTGCTATAGTACCAAGTAAGTACACCAGCTCACATTATGATGTGTTACAAAAGTGAACTATTTTCAAACCACGATCAAGAGTCACGAGCAAACCACGAGCAAGTCATACTTAAACTTCATATTTTAGGGTGTTAAATAGTGATAGTGATTATAGTTTTGAATAACACATTGTCAACTTTGCATAATATTTTGGGCACTGGTTGTGTATACCCTGCATACCTGCAGGCATGCTGGAGCAGCTAAAAGGGATTTAAATTCTTGGGCCCACCATATCAGGCATTTCAGCTTGGCGGTCTCATGTTTAATTAAAGTTTAGAAGTTATTAGCCAATAGGTAGATAATTTTAGTTCTGGGCTATTCAATACAGTTTAATAAAAATAATAGTTATGTTGTGATTCAGTTGAGAATAATTTATATACCTGTCCATAATGGTTACTGATATTTTTGGGAGTCAAGAATTTTTTCAGTTTCTCTTGTAGGCAAGAAAAAATCAATTTAATTTTTTTTTGTCTTGTCTTTGAATTGTCTAAAAGATAGACTTGCCCTGAAAGTATTTTGGTACTAAAACAGCTGGTGAAATAAATATGAATCTTTGATGATCTTTTTCTACCTATTTAGGGAACAAACTTATGAGAAAATGAAGAATAAAATTACACAATCAAAATTTTCTTCAGTTGTTATGACAAAAT
This sequence comes from Lithosia quadra, assembly GCA_963576445.1. Lineage (NCBI taxonomy): Eukaryota > Metazoa > Arthropoda > Insecta > Lepidoptera > Erebidae > Lithosia > Lithosia quadra. Next base: position 4,425,907 of record OY754882.1, read on the forward strand.
TACTTTTTTCTATTTCTGAAACTGCAATACTTGCAATAAAATTCACTTAATCAAAGTTTAATATAGTAGGTACTTACTTATTAATAGGTACATCTTTAAATGTATAATCAAGTAGACAAATTCAAAAATACCTAGGTGAAATTGAGGTTAATCAAATAGGTCTAATTAATATATCTAGTACCTACTATACATTCCAATAAGAACACTCAAGAGTCTATTTGGTTAAAAAATTGATAAGTGATAAGAATGTAAATTATGGCAATATTACTTTTGAATAGACTCATCAAATAGGTGCAATATTATTTTATTTGATAAATATTATATTTGTGAATCAGTCTTAAAACAAAAATAGATAACTATCATGGGAGTTTAATAAGCCACTATTTAGTACAATAATATCATCAATAAATTACTGTATATAACTTAATAAATATCAATAAGTAATTATTTAAAAAATAGACAATTTCCTATGTATAAATGCAATAATTTCAGTTAGCAGTTCCAGATGAAATTCGACCGAATGTAAGAACGTAAATCGCGCGACATTTGCGATGGGATATAATATTTATATAGTTAAAAACGACATGCTTTACTCACTTGCCAATGATCTCGCACAGCTCGTACACATCGTCAAAAAGCACTTCGTCTTCAGCCATTTTCCACAGTAACACTTTTTACTACAGTTTAGAAAATATTAAAAAATATCATTTTAACACAGCCTTCAACCCCTCTGAGCAATGGTTACGCCCTGAGAATATTCGTCACGATTTATACCATTAAATATTAAATGAACACAAAATGATATTTCAGTAGAAAGTCTTGTAATTGAAAGTGCAGTAAGACAATAATATCTGTGCTTAGACGAAAAATGTACATTTTACAGAGTAACTACATAGGTATTCCATTCGTAATATTTCCTAAATAAGACTAATACACTATAGATCCATATAATAGGTGTGAAACACGGTAAATATAACACAATACGTGCACTTAATAAATATCAGCAAAAACTGTGATTATTGTAGTATAATAATAGTACTTAATTTATTTTAGAAAATGTTTTTCTTATTTACTTTGACATTCTGAGGGTTGGAAATGTCCTGAATGAAGTTAGTTGCGAACCGCGTCAGACTATAGATGAAAAATAGTTGCCATACAAAATATTTTTCTTTCAGTAAAAAATTACCTTTATTGGTGAATAATCTCAAATTATCGACTTTACGAAGTCTTCAAGATAAAATATCGATTCTAATTTTATAAGGTACTGGCAGTTTGATAAGTATTGAAATTAATCATCGTATCGATACCGTATTCAATACTATACAACATTATTATTGTATCGATGTTAGTGAGTACTTACACCTGTGCGTGGTAGTAAATATAGAAGGCGTTAGCTGCTTATCTATCCAGGCAAGTTGTATTGATGGTTTTTTTTATACTAATAAGGTGGCAGACAAGCACACGGCCCACCTGATGAGAAGCGGTCACCTTGGCCTATTATGGACGTGTGCAACACTAAGGGTGACACACACGCGCTGCCTATCCTGAAAGGAAAGGGGAGGGCTAGGAAGAGATGTGGAGGCTAGGAAGGGGTGGGGAGAGGAGGGATACAGTGAGCTCTGGCTACCCTACTTAGCAGTGGGAACACAACGCGATCGTTATTATGGCCGCGGTCTTCTTTAAGGCGTAGGTACTACTTCAGTCGAACAGCTCATTTGCGACGGGTGATACCTTCATGTCCTGACTCCTCTAAGTTTAAGTAAGTTAAGGGATATGTATTGTAAGGTCTACTGTGGTTATGCCATCTAAGTGGCATAGCCTCTTTCTACTATCTAATTCTAGGCTACAAGACAGCAGGAGCTTATTGGAACCTTGTGATCGTCTCATCACTGCATAGGCTTGCACCCTAATAAGTGTGTCTAGGGGCGTTATAATGAGCTGTTATAGTAATTCAAACAACATGATGAAATTCAATTCAGGGAGAGAAATGGCACCATACACGGTGCAAAGCTTTATCGCTCTCCCTGAGTTGAGCTGTATTGCATTTGAATTGCTATTACCAAATTTCAGATTTTTACGTATTCAAGAAGTTTCTTAACAATCTTACTGATCATTAGTCAGTGAGCGACAAAATTCAGTCTCCTATCATTCTGTTCCGCTACGCAGTATAAACGCTCAAATCTGCACTTCGTGACGATCTGAGTGTGACTGGGTGTGAGGCATGGCTTTATCCATTTGAGTCAGCTGTGAGTTTGTACATAATACCTACATCAATCCAAATAAAACATCCAGATTTTTATTTTTTCGAATATTCTTTATTAAACACATTATAATGATGAAGGATTAAAGCTTCATAATCCAGCGAAATAGTTTATTAAGTTACTTTAAACAGAGATCCATATGATAGGTAATAAATTTAATCTGTGAAACATTTTTTTAAACAAAGTAGGTAGGTACTTAATTATAAATTTTAAACATTAAATTAAATTAAGTTAAGGTAAGGGTTTCATAGGATATCAAGGATATTACAATTATTATAAATCAAACATTTCAAGTGAGTTAGTTACCTACCTTTTAAAATTTGCATTCACATTATGAGAATGAGATCTTGGCCATTCAATAAAAATAAACACTAGGTATAATTTAAATTATTTCATGACATTGTAAATTAATTTACCTGTATAAAAATTTTGTCAGAATAAACTCCCTTAAAAGGGTGGACTGAACAATTTTATTAGAGATATAAATATCGTCGTTTTGTAAATCTTCTGCTGATTTGTAAATTAATCTTCTGCTGCTTGAAATTTAATTGCTACTAGTGCTCGGTATCATTTAATTTTATTCTTAATCTAATAAAAAATCTCATAATTTACTTACAATATTTTTTTATGGTATGATTTTTTCCTACGTAGGCATATTTCTAGGTAGGTAGGTACCTACCTATTTGTAGAATTTTATTCAACACAGTTGTTTTATTCAAGTCGTACAGCTGGTTGCAGATGCGTTCGATTTTCTTTTGAAATATTCACACGCTGGTATATATAGGACGAGTTCGGATTCAAATGTTTTCAGACGTGGAGATGAGTTGATGTAACTGACTTTCACTTTGTAACTGCATTTATAATCAAGCTCATACAGTTCAAAGTACGTTCGCTGTGAAAGAAAGACGAATTGATAAATTTTAATGACAGTAATGAAACTATTTACATATATTTTTTGCTTTGCTTTCTTATACCGGCCGTCGATTTAAGGGCTGGGAGTGGGTGGGATGGGCAGGGGGGAGTGTGTAGACCCCCTCCTGTGAAGGAAAAAGCGCGGAAGCCTTTTTTTTTCATATTCTAACCTAAAAAAAAAACAAAACACCAGGATCCAACTTTTGTAGGTTAGGTTAGGTTAGAACTGTGACTACAGCTCCGGCAGCGGCCGGCGAAGTGCCACAAATTATACTTTCGCACTAATGTGCTTCGCGGTGGAAAACATCCTAAATAATGGGTATCCCCGTACCCCGACTCAGATAGATTAGGTTAGGGTTATTTTTTTTTCAAACCACTTAGAAATCTAGAATATAAAAAAGGGGGAGCGTCCGCGATGTTTGCCGCCCACGAGTGACTAAGTTAATTTTTATGCATTTTTTATTATATATTACGTATTATAATGTATATAACATTTTTAACACCCCAACTCGGATAGATTAGGTTAGGGTTATTTTTTTTTTCAAACCACCAATAAATCTAGAATATAAAAAAGGGGGGGGCGTCCGCGCTTTTTCCTTCACAGGGAGGGTTCTACACCCCCTCCCCCTCCACTCCCAGCCCTTAAATCATTCAAACCACCAAGAAATCTTGTTTTTTACGAAAGTTAGGTTAGAATATTAAAAAAATCGTATCTCAAAAAGGGGGGGCTTCCGCACTTTTTCCTTCACAGGGGGAGGTCTACACCCCTCCCCCTCCTCCGCCCCCACTCCCAGCCCTTAAATCGACGGCTGGTATAGGAAAGCTTAACCGGTAATTTTACTGTAGGAATACATTTGCGTAAATTGAATTACCGTTTACGTCTTAAAAAAAGTAAACATTATTTTTAAGGGTTAAAAAAATAAAATCACTTTAAAGAATATATTGTTTTATGGCAACACCACTAAGTGGCGCCCTTTTTTACGTGTAGCTAACTTCATTTAGAAGATTTGAATTTGAATTTTTAAGTGATGGCGTAATTATTTGGCGAATGGAAATGCCTTTCTTTGGGTATCCTTACACCCTATAATTAAGACCGGAGACGGCGTGCGGTTTTAGTCGATTCAAAGTCGACATAACCATCCCGATGGCTGGCGGTGGTGGTATCCGCGGGATTTCCACACGGAAAAGGTAGGTATGTAACTGTAATGTAACGTAACGTGTAATAATATTTTTTATTATTTAAAAATGAGAACTTGGAGCTCACCTCAGTAGTAGCCGTCAAGCCTTCTTTACGTAGTTTATTAGGATCATTGCAAGTAATAGCCCTCCAGTGTACGTAGTACCTAAAATACACACCAAGCATGAATATAAACCTAATTTTTTATACCCAAATCACTTTTATGTCTTTTATGAATTACCTTCCCGATTGTTCGTATACATTTGGAATCGGTTGCCATGATATCCTAGCTGTTACTTTATTGTTATACCAAATTATTTTGTTAATAGCCAATCCCTTTAATTTCTTAACTTCCCGTTTCAATGCTTCGGGTACAGGATCTGAAAAAAAAGTCCAAGCTCAATAAAGTTTACCTAAGGGCAAAAATGTTGATAATGTACTTTGATGCGCAGTAACGAGTTCATGAGTCTTTGGTAAGTGCGGGGCGCAACTGCGCAAAGGCGGAAGCGTACCTACCTACCATTTTTTTCGTATAGAAATTCCCATGGATACCCCCCGCTGGCAAGTGGGGGTGGTTGGGTGGTTATATCGGAGTAGAACTGGTTGAACCGACTAAAACCACCAGCCATCTTGGGTCTACAGACGCTGGCGAAGCAAACTTAAATAGCTCTACGTAAAACTTATCACGGGCTCACAGGCCTTGGTTGATAGGTATTGGAAAGGTTAATCAGTCGTTTTAATAGTTATTTAATCAGCGTATTAGTGCACTTCTTGACATTTTATTCAAGATTTTTATCTCGAGTTAAGAGGTTTAATTTTGGTAAGTACCTAGATATAAAAACTTTGTATGCACTAAGTCACTAATTAAAAAGATTACGAATGTGTCCCATAACTATTATAAAACTCCGAATACCAGTGTCTAGTGATATACCTAGTCTATGTCTAATTATAATAATAGTGTCAGAGATAATTAAACTGGTCGAGTTCAATGCCAAAAAAACACAGGCATGCGCGTTCACAGCCAAGGTGTCCTCCTTCCTTCCTCTCCCAACTCTTCAGAACACACCACTACCACTACAGGACCATATTAACATGCTCGGCATGGACGTTCGCTGCAAACTGAATAACAAAAACTATATCGAGAGCGTCATCAAAACAGCTTCACGAAAACTCGGAGTTCTGAACAAGGTGAGGCGATTTTTCACGCCGGGGCAGCGGTGTCTTTTATATAAGACACAAATTCGTCCCTGCGTGGAATACTGTTCTCATCTCTGGGATGGCTCCGCTCAGTACTTATTAGACGCTCTCGACAGATTGCAGCGACGTGCCATCCGTATAATTGATAGTCCCGAGGTAACCAGCACTCTAGAGCCTCTCCAATTACGTAGAGATATTGCCTCTCTAGCGGTATTTTACCGCCTCTACCACGGTGAATGTTCTGAGGAGCTATTCCAACTAATCCCACCGTCTCTCTTCCGATCCAGAACAACACGTGCAGGGCTGAGGTGCCACCCGCACACAGTCGAGACCGTTCGGTCTCGAACCAAGCGGTTCGGTGCTTCCTTTCTATGTCGCACAATTAAAAACTGGAATGCACTTCCTGCACACGTGTTTCCTATTTCCTACAATCCCGGGTTCTTTAAGCGGGGCGTGAAAAGGCATCTGTCTAGGCCGTCAAGGTAGGGGCCGCCATTTTGGGACGAATGGTGTCTAGAATGGGGGCCCGTACCCTCTGGACTTTGCCCTTGCTTCTTACCATCCAGCGGGGTTAAGTCAATAGACGGACTGAATATAAAAAAAAAAAAAAAAAAAAAAAAAAAAGAATAGTAGGCACTTAATTAAAAGTTCAAGTAGGTACCTTCATTACTTATTTGCTGAAATTACATACCTGTTCTGCCATAACTAGTGGTATTGTAGAAAATGGATGCCTTCTCGCCACGAAGTTTGCCCGTACCATATTGACTGATTGTTTGTACTTGTAAGAAATACATAGAATTTGGCAACAAGTCTTTAATTTCTATGTAATTTTGACTCTGAAAAAATAAACTAAGTATGTTATTCCTGTTCTTGTATACTTCTGAAAAAATACATGTTACTGATTATGTAATCTATGCTTTTACGGATAAGTACAGATTAGGACAGAAAAAAATATTTTCACCAATTTTTTTTTTAGTTTTAATTGATAGGTACCTACATAGGTTAATACAAATTATTATAGGTCCTTTTGTTGGCTCTTTAGTCAGATACCTAATACAGTTTTGAATAGGTCAACTGGGCCCGTTGGCATATTTTACGATTTGCATAGTCGTGAATAGATTTTTTAGAGATTTACAACAAACAATAGAAAAAGTTGCTGTAGAATAAAGTGAAGGAAATATAAAAATTGGGTACCTACCTTAGGAATAGTTTGGTGGTTAACTAGTACAGAATCCAGTTCTCCACCCAAGCCTTTGACACGCCTGCTCCAGTACACTTTATAACGCAATACTGGCAAATCTGAATTTGGTTCTTTCCATTCCAGTTTAACTGTGACGGTACCTGAAATGATTAAATATTTCACTAAACATTCAAGGTTTAAGTACCAGCTAAGATTTTTGAGTAGGTTGAGGAGAGTTAGAAAAAAAATATTGAGGGGGTTGAGCAGCTACTAATCCCAGGAAAAAAATATGTTGTTAAAAATAAGATCTTATAATTGCCAATGTTATTAGTTCCCAAAATTCGTTCCTTATTAGTGACACTATCGAATGGTGCAATAATATAGGGTGAGTGTTATTTTCAAAATCAGTTTGCTTAATGCCTGGCTAGGAGTATTGTTTTTTTCATAGAAAGCGTTATTTTTCGCTATTTCTCATAGTTTCGAATTTGGCCATGCTGGTGTCACTCGCGCATTGCTGCATGCTGAAAGGAAATATGGACAGCCCTGTCCATATTTTTGCGTGTTCTAATGTATGAAAGAAGTGCGTCGTACATAACTAGAAGTGTAATTTTTACCATTATTAACTCCTAAAGGTCGCACTTTTAACTTCCTCGGTGCGGGTGGAGGGCGGGGTCCTTTACGAGGTGTAAACCGGGGACTTGGAGCTGAAAAACCTCGTGTGCCCGAAGCACTAATTGCAGCCACCCGAAATCGATACCACCGGCCGGGTTTTAGTGTATCCCGAAGTGACACCTTTGTTCTGTTAAATAAAGTATTTCAATGAGTTGCTAATAAACACAAGATCACAAGAAGAGCATCGGTAGCTTAGCGGTTAAGGAGTCGACCTTACGATCGAGAGCGCCCGGGCGCGAAACCTGACCACACTACTGACGTGAACTCACTCAGTAAGTAAGAAACATCCAGTCATTATAATAGAAATCCATTTAGCCTCAAAAACTTTCACATTAATAAGTAATATTAATATTACCTATTAATGTGAAAGTCCTATTGTCCATAACAAAAGCGTAATTTTACCTAAATTCAAGGAAAATATATTGACTCCAAAAAGAAAGTAGGTAGCAAAAAAAGCAACAACACTTTACCCAGTTCTTTGTGCATTGTTTGAAGCGTCGAGTTAGCTCCCTGTTGCCACTAATTAACAATATTCTCTAGTTTATGCTTTGAACATTATAAAAAATTCAACAAAGGAACATTGGACGTTAAATACCTATTACTTTTGTGAGAAAAGCGGCGACTCTAGAAATTTCTCTTTAGCTTTTGCTTGTTATGGTTATGGTTTCTACCCGGGGGAGTGCGAGTGTGTATTCACTAATAAATGAAAAAAAAAAAAACAAAAACAGACTATACATACCTAGGCGTATACAGGTGGGTCTACGCTAGGCGAACCGAGCACGAGCGAATTACAAGCGGAGCGAATTTTTAATTGAAATGAAACCTCTTGTAAGTACCACACTAGATGAATTTTGTGTTCGACTCGTGCTCGGCTCCCCTAGCGTAGGCCCACCTTTAAACCAGAGACAGCGTGCGGTTTTAGTCGGTTCGAGTTCGACTTAAAGATTCGGGAAAACCTCTTTAATACCTCTATGGGATAGCCGCAGGAAAAAAAGTATCAGTAACTAACTAAGTAGTAGTAACAGTCTACAGTATCTACTCGACTTTTGTTTGGCCACTTCGTGAAAGAAGAGAAAAGTCTGGCAAAGATCGTGTTGTTTGGTTTTGTAGAACGTTCTTTCTATCGTACATACATTTGGTACCTTTATAGAGTACATAATTAAAACCGTCTGTGTTTATAAAATATTTAAACTATAGCTTCGGCTTTAACTATTCTAGAAAGATTACATGCATTACACAAAACTACGAAACCGTAAACGGATTTTATGAATTGGATAAAATTCTGTATAAACAAAATTAAGTGTCGAAATCAATTTACGAGCATAACTTCCGAACGATTGCACTAATTTGAATAATTACTTTTCTCTGTTCGTTATTGTCAGGACAAGGTTTCTATGAATAAACATTTTTGGAAGTCTACTGGTATTAATTAATTGCATCGAAGTGAAGGATTTTATCGTGCAAAAATTTCCACGAATACCACCTTCGCTGTCTCGCGGGGGCGGGGCAATGACGCGTACTTAGATTGCAATAAAAAGCTTTGCGATTCTACTTACTTATTAGTTCGTAACAATAAATTCCAATCTCCCAATCTCATTTCTTCGTACGTGGGCCCTAAGTGATGCTGTTCTTCTACCACATAGTAAACAGGTCCAGGAACTGCCCTAGCGGCGTCTCCTACGCCATCAGACCATCGAATTACTACTGAACGTTTTTTCTCTTTTGGCTCTTCGAGGACTGGCATCGCTGGGAGACCTGTTGATTAAAAATCAACTGTGAATTAGGTGGAAATGTAATGGAAGGTATAAACCTACCTAGTATATATAGCTTCAGGTGATTACCCAACGGACCGCGGGAACACTATCTGAACTCTTTATCGGTATCTAGTTGGTACCTGACTTCCTATTACTTATCTATAAATGCTTTTCTATATTTTTGTATACCACTTGAGGCCTCAAGATCCGCGAGTATAAATAACCAGATTGATTTATCTACGATTGAATGTAAATTTTATCGGTACATCCATTTGGTTACACTAGAATAGACAACATAATTACGTAATGTTTAAAAGGAAAGGACTTGCCTATTTGACCCTTTTAATAATTTCCTAATTATGTTTCTTCACATTTTTAGACACTAGGCGTTGATCGTATATAAGTGATGAATTTATACTAAGCCCTAACACACAAATTGCAAATGAATATTTCAATTGATATTTTATTCACCTTATCAAATCTGATTTTCAAATTTAAAAGTTTGACAAAAATGTTATTCATAGGATGATTACCTACCTGGTACCGTTAAAAGATCCACAGGTTCACTGCAAGTAGACCCACAGTTGTGCCGACAGCACCGTTGAGTGCCATCACACTGAGAGTCAGAATTACACGCTGTCACACAAGCTTCCTCCCATTTCGGGGTGTCGGATGCTGGGCACGTACCAGGCTTTTTTTCATTAGAACGGCATTGTGATTTGCACTGTAGATATAACAAAATATTATTTAAAAATTGTCGCCTCATGACCTTCTCATAGGATTCTTATAATGGGCATTGTGCATGTCTGCAATTATAATTTAATTTATATCTAAGAAAATAAAAATAATAAACAGAAATTACCACATTATTGTCAAAATATTCTCAAGACATCTACTCTTGAGAATATTTGATGATCTTGAAGTAGATAATTATTGTGTAGGTAGGTATAGGTACTGTCTAACATAAAGCAGAAGTAAATAATAATCAAATAGTCCTATTAATCACAGTTACTTATTTGTAGAAATGCATTTTGCATCGTTCTGTCGTTGCGTTGTTCCACAAAAAAGATTATTTGTCAAGTTTTTCTGCACTGTCTGGAGTATTGTGAGTTATATTTGAGACACAATAGACTATTGCAACGTGAATAGGAGCATCGTTTAGTGAACTACACAGTCCCATTAGCTTCAAGCGATTAGCGTCTAGCGTCTAATGTACATAATATAGAAGGACATTTATCTAGTGCAGCCTGCCCATTTTCAGAGCTTAAGTACTAATCGAAGTATTTACTTATATTTCAAATGCAATGTATAAGTAATAGAATTTAGTATGTTAACATGCAAACCCTCGCACAGCCGCCGCACTTCCTACCACGTCATTAATCCCTACTGTTGGGAAATACTTCGAAGGGATATAATATATAGATCAGTTGAAATAAAATCCATGATTAGTACAAAACTTTCATGCGACTGATTTATGGTTATGATGAGATATGCAAGTCTTTATACCTAGTTTTACGAAAGCGTGTAGTATGGCCCCTTCCTATTTTTTACTTTATGACTGTGTATCAAGAAACAAAATCGCTTGGCATCGCCAGAATGCAATCAAAACAAAAGGGTTATAAAGTGCTTTCTACGATGGGAGACTTAATTATCTTTGTAACGAAAGGAGGAACCTTATTAACCGTAGTCAATTATGAATAGGGAGATTACTTTAGATCGTTGAGACTGTGTTATTTTCTGCCATTATTATTTCATAGCTTATTACCTACAGTCTTGTATCTAAGTTGACAGTTAGGTAAGTAATTTAGTTATGAAAAATGATTACGAAGGGATTCCGATTTCTGAAAATAAATTCTGCTTCTTATCTTTATAATATCATAAATTTGCAATATTGTGAAGATGTGTGTAGGTATGTTTGTTATTCAATCATAGGTACTCTAACAACTGAGCGGATAGATTAAATTCTGGAATGATATATTTTTATCGCGGGGAGAGCGGGAACTGGAACAGAATTCAATACCTGCTAAATGGGGAAAAAAATGCTAAGGAGTTCAAGCCAGTCTTGTACGTTGTGATCAAAATGCGATTCTCTTTTGTGACTACATCTTGACGAGAATTTTTTACTTTGATTCGAGCTGGCACAATCAGTTCTTACAGCTTTAAATTTAGCTCAACACATCCTTATTAGGCACAAGGAACTTTGCTCAACTAAGTATATAAGTACATATTACTGTCTTAATTACATTTAGTTTTACGACTTTTAAACGCTGTAATATTGACTCAGTGTTTAATATATTATGTAAGTATGTAATTTACTACTACCATTACACTAGGTACTTACCATTTCCATAAATCGTAGAAATCACATTGTTAAGTGAAAGAGTGGTTTTCTCTGAAAGCAAGTATCTTCATGATGCATGCTGCGAATAACATGGATGTAACATCTACAAGCATGGTTATACCAAACCTACAGGATGACTATGATTTATTGCACTGCTCTATCATTTATATGCATTGTTCTTACACCTACAGCATGACTTTACCATCCTACAATATGTAGGTGCCTATAAACTTGTATCACCTAAAGCATCAGCTCTGAAATCTACAGCATGCTTCTATCATTTACACACAAGCATGGGTCTACCCACCTACAAAATGTCTCTAACAACTACTACAGCATGGCTCTACAACACGTACCTGCATACAAAGCTCTACCATCACATTACTACCACCAAAAAAGATAGTAATAAAACTTAATATCATCACTCAACTATCAACAGTATGACATGGCTTTATCATCATATTTAAATTAATCACATACCTACCTACTGCATGGCTATACCATCAACAATCATAGCTCTAACACCTAATACGTCGAATGCTGTGAGTTCGGCACTCAAATAGGACATTATTATTTATGGGAATCATTTAAATAGTTCTTTAAGTATGGTTGTGCGATATAATGTCCACTAATTGTATGCTGATAAGATTCTCTACAAAGCAGAAGTAGTTCCATAGTGTAAAATGTCTTAACAAAAATAATACCTATCAATAAAATTTACATTTAAAATACCTAGGTACTCATAATTATAATCATGTTTAATAATATCCAACACCCATTTTTCGCTAATTTGCATTTATACTTACTATAGGTTTAGCCTCCTTACTTCGTTCAATACACATAAGATCGCATCTAATTTTATACAATGTGTTTGATTGTTTGTGTACTGACTTCGTGTACCTCTTAGTCTTTGTCAAAACTAAAGGCATGAAGCACACCGCCACTAACACTAATAACACTTTTCCATACATTGTGTAGGTAATTTAACTTTAATTTTTCATTCAACACTGTTCACACTACCACACGATATACCTGAAAAAGAAAGTAACTGTTATACATAATCTGTTATGCATTGCGTCACATACAGGATGTACTTGAAAGATATATGTAAGTAATAAGTTTATTAATTATTAATTAACATAATAAAATAATTCTGTGTGATGTTTACATCATGTGGTCCTTCTTTTTGCTTATAGATCACATTCTTTAATTACAGATATTTTATTCATTACCAAAATTTTCTTCTCTAAATTAACAATATAATGTTCTTTTTTATCCATAATAAACAATGTAAGATTAAAGAAAAAAAAAACATTAGTTAAAACACATTGTATTAATTTTCCACAGCGAACTATTTTCTTAGACACGCACAACTGCTATATTTGCAACAACAAAGTATGTACGGTACGGTTAATGTTTATTAATAAGACAGTTGGTAATTGTGAAGGTACGTAACCAATTATTTATAACATGCACATTCTAAATACACGAAATCGATGCAAGCATTGATTGGTTATAGTTTTAAATACTTTTTAATCGTAAACATAATTATTATAACGGATGCGCTACGTAAGGATATAAAGATTGAATTCTAATACTTAAGTGCCAACTCAAATTGTGTTATAATAAGGTATTATTAAGTCTATATCGTCCTTTAAACACAAAAACAATATTGTTTCACATAAAAGTCTTAAATAAGTGCAACTCTCATCTTCTCAAACAATAAAAATGGTAGTGATAAAAGTAAACAAAACACTGCAATAGGTATCCATATGTACCTCATCTAATCGATCATCAATATGAGAATCGATTAAAACCGTAATATGTCGAGTCCTTCCGAACTTGTGTCATCGACCTCAGATTTTTTTGGAAAATACATTTGCAGTTCGCGAGTGTATCGTTTGAAATACGCGGTAACACTGCGGCGCGCGCGCTTACTCCACCGATCCGTGCCTTAGGTTCATTAATACACATCGATGATGCTTTCCTGTCTGTACAATGACGGAATTCTGCTTTCGAGCCGGTTTCCTAATTTAAAAAAATCATAGCGTCTTCCTGAACCTCTTAGTTGCCATTCGATAAACGTCGCTAAGTCATCGTCGTGGTTTCATGAATCATTATAGTAGGCGTTTTGATTTTACTGCAGTTGCATGCAATCTAGCGCCAAGCTAATTAATGCTTGTTGGTTTATGTTTGCTACGAAATGGTTTAAGAAATTTGAATTATTTCTCATTTAACATTTTCTATATGCAGATTTACTGCATGATATGATAACACAACCAGCATGCATAATGAATATATTATGTAGGTAAGTTCTTAAGTATGTGGAAAAACCTTTGTGTGTCATTGAATTTCTCCTGATCGGTTAAACCAATTTCCAAGAAATTGTTTTTGACTATGATGGTTACAATCGGGTTCTAGGAATTTACGACACCTCAATGAAAAGGTACCTACCGTTCGGACAAGAAAACAGCAGTCAGATCGACTAGTAAGCTAATGTTGCTGCAGCTGCCCGCTGTTGCTACGAGTATTTCGTACTTCCTATTATAAATGAGAAAGTTTAGATGAATGGATGTTTAAGAACTATTAAATAGTACCGGACAAAATTTGGCACAGAGATTAGCAATAGGCTACTTTTCATCCCGGTACAGAAATCAGTACACTTACGTACCTACGTAACGGGATCAGTAATATATCCAGGCGCTAATAAGTGTTGCCAGTGGCGCTAATTAGGGCAACTACTCGTAATATATAAAATTTGAAGTTACGAAACTTAAACATAACTGGTACCGTATATGAATATAACGTGAACTGTTTCCGAAACCGCTTCCCTGTTTCTTAGAAAACCATCCACTCGGCTTTAACGGATCGCACGAAAACAATCGATTTAATTAGGCGTTCGTTTTTAAAAAACTAATAAAACAAAATGTTGAAGATAAATCGTTCACAAAGAAGTTAAGGATTCAACGACCGGTTGATTGCTTTGCGCGTATGTGCAGGCCGGATGCCCTTCAAGAGCTTAATTAAAGTTTCTGTTACAGTGCATGCGCCTATAACTACTGTAGGTACCTATGTGTACAAGATGATACATTCTATTTGATCTTGACACTTGTGAATATGATTTTTGTAAGGACAATAACTTTCTTTCTCATGTAGCCTCAGGGCTCATCATGACCTTCATTCCAGCGCCAGTCCTGTTGCTATGCATTCAAGATGAAACCTTTATTTCATCTTGACAGTTTCGTGAATATGAGTTCTTTAATGGCCAATAATCTCATATCTTATGTGGCTGCAGGTTGTCACGTACACGAGGTCTATGATTTTCATGCCAGGTGCCAGCTTGTGCTTAATTGATACAGTACTATAGCAAAATGTGCCTATAAAAAATCTCATAATACTTAATGATTTTTGATCGGAGTGAACATCCAGCCGGCGACCAGTCCCTTACAGGAGGAATGCTCTGACCAGCTGTTCTGGACCTCACTGGATGTTCACTTTTTCCGATCAAAAATCATTAAGAATAGTTAGCATACGCTCTAAAATTTCATTGGAATCTCATATAACTTGCGACTATTGAACGGCGCTGTGGTACCCTAGTCGATAAACAATTTATTAGTTTCAATAGTTTCTAATTTTGTTTAAGGCAAACCAAAACCAGGGTCCAAGCCAACCTATACCTAGTGCTAATTGGTGCACCTGCTAAATAACGGATAACAGACTCTGGTGCAGACTTTCCACTCGGGATCGAGCGGTCAGACGACAATTTTATTTTTCCCGGGAAAGCCGACATACCAATCAATAAACTAAATTGTGAAAAAATATTTTGTAAGTTAAACGGTTTTAAATTGTATTGTCATCAGAACTAAAGACTCCTACCAAAAAACAGACCAATCAGACAACTGAAAGGGGTCTATTTCCAATTACTAGATTTAACACAACAAACAGGTGAAGTTAAATAAAACCGTTTAAAAACAATAAGAAGATCTCGTTTCAACGTGCACACTTTAGACGCAACTGGAAAATCGCTATAAGACCATGATAATGATGGCTTTCTAAATTTTATAGTCGCGATTATTACGTATATAGTACCTAACTATAAACACTTACCTACCTATACTACCCAGTCACTACGATCAAGTGACATGTTAATAAAGCTTATTAGATAGTTACTATCATTTGAGCTCGGTTATATTATTATGACTTAAGCCATTAGCAGTGTTAGTAGGTAATCAGTGGTGTTACCATACCTAGTCATTTTTATGTCGACCTCGTCGATCAATCATATCACTTAATAACAATAATAGACTTATTTTAAAAATGTTGAGATTGTTTGTTATTTTGAATGTGACTAACCTAAGATTATATGAGGAAATAAATAAATACAAGTAAGTAGTTCCGTTGCCAGTCTCTGAAACTTGTCATCTGATGATTACGATATTTGAATGGAACCATTTCAGAATAAATGTCTGTCTTACAAAAACCCGAGTTATACCCGAACAAACATAAAAAAATGTCTGAATTGAGAACACCTCCCTTTTTCGAAGTCAGTTAAAAATAAAATAAATGTTTTCAATATATAGTTCACATTCAAAATAGGTACTCAATAATACTTATCTACTTATGAAATCATTTTACAACATAATTTGGAATGTAAATTTAACTCAGGATATGGTAATAACATACTTACAATAATTAAACGACAGGCATTATTCGAGTAATAAAACATTGCACTACAACTCATTTAAAAATATTTTATTGCTTAGGACGCGTACTAACCAGTGCAGTGGCTCAATTTGCACATCCAGAAGTAATAAAATTACCCATTGCCTTTAGTTTTTGACCATAAAATTAAGTATTACACGAGCTATAACGTTAACTGAGCGTTGCCGAAGTCAATTTAATTGGAATCAGATAAGGATGTTATATGCCAGGTGTGAAATTTTTAATATGAAAGCTGGTTAATTCGAAAACATCGTATAATTCTGTACGCTATTTGGGTATATCCATACTAATATTATAAATGCGAAAATAACTCTGTCTGTCTGTCTGTCTGTCTGTTACGCTTTCACGCTGAACCGATTTTGATGAAATTTGGTATAGGAGTAGATTAGACATAGGCTATGTTTGGTCGCGATAACCGACATTCACGCGGGCGGAGCCGCGGGCAACAGCTAGTATTGTATAAAATGTACCTGCATGAATGACTTTGATACACTATTATAATAGAATGTAAAATTGTATGTGAACTATCATTGATTAAGTACCTACCTTTTTTTTTATACCCCATATGTGGCAGATAAATTTTGGAATGTAATAAATGTATTGAGTATAATATTTAGTTATAATTCGATAAATAGTTGAATAAGGGTCAGAGTTCAGTATGTATAAGAGATAAATCAAACTGAGAGAGACTGAACAAAACGCCTAGTTAAAAATATAAAGCAAACTTGCTAGTTAGTAATCTTGTTTGTTAACTGTGATACTGGACGACTGATATGTCTTTAGAATGAAATATCTATGGGGATGGCCAGACCCCAGACGGCAGCACAGTGGAGTGCACTTTAGAACTGAGAAATAATTGAAACAACGGAAATAGATATTTACTCGAAATCATATATTATAACGTTACGTAGATACGAATAATTTAAATTCATAACGTTATTATTTACCTTTACCCACAAGGTATTGTACTGAAAGCAACGATTGTGTAATTATTTCATGCAACGATTTACAAAAAACAAAAAAAACAGTATTTGTATCATTTCCTTGAGCTCGCGTGATAGCACCACATTAACCACATACCTAATATAATAATTAGCTAATTCACTACATAAGGTATTTATATGAGTATGTTAAGAGTTTTAAATTGCTTTATTGTGATTTAGACATTATCATCACCATCACAACCCGCGGTCCGCTCTCCTAATCTCTATATTCCTTAGCCTTATCTTGCTTTATATGGGAGCAACTGCCATCTGACCTCCTAACTACGAGGGAAAAGCCTGGTCAAAGAAACTCGTTCCTTAAAAGGTGAGGTTAGGTTGGGTAATATGGAAGCCTACATAATTTCTCAAAGGCACGCCTAAGGGATCAAGATAGCTGTCAATGAACTACGATATTAAATTTCGAACAAAGACTCGCTTATGAAGCGGCAATGAAATGATAAATTAATTACTTTTGAACAAACACTGTTTATTAGATAAGAGAAATAAATTTACAATTCATCGTTTTTCTTAATACGTCAACTTACATAGTATTAAGTAGGGTTGCCAGTAAAGTTCTAAAATTTTTTGAACTGCCTTGTATATAGTACTAAATACTTAGGTATTTTATCGTCTTTACTCATTTTTCATTGATAATAATGGTGGCAATGGCAATGAGCTGGCCCACATCTGTCGAACGATTGATGGCCGTTGAAGCAAAAGAGTCGTAAAGAGTGGTAACCATAAGGCGGCAAACGAAAGGTGGAATGCTCCCCAACTAGTTGGACAGAAGAAGACAGAACAGGACCTGCAAATGGTAGCTGGGATATACCTACTGGATGCAGAAGGCGAAGAATCGGGAGGTAGAACGCACATTCCAAGAGGCCCATTACCTGCAGTGAACTGCAATAGGCTGATCGAAATCTAATACGAAATTATTTGACAGTAATAAAACTATGACGTCATACTTTTTTCAACAGTCAAGTACCCAATTAAAGCTACTTTTTCTCATCTTACGGGGATAAGTAAATTCTACACGTCGGTTCAGTGCCTATATTAATGCGTCGAACTCTGCTGCTAAATAGATATCCTAGATTAGTTTTTTTTATTTAGTCCGTCAGATTGAATGCACCCCGCCTAATGGCAAGCTGTTGATAAGATAATTTTGTAAATATCTTCAAATATTTTGCTAAGGCTACCAACCAGCCCTAGTAAAATTAAATAGTTGTAATCTTTTACGATTACAAAATAATGTACTATGGATATAGCAATAATATTGCTTATATTCATAGTTATGATTTTTAAAAATAAGTATGTTATGCGAAACATTGTTATTCGGTATTAGGTATACATCTGGTAACCTCTCCCTTCTCGGCGCAGGATTCCCTCTCGGGTTTGGGAGATCAGACGGTAGCCGTTCCTATAAAGACAGCCGTCCGACCATCCAAACACGCCGCCTCCTTTGCACCACAGTTTCATCCTCGTCGAGACTGTAGCGCAATGGATCAGTAGGTATACCAGCCAACAGGTGACCTTGGCCATGAAGATCCTGCTGGTCCTAGTACACTCCAGTCAGTCCTAAATTAGGTACACCGTTGCCATTAACTGTCAAACGGGCAAAATCCATCCACATCTTTAAAAAATTGGTGAAAGATCACTACCTGTCATCGTATCCTCATTAAATGAGATTAGATTGTATCTTATTGTATGTGTACATACATGTATCTTACAATTTTATTATTTGTTTATTTATTTTATTTAAATACATTTTTTCTTTCTTTCTTTCCTTCCTCTGAATCTGACTTGATTTGTATTATTCATTTATTTATTTTTCACGTCGTTAACTTTCTTCTTTTCTTTTTTATCATATATTATTTACTAACTACACCAAATACTGCTTTCGTCACATTACTGTCCATCCCAAGGTTGCCTGGAAGAAATCGCATTTAGCGATAAGGCCGCCCATTGTACAATCTACTGTTACATAGTACCTGTTTGTTTTCCCTGTAAACTTCTGGTGTACAATAAAGAGTTATCTATCTATCTATCTATCTACACCATTTTATAGAAAAGATCAAGTTCCTTCAAATTATAAACTACTAATTTATCATAATCTCGACGGTGACAAATACACACATACAAGATACACTAGACCCTTGTCATAATTTTATCTGCTATTAACGTCAGGTGTACACATTCTACCCTTTCAGAGCGTTCGGGCATTGTAGGTAGTTATGTCTAAATAATGTAGATTGTAGCCACAAATGTAAATTTATTATTATGTAAATTCGACGTGAGATTAAAACGCAAAAGCTTTCAGAATATGTGGTCCTAAAATCATCTCCTTTTCCCTGTAGTAATTCAAATGTTTGCATGAATGTTTGATTAAAGCCAGCAAAAATAAGTTTAAATAAATGTGTGGCCTAATTAGCCGTAACAGCGTGTTCAGTTGCTTCCTCAAAATTTTCAGACAGTGTCAACCATATATGAAGTCTAAGTTTAGCCCAACCGAGAACATTCAAGTGTTGTTAATTCAATATTAATTGAAGTACATACATAAACATAATGTAACGTAACCTAAACTTTAATAATGTACACGTTACCTAATGCGTAAATTCATAACATATTTTAACAGTTCTTAGTTACTTAGTTCTTAGTTAATTCTTAGTTGGTTCTTAGTTAGTTCTTAGTTAGTCCTTAGTTAGTTCTTAGAATATAAATTATGGCTCCTTAGTGATCAACAACTTTTAAAAAGATTTCTCGAGGTTGTTTACGTGTTAATTCAGTATTTACAAACAGTGGCACATAGAGAACTAACCAAGTGTAACATTATGTTAATGATCTTCTCAAACGCACGTCGTAAAATGGCTGGTATGTTATATAATTATATCGTGTGCTACGAATATCATAAAATATCGCATATCGCAAAAGTTCGTGAGTATAGATGTACCTATGGAAGTTTGTTCACACAAAAGTGGAAATTTAGCGGAAGGATCGATTATGGTATGGAATAACACATAGTCTATACACATTTTTATCCTATGAGAAGCGGGAAAGGGAACCGAATTCCACTCATGCAAAGCCGCGGGCAAAAGCTAATATTCTAATAGCACTAATTAATCACGATCACTCAGCAGATATGGGAGTAGGCAGTGTAAAAATAACGGACCTTTTCTTTAGGATTTTCCTATCCAAGTCCTTTACAATCCTTTACAATGCTCTACATTTAAGACGGCCTTAAGGTCGAAAGATCGCGACCCTACCGACGCAAATTCACTCATAACACAAGCAATTTTCCTTAGCTGGAGGGGTTCGACGAAATATTAATAATTTCGGTTACCAATTCTTAAAAAAATGACTCTACCTCCTGTAAATAGATCACTATCATTACAGCGTTAGCCCTGATTGCATCCAAAGCTTGTTTTTGGAGTAGGTTTTTGAGCTCGCTCTCTTACTCCTCTTGATTTGGCTCTTGGTATTTTTGGGAGAGCGACGATCGTCTAACCTTCTCATACCGAGAGCAAAGCCTACGCCATTAATCACTAGATGTACCGGCTAAGGCGCCAAAGATCTTTGCGGGATCCTTGGCACACCAACTTTGTATGTCGTCAATAGAGGTTATCCTGTGCAATAAAAACGTAAAAGTGCATTGCATTAACTTCTTAAACGTTTTTATTTGACAGGATAACATCTATTATATACGCTAGTTCTTATAATGCAAAGTGCTATTATTTCGAACAAAAACATGCCAAATTAGATTCGTTTATTTATGTATGCAGTTGTAACAACTGCATATATCAGCAAAAACGGTTCCACTTGTGGGCAACAAAGCTACGTCGTACAGGGTTCATTTATGTATTTACGAGGTACCTACTGAATAATTGGAACATCGTTAAACAGGTTGAAGTGCATTACGTACCTCTGTATGTACAAATCACTGTCTATATTAGCATCTATTGCTTCTAATTATTTGCCGCCCTCAGTACTTACCGCGAAGTGTTAATAGGTACTACAATTTACAGTAGGCTCGTAACGGAGAATTCCTTAGTTTGAATTGTACTGCTAGGTTTCTCCTGCAGGTACTTGTTCTACGAGTAGTACAATGACTTCTTGTTCTGGTTAGTTGAATTAGATAAATACCAACGACCAATTGGCGGTTTCCCATCAAATATTATGCATTATTGCTCTTGCATTGTTTATACTGTTCGCAACGTTACAGTTGATTTTCAATAGGCACAGGGAATCTATCGAGGTTCACCGCATGTAGGTATAGTTAGCATCAAAAGTAGATGATCATTTTCAGACTTGTAGGTAATAAGATAAGCACTTTCGTGCGCACTATATGCTACAACATTTTTTCTTGTATAGTACTCACGTTACCTACATAATATAGCGTAACAATCAGAGCAGTGCACGAGACGTAACCTGATAATTTCGTCATGGTCTCTTGGAAGACGAACCTGTTTCTTCAAGCACCCAGGTGCTACGTGTTGTACTAGTTTGCTTTGTTACTGGTATATATTACATCATCATCGATGCTCAAATCTTCATCATGATATGAATAGCAGCTCTAGGCACTGCAGTGCTCACATAATTAAACTTTTCATTAATTGGATCAGGTATACCCCGGTATATACCGTTCTTAAAGACCAGAATACGCTATCCTTTCTTGCTTTCATGCAAATGTTTTTTTCTTGCTTTTCACGATCTCCTCTCACCGGTTTACTGGAGGAAATTTCTTTAAGAAATAAGCAGTGCCATTTGTACTCGTTCTTACTATTGTTCCCGCTATCTATTTACTGTAATTTTATTGTGTGTGCACAAATCTTAAATTATGATCAAAAAGGGATGTTGGAATTATTTACAACTTTCATCCTTATAGTCAAGTATAAACGCGATGTTTTCCTTGCTTTTATTCTCTAAACCTCCGGTTCTCGTCAAGACAATAATTAAAATTATGGTAAATACATATATTTAAATAATTATTTCGTACTATATCATCAACATTATACGAAGCAGCACGGGTAAGACAATTTGTTTTTCACCATCAAGGATATCTTTTGTGTATAAATAGTTTTCGTACTTTACAAGGCCTTACTTGACACCGCAGGCGAAATAGTAAACGGTACAAGTATCAATACATTCGTTATACCTACGTGGATCGAGGACCTGCTACGGCGTTTGTTTCTACGTGACTCGCATCTAAGTGTCATGCAGATCTACCATGCGTGATTTGCATTGTCCATGACATACTATATTTAGTTCAGATAGTTTTGTTTAGAGATATTAAACACGAACAGTGTTGTTAACCTCTATATTAGAGTTACAACTCTTCGCACAGTAAATCAATTAGTAATTTACAGGTGTACAGATAATTATTATTATCCTGTAGTAGGTACTTACCTGTTTTCTTTTGTTTATCATGCGGAAATTACCATGCGAGGATGTATTGTGTATGTGAATGTATGCACGTGTGTCTTGTGTATGAGTGCGTGTGTTGTAAGAGGGTGTATTACGTGTGCGTGAGGGGGTGTTTATGTGTGTATCCATTTTAATGTAACACCTCCAAGAGCGTCTCCGTCTTGGCATAGATTATTATTTGTATTAAACAGTTTCGTATTTAAATAAGCTCGAATAAACGCAAACGATCTACGCGCAAAAGACGTGCGTCTCCGGTCTCTATCCCACTTCAGGGTTTGTATGAGGATCGGGCAAGTTCCTTTGCGTTTTTGTGAAATTGGAGTAGGATTGAAGTAATAATGTCTCACGAGCAGGACGTTGCAATCCGGTTAATAGAGCAAATCGTTTGGATAGCGCCACGACTTTTTGTAGGCTACTTTTAGGATAGCTCGCTGAACATCACGTAGCATCAGAGTTTTACAAAAGACAAAACAGATTAGCCTGTACTTGATTGGTTTATTTAATTATTGAACATTATACACAAGTAAATAGGCGGCCTCTATAGACATTCTCTAGCAGTCAACGTCAAGTCAACAGGTGTTGCAGAAACTCATAGTAACTATAACGCGTGCGCTATAAGTTGAGACCTGGGCTCTCCGCCTACTTCCTCCTGCACTGCCCCTCAGTCGCCCGTGATGTACTGTTCGTAAAAAAATAGGTAGACAGGTAGGTAACGACTCGAGCAGAAGCTTGTTTACGATATCTTTTGTGCGCTGTACAAACACGTGCCGATGACGTCTAGCAGTCAGGTCTCAACTTATAGCGAACGTGTAGTACCAATCACATTGTCATCAAATATACGCCAGCAAGCACTTATACAAAATTGGACTCCAGTCTAATATCAAGAACTGGGGCCAATTGGCCATCCAAGATGTGATTCATTCTAACAAACTGACAAACAACAGAACAAGTTGAATAAAAGCGTGTTACTTATAAGAAATATGCCCCAAATGCCCCAATGCTTGAATGATCAACATAATTCGCAATGCGATTGACAACTGACTTTTAAACAATCACGGTACTGTATTTACCGAAGAATGTGGGTAATTACCGTATAACTTTAGTTTGTAAATGCTAATCACTTATTCACTTACGTGATTAGACATAGATATTCATTTTGTGTTCTGATCCCGTTATATACCTACCTACTGTGTATTTTTTTTTTGGATCGGGTACTTGCAGCAATTAGGTATATTAGTGTGGTTCAAAGTATTTCGTCACATTCGGAATAACGAACATATTTGAATTTTTTTAAACGTAGGTATGGGTTCGGAGATGTTTGAGAATTATGACGCGTTGAGGATGTTCGCAACGCCTGAATCATTATTCACAGCAATGTTTAAAACATTAATTTGAGCATGTTATTAAATAATTACCTAGTGGCTTATATTTTTTGAACCACTTCACTTAGATAGGTATTAATTCATCACAGTAATAAAACTCAATGCAAATTTTTCACCGAAGCGGCTGAAGTCAAAGGTATGTAAATTTCCTGAAATATCTTTGATTTATAGTTCGGTTCACTGTTCTGTTAACACGATATTTAGATCATTTCATACAGTTAGTCAAGAGAATTACGACTTTTAAAAGGATTACTTGTTAAAAGTTCTGAAGATCCTAAAAGATTTCAATTAAAACTTGCAAAAAATAATTATTACCTACCTTGTAAACGTAGTGTGGAGTAGGTGCAGAGATCCCAAGATTCGGATTCACCCCAAAAATATAATCAAAACACTCCTTTGAAAAACTTGTTAAGTACTTGTTTATGAAAATATTAAATACATTGGGTTGTATGTTCATAATTTGCATGTAGCATGCTTACTACTGCTTCGGAGTCTAAACTGATAGTGGCAATAAATAACACTATAGCTTACCTAATATTCTCCGATTAATGAACAAAATTTACAATTGTTGTTGTGGGAATGCTTTGCGCTGTGATGCAAAACTTCCTTTACCTATTTACTAACTGAACATTCTATTACTCATAGCATTAAAATACTTGGTATAAAATATTTTTTTTTTGAATTCTTGTCTCTGTCTGTATTTCGCGATGGACGTAAAAAACCACTGGACGGATTTTGATGCAATTTTTTTTATTAGAAAGATCTAGGCCGAATTTATAATCTGCCGTTTGTTTGATTGCAATTGGTTAAGTAGAACCGGAGATGTGCTCAAAAATCGATAACTGACTTCCAAGCGTGTGATAATTAGGTAATGGTGTGTGTACATTAAAAAAATTGGGTATTCTGAGCACAATTTGAATGTCGTAGATAGAATATTTAATTTTAAATATTTAATCAACTTCAGAAAAGAATAGAATAGAATAGAAATATATACCTACTTTATTAAACACCGATTAAAAATGATATAATATGGCAAACACAATTAATAAGTAGGTATAATGTATGCTGGATTATTGGATTTATATTATAATAATATTGCTATATTGGAGGTACCTACTACATACCTTTACATCGTTTACAGTATTATTTTCGTATCTTTTGTAACAGAAAGAGTTGTTCTCTGTTATTTGGAAAACACTAGTATCTATAGGTATGTACAGGTTATCTAATAACTGGATTTATATAACATGTTTAATGAAAACAATACAATGCACAGACATGGTAAACCACTGCGTGACGTCATCCAAAGTGCGCGAACAATCAAATGGCGGTGTCATGTCACATAGGTCTAATTGCACCGATATCTTATATTATTTAAAAGAATAATTTGAACACTTCCTACGGTATTTACTTTATATATTTTTTACTGTACTATAACACAGTAAAAAGTTAACTAAACAAAGAGTTATTTAACAAAAATTGTCTGTGAAACAAATGTCTATGGAGTACTAAAGACGATAGTAACGTCTTTGGGAGTACCTAATAGTTACCTTGAAGTTGAGAAATTGTCGAAACAAACATCATTTTTGTTTTCATTATAAATTCGAGTTCTTTTTCACGTAAAACTTTCCAATATTTAATGTCAGAAAACTGTCCTCGAAGGCGCAAAGATGAAGCCAATAAAATATAAATCATGAAAATCGGTCCACCCATATTGTCAAATTGTAAAAGTTCTGACTAACACGACTTTGTTTTATACATAATTATAGACATCTTATTAAATAATTGTACTAAAATTATAATTAGAACATCCACATCATCATTAATACCTTTTAAATTTTTTGTAAAACATAAATGTGTAGCACAGTGTATCATGACTTAAATTATTTCTATTTAATAAACAACATGATTTACAAAATCGTCATAATATCACTAACAACGGGGCTCGTTAACCAATAATAAGTCTTGAATATAAGATGTTATATTAACTATGTAAATCGCTGTCCTTATCTTTAAATACACATAGTAGATATAACATCTTGATGTACTTATAGAAAAGATTAAAACTACGGGATTAAAGTTATGTTTACAATTTAAGCTGCGGGGGCAGCAGTTGTTGCGGCTGCGGTTGTAGCTGCTGCAGCAGTTGTGGCTGCAGCTGGTGCGGCTGTTGCAGCCGGTGCGGCTGTAGCAGGCGGTGCGGCTGGAGCAGCCGGTGCGGCTGTAGCAGCTGGAGCCGGCGTTGCCATACCCGTCGGCATACCCCAAGGAATCACATTCATGAACCAGGACCCACTTGAACCAGGATTATTCCACATGGTTAAATTCATTGCATTTGGTGATGCAGCTGAAATTTTAAATTATAAATACACATTATTATATTGTATTAACATCGCTTGGGTGCTGTTTTTTTCTTTTGAGGTAGGTACAATCGCCCTCAGAAGTTGCTATTCGCTAACACATCTACAAATACTCCTCATATTAAAATAAATAATAAATAGGTATAATCTACAGGGGACAAATTTCACGTTTTTCAGTTTTTTCTATCAATTTATGTAAAGTTTTAGGGTTAATGTGGTCGGTAACCTGGAATGTGTTAACCTAATACCGACGGTAACCGTACGTAACTTTAATGAAAAAACCATTTAAGTACGAGTCAGACCCGCGCAAGAAGGGTTCGGAAAAAAATCACGATTGTGCTATCGGGGGCCTCCTTTTTTTCGTGCCCCGACGGACCGACTAAAACCTCACGCCGTCTAAGGTCTCCAGGCGACGGAGTGTACGGCATTTCACTCGCACTCCGGCTAACCCTGGGTCAATTTTCGACTTCAAGATGGTCTCTTGGGTTTGGGAACAATAGTGTACCCCAGCTCCCATCCGACAGACAGACGGACAGCAAAGTCTTAAAAATTGTGTTCCCTTTTTTCCCTTGGATACGACCCCAAAAAACCGATGATATACCTATTCTTGTAAACTTACGAATTATGACACTCCATGGTGCAGGCATAGGGTTTGTTACGGCGGCGGCTGGTGGGGCCGCAGTGGTAGCAGCTACAGGTCTTGGCGGTAAACACGAATTGCACCAATCGTCCCAGTAGTCAAGGTCACCAGCTGTTGTTGTAGTGTTGGGGTCATCTTCTTCGCAGAATAAATTGCAAACTAGAGCTCCAAAAATCGGCTAAAAGAGATTTTCTACATTATTCTGAATTCTTTCATATATCTTAATCAGTTGACATAGGCCCATATCTTGGAAAGCCTGGGTAAGGGTCTGACCCAGATCCTTACCCAGGCTTTCCAAGGCACAGAAACGCAGATGTCATCGACGCTTGCCTCGAAGTAACCTGTTCACTCTAGACTTGAAAACTAAGTCATCTTGCATGGATCATTATAATATTTGATCTCAAAATAGACTGATGAGATGAAAGAGTACTAGAAGAAACTGTATAAAGAAAGAAAGAAAGAAAGAAAGAAAAGAAACTCGTGTATCTGCATTAACTAGTCAATTAATTATCCAATGGACTAATCAACCAATGACGCGCACCCTCTGAATGATTTTCAGCTTTAAATATAATCTATGCTTAGTTAATTAAAACGCGTCCACCCGTTGCCGCTTTTCATCAAAGAGACCTAAAAATATCCACTGCGCAACACTGTCAAGTTTTTTGATACCAATAGCACCAACCAATAATAGTTCTCATTTTATGGTTCAGAGAGGTAAATAAGTTCTAAAAATATCACGAATTGATTTAATCTAGAAATCATGAATAAAACGAATTCCAAAGAATATGATAAAAACAAAATCCTATAATAATTTTTATTTACTATCAATAGGTACCTACTTATTATATTATTTTTTCTGAGAGTTTATACTTATTTCATTTACTATATACTTATATTGTGCATATAGATTGAAAATCAAGTCAAATCTAACTTGATTTACAGGATAATTTCATAAAATTAATTAATTGAATGTCTGACAGCTGGCGTAGGGGTAGTGCATTTAACTGCTACGATGGAGGGCGCGGGATCGATTCCCGCTCAATGCAAATATTTGTATGCCTGAATATGTCTATTTGCATTGGTCTGTGTGTTTATATGTATAATATTATGTATGTATTTATAAATAAAATGTATCTAAGTATGTATATCCGCTTTCTGGAACCCATAACACAAGCTAGTTAAGCTAAGTTTACTTTGGGTCTAGATGGCACTGTGTAGAATATTCATGTATATTATATTATAACTTATATCATTTTTTTATTCATAACAAACTCATCTGTCATTCTTCATTTATAAAAATAAAAATCATCATTATTAATACCGTGTTTTAGTATATCTTCCTACAGAATTTACACAGCTTAGAGTTTTACTGAGGATCATAAGATTTTTTAATGAAAATATTATTGATTAAAAATTGTTTAAATTAATTTGTGTAGTATATTATTTTTATATTTTATTTATTAATAATATTAAATATGAATACTGACCTTTCCAGAGACGATGTGAAAACACAAGAAAATCACAGAAAAATAGACACACGCTCGTACCTCAACCATGTTTGTGATATTATCATGAAAAAAACGTACGGTCAGTTCCTTTCATACTTATAACCAAGGCTTTACGCAAACATTTGAATTACTAATACATTGCCAAAGAATATGCGGCATATATTTACTACACAATGTATAAGTTCATATCTTTATATGGACGTGCGTCAAGGACGAAGTTATAATTCATGGCCGAGGACTACTTCCCCTCATGAAATATATTCATTTTTAACCATGGTTACTATTATAATTATATTCTGTGGCATGGAATATACATATACTTTTTTTGATATGCCAAGCCAGGGTGAGTTTTAGAATGGCTGCCTTTTTTAACACAGTGAGACCCCTCCATGCTTAGGATAGTACCTACGCTAAACCGTCGATACCGGTTGCTATAAGTTTAGGGTAGTTGCATTCTTAAAAGTCCAAAGTTTTGATTTTTGTTTTGTTTTGTCAGGGAAAATATCATACGGGATACCACAACCTTTTAACCTAGTCTAATTAGTATACTTCGATGTCACCAGTTGGTTGTGGAGGTCAGATGATAGTCGCTTCATGAAATATATCGAAGTTTAGCCGTTTCATAGTTGGACCGAAAGCCGATCCCAACTGAATTGGTAAAAGGTTCGGAGGATAATGATCATGGTGTTTGGGTTCCTTAGAGCTATAATTCTAAGTCACTTGTGTAACTTGTAAAGTATATTTTGACCAACAGATCGTGTGAAAAATTTTGTGTATGGTTTATCCAATTTCTTTTTTCTTGAAGTCCATAGTAAATATTCGAATAGCAAATGAAAAATCAAACGTTTAGGAAGTTGAGGAGGGGGAGGAGTTGAAGGAGGGGATTGGGAGATAAATAGGGAGGGATTGTGGCTCTGGCTACTCTACTTACAGCCGGGAACACAACACGATGGTTATTATGGCTGCGGTTTTCTGTAGGGCGGAGGTACTACGCCAGACTGCTCAGTTCGGACAGGAGATACCGTCGTGTCCTACCTCCTGTGTCGTAACCTAATCTAAGACATTAAGCAGTATTGGTAAGAACCTGGTGACTATGCCATCATCCCTTTTACCAGGAGTGACTTAAAGGCGAGGTTAGCTTAGAACCCTTAGCTGGTGGGGATCTACTTTACACCTTTTGTGTTATATATCTTTTTTCTAATCTGTGACACTGGAAATTCTAATTTTCCAAAGCTTGACAATATGTTCTACACGGATAATTAAATTTTGCATGGTTATTGTCGGTACTTTTAGACACGGTCAAGTTTGAATGTCATAACATAATATGGATATAAGAATGTATTTGTTAATAGCCTGTGTGTGTTCAGACGCCAACTACGCTGCATACTAATAATTATACCATGGAACAATGCATGCCCTATCAGTTCTTTGAACGAATATTCAATATTGAATTTTGCTTTATTCCTTGGATGTGAAACTTTAAACTATGCCTTTGATAATTACGGAACTAAAATTTTTAATGTCTATTCTTGGACTTAAAGTAATAAATTGTGGTTTTTGTCAGACACAATTTTATCATTATTTCACAATTTCCATTAATTAATACTAATCGCATTGAAAACCCTACTGCATCATGCACAAATTGCATCAGTCACATTATAATATATCAAACACTGTTCCAATTATTTTAAATTTTAGAATTAATCTCAGCAAAAATCAATCTCAATATAAAACAAGTGAATGTAAAAATTATATTACAACCAATGTTATAGATGGTTCTAACTTCTACTTCAAACATAATAGACATTACATCACTATCTTGTCAAAAATAGAAATAGGTAAGTACATCGCCTTACCACAAAAAATAACATTTTGTTAAGATTTAATTTTATGATAAGTTTACAAATACATAATATCCTGAATGTAGATTTTCCGCTTGTGCTCAACGACTGACACCTTTCGAAGCGTCACTCTTCTCTTGCTTTGTTTTGTTGTTCTTTGTTCTTTTTAACCGACTTCAAAATAGGAAGTTCTCAATTCGACTGTTTTCAGCTGTACATAGGACTTATACCTTAAAATAGAATATGAAACATTCATTCAAAGTAATGAAGATCCGATCAAAATAAACAGTAGGTACAAAGCTAATAGAAACTGGATCAATACTAAAAAAAACTAATGAATACAATCAAGGATTCAGCAACTCAACCGTGTTGAAAACACAAATTATTATGTAATTATGATGAGTATGTAATAATAATTACAGCAATTAACAATTATATTTGATTGGAATTATTCGACACGTAAATTGTGAGGTGATTCCTAGCTCTAGAGACCTGCCCCGGGTAGCTTGGTCGTTGTACCCGATGCCGGTGGATAATATTGTTATGGTTTGAAATATATTAGTACTTTTGACATCTATTTAACAAAAATATGCATATAAATAAATAAAGAAGAATAACAATTTGCGTTATGTACTTAGGTATTATTTTATTTTATTAATGAAGACAATTATTAAATAAACAGCACGATTGAATATGGACTTTTCACAACTTTCGAAACTATTATTTTTACTACTCAAAGATTTGTACTTATTTTTTTTTATTAATCATTCAATGAAATTTTAAAGCAATTAGTATGGTAACTTTTCCTAATGAGGCACATCAAAAAAAAGAGAATAACCACAAAGGACCTGAATCCGAGAAATTGGAATATCTAGGACGTGCCCAAGTATATCAGTTGGTTAGAACATTCCCCCTGTACGGTAATGGTCGCCGGTTCAAGTCCCATTACAGGATTCTCTTTTCCCGATCTGATCATTATTAAACATTATTCGTTACTTTCTATAGATATATACTATGACAGATAATACCTATGTAGGTATAGTAGAAAAGTTTTGAATAAGTTATATAAAGCCTGCATTTGTTACTGTCAATTACAAAATTACAGGTTAGGTAAAATGAAACATAGGATTAAAAACTTCTAGATGAACTAATACTAAAAATTATTAACTTATAGGTGTGACAAAAAAACAAGAACTATAGTAATCAAATATATTTTGGATATTCCTTAGGTAGATACATACACTTGTTTTATACAGTTGACTTAAATTAACATTTATAAAAATTACTTTTTAAATCAATGGCCAAAAGCCACATTGTAACTAACTCCAGGCTTCTTAGGCACTTTACTGCCAACCTCCACCAAAATCGGTGTGTAGTCAGGTCTAGCAGGCTTCGATGAGCAATCTTTGTGAGGTATCGGGAACACGTAATTGATGTCTACGTCATATCTGCGAAAGACGTTTAATTTATGAACTTTGTAACATAGTACATAATATATTTTCTCTATTCTAGCCGTAGGAAACATATAGAGTTGAACAGGTTAAACAGGTTTTAGAGTTTCAGCGGTTTAAAGAAACTAAATAACAAAATGTGCATGAAATGACATTATTAATCGTATTCATGTAAAAAATACTAGAAGTTGACAATGGCCAATGTAACAAAACAAAACCATAGGTACTAAACTAGTCGAGGTCGCCTTTTAGTCTAACCACGAAATGGCTGAACTAGATAGATATTTTTCGTGAAGAAACTTCGATCTTACCTCCTCAACCTACTGGCCATATGAAAGTTCTGTAGTTAGACTAAGTTGTAGGGCTTTTTAGGACTTCAACTATCCGTGAGGAATGCGCCAGAGGACCGACGGTATAACGTGCTCTCCGAAGCACAGATTATCCAGCATGTTTAATTCAATAGCAAATTAAATAAGATTCTTATTCACCTGGGAAGTTTGTCTCTCAAGTACGCCATAACATTTTTGGGCAGTGAAGTTTTCCTTGATAAAACAAAAGCACTCAGGTATCTAGCGCCTTCGGTCTGCTCAGCACAGTGGAGTAAAAGAGCCCACGTCTTATATTCTGTGTCTAATACATATGTGTTGTAAATACCATCATCTGAAATTACATGATTACTTAAGTACCTAATATCACATGGTAAAACACTTTAATTGTTTATTAATTATCCTCCGTATAACCACAAATTGGTTTGCGAGCCCCTTTATAAAGCACACGGAGGCTCTCCGCATATCCCTGTGACTAGCAGAGGGTTCAGTGGGGAGCAAGGGGCCAGCAGGGCCGAGCGGGGTGACAGGCTGATCACCTGTCAAACTACGGTCCAACCGGGCGCAGTGGCGTGATGCTTGCCCCCCTTTATCCAGGGGTAAGACCAAGACACTGTGTGAACCTGAGTATCCGAGGGGGCCTTCTCGAAGCCGGAGAAGGCCCTTGTACAGCCGGGGTGCGAGTGAAATACCTTCTGAGTCATCTTACACCCTAGCGTCGTCGGTAGACTTGAAACAGCGTGTTTTTTGTATAGCAATAGTCTGTCCATAGACTGTCATGTTTAAAATGTGCGTTTAACTTACAAGTTTTCTCAGCGTGCATCCAATGAGCTGGTTCATTCAAGTCCACTTTCCAAGTAATATTACCAAGGAGGTTTTCGCCAAGAGGGTCATCAGCAAACCGATAAGTGAAGTTCATAGTTACTCCTGGTGTCCACTCCACTGTGCCATCTGAATAAAGTAGAAGTTTTTAGAACCTATGAAACTATATAATGTTGTATCATTTCTTGCTTGTTTCCTATAGATACATAATACTCTACAGTTAACACGCAACTTATTAGGTGACAATGACTGTTGATTCGTTCGTTTTTCGTCGAAGACACGATCGTTTTTATTACAAAGGAAACTAACGTGTCTTCAATAGGTATGTCGGTTTTCATTACTAGTTTAATGAATATTAAATAATGATTTACAACTTGCTCATTAGCTTTATAATATCGTCGGCAAACCAGTGATGCGCTAACTCGATATAGCCCAACTAGCAAATTTGCCTTACAAACGAGTCCTTTTAAGTGCTACAGTATTATAAAAAGCTTATGGGTATCCTGACTATGAGATTAAATCTTATAAATGCATAGATTAAAACATTTTGCACTCAAAGAACATTCGAACTTTCAAGCTACTTTTATAGATGTATATAAGAAGTCATTTAAAGATATTTATCAGAAAAGAGGATTTACAAGTACCTTAAGTAGGACTCCTTGCTTTTCAGGATTAGTGTACACTTAAATAAGCATTTAAGAAGGGAATATATTCTTAGTAAAGTCTCCACTACGTACCTCATAATACTTTTATTCTTACTAAATTCCTGCTTAAAACTGTTATAAGGGCAACAAACAATAAGTTCAATTTGTCTCACCAAAGTCATATTTAAGAACTAAGGTATGAAAATAGAATTGGTTAAGGACAGTTTGTCTAGGAAGAGTCTCTGGAATTCTTTATTTTGCGTTGCTTGAGAACTTTTTATCTAGCTAAACTCTTGTAAATTCATTCATAAGAGTTTTATGAGAATATCCTTACTTAGGAAAGAATTCACAAGACTGTTGAGTCTTGTGAACTCTTTCATAAGTAACAATCTGCCAAAACATGTATAATACGTAAAAACGTAAAATAATAATAATAACGTGATGGTTCCGTACAATATAAAAGTGAAGAGTTAGATAGTTCAAGTCATAACGAGGTTGAAAATGATAGTAGTGAAGATGATTCGACAAAGATTTGATGTTTCGGGTAAATATGCGATCTGAAATAACATACCGCATTCAGCATGCAATCAGCTTTTTGAGGTTACCTACACACGATGTGAAATAAAACAAAAGTATAAATTATGAGTTGCTTTATTTTTAGCTATACCTGTAGGTTTTGTACGTTGTAGTATCACAACCACAAGCGATACA
Source organism: Lithosia quadra (assembly GCA_963576445.1). Taxonomy (NCBI): domain Eukaryota; kingdom Metazoa; phylum Arthropoda; class Insecta; order Lepidoptera; family Erebidae; genus Lithosia; species Lithosia quadra. Next base: position 4,460,209 of record OY754882.1, read on the forward strand.
TTTTGCGATAATATGAAGTGCGTTATTTTCCAGGGCTACTTCGCGTTGTTGAGCATTTTAATTTTTTTCTTGCTCATAAAACAGTCAACATCCATTACGACATCCATTTTAATAATCTTGTCTCGGCTTGGCGGTATTCACTGTCAAAACCACATTAAAACAATTAAAACATTAAACAATAAAAAAAAGAAACGAGAAATCACATGTATGTACCACCTAATCAATATTTGTATTTGTGATAGTGATAGCTTAAAAAAGCGGAACCCTAAAATTATTAAAATGGCTACAAGATTGAATTTGTCTCATCCAAGAGTCTTGTGCAAGCAACATTCTTTGCGGCGACTTAATAAGTATTACAAAAGATCTATTAACCTTATGCTTATCTTAGAGAAGAACAGTAAGTCTTATGTTTGTTCGGCCATATTTTCTTTTTGTTTACATTACAAATTTTATAAATTATTATTCTACTAATATACATTATGAAGAGGGCCCGTGAAAATTTTAACAATTATTTTCTATAACTACTCGAAAAAATTTGCTCCGCAAGCTCATTAGTTGCAATAACAAGGACATAAATAATTAAAAGCATGCAGGACATAGATACAATTATTATTAAAATGGAGATGAAAGTTTTATTATTAAAGTAGAAAATACTTACATTTTCATTTAAATTTATAGCTCCAACACAGCACGCTTTCTGTCAACCGTTTAGTAAATTATACACTTGCAATAAACTTACCGAGAGTATCATAAGTGAAATCACACTTAAGATGGATTTAGTAAGAGCTTTCAAAGACTGATCGCCCTTACGACATCCTAAAGCAAGGCTCTCCTAAGTAAGATTATTATTTACAGTGGAATGAACAAAATAGCAGTAAGATGAAATAATCTTAAAGAAAACCACTGTAAAATATTCATAAGAGTAGATTCCCTTATAAAGTGCGCCCAAAGCCACACTTACAGATATCTGTAAGTGTATTATAAGTATCTATAACTTTTGGTCTTGAGATATTTTTAAGACAACATTTTGCTAGTTGGGAGGTATTGTATAATTATAATCATAGATCTGAGTTTCAAATAAATCAATTCACGGTAAACATTAAAGTGACGCAGCTGGGGTATTAAAATATTGAATGCGGTCCGGCACCTCCACGTGGTGCACCCGGGCAACGGAGGCGGGAGCGCCTCCCACTCACAAGGGGAGACGCTGCTGCCACAGCAAATACCGGCCGAGGCAAAGTGGCCCTCTAGAGTGCTGCCCCGAGGCTAGGTATAAAAAAGTGTAGGGATAAAAAAGAATATTTTACTACACTAGTTTAGTTAGATTATGGTTACTACGAGTATAATAGTCTGAGAGCTGATAGGCATTGGTTGGTATCCAAGCATTGGAGACAAGCTGAAAATTTGTTCAATATTTCTTCCTTCTTACCCTAACACAGAACCACATCCCTGCTTGGGTATAAATAGCATGCAATATTGGTTCTAGAATGTAGGTAGGTACTTTGATAATTTATTTTTGTAATATACCTGCAATATACATACCTAGACATTACAAATAAGTACTTATATCAAAATTTTTATAAAGCAAACAGATGTTAAACTGAATGCTGCATCACACAGATCGTCAAATAACAATATGAGCTATTCGGTGTGGGGGGGGGGGGGGAGGGGGCACGAAATCTCGCCTCATTTCGAATTTTCTTGACTCATTCCAATTTTCATTCTTATCCAACAACTCTGGAAAATGCTGCACTGTATATATTTATAAGAACACAGACAACCATAAAATGTCGTGTGTATACTCTCCATTAGGTCTTCATTATTCAGTAGGTAAACACTTAAAAAAAAAATACCTTCGTGTTTAAAAGAAGCTAGTTAAACCAGCCAATTATTACTTTCCGGCATTCGTCATAATGATTACAAGAGGAACATTAAGAAATAAGTACCGGTAAGTACATAAAAAACTATAAATTTGGCAGTAGATCCTATCAATCAAACCTATTACAACGAACTGCAATCCGACCGTTTTTTAATCCGTCGCCTCTTGTAATCCGACATGTCTAACACTAATGAACATTCGATTCACTTAGGTACTTACATAATTTGTAATCCCCTGTAGTTCAGATAAAATCTAACCAATTTGATCTGTAATTTGTCGGATTACAAGCAACCTACTCTTTTCAAAATAATCCGGATTATTTATGGGGCTTGGGGTAGTTCTGTATATAGTCCGACAAATTACTAGTCTATCTTAGTCAGTAGGTATTCTGCTATCCGACAAAGATAGGAACTGCGCTGCAAAATGTTTATTGGTTTACCAAGGGTCTACTGTATTGCAATTCATTACTTGACAGTAAGCCTCTCTCAAGGTGCGTCACATATATACCTACCTTTTTCAGGTCATCCAGTCATCCATCTAGTTGTGGCAAGTTGTGGCTATCCACGACTTCACTCGTTGCGTATTTCGAACAACCTTTTAGTGTACCTATGGCGTAGTTTACTATTTTTTGTGATCAGATTACTAACTACGATTGAAATGATACTTCCTGACTGATACTTCTATACTACTTATAATCGTAGGTATTACAGTAACTTAACTATACTAACAGTTTAGTAGTATACCAAAGTAGCGTCAGTTTTAAAATGGACCAGTGGTTATTTTTGCTTGAACATCAAAAACAATTTCGATTCGAGAAAAATGTGGCACTAACGTAGTATATCTGTAATAGTTTGGTACAAGTGAGAGCTTGACCGCTGCTTATAATTTCAGGTCTTATTTAAGACTACCTTATGCCTGCGGCTCCACCCGTAAGGACGTCGTCGGTTCACTCAACCAATTGTGATTAAACATGTGTAAGATTTTAAGTCTGATTAAGATTTTTTTAATAAAAAAACCGCACCAAAATCCGTTCAGTAGTTTTTACGTCCATCACGTAATATTTTAGTGTAGTACAAACCTGGTCACATCTGTCGAAGGACTGATGGCCGATGGAGCAAACGAGTCCTAGAGTGGAGACCGCGAATTGGCAAACGGAGGGTAGGACGCCCCCCAGCACGATGGACAGACGACCTAAAGAAGGTGGCTGGGATAGACTGGATGCGCAAGGCGGAGGATCGGGTGCTATGGCGTGCATTGGGGGAGGCCTATGTCCAGCAGTGGACTGCAATAGGCTAATTGAATTGAATTGAGTACAAACCTGGGGCTGGGACGTGGTCATCTTCAGTGAAAACTGCTCTCATACAACTGTACGAAAGAGCCTCTTCAGCACTCGCATAATATTCCACTACATACCAGTCTCCCAGCATCTGCAAATGGATATAAGTTTTCTGATTGAGACGTTTAGGTTGACTTTTAAATAGTTCTAAATTAGACTTGCGCCTTCACTTTTTGTATTTCAAATTCATTGATATGTATCTTTGCTACTTATTTTACGTTAGGCGCTTTTATAAAAGAGTAAAGTCTGTAAAGTTATTTTGGATTGGGAATCAATTTGAAACAGCTGCTACGTCGCGTGCCGTCGACATGTAGTTTTTTTATACCCTAGTCAATGGCTAGATTTTTTAAAATTTGCGTTGCCCTACACAGCTCCTTCGTGGAGAGACACAGTGGTCAAGAGAACAAATGCAACAAATTATTACGTAGGTACCTAGAAGAGCATTAGGTAAAAAAGGGGCGGTTTCATGAATGTTGATTTATTAACTGTAGTAGTAGGTATAATAAAACTAAATACCTACTTTAAGTAGGTATAGCGAGTTATTACGAATACGAATACGAAAACGTATTAATGAAGCTTAATGTATATTCAATATTGTCGGAAATCGTTTAATCGGATGATGGATAGCGGGTGGTTACATAAATTGGAGTCCCAATTAATAATTGTAGTTAGTGTCTAAACGCAATTCGGTAGCCATTGTTTTACTGGGCATTCCTATAGGTACTACCTAATAGAAATTTCAATAACATGTTTTAGGTGACCAAAATTAAATACCTAGGTGTCTGGTTTTTTCTATTTTACTTGTATAACTTAGACAATTACTCGTATAGGTATTTTTATCTTAGGATTGAAGTTAAGCTTTTATGGATGTAGCACAGAGGCTACGTATTACTTCCGTATTGTCAGTCGTAAACATTTTTATCACCCTTTTCTGTTGAAATACCGATGGCAAGAAGATATTCCACAGAAAGAGTATTCGCAAAAGAAAATTTGGCAATATTTGCTTAACTTAACCAACCTAGTGGGGGTTTAGTATATAATAAAGAATTAAAAATTTGTTGTGGTTTTTATGATAAGTATAAAGTTTTTAAGCATTAAGTATGACCTTTACCTACTTTATTTCGGTTGCTATAAATATCTAAATACTCCGAAATGTATGAATTTAATTCATACATTTCTAAAACATTACTATATAATATATCTTACAGATATTATATAGTATTATATAGTAGCTTATTTACCTATTAGAAATTGTTAAGCTTAGATATTGAATAAAAGTGAAATGAATACTTAACATTGAGTCATCAAAGCTGGCTTTCAAGCCTGTGTGTAGCTTTGTATCCGATATGCAAATGATTGCTATTGAAATGTCAAGATACACTTGCAACTAATCCGACAGGAGTATCTTGTAATGTAACTAACAATCATCTTCATTATTTGAGATGGATATAATGGAGTTTATTTGCGGTGAAACCTGTTGGTTGATAATTCTTCGCATATTCTATTAGCTTAGTGCGTAGGTATTATAAATTGATGGAGAGAATAATTTATCTACTTATTAAACATAATAGTAGCATTGGTAATTTGTGGTAATAGTTTCATGGTTATAGGTACTAACTGTGGATGCCGTGGTTCCACCTGCATGAATCTACACTCCAAAGCACTAAACTAACATTGACACGCCTGTAGTGTATGGAAACGCAAGCTAAGGTATAATAGTGCTGGATTTTTTTTATATTACGTTGTTCAAAATAAGCCTTTGAAGGTCCCCAGTCATCTCTATGCAGCGAACGTTTGAATACCTTCTTATTTAATGCTCAATGTGTCTTGTTGAACCTGAATCCGTTAAATATTTAACGGATATACCTGATACATAATTCATGATCAGGCGTCGAGACTCCTCCAAAGACAAGTTTTTATTGATTCCTCCTTGACCCTCCGCAAGTTGATAGGTGCTTTATATTTTTAGACCATCTATTTCTTTACTGATAGCATAGTTAATCAAATGAAAGCCGTTTATCAAAGTTACATATAAACCTAAAATGGGGAGATTATAAAATAATTAAAAAACAAGCTATTAGGTATTCAATTGTCATCCAAATATGATTCATTATCAGATTGTGGCGATACCACAAATATCCAGCGCCATCCATACCACAAATATCCAGCGCCATCCAGCGCCATTTAGTCACAGCACGACGAACTACTTCGCTACTACAACTACGTCACAACTACGTCAACGATCCTGAATCGCGAAAGTGCAGATCGCACACTGGTGTAGCATATATACAAGATCCCAACGATAAAAACCGTAGGGCCGCGGCCCGCCAGGCGTAATCACCTTGCCTGGTCGGAGGATCCTCCCTTTGTGTTGGAGGGACGTCACATCCCGTTCCTCCACAAGATCATATCTCTGACAGCAACTCGTCAATAATGGTCCAGGTTATAAACAAGATTCTTCTAAGTACCTAGGTTTATACTAGTGATGAACTAGTATAAAGTATGACTTTCATTACTTGCAAGATCATAATATCTAATTATATACCGTCTGGACGAACAGGGTTCAGCACTAGTTATAGATTAATTTTCCTAAATACAAACACCCATTTGATTGTAAGATAGAGATTATATTATTATGTCGATACCTATTGTATTTTATAGTCCGCGCACATTGGACTTTTGATATCGACTCTCTGTTAGCTGGATGTTAACATGACAGTATCGCCTACAAAAGCATAGTTTTATATCCTTGGGCTTGTTAATATCCGATTCTTTACCCAACTCATTTGAGATCGACTTTTCAGTCTAACTGCCACGTGACCTATACAACCCACTGAAAAAATGGGAATTATGTTGATAAATATCGGACTTTTAAGGGGCCTTAACCTACCCGTAACGACATCGGCACAGCGGAGGGCTCATATTGAGAACCCTCCGTGTTAACCCTTATGAATGGTTAGTTATCCTAAGACCAGCCTGGCTATTACTGCTTGACTTTGTAATATGGTGCGCTACGCTCGAGACTTACAATAATACATTTTAGTTAATAATGAACGCTAAATATGGTGTTATGTACACCAAGTTGTTAAATGAGGAATAATTATGCCTTTATCAGTGGTTCGCGTCCGCCGCTACCGCCCACTACCGAGCATGCGTGGCACCGCCGTATTACTCCATATCAGTCGATTACTTCCCCATTACTTTGTTGTGCAAATTCACATAAAATTATGACACATACCTCCTCAATTCATTACAAAATGTGGAGTAACTCACTGTGCCCCTCCTCCCCTCACTCCTTCCTAGCCTCCTCACCTGTTCCTAGCCCTCCCCCTTCCCTTCAGGGTAGGCAGCGCGGGTGTGACACCTTCAGTGTTGCACACGTCAATAGGCCACGGTAACCGCTTCCCATTAGGTGGGCCGTGTGCTTGTCTGCCACTTATGTGGTATAGAAAAAAAAAGTAACGATATTGTAGGTGAAAGCTTAGGTATGTTTACGGAAATCGTGTTACCGATCACGGCACAGGGATCACTTGGTTTATTTGGCCCTATTCCATTAATAAAGCAGGTTGATGGAAGAAACTCTGAGTCAAGATTTAAATGAATTCTTTTCATTTGATTTTAGACTTTAACTGTATAACAGTAAAGTCTACAATTAAATAGCATTTTTAGAGTGCCAGTGGTATTACAGTGGTTTGCCTTTAGCAGAATCGAGGCCCAGAGTGACATAACCGCCCCAACTGGCTGCGGGGATAGTAGCCGTGGGTATTACCGCATGAAAAAAAAGAGGGGGAGCTCTAAGATGATGAGTATAAAAATAAATCACTGCACGGCACTGTCAGCGTATGTACCTAATAGGGACCCCCTTGCTGAGACTTTACCTTAACTTATCATCAGGCTAGGTGAAGTAATATTGATATAAAAAAAAACGAAATAGAATCCAAAAATAGGCTAAAACGATTAGATTTCATTTTGTACATTGTACGAGTATGTATGAATAACAAGCACACCACCTGACAGCAAACGTGCGGTCTCGCAAAGTCAGAGGTGCCAGTCACCATGTTCTCGAGCCTACAATGAAGTTGTACTGACAACCTCACCAATGTAAGCAAATGAGCTGGCCATTATACCTGGAGTTGCTAAGTCATCGTTATGAGGCTAGAATATAACCACAATTCTCAATCGTCTCAATCTTGGTAGGCCGGTATTGACTATATTTTATGGAATCTAGTGGACTTTCATGGAACATACATTCGAAATTTCGACCTTGTCCGAAAAGCAAACGAAATTCATGGCATTTACGCATCATAAAGTAACTTTTTTCGGTAAGATTAAAATTTGATGTCGTAGTCAAGACACGTGCCATCTTCATAGTACCAATAGCCCGATACTTTGGACCGTATTATTTGGTATTTGGGTGTTGAGTTAAGGTAAGGTAAGTTAAGATGTTGCACACGTCCATAGGTCACGGTGACCGCATCAGGTGGGCCGTGTGCTTGCCTGCCTGCTAAGTAATAAAAAAAAATTAAAAAATTTATGTAGGTACCGGAACGCTCTGGTAACTTCATTTATTCCCTATAATGATACCTTTATGTAATTACAAATAGGCATTAAATATTACCCCATATGGATTAGTTGCCTAATGAGTTGTTAGATATAAAATATCTACTAGTCATGCGAGCAGTCAGTAATTAATACATAAGTACATATAGTAATTCCGGCAATTAGCCTACCGACGAGAAATCGATTTTACTCAAGTAGTTTAGCTTAGCTAGAAGAGTTAGCGGTAATTACAGGTAACTCAACAGTATCTACTCTTAAAAAAAATTGCTGAAATCACAGGTTAGCAATTGGCAGCACTGCCCCCATAGACAAGTGTCACAGCGTAAATCGCTAAGGAAACGAATAGATTAGGTCGACCAATCACATCCAAGCTCGTCGCCGGCGTACGATGTGCGCACCGCGGCGGAATCACGAGCTGGAGTGTGATTGATCGACCTAATCTATTCTATTCCTTAGCGATTTAGACTTTTGACACTTGTCTACGGGCTCTGTTTTTTAGTAGAGTTATCGGAGAGCTGTGAGATTTATCTTCTCTAACTGTCATGCTGACCTATCAGGTCCACTTGAGCAGTTCAAGAATGTAGGAGCGTCCCACAATGACTCACGTAATGTAGCGAAAGCGTGATTTATGATTATGAGACGTCAGGTTGATGTCAGACAAGCCTACCTGATTTTAAGCTATTGTCTATTCTAGTTACTGTCCCAAGAGTCTTTATAACTCTGGAAACGCCCCCGGGATTCGCGTCACCTGATCTAACGGTGATGTTCACAGAAATAATAATAGATATACCTATAGTACGAAATGACGTATTAAAGCGTGAGGCGCCCTTTCGTCTGAACCGACGCGATGTTGGTTTAATTTTAAGTAGGTACTTATAATTTAAATATCCATTAACAGGTGGTATTAGATCCTATACAGGTTACCACGTATTCCGAGATTTGCATCCGTGAGTGATTTTTATGTATGCGTCAGTCAAACAGGCAATTAAATGGAATTCAAGTTCTGTATGTTTTTTTTTTGCAGGTGCAAGATATTGTCGTAGCCTTTTCTACCAGGTAGCCACTACCTGGTAGAAAAGGCTAGCGACAATAATAATTATCTCTTATTAGTTCTGTGGGTAATATCGAAACTAAACCGACTGAAACCGCACAGTGCGTCTCGCTAGGAAACCAGGTACCTACACCCTAGAAAGGAAATCCCTGAGATCCATAAGTTGATTTCTGGGCATTCTGGGCAACTGTCGTCTGAGTGGAACTATACACCTATATAAAAGGCGAAACTTGTTCCTTCGATATAAAGGTCACTTTGTCGCAAAACTAATTTGCAGTAGGTACACGCGTACTTAAAGCGATGTTCTAGCAAATAAATCTAATTACTTATATAGCAGATGAAATTATAGGATAAAAGCCTCTTGCTTTTAAAATGATGTAATTATCTTTATCAAATAAATCTGTGAGTTGAAAAAAAAAGTATATCTCTAGTTCAAACAACGTGAGATGCGCATCAGCTACAAGTTGAAAGTTTGGTCACGTTTCTATGAAATATTTCAATAGGGATGTGTACACAAGTTTCGAAAGACTTTGTATTTTTTATACCTGATTGAGGTGCAAGGCACATGGTATACTTGATGGTTAGCGATTACCGTGATCTATGAAATCCTTGAGGTATATTTGTGAAGTGAAACTGAGTTTACTGAGGGATTCATTATTACGTTCGTTACGTGCCCAAAAACCTATATAACTAATATAGACTGAAGAATGTGATACATAAAAGTGAAAGTATTGATATTCTAAGATAGTTTAGTCATGTAGAACGATAAGCAGATGAGTCAAAACTGACCAAAAAAATTTGTTACGTGAATATAGAAGAATGCTAGCGTCCGGAATACCGCAAAAGAACGTTAACGGAGCCAAAAGGCCACATACCTACTCTCAAAAATGGATATTCGCTGTAAAAGAAATAAAAGGTTGATAGATGTCGAAAGATGGATCATACTCTTTATTGAGCACATCAAGCAAAACTATGGCCTAAGTATTATGTATATATTTAGTTAATAAAAAAATTAAACAAGGAAAAGACGCAATGCATTAATATGCATCGTATTAACTGATACTCTATATAACTGCCTCTGCTTACCCCTGTGTGCATAATCGTAAGGATAAGAAAGTAAAATAAATGTACATACCATTAGTCTAAAGACTTGCGTGTAAATACATGATAAGTAATACTATTTCATAGTATAAGTCAACAGTAAATCGTGTAACCGTAATCAAACAAGTCTTATGAACGGATATTAGCTAGATGACCCACTCAGTTGTGATTTAAGACAACTTGCTGCCATCAAAAACGATTGACATAAATGCCAATACTGTTGATGTCGAGGATATTTACGACAAAATATTAATTTAATCGGTTGAATTTTGTTGCAAAGTGAATTTCCGCTTATGTACATAATTTAGAGATAAATCATTGTATCGACAGTATGTTTATCAGTATAATATTTTAAATAATTGTTCTTTATTTTATTAATTAATTTTGCCATGATAATTTATTAATTTTGGGCACATGATGTTCCACCAAGATTTACGAGGCTTAAACCAAACTCACGCATGAGGCTCTGTCGTAGGCTTTTTTCTCGTAGTGGGGAGAGTGGGGAGGATGAGGAGGGGGGGGGGGAAGGGGGTCAGATCAACAAGACAAAAATCAGCCGATTATGAAAGGAGGAGTGGAAGAGCAAACCAGCTCCATTATTATCGTGCGGAAGTCCTCACAGATACCACCTCCGCGGAGGCGGTTATGTCGGCCTTGAGCAGGCTAAAACCGTAAGCCACTTCAGGTCATCAGAAGCCGAGGTCTAAGGTGGCATTTCTCTCACATCCTGGAGCGAACTAGCTCCTAAGTGAAAGCTATGGATGCAACTGGGATTGGCATTCGGATGGTTATAAAATGTTTTTGTATACCACTTAGGTGGCAGACAAGCTAACGGCCCACCTGATAGGAAGCGGTAACCGTGGCCTATAGACGTGTGCAACACTTCACACTCACGCTTCCGACCCTTGAAATTTGCAAAGATCCAGAAACCCGAAGGTACGTACCCGAGGTAAATCAAAATGCGGCACTGCTCTTACTTCAGGACATTTTCTTTTATCGATATATTTTGTTGTCACACTCACGAACACCATGCACATCACTATATAGAACACCTTTGCCATTATTACAAATATTTATTAATATTTTTCAAAAATACACATAAATTAGTGAAACGTTTAAATGTTGTGAACGTTGGTATCACACTAACAAAAGGGGATTGTTATCATTTGGTATGGGAAGCGAACTAATGCTGGGAATGCTGACAGCATACCATTATCGGTGTGACTCATTTTGTCGTTTTGTTATAAATATTTAGTCCCTTCTTGTAACTTTAACGTCGCTACTGGGTTTCGATATTTGTATAACTAGAGATCATTAGTTAATAACTTTGTTGGTATAGACGAGAACCAACACATTCCCGTGATTTATTCATTTTAAAATATCATATGTTGCCGATTTGTTGAAATAAATGGTACCTAACTTGTTAAATAGACTATCCAACACTAAAAGATTCATTTGTATTAGTTACAAATGACTAGTTTTGACATTCCAAGCAGATAAAATTTAAAACAGTTTCTGGGTTATTGCTACTTAAAACATAGACTGAAGAAGACACGAGTCATATTAAAATTTCTAGATTCAAAAGTAATACCTATCACTTAAAACTATAATTTACGTGTGAAATATGAGTACGATAGATTCTTACTCGATTCTGATTTCGAATTTTGGTTTCTAATTAATGTTCGAGGGTGATGTACGAGCTCTACCGGCATTAATTAAAATTACGGAACAAGACGCTTAGATCAAGATTGTCTACGTCAATGTTTTGAGAGAATTTCAATATCCGCTCAGGATTCATCATAGTCTTAACATAATTTTAATGATAATTTTTTTGGGTTTACGTAGAAAAAAAAATAGAAGTAGGTTTTTTTTTATATTGTGAAATATTTGAAAGACTTGTTAAATTAATTTCAAAATTATGCTAAAAAATTTTTTAAGTTCTTTCTTTTTTATACCAATTACGGAGTGCCCATAAAAAACTTACCTACAGATTTTACAGTTGATTTGCATTTATGTTTGTGCCTAGCTACTATTATAATAACCGATTGTTTAATTTTTTAAATTGGTGCAGAGTCAGCATGGCGTCAGTACACTTATCTCTTCGTTTCTATTCAACCAATGATATCATAGAAAAAAGTAGAGAGGTCAGGTTTAGGTGACGTTTTGGTCACGTGACAACTTTTTTCTGCAATTTCATTGGTCCAGAAAAAAGAAGAAATACGAGAGAGACTTTAGAGACGCTGAGACTCTGAGGCGGCTGATGGCTGATGGCCAGAAACAACAGACTTGGACTTGGACACGGTGTCGTATCCGATTAATGATCTTTCACAAAAAAATCATAGATTAAAGTCGAATACAGAGGACTACAACTATCGTAAACTAAGTTTCTAATAATCCTGCCTATGTAGAATGAGCACACTAAGTCGTGAGCACAATTTATACTTTGACAAACCCATAAACCATACATCAGAAGTCAATTTTAATATTCAAAATTTAATAGGCAATGAATCAAATCAGCTGACCAGCTGAAATATATTTTTAAACTGGTTAAAAAGAAACTGGAAATATTCAAACGACATTTCAATCTAGACTAAAACACTGTAGGCACGATAATTTGAAATAACTGTGATGTATATTATTAATGAGGTGAAAACAAAATATTAGTCCCAATTTTTCGGGGCCACGACAAAAAATTCTACCGGGTGTTCCACGGTGATACCACATGGAGGAGAAGTATATATTAAATAAAGTGGACAGAATTTTTTTCTGAAAGAAGGCTTAATTTTGATTTTAATAAAAACAATTTAAACTGCATTCAAAGATTTTCAACACTTCATCCTTTTAACAGTCGGTAATCGAAATAACATCCTGTATTTTTTAGCATCAATCAATAAATATTTGTGCCTACCTTGTAGGTAACACCTATCATGACTCTGTTATCAATTTCTATCTTTTCACGATTTCACCGACATAATTATAGGTATCAACGGAAGCAATTCTGCAGGAATTACGTGGCAGCCAAGCCTGCAAAGAAAGAGATGATTCAATCTTACCGTATACATTATCTAAAACCATTTCTGGAATACAAACTCTTTTACAGGTGGTAGAACATACAGTAGGTACATACAGAACATACAGTGTGAATTTTGCAGGTGACGGAAGCGAGTGCGAGACAGGTGGAAAACGCTTTGGTATTTGTACTCATTTTATCTAAACACGTAAAGATAGCATTCGCAGAACGTTTGGCGTAGGTAATAAGTGCATATTTTTGAAACAAATACGACTTCTATAGGTATGTTTTTTTTTTCTATTAGGTAAATTAATTAATTGGAACAATCAGGTTTCCTAGATGATCCATTATTTTCTGCCTATAATAGCATAAAAGCAGTTTTCAAAACTTTACTGACACTAGAATATCCATCTTTTTGTTGACTCCCGAAACAAACTCGGAAACTCACAACCAGCCGTTGCATTTGCGGCCCCCAAAACTAAGTAGGTACCTAACTAGATAATTGGTATAGAAAGTAACTTTATTAACAGTTGTTTGTCGGCCCTCGAGCTTTTGGTTTATCTAATTAACAGCTTTTCAGACTATAATCCGATTAGTAAGATTTGGTTATAACACGAAAGATTAAACAAAATTTACCACCCTTTTACCAATTACTTAGCGGTCGGTTTGGATTTTCCCCTTTTTACAGTTGACTTAGCAATCTATAATTACAGGCCGAATTTTCTAAAGCCGATCATATTTTCTATCTATTTTTTCTATTATAAGATTTCAGATGACCTCAAAAACCTTAATCCAAAGGCTAAACTCAATCACCTAGCTTATACTTAACACAGGTTTTGACAGAAAATGAAAGGTCTCTACTATTATTGATATGCAGTTTAAGCGTAGCAGGTATATATAAATCATCAATCAAATAAATTTGCAGACTTAAAAAAATAATTAAATTATTAAAACAAAAGACTCATTTTAACTTAGTCTGATTTGAACCCAATGCCTACAGAAATCTAATAAAATCTGTAAGGTGCAAAGCAATTACTACAAGAAAATGTTTTACTCAATTAAATTCATAGATAGGGTAAAAATAATGTTCATTTGGTTTAAATGCTTCATACACCGGTGAAATCCAGTTTAAGAAGAGAAAACACTCAAAGTCTCTTATATCCCGTGTGTAATGAATGAATATTGACAGTCAATGAGAAAACTGTTCTACCTTGAACCCAAATGTATGTCAAGATACACTTATCGTGATTGAAACAATTTTATATAGTATTTAATATTCCAATAATGATATTTATGGAACCCCAGAAACATGTTTTAATTATATATTTGAGCCACATACTCTTAACAGGTGTGACTGAAGACAGGTTCCGATTTGTAGGTATTAGCAAAAATCGTTCCGTTATAACTTGTTTCTGTAACCCACATTTGATTCATAGTTGTAGACCAATAGCCTAAAAAGGTTACTCTATGTACTATTTTTTTTATATTTACAAGGAGAAATGAGTGAGCATGGACAAGCGTTACACGAAAGAGCATAAGACATAAAGTGAAATTAATACAATATTTGACTCTCAAAAAAAAATATGTAAAAGATATTTTCAAAAAGGTAGTTCCAAAACTAAACAAATTTTAAAAAATCAGTATTAAGTTATAACATTATCTATATTATCTCATGTTATTAGCAGCTGTGTCCGCTGTTCAACGAAGTGTGTCAAGTAGGTAATTCGACAAAGCGACCCTTATTATAAATCAAAGAAGAACCCTTATGGTGGCTCTGACAAGGCTCCTAAAGGCCTCTTTACCTGTCTGTCTAATCTTATCAGCTGTGCCAACGAATTTTACCGTATAAGATTTCTTTTGCATAGTCTAAAAATAGCAGATTTAATATCAAAAGTGTTCTTGTCATCAAGTTATCTGAATCGATATAATATATTCTTATCCTACTTCCTACTAAATTTATAAACGCGAAAGTTTATACGTATCTATAGATTGATGTATGGATGTTTGTCACTCTTTCATGCAAAATTGGCTGAATGGATTGAGCTAAAATTTGGCACAGGGACCGGACAGACTATAATAGCCCGGAATAAAAGAATGGCTACTTCTCACCTCGGAAATAGATTTCTGTAGGTTGCAGGAACGGGATAAGAATTTCACAGGAGTAAAACCGCGGGCAACAAATAGACCTTTCAATATAATAAGCATCTTTAAATACTGGAAAGTTACCAAAGTTTCCTTATATTATTGGAGACGGATCGAATAGCTAGACAGACAGGCACGTCTGAGGGGGAGGTGCACAGCGCAGATGTCTCTTACGAAACGATTCATTAATCGTTTCTCATTAATCGCTAATCGGTATTAAATCACGGCAATAGATCGAATATCGCCAATGTGGTGTAGTTTTAGTTGTTTTGACTCCCGTAAAACTAGTTCATCGAGCTATCAAGGGTGAGTTAATAGAAATAACTCCTGTCTCTCTTAGTAGCCACGGTGACCGCTTTCAATCAGGTGGGTGGTGCTTGTTTGCCACATAAGTGGTATAAAAAAAATAGTATCAGAAAATGTACAAGTCCCCAGTTTGACGACCTTGATGCTTTATTAGAACTCGATCAAAGGACCCGAGATTATAGGAAAGCAAAAACACGTGCGTTGCTATAGAAGTCGTTATTTTAGACATACGGTATCGTTTTAGTAGGGACCTTAGAATTCGAAGCCATAAATATATTCCTAAGAAATGGTTCTTTTGGCCTACTCTTAGACTTAAACGTGTCTGTCTAAGTGGGCTTTATATAATTGATTTCAACATTCCACGGATGCTTTGGGAAAGAATAGATTTCTAGTACTTAAATACGTACAACCTAGGCAATTATTCTGAAATGCACTTTTCTTTTTTACCGACTTCAATAGGGAGGTTCACTATTGTTTGTCTGCGAGTATCTTAGTGTTGGCGTTAAAAAAAAAGCCTAAAACCGCTAAAAATCTAAAAAACAAATTAAACTAAAGTCGAAGCGTGGCAAGCAGCAGGAAGCTCGTGCACTGCACCAGTTTGGAGATATACAGGAACGGACATCTTACGGTACTTATCTAGCTTACTCTACATGATAATGTAGTAACTATCTACAAATTACAATCTTGTAGACCGTGTGAAGTAATGAGTACTTATAAAAAAAGTAATAAAAATTTCTTCTAAAACTAGCTATTTATTAGGTCACAACTATTAAAACTAAAGATGTCGCACTAGATTCTTATGTGTACAGTTGACGACTGCCCGTTTCGAGTTTATCTTTCTACGAGGCAAACACCATCGGGCAATGCCGACAGAATCCGGATGGACGCGAGCCACTTACAATACTTGTGGACTCGTATATCCACAGAAAGTGTTTTTACTTTTCTCGGTCATTGTACAAGTTTTCACCGATTTGTCTCCTTATCTCAAAGCGGTCAGGAGAGCGTTGATTTTATTATTCACACCGCTGCTCACTTCTATATGTACACTTTGTACTTCTGTATTAGGGACTTATGAAGGTACAGAGCTGACACGGGTTATTACAAAATGGACATAAGTTTTTACTTTTGTTTCTTAAATTGTATTATTTGTATTTTAATTTAACCCATCCATCATTATTTATCTTCAAAAATGCGGTCCTCAACATTGGATTGGTTTGTTTACCACTTTGAATATAGTAGGAAACACAAATTATTTCAGTATTTATAAGCACAATACTTCTCTGTATACTAAACCTGCCGTCTTGCAACATTAAAGGAAAACTCGTACGTAAAAAAATTTGTCCCATGCAAACTATTTCATAGAAACTGTTTAGCGCTGCATGTTTGATCCTTTTGGTAAGATGGCTAATTAGTTTCACCGTTGCCTGTAGCAAACTTCAGTATCAAATCTGCTAAAATGGAACACAAACTTTGTTCTGAATAGCTTCTCTAGTGCGTAGTTTACATAACTCTAATATAAAGTGATTATCTCAAAGGAACTTGAGGTTTAACTTAATAAAGTACACGTTGGCTCCTCTACTATCCACTCAGCCTTGATGTGGGCAGAATCACCGGCGAATCTAAATTAGTTTGCGCGCCAGGAATCACAATCGCCAAGTTTTTGTGTCGCTTCCCATGGCAGGCAGAGCACGTTCTGGTGTTGCACACTTTCCTAGCATTCTTACACTACGTGAGTCTTACCTGTTTTGGCGATCATTGTACTTGGAATTGGTATTTTCTGTTTAATTTACGCTTCGTAGCTTTCGATGAAATTGCTGATCATTTGTAGATGGAGAATATTTTGTAGGTACCTGCTAGAGAGGGCGGTAATCACATCTGTACCTACTAACAGAAAATATTTTAATATTCTTCATAGTGTTAGTACCTAGCTAAAGCTTATCAATTATTTTTGTGCCTGAGATAATCTTCGATTCGCAGTTCGATTTCCGATTCGAGCAACTGTCTAGGAAGAAACATACTCACCTCTGTCTATCTCTTCCGGAATATCCGTATAAAACATAAAAATTCTATAATTGTGATTATCATTTTCCATGGTAACAGGTAGTTGTGGTTTCTAAGAAACGTTTAAAATTTGACATAGTAGGTACCAATTTCTGTCCTCCACGAGCGCAGGCCTGGGGGTGGCAGAATGATGAGGCCGCGGTGGTAGGGTGGGGACCGCTCCCCTCCCCTTTTCAGGGCAGGGGTCCCCCCATGGTTCCCACACCCGAGGGCAACCATCTAGACACCATACATGGCCTAGGGTCAGTAGGGGTGCGAGGGAAATGCCTTATGACCCTGGAAACCATTCGATCCCTAACTAAGCAGATAGGTGATTTATTTCTTTTTCGCATGATTAAGAACTGGAATGCTCTACCCGCACACGCGTTTCCTTTTCTTTCAAGTCCAGGTTCTTTAAGCGGGTCGGAGCGTCTATGCCGTCAAGGTAGGAACCGTCATTTTGGGAGGGATGGTATCTGGAATGGCGGCCCATATCCTCTAGACTTTACCCTAATAAATGAATATATAAAAAAGCAATAGTTACCTACAACGGGCGGCAGATTCTACCAGGCAGACTACGTACCTACAACCTACATATCACATTTAAAACCTGTTATAAAGTAATAGAAGAAAATATACCAAATATTTTCTATTGTTTGCAATGTAAGTATTTCAAACGAATAATCGGTTTAAAATTCGTTACGTAACAGCACTTTTTGTCTTCGACAGTACGCGACTGCCTAGTAATTAATCAATTGTACAAAATCTCTTTCTCATAACTATTTATAATAATTGAAAGCAATATATCAATAAAACAACCAATTAACCCGCATTATAAAATTCCTTTTGTTTCTATGTATGTATGTAGGCCCGTATATCGTTGAAGAACAGGTGTATCATCACATTCAACACCCACATTTCGACAGCAGGCTATGCTTTGTGTTTACGTTGCGATTTCTTTGTTGCAGTCTGGACACTTTTTCAAAAAATGCTGTGATGCTACTGAGAATTCTAGGTATAACAGTTTGCTCACGCTGACATGACACTGGTAAATTTATCAACAATGAAGCTAGTATCAATCATTCTATCGCAATTTACGGCTTTACATAGAACTATCTCAAAGTGTATACAATATAATCATAACCAGGAAAGCGGATCAGTAATCTTAAATTTCCGTACATATTTGCAAAATCAATCAATTATGGATTAGTACCAAAATATCCTCTCTTCTTTTTTATCTCCTACCTCTTATCTCTTATCCCATACTTAATTCGATATAATTTCTAACAAAATATTTTTTTCCGTGCGGAAATTATCATGGATACCCACCCCGCGGCCAGTGGGGCAGGTTAAGTCGGACTCTTACTGACTAAAACCGCACGCCGTCTAGAGTCTTCTGACGCCAGGGTGTATGGTGGCCCAAAGAGCATTTCCCTCACACCCCGGCTTGACCCGGGCCATCTCCGGGTTCGAGATGGCCCCCTCGGGTTTGAGAACCACGGGGTTCTCGTCATGCCCCTGGAATGGGGGGAGGGGGGGGGGGGGCGTGCTTTACCAAATTACTAATAAGGATTTGAAATATTGCTTATTAACATTTTATGGAACTGGAAATCAGATAACCAAAATGATTTATTAATGAGTTCATAAACAAAACAACGTCATTAAACGCAGTAAAGTCGTAAAATAAATCAACTAATCACTTGTTTATTGTCTCACTTTAATCACTTTAGAAATACGAGCCGGAGTAGTCAGAGTCAATAAGGAACATTTTATTATAGCCGTTCCATTCATTAGTCTTTTGAAAGGAAACATTAATTTTACTTAGTTTAAGAATTATGTAAAGAAAGTACCTGTGTAACCAACTGACCAGGTCTGTGGATTATGGCTGGTCAAGGATGGTGTTTAGATACAGTATGGTGATCAATCTTGTAATCAATTTAGATTTAGTTGGTTTGAATTTTATTTAAAGAATATAATACTAAATGATGCTGGAAGAGTTGGCGTTGTGACAAGCATACTATAGCGTGGTGACCTAAAGCAGCTGTGAAAATGTTTAAAATGTTTTGCAACGCGATTTATTACTAACTTAATTAAATTTGGTTTATGCTTAACGAAAGTGACAGATTAATGTTTTATTTCAGATGCCATTATTAACTTGTAATATATAGACAAGGTAGTATTGTTGCCAAAATTTAGACACTACATCACTTTTGCATCACTTTTTGTCAAATGAATGATCTAGCGTGCACATGGTATGTAAGTCATTTTTATGGTACCTAGGTATATCGTTTAATATTGTGATAAAGGAGTTATAAACAGAAAAAATTGCCGCAATTAATGGTCGTAGTATTTGAGATGCACTAAGTGATTCTGTTTAATTTAATTATTCATGTCAATGGGACGCCACAAACGTACTTGACCGACTGTCCACATATAGTATTATTGTACACTACCGGCCACAAGAAAGAGTTCACAGTGTGAAGCGATGGCGGTTATCGACTCGGCTCGGCATTCCGGCATATATTACCTAAATAAAACGCTAGATTGAGATGCAGTGATAATAGGCGTTTAAGATAATAATTTAAATATAATATAAATGAATCAACAGATTATAGGTGTCTAAAAATTCTCTCAAAAATTTTAAGAATCTCAGCGCTCAAGGGTCATTACATAACAAATATTATTATGTGCTGTACCCTGCCGCGCTTATTGCACCCGCAGTATCAAACATATTACGATATTGAGTTAGTTAGATACATATTCGGAATCGCCACGGGAAGACAAAGGTTTCCGTAGTCCACCCAAGTGAATTACGTAGATGAACCACGGCAATAATGGGAATACCGTTTAACATTATAACAATACCAACAAACTTCGTAACTGCAAAGTAAACATTAACTATTCAGCACAATATCGAAAGTAGAATTAAACGCTTTTGAAGTTTGAAAATGAAACCATTGTGATCTGCACTTGATTGATGATAACATCAGCTTTGACAGAACAAAGACGGCAACATAATGCAAAACCAGCGCTTCGATAGCTTATAATTATATTGTACTGAAGAAGTGGTATGCGTAATTGAACCTTCGATTGCCGATCTGTACCTACTTAATAATTTGAAAGCATGTATGGTATAGCAACGAATTAAGTTATTGATTGATCTCAAATTGAATTTTGACCCACTTGACCCTTTTACTGGTAATAAACGGAAGTTTGGGGCCAAAAAACCTCACCTGCTGGTTGGTGCACCTGCTAAACAATGGACGAAGTTCTAGCGCAGGCTTTCCTCTCAGGAATGGAACATTAACAAACAATCAATCAAATATGATAAGCGGATCCCGGGCTCCATAACGCACACTTTGGATGCAACTGGGTAATCGCTACTAAGAGGATGACGATGAAACGGAAATTTGACACTTTTTAATTTTTTTTCTCCTTTTGCTGTTTGGTTTAGATCATATAATCATTCTTATATTAAAATGAGAATGATAGTGTTATTTGAATACCTAGTATCACGATGTCAAGCGCGTACTGCGGTTTATGACAGAAGTCTATACATTCATACGAGTACCTACTTTGCTCTCGCGCGCATTTATTGATTAAAGCAAGTTCTGTTATACTCGTGCTTGCATTGAAATAGACGATAAAAAACCAAATTATTAGGTCACTAAACCCCACATAAGAATTTTGCGAAGTATTATCAGGAAACTAACTGTCTAATTATTTCGGAATACCTTTTATTTTAACAATTTATAGGGAAAGTTATATACTGAGATGTTATCAGGGCCTAAAGTGTACGATTGAAAAACACGATTGACACTAGGGCGATGTTGGTATGCGTGTAAGAGAGATTAATTAGCATTCCCCATAGCCGGTTAGTAATTAAGTTTCGGACAAGCGTGGGCAGACCCTTAGGCTTCTTTCTACTTTCATGTTTATAGTTTCGAGAAAAAATATTGTACAGAACAAGCCTTTGTTTAGTTGGAGATAATAGCGTAGAAAGGAATTATGTGCTTTGCGAATATCTGCAGATGGCGTTATTCTTGAAGATTCCTTTAGGTAACGTGACCTTTGTTCGATAAGAGCCAAGAGCATTATTATTCAGCCAGTCTGGCTTTCTACTACCAGTACTGAACGCGGCTTTTCAATTTAAAAACCTAATAGATATCTGACAAGTAATTCCTGCATTTTTCGACTTGCAAAAATTATAAACATATCGATACCTCCCACGTAAGTTGTTGTAACCACAAAACCGTAATTTTACAGTAGAGCATTCTAAAGATATAAATTGAAATAAAATCGTCATTTTTTAATACATGTTTATAAAATTCGGTATGTATATATAAATTAAGGTACTTGTAACTACAGCAAAAGATATTTTATAAAAATAGCCCCCGTTTTTGAGATTTTGTTCATACGACATTTTACAGCGTTGTGTAACTTAGAAAAATATTGTATGTGATACTTTCAACAACTTATACTGGAAAATAAATGTTGCATTCAATTGTATGTGCTAATTACTATAGTATACGTTGATCATAACTAAATATATTAAGGTAGTATGTGTGATAGGTAATATTTATTGGACATAGAAAATAGAAAGTAGGTATATGAAAAACTTTAGTTTTATTATCAATTAAGTTAAACATTAGAAAAATATAATGACTGAGTATTATACCTACATATTACATCAATATAAAGTTTTCATTATAGGAACTTATTTATTATAATGCAACATTGACATTACACAATAACATTACAAATAATAATGAAATAGATCAAAAATCACAGTGATTGTTTATTATGATAAACAGTCAAAATTAAAAATAAACAAAAAATCAAAGTACTATCGGAGGGTTGCTTTTAAGCAATAATTAATAAACTACACTCTTAGGCAGTTTCTAAGTAAATATTAATAACTAAAAATAAATCACTCTAAAAATAGATTTTTTGTAATAAAACTCCGAATGTTACAATAAAAAACTGAGTAACAACCAAAAATAATTTTTTATGGCTATTCAGAATCAGAAGATTCACCATGGGCATGAAATGGTGCTGTGACAACTGGTAGACTCTTAAAAAAAATCGTGATAATATGTACCTGGGATTAGCCCACTGTTACAAGGGTTCATTAAGTCGTCATATTTTGCCTTTGATATGGTAGATGGTTGGGGTAAAGGGGAGATATTAAACCCACGCTATTTCTTTGACGCCTCCACGTATTGGTGTTAATAGCAATTGTCAAGGCATTTTTGTCTGGTGTAATGTGATTCAAAAGGTTGCAAGTTTTTGATGTGGTCACACACGCTGGTTTTGACCGATTCAGTCATTTTAAGGGGATGGTTTGAATGTTTTCCCCTCTTATCAGGGATCATAACCCCTGTTGCTACATCCATCTTTTCTAACGCCTTGTTAACTACCTGATTACTAACCGATATAGTGCTTAAAAAGTGTTTTTACATACTTGTTTTATAATATCCCCATCAGCAACTGGTAACGAATATTTCAAAGTGTATTTACGTCTCGATACTGTGTCTGTATAGACTCTACGTTTATTTTGTTTATTTACCAAATTAGCTACATAAATCCACTGTTTCTCACGATCACCCAGTCCCCAAAAACTTTCGAAAATCTTCCTCTGATTTCCTTCGCTTATTTTATCGAAACATTTTGACCGACACTTACAAGGTGGGCCCATTTTTCTTTCTGGCTGAATTTTACCTTTCCTAGCAACATACTCCTTTCCCAAATTTCGTAAAGCTTTCCTTTTTACATGTAACCTTTCTTTTACGTGCCTTTGCCTTATATTACCTTTATCTCTCCTTACACGGCGTGGACGGTGTATTGAAGCAGTCGGACTGTTCGATATCACTGAAAGTGGGCTATTTACTTGTGGAGTGGAACTGCTAAATTCACCTGGTGATGGCTGGGGTGAAATATCTAGTGTTGGTAAATTCTCTTTTAGAATGTAATATGGGCAGAAATTATTGTTACAATCATAGTCCGAATGATTTAAACTACAGGTAGGTGATGGATGTTGTGTATCAATATAGGCTGAATTAGAAACGTTTTCAGTATCTATAGTTCCATTTTATTGTCAAAAACGTCATCATCTAAGATATTAGCTAACTCATTTATCTCAGATTCGTTAAAAGTTATTGGCAAGGGAGACTCTGAAACAGCACAATATCGGTAGTATAAATTTTATATTTATTTATTATATTTATTTATGAATTGTGCAAGTAGGTAATATGAAAAAGTCAAATGATTTTGCGCAGCAGTAGAAAAAATTGAAAGCTTTTTAGGCAAATCATGTTGTATGTAAGCAAAAAATAAAATCATAGCCACGTAAAATATACTATGTCAACATAAAATATAATTTTGAGTAACTTATTCCAACGTAAAATGTTTTACGTATTACTTAACACATAACTTGTCATAATTCCACAGCGTAAATTGTTGTATGTCTTTTATACCACATTGTTTTAGGTATACTTTACGACGTAAATTGTTGTAAGTAATCTATACAACAGTTTAGGCAGGTTCGTCCTAATATAATTAGTAAAATAACAAGATAGAATAGAATTTTGGAAATTGAATAATACCTGTGATATTACGGGGGCTTGAGTTACATAACATTCCGAGTTCTATTTGATTTACGGGAATATTATGATTTTCCATTGCTTTTTCTAAGTAATTTTCGACGGATATCTCTCCATAGTTTACCATTTCACAAAGTTTTCGGCCCCTACTTTTAATTCTTAATGTACCTTCCATATTGTTTTTCAATAGCTAAATAATTATACTGAGGAAACATTAATTTCATACTAAATTTTATCATAATCAGCGTGACGTCCACTGTGAACGCGAGCCCCCGGTAATTTGTTGTATGTGACACATGCACGGCGCGAGCGCTTGGCGTGTCCCGCACCCTCTCTCGCTTTAAACGTTGCGAAGGTCAATACAACGGTTTACGCTGTTGTCTTAGTGACGATACAACTTTATACGTCTTGTAAGTACCTAAAATATAACTATTTTTCAACTTTTTAAATGTTGAACACGTAAATTTATGAATAATAAGGTGATTAGATAAAAAAAAGTAAAATACCAATTTTGTGGGTTACCACAAAATACGTGGGAGGTATCGATATTATCACTAGATCTCCAGTCATCCCTCTCAAGAATGTACGATTAGTATTTTTTAAAAAGCACGCTGTCAAAGATCGAAAATTTTTTTTTTCGACTCCCCAGTAAAATTTAGTTTTATGCTGATACGGGGTTTTGATATTACCTAAATTATAGCCGGAACATTCGGAATACGGAACCATCACCTAATTTCTTTCACCTAATCAAACACGCTATCTGGCCTGCGAACATGACATCAGAAATATCATCAACATAATTATAGCGGTATACCTAATGACGCAGATTGCCATTAATATTTTTAGAACTTTTTTATTTCTTGTAGGTTTTCTATCGAGAGCAAATTTTTATCCGTGTTTTTTTAACTAGGTTAAGTAATTAATACAAAGACATTTATAATTAGTAGTACCTACATAATTATTTAATAGTGGTAAAAAAGTCATAAAACCTTTTGTAATTAAATGTGAAGCATTCAAAATGTGATGTGTATTCCAATTTAATCATTTAAGTAAAACACAATTTTAAGGTAATACACAAATCTTACTTTCAAAAAGCTCCAAAAAATACAAAGATATAAAAAGACCACCCTGTATTAATGTTGTCACTATAATGAATTATAAGTACTTATTAACTTGTTTCCAAGCGAGCGGAGACCAAGAATGATTATGTGAATGAATACTTGAGAAAGTGATGAGCTGCTTGTATATAAACTGTACTTACATAGAATAGCTGACGGGATATTTGCTATGTTTATTTGTTATTTTAATGCTAGTACTTATGTTCTTTTATTTATAGGATTATACTTCCCAAAGACGCACTACTAATATTACAAATGTGAAAGTTCGTGAAGATGTTTATTACACAATCACGCTCAAACGGTTGAACTTTGAAGGACTGGTTGGAACTTTAAAGGTTTGGTTGAAATTTTGAAGGACTTTTTATATCTCGGATAGGTTCCCACGGATTGTGTAACTCCGTGCAGGGCAGCGATAGTTAGTTAGAAATACAAATTAATTAATTAAAGAATGGCATGTAGAAAGAAAAAACGATAGGGAGCATTAATTAAAAATTAAAAAATTAAAAAATTAAAAAAAAAAAATTAAAATAAAGGGACTTTGCCCTTGCTTCTTACCATCCAGCGGGGTTAAGTCAATAGACGGACTGAATATAAAAAAAAAAAAATATAACATTTCATTCATATATCATATTGAATCATTAATTGATCACTTAAACGCTAATAAAAATTACCAACCGAGCAACTTAATAACCATTTGCAACTTTCGCATTTATCAACAATATTCTAGCATAACGCCATTATGCTCGCAGCAAAGATTTTTGTTATGTAAATATTGCTTTTGGCGAGTTATTTGATGCTTGATTCTCATATATTTGTTGATAGAAATTAAAATAAACTGGAAATCGGCATTCAAACAATGCTAACTACCGTAGAAAGTATTTGTTAGCAGAATTTTTAATTGGTATGTACCATGAACCGAACAAGTTATTTTTAGTCTCGACTCACTCAGTTCATTTGCATGAACTTAATTTTCTGAACGTCACTGTCATTGTCGCTAGGTATTTGAGTTTCCCTCAAGGCTCGAACTCAGACAGAATGAAGAATACCATAAGGATGTTCTTACTAATTACTAATTTACTATGCTAATGAGAAGTGACTTTCTTTAAAAAGCAAGTGATAGCTAGTGTTGTCAAATGTGTTTTTTTCTTTCAACGCAATCTATATAGGCTCCGGTCACCGCTTCCCATCAGGTGCTTGTTTACCACCTCAAGTGGTATAATTTTTCTATCCTGTAAATCTCACGTACGTACGTACGCTACGTATCAATTGTCATCCATCAACTGACCAAAAACACATGTGTATCTATGTGTTTGTAGTTATTTTTTAATCCTTTTCTATTACACTAATACCTAACTACACTATATATGAACTAGTTCATATACCTAGACCTATTCATCCAAAGGTTGCCTGTAAGATAATGACTTTGGGTTATGGGTTGTCTGTAAAATACTTTGCCATCAAACGTAGGTACACAAAAACTCTATAAGTCAATCACACAATCAAATTACAGTCCACAGTGCTGGCCTGCTAGACATACTTCTCTCCCCTTCACCTTGTGCGTCATTGTATGCATCTAGTCTATCTTCACTACCCTTTTCAGGTTGTCAGTCCATCTCTGGCTGGAAGGCGTCACACCTTCCGTTTGCCATTTACTCCAATTAATTATCATTGACCTTTTAACAGATGTAACAATAACAAGCATCAATTTATACAACATACAAGCATACAACAATCCAATTTGAATAAAAAGGTAAGGATAAGATTTGTTTATGAACAATTAGCTATCAATATAACAAGATAAGCTCCAATCCAGAAACGGTCTGAGTTCACAACCGTAACATAATCAATAAATCAAAATAATGATTACCACCCAATTTTAAAATGCGATAGGCAGCAAGATTTTCTAAGAGAAAGTGAAAGATTTTGTTGTGTGAATACCTTTAAACTGGTTGTGAGTAATGGGATCGCAATTTTTACGATACAAACTATTGATTACTTCGCGTTGGCACGTTGGCCATGATTAGTAGGTACAGTAACGTTTATAGCTTATAAACATTTAGAATTGAAGCCTTAATCAAAATTTATAATTTATGTTATGCGAGGATGATATTCATTTCGACGAAACTCTTTCTTCTTGTAATTGAAATATTAGTTTCAAATTGAAGTTTGACGAAGATTAATCAGTTTGCAGATCACATTTTATAATAAACGAAAGTAAATCTATTAATGTAGATGTCTGGTCTTTCAACCAAAGCCCTATAAATATCATCACAATAAATTCATTCTATGAATCGAAATGTTATTCTCAGAGATAAAACAAATCAGATTAAAACATAGATTCCAATTTATACTAATATCAATAAATTTCACAAGCACCTTAATATATCTGAGTCGTTGACAAAACTATTTCTCGACAACTGGTTCTCAGATAGCCAACTAAGCTTAGATCACCAATCTTGAGATAGTGAACGACAGACGTTTCTAATTTAAGTTCTAGAACTTTATTAGTACTTTACTAAACATGAAACTTGAATAATAAACAGTGCTACTATCTAAACCTGTCGAGGCTTTGTCATTGATGCGTCTAAATAATGCGAGCGAAATGCACATACTAATAAAAGCAGGTAGCAGGTATTTTTGATTTTATTATTTGGTAGAATACTGAATTCTAGGGTCTTGTGAAATAAAGGGTAATGAAATAAAGATCTAAAAAATAGTTCAAATTTTTGTTAGCATAACACAAAATCGCGCCAATTTCCTCTTAGTATACCTAGTTTGATTGCCCGGGTCAAGCCGGGGTGCGAGGGAAATGCTCTTTGGGCCACCTTACACCCTGGCGTCAGAAGACCCTAGACGGCGTGCGGTTTTAGTCGGTAAGAGTCTGACATAACCTGCCCCGCTGGCCGCGGGGTGGGTATCCATGAGGATTTCCGCACGGAAAAAAAAAAAAAAGAAATTATAGTTTGATTTCTTCCAAAAATCAGTCCCAATACCATATATATATATAATAGGTGTTCCTGTGTATATAAAATAGGGCTGCGCACGTTTATGTGTTCAACTTTAGCACAAAAAAGCTACATAATTTATTTACTATAATTTTTGTTCAGCTGTCAATCAATAAATCTTATATAAAGACCTTGCTATTTATTTATTGTTATTTATATATTAGCACTCCTTTTACACAAATGTCAGTGTCTTATATCAAATGTCTAAATATCAAGTGAAATATGTGACGTAGAAATGTAGACTGTCACGTCACACAGGCCTCACAATATTTTTAGCCAATTTACATATTTAAAACATTAACACTGCGTTAGTTGGAAGCTATCAATTAAATCAGATTCTTATACATATTTACATTAACATTTTTGTCTGATAACGGTTTATTATACATCCTGATATCCGATCTGATTTTACGTAAATATTATCTAAATAAAAAATGTAGGTAGGCAGCGGATTTTGAATTCTCACATTTCTACAGCAAACTATATTATCATCATTATCTTAGTTTTATTCTTGCTAGCATTCGAAGCTTTCACCTTGCTTATGCCTCCTGCTTATGGTTTGACTTGTACAGCTTTCATGGGATTGCCATCTGACCTCCTAGCATTAAGTTTTTCAAGGAGTTGAGAGGTCAGAGTCTTATTCGTCGATCAACTAACACTCATTTACAGGTTAACTAATTTGCAAAATTACCTAAGTTAGGGTTGTTTGACAATCAACGTTAAATTGCTCATGCTAATGTTCCCCTTTATCATCTGTTTAGATACGAGATAGTGTACTTATGAGCTACGAAATTTTTTATCGTGCTGTGTTTTATGTCTTAAATAGAGATATAGTAGCACTTTTTGTCAATACACTTTATGCACGGTGTGATGTAAAAATGGTGCAATATCAACCCAGTGTGAGGTGAGGCGACGGTACTTTCCTCGCATATTTTCCGTAGGTGTGTCCCTACACTTAAATAAAACTTTTATAAAAAGTCTCTATATAAATACAGATAACCACAGTAGGTACATTAATTTTATAGGTACCGTGTCTGTGATGGTTTATATTTTTTCGTTTCCTAGACGGTGGACGCATTTTTCATTAATGGAAGCTGATAATTGCAATAATAATGTTTTAAGAAATTATTAGATATATTAACGGAACTGTGAGTATCATAATTAGAACATTCGGTATCTTAAAATATTTGATAAGACCGGATTTGGCAAAGCCGTGCCTCAAACTAGTGATATTTTATTCATCAACTAGCGCTAATCGCGAAGTGACGAACGACGAATACCTAAATACGTGTAAATAAATAAAATTGCGCACAGGCATATGAATGTGTGTCAGTATGTTGAGAACGAACCTCGCCGTCCGGCTTTGAAGGTATTAGGGTTGCCGCGATCAACTTTTCCGGTTTTTCTTTTTTTATTTGTATTTCCTTTGATGATCTGTAAATGAGGAGGAATGAAGAAACGAATACAATTTTCCAAAGTAAAGACTAATTTCCCAAGTCACATTCTCTTGTGAAGTAGGTACCTATCTGATGTTTCATGGTTATCAACCAAACCAAATGTAGTTGAAAAGTGTCAGAAAAAAAAGTGCATAGTAGGTAGATATTATAGGCGAAAAATGAGAATGATACCTCTGGGTCAAGCGTTCATTAAAGTACGGTAATCATATACCTATGCTTCAGATGGAAATGTATATCTTATTCATGTCTGCGCCGACATGCCTATATTTTATAATTGTTATTCAACCGTTAAATTTATTCCTTACCATTACCATATTCCAAATTAAATAAACATAATTAATTTTATATACTTGCTATAACCCTTTTCTAAGCATCAATTTAGTAAGAATCGACTAATTGCTCACCTCTTATATACACATTATTTATTGTAACATGATTTGTAAACGGCTCACTTGATTTATGCGAATCATCGTTATGTATTAAAATTCATTCTTCCTTCAGACTACCTCAAAGTAACCCAATTATCATTAGCGCTCTAATTATTAAAAATTGTAAAGGAATAAATTAATATAATTTCAAGAAAATCAAGATATTTTATTTGTCTTTGTTCTTTACCGAACAATTCATTATACTTTTATTATTGTAAAAAACTAATAACAATCTTTTATCAAAATTATTATGACGCAAGATGTGATTATTTTTTAATTTTCACAAAATAATATAAATATGATACACGACACACCCTTGAAAAGCTGATTAAAAAACAACAAGTCTACCGAGATTTTGATTAATCATGATACATAACGAAAAATAATATATGAGTAGGTATAATTGCACCGATTTGTAAGTAAATTAAACTCAAGCGTTGATACTTCATTCGAAACAGTTTTTTTATAATTGAAATTTTAATTTGATCAGTGAGTTTCATTAGTGCAATAAACTAAAATCTAATTATTATTTTGTTTAGGTATTTATTGCACGTCTCAGAATATTATTTCACTGGTAACGAAACCTGAAAAGGAACTTTTTAATTTATTTTTGGAAAATATAATTAATAAGGTTCGAAATAGGTAGGCACCTATACCTATGATACAATATTCTTATCAACATAGTGGGTGTTCAGGTCTTGATAATCGAGTACTTATTTTAAACTGAACAAACCTGAAGAATTAATGTGATGTCTGACCATGCCACTCCAGGCTGCGGTAGGAAGGGGAGTCTCAAAAAAGACTAGTCTGACGGCGTGAAGGATGACATGCGGGTCAATGGCCTCACTACCACGGATGCCCAAGATCGTGTGAAGCGGAGAATAAAAAACAGAAAAGCGGACTCCGGGCTTCGGCTTAATATTGCCGTCAGAAAAAAATACCACCAAATCCACCCTGTAAGTATTAGCAATTAAAACCCCCCTTTACTTATAGAGAGACGCAGAAACACGACCAACATCTTATAAAAACATCCATTATGATATTACCCGTATGTATATTAAAACCATTCATTTCGTAATTATTTAAACTCATCATCTGTCGCATCTTACTAAAGCCAGTTACCTGTGTTTAGGCAAGCAGGGCCAATCTAGATAGGTGGCAATTATGGTAATCCCCATATTTACACCCTAGATTGCCCCTGCGGCAGGAGTGTGAGTAGCTGGCGTAAGTTTCGACTCTCGATCGACTCATCACTAGTTGGCGAGTTATGCTGCATAAGTTTTCCCTTATATCCCATTCCCCGAACTCACACATCTCGAATATCATGACCAGCTCTCCATTTTAAATGTCAATTAACGTCGTAAATTTTTATCTTCTCTTTTTGAATGCTGATTCAATTTCAGATAGCCATACAGTCTTTATATTTTTTAATTCGTATTATTGACGCTTGTTGAATGAGAAAATTGTTTTTAATCATTGCTGGGCTTTATTATGAACTGTGAAACGAAAGCGCTTTAAAAACGTGATCGTCGTGGCACCATCGCCGCTCTTTATGCACTCCAAAGTTGCTCCTTCTACTGACGAAAGCGACTTTAGTTAAGTAGTTAAGGAGCCGGCCTCACGATCATGAGGTTCTGTGTTTGAATCCTGGTCGTTATACAACCGTCGTGAACCAACTCCTAAAACAAGCAATTTAGTTTAGCTGGATGAGTTTAACGGGAATACTAGTAATTTCTGTTAAAAGTCTATAAAAAACTCATCTGCACCTTATTGAGATCCTTTACTCGTAGATGAATATTATTAGCCAGAGTCAACACGAGTCCTAAACAATGTTTTACTTTTGATACTTCATCTAATACGAGTATGTGCTTAGATATATTTTTTCTGTTATGTTTTTTTCTTAGAATTACTGTATCTTTTTCAATCCTTGTAAATGCAGCAATAAGTTACTTTTTATTTCTTTTTTTATAAGCATTATTTAACTTTGGAGAAAGATAATATTAATGAAATATGATTTGGGAAAATTGTGACATATAGTATTACAAACGCGAAAGTTTGTGAATGAGTGAGCGTGTATCTTTGTTTCTTTTTCTTCTTCATGCTGTAACGGTTTTGTTTTGAGTGCAATTCGGAGTGGACATTGACATAGTTTTTATGTTAGATTGTCATATATTATTTCATCATATACCTAATTATTCATAAACCATTGTCATTATCACTCTATTACTCTCTCTCTCTCTCTCTTATTTAAGGTATAGATATAACTTGCAGGAAAACACAAAATGTTACAGGAAATATGAAATACTTGATTATAATTTGTTATATCATCACAAAATTTCATAACAGCTAGGTACTTACCTACTCCTAAAATTTGAACTGAGAATGTACTTCTTAAAACGAGAAACATGGGTGTGGCTGGCCATGCCCTTACGTGAGTAGCTACACACAAATTAACACATCTATCGAAAGTACCGCGTCATACGCTATATTAAAAAGAGCCCAAAAAAAGAATGTTCAAATAAGCAAAACAAACAAAACCAGCGTTTCGGTCACAGATAGCGAAAGCTCTTATTGACACGGTGGAAAGTAGTTGCTCTTGGGAGACCTTACATTTTTAAATCCACCACACGAAACGAATTTCATCTTTATAATGTACGCCATAAAGATGTGATTTTAATTCAGTTAATGTTACAGTTGAGGTGGTGTAACTTTATCTGACTGTAGGCGGACCTTATCGCCTATTGGACATTTAGGTTGAGTGCTCGTCAATAAAATTCAGATGCATCAATCTTTTTGTATAACATTCAGGTTATGACTTTTCATCTTCGTATAATTTTTTTTATTGATTATGTGATGCGTTGATTGTCAACATTTCTCTATGTTCATCATTTCACTTGTACCTGTTTTGGTTTTACATAAATAGTAGTTAAAAACGTTTTCATTTTACTTTTACGTCACCAAAACTCCAAAATGTATTATTGTGTAATTATTGTCAATTGGCAATTGATAAAAGGTTCTATCAAATTTCAATTGCCAGTAAATCAGTGGATATTATTAACCTAAAGAGTAAATAGCTTATTATACCAACATGTTGTAAGTATCTGCAAATTATTTTAAACGTTCTTTACTTCATTCTTTACAAATGCTGTAACTTCATAATTAGCATCTTCATCTGTACTGTATACTGCAAAGTATCTGCCATCTGACTGTTTTTTTACGATATATTCTTCAATGATAGTATAGCTTGCGAGTAAGTCAATAATAATTATTTCATTAGTTTCAACTTGCACATCTTAATATATATAAATCTCGTGTCACAATGTTTGTCCTCAATGGACTCCTAAACCACTTAACCGATTATAGTAAAATTCGCACACCATGTGCAGTTCGATACAACTTGAGAGATAGGATAGTTTTTGAAACGAATTTCGACATCCACGCGGGCGGAGCCGCGGGCAACAGCTATCTTAATATATATGAATCTCGTGTCACAATGTTTGTCCTCAATGGACTCCTAAACCACTTAACCGATTATAATAAAATTCGCACACCATGTGCAGTTCGATCCAACTCGAGAGATAGGATAGTTTTTGAAACGAATTTCGACATCCACGCGGGCGGAGCCGCGGGCAACAGCTAGTAGTTTATATGAACTTTAGACTTGGTTGTATGAAAATTTAATTCTGTCCGTTCATTGTGTTACAAGATAAGGTTTCTAATATTCACCTAACACTTGATATCGGCCACGAGGTTCGTACTAAAACAAAAGTTGGTCAAATCAAAGTCGTTAATAAACCGGATCCTAGGTGGATATTCACTGACTGATCGCTTCGTATAACTTAGTTTTTATGGCTGAATTAACATGACACTTTACGAATTGATATTAGAAAACAGTCTTTAAGAGGAAGCTGGAAAAATTTTTATGACCATCGAAGCCCATTTTTATGGTTGGCATCAATATTTTACAGACTTTTCATAAACTTTTACACAGTGGTTACACGGATCTATTTATATTGTGAACTAGCTGTGCCCCGCGACTTCGCCCGTGTTGTAAAAACTATCAAATTTTTGGGTCATGCAGTACTGAAACATTTTGCTGTTAGTCAGTTAAAATAGTCACATAATTCCGGGTTATGACTTCTTTGTCATTACTAAACCATCGACGTGAATCTACTTCTAACACAAGCAATTCAGCACAGGACGGGTTAACAGAAATAGTAATATTTTCGGTTACTTTATTATTATATGAGTAGGTATAGTGTTGATTTCAAAAACGCTCTAAATATTACCAAATTCATTAGTTATGTTGGTAGGTGTATATGTCTATAGTGTATATTTTTCAGAATAAGACCTAATAATTTACTGTAGCTGACTCTATCTGCTTCCTCTACTCGCGAATTTAGATTATCACGCTCTATTTGCTTTAACAAATCAAATTAGTCAAAATTTATTAGCGTTTTGAAACTTAATTAGTTAACAAATTTATGTTCAATTTACATTCATGAACATTTAATGTTTCCTAACGATGTACCCAACAAATTCACTCTGTACCAATACCAATGCTTTATATAAAAGGCAGTGTGTTCGACGATTTAAACAATTGCAGTAATCTATACTGAAATTACTATTATGATCGTCATATTTTCTTGCATTACACTCGAATATTAGTATTAGTTAGCAATGAACCGTATTTCCTCAAGCCTGCACTTAAGGCTTGGTGTATTCATTACAGCCGACAAAATACCGGCTGTTACAGGAAACTTTGTAATATCTACAATAATTTGGAATAATTTGTCGGTTATTTTTGCTCATTTGCATATCAACTCTTTTGTAAGATTTTGTTTTTACGTACTGTTTTACTAAATTTAGAATACTTGGATGTTATAGATTATTAAAACATGAAACTAGATAGTCAAAAATCAAAGATAACAGAATATGATTGCGTCATTCTTTAGACGGACTGTTTCTAGCACAATTGCTGTGAACAATTGTGCTAAAAACTATAAGAACCGGTATCTACTGCGGATGTTGAGAAAATTCTCTGTTAGTTGTCTCAGAAAATATTAAGATTAACGCTCAAATTGCAGGATAGTTTCCATCAGAAGACTTTAACTAAAAAAAAAGAATTTTGAGCGGCATTGGATTTTCTAAACCAGAAGACGTGGTAACGTCGTTTAAATAGTTCGTATAAGACCCTCAATGAGTCCTAACTATTTCAGTTAGTTGCATGTGAAGGTGCTAAGAAAGGACGGGCATATTTCGGAAAATTCTTCATGCACTATCAGCGAGACCCAATAAAATAGATAGCACAAAGTTATTCACGATATTATTCGCAATTTCCTTTCTCCAATGAAATATCCGATAAGCTCGATAGCGATCAGTCAAGTGAGAAATATATTATTTAATATTTCTTAGTGTTTAAGAGTGAATGACAATATATTTATGGCATTTAGATTATATTCTCAACACCTTTTTGTTTCGCCGATGTGTCCTCTCAATTTATATTTCTGTTAGAAATTCGAACAATAAAATACCAAAGCGATTCATAGCTGAACATGTTTAGATATATATCTGCTGTAAATACGATTTATTTTATAGCCGGTAATGACTTAACTCCAAGCAAATCTTATACTTTCATCCACTTAGAAATTGACGAAAGAAAATAGATATAACTATCAGTGTCTGGCGTTTTGAATTATTTACCCGTGATGTAAAGGACGGAGCGTTCAAAGTGTCTTAATTCGCAGCAGAGGATATTTCTTTGTGCGTTCAGAGTGGCAGCGCTCAGCGCAGCGTTCGGCATTCAGCGTTTGAAACATTTTTTTTAAATAGGACACGTCAAAATTACTCTACCTCTACTCGGCAAAGTCTCAGGGCTGGGGTCACCACTACATACACCGGTAGAGCTACAGTGGCGGCCCTCAACTTGACTGATACTCGCGGGTAGTAAAAGAAAAATTTTGTAAAAGGAATCCCTTTACTATCCGCAAGTAGCAGTCATTTGTTTTAAACGCTGAACGCCGCCACTCCGGACGCACACCGACGCATTACTTCGTTTGACCCAGTTTATTATCCTGGGCTAATAAAGATATAGGGACACTCCAGAACCGTAAATAGAAAAAATGTAGAAAGCTACTTTAATGTGGCTTGAGTTGCATAGATTACAATAGTCTATTATATATTTTCTTTGTTCTGAGAATATATATTTGATCCTTTACTTTTGATTACTTGCTTACTGATTTCTATATTTTTAATCTGCCGATTATTAGCTGCTGTTATTGCGAATAATACACTCAATAAAGATCTTTGGGAGTTATCATCAGTTAGATAATCTGTATTAATAAAGATTTAAGGTTGTTTGCTGTTAACAATTTTTTTACGAGTCCAATTTGTATGAAAATATGCGTCTATAAATGCTGTGAATGCCTCCCCTTGAAAACCACTGCTGTTTTCAGCTTCTCACAAAAGTCACTCATCTCACTTCATTTGCTTACAATTGCGGTCTTTATGCTTGTTTCATTTCTTTAAAAGGTACCTACTTAAATAAAAAGCAATTCTATATTATTGCATATTTTTAATACCATATTTACGATTTGTACGATATTTAACACTAGCAATGTCACCCGATTTCACCTGCGAAGTACTGCATATCGGTATTAAAAAAGCATTAGGTATCTATGTTTCTCATGGATAATGCAAAATTCTAACGGTGAAAGTATTTTGAATGTAGAATTCTTTGTATTATTAGTATAAGTATAGATTTAGATAAATTAAGTAAAAATGTTTTAAGTTGCCATACCTATGGATTTTTTTTCACAGTGAACTATATTCTACTAGTCAAGCCCTTTCATTTGATATCCATATTGCGGTAGTTGTGGAGAAATATGTAAGCCGCCATTTTGTAGCGACGGCCATCTTGGATTTACAATGATACAGAATAGAATAACTTGTATTGTCACCAGAATTTAAGATATGTGCCAAATATCAGAACAATCCATCAGGGGGTAAATTTTCAATTACTAGATTTGACCCAAACAAACAGGTCAAGTTAAATAAAAGCGTTTAATAATAAAAGCAGACCTTCGCATCGTGGATCAACAGCAAATTGTACATGTTTTAATCTTGTGAACCATCATTGAATCGTATAAGCATTTAGTGCAATCAATCAATATATTTACTTGAACGAGTTTGGTTTAGTACTATTCAATCGTACCATCAGTACTAGTATCTATTATATCAAGTACCATACTAGCTCTGCGTACTCATATTAGTAAATAGGTAATCATTTAATTTATACCTTATGACGTACCGGAAGAGGCTCTTGGCTTTCAGGGCTGTGCTTATGAGACTGGTCTGTGGTACTAAAGTTTTCTAATTTTTTATTTCGAAATAATAGTTCATGACTTTGCATGACATTTCTAGAATAACAACCATAATATTAGCTTATATTAGCACGCTTAGGCTGTGGAACGATCTCCCTGCAGTGGTTTTCCCTGGCGGCTACAATATGGGGTTCTTCAAGAAGGGCATTAGAAGGTTTTTGCAGGGTCGGCAGCGCGAGTGTGACGCCCCTGGTGTTGCACGCGTCCATAGGCCACGGTAACCGCTTTCCATCAGTGTGGAGCGTGTGCTTGTCTGCCACCTAAGTGGTATAAAAAAATTAAAAAAAAATTATGTAAATCGATTACAACTTGACAATATTTTGAACAACCCAACCAGGTGGTTCTCCACTGTAATAAATCGTGGATATAAATGTGAGTCAAGCAATAAATTTGCAGTGATTTGTGAATAACAAGTAAAGTAAAGAAATAAGTGTAATAGCAGTTGATAGCGGCTCGGACACAGGATAAATAGCTTACTCTCCTAGAAAACGATGCGTCGCATCCGGGGCGACAGGCACGCGACGCGCGATGTGAGCACGCGCTCGTAGCGGTATTGCACATGCGATGAAAACCAGTGCGTATAGAATATACAGCTTTTTTTTATACTACGTAGGTGGCAGACAAGCACACGGCCCACCTGATGGGAAGCGGTCACCGTGGCCTATGAACGTGTGCAACACTAATGGTGTCACACACGCGCTTCCTACCCTGAAGGGAAAGCTTTTTTTAACAGTGAAGTGTTTGCCCTTTTCCTAATTCAGTTGGGTTCGGCTTTTCGGGCTAACCAGGTAGCAGCTGAACTTAGATATTTTTTTCGTGAAGCGACTGCTATCTGACCTGCACATCCATTGACGATTTTGAAGTTTTTACCAATTGTTGGAATTTTTAGGGCTCCAAATACCCGTAACAATTACCATTGATGTTCTTTTAGCAACCAGTACCGACGGCTTAACATGCTCACCGAGGCGTTACTAAGTTAGGTAGGACAGGTTGATTTATTCCGAGCAGACATTAAATGGAAAGTAAAATTGACATAATATTCTACTCAAATTCGATTCATTTTTATGTTTGGAAAAGTTCCGATCAGTTAAGCTATAGCAGTTTAACTGTCGGGCGTAGTAGTATCGAATAAAATTGTGAGCGAAGATTTAACTAAAGTTCATGCAAATAAATTACCTACTCGTAGATCAAGCAAGTAAAACACATTAAATAGATAGTTCTACCCTCGTCAGTGTAAAGAGCGCCCTATTATTCGCCGTGTATGTTTAAACCACGTTCAATGTACACACATGTAGTGCGACTGTGAGTGACAACAGCCCACTTGCGCGCATCCTACTGGTGACCTTGCCGACCGACATCGTCATGAGATTTCACTTCCTCTTGATGCGTTTGAAAAAAAAAATCTGATCAGTGCGAGCTTTGATCTTTCTTTATTGAGTTCAGAAAGGTGTGTTCTAAATGTTCTGGTATTTATCTCGCTATGCGTGTTTAACTATGTGTTAATTTTATGCAAAACTTGTGTCTATTTGCCAACTGTGTGGTCATCCATCAAATGAAGCATGTCGGTGTAGTCATTTATTTTCGTCATCCTCACTTTCTGTCTTTACGCATTACCCTTTGTTTTAATTTTTCATATTCTCACTTCTAATTCTTGGTCTCACAACCAAAATATTGACTTTGGCAATTTTTATTCAATTTGAAAATATGTTACTGTACGTCGTCGGTTCTAAGGCAATAGAAGTCGAAAGCCAAATATTTTAAAAAGGGGAATGCCTTTCAAGATGTATTTGGGTATTAATATTTAGCAATGTGCTGTGGATCCTGCAACTTCGAATGATGAGGGATTATTATAAGTAACGTTGATTTTAAATAAGGGTCGTATTGGATACTAGTTTTTGTTCATGTTTCAAAGTAATTTATCAGGCCCATTTAATTTTTCCAATATCGTACATGGTATAGGGCTGCCATCTTCTATCTGACAGTAAACATACAACTCCTGAAATGATGTTCGGTTCAGGTCTACAACTCGCTTACGTGGGACCAAAAACTTACTTGGTTTTCCTTTTATCGATATCTATGAGAAATGTATACATTTCACTGATTGTACTACTCTGACCAAACCAGCTCATTCTTCACCTTATAAAAGAGCATGTGTGTTGAGTACCTGTGCCCTGCCGTATACAGCGTAGGCAGGTGAGAGCCTTGTCCCGCTTTGAGCCCCACACGAGGCTTGAGTTACATACTGGCACAAAGAAAACACAACAAATCAGTTGAAATGTACACCTTGAGAACACTTGATTGATACCCATACGACATTCGAGGTGTACAAGGAATTTGGAAATAAGGTACACGCTAAGTAGGACTTAACTTATCACTTATATTGAAATCAAATTATTTTAACGCAGTTCTCAACTTGAAGAATATATGAAACAAATTTCACGTTTGTCGTAAAAGACTAATTTGACTACACCTTTTATTCATTAGTTAACTAAATAGACATCTTAATGTAAACACTTGAATTTCTATTCTATTGCTAACAGGTTATTATGTTTTATTGTAAGTAAACAAACCAACTTTCCCTCATACAACACACACACGCCGCCATACCTATGTACTTAATAAGAAATCTCAAATGAGTTAGTGAGATATTCTTACTACTTCTGAACCACTGCAGATGTACCTAGAAGCTCTAAGTTTACATTTTGACGGATGCACGTCGACGAAAAGAAATTTTTGACAAACATGTCGCACCGTATCCGGTGAAAATATATCCTTGGTATAAAGACGACGTGGGAAACACCGTGGAACAAGTGCTTAAATAAATAATAAACATAAGAGTCTTATATTTCACTTTCGTTTAAAAGGAGTGTTGAAGTGTATTACTAAATAGGTATGATGATGTTGGTTAAGTGTCATTGTGAGGTTGTTGAAATTTTATTGGCTTAGTTACTTTTTGTAACTATTTGAGAATAAAAGTTTGTTGTTCTTCGAAAGTTCGTTTCTATATAACTACGATACATCCTTAGGGAGTAAAAAACTAAACAAATACATCGCGTGTGCCACTAGTCGTCCATTGTCAATGTTTTGTCAAAGTACAACAAAGGACTGTAAAAGTAACTCTGAAAAAGAAAAACTTGTGAACCTTTCCTATTTATTTACGATGATATTGTCGTATTTAAGTACAAAACAAATTCTAAGTAAAATAATATGGGTCTAATAGCACTGTGTACCTATTATGCCTTAGAATATTCTTATTATTTCCAGTTTTTACTTACTTCAATCAATGAAATGCATTCCACTGCACTGGACATAACATGCTTCTCCCAATGTACGCCATAGCACCCGATCCTCCATCTTACGCATCCAGTCTATTTCAGCTCCCATTTTCAAGCTCTCCTATCTGTTCATCTGGCCGGTGGGCGTCCCATTTTCTGTTTTTCAAATCGCGGTTTCCATTTTAGGACTCGTTAGCATCAGCACCCAACGGTGTTTCGGCAGATATGGCCAACTCAAAAAAGATACTTTACTTTACTTTATATTATATACTAGCTTTCGCCCGCGGTTTTGCCCGCGTGGAAGTCGGTATTGCCACCGATTAAACGACTTTCCACTTGACTTTTTACTCCACTCTTCACTCCACTTTCCACTTCACCCTCCACTCTCCACTCCAAAAAAAGAATAAAAAGTATCATATATGTCCGCCTCTTGGTTCTAAGCTACCTCCCTGCCAATTTTCAGCCAAATCGGTTCAGCCGCTCTTGAGTTATTAGTATATAGTTATAATAGTGTAACTAACATGACTTTCTTTTATATATTTATATAGATATAGATATGAAGCATATCCTAAATGTGTTCTTATGTTATTAAGGGACTAAAATATACCGCCTGACTCATCATAAAGTTGTAACATATCACAATGTCTATATTGCCTCAACACGTATTACGATTGTACGTGTCTAATGCCACAGCCAGTGGATTCGCACAGTTCTTTTAATAAAAATACCGCGGAATAGCTTTACTTCTTTACTTATGTCGTTCCGAAGGGAAATCATAGAAACATGAGGCAAATATTTGATCTTTTGGTAAACTTTGATTGAACATTTGTATGAAATATTAGTTTCTACTAGGTTATGATGATGCATGATTGAAAATTATTGTATAATAATAGTATAGCTTCGTGAGCTTCTTGCACCTACCTGTACTATCAATATTATGGGTGTATTTTGGACCTAAAATGAAATGCAATAAAAAGGTAGACATTAACTTTTCTAATAGAGAATAACATTATGTTCAGTTAAGCGGATAGCGCCTATTTCATTTCATGGGCAATCCCACCCTAGCCTACATAGACCGTCTTAACACTAACATTAAGTAAATCATGTCTACTTTCTAGCATTTCCATTTGTTCTATAGACAATACTTTCATTTGTTTAAGTATGTTTAATAGTTAAGTTCACAATCATATACAAATAACTAAAAACAACCAAATAAATAGCGTGGATTGTATTCATTTCCACTAGATAAACGACTAATCAACGTCTATAAACATTTTCGTGTATCCAGTCACGTCCGAAGTACCTATCTTTCTGTGTAGCCCCAAAGGAATATTCAGAGTATATAACAAGCCGCATATTTTGGTGAACTAGTTTTTCGATGTCTAATAAAATTAATAGGAGAAATGACTATTTGCCGTCACTTAGGATTTTCGTGGTACCGAGAATTTTCTAAATAGAAAATGTTTTATCGAATACGACTATTCAATCTTAAATTCTTGCCAATCATCGCTATTTTGCCAAAACAATCAATATTTATGAACTCTCCTGAAAATTTTATAAAGTGATTGGTCTCTGATCAACTCCTCCCAATCTTATTGGAAAAGGAAAACGATAACTGTTACAGATATCGTATCATAAATTTGCAAAGATCTTGCTGCAAGGATCAATTTTTCTTTTTACAAGTAGTGTAACTACTCCAAGCATTATAAATACCCAACAATAAAAAGTCAAATTTGCCCTATTGGTGAAGGAAATTGCCTTATTGGTAGGCTAATTCAGCGCGGTAAATGAGACCAGTGACGGTGTGCGGTTTTAGTCGGCCCGAGTCCGACATAACCACCCCTGATGGCCGATGTGGGTGGTATCCATGGGGATGTTCGCAATAAACAAAAACACAGATTTGAAACTCCTTTTTGGTTTTGCTACAGTAAAGAAAATGTGAAATAGTTGGGTTGGTTAGCACATTACTCAATATTACAATTTAACTGAAAGTTTTCTTTCAAAGTATATTTACTTTCTTCTGATATACGTTATTATGACGTCCTGTTTATGCAGACATAATCGCTTTTATATTATGATCTGTCAACAGCACGCAACAACTGTACGCACGCGAAGTGGTTCTACAACTTAACGAACTGTGCATGCAATGTTCTACAATGTTTCAAGTGTTGTAAACAGTGACGATAGTACTTAGACACCGACTGTAGTTCAGGGCCTGTAGACACCGGGTCAAGCCGGGGTGGGCCGGGTCAAACCGGGGTGCGAGGGAAATGCTCTTTGGGCCACCTTACACCCTGGCGTCAGAAGACCCTAGACGGCGTGCGGTTTTAGTCGGTAAGAGTCCGACATAACCTGCCCCGCTAGCCGCGGGGTGGGTATCCATGAGGATTTCCGCACGGAAAAAAAAGGGTTGTAAGCAAACTGAAATTTTAATAGTGGAATCGCTTCAAAGCAAACATAGAAAAAATCCAAAATGTGTGGGAGTGACATTATTTTGTTACACATGACATGTCGACAAATAATTTCACTTACATACATTTCGGACTTTTCTAATAATACCTGTAGATGAAGGAATATTCTATCAGTGGAATCGTTTCATAGCGAATTCGTTTCTATTTATTACCATTGACGTGACCCTTCGATGATTATAATAATATCGTCAATGCGCTTGGACGAAATTTTCGAAGAAATGCTATTGTTATATCACTTAGATAGTAGAAAACCTCGCGACACACTTGAATAAAAGGTTATATGATGGTGTGCAACATTAGAGCTGTCACACTTGTAGGTATTGCCAACCCTGTAAATGTATCTACAAAATTGAAGCAATGGTAGAAAAAAACAGTTTTGCTTCTCCTCATATTTTTACAAATCAATTAAAGTTCAAATGTATCACATAATCACTTCACTTTTCAAAACAGTAAAAAATATTAATATTTCAAATAATAATGTGTTATACTTACATTATTTTCACTCAATTAACTCACTCAACTTATAAAACCTCATAAGAATAATATGTTACACCTGTCAATGAAAAGTTCTTTAAAATTAAAAACTAATGGCCTTATGTCTGATTCGGGTGTCACATTCCTGCATAACATCTTCCACCGGGCGATGTGATATTGTTAAAAAAATAATCATGGATGTATTTATAGCTTAAAAGTCTTAAATTAACATAATTTTGTGATTTATGGTAACGGTGAATCGTTTTCATTTTGTGTATAGATAAATTTTATATTAGTACTGGCTTATGCCCACGGTTTCCCCCGCGTGGACATCGTCGGTTTTCGCGTCTTTTGACCATATATTATCTCCGGTTCTACTCAACCGATTGTGGTCAAAGAAGATTTTAAGTCCGACCAAGACC
Source organism: Lithosia quadra (assembly GCA_963576445.1). NCBI lineage: Eukaryota > Metazoa > Arthropoda > Insecta > Lepidoptera > Erebidae > Lithosia > Lithosia quadra. The sequence goes on from OY754882.1 coordinate 4,504,268, forward strand.
TTTCAGTAGTTTTTGCGACCATCGCGAACAAACAATAAACAAACAAAAATATTTATTTGATTTTAGAATTGTTCATATAACATAACCCAATTTTTTTATATCTATATACAGACATAGCTACTTTACAAGACTAGACTATAGACAGATGGTCTCAGTATAAAAGTTCGGACATGAGGAGAGGATTGACGTAAGAAGATTGACGAAACAGATTTAAGAAGCGAGGGTGAATGGGGCAACTCATCAACCAAGCCGGGCCATAGGTTGACTTAAGCATACGTATGTCAATCAAATAGAAAATATTTTCAGAAAGGGCAGAATACCTGCAACTGGCGTGTTATGTAAGAAATCGATTTTAAAAGTAGCAGAAGCGAAAGGTCAGGATCGTATCGTCGATTCTGTTCTTACACAGTCATACTTCTCTACTGTCGTTGAATCTTTCACGCTTGCCACCGGTTAAAAATGTTTTTGACATGACCTGATAAAGGCAAGATAATAACAAAATATTCTATTTGCGTGCTGTTAATAGCTCAATGTCCTATTTCTGCAAAAATATTAGATCTAACCGAAGAGTAGTCACCTGACCACTCTGTGGTTAGATCTAATTTCGAACATTTTGTCACATACCTGTAGGAGTCATCACAATTCAAATATTTGAACATGGTTATTTACTGCATTTATTGTAGAAAGGTTCATCAATCATTTTATAAGAATCTGATCACAATTCTGATAAAGAAATAGCACTGTATGAGATGTATGAATACACATCAAGTTTATCAATACATCTTAATTTATTTGTCAGATATCTGATACTGACAACTTTTTGAGCAGCCGATAAAATATTTTTTGTTGGCAGCACTTTACAATAGTAATTACGGGGTCATTATAATACATTCGCTATTGTTCATGTGTCTTCGGAACCACTTCTCAATGACTTTGTTTATAATATTTGCTTGTCAAATATTGGGGTCAATGTGTCTTTCAAAGAGTTTTTTGTTACATCACTGGACTCATTATGTCCTAATTCTAGGTTAAATAATTAACATTTTATTTATTTTTTGGAGTATACCTATTGGGTACTTAATTAGGAATACAATTAAGTATTTAGAGGATAAAACAATGTCAAAACCTGCATTTTTAACCTCTAACATGAAAATTAGGTTAACAACGCACCTGATGGAGCACCTCAAGAGGGTGCTAACACCGTCGTTGGACTTTAACCTGTTTCTTTCTGGGAACGGAAGCGGCCATGCTTATCTTCCTATCTTTTGGGAGGGCTTCCAGTTGACGTTGGGCAAGTAGGCCGAATTAATTAGAACCATAATAAAATTGTAATACAATGCATAAGTACCTACAACAACATTGACCGCAATAAAAATTGTAAGAACAGTTTCAAATTCGTATAATTATTTTTTTAAAGATATCCGCAATGTCAAACCATGATACTGGTTTGATTTGACGCTTAAGTGTTCCTATTTAAATTGGGATATATATCAAAATCTATCTTTGTATTTATAAGTACCTAAATAAAAAAAACCCAACATTTACAATCGGAATTCTATCATCAGTATGGTGATAATATTTTTCGAAATGGTGATTAGATTACAGATCCCCAACTAGGCTAATGTCTGTATCTTAAGAGGCAGTGTTGATGTTGGGACATGGAAATTGATACATTATAATAGGTATGTGTTGTGTATACTTATGTACGTAAGGGTGATCGCTATGCAGCGGGTTAACAACTACGAGGTAAGTAGGTATACACAATTTATTTAGTTTTAGATTGTATCTTTCTTCTTATATCATTCATACAATTGTAATGCAACGTGAAGTTTTCTAACAAAAAAATAAAGAGGCCTAGCAAGGCATGAACCAATAAACAATAAATGAGCAAGTCAAGCAACGTTATCGTAATTAAATCTACGATTGGTGCCCAAATGTATTGTGAACTTGTTGTTTCTCTTTAGCCCATATTCTATCGTATAAAGAGATTTTCTTTCACCTTCAATTTAGTTACAAATAAGGCTTGAATAAGCGGTTATCGGAGCTTACGAAAGCTGCAATATCAGCTCACATTATTACATTACGTATTCATGGTCCAGAATGTTGCCTGAAGAGCAGAATTAAAATTGAATTCTGAGTTCAAGGGAAATGTTTATCAAATATTTTTGTGTCTTATAATGTACTCGTACATCTATTACCGTATAAATATCTATAAAAAAAAATTGTAATACCTTCTGTACATATATTTCGACAAATATTTTTAAATGTTTACTATTTATATAGCGGAACAGTAGTGGGTGGGATTGCCAAGGGGATTCCAGGTTGGGAAAAGTGTCTTTCTGAATGGATGAGATCGGGTTCAGGCCCACCAGTAGTAGAGTTTCCTAGGAAGCGATGATGTCGAGGAGCGTATCCTAGGAATAAAAAGTTTCCTATGTGTTGTTCCAGATTAGCCCTGTACCAAATTTCAGATAAATCCGTTCAGCGATTAGAGCGTGATTGAGTTACAAATAATGAAACAACAAACTTTTTCATTTGTAATATTGGTACGATAGGATAGAAGTAGGATTAATATAGGCATTCAGAACGTGTCTATATTGTATTAGGCAATGATAAACAAAAATTAACACAATAAACAAACTTCTATAAGAAAAAAATAAGTACCTATGTACCTACAATGTCTCAATTAAGAATTCCTTCCGCAAATGCTTTAAGTAGCAACATCGATAGGTACGAAATACTATTAAAGTACCTACTCTTGTATTGTTGATACATATTACATGATGGTTACTGCTACACTGAAATACGCCGATAGGCTGACGTATCTCAAGAAAGAGCGATCCCACACAATGACCTTACACACGTTTCATTCATCATCAGTACAAACTTAATTCAGTCAGCTCAATCGGTTCGAAAATTTGGTATGTATGTAGGTAGACTTTCTCCGGGTGAAATGGGTGTGAAGAGAGGGGGGCGCGACCTTGTTAGAGGGAGGTTGGCTTTGCACCTGCGTAGTATCCACTTGTCACTCTGAGAGACGCGAGCGCAGCCGCGCTCGTTCGAAACACGCGTCGCCCGCGCACGTGGTCGTCATTCAATTTTTTTTTTGAAAATTTAAATTTGTGGAACGTTTTTTTTTTGTGTGCGAACTGTGTTGTGATTGGACCATTGCCTGAATTTTGACCTGTTTCGTTATTTGTGCTCAAGGAACTGCGGTATGTATAATTATTACACTAATTATTCCACATTATCGCATTAATTAGGTATTAAGTATTAACAATCAATGGAGTAGGATTGGACTTTTTTAAAAATTACAAGTATGGTACGGTTTTTATTTCAACTGATAGTGCAGTCGATACTTTTTTCGTACGGAAATCCCCACGGATACCATCCCCTTCACCAGCAGGGGTGGTGACCGACTAGAACCGCACGCCGTTTCAGGTCGTCATCGTCGCAGTCGTTATCAACTGAATATTCATCAATTGTAAGTTTATTAGTAACAATTTAATCATAATTACGACACAATTGATGCCTATTATGTACACTCACGCACAGTCGTGCATAATTTATTAGAACATAATTATATTTAGTAGTTACGTGTATTAATACTTTGAAGACTCACATTATTATTGTATGGATTACAATAACTTAGTAGGTACGCTTCTAATTAAGTATTATGGTTGATGTACTTATATGTACACCCGATAGAGTCCGGAACGGAACTGCGGGGTATTCAGAGCGGATCGACGATGTGGGCCAGTCAGTCAGGTGCCGCCCGCCCTGGCGCTTCTGTCAACGATTGTATCTTATACACTTTGTAGATAAGAAAGTGTGTTTACGTTTATACTTTATATTATATTTTATGTAGGTGACGGCGGTTTGATCATCATAATATATGTGAATATATATTTTTAAATTAGTTTACTTTTTTTCACTTTTTAGTTACGACGGGTAAAGGAGGAAGTCGTACCGTTTTGTTCCTTATTTTAATGAATAAATAAATGCGATGTGTGCACGAGTAGTACCTATATTATGTAATAAATGTGGGTAAACATACTTACCTACCCAAATACATTTTTATAAATGTATCTATACATATACTATATACCTACATATAGGGTAACCTAGAAACACCCAGCAGAGCAAATATAATATTCATTCATACAAATATTTACACTGAGTAGGAATCGAACCCGTGACTTCTTTCTCAGTTGAAAGCTCTATCACTATATCACACATATTCAGTAACATAAAAAACATCACCTACTATATCTCACTACAATAGATCATAGTCATAAATATGTTAAATTCGGAACTATAAAGTATAATAACTAGTCAATTAAACGGTATACCTGCGTTCCGTTCCGGCGCATGCACATTGCGTAAACTGCGCACGGGCAGACACTAGTGATCGCGATCTGCACGCGACCTTGACAATGAATCACTAACCGTTTGGCTAAATGCTTCCGTTTATCTCTGCCGGCTGTGGGCGTTTGTAATGTCTATCGTATCACGTCAGACTTTACGACGAAAGAGAATCGTAGCCTTAGCGCTAAGTGTAGCCTGTAGTAGCGCGTAGAGTAGTGCAGACTTTAAAATTGATTGTAAACCTATGTTGTGTAACTCTAGCAAGAAAGTTAAGATAATAATGAAGCTTTAGTTTAAGGATGGTAAGGCGTCCCCAGATGATCTGAAATTCGTCTACTCTTCTAGAATAAGTTCTGGAGTAGCAACGGTCGTAAGGTAAAAGCATTATGACATCAACCTTTCAAAGAAAAAAGGTCCTAAAACATCATAAACACTATGGAACAAAGTGATTTTCTTCTCAACTGTCGTTGTAGTTTTTAACTAAGAAACACGTTCTATGTAAAAGTCTGAATGTATCAAGAAATTGCCTGTTTTATTTCAAGAACGTTTAAGAACTCTTCTCATTTCTAACCTGATCCAATTAATAAGCATTTTAATCCTACTTCTCATATAAGTAGCACTTTTAGTCTACCATGCATATTATATTAAACTCAAAGTAAAAAGTGCTGCCTCTTTGATATTACCTCATTTTACCCTCTGAGAGAAATAATGAGGTCCCTTTTTTAACGAAATTATTTTTATATTATGAACTGACTTTGCTACTTTTTAAAAAGGGTGCAATTTCTTATGTAGCTTCCTTTATTAATGATTAAGAAAAAACACGATTTGTTACACCGTAAATTAATTTAAATTCGATGGATTGCTTCGATTATCAAGTAAAAAGAAAATTTTGTAAAGATTATCTAGGTATAATTTTAAATCTCAACAACGTAGGTATACACCGAAACATGACTGGGTAGTCTACGGAAACATAATCTAGTAGTCATAAGAGGCACGGATGTCTTTCTGAACAGGTGTTCAGAGTGATATGCGTGGCTCTTATGGACCACTTCTTAGATGATAACGTAGTACCTAAGTACATATATTATGTGTTAAAATGCAATGTGTCCTGCAATTTCCTGTTATGGCATAATATTGTTAGTAAGAATTTATGAAACATAAATATTCATAATAATAGGTCCAACCAATTCAATCGGTCATAATAATGCAGGTAATCAAACATGAACCTTTCAATTTCAATGACACGGCCAATTTCTTAAGCGCAATCGGTTTGACGCATTAGTTCGATGAACACTGCAATCGATCTGGTTTAATCGATTTCCTTAAGTGCTCGTGAAGAATCTCTTTAAGCCAATTTTATGCGTGACAGGAAAAAAAATACAATTTGTTTTGAAAACTTTATGTAAGTATTCAGTGAGATGGTAATCAAATAATATATCAATATATCCGAATCAGGTGCAAATACTAATCGCGTTTGCTTGCTAATCAGTAATGTGGCGTTTGCACATTTATACCAGTTTATACCATCAATAGTATTGACAGGATTGCGATATTATACTGACTGTATTCACGCGCCGTAGAGATTACGATCTAGAATTTTAGAAACTTAATAAATATGTGAGATACATGTATATTTTTATATAGATAAATGAACGCATACAAATATCAGTAACGAACGGCAATCGAACCTGCGACATCAGACGTAGCAGTTGAAAGCTCAACTACCATACTAAACAGACACAGATTGACTTACTTTATGGATTCATTCATAAGCATTACATTTGGCTACCAATTCGAATAGCAATTTCGAGGACCAAAGCATAATTCGTCTTGAAGTTTTAATAAATTCACTGCTCTTTTGGAAGATATTTTAATACAATCAGAGGCCTACGGACGTAAGAACTTAAATGAAGTTTATTTCCCATTATATGAGCAATCCCATAAGTAAGTGTACAATGAAGAAACGCGCGCATCTCATATGTAGTCATTAGTATTGACATGTCAGAACAATAGGCTATTAAATAATATCGCCTTACATTTTAGTACGAGAAAGTTGTTTTTAAAATGTCAGACACTGAAAGCGTGCGTGAAAAATAAACTAGTCGCCGAGTGAAGGGAACGAGGTTAAGAATCGCCCTTTAATTTTATTAAAACAATAATGAGAACTGATTATACGCTGTGGACTTTTACGATGGACTTGCGATTGAGAGATTGGTTGTTCAAATACCTCCCAGTATGCCACCGTAAGAGATTTGGTTGGACGGGTTAACAAGAATAATAGTAGTATATGGTCGACATTATTGGTAATTTTTCATTCTTACAAAGCAAATAGCATTGCCAAAATATCTTAAGACTTTTGTACATTTTGATAGTAGTACCTACCTGTTATGTAAGTGGTAACTACTGAACTTAGTATTTATTTTCCCATGATACAAATTGGACTATCAATATTATAAATTTGTATAATTAATGTTGAAGAAAATGGTTGTTTTATTGTAACAAGGAAAACAAACGATAAAATGTAAGTATACCTATCGTATTTGTAAACGCTACATTATGTTACATTTGTTTTTATCTTATACTACTAATATTAGAAGTGAAAGTTCATAAGTTTATTTTTTACTATTGGATCGTCAAGCTGACTTCTTTCCGCCTGAGGGTAAACTGCTATTCCTGATGTTAGCCATTCTAAATTATCATTATTTAATATTCTAGGACATACCTATTAACAACGCTAAAAATTAGATTTGTTCCCAACGAGTCACACCCCCAACTGTAACACTGTGACTGGTTGGGAATTTTTTAATAAAAAAATCCCAACTAGTTACACTGTTACTCGTTGGGAATGGTACTCGATGGGAATTATTTATTAGCAATTTCCCAACAAGTCACACTGTTACAGGATGAAAGAAAATAATGCAATGAAAAATCAAATACTTAGGTTTAATTACAATTTTAAATCGACAAAATAACATAATATTTTAGACATTTCTGTCAACAATTTTCTAAATAAACTATATTGGACTAAGAGCCCGTGAACCCCAGACTTTCGTTATTTTATAAAAGCTGAAAGTTTGTCAGCGCATGCTCCCAATACGTAATAATAATACAATAATAATAATACAATAATAATAATAATAATACAGATAAGAACGATGGCCCATTATGAAGTTCGGGTCATAGTGGCTTTGGCAGATATACGGTACTAAAGTGTAGCAAGCGCAAGGCAGTGGGTGCGAGTGAGACGGCAAGTCTGGTCTATTGCGACCCCTCACTGCGCATATTATGGAATTATAAAATTGGAATCCTAATTCCAATTTTAGGTTTATTGCGATCCCTCACTGCGCATGTATTGGTATTATATAAATGGAATTATAATTCCAATTGTGTAATTCCAATATATGGGCTGTGAAGGATCGCAATAGACCTGACTCGCCATGTCACTCACACCCACTGCCCTGCGCTCGCTTCTACAGCTACCCTTTAGAACCGTGTATCTGCCAAAGCCACCATGACCCGAACTTCATAATGGGCCATCGTTCTTATCTGTATTGAGAGCATGCGCTGACAAACTTTCAGCTTTTATAAAATAACGAAGGTCTGGGGTTCATGGGCTCTTGCTCTATATATATTATATAGGTGTATCTAATATAGATATATAATATATAGATATGTATGTATGTATCACAGCAAATGACCCCGCGGCCCGACAGGCGGCGGCCGCGACGTCCGCGCCGTCCGCCGCCTGGGCCTCGTTCCTCGAACATTAGATAACTGATACACCCGGATGTTGCCACAAGGCCACCAATAATTCAAGTAACATTTTACTGCAGTCACCTGAGATTACTTCAGATTTTAGGAATCCAAAGATATTTTTATTTAAAATGATGTCTGGTTACAGTTCTGTTATCCGGAAAAGTGTTATTATACCTACTGGTAAAAATTTAACCCCACTAACAATCTATTTTAAAAACCTTTACTTTCCTCTTCATTCTTCTACGAAAACTTAAAAGTTTTCGTAGAAAGAATGATCTGTTTACAGTTCTCACCAAATGTATTTAAATAGGTACTACCAAAAAGAATATTAAATAGGACAATATGTTTAATTATCTTTTGCCTGCGGCTCCACCCTCGTGATATTCTTATTATTCCATTCCCGCTACCTACCAAAAGCTATTCTTAGGATAAAACTATTCATCGTCTCATTCTCTTCTTCTACTTCAGGCCGTAATCTATCTGCACTGTACTGACTGATACTTTTTTCTTCCCCTTTCCCCTTCTCCGTCCCGGCCTACGGCGCGTGCGCCGCAGCCACGGGGAGAAAGATGTAATTAATACGAATGTAGGTATATCTGCGTGTAAGATAACCGCTTCAATATTATATACATTATATACTAAATAATAAATAATACTTTATTTATAACAATAATATTGTGATAAATAACGTTCTCAAATGTCATAATATGACATTTGAGAACGTTGGAAACAAAGATTAAAAGTTAGTGTATCTGGTTGGCATTTTTTAAACAACATATTCCCAACCAGTCACAGTGTTACAGTTAACGGTGTGACTCGTTGGGAAATGAGATAAAAGTTGTCCCAACGAGTAACAGTGTATCAGTAGGTGTGACTGGTTGGGATTTTTTAAATAAAAAAATCCCAACCAGTCACAGTGTTACAGTTGGGGGTGTGACTCGTTGGGAACATACCAAAAATTAGTTGATAATTCTAAAATAAATTTTATTATTTTTATAACTACTATATACTTGCAGAAAAATACGGGTGAGTACCCATAATTCGTATTCTTTGTGATGTTTCAAATAAAGGACGTAATTACTGTCCTTAATCCATCTTGACACATAGACAAACCTTTGGCTCCTGGAAAAGGACACGATAATCACTTTCATGTCTGTATTGGATAGGGTCTTGTGAAAACGAAAAACTAAACGTGCACGTTTAACTGTTAGTTAACAGCTAGTTAATAGAATACCTTTTAGATTGTACGATCAGACTTTGCATTTCATCTTCTATCTATACTTATAATAAAACTGTGAGAGGTCAATTCTTTACATTGAATATATTTACAAAATAACTATTGGGGGATGATTGGTGATCGATACTAATGCAAAAAATGCTATCAGTAAATTTTTTGTCTTTCTGTCTGTCTGTCTGTCTGCCTGTCTGTCTGTCTGTATGTGCACGCATGGATCAAAAACTACTGGAGGGATTTTAATCAAACTTGGTACGATTATAGTTCATAGTTCTGGGCAACATCCATCGCGATAGCGATGAGCGTAAAAAGTACTGAACGGGTTTTGATGCGGTTTTTTTTATTAGAAAGGTCTTGGTTAGACTCAAAATGTTACGCATATTAAATTTGATCACAATCGGCTGATTAGAATCGGTGATATAGTAAAAAAATGCGAAAATCGACGTCCACGCGGGCGGAGCCGCGGGCAACCGCTAGTAATAAATATGAGGGAGTTGGGACAAATGTAGAACGGGTTTTGTCCCAGTGTAGTGTAGCATCGCCTGTTTACATGTCAAACGTCAAAGAGATTCCGTTCCATTGCTACCCACCGCATTGTTTCACGAGAGTTGGTGAGGTGGTGCCTATTCTGTTCTTTGTTTTTGGCAGTCTAATATCTATCTCTATTCATCTCTGAAATAGGTACTATACAGTATAGAATTACATGTTTCTTTGAAGGCCTTTAAAATATTTCCTCTTCTGTGATATGTAGTCACTTTCTTTCTTACTAAAACCACATCAGTTTCCTGTTTCCTTGGTTGCAAGGCATTTCTAATTTCGGTCGTCCTACGAAGAGGGGTCAGGCTCATTTTTATGTGTTAGTACGTTGTACCTATCTCCAACTTAGGCGAGCTCTAGAGTAAAACTGTTATTGAGTGTCTCATGCGGGATATATTATATGCTGGTTTTATATTAGTTGTATTATAATTATGTTCATTTCGTAGTTCTTCAAGCACACTGTATTTAATAATTCTAAAATCAGTACAATGTCTAATAGTAGATATAAATTCATATATCTTTATATGTGTTATGATTAATTAGTTACGTATCACTTAAATGTATCAAATAAAAAATCAAGTGTCAAATCCTTCACCGATAAGAATCTAAATAAAATAATAAAAAATAATAAAATAATAATAAAATAGCCTATCTAGCCTATATAAGGAAGATGATTTCATAGACATTTTAAACTACCTGTTTACTGTTTATTCAAGTCCAATATACTTACAGAATAGTCTCTCCATCGTTATTATCTCACAATAAAAATCTTCAACGACGTAGGTAAAACAAACATTACAGCCACATAATTATATTAAAGCCTTAATTAAGTAACAGGAAGCCGTATTCTCAGTAAACATTTAATCGCGGCTTAATCATACGTTAATAGGTGAAACTCATCTCCGTTTGCCGACCTATCTGTTTTTGTTTCGTTCGTCGGAACTTTCTCCGTTTAGATACAAATTGATTTAAGTAAGTTAGTAAATCGTGAATTATGCATTAGTTTATTCATTAATGTACATCGAGGATTCCTTTAAACATTATTTTATACTGACAACATTAATTCATATTCATATATCCAAAGTTGTACTTATTATTAAATCTGGTGACAGATTTTATGGAAGTGGCTGCTATCTGGCTCAGCACCGAAAGGTAAGACTGTGCTATAGCCTTATAGATGTATCGGCTTACAGGTGCAGTTTTGCAAACTGTTCCGATTTCCATGGAAATCTATTCCAGGGGTAAAACTAGCCTATGTGTTATTTCAGGCTACAATCTATTCAATCCCTGTACCAAATATCAATCAAATCCGTTAAGCTGTAAAAGTCCAATTGAGTAATAAAGAACCAAAATTCTTCACAAAACTTTCATATTTAAATTATTAGTAGGATGGGATTAAGTATTATGTATACACCCGGATTCAAACCTTTGACACTACAAACATTCATTTAATAGATACTACAAAATTTCAAGGCTTCTCTCATATTTCTAGTCATATCTTAATATTTAACCCGAACTTTCTCCTATTTAGAAATAATAGAAACACATTTAAGTATTCAAACTTCAACATCATATATCTTTTAAACCTTTAATCGAACCTTTTACGTTTGTAACCCGACCCTTCATTCTTACTTTTACGATTTCCTATCAAATAGACGGTATAATTGGTGTACAAATAATTAGATGTATCGTATTATTTTATCATTGATTGTTTATTAAGGGCCTTGTAAAACACACGGCAAAGTACCTACCTATACATAGGTACAACAATCGTCATTTGGGTTGGTGCGCGCATCGCGTCTGGAGGAAGTGTGAGATTCCGACTAAGATCGGTTACCTCCGGTTTAGTTAAGTTGTATGTTGTATTGTAGATTGTAATATTATATATTCAGGAATCGATTACTAATAATATATCATTAGTCACAAATAGATTCATAATCAGAAAATGTATTACGAGATCAAAATAATTTGGAAAAATTACTTCAACAAAAACTAATTTATTATAAGTTTTATGTAACTCCAATGAAATAAATATAATAAATCCTATTATGGAGAAACGTAAAAGTTTCGACTATACGCTAACCACAAACGTAACATAGTTTTTGCCCAACCGTGGGAACGTTTTACAGATTAATTTCTATTTAATGTTGGGAACATCTTTCTGTAACAATATTTTGTTAGTTGTAAAATGGAAAGTAGTATGGCAGGTTTGCACAGATGTGTATCGATGGGCTACAAAACAGGCAATTTAAAGATATGTAATTCATAGTTTCACGGTCGTTTACGTAGTCTTTAAATGATCACGATAAGATATTTGCTACAAATGCATAAATTTATTAAGATGCTGTAGATAAATATTTATAACGATTTGCTTTTGTTATGTATCAAGTTACAGACCATACGGATATAATATAATTATGGACGGTTCCAATGAAGAGAATAACTTAAGAGTAAATAGCTCATCGTTATAGCATCGTGTTTTGGTTACGTCCAAGGCTTTCTTCTTCAGTATTTTTGGCAGTGTGACCTTTAGCACCCATATCGATGGAGGTAGGACACGACGGTATGTCCCATCCGACTGGGGAAGTACCTCCATTCTACAGAAGACCGCAGCCATAATAACCATCTTGTTGTGTTCCCGGCGGTAAATAGGGTAGCCAGAGCTCACTGTACCCCTCCTCCTCCCCGCCCCTTCCTAGCCTCCCCACCCTTTCCCTTCTGGGTCGGCAGCGCGTGGATAACGCCCTTGGTGTTGCACACGTCCATAGGCCACGGTGACCGCTTCCCATCAGGTGGGCCGTGTGCTTGTCTGCCACCTAAGTGGTATAAAAAAAATATAATCTCGTACCGGTACCCGGCTGAGGCGGCATGTCCAATAGCCCATCCAAGTCTTGTACAGACTAAGCATTCTACGTAGTACGTAGTCTACGTAATCGGCTACGCGTGAATAGGAGCGGTAGTCTGTACCTATATCTACGCGAACGTATGTATGCATATTCAAAATACCTAGATTAGATTACGTATACATTGAACGTGTATAAGGCTTATGTCCGTACAAGGCTTCAGAGGTGTATTGAATAGTTACAATAATATGTTTTTATTGTGTGCGAATAAACTCATGGTATTCACCATTCGCTATTCGCCTTTATTCACGTATATAAATCGAATTGGAGAGGGTTTATTCGTGTATATTAGTTTTATTCGCACGAATATTCCCCTTAGTCACTCTTTTATGACAAATTGTGGAGGGTTCAGTCATCTATAAGAATTTTCTCGAATACAATATAAGCGAATAGCGAAGTGTGGTACCACCATTAAATAAATAAAAATGAGTTGTAAAACTAGCACTAGCTTATTAACTACCTACTTCACACATCTTTAACTTCATCATTAACGCTTCTATGTCTCAACCTATTTATAATTTCCCACCTAGGGTGATTAAATGAGTAAACGCCACTCAGCCTGAGGGAGGACAACGCTGACTACGTTTAAAAACGATTTATTAAACGTACTCAAAATTATTTTTGCTGTCTAAAATAATATAGTAAAATGAAGACGTGTGCCCACAAAGCTAGATAGTCGATTGAAACCAGTATAGAGAAAGTTCAAGCCTGTCTCGGGTCAACTTTATACATATGAGCTAATATAATATCTGTGTTAATAGATTGTGTTTATAGGCAACGACCGATTTTTAATAATTGATTTACATATATAAAACATTATTTCGTATCTCCGTTACATTCTTGCGATATTTACTGATACCTACCATGTCAAATGGATTTTTTTTACTATTTTTACTGGAGATAGTTCTCTGTATGCTAACCAAGACGCGCTTATTAAGTTTATTCAGCAGCGATGAGGGAGAGAGATGGATATATGTATACACCGTGTGCTCCATCTCTCTCCCGCTGCTCCGCTACCAAAAACTGAATTTTTAAAAGCGCGTCGTGGTTAGCCCGTTAAAGCTTTTTATTGTTCTCTTTCATCCAAACACTAATCCCGGTTGAATCCAAAGCTGAAAATTGGAGTCCGAGGCCGTTTCGTATTTAGACTGAAAGATGACTCCAATTAAGTTGTGAAAAGGCTTGGAGGAGAAGGATGAATGACGGTCAAAGCGAATTAAACTGCGTTACCATATTGTACTTAATGAGTTTCATAAACTAAAACGTGAGTATTCACTTTAGTTGAACAAATTTACGTTGGTGAAATCCAGATTCAAAATGTGCCACGAACGTTATGTGTAAAAATAGAGAGATTTTTCTTTGAGTTAAATTTGTCATTCCCAATATTTAAGAGTACTTTCATTCTTAGTAAGGTCCCAAAATTCCATCCTGTAAGGTACTTTAGTAAAAAAGAAATAGCAATTCAGAAAAAAAAAATACATTTCGCAATAAAATAAAACTACTGTTTTAACAGGTAAGGTACAGAGACGAAAAAACGTGTTTGATATTCACAACAATAGACCCACGAGAACAAAAACACAATGCATATCAAATTGAGATGTCCAACACACTAGAGCGCTTTTTAACGAAACAGCAAAAAAGGTTCTGTTTTTTACCAATGTCCATGTCAATATATTTAGCTGTCACTCCTCTTAATTGGAGTGGAATAACGTTAACCGAACACGGGCCGTAGATTATGTCGATCTTGTATCGATAGATAAACTTTAGCGATACTGTGTCGGTATGAAGTGAATGTGTGTCAAAATCATTGAAGTTTGACAGGTATTGAATGTTATATTAGTTCCACCTTTCATCTACCTACTTTGAGTTAATTTTGTATAATAGATTAAACAATAACAAAGTAATTTTTATTGGATATTGTTATCTTTTATATGCTCACGTATTTATATCTTTAAAGGTGTTGGCAAAGCCTCTGTGGCGTAGCGGTAGTGAACGCGGTCGCTGCGCAGGAGGTGCGGGTTCGATCCCCGCTCAGTGCAAATATTTGTATGCATGAATATGGGTATTTGCATTGGTCTGGTCGTGGCTCGGAGAGCACGTTAAGCCGTCGGTCCCGGTTGCCATACAAACATCTATGGCAGTCGTAACGGGTAGTTGGAGCCCTGAAGAGTCCAACGGCGGCGGTCTAGCTGCAATGAGCTTCGATATCGCCTAATGTCACCATTGGGTTGTGAAGGTCAGATGGCAGTCGCTTCACCGAAAACATCGAGTTCCAGCCAAATCCACAGTTAAGACTGGTAAAGCGGAACCCAGACCCCGAGGTGAAAGCTTTGGATGCGAGTGGGATTAACGCTAGGTTGAAGAAGAAAGGTGTAGGCAAAGATGAATTAACATCAAAATTGTACCGAATCATGTAGGTTATAGAGGAAGCCAATTGCCGTTAAACGATCACATTAAGGTACTGACTATAATTAGCTACTGGTAATTTTCTAATAAAAAGACCAATAACATTTAACCAGATCCGAAATTCTTGCACAATTTCATATAACATACTAGCTGTTGCCCGCGGCTCCGCCCGCGTGGATGTCGAAATCCGTTTCAAAAACTATCCTATCTCTCAAGTTGGATCGAACTGCACATGGTGTGCGAATTTTATTATAATCGGTTAAGTGGTTTAGGAGTCCATTGAGGACAAACATTGTGACACGAGATTTATATATATTAAGATAAATAGGTAAGTATCTATAAGTGTGAAAACAGGAAACTAAGTAGGTACAGTACATATTATTCAATTATGACCAATTTAGTAAACATACGATGTGTTTAGCTTACTAGTTAAATATTGTCCAAGTATCAAATTGTAGGCAAATATTAAATGTTTATACTAATATGAGCTCAACTTATATTTCAAAGTAAAGTTGATTGATACTTTCTTCCTAGTATTTTTTTAAATACTACTTAGGTGGCAGACAAGCACACGGCCCACCTGATGTAGTAGAATAACCTGTAGTATAAGAATATAACACAAATAGAACTGTAATTCCTCGACATATTAACGGACTACCCCGGATTTACGCACTTTAGAAAACATTAAGCCTAACAGTGTTAAATGTAGACTAAATTCTCATTTTTTAAAAACACTATGTTAGCATTATTTTTAAGCATTGTGTACAAACCGCATAGGTTTTATTAAAAATGCTTATGTAATCTTTTTTTTTAATAAACTGTTTGATAAATAAATTAAAAAAAACAGTGTCACTCAATATTTAAGAAAAACTTAAGGATTATTAGCATGAATATCGAAGGCTATCATTATTAGCGGATAACAGACTCAACAAAATGATTATATTAACTAACATGGTTACATCAGTGATTGAAAGGACAATCGCTCGGAGCCGGAACTCTTACGAAACAGGTTCCGTCTGTTCAGGCCCACTGACAGCGAAAGTGTTATAATTTGCTCACCGACATTTCGGAATCATTTGTTCATGTCAATTGTCAATACAGTTTCTGTTTATATTATAAATTATCCCTCTTTTTTAGATAACTAGCTGACCCGGCAAACGTTGTTTTGCATTTTAAGGGTGAACAACCCTTAACCCTTATCACTTAGGAATATGAAAAATAGATGTTGGCCGATTCTCAGACCTACTCAATATGGTCTCAAAATTTCATGAGAATCAGTCAAGCCGTTTCGGAGGAGTACGGGAACGAAAACTGTGACACGAGAATTTTATATATAAGATTATGTTCAAAAATATAACCTTTTAAAGTAGGAAGGTCAAAATCAAAAATATTTCAATAGATTTTATCGTAATTTTATCGAGTATTATTTATTTAAAATACTGTAGCTTTCGGTTCATCATGATCCTTATAGAGATTTCCCAGCTGTGTCCAAAGATGGCACTTAAGAGTTGTTAAAAATAGTTTTGATTCAAAACTTCCGTCAGTATTTGACGGCCTCTGTGACGTAGCGGTAGTGCGTTCGACTGCAGGCTATGGCAGGAGGCGCGGGTTCGATTCCCGCTCAGTGCAAATATTTGTATGCATGAATATCTCTATTTGCATTCATATGGGTGTTTCTATGTATAATTTACAACAATAAGTGTATTTATATCCATATTCTGGAACCCATAACACTATAGCTAGTTAAGCTAAGCTTACTTTGGGTCTAGATAGCGCTGTGTAGAATTTCATAGTAGAGTATCATTGAAAATCTATAGACATTTGAAATTCTCCTCGGTTTATTAAATATAGAAAATTAACTTCAAGTAGATAATCATTTACACGAAACCTTCAATTAGCAAACTAAGTTTGAACACGCTATGCATGGGAAACAACATCGGGGAAAGCAGCTTGCTTAATTGATATTAAAAAGCGATCTTTTGTTTCTGTAACTATTCAACTTCAGCTCTTCATATCAGGCATTTTGATTTATCGAGTGAAAATTGTTTAAGCAATACGTAATTAATTCATTGTCTTCACAGCATTTGCACAGAGACAGACACTGTTAATCGGGGGCATTATATATGATTCTTTATTAATACGTTTAGTGCTATTTCTATTTTGATTTACTACGGTGTTTAAACGTGAAATGCTGAAAGTTCCAGAAAATTATGTTATACTAATAGACAATCCATTAAGCGAGCTGAAGTCATGTTAACGTGTTCAATATAGAAACAAAAAAAAGCGCAATTACAATAAACGAATGACAAAATAATATTTTTAACTCATAACTACATAAAATATTATTTAGATATAGAATAAATATCATTTTACCGTTGATTATTTTATTAAATATTTGTAAATAATATACAGCATACTGTTTTGTAAAATATAATAATACCTACGCTTAATAAAATATAAAAGAGAGTTTCGTTCATAACTACATAATGATTATATACCATAATACATCTTTGGACTGCCCGCCCAATTGATTAAAAAGGCGGGCTCGCATGCGTACGCGCCGGTTAGCGGTGAGCTTTTGATAGTGACGTTCTAATAACATTCGTCTCAATATATCGATATTCATGTAGCTTCTTATTTATATAGTTTATTTCTTCTTATTTATCAATTATAAAATAAATTAACGTAATAATTCAAGTACGTTTTCACCTAATATAAAGTATGATTGCATTAATAGTGTCCTTATTCTTACAATTATTTTATTTTACATATAATATACAGTTAAATATATTAGGGACTAATTATTAAAATTAATAGCATTTCAACTAGTCATACACAATTACTGTCAATAACGAAAGATAATTCAAAGTAGAGATCAAATTATCACATTATCTTATATCAATTCTCACATCAACATGAACTGGAATGTCATCAGTCGATAGATAAAGTGCGTAATATCGATATCGGCATTCGCTGTGGTGGTCTTGTAAACATCGATACCGAGTATCGCTAATTAGTCGCCGGTGAAAGTCACCGACCGACTGACCACGATTCGTGTCCGATGTTTCGGCACTGTCGATTCTAGATCGATTCTACTTTCGTTTTTGACTACTCTTACTTACCGTTCACTACAAGTCAATTGTATGATTTATTTCGTACTTACGTTACGTAGTAATTATAAGTTTGTACGAATTTGTTACGGTGAGTCAATTTCGCATGCACGTTTAATTTATTTTATGTTGGTATTAATTTACTTGTAAGCGGAATAGAGTTATTAAATTGATAAAGTCCAAAGGCTTAAGTAGGTTTACTAACGTTATAAGGGCTAAAATCCCGCCAGTGTTAATTAATATGGTGGAACCACACTTCTCATCAAAACCATATTCGTTATAGTTTCATAACAGCAGTTTAATTAACTATGTTTAGCCCACCTCTATCGTAATGAATACAAATCCGAAACATACACATGTTATGAAAATTTTGACACTTGTCAAAAGAGAAAAAGACAGAGATATAATCTAAGCTGTTAAACATAAATAGGCTAATAACGACAATGATGAATGACAATATTGTACGCACCAACGTCAGCTCCACTCGGCAGCTATCATACTAAACAACTCTTATATATAATATGGATGTGTCACACAGACAAATTTATGTATATGATAATAAGTCTTGAAAAAGTAATAAAATGTAATTATTCTTAGATAATCAGCTCCGAATCATGGCACTGTAACAGTAGTCCACTTGAAGCACCTATCCGAGTGGCATCTTCTCGAATAGTACCTAGGTACTTAGATTAGTCCACGAAAAGCAACTTAAACATTTTTGGCAGATGGAATGTATTTTTAAATTTTTGTCCCCCAAAAGCATTTACGGCTCGAGTCTAGTGCGGGAATATGTTTGTTTTACAGAAATGTCAAAACAATGAAAGATATCGATAAACACTCGTGTCTCTACGGGCAATGAAACGATTCGTTATGGTCACGTGACAGATTTTCTGCTATTTTACAGATCAAGATAATTGAAAGATGCAGAAGTCGTTCAGGTTTTTACTCGGGTGGTTATTTTATTGGCATTAACACAAAAATATTGGCTATATTTATGTTTATGACCTTTTGTTGGCAGTTTTGTAAAGTTTAATATTCTTTTAATTACTATAATAATGACTCATGCTTGAAGCATTTCTCTGACAATGAAATTATAAATAATTACATTACTATACAAAATAATACGTAACATTTATTTGATTTCACCTCTACTTGTCTAACACTTAAAAAACTCGTTTTGATAAAATTTATGCAAATATTTAACAGTTTTATAATTGTGATTGATCACATAACTGTACAAATATATCGGTATATAAATACATAAAAAATGTTGCCGTTCGAAGATGAATAATGATCAATTAAAACGTCGATGGACTTGATTAGTTTGTGAAGGTGAGTTCACACTTGTGAGTTGTGACCTGGAATACTCAACGCCACGTGGTGACAAAAAATGATGTGAGAGTAGAAGATCTTTATCTGTTTAGGTAAAACGCTTAAGAGCTTTTAGATAAGCGTTAATATATTCGGAGTAATTATCTTCTATATTTTTAATATAAAAAATTACGGACATGTGTTAAAAAGTGGTACTGGTTAGAGGAAGGTTATATATTATTACGCTCCTATTCTGGAGAATGTAGCAGTAGGTAATAAATATTTAAGTATCAAAAAATCGGGAAAACTTTATTCATTATTGTTGAACTAATAAATTAAAAGCATGTGTAGAATAAGTGGCCGGTCACCGAAAGTTGTTATGTCGGACTCAAACTGACCAAAACTACACGCAGTCTCGGGTCTCGTTGGGGTGTAAGGTGGCCCAATAAGGCAATTCTCTCTGGGAACTACAGTGTCCCACCTTAAAACCCCCCGGAAAAGGGAGGCGTCCCGGTGCCCCGCCATGCTTCCGCGGGGGTTGCTTGATCAGTAGGTATATACCATCGCATAATATGTAATTAATTTGATTTTAAAAACTAGTTTTATGTTTAAAACTATACATTTCAAAACTTGAATTATATTTCCATTTATTACATGAGATACAATGTTGCAATATGACACAATATGTCTTACCTTCCCTACTTCAATTTCAATTTCAATACTTATTCTTACAAATCAGTTCAACAAGTTTAACTTAACTATTTTTGCTCTACCCCAACGATGAGTTGTGAGTTAAAAATATATTAGTATCTAGAATATTGAATAGGTGCCTATAACATAATACACAACAATATTATCACATAGTTCCCTTTATAAGTACCGATAGAGTAGCAACTAAGGATTAATATTACTATTAAAATCCATTTAAGTATACTGAGTGTATTAGCTAAACACATTCTAATTTCTAAGTTGGATAAGGAAAACAAACGTGGTCGGGTTTCTGTTCCTTTTGAGAACTCACTACATCGAATACTGTATTCTCTATTAGGTACAAGTAATAGTTTTGAAGCGATTACACTAGTAGAATATCGGTTTGTCTACTGGCCCAGGTTACTATAACGAATTCAACTTGTGCCAAGGTATGTGTTCGAGATTTTTTACTGCATATTCTAAGGCCTAACAGTCTGCGACCTCGGATGTGTGCCAGCGTGTCTTCGATGTGGGTTTATGATCTAGCCCCACGGGTTCCCAGCCGTGTGGGTGCCTCATTGTGAGCGGTAATTAACTCTAACTGTCAACATTTCCTAGGAAGCCATGTGAACATCACATCAATAGGGATTGTTGTGTTTAATTATAATAATTGTTTCTTGGTGTGATAAGAACTGAATGCGTTGCACCCAAGTTTGTATGTAAGAAAGAAATTTTCTCAGTCAATGTGCTGGGTAATTTATATTTTGTTTTACTTTCACTCGTGTGTCAGTGTCGTATAATGTAATTTTCTGGTTTTCATTGAATTGTTTTATGTCGAAATGAAACGTAAAATGGTATTACTACGGTGTTTGCAGTGGTGACGCCCATTCCAGAGATTTATGCCTTTAGCTTACCATCGGGCGAGGTGAAGTCATGTTGACGTGTCCGACATAAAAAAAGTTCTTACTAACTAAGAAAGAGGCTTACAGTTCACCTAATGGTAGCGGTTATCAAAGCTTGTAAGCCTTCACAGTACCCAAAAAGCAAAAGGTATTATAATTATAAGTTGTATAGTTGAACCGTAGAACCCCTAGGTGAAATACACTATAGGTATCAAAAAAGTTACATTATTTGTTGATTTTATTGTATTGAAGTCATTAAACAAAAATAAATCCCTAGTAAAACAGCCTATTAAAAATATAAGTGTGCACAATGTGTATTATGTAGTTTACAAATATGAACATTGTTATTACCGTTATGAAATTAGTAACAAAAGCGTTTTTCACTGGTCTACTACATTATATACCACTCATTACTGCACAGAAGGTTTAACGAATCGATTAGCAAAACAGTTTTAGCGAATATAATGCACACATTGTTCTTTAGAAAGACCAACAAACACACTAACACTATTTGTTTATTTTCCATGCTTTAGCAAAATACTCAATGAAAATTTTACTTAAGAGTAAAATGCTACGAAACCTGTAGGCACAGTTTATAATGGAGTAAGTTAGTCAGGTATGCAAATATTGATAAAGAACACAGTAAATATCACTAAGATAACATACAACACCTTTTAAAGTTGTTAAGCTAATATACCAATTAATAAATGACATGATACGACAGTAAAAGCCTTAGCGAAAGCAAAAGTACGAGATGTGGGAGTCATTGACCGCTCAGATTCGGCTGCGGCATTGAACGCTGAAAACGTAACACGTATCTGACCTTCTCACACCAACAGTGACCATATACAGCTATCTCATTTAGAAGGTACAACTATAAAACTGTGTCAAGAGCTGCGTGACAGGTTAACATCCGAGATAGGTCTTAAGATCCTAGAAGTGTTGACTCTGGAGAAAGTGTAAACAAAAACTTTCGTCGGATTGTTTCGTGTGAGCTTGAGCGGTAACGTCATACTTCTAAATGTAATGTTACCGTTTAAGGAGATTTTGTTACACAAGCTATCATGTTATATTAACTTATAGTCATAGCTACTAGGTAATGTACACACTGCGGTTTAGTACGTGAGAAACTGAGTATTTAATATGATGTATTCGTCTTTTTTATCGAAATTACAGGGATAATATTGCCACATAACTAAATACCTATCCTAAATGTAATTATAGCTTCTTGATGGTAGCCTTTATATTTTGCACTCTGTCTTAAATTACTATGAGGCCCTTTTTTCCGGGCGGTAATCCTCATGGATACCTCCCCCGCAGCCAGTGGAGGAGGTTATGTCGGACTCTTACCGTCTAAAACCACACGCCGTCTAGGGTCTTCTGACGCCAGGGTGTAAGGTGGCCCATAGGCCCTGCCAAGAAGAAAATGGTGTGGAGGTTGAGGGAAGAGTAACTGACCTACAAAGCATGTTTAAGTCTATCAAATCAAACCTTCTATCAATAAAAAAAATCATTTAAAAAAGCGTGTAAATTTTTCAGTTTCAGTACTTATGCCTATTAAATATTTTAGTTGAATGAAAGTGAGCTAAGTTAAATTACATAATCAGATCTTGATTTCAAACGTAACTGCTGATAACTTAGGTTATTGACCGATGTACTTAATTAGAAGATATAATGAAGTATTCCAAAGCCTTGCGGCGCGCTATAATGATTACTGTTCAAGAATCAATCAATAATTACAAATTAGAAAA
The DNA here is from genome assembly GCA_963576445.1 of Lithosia quadra. Taxonomy (NCBI): domain Eukaryota; kingdom Metazoa; phylum Arthropoda; class Insecta; order Lepidoptera; family Erebidae; genus Lithosia; species Lithosia quadra. The sequence goes on from OY754882.1 coordinate 4,527,236, forward strand.
TAAATGAACTGTCAACATGAATATAAAATACAATTCTTTATTAGTATCTTGCGTAAGAAGAATTTGGAATAGTATTTCTGAATAGTTTCATTTTAATTTAATGAAAATGAATGTTATCTTTCTTTATTTTGCTTAATAACGACATTAAACTGAATACTGTTATAATTATTAACTTTCATTACATTTTTTACACTTAGTACCGCAATGAATTAATGTTGTCACCTAACTTGGTAAAGTTATCAGTCTATGCGACTGACTCTTGCTATTATAAGATTGACTATTGTTATTATACGATTGACTATTGCTATTATACGTTTGACTATTGCTATTATACGTTTGACTATAACTATTATACGATTGACTATTATAAATTACTAGCAACCCTTTTTTTCGTGTGGAAGTCCCCACGGATTCACCTCCCATCGGCCGTCGGAGGAGGTATCGGACTCGGATCGACTAAAGCCGCAAGACACCTCGGGTCTATTGAGACCCGAGGTGTCTTGCGGCTTTAGTCTCTTTACTCTGAATAGGTAACTTTACACGCCAGTAATTATACTGGCGTGTAAGGTTACCTATTCAGGACTTGTGAATGGTCAATTTCTAGTACTGATAATAATATCTAATACTTCGTCATCCCAAGTTCTCTATATCGAAGTACCAAACAGACATACTCCTGTGTACATTGTCACGATTTACTTTCAGTTTCGATTGCGCTACTGTAGGTCAACGCTCGCAGATCTAACGATAGCTTGCTTCGCTTGTTGATGTTGTTACCGTAACTAATTACTAAGGATAGATTTCATAGCTATGTGCAGCCAAGAACGCTATAATTATTATCTACTAGCTATTGCCCACGACTTCCCCTGCGAGATCGGTTAAAGTTTTTTGATCATATCTCCGGTTCTACTTAACCAATTGTGATCTTACATACGACAGATTTCAAGTCTGACAAAGACCTTTCTAAAAGATAGAACATTATCAAAATCCGTTCGTAGTAAATTGCTCCATCGTGAACAAACAGACAAGAATTCCAATAATGTTTATACATTGTAGAGATTCTCACAAAAAACATAATTGGATTTTTCCTTTTTACGAAAGTGAAAATCCATTCGGGTCCCATAATTTCGCCCAGGCTGCATGCAAAAACGTATAGTGTGAAAATCGTGTAACAATACGCTTCATTAGTTTCGTTTAGTGAGAACATTATTCCCAATTAAGAGTAACAATGTTATTCAATATGAAGAAATTTCTGCATGAGTAGTTAATTTTCTATTCATGTTAAACCAGCAGATAGGTCTAGACTAGTGGATAGAAGTGAATAGACCAAGTCACATTCTACCAGCGCGAAGTCTTCGAAGAGCTTTGTCAAAAATCCGAAATTGACATTGTTTGTCGTCAATTATGTCACGTGTAACAAATAATGCCAGGCCAGTCCCATACATTTCGGACATTTACGATACCTAATTCGCTATAAAAGGAATCCACTGATAGAATGAAACTTTATCTAGCTAGAGGCCCAGAGATAATTTAGAGTGATTATCACATATAACATGAAATTAAGATTTCATATTTTGTGTAAATCATAAAATACTGTACGTTATTTATGTGTGATTCCTTGGCAAATAATACAACTATTGTATAAATTAAGGATTTTGGTCAAAATTATAACACTTGTTTGTTATTTAACATAGTTTCGACTCCAACTATAAAAATAATAAATTATATTATAATAAAACCTGACCTAAAAAAATAAATTACTGTCATCACATTTCTTTTTAGTTTTATTAAGAATTTATTTTGAAAATCTTAATCAACAACATACGAGTAAGTACATAATAAATATGATAATATTGTGTGGTTAAGACACGATTGTCATCCCACGCTGTAATAAACTAGTAAACTTAAAACCTATTATCAAATGTCTTACAACTATTGAGTAGGTTAATACACAAATTTTCTCATATAATAAATATAAGGAAGGGCCCTAGCTAATCGTGTCAAGTCCGCAGTGAAAGTAAGCGGTGGGTGCGCGTGAGACGTTCGAGAGATCAACACCGTGCTCTGAGATTGCGATGACTTGACGCGAAGAGAAGTCAGTATACTCGTAATGACTTTTCTCATAGTTGTACTAACGATATAAATATGTACAGAAATAGATGAATTAAAGTCGATATTATTATGATTGTTAATAAATAATTGATTGAATGAAATTTTAAGCAATTGCATGCTAACTATTTCCAAATGATTTTCTGATTGGAAAAAATGATCATCCAGGACGGGACTTGAACCCGTGACCAGTCCCTTACAGGGGGAATGCTCTGACCAACTAAGCTACCTGGACCCATTCTAGATGCTCGAAATTTTCCGATATATTCTACGGCTTAGGGCGCCGGTGGAGCCATCTACCGTAATTCGTTCGAACTACGTCAGAGCATTCCCCCTGTAAGGGACTGGTCACGGGTTCAAGTCCCGTCCTGGATGATCATTTTTTCCGATCAGAAAATCATTTGGAAATAATTAATTGTTAATTTGTATGCCTGGAATTCCTTGCCGGAGTCTGTGTTTCCGGAAAGCTATAATCTGGGAGTATTCAAGTCATAAGTGAATAGGTTACTTCTAGGAAAGCGTGATTCATTGTAGATCACATCATCACTTACCATCAGGTGGGATTGAGGTCAAACGTAAGCCTATCATGAATAGAAAAAGAAAAAAAATCTAAGTAAAGATTATTTTTGATTGCCATAATTATAGAGTCATGGGGCGCAGCAGGCTGACTGCTGACCTCTAACCCCGCGAGCTAAGCCTGCACCAGGGTGCCTCATACGTTGTTTAACAGGTGCACTGACTAACAGGCGACGTTGGCTTTTGTCTCAAAGATGTGTTAGTCGGCTCCTGTACCTACATCGATTGTGCGTATATGTTTTTGTTGTACACACATATACAAATTTTTGTGATTCATATAAAATAATAGTTAGGTAGAAAAGCGAACCTAACTAAATGTTGAGTATTCGTCTCATAAAAATTAGAGATTCAAATGTACAATAGAGTGGATACGACAGCATGAGAAAAAGAATTACTAAGTATGACTAGACTTTAAAAGTATGCGCATCTCAAAAACGGTTTGCAACCGCACTGTAGGTATGCCATGCCACACAAGAATTTTGGAAAAAAGATAATTATTTTTCATCATTAGACTAGTCTTGGTAAATGTAAGAGATACAGTAAAAATGCTCATCAAAAAGATGCCAAATCAAGAATAAAAATACATATATATCCAAGTATAACCCTTTGCGGTTATGCATGAATGAAAGTAAAATATAAAATGAACCTAATAACATAAAAGTCTGGTAGATCTTTATGCAATCAAATATTTTCACACCTGCGAACGATTGAATATCTACACTATAATTTTCGTGATTGTTAGTACATTTAACAATGGGTGTTACAACAAATTACCTTGCCAGATTGCTGGCTAATGACTCTTGGCACGCGTGCTTCATCTGTGTAGTTTTCTGTTATACTTAAGCGTATATTGCTGTGGATACAGAGACTACCACCGACTTTTAACTGCAGTCACAGTGAAATCTAAGCATAGTTACTGAATTATTATTCCATCCGCATGAATTGCTGAAAGACTCATTAATTCGTCCAAAATTTTGTGATTTTCTGCGCAGTTCTGTCAATTTTTCTTTTCATAAGAACCTTTGACAAATTAGATTATTTAAACATCGATCGCTAGGAATCTTCAAGTCACGAGTGAATAGGTTTCGACTAGGCTAACGTGATTCTTAGTAGAGTACATCGTCATTTACCACCAGGTGAGATAGAGGTCAAACATAAGCCTATTTGAATAAAAAAAATACATTATTATAAATGCAAAAGTAGGTATGTTTTGTGTAGTATTGGAATTCTAGTTTGATGAATAGCTCAAGTTTCGTGTGTCTTGTTGTGATGACCATTGTTGAAATATATTATATTTAGGTAAATTATGAGTGAAGTGAACATTTCTTTGTACAACTTTTCGATTAATGTCATGACCAACATAGATAATATAGAGACGACGTGGGTGGTATAAAAAATAAAACTGACAACCTCTAACAATATTTAAGTGCCCCTACTCACGAGAGAAGAAACAATCGTTGTCAAATTCCTGCTATCTGAACCTTTTGTGTATTTTGGATATAGACCAGAGTCTTTACTATGAGTTTACGCAGTAATTTTTCGTTAACGTCACCGTTAATTATTTGTATGAAATTTTGTACAGTGCCCCTGGCAGTCACGGAAAGAATTGAATTTTGTGCCTTGAGATTTCGATAGGTAAAATATCGGTATCTATTCGATAGTAAGTAACGTTTTGTTTCTCTATCGACGCATTCCTTGAACTATTTCATTTATTAACTTATTACTGTTTGGGCTCGGTTATAAATAATAAAATACTTATTGCATATAATGGTTTTAATAAGTAGATGGCCGCTTTTAAATGGACGTTGTATGATTTAATGGCTTTTTTATGGTTACTCGAACTATTAATGATACATTTTCACACACGCTGATTGAAATAGTTTGGTAAAACGAACCGGTTATGAAATCGATTCAGTTAGAAGTTGTTTTATGACGAAGGTAGGTGGTACAAATTTAATGGAATTTAGTTTTCACTTTTTGATTTAATGTTACCATAACCTATCGCTTGTTTGGGCTTACCTACTAACTTACTACTTACTCGTAGTACAGATCCAATTTATTGTAATTATTATTAACAATCTAAAATCTGCACCTACGAGTATTTACAGTAATTTATCCAAGTAGTTTTACCTTACTGTTAGCTTAACAATTTATGTTAAGCTTGCGTTTAGATAGCGTGCAAAATATCGTATCATATTTATTATTTATATTGATCTGTAAATGTTAATTTAAAATCATTACGTTGCAGTCGTCAATCTGAATACATTATTCACTGAGCAGCTTAAAATCAGAAACCAATATAATTTTTCCGAACGATATTAAAAAGTATATTTCATCGGCACACTTTAAAGTGAGAATGACCCGTAAATGCCGTGTAATCATAAAAGTAATGAATCGTTTTATTAATTGTTAATCTGCAAATAAACACCGCGGCAAAATGTTTCGTAGTGATCACCAGAGGTGCAATAAAACTGCGCCGAGGGCCTACCGCACCCAGTAATTATACAATGGACGCACTGCGACCGCATATTTTACAAGCGAAAATGCACCGCAAAAACTCTAAAGCAGCTTGTACAAAGAGTTCCGGCATATGTTTTGGTACTTTCTCCAGGTGCTCCCACGGCCCACTTGCCCCGAAAAGCAACTTGTTCAGCGGGAACGCCCAAAATTCGGTGATTAAAGTGGTGCGGTGTGCCCACGTCTTTACTTTCGCGGCTCCCGCCAATTAAGCTATGGCCGGCCGAGGTTTTGTTTTTATTAAAGTGCTAAATGAGATGTTCGAGATTCGACGGTCTAGGCAATTATTTTGCAAGTTATCCATTCAACATTGTATTCAGCCACTTTTAAATATAAACAGACAAACAATGTGATGGAATCCTACTAATATCAAGCTTGAATCAAGAACGGGTTTGGATGAATATATTATGTACTCTTTCACACAAAAACGGCTGGAAACAACTGAGATGAATTATGGTCTGGTATAACACATATGCTATTTTCATCCCGGGAATAGGTTTTGGTAGATCACGTCACGGGCAAAAGCTAGGCATAGGTACATATTGTAGAATGCTAATAAAGGTTAAAATAAGAAAAAAGAGAATGTATAGGTCCAGTCAATAAAAAAAGAACAAGCTTTATATACACCGGGACTAACGCTGACATGACGATGAAGAATATACGTAAATAAAGGATGAAATAGTAATAGTAAAAGAAAATCACAAAGAAAACACAGTTTGAGAACAATACTCCTTACGCAACAGATTGCATGGTACAAATTGACAACATCGTATTAAATAAAAGAGAATCCTTAAGGAAATAATCAAAATGCCAGCCTTCCTCCACATGCTCGAGATAGCACAGAGAAAGATGGCGTAACGAAATTGCATTCCGACATGCCAAAAGCACTGCCAACTTAATACAAAATACAGACTTTCCCTTTTAGTGCAGCAAAAGGGAAATAAGTGAGCAAATTCCTTTCGCGATGCCATCGCAATACTGGTTGACCCATTCACCCTTGAACCACAATTTCTAATAGGAGATGGTTCATTATTTAAAAGTACTTACAGGCTTAGACGTCAGCAATTGAAAGTATGTAGATTGAAATACTGATAAGGATCCTCTCGTGTTTGATTTATTGAGGCAGAGTGAGACATCATTACGTATGTAAATGTAGCTTTTGTATTCAGAAAGAATCATGATGTAGTTAATGTTGGTTGTCATTTTATATTGGTACAATATATTAGGTCGATACCACCAATTGAGTGTATCCATTTTTTTTCTCTTGCTAAATTCTTTATGTATGTTTTAAGTTGTACTATTCTTAATATAGCTTCCTTTCTTCCTATTTCCTTACCCCAGTTCAGTTCAGTTCATGTAAGTCTCGTAAACTACATGAGTTAGTAGTGAAATCACCCATCAGGTATTAACAGCTTCTAATCCGGCTAGATTTATTGCTTGTAAAAACATAATTATATGGATTCTACTAACCCATGATTAAATACAGAATTACGGTGATTTATTACTTGAATGACTACGTTAGGAGTTGTAATGAGCTATTTATTTTCATTTTATACTACTAAGATGTCAAGAAACACATGACTGGCATGACCTACCTTGCGCTTATAACAGACGAAAGTAAAAAACTAATAGGAAGGAACCTGCAGTAAACGCATGAAGCGTGCGAAATTTATATGCCACTCAGTAAATAGGCCTCATACCTATTATTTGATTTTAGGAGAATAGAGGCCGACCAATATAAGAATAAACAACATTGCATAATCAAAATAATAGGAGAAGATGCCTTACATAAATTGATTTTACCTGCAATGCGTTGTACGTTTAACTTCAAACCTCCAATATAAGCAACTAACTCTAACTCTTTTGGTACATAATAAAAAAGCCTATATAAACTACAATTAGAATGGCTGTTTGGAAACATACTTAAGTAAAATATTTCTAGAATTCATTATACTGTCTAATTTCCCCACTAGGCCATTCCCTTAATTCGTCATGCTTATAACCATTACGGCTTTTCAGAGTTACCCAAATGTATAATATAATTCTTAATTCGTTCGTAACACATAAAAATCGTGGTTAGTTTTATAATATGTAGAAATTTATAATAGTGAGCTTTAGCACTGCGTAATTCAGTTTAACTATTAAAATTTTCTCTTACACCTGTCAGCATAAAATGATATTTACGTGTAAGAAAAGTGTGAAATTTTATTATATCTGTTTACGGCTCACCCCCAATTCTAGTTAAATCACCATGACGGTGTATGCGGTTTCTCTTGCTCATTTTGCCACATTTATTGTTAAAATATATATCCATTTTTATGGTGATGCGATTATGTTTGCGGTATAAAGCCATTTATGACTTTTAGAAAACAGATGAACAAGTCACTAATTGCAAAAACTTGTGACGATTAAATGGTAGACTTCACGAGATTTTTAAACTCATTCATCATTGTCATTGCTGACGTGACGGTAAGTGTTATTCTATAACTAGACAGTCTTCCAAAATTATAACTACCATTAAATCAAAGTCGGTGTGGATGGGATGGGACCCGTACGGCGGCTATTCGTTTCTTATATTTACGAAATTATACGAAACCAATGGCTGCTGTACGGGCCTATATGATTGGTTTATCAGTGCCCATCGACGCCGATTTTGGTTCAAGTTGCTTGGCATGACCTGCTGGGTGCTGGTGCAGGTTTTCGTATAGTTACATATAGCAATGTAGTACTTATTTAAGCTTCTGTTGTTATTTACAATACCGGTACTGATTGTATCATCCCAGTAATATAACTGCTTCCATAATATTGAAACATCAATATTTTATAATCTCAACTTCCTTCTCGCAAAAGTACTCATTTAATTACTTTTGTTTCTTAAGAGTTCATTATTGGAATTTTCCTTTTATTTTGGTCTTTTTAGCTTATATATTTTCCTGTTTTCCTCGAAGCCCGACTCCATAACATGTTTTGAAATAGCCAAATTACTCTTGGAACTTTTTCAATTTGCCTTTAATGTTCTCGACGGCTGGAAAACCTAGAAGTGTTTTCAAATATTAAATATTTATGGATAATTTTATTTTATAGTATGCCTGCGTATTTTTTTTTTATATTTCACAGCTCATTTACAATTTTATAATGGTAGGTATACACTAAGCATCTCATTTTCCATTAGATATAAATCTAGGTCTAATTACTGCCTACACCTAGATACATAAACTCGGACTTATTACGATTTTCAAAACAAACTTCTTAACTAACGTGCCTACCTGGTATGGTTGGTCTAGAATATTCGATCAAACTATCAAAAGCTTAGCAGCTTTGCAAAGGATTTGATCTCAAGAGATATGGGAGTTTAGTACTTCATACACTATACATTTCTGAAGAATTTACTCAGAGTAAGTTCAGTTTCTAGCATCAACTAGGGGCCTAGACTTACCCTATCCAATTTTAAACTCTGTGAAATGGATTATGAAATCATGTACCTACCTACTTAAATCAATATTACCTTCTTAAATAAATATAAATATACGTTCTATACAGCGCTTACCTTGGGTCTAGCCCAAAGTAAGCACTGCTTAACTAGCTTATGGTACGGATTCTAGATTGCAGATAAATATACTTACTTACATAGTTTTTTTTATTACGAATATAATTACTTACGACCTCTGACGTAGCGGTTGAATGCCCTACCGCTTCGCTGCGAAGCAACCGCGCCATAAACATCTCCACAATCTCGACTACCAACTAAAATGATACAATTCTCAAAGCATTACACTGGTGGGTACAAAATAACAATACGGCACCAGATTCCGTCCCACATTATACGGATGTAAACCATACCACTCAACAAAATGGGTTCAATTATGGGAGACTGGTGATGACTACTAACAGTTCAATTAAATAAATAATGATAAAATCGTCGACAACCGTCGTGTTAGCTTAACACATTTCAATTGACCAACTTAGTTCTAAAATTTTATAAATCATAAGCAACAAAACAGATTGAAAATGGTTAAATTACTCATCTGAAGATTACATTTTTTTAATTTAGACACATGAAATTCCATTGTACCTTCTATGGTACCTGATGGGTGGGAAGTTTATGATAATAGTATATCAACTATAGCTAATTGCCGTTGCCAGCGACTTGCTTCGCGCGGTAGATATGAAACATGACTGCGGCAAGCATGAAGTTCGGAATAGATCAAGATTTATTTTCTATTTTCACTACAGTCTCGAATTTCAATTCTAATTCGCAAGAGTTTTTTTTCGATTCATCATCCTCCGAGCCTTTTCGCAATTCGGTCGGCTTTTCAGTCTCACTATGAAGCGGCATACTTTGGTATTTTCTGTAAACTGACTGCCATCTGACCAGTTATCAGGCTTTTGAGGGTTTGAAGTTGAAGGTTGAAGTTCTACCTCTATACATAATTACCTACTGTCGAAAATTTGTGCGAAAGTTACATTGATAAATAAAACTTCGGGATCAATGTAAATAATAAAGTAGCAATAGTAAAATAACAAGATCCAATATAGACTTAGTTTATTCGTTGAAAAGAGCTGTTAGTAGACAAGCAAAGAACTAACCAAACAAAAATAAACTACTAAGAACCGGGCAACTTTTAGCCCTTAGCGATCAAGATTAAAAGCAATTTCTTGTATAGGTAAGTACTTAAAAAAACTTTCGTGTACGATTCAAAAACTAATGTTTTTTCTTTCTTTTCAGATCAAAATGCGACTGCGACGAGGATTTACGATAGGCGTTCTGCTCATATTACACATGGTGAGAATTATTTTACAGTAATAATATAGGTATCGAAAGAAAAAGATAGTAGAAAAGAAATTGTTAAGATTTGGCTTGAATAACGTAAAAGATGACGATATTAAGTCCGTTGGACGTATCGGACCTCACCAGTCAAGCCAACCTTATGTTTTTGCTGGTATACATGCTGATAGAACTTTTGGTGCAGATTTTACTATCGTGGTTGCGAGGTCAGACGTCTGGGATCCAATAGAAGAGGAAGATCCTAGATATTGTGTATTACGTGCCCATGATCTCACTGCTTGTGATGCTTAGTCGGAAGCCTTAGATGTAACTAGAATCAGGTTATATTGTATGGATCAGAGATGATAATGAATTCGTCTTCACAGTCAAGGGGCGTTTGTATTTCCACATAACTAACGTCTCCTACAAAGTAAAACACTTTCAGTATTGATACGAAAAGAAAGAGAGAAGATTGGTAATTTTAGAACTTATGATCTATATTACAGTTATTTGAGTTCACAATGTGATGAACCAATATTATAGCTGTTTAAAAACATAACTAAAGAAAGCCTTGATTACATACCAATAAAAGTTATGTCAATAATCATAATCTGGTCACGTACCTTTATACCAAATATATTCAACCAATAGAAATAGCCTCGTAGAAAAGAACATCCTAAAAGTCACTGTGTAGTTAAATGAAGGAACACTTTGGATGTTTGGATAGGACAGGGACCGCCCAATCCTGCTTCTGCCCATTGCATATTAATAACTATTATACTCGTAATAGTTATCAATAAATTATGAACAGTAAATCAAGGAAGGACCTTTCGTTGTTTATTTTAATTTGTATTGTCGTAAACTGTTTGTATTGACAGGAAGGGAAACTGTCATATATTAACTGGAATTATGTAAATTGGAGTCTGTCACTAGTGGTAGGTTTGGTGATGATTTCTTTTGTTTTATATCTTTTAAAGGTTATTTTATACTCTTGTCAGTGTATCTGGGTAAAGATATATCAACATCGATACTCGTATTCCCGCATTTTTTTCAAAACCCAGGGTTAGGTAGTATGTTGACGTGTATCAAACACTTGTCAAGACTCTATGCGATTTTTGAGGATTTTCTAACATTAATAGTTCATTCGACCCAGAAAGTAAACTCAGATAGTGTAGCTTAATCCGATTCAGGAGGTAATAGTATTTACTACATAACTTAAGATTAAAATAAGATCATTTTAATAAAAATTTTAATATACCTAATCATTTTTGCTCGAATAAAAAAAAATACTCACGCAATATTTTTCGGCTACAAAACCTTTTCATAATAAAAACAGACTTAAATTTATGTCCAACCAGTTTAATTTTAGGGATGTTACTTTTTACATAGATCGTGATATCGACAAGCGTTATCGGTTGAAGTTTATTGTTTTCATCATCATCATTATCCGTTATTCTTTTTATTAAATAAATCATTGTATGGATGCGCTCTTTATCTTTGAGATGTTGCATTTACTTATTTTGGTTATGTTCTGTTTAAATAAAAAAAAATATGTTATAATGTTATTCGTGATTTCAGTATGTATCTAATGAATCTATGACATTATAACCAATTATTAATTTTAGTACACCGCTTGAACGCTTAAACTACTTGAACGGAGTGACTGGAGCAGCGGTCAGTGTCGCTGAATTTTGGACTACACGCATATTAATTAACTAATCAGTTTAATTTATTGCCATTATAATTCTAAGAAGAAGTCTATAGCCCCATTCATATCGATTATTGTTTGAAGACATTGTGAGATAATAGACCGCATAAGATTAATTGGATTACTAAATTTTAAGTAGGTAATTGGAGCGTATCTAAGATGCGTGCGCGCATGTTAATGATTTATCGTATTTCGTTCCTTATTTGCTGTTAATTAGGCTAGTTATCTGTTCAAACACTAAAAATTTAACTCAAAACTTTATTTGAAGCTGACTGTTGCCCGCGACACAGCCCGCGTTAATTTCTGATCCAGTTCTTGTGTTCCTATAGAAACCCATGCCTGGGAAATAGCCTATGTGTTATTGCAGACTATAATCTATGTTTGTATTATAAGAGATGAAAATAATGTTTTTTATTACCTTTTGATTTTATTAAAGTTTGCTTATATCTTAAAGAGTACCTAATATATAGGGGAGAGAACCTCAGACTTCAAAGTTTAAGCTAAAAGTATGGCTAATGTTTTTGTATGAATATTATATTTTATTATTCGTTTTACGTAATGTGGTTTATAGAACACTACCAACATCCTTGAGGCCAAAACCAACTTCACCTGCTAGTCAATGTACTTATCTACTAATCAAAACATTAAGACTCCTGCGCAGGTTTTCTCACATGCTTCGGAGATCAGACGGCGAAAAACCGACACACGAATCAAAAATATAAGCGGGTCTTGATTTTCAAAATGAAGACTTTGGGCTCAAATAGAAAATCGCTATAAGAAAGATAAGATTCATTGTTGATATTGGAAACTCTTATCGTTGGTTTGTGTAAACATAAAAATGATACATCAGATAAAAACATTAGTCGTAATGAGCTGTGATTTACATCAAAGCCGCAAGGGAAATCTGTGCGTCTCCTATCTACAAACGTGCCGTGAACAAACTTCATGCTTACTCACTGTGCATTCATAAAGCTACAAAAATGTTATAATTGCAAAATGCTTTAATTCAAAAACTGTACACTGTATACATTGGGTGAAACAGAGCGCTTAGTTGAAAGTACGCCTTTAATATTTTAGAATAAGTTTACATGTTTTGAAGACTAAAAACATATATGAAGTGATAAGTGGTCTAAAGTAAAGAAAGGTATGTTTTTTAGGTCTGTGATGCTAACTCTCCTTCGATGCCTACTTTCAATAAAATTATATCATGCGTAAATTCCTGTCATTCTAACTTTTTTCTGTTTTCCTATATGCTAGCAAAAATAATCTCTATATCAAATAGAGTATAGAGATATAAATCACATAAAAAACTACGATAGACTCTCTTAAAAATATTACTACTAGTTTGAAAGTTAATTAATTTAATCGACACACCGATCATGGACATCACTAGCCGCCGACTAGAAATCACTGCATCGAGTGTTTGTCGTTCCTATTTTCACAAAAATGGCTTGAATCGCATAAGCAAATATAGACATTTATTTATCTTTGCGCGTAGTTAAAGTGTTAAATATGAATTTGTGATATTTATTATACAATTAATCTGGAGCCAACTATCTTAAGATTCTTGTAACTTGATAAGTGATAGCTGTGATGAATAAATATTTTTTACTTAACATCAGTGTTTGAGTCATTGTTATGTTGACGTCCTCCGTAGTGTGTGGTACGAATAGATTCAACATTCAGTCCTTATCTAGCGACCGAGCACTCGTCTGTCCGTCCATCGGATCAGATACGATGATGAGAAATGGATGGTTCAGGGCAGAACCCGCGCTTTCCAACGCTAAACGCCAGGCGCACCAGCGACAGGAATAGGCGCTATTAACATTCCAAATATTAATAAAATCGTCTTATATTCGTCCACCTGTTGATAGAAAATAATAATTATTATTCTAGGATAAAGTATACAGCGCTATCTGGAGATCCTAATATTTAAAAAGAAAATAGAAAATTGAGGTCTAGAACTTCCGAAAAACACTTAAAGTTCGACTAAATTAATCTAGAAGTAAAGATTAAGCAAATGAATAAATTAACATACCAGTGTTTTCTAGGAAACCTTAATAGACTAAGTAGTTTTGGGGCAGAAGCATCAGATAAGTAACTTAAAAATGTTAACAGTATTTTAATACCTCTGGTTTGAATGTTGTATTAGTTATAAGTATTACTCGCTTATAACGGAATACATATCAATATTCTTAACAAAATCCTCCAAATGTGGGTTGCATATTACAAGTTCGAGTATTTTCGATAATCTAATGTAAATGTTGTATTGGAAGTAAGTAATTACAACGGTATACCTATTTGTTGAAATCTGAAGTAATTACGTTATATCTAGTACATGCATGGGGATATAAAATTGAGAGCAAATATTGATACAATCCGAATAAAGTAAACGATGATCCTACAACTATTAAACTTCAGTAATTCGATTAAATAATCATTAAACTTCACTTACAGATAAGTTCATTTGGTTTTCTATTACATTATTGGACATTTTGTTACTACAATCGAACGCGATCCGACAACAAATAAACAATTCACACGAATATTAAGAATCAGTCCGGTAAATCACATCAAGAGATCGATACACCTAGATAAGAATCTAATACGGTCATCGGATAAAACTGCCAAATAAGGACGCGCCGACCTACTGCGTTGACGGACGTCGTAGTTCCGTCTAGTTCGCTATTTACCTGTTTACCCTACTGTGGAAAGTAAGAAGGCTACTGAACGCAATCATAAACAAACAAACGTCGTAAGTGTTACGGCTGGGTTGGTTTATGTGTTAACCATAACTTAGGAAGGTAACTATTCAAATGCTAACACTAGCAAGTCGAGTCATTAACTTAAAAGTATAGTCTAGTATTTTCCTTATCGGTAGGTAGTAGGTATCTATACCTAAACAAATACTATATATAATATAGTATTTGTTTTTATTATTGTAGTAATATTTTTTTTCTAATAATATTAATTAATAGTGACAAGTTGCCAATAGCATAAAAATGATGAATGGCAAAGATCACGACACCGCCGTTGATAGCCAGTCTATACCAGTACACCACGAAAGCTCTCAAGTAAATCAGCTTCGTAAATTACCAGCTTATCTCTGTCTAAGGAGGTGTGCATTATACAGAAACGATATGTCACAGATAAGGCGCAGATGTGATTAATATTCACTTACTATACAAATTAGAATTCAGACACTTGTGAAAACAAAGCAAATGAGACCAAACTCAAGATGTTTTCTAGAAGCCTTAAAAGTTCCTTCTACTTTTTAAAGTATGTTAAAAACAGCTGAAGGTTTAATTCTCCGATGACATAGTTGATAGAAAGTTTGTAATGTTCCTAAAATGAAAATAAGTTGTTAAGATAGATTTTATGACAATAGACAGGTGTTGGTTGTTGGCGTAGTGGAAAGAGTAAAAGCTGCTTTCCCGACGAGCGAACACGCCGGTCACATTGCGACCTACAGCGACGACACACATCCAAACTTGAAATCCTGCTCGGTTTTGTTTATTTAAGCTCTTTATTATTGCCGAGTTATTGTCATCACTCATGACGAATGCGATGTAGTTATATTTATATCGAAAAATGTCAAAATCTAGGATGGAATTTGAACCCGTGACCAGAACTACTCTACCAACCACCATTTGAGCTACCTGGCAAATTCATGGAAAACCGAAATTGTCTTATACAGAGCGAAAAATTTGAATTTTTAAGAATAGTTTGCATAGGTCGTACTGCTTCCAAAATTCATCACAAATATGTCAAATAAACTTCAAGTCACGAGTGAATAGGTTTTTACTTGCCACCAGGTGACATAGAAGTCAAACGTAAGGCTATCATTAATAAAAAAAAAGCGGTTAATACCTACGTCTGGGTCCCAAGCCCACTGTCACAGCCGTTGCTCCTAAATTGAAATACATTAATGTAAGAGGCACTATTTCTTAGTTGATATAAACTGTACTCTCGCACTACGTTAAAGCCCCTGTCTTGCAAGAGCACAAACACTAAATTCGAAACAACTAAGTACGGATCACATAAATTTTAGTTCCGTCCGAGGATATCACTTACTCCACATGTTTTTTCTTTGTAGTGATCTTAAATCACGTTGGAATGTTTCAAATGTAGTAGCAGGGAACGTTCGTATGTTCTAATTTAAAGGCTTATTGGTCTCCCAGTCACAATTGGATCTATATTACTACTGTGAGTTTCACTGGAGTTCATAATGGTTCTGTCAACATAGAAGCTTTTGAAACCCTACAATTTTCCGAAGCGAGGCTCTATTTATTGGAGATTTAAAAAGAATACCCACGTACTATTCGATTTATGCGTTAACGCATATCCTATTAATTTTATAAATGTGAAATTTTGTTAAGATGTTTGTAAGTTACTCAATCACGCTGTAAGAATTAAACTGATCTGGCTGAAATTAGGTACAGGGATAAATTTTTTGGAATAGGTTTCCATGGATAACGGATATCGGATCAGAATTGCTGGTGCGGGCAACAGATAGTAACGTTATAAATCGGATTACCGACGGCGGTCTCACTGTCTCACTAGACAGACGGACGAAGACGGCTAATGAAAGTAAAATTAGTTTGAGAGAAACGCCCGCGCTGACACACTGCACTCGCCTCGCCTGCGCCCGCGCCTAACGCCTTAATCACAATGAGTTCCTAGACTTTACACATCCAACGAGATTTCTTTTAACGATATAAAGGGAAACTTTTTATAAAAGACAAGTTTATTGAACTGAGAACATACCTGTTTCATTTACCTTGACCTATATTTTATTCTTGCCAAGTCTAAACATTGGTAACTCTGTTATAATAGCAATAATATTGGTTACAAAGTTTATAGAATTTATAATACGACGATCCTTTGTAAACAACACAGCTGGCTCTATTTACTGTAGTACGAGTTGTATTTTTCTATCGGCGCGGCGTCGCTTTCTAAGTGATGAATGTCATCAATCTATGTAGATGCCTTTCTTATAAGTATGATACATTGGCCTTGAATTACAAAGAAGACGGAACGAAATAAACTACGTTAGTATGTTTAAAAAATCTTGTATAATATGAGAATTCATTGTTGAATTTAAATAACGGATTCTGAGTCCAGGTCAACATAGTACAAAAAGAGCAGCAAAACCGAATTGTATTGTTTTCATGAGTTTTATACAATTGGGGCATTTTATTTCGTCATAAAATTTAAAATTTACATGCTCGTAACATATTTGGTTTAATGCCGTGCGGTTAGCACTCGCCCTACCTTAGAGTACCAGTCCCAAGTTGTTTAAATATGTAAGAGAACACGTAAACTTCAATAAACCTCGCGAGGTAATATTGCCACAGCAATTCATGGTCCAATCTTTTTTATGTACTACGGACATTTGAAACTGAAGTCTTGCAGAATATCCGATTTTGGCAAGCCTCAGGTGTGAAAGGGAGGAAACACTTATTGATCAAATTAGATCGACTGGCGTAAATTAATTTGATAATGCGTTTCCTCCCAATTTAAAGTTTCATGAGTAATCGATTAATTAATTACCCTATAGCAGTATACTACTGGATACAGGTCTCTCCCAATTGGTACATGGTGCACGACCCTCCACATTCTGCATTCATTCGGTCCCAGCTGCTTTTTTAGGATCATATTAGGATTATCATAGGATCAATGATACCAAAAAACTGTTAAATGTGGATGTACTCGTATGTATTTAATCACCTCTGCCTACCGCTTTAGACGTGTCCATAATTACTTGTCCTGACTGACTGACTGATAGTTCACAAACATACTTACATACCAAAAAACTGTTAAATGTGGATGTACTCGTATGTATTTAATCACCTCTGCCTACCGCTTTAGACGTGTCCATAATTACTTGTCCTGACTGACTGACTGATAGTTCACAAACATACTTACATACAAATCTCTAGTCACATTCTACTACCTACAACCTCAAGCACGTAAACTTATAAAGGAACTACTGAGATTAATCCATTTCAATCCTGCCGTAGCAGAATTAGATCATTGCATAATGGCGGTAAAAGGGTAGGTAGATATAAATCCGTACGAATTGTGGGCTACTAAAAAAGGACACGATCCAATCTTACTAAAATTTGGGGTTTAAGTATTTATTGACACCCAAAACTTCAGAGACGAGAGAGATTCACAACATCGTACGATTTTCAGGATCTCGATAGAGATAATATTGGTACGCAGGTCAATCCTCGTGCATACACTAATAAAGGCAGCTTTTTTTTTTCTGGAAAGTAAACATTGCACGACTTCATAATTTTTTTCAACAAGTCAACAAATCCTTTCATTAATAACGCAAAATGACCGGTTGTACAAATAACTGAGCATTAAACCATCAGCATATGAATAAATTTAACACTAATGAACGATATCCTTTGTTTAATATGTGTGAAATTTGCCATTGTTGATATAAATTGTATAGTTTTAAAATGATTACAATTGGTTCCTTCTGTTTCCCAAAAACTTTCGGAAAGTCTGTTCTTAATAGTCGTACTTTGTAGCCAGATCTGTTATTGTAGCAATACTGAAGTCACAAATTATTAGAAACCTATCTTGTGTAAAAAGTTAAAGATAAACATCGAAACCTAATTTTATTTCAAAGATCACAGTTTAAGCACGTACCACCGCAAAATACGATAATGATAAACGCATTGGAGTCACTAAACGCGGATAGTTCAGTTAAAATCGCTGTTTCACGGAACGCAGACATAATTAAGCTAAAAAAATGACATACATCAATCCCTCAGGCCTCTGTTGGCAGATTGAAAGGAACGAATGCGTGCTTATGAAATCACCTTCAGAAGATGTCGAATTAAAAAAAGGTTATACTTTTTATTGGTACAAAAACTTTAATCGTCTACACAGTAAATAAATTACATCTCACATACCTACCTAATATTTCCAACCCGATAAAAATCTCCCAAAGAACTTTCTCTCAAATTATGTAATGTGTATCTATCTTTTTTTACCCGTGTTATCCCATTCAAATATAATTGCTGGATTCACTTGCCATAAGCCCTCGTATAAATCTCTATCGAAAAATATATCTAAACGGTGAGACCGATACTTTCTAATTTCATAGCCGGAGGCTAAACAAATGAGAGTTATAAAACTTTTGATGTTCGACCAATAAAATAGTGTATTGGCAGATATATACTCGTTGATAGAAGGGTGTGTAGGTGCTGTTTAGTAGTTGTTGCTGTTTAGTTTTCAATATTGAGACACTGCTTTTATTATTATATTGGTTACAGAAATTATAAACCGACAATGGGACATAAATGTGAAACTTAGTATCGAGCTCAGCAATATACTTTCCACAGCGAGAAAAAAAATACGTTGTACATCAAAAATCATCTATTTTTGGCTGAAATTTCTATCAATATCCGAGGTATTAGTAGAAATTTCGGCCTAAAATTTTTACGTGATTGAACAATAAGAAAACTTAAAGCTTTTATATTTATTTATGGTAATGAGTTTGTAGGATTCGATAAAAATGCACCAAACATTAGGAAATAAAATAGGTACATATTAGGGCTTAAAAGTGTCGCGCCTAACAGTCTAGCCTTGACTTGGTAAAAATAAAAAATATCTTTCTTATCGTTACCTATAAGTGGATAAAATATACAACCTACAGACCCAATGAACTAGAAGCCACACCTTTAACAAAACAGCAATCTAAAAAGTCACTATTAACATAAGAAATACCGAATAGCCGGTTCATCTAATTTCCGAAACCTGTTAGTTTGGAAAATATTTGAAAACCGGAGCGACTTGATGATTGAAGACAAACGGGAATCAAATTATGGGACAACTTTCACATGTAGCGGATATAGAACCCCGGAAAGAGTAAAAGTTTGGTTTTATAGGTTATGGAAGCATTTATATTATTACGGTCATGATAAACATTCAATGTTTACTAATGTGCACCTGTTATTATGGTTTGATGCTCTTAATTTACCACTGTAGAATTCTAGTCTGTACGAATTGATACGGACGAAAATGAATAGGTACGCGTAAAGATGGCAAATTTTGATACTACAAGCGATCTCTGCAGGCAAGAAGCACATAACATCATAAATAAACTAGTGTATGATATTGAATAACCAACCTATGACGTCATAATCTTTATATATGGAATAAAAACTACAGCAATAATGTTATTATATGACATTAAATATAATGCGTACATTGTAGTGAAAGCTACGCAAACGAAAACGAGAAATTTTAAGTTTCGGTTAGTAGAGTTAAGAAGTGCCACATATTTTTAGTTTACACTTCCCACGTTTACATTAGTCTGTTTATGACAAGCTTACACACTTACTAGGTAGGTGAGGCTGCACGATATTAATAATATAAAACTGCATCTGGATTCATTAATTTATTTATTTATTTCCATCACAAACAATTTTTACATTGTGTAGGATATTCACGCAAATTGATTATGGAATGGCCTATGTCATTTCGAAAACGTATAATATGAAACGTAGCAATTTATTAGATCAAAGGGTGCTTTTGAAATTCATAATGACTATGTTATTACGTCAAAAAATACTAAAAATTTAAAATGTCAACTTTGTTTATATAGTCAAATTAACAATGCTTAAATTTGTTCTTTCAGAGTGGTACTCTCAGCGACCAGACCTCAAACGAGAGCGGCGGTGGAGGTGGAAGCGGTAGTTCAGATGCTAGTAGTGTCGCAGAGTCCTCGTCTGATCAGCTCGCCATGGAGTCTTCAGAAAGAGATACACCGAGCCACGCGTACAATGGTCCACCTCCGCCAGCACCACCACCGCATAACAGAAGACAAAACCCAACCCACCATCAGGCACATCATCCTTTAAGTAAGTTTTTTTTTTACAACAAATAATGATGAGCAAACAATTCAACATGATCAAAACCTAAGTAATAATTCGTGCGTGTTCAATGTTAAGTATATTTCTGTTTAAAAGTAAAAGGGTAAGCTTTGCCTCGGCATCGTCTAAATTTCTAAAATCATACAATAACTACTGAGCCTGGAACGTTTATGACTTGTAACAGGTGATCCGAATGCAGTAAAAAGCTGTAGATAGGTACCTAAATTCGCTTCCTCCAGCCCATAACTGCATTGGAATTTTTTTACTACAATTCAATCAAACTTGAAAAACTAGCGTGTTTGGTCAAGGGTTAAAAATAAGATTCAAATAGCTAATTTTGGTCTTCTCGTTAATATCAGTGTCTTACACTTTATACACAGTATATAAAATGATGATGTTTTCTGCTAACCCAATGTCATCTGTTGGATTCTTTTTCGAACGTTTAGATTACTAACTGTAGCACTTATTTCATTTCAGGTATGCCAAGAATTACCAACCATCACCAGATACACACGAAACCATTTGCCCTGGGACCACCGGCAAATCATCACAAAAATGACGTTGGATCTGGTTTTCGAGGTCCTCCACCACCACCTGCGCCTCCTGCCGACTCACAAACCGCCGCAAGTGATAAAGTATTCAGTGGAGCAGGAGATGTCTGGCCAGCTCCTGCCCCGGATATGCCCAAAATTGTTTCCTTGGACGTAAAATGTGAAAAGAATGCCATGAGAGTATTCCTCAGCTTCGACAAACCATTCTTCGGTATTGTATTTTCGAAAGGACATTACTCTAACCATCAATGCGTACACCTTCCTCCTAACCTTGGTCGATCATCTGCTTCTTTTGAAATTGGTGCACACGCGTGTGGGACTGCTGGCAGTGGAGATCCAAGATACAGAGGAGATGTTGCAGCAGCAGGAACTTATTTTGAAAACGTTATTGTAATTCAATACGATCCACAGGTGCAAGAAGTATGGGATCAAGCCCGAAAATTACGATGCACTTGGCACGATCAATACGAAAAAGCTGTCACATTCAGACCATTCCCTGTAGATATGTTAGATGTAGTACGAGCTGATTTTGCTGGTGACAATGTTGGCTGCTGGATGCAAATTCAAGTTGGTAAAGGACCTTGGGCTTCTGAAGTATCAGGGTTAGTAAAGATTGGTCAAACCATGACTATGGTTCTAGCGATTAAGGATGACGATGCGAAGTTTGATATGTTAGTCCGTGATTGTGTGGCTCATGACGGTCAACGCGCTCCTATACAATTAGTCGATAGGCGAGGCTGTGTAACAAGACCGAAACTGATGTCCCGGTTCACAAAGATCAAGAATTTTGGAGCTAGTGCCAGTGTTCTCTCATACGCACACTTCCAAGCCTTCAAGTTCCCCGATTCGATGGAAGTACACTTCCAATGTACTATACAGATTTGTAGATATAGGTGCCCAGAACAATGTTCAGATGGAACTCCTAATGTGATTGCACCACACGCTGAATATGGACCACCTCAGATCGACTCATATCCTGTTGGCATCGAAGCGAGGCGTGATGAAAGGAGAGTGAGGAGACAAAAAAGAGCCACTTCCCCTGAGAAAGAGGTTGGTGTGAATAGGGTCATCCGTGTTGTATCTGCTGGGGACTTAAACTTAGATACGTCTGAAGAAACAGCTGCACCAAAAGTGATACCCACTCCAGGCCTTGTTTGTATGACTACACCCGGTTTTGCTGCAACTCTGGGTGCACTTCTTGCCACATTATTATGCTCTTGTGCCGTATCAGCAGTTCTATTTTTAAAGTTAAGGCCAATATCTACACTCAAGAAGAAAACCGCCGCCGTGACGACGATAGCTCGACCGCACCCACCGACCGCGCATGTAATTTCAAAGAGCCGCTTCTACTCGTAACAAAGCGTATATTTAATATAATTTGTAAATAGTAGTGTGATGAGACTGAAGTATATAGACCATGCCAATTATTTATTTGCGTGTTATATGAGTGCTCAAATGAATGTAGTTAATCTGGAAACCCTTACGTAGTATTAATTGAAAATATATTTTAGAATTTACAACCCATAAACGTCGAGTCGTGTTGATTCCTATTTTGTTGCAGAATGAAATGAAAGCGTATGCCTTATAGGAAATTATAGGTACTAAACTTGGTTTTGACTATGATTATTAAGTTCAGTATTCTGTTTATTATATTGATAAAACTACCTACCGATTTTATTGCAGAACATGAACTAAACCAGGCACTGGTAGAATAAATAGAAAATATTGTATAACAGATCCGTTCGGTTTAAACTAAGTTTTTTTTTGGATATCACTCTGAAAGCATCTTTAGATATATAGCATGTACCCCAATGACTTTATATACAAGATATGTTACGTTCATAGTAACTGACACCTCAAATCTGATCCACATTAACAATTGTGGACAATTGGCGTTAAAGTAGTATGAAAGATGGGATAAGCACATGAGTATCAAAAAACGTCCCAATTGGGATGTTTTCGAGTCTTCATCTGGCGCGCTCTAGTAACATATCTGCCTCTTTTTACATGTATAATATCATTGATATACCCCTATGAAATATACTTACAAACTTATATGATAGAGATTAAGAATACATTACTTTAATAGGTACCCACGTTAATAATATGACTCGTCAGGAGTACCAGTCATGGGCTTGGCGGGCTATGATACTCAAAGTTGTAGTTTACTTATTCAGCATAATAGAGGAAATTATGTCCTTTATTTAAATTACATAACGAAGACATAGGTCAGTCTTGACCATGTCTTTTTAAATAATTTGCCAAGAAGTTCTTTAGTTTCATCAATAATCTTAAACTCCATACGGATCCATAATTTGAGTGACTACAAAACCAACATTTTAAGTGTTGCCATAATAGTCTAGGAATGCAAAGTTATACTTACACCTTTTTTGGTTCATTTTTAGTTACAAAGACAAGATAATAACGCATAGTTTTGTTTTAAACTAGTTTCTATCATAATAATTTTGTTCAATAGTAGGCAGGTACGAGTATAACCATAATAACACTATATTTAGTTCATGTTTTGTAATAAGCCGGGTCAATTTATTCAAATAAGAACACAGTTTTAACGTGGTTATTTCAAATAGAAAGTTGAATGTTGAATTTTCTTTAGTTACAAGAAGCCGTAATGATAAATTATAAACACAAATTGTAGTATTAACATATGATAAGTACAATCTTCTGTTACCTCTTCTTGAATATTCATTTGAAGTAGGGGCAACGGAAAATATATTTATAAATGCGGTATATCAATTTAGGTGAACCGTTAGATTGTAATTTAAAATAACTTGTCATTAGTATTAATATTATTTATTTTAGTTAAGAGTTAGTCATTATTACGAGTACGAATAGCGATTTATTTATTATTATACCACCTGAGTACCTCTTCTTCTTATTTAATTGTTTTCTTTTCGTTATTATTAAAGTTTATTAATTGTTGAACTGGAAACTAAATGTTGAAATAATTAACTTATCGTAACGAGTTGAATAATTGTAAACAATTTGTACCATACCCCACTTCTGATGATTGTAAAGTACTGTATCAAGAAACATTTGAAAAATTAAACTTTTGCTATAAACATTTGTTTTGTTTTATTTATACCATGTTATTATGTAATACTGGCCATAGTGGCCATTTATTTTAAGGCGTATGAAAAGTAGGCAAACAGACCACATCGCGTAGGAAGATGGGGTTTTTCAGTTTAGTTCATAATTTTATCTTATTATATATTTTGCGTAGCTTTTAGCTAAGAATTATTATACCTTGTAGTGATTATAAGTGACTGTATGGTTGACTATTTCAAGAAAATACTTATAAAAGCTTCACTAAGATTTTACATTCTCTGATAATTAACAAGCCGAGCATTTTTAAATAATGGTTTGTTTATGCAATGAACCGGGCTTTGCATTCGATTTACTTGAAGTGGATTAGTAATATAACCTATATATAAATATAAGCTATAACCTAGGAATATTCAAGTCACGAGTGAATAGGTTCCTTCTAGGCAAGCGTGATTCATCGTAGACCGCATCGTCACTTACCATCAGGTGAGTTAGTGGTCAATAGTAAGCCTATCCTGAATAAAAAAAAAAAAAAAAAAAAAATTGCTAGATCGGATTGCTAAAAAGCCTTATAAAAAATTTGGTTGTAATAATTTGCAACGCTGATTTTTGAAGTGAAAACTTCTTTAGCGGCGCTGAGCACTTTTTTTTGCATGGGTAAAAACTTTCAAACTCGCGTCAGGGTCACGTGATGCTGATCGAAAAAGCGTAAGATCGAGGGGAAGGGAGAGGAACTAGTATCTCCCACTCTTTCTACCGTGCCTGAGTGTGCTGCTCTGTTTAGGCGGCACAGGGCGCTTGCGCGAATGACCGTGTGTGTTTATGTACAGCGTCCCACGCGTATCCAAGGATGGTGACAGCTGATTGCTTGACTGTTGTGTAGTAAATACACTGTTGTGTATTCGTAAATGTGAATAAATAACACCATATAAATTGTCATATTTGTGTACGATAGCGCAATAAATAAACATTGTATTCTACCTCATAAATGATAGTACTTTTATACTTATAATTAAACACAACGTTAATATTGAAGTTCTCACTTCTGCCGGCACTCCCGGAGTGCTATTTTTTTTACTTTACCGATCGATTGAGTAAAATACTGGACGACCAAAACTTAAGAAATTTTATAGAATTGTTAATAACATAACAATTCGAGATGGTTAAAAACTGTCAAGTCTTTTTAAATTAGTAACATTGATGACAAAGTTATGTACTGTTAACGTAATGTGCCAAATGTCACATGAACCTATATCCAATACCAAAATGCATCAGTCAAATCGGTCTAGCCGTTATTGAGTAACAAACAAACAAAAGTAAACAAACTGGAAATTTTCACGCAATAAAGTTTTGGTAGTAGGTACCTATATTATTATATTAAGGAAGTCACGGTCATGGATTGAGATGATTATGTTAATTTTGATAAAATATGGCTGAATTGTAGGTAGGCAAGTTAATAATAAGTGTATTATTATAATGAGTATAATGAGTTGCTCCCGTAACCGACCTGCAACAATTTGAATGCCCTACTACGTCCTCATACTTGAATAATTTACGGTCTTCTGCTTTACATAATTAATATTTAACAAGAACACTATTAAACATGAATTAATGATAATAATAATGGTGAATAAGATAAAGAAGATGAAGTAGTAGATAGATTACATAGAAGATAGAAAGATATAGGCATCAGGAATAAATAAAGATAAAGAAGTGGAAAGCTTTACCCTGACACGTGTTCCCTTCTTCTTATAGTCCGAGGTTCCTTAAGCAAGCCGTGAAAAAGCATATATGTCAAGGCTGTCTGTGTAGAGGTCACCATTCTAAGGGCATCCCTTGGGAATGTTGGCCACTGTTTTTGGATTCCACCTCAGCCTGCTATCGGGCGGGGTGCAGTCAATCCGGCGGATAATATTAAAAATAATGATATGTTGTGGCGTCATCAAATATGTTTGCTGGACCTTACAGATCAGACAAGCTTTGTACATTTATAAGCAAAATAGTAGACTTGGCAATTAATACCTAGACTCTGATTCCGTAAAGAATTTGTTTCGTTTTGCCTATTTTAAAATTAAAAATAAGTTGATTTAATAAGGACTCAGTATACTGTTCATTATCTTAATATATATAAATCTCGTGTCACAATGTTTGTCCTCAATGGACTCCTAAACCACTTAACCGATTACCTATAATAAAATTCGCACACCATGTGCAGTTCGATCCAACTTGAGAGATAGGATAGTTTTTGAAACGGATTTCGACATCCACGCGGGCGGAGCCGCGGGCAACAGCTAGTATTATATAAAATATTATGAACAATAAGGTACATATCAGAGTTTGACACACCTAGCGCCATCTAGCGAACGAGTGTCTAACCATTGGTGTAATATTATACTGAAGCGGTGCACGGTGGTTCCAATTAATTTGATCTCGTACCTATATAATAGTGATTGTTTGAAATTGGTAAGTGCAGGTAAGTGGCATAGTTATATTGATCACTATTACCTACTTGCTGTAACGTGTAACGAGAGAGTAAAGACTTTCGATATATGCTTTTAGCTAATGAGATAAATAGTAAATGATTCCCTATACATAAATAATGCGAGTGTTTTGTATGTATGCAACTTTTTTTTTCGTGCCGCCATTCCCGCGGGTACCACCCCCGCTGAACCAGCGGGAGCAGTTTAATGTTTGGTCATGAAATTATTGAAACGTAGTAGGTACTTACCTATTATTCTAGAGTATCTACCTTTTTCTTTCGTGCGATCCCTACGGATACCCCCTACCCCGCTGTCATATTTTGTTTCTGATGTATTTCCTAAGTAAATCGAAATTTACGTTGCACGACGGAAGGAGCCGATGGTTGGTTTATATTCTAAAGCCACCACCAAACGACAATGAAATACCTATGAGGATCTATAATATTTTGAATTAAATGGCTGACAATTGCCTTAAAGTGATTACCTATAGGATATAACTTACCTCTACTTTCTATTAAAGGACCTTATGGTATACCCACTTGCTTCTTTAAACAGCAGCTCTTTAGGTGTTTATTCGTAAAGTTTCTTCGACTCTTTAGTTTTGATTGATAACATCTTTAAAAAAAGTTGTTCGCATAATAATAATATTACTATCATTCGAGCTCATATTTCAGTTGCATTTAAAGCTTGCACTTTATAGTCTGAAATTCGCTATACTAACTAGTGTCGAATGCCTACTTCTTACTTCCATAATCTTGGTTTATCTGAAAGCTATTTGGGTCCTTCGGCTTTTCACACCACAACGGATTTATACCGCGGTGCGAAACGCCCCAGTAGGCCTGATCGTCCGAATCCAAGAAAAAGCTTGTGCAAGAGCCTTGTTTGTCAATCAGTAGGTGTACTGGCTTTCAGATAAAGTTGGTTTAAGCTTCGAAGATCTTAGTGGAGACCCGTAAATAGACTATCATCCTTAATACAAAAAGATTAAATTTTGGGCAGCGTGGCACTTTGATCTCTCGTGTCTCTTTGATAATTAAACAAGTCGGTTTAGCCACATTGTCATGTGACAGACTTTCAACTGTTTCATGGGTTAAGAAACTCAAGAAACATGCGTCTTCTAGAAAAGACCCAGGCTGTTGGTGATAATTTATTACTCGCTTCACCCCTGAAAAGGAGAAGTGTGTATTTCAACTTTGGTTTTCTTAAGTAAACAACAGTCGATTTATGTGTCAACATAATTTTTAATCCATTAAACAAATTAACAGGTGCTTACGCGTTAAACACATCGTCACCGCATCCATACAGAGAAACTTAAAACATTTTGTTTACAAGTATACTTAATTACATCCCAGAACATTATTTATAGAAGAAATAGCGCCACTAAACTCCACACCAAAAGTACCACAACCTCAGAAAATAAATTATGTCGAATATAGAGTACAATAGAATACATTTAATTAATTAATAAAAAGTAAAATTGCACTTAGGGAGACAGTTTTCAATGGAAAACTCTAATCTTAAATAATAATAGTTTTTATAAATTAAATGCAAGATTTTTGGGTGGCATGTAATATTTTCGAATGATTGAAAGATCGACGTACGAGTAATATACAAAGTAAGTACAATAACATTTTTGAAATTCGTTTCATATTATATTGAACACCTTTTTAAATAATATATGTTATGAATTGTCACTGATACAAATATGGAACAATTTCATGCATTAAATTATCAAATCTATTAGTCGTCGCAATTAAATGTAAGTGCAGTTACGATTCTTGTATGTACCTATTATTTTATGTCTGGAACATTTTTCATTTCCATCAGGAGAGTGGTATATTGATGACAGTGCTATAGTCTACAACTTTTGCATCTATCATCAATCAAATTTTATTTTTGTTCATTCATTATGTTCCATAAAATATTCGGCACTAAAAAGAGGCCGAACGGGTTTTTTCTCAAATGGTCGAACGAGGTAATACGGGTACGTAGTCGATTTTTTTTTTAATTGAAACATCGTGTTCTTGACTAAAAAAAGGTCATGCACGTAGATATTGATGTTATAGTAATGGAACTGTTCCAGTTGCATAATGATATCGATACTTCTAATAAATAGGATCGGTACTTATAGAACACACACTCGTAACTATTGTCGAACTCTCAAACCATTTCTCAATCTAGCTACATTACTTATCCTAACTTATCATAGCGAATTAAAAGATGGATACAAATTATATTGAGCAATTTTAAAATATGTAAATGCACAGTAAATAAATGCGATTTCATTTCATAAAATGAAAAATCTACTACTTAAAACTCATTGGTGTCTCAACATTTGTATGATACAGTTTTAACGTTCCTATTCTAAATAAAATAATTAAATTAACAATAACATAATGATAAGTATATGTAGAAACTGCTTTGCTAAGTTTTGATTATAATTAATACAATTTTGAATGATGGAAAGAAATTGATGATATATTTCGATGGTTGAAAGCAATAACAGTTGACAGGAAAATCGCTTTTTAATAAAGTGTTTATAACGTCGTTTGGGGTTTGTTTCCTTTGAACATTCGATGTCGCTTCATCTGTCGTCTTTCAACTGTCGATTTGATATGATATTATCGGAAATTTACGCGAATATCATACATTGAAACGAAACTATTTTAAACGGATTTAAAGAACACCAAATAAATCATAATAAAATCCGTTAAAATAGTTATATTTCAAGTCTTGATCATTATTAGAACTAAGACATTGTCGGATTAACTGTTATTAATTTTAACTATACAACTTGATCTAGTAATAAAATATGTCATTTGTTCAGACATTTTTATATAGACAAAAATGAACTTTATTGTGAAGGTATTAATGAGTAACTTTATTTATATTATTCTTCTTTGAAATGTGTTCCATATTGTCATATTGAAAGTATAACAATATGGAACTATGTTATAAATAAATAAAATTATAAACATTGAGCAGGTACATACTAATTTAGTATGCCTAAAAGCCTCAAAAGTTACAGTATCTATAACTAATAATCAAAACAGCATTGATTCTGAAACAGACAAAATCAATGTTATTTATAATATAAGTGCCTTCATTAATAATGAAATGAAAAGTTGAGCAAAAGCGAATGAAAGTTGTGAACATTCGAATTAACTATATCTTAAACTAATGGCATGACTCGACGTTTATTCTTATCCTCTAGATACTAAAGAATACAACAATGATAATAAGTTAGTTATTAAAAACGTAGAAAAATTCTGTACAAAACTTATCGGTATAAATATATAATATTCACAAAAGTGAAAACTCAATATCAGGTTTCTTAGGACTTGGTCCGTAGCACGACCTAGCACCATCATTTAAGGCGATCTAGCAATATTACTTAACGACTATAATATTAAACTATAAGCATAATATAAAGTTCTGCGAGTCTAACATCTAAAGGTGCAACTGACCAATAAAGGGTATTTTCTAAATTTTATCAGGTATCTAACTCTAATTCAAAAGAAACTTTTATTTCTTCTATATTATACAAAAACGAAAGAAGATGCGATGAATGAATAGCTACGATATGAATATTTAGCATCTAAGAACAGTCTTCGGTAGGATTTTCAATTATAATGGTGGTTCAACCATCACGAGAGTGGTGTGGGTGAGGTTGGGAACCTAAGAGTCTAAGTGCCATCCATGCGGCAAGAGAATGGGCAGCAGGAGCGGGTGGCACTGGAGGAGGAGGCTGGACCGCCATCCGTGAGCGAAGTTTTTGTAGCAGTACTGCAGCAGCTAATGCGGCACCAGCCGCAGCTCCTGCTGCTGAAGCAAAGAGGGCCCCAAAGCTCACTGCACCCATACATATTCCGTACACGACCTGAAATAAATCGTCATATAAGTATGAACCCAGATACAGACAGTACAAATAAAGAAAAGTAAAAATGATCTAAAGAAGTAAATTAATGTTGATTAAAATTGTCTTGCTTACTTCTTCTCGGATCCTTCCACTAAACACAGTAACTGGCTCCCTTGACGGTCCGAAAGCTAGGTCAGCTTCAGAAACCACTTCGTATATTCCTGATACACCGACGTCAGCGGATCGGCCTTCGCGAACAGCTCGTCGTTTACGTAGTGACCTAGGTCCAGCCACAGCCGGGCCTACAGGTAGGGCTGATACGATTCTTTCACTCAATGGTTCGTTGTTGACATCAACCCCCAACTTGCGTGGTCCATGTGGAAAACGATCGCGATCTACTAAGGTTGAGGGACGTTCCTAAAAAAAGAAAAATGTTTTTAAAAAATTGAACTGTTTGTCTTGTTCTATTTGTGTGTGGATCATATTCTGCCAATAGCTATTATACAATTTACCGGAATATGTTAGTAAATTATAATTACAGTAAAAGGCCTGGCGAGAGCTTCTACAAGGTCTTCGAGAGCGGACATTCGATCTGGATCGGGTTCGTTTACAGGAGCTGGAGCTCTTTGCGGCAAAGGGGCTGGCACTCTTGGTGGCAATGGGGCTGTAGCTCTTTGGGGCAAAGAAGCGGGAGCTCTTTGTGGCAAAGGGGCTGGAACTCTTTGTGGCAAAGGAGCTGGTGCTGGAACAGCCTCCCCAGATACTTCATCACCGAATGCTTCTTCTAACGGAAGACGAAGTTCTTCTGAGAGGCCTCCATCTTCAGCAGATGAATCACTACAAGAAATAAGATTAATATTAGTATCAGTACAAATAGTTACAAAACAGAATAGGATATAATATTAGCCAACACATACTTAATATCATTGTGATCTTGATGCGTTCGATCATCCTTTCGGTCCAGGGCACCATGTCTTTCCGGAGTGACGCCTGCTAACTGGCAATGGTCGAGACAACCATGCCTGCAAATCTCGACCTTACACCTAATGTGTACACTTAAGGCATCAGGGAACTTGAAGGCATGGAAGAACGCGTAGGTGATGACTGAGGCGCGTTCATCTGCAGCCTTTGCTTTTAAGAACCTGAAAAAGGAATAGTGGAGTATGTGAAAACGCAGCAAAATAATAAAACACCAAGTTCTACCACATTATACACAACACTATCTTGACCTAAAGAAAGCATAGCTTAACTAGCTTATATTAGGATGTGGATATTGTATTCTTTGATACATTGTTATTTGGGCGTTTGTATGACTGTGCAAAACAGGTTTTTTGGATTGTGTTCGCACTCAATTTGGATAAGAATCTTCAGAAGTTTGTGTCCCTAACATCAGCTGGCCAAACGAACAGTTAGAAGTGCAAGTGTTTAGACTTTATTTAGTACAATTATAACTTCAACCATCACAGATATTTATTAGGAGTGGTAAATTAATCCAAGCTATTTCGCACAAATGAAACCTTTATTGTGTTAAAATGGAGTAATAAACGCTACTAACGCTATAAATGATAATAAACTACTTTACTCTCAATAAATGAAATTGTTTCAGAGAAATACCCATCAATTAGACATGAATAAAAGGTTGCTGTCACCTTTATCTTTCAGATAATTTCTGCTGCTAAGGTGCTTTTAAAGTAATTCCGAGATTTTTTTTTTTTTTTTTTATATAGGACACGTCAAAATGACTCCACCTCACCTGATGGTAAGCGAAAGGCAGAGTCTCAGGACTGGGGCCACCACCACATACACCGATGCATTTATACTTTAATCTGGGCTTTCTAGGAGAAACTACTAAATAATGTCTTATTTCAGAAAGACATTTATTTTAACTTTCTGTGATTTTAACTGTAAAATTGTTTTATTAATAACCAGCTGTGCCCCGCGGCTTCGCCCGTGACATACTTCATCCCCATGCCAGGATAAAAAGTACCTATCCTATGTCCATTTCCCAGTTCTAAGCTACCTCCCTATTAATTTTCAGCCAACTCGGCCCAGCCGTTCACGCGTGATGCCGTGATCAAGGGAATTAGGGATTTATTTTTATATAATATCTAGATTGCTACATACCTATATAGATTTTGACACTAAATTATATATTACTATTAGCATTGGGTGCGAAAATGTTCTTAAAGACTAAAGACTAAAAGAGATTAGGTTGACATAATTTTCTTAGTATTGTACCTTGATATCATCTTGGGTCTCAGAACGCATCCATATTCGTCTGACAGCTGAATCACATGCCCGGACCCATCTGAGGCAGCGCAAGATTTCACTCGCATGTCGAATTCACCTGGAAAGCCAAAACAGTCTTATAAAATATAGGTAGGTAATATATAAAATGAATTATTGATGAAAACGAAATCATACATAAAAAGTATAAAAGAAAGTAGAAAGCTTAACGAAAATGTAAATCAGAATAAGTAACTATAAAGTCAAACCAAACATCACAATCGTGACGTAAAAAAGTGTATTACTGCTTTGGAGTTAGCTTTTTACACACCACTCGAAATATTCCCACCAATTCTCTCTAGGCAGCCCTAGTTAATTGAAAGCTCCCTAAGGTGTTAAGCAGACGGCGCCGCGGGGCGGGCAGGTCTTTTTGATCGCGAAGTAATAACGACCGCGTTTGCCCGTCGATGCCCGCGACTGCCCTAACCACGAAACAAAGCACCGCCAGTGTCCGCCGGGCACCAGCGGCGGCGCAGACTTTTTGCCATTCGTGTGCGTTGGTAGTATAGGATTCCTTTAGCGCAATCGTTCGCGATGAAATTGACCGGCCCTGCCTGCGCCTCCGTCTGCTCGATGCCTGAATCGTCATTCCATACGATCCTTTTATACATTCCTTGCCACCTTTTCATGCATTGCCTTCGATTGTTTTTATGTGTAACTAGCTATCGCTCGCGGTTCACTCGTGAGGAATTCTATACAAACGGTTTAAATCTGTAATAGTAGCAAACTAGGTGCCTAATTCTCTATCATCGACATTTGAAGTAATGTCAATAACCTAGGTTTAAATTGATTGCCGTAACCGCATGCCGTGAATGCTATAGAAAATACTCATGATTAGTTAGAAATAACAAAATTAATTAAGAAAATATTAAGTCTTTAGCTAAATTATCAAATTACCATTTGCTATATTCAGATACGGTTCAAAATTAAGTCTTAATGCTCAACACTACCATGACATCCTATTTATTTTACACCAAAGAATTGTGCATTTAATAGATAATTAACATTAATGGTGGTTTTATCGCGCGAAGCCTAATATATAAGCATAATTATGTTTAATGTAATAATTACTTGGATATTGGCCAGTAAATGCTTAATTAAAAGAGATAAAGACTTTATAATATATCTAAGTCGCGTGTTCTTCATGCAATATGGGGTTCTCAGAAGATTTTTACAGCTTCGGCAGCGCAAGAATGACGCCCCTGATGTTGCACACGTCCATAGGCCACGGTGACCGCTTCCCATCAGGTTGGCCGTGTGCTTGTTTGCCACCTAAGTGTTATGAAAAAATAAAAGAGTAAGGAATGCCAATTTTAAACTACCGGGTTTAGCGGAATTTCTTGTTGTAATTTGTAAATAATGTACCTTTCAACCTACAAACGCGCAGGACTCAAAAACGTACCAAACAACAGCGTATACCTATTCGCTAATGAGCTTATTTGGGCAAGATACTATCATAAACGTTTAAGTGATAGACTCCAATATCAACCGGTTTGTAAGTTTGTTTGCCACTCAAGTAGTGTAAGGAGAAACATCTTGATTTACATGAAAACAATAAAAACCAATATTGTTGTAGCTAAGTGAAAGCCAAACAGTGTGTACCTACAAACAACTTATGTTTCAACCTAAAGGATGGGTAAATACTCAGACGAGTCAACAGAAACACCCTGCAGAAAGTAATCATTAAACATCGCACGTGCCCAACGAATAACCACATCTTACAAGTTCTTACGTGTTTGCTTAATGTATTGATGGATGGAACTGCAGTTTAAATAAGGCTTTTTAATACGCTACTCTTAGCAAAAATCGTGCGATCCATGTCATAAACATGGCAAATTTCTTAACAATGAGGTATTGGTTAGGTACAGAAAACGCATACGATAGTTCGTGTTATCCTATCGAATCGAATCGAATAGCCTAAGGGGAGAAGTCGACCTTGGTGATTTTGCTAACTCAAGCTCATATTATGACCCTAACAGTAGAGTCTTCAGTGCGAGTCAACAGATACATCCTGCAGAAAGTAATCATAAAGCATCGCAAGTGCCCGATAAATAACCACATCTTTACAAGTGCTTACTTATACAACAACGACGGTCTAGCTTGCTTCGCTATCGCCTTTTTTTT
This sequence comes from Lithosia quadra, assembly GCA_963576445.1. NCBI lineage: Eukaryota > Metazoa > Arthropoda > Insecta > Lepidoptera > Erebidae > Lithosia > Lithosia quadra. Next base: position 4,562,168 of record OY754882.1, read on the forward strand.
TTATCGTGCGGAAATCCCCATGGATACCACCCCCGTCGGCCATCGGGGGTGGTTATGTCGGGATCGAACCGACTAAAACCACACGCCGTCTTGGGCCTTAGTAACCGGGGTGTAAGGTTACCCAATGGGCATATCCCTCGCACTCCAGCTGACCCCGGGCCATCTACGGTTTTAAGATGGCCCCCTCGACCCCCCGAAAAGGGGGTGGGGCGAACATCGCGCCACTTCGCCGACGGTGGGGTGTAGGGTGAAAATATCCCGGTACAGCCAAATCCGCAGTTAAGATTGGTAAAGCGGACCCCAGACTCTGAGGTGCAAGCTTGGATGCTACTGGGAATAAACGCTAGGATGAAGAAGAAGACAGGGGCTTATCTCAAGTGCGAAAGTAACACAACAAATAACCACACTTTTCATTGCTACATTGTTAGCTTCTCACAAATTTCAGGAGTTACACAGTTCTAAAGAACATAAAATAAAATATTGTACATTTTATCAGTTACATTACAACAGAAATACAAAAGTGAGTAATAAAATAGAAGCACTAAAGTTTATACTTCAAAAGGTTTGACGCGTTCTTGATGATATACCTACTCGCGTCTTATGTTCTTATTAGTATGGTATGGACGCTGATGCGACAATGTCACACATTGTAGGTATATAAAAAGACAAAGTAACAATGTTTATCACATAGTAACTAAGTTATAGGTTAAATGTGTTTACAATGGCAAAGTTTCTCTTCGACATATTTTACGACTAGCAGCAGTCATTGATATTGCGGTAAGTTTGTTGGCATTTACACTGCCGAATAGTCTTTGTTATAAATTTGAAATTTGAAAATTACAAAAAGATTCTATTACTATAGTAGACGCAGATAGAAGTAGAAAAGAAAGTGAATAAACATTTCCTTTCGGGGTGTAATGACCAAAGTGCTAAAATGACCATGGTGTTAAAATGACCATTTGACTACTATCTAGATTTTTTTATAAATGCAGAAGTTGTACTAGTAAACATTCAATATAATTTGATAAACGCCTTCTAAAATATACTATTGTGAACGAAAAGAAATTAAAGTCATACAACAGAATTGAACATTTCCTCCTGTGAAATTACCACTGATCTGTATTATCTCTTACCCTCGTAAAATTTGCTCGGGTCGCTATAATCGACCCGAAGTAATATAATGGTTATTTACTTCCATTTGTAATTTAATAGCCCATAAAGATTTGTTTCGAAAGTGAATGAATAGATGTAGAAAATATATATTTGCAGGTAAAACTAATGGTGGTACCTAGTGGGACGGTTCATATAATACCATCGACTCATCTACTGGCTATTATCCTCCAAATGACTTCCCGGTTGCATTCGAAGTTTTCGCTGTAGAACTCGAGAGCCGTTTATTATTCTTTAAAGGTTTGTTGACTTTTACAAAAGTAACTACCTACCGCTTGAACTTCCCAATGCACGAGAAAAAAGCTGCTCCGAATAGCAGGTTGACTTAGACCCCGAAAGTTTTCGTAGACTACACTTATGTAAAAGAGGAAGCTACGTTATATTGAAAAATGTTAAGTATAAGATATAGCAAGTTACCTACAAGTCCCGTAAATCAAGTTGAGATCTCCATTATCTTTCATTTAGATTACAGTTTTGATAATCTCATTGTCTTTAATAAACCATTAGCAGTAACAGATAAATATCTCATTTCGCACGATTGCAGATGGTTATTGACTCAGACGAATCATAAATTAATAGTTAATGTATTATTATTGATTAACCCATTGTTCTTGCTCAAATACAAAGCTATTAAATAGAAACAACATTATCTCAATTTTTTGTTGTAAATCTAATATTATAAATTGTTGTAAAGAGTTTGGTTGTTTCTTTAAACTCGCTGCAGTGACACAAAGCAACTCGTAGGTACACGGCGCTCCGATATTACGTAACTTGGATGCTTTGTGTCACTACAGCGCTAATCTCTTAAAATATCAGTGCGATTAGGACAATTCTAGTTGCGTATGAAAGTCCAATGCTTAATAAAAGGCACGTGCTATTTACGGGAAAAAAGTAGATAGGAAGTATTCTATCCTTTTCTATTGATATTTTAAATGTGAAAGTATGTGAGAGTGTGAAAAATGGTCAGATATTTTTGTTACTTAACCGCTGATCGGATCTAGCTGAAATTTGTTACAGTTATAGATTATTGACTGGAAAAACAAATAGGCTACTTTTATCCCTGGAAAAGATTCCCATGGCTTGCAGAATTGATCGAAATCCAACGTGAATAGAGTCGCAAGTAATTTCGAGTAAAATATCCAACCATTTCACAAATAAAGTATCAATGTTATAAAATACCACAACTGTAAAACGCAGCAGCGAGTAAAATGTAAAGGAAATTTCTTCCTTTCACCAACAAAGTACCGAAGTAACAAATACCATAAACGTAAATAATGCATTCATAACCTAGGAGCTTATTTACTTATAAACGGTAAACCTCCGCTTGGAGTCACAGTTCAAGTCGACAAGCACTAACTCAGATGAATAAGTTGCCTGAATCTTGATTCCTGAATAGGCTTTTGATATGTTATAGCATAGCGGCTCTATCAATGTTAATAAGTTAAAATTTAACTACAAGATCTTAAAAGAAACAATATTATGCTTAAATCTTCTTCAACCTAGCTTTAATCCCAGTCGTATCCAAAGTTTTTACCTCGGAGTCTGGGGTCCGCTTTACCAGTCTTAACTGCGGATTTGGCTGGACCTCGATATTTTCCGTGAAGCGACTGCTATCTAACCTTCACAACCCAATGGTGACTTAGGAATATTATTATTAAATACCATATACAAAGTACAATTTACATTTTTACACTAAACGATGAAATTTATATTTTTATTGTCATATTATCTACTAACGTTTCCCCGGGGCTTTGACCTCACAGAATTCTAAATCCTATGGTTATTCGAGAATATAATTTATCCCTGTACTAAATTTCAGCCAAATCCGTTCCGCTAATTAGAGTGTGATCGAGACACAAACATCCAAACATCTTCACAAACTTTCACATTTATAATATTAGTAGGATAAACTCACATCTTTAGTATCAACTGGACGTCTTTATAAGTAATCCATGTGGTTGTTCTGACCCCGAGTCCCATAGTCGCCGGCCCGTTAAGCAAACTCCATCGTACATATTTGTCCAGTTCACTTTTTACAATTACTGGGTACCGTTATCGCGTGTAAACACTGTCATTACTCTGCAAGCGATTTTACGAGTTTTACTGTAGAGGAAATATGTTTTGTAGACTTTATTTTATGAAATGTTTGCGTAGACTTATATGGGTGACGTTTAAAAAGAAAAAAAAACTCGTTTTGAATAGTATAGGGTCAACGAGGTCATAAAAATGCACTAACTATACCACTATTTGTTGTTTTATGCCATTCGTTGTCAAAAGAATAAATCTTATTATTTCGAAAACAAAAAACGTCTGTCCAATTTAATAACTTAGTATCTGAAATATTTCAAAACTAAGGTTTTAGAATTTTTCGATCTTATACTTATACACCTTCCAGACACCAGGCTAACAAAAACTAACACTTTATGATAACACTAGGTACGATTAGCAGGTATTTTTAAAATGGCACACTGTTAAAGATGCGGAAAACGTTTTTCGGTTCTCTGTATAATTTAGTTTTATGCAGACACTGGGTTTTGGCACTATATAGCCATATTAGAAGTATGTACCTAATATCACTACTTGCATTACTAGAAATTATCTTATGTTGTCATAATATAAACAATAAACATCAATATATGAATAAAAAATATAAATGAACAGATGAAAAAATTAAGATTTTTTTTAACGTGCACTATTATAATTAACGTGGGTCAGTGCTGCACATGTAGTTGAGATAATCTTTGTTGAGTTCTTAGATATTGTTATGGCAAAGTAATTACGAGTATGTAGGAAAACCAACTGCAGACAAAACACGTCTTAGATATTCGAAACGTAAACTTGAGTCCTAGACGTTCTCTTTATTCGATCTAAGTCTATAGAAAAAGTTAGCATATGCTTCGAAATTTGATTGAGTTTCGATGCACCTTTATAATAATGCCAGGCTAGAAATAAAAGGAAAAAGGAAAATTTCATTAATTGAAAAGAAAATCAACAATAAATACGCAAAAGGTTTTTACGAACTCGTTCCTATTAATATGTCACGAAGTGTACCTACTGCTAACAGTACCTATGACCTACTGAATATGAGCATTTATTTTAATATTCAAGACGTAGCAGCTGATTTGCACTTTATAGCATTGTATAAAGAGTAGGTAGCTATCTACATAAATATCTTAGTAAAAGGAGATTTCTGCACGCAAGTCCTATTTAGTTCGATAAGTTATCCTCTGGTTATGTCTTGCATAGTAAATTCAGTAAAGGAGAAACTCTTTGACTCTTTTTGAGATAATAATCATGCATGTTCGTATTTTTTTTTAAATATTTAATTTTATTTTTTTACACGTTGACCAAAGAAAAGTTCTTCTAGTCGATCCAAGAGCCATCACCATCTAAACTCAAACTAAATCAAGCTTAGGTATATGGGTTCTAGAATACGGATAAACATTAGACTAAGCGGGAATAGAACCCGCGACTTAACTTAGAGTAAGAAAAAACTTAGAGTAGAACACTACCGCTACGCCACAAATATCGACATGAATCTTAAAATTAGTTTTATGCTTGACCCGTTTCGTATGTTTCTGTTGGAAAATATAATTTCATAGCTGACTGTACCTCATGAACTTAGTCACGGTCGTAAACTTATACTCACAAAACACTTTTTTTCGTGATCTACCAAGCCCTTTACAGTTTCTATCTCATCGAATTTTATACAGACAAAAAACATTTGATTTACAACCCATAGCCTTTTATAGGTTTTTATTACTATAAAATCAATCAATAATTAACAATTCCGTACATATATTAACATACCCGGAAATCAAACCTGACGTTAACACCGAACATGGCAATAAATTGTTCCTAAACAATTTAATTACTTAGCATTATTTGTTAAAAATTTAAAAGTCAAACCAAAATTGAATCCCACGCATAAAATTAATGTGAAAAAATTTATATGGCAACAAAATTAAATTTCAAACAAAAAACGGTTGGTTTGAATACCTTCATATGCTCGTACCTATATGATTTAAATTTCGAACTTGCAGGGAAGACAATAGGTAATTTTGAAAGGTCTGCCCATAGAGTAATAAAATTATAAGCTCAATTAACAGTGTTTTATCTTTTAATTGGCGGTTACAGTGCATATTAACTTACTTACATACATTTCTATAGTCTTTTTTAATAAATTGGTGTTTACTTGCTAGACAGATACGGATACTCTTAACCTTGAATTTCCTTGAAACATCCTCTATCTTATTAATATACGTACACAGTCTAGTTTGACTTTTATCTAGTTTTCCATTCATCGTTTTATCAACCTTCTTGCGACCGACTTCTTTACATATCCTATCAATCCCTCTTCTCTTTAAGTATAATCTCCACCATACCACAATATTCCCTTTTCAAACCAAAGAAACTTAACCAAAAAAGTAAGAGTTCGCTAAAGCACTGAAACAAATTGGTTGTCTAATCCTAAATTTCTAACATGAAGCACTAAATCGCGTCAATGTAGTAATTTACTCGCATCTAAATGGACAAAGAAGTGAAGATTTTCACGGCGCTTTCATGATTTGTTCCACTCAGTGTAACAACAGCTACCTATGTACAAATTGGCCAAGTGGACCAAGTTCCATGTCGTCTTATCTAGTATGTTACTTAGGTACTAGGTTTTGTACACTAAACCTATTAACCCTTCTATTCAACTTTAGCAATCGTGCTGAAACAAGTAGCCACTAATTAAAAGTTCCTCAATGTTTGTCCGAGTTGTGAAAACCTCACCTCACTTTTTTCCTTTACTATAATCTCCTCTTTTCCATCACTACTTCGCTCTGCAGGTAATACAGGAATGAACAAAGCAAAAACCTATGAAATAGATTATTTTATTGGGTTATTTCATAGGCTACGGTAGTCTTGAAGGTAACTTTAGCTTATGAAATAACTCAAAAAAAACCATCTGAAGGGCTCTGGGTACTTCTGATATCGCTACAGTCTGCTATATATAATAGTCATTATAATTTAAATCTTACCTCGATAATCATTGATAGCAACTACGAGCGTGAGAGTTGACCCTAAAGGGACGATGCCCGAGACAGGCGCCGCCCACGGACCCTTCCCAGCTTGTATCTCCATCCAGCAATCCACATTGTCTCCTACAATAAAATAAAAAAGTTAGATACGTAGCACCTCTCAGCTTGGATTCTAATTGCGAATATAAACACAAATATAATATGAAACGCATCTAACAATAAATGTTAATATTTATTATTTTCTATGGAGGTAAGGCACGACGGTATCTCCCGTCCGAACTGAGCAGTCTGTCTGGGATAGTACCTCCGCCCAACAGAAGACCGCGGCCATAATAACCATAGTACCCGGCGGTAAGTTGGGTAGCCAGAGCTCACAATCCCTCATCCCACTTAAGTAGTATAAAAGAAAATTGTTTCGAAAATTAAATTATGTGTGATTCTGATGTGATGTAAAGTTCCATCTTAAGCCTGCTTATAATTAATTGTCTTGACCATGGAACATTATTTTGCAAAATTTCGCTATACCTACATGCAATATTAAAGAATTAGTAACATATAGTAGTTATAGAGGTCCTCACCTCTGAAATCCAATTGCACAACATCCAAATCGGCAATCACCATAGGCGGTTTGGAGGCAGTCTTCTCATAGTCGTTGAACCATTCGCAGCGTAACCTCTTGGCTTCGTCCCACACCTCTAAGAGGTCCTTGTCGTACTGAACCACTACCGTGTTCTCATAGAACTGGCCGTGGAGATCTGAAAAATTAGAAGTTAACATTAAAATATTATTGGTTTTGTCTTTATTAGGCACATCTGTAAATTGCCTATTGAATGTAATAATTATATTATTTATTATGATTTGATACTAGGAATTAAATATCATTATATCTTTAAAATACACGTAGGTCTTAAGCTTCATAGAAATTAAATCTAACTACATTTTAGTTCTGAAAAGCTTTATTTCTTACATTCTTATTATTGCTAGGGCTGTACCTACGCGGATGTACCAACGCAAAAAGTGGAAGTCGTCCGAAGAACGCGGATCGAGCAGAGGTCTCGGGTCGAGAACGCACAAGCAAAAGCGACCCCTAAAGACTTCTAACTAACTTCCTTTCAGTATAGCCACCCATTAGCACATAAATCTCCCGAGTTTGCGTTCGACTTAGATATTCAGACTCTATGTTATAAAGAATAAAATCGTTTTTACATTATCACTTGGAATACTTTTTCGCTCGGGGCGCTAAAGTCGAAATTACTGCTTTATAGCTGGAAGGAAATACACTTTAAAGTAGTAGAACGAGGGATGGCGTCTTAGAGTCGTGCTTGCAAGGGAAACTGGGCTTTATGTTGCCGTGATATGCGGTCGAGCGGGTGGTAATTCCGAGAAACAATGCGCGGACGATATACGCAGAAGGAGCGGGATGTATGCGCCGTCCGTTACTCCATACTACCCATAGTGGACATGACTAGGAATCGCTAAGAGAAAAACTCTCTGACTTTGTTGAACTGAGATCAATGTGCAGTAAAACTTGAATGCTGACGATTTATTGCGAAATTGTTACGAATTACCGATAGTTACCGAGAATCCAAATGTATTACGCGATCGAGTTTTATCATACATGGTAATGTAGCGCCGAACCTTGTGGCAGTCTGAATTTGTATTCACATTGATAAAGTAGCCACTACTACCGTGTTTCGAAATGCGTAATTATTATGTCTATTTTAAATAAATATGGACTATTCACCATGTCAAAAAAAATTATCGATTCAGCGGTTATGGATTCGTTTACAAAGAAAGGAAGAAAAATAATTCATTTTATTGTTTAAACAGTCGGAAATCTACCAATACAATTTATTCATGGATATTGAAAATTCAACAAGTTAATTACTAAACGTACCTGTAAGGTTACATCTGTACATACCTATCTATATCGGTAAATACTACATAAAAATAATGAAAGTATCCGTTTGTAACATTAAAATAACACTTTTCTAGAAATGCACATAATTGCTGCTACTACCTATGAGAGCAGAGCAGTAATCATAATAATAAGTACCTATAATGTCAACAAATCGAGTAAAGTTCCATACATTAGTGTACAAAATGATAAATGGTGCCCTGAGGCGAAGTATGCCACAGGCTAAGCCGTGGATTCAGCTACATGAAATAAAAAGTACTAAGTATGTAAAAAAAAATATAATGGTTACCTACCTATCTAAATAAATGTTATTGAAGTTGTACCTACCTAATTTAGTAGACAAGTAGCATTAGGCACAAACCGTAATGGTTTATAAATGCTACTATATTTTCACTGTACCTACATGTATAATTTGGTAATAAATAAAAAAAATAAAAAAATAAAAAAACAAAGTGTAATCTTCGTGTGAGGGTGGCACTTCACTTGTACGGCCAAGAAGCCAATTTATGCCAACAAGCATAACTTTACCAATACAAATGATTATAATAATATGGCTGTATAACAGAAGATTAACTTTAATAAGTTTAGCTCCCACAGTCAAAGCTTTTTATCTGTTTCAACGTCAGCATCGCAATCAGTGTATTTCACAAAGGTATTCTATCTTTAAACTGCTGTCATTCAATTCGTAAATGATAAATAGTTTAACATCATTCACGCATATAGTATGGTAATTACTTCCCATTACTGCAATTCAATTGATGCATTAAGAGAGGCATTTGTTCATCAATCAACGTGTCTTCGGCACTTATTATATGATAGTTATCATGCACGTTTGTAACAAGCTACTGATATACAAACATTGTGGCCTATATAGGGCACAATAACATTACTAGCGTTAATAAAAATTGCATTACAAAGGCTGTAATGCAATTTTGACGTAAGTTCCTATAATTGGTAGAATATGTTTTTTCAGCATATTGGGATAATATTAAATGAATTAAGAGAAAACAATAATTTTTACTTTCATTATAAAATAAACTCTCCTAATACAAAGATATAGGATAATGCTTCAACAAAATAAATTAGAGAGGCAAAATGGACATTTTTTTTTATTCCGCTTTGGCCCACTTATAGGAACGCTTAGTGGGGTAAAACGGAAGCACCCCAATTTAAACTGAAAAGTTTCACCATTCTATCTATGTGCGTTTTGGGAAAATTTGGGCAGCTTTAAGATATGAGTAGGTATCTCACTATAAAGAAGAGGATGTACTTGTTAGGTGTGTAAGCATAACATAACATAAACTCACGCCTATATCCCCGAAGGGGTAGGCAGAGGTGCTAGCACCCACATTTCGCCAGTTTATGTTTTAGGTCATTAGGACCTAAAACATAAACTGGCAATAGGTGGCGAGCCTATTGCCATTAGCCGGGCACTTATAAACCTGCGATAAATACACACATAACTTCGAAAAGCATCGAAAAGTCATTGGTGTGTGCCATGGTGAACCTGGGATCGAACCCGAGACCTCGTCTTAGCAGTCTATTACCCAGACCACTAGGCTACCGCGGTCTTTAGGTGTGTAAGATATCACTAAAGCCCAAAAGCACTTAACGATAAACATTCACACATTCCTTAGTGAATGTTAACATTTTCCATTTACACCATTACACATTCATTGGTTTTATAGGAGTACTTCTTATTACGCAAGCCATTTGAAATACTTTTAACCAGTGCCATGGAAAATTTTGTGCTCATAGGCACTTCCAAACTATATAAGATAAGCCCATTATGTTTGAGCTCATTTGATTTGTTTCACTATGAAATTATTAGAAAGCTTGTTTAAAACAAAAGTATTTTTAATTTAATTATTTATGCACAATCAATGGCATTTTGGTCTATTCTTTTGGTCATTTTACTATAAAATAAGCGATTCCATTGTCCATGATAAACTTCATTCGAATCAAGCACTTTAGGTCAAATGACACTTTACAACGAAAACAATAAATAGGTATTACAATGAAAACTTAGTTACTTGATTGTGACAACTGGTCAAATTGCTTTTTAAGCCAGATTTATTGCAACATACGAGTAAATTAAATATAATAATAAATTATAACTACGTTTGAAGAACCGACTTCACAAACTGATATTTTTTACTTTTTAGTGTACAGAAATAGAATAGTACCTATTTATGAGGTTTATTATGTACTTTATGTACAATGGCATCAAAAACAGAATTTTTGCCGTAAATTTGATGGTTTCCCCTCGATTTTCCCAAGATCCCAGCATCAGATCCTGATATTCTGGATATGGGAACACCTCAGAAGTAGCCTCAAAAAAAAATTCATAACTGGCGCCGCTATCGCGTAACATACATACAAAAAAATAGTGTACGCATTGAGAACCTTCTCCTTTTTTGAAGTCGGTTAAAAAGTACCGATTAATGGCGTTCTGGTCAGTGTGTTAAACCCTTTAATCTGTTTTATCGGCGTCCATGTGCGTGGGTCATCTACCCACGCACATGGAATTATATGAGGTGCACTTGCCTCGTCTACAATAATTGTCTGTGTCTGTCTAGTCTGTGTTTCGAAAAGCTATAACCTGGGAATATTCAAGTCACGTGTGAATAGGTTCCTTCTGGGTAAGCGTGATTCATCTTAGACCACATCGTCACTTACCATCAAGTGATATTAGTGGTCAAATGTAAACCTACCTGAAAAAAAAAATAACAAAACCTTTCTATACCTATTCTCTGGTTTCTCTTGATTAAAATTAATGAGAAATATTACACTAAAATGTAAACAAGCATTGACAGTTAGAAGCTAAGCCTTATTTGGTTAACTCTTCAGTTTGCTTACCTAAAAAGGAAACATTCAATATAGCTGCATACATTAATAACTTTTTAATTAAGAGTTATAACGACTCATCACTATTAGATATAACTACTACTCATTAAACGTAATCAGTAAGATAACATATACATATAAAGTAAGTATCAATCTAACCCAAATGATATTAACGTGTGTGGTATGGCATACCACCCATGTAAAATTTTATAATTCAGCATCAGTGCTGAACCATATTTCCTACCCGACCTTTTCGCTCTACTAATTGGCATTGTATCATGGGACACACTGAAAATTTAAAAAAACATAGGTAAATAATTATAACTACGTTTAAAAAATCACTGTGAATATTATACACATCACATGCGTACGTACTAGTTCACATTCCAAATTAATCGTAAACCCCTAAACTCTTTTAAGATGTGCATAGTGAATCAGATAACGATACACGATAAATCGATTTATTAATCGAGTATTAAAGCTCTTGCACAAGTTCGCATCACTAGTTATTAGTTATTCGATATATTTATTGATTTCACACCAGAGTTCACGGTACATTTACTCTTATCCAACCGCGACGTAATTTCATTGTACTATGTTGATTTTATCATACCAGTCAAGAAATACTTATTCATAGTTAATACTTTAGTAGCTAAATATAATAAATTTATCAAAAAATATATCGGTAGGTTTCGCATATTTTGATGTTGAAAATTAAGTATTTTTTTCAGTGAAAAATTAATGTTTTATCCGACTGCGGACTGCAGCTGGCGGTGATGCCAAATAAGGAGTGTGTTCCATCCCCTTGTTCCATTGTTTTTTTGTAACTTCTAAATGACTGTACCAATCTTCATAAGTTATACCAAGCAATATTATTTAAATACATTTTGCGCTCGTGTCATGAAAATGAAAATGGTGGATTCGTAGTTCCAAACGTAATTATTCAAATTGTACCGTAGCTAAATTATATTATTATTAAATTACTTTATTATAAGAAATTAAACATAGGCTTTATATTGATGACTTTTCAAATCAATAATATAAAATTAATTTCACGATCTATTCCGTCTCTAACTAATTTTTTTCACTCTTTTTATACAGATAGAACTATGAGTGACTTTCTTCATTACGAAAATCAAATATCACTATACTTGAACTTTTAGGTCATAAAGTTATTACTCATGAACGTCAAGATCAATGTTTCTAAATTTAAAATTTACAATCGGAATCGCAAGGCAATAGGTAAAGCTGTGAGAAAAGAATCTAGCAATAACAACATCACGGTCATTATTTTTAATCGTCAGTAATTACAATGACTGTTAACAAATTGTATCGGTCAACAAGATGCTACAATTAATATACTGATCAAGAAATAAAGACGTCATGTTTTTTCTATACTACGTAAGTGGCAGACAAGCACACAGCCCACCTGTTAGGAAGCGGTCACCGTGGCCTATGAACGTGTGCAACAGGTGTCACAAACGCGCTGCGTACCCTCTTTTTTTTATCGTGCGGAAATCCCCATGGATACCACCTCCGTTGGCCAACGGGGGTGGTTATGTCGGGATCGAACCGACTAAAACCGCACGCCATCTCGGGCCTTAGTTACCGGGGTGTAAGGTTACCAAATGGGCATATCCCTCGCACCCCAGCTGACCCTGGGCCATCTACGGTTTTAATATAACGCGATTAAATTTAAAAAAAAAGAGGCAAAAAGACGGTTTGATACGTCACTAACATTTAATTACTGCCGCGCCATATCCTCGCCATATCGTTAATGTTTAATTCGCCCATAATAAGAAAGTAACTATGTATTTGCGAATCAAATAGTGTACTAGAAGGTAGTTAACGTATTTTTATTAAATAAATGTACTCATCTAAAGCACAGTTCTCCTATTTCTTTTACGACACTAATATATTATGTTGTTAACTGTTGTTGGTTTTGCCTTATGTATAAGCGGTGTTTACTTTTAAGCAACTAGTTAACTGTTGCTACATTGCTCTTAGCTAGTTGTAATTTGTAACTGTGTTTTGTTTATTATTATAGATGTAAACGACTGTAAGTAAACCTTAGTAAATAAATAAACAAAGGAAAAGAGGAATACTTTAGGACAGATGGCTGGTTCTTTGAGATAAGGCATAGGCGTGACAGATCGGCTGTCTAGAGACCCAGGCTACGCGATATTCGCGGGTTTGATGGGGCCATCTTTAGACTGTAGATGGCTTAGCCTTAGACTGAAGGAAATGCCTTATTGGATAACCTTACACCCGATTGAGACCCGATACGGCGATTTTAGTTAGTCCAAGTCCGACGTAACCTCTGGTGTCTCTGGGTATTTAGGTACGAACAATAAGGGTATAAAAGAGTTGACTAAAAACTAATAGAATATTCTGTACATACCTGGTTTAGTCCCACACTTGGCGTACGCGATCCGAAACGAGAAATACGTCTGTCCCGTTGAAGGAGGCACGTACACGCATCTCGGGTCACCGTGCTGACCTGCGAATGTATTACAAGCATTGTTAGATTATGATGAAGAAGCCATTTCAGATCATTATGAGATGCATATTGAACATATTGATGATTGTTTTGATAAGATAATTACGGTATATGGTTATGAAGACAACTTACATGTGGAATGGTAGTAGAACGTTCGATCGCTATGTCAGATATTACAGGTACGATTCCTGTTCGATGTAAATATTTGTATGTATAATTATATAGGTATATATGTATTGTCTATATGCATTAAAGTAAGCCTATTTCATTGGGACCTAAACATAAACTGGCGAAATGTGGGTGCTAGCACCTCTGCCTACCCCTTCGGGGATATAGCCGTGAGTTTATGTTATAATTTTATTAAAGTAAGTACGATATTTCTATGTATACTATGTTTATATTTACAAAAAAAAATATTTTTTTTATACCCATAACATTTTAAAGCTATATTTATTTGTCATGCTTTCTCTCCTTGAAGTTTATACATTTCTCTCTTATTATAAATTTCATGCAGCCAACCAGTCTAACTTGGAATTTCGATATCGCCATTGGTCATAATGACCATTGGTTGTGGAGGTCAGATGGCAGTCGCTCCACGGAAAATATCGAAGTTCTGTAAGCCGCATCACAAGACTGGAAAGCCGACCCCAACTGAGTTGTATACATTTTATGCATTCCCATCAGGTTTAAGCATTTCTTAAATCATTATTTTAACAGTGTACGTTCTGTGAGGTTGACCCCGGCTTGCCTGTCCACTACTAAACAGCATTTGTTTTCAATGTACTTAGGTATAGACGATTAGTAAAACCAACATAGAGAAAACGGGGCATTGAAGGTACAGTCAGGGCCAAAGGTCGGTTAACAAATTCTAATTTATTGATCAAGGTGAGCTCTAAGACCTTTAATATAACAATAAACAAGACATATATATAAAACATAAGCTTTATTCACTGGAGATTATAAAACTACATTATAAATTGATGACTGACCTATGTATTCCAATTTGAAAAGGATTTGTAAATATTTTAGTGTTAATCGACTTTTGGCGCTGACTGTACAACAACCAAAGTCCAGATAGGTAATTGCTAATTACGAGTATGTACAATCTGCACTGAAAACCGCTACACTTATTACAATATCTTTAGCAAGGTAAACAGAGTAATTACTAGAGGCAAACTTATTAAGAGTAGCTACGTTCTAGTTTCATGGAGGTCTGAGTAAACATGTATACGTATGAATAAATTTTGAAGCGTTAATGTGCCATTTACGACCTATGTAACGACTATGTGACATGTCTGTATGTATGTATTCGACTGCCAAGTTAGTGGTCGCGGTATCGATTCTCACCCAGTGGTAATTTTACCTTGGTCTGGTCTGGACCATCATTATCGTCGTAGTGATTTCCAGTTGTATCGAATGTTTGCACTTGGAGTCCGAAGTCCGTTTATTTTTTTTTATTTGGTTCTTTTATTTTTTATTTTTTAGGTCTGCGTTTGAATTGTTATTCAGCCCGATGAACAGGGCCATTTTCATTTTGCATAAAACTCACAAACCTTATTTGCAATTCTGTAGCAGTTCTCCACGATATACTCGATACATATTTTTTAACCACCCATTACCATTTTTTTTGTGCAATACATGCAATAACCAGTAAAAATGATCTCTCAAGTATTCCTTAGAGGACTTTATAGTCCTAACAAAATACTGACTATAAAAATAATGGAAGGATACCAAGATTACTACGCTGTGGAATGCCGTATCGTATGGCACGGCACAGACCGCAAAAGACTCCGCTACTTTAATCTAGCCACATAAGTTGTCATAAAAATAACAGTTAAAATTGTTGCTATTTCTTGAGTTCCACTTAGATCTGTTTAGAGATCTGTCTAAAACCTGAAATGTGTTTAGAAAAAAGCTTTGTTTTGAAGAGGAAAGAACTCAAGTTTCGCACGAATATGGATTTTTTACTGACTGAGTAATATATGGCTTTTACATATCCACAGATTCCATTATATTACCACAGAACACTAGGTACGAAAAAAATCTACAAGGATTTCATTCTTTCGGTCATAGCAAGTACATAGTACGTACCCAGTAAGTGTACCCAAAGATTGCAATTTGGAGCCCGGGGCCCATATATTATTTTTAAACAATGTTGACTTTTTAGGGACCTATCAACCTCAAGAGGAAAGCTTGCACCGCAGCCTCGTCCGTTGTTAAGCAGGTGCACCGACTATTTAGGTTAGGTTAGCTTAGATTTGAAATCAATTCAATCATCATATATTTTTGACACAGACTGTACAACTTATAATACTCACACGTTAAAGGCGGCACTCATAGCTAGCGAAGTGATTATATGAATAAATAGTTCTACATTCCCTGCATATACTATGTTCAACAGAAACTGTAAAGGCTTTTCACACGTGTGTGTTAAAATTAGATAACAACATTATAGTACTACTAGTACGAGTATCTGTGCATTGTTGAAATATTTCACATTCGAATAGACATACTTATTTGTACAGACAGGTATTTGCGACAGCCGCAATTTGAACTTTCAACTTCCGAAGTTATCTTATTCCCTACGATCTCTCTAAAAGCAGGTGCAATTTCATATTTGCTAAAAACTACTTTTTTAGCCAATCTTGTCCCACTGCTGGGCAAAGGTCTCCCCCCACAGAACATTAAAAAACCATTTTTCTTTGTTCTGTGTCTCCCCCAATCCCTTCACCTCTCTCTCTCTCCCTTCCTACATTCCACCAATCTTTTTTTATATACCACGTAGGTGGCAGACAAGCACACGGCCCACCTGATGGGAAGAGTGGTCACCGTGGCCTATGGACGTGTGCAACAATGGCGTCACCCACGCGCTGCCGACCCTGAAGGGAATCTGCGACAAAAATTTAATGTTGTCCTGCCAATGCTTCTTTGAGCGACCAGACTTCCGCCTGCCATCTTCTGGCGTCCAGAGTGTGACAAGCTATGAACTAAAATCGAGAGCCTCTTTACCTTCAACTACATCATCTGAATATCAATTAAAGATGACCGAGTGTATATTCACCTAATTTAATTAAGCAAAACTGTTTTAAGTAGTGTGTATAACAGTAAACGCACAGCTAAAAGCTCAACAACTGGAGCGTGCGTTATTAATAATTCACTAAGTATGTATCCGTCATAATTGTGAGTGAAACCTTAGCAATTACTTACGACTATTAGTGCAGGTCTGAATACTCGCTAGTTTCTAACATTTTCCTCTTAGTACGTGCTTGTCACTATGTTGTGGACTCTGTACTACTAATCTATCCACTGCGGATTCTGTACTGTTTATTATCACTAGCTTACTTTCGCAGTTTAGCCCGTGAAATAATTTGTCCCTGTGACACCAATTTAATCCATATTTGCCAGTTTTGCCACTTTTGCAATAACGTGTGGAAATTTTCCCGATTTGTTGGTAATTTGGTTAGTGCTCCGCTCCCCCAGGTAGATGGGGGAGCGGCGGGGTTCCTTCTAGGCAAGCGTGATTCATCGTAGACCACATATTCACTTTCCATCAGGTGGGATTGAGGTCAAACGTAATCCTATCATGAATAATAAAAAAAACCTAAAAAGGTATGCGCAAGGCGGAGGATCGGGAGATATGGCACCCATTGTGAGAGGCACATTCAGCAGTGGACTGGAATAGGTAGACTAATTGATTTTTTTAATAAATGGTTCACGTCAATATGACTTCATCTCGTCTGATGGTGCGCTAAAAGCTTTTTCTATAATAGTAAAAATTACATTTTTATTAATACATTAAAAATATATATTAAAATTGATTGATATTCAAATATAAAATGCGATTCCAGTTTTGTTTTTATTACGCAGCTAAAGAGTAACGAATAGGTTGTGGGCCAAATCTGGAACGTAAAACAGACGATACGGATCTTAAAAACTTCATTCAATGTAGGCGCAGACAAAATTTAGTAGATACTATATATTAAGAGGTTTGTTAAATTGAAGCCTATTAAACGTATTTTACACTGATATCGACTTATCTGATACAAGAGTAGCTATAAATATTTGGTGATTTTATCTGTTATGGGTGTGTAAACTAACTTTCCAAGTTATTAGGTGTAATGGCAACATTAAAACTAACTAGAGAAAATGGATAGAAATTGTAACAAGTGCGTTGGAACAAATTGAAACATTAAGTAATTGAATATTGTTATGAGGGAAAGTTATTGATTGATAAGATCGGAATATAAGTTTATGAAATAGGTGATAAAAACTTAATGTCATGATCACGTAACTAGATTAAGTAATGATTAATTGGAACGTAGTCCTAATTGGGACTTACCATGGCTCTGTGGTACCTACTTAAGCTAGAACGAAGGTATCATTATGGTTAAATCGTTAAACCAAAATATTTCTAACATATCCTATCCTGCTATTCTATCCTAGTATTCTATCCTTCTATCCTATCTTACTTCCAACTAATAATACTCGTTTTCTGAATGAGTTCATGAAAATAGTATTGCTTTTAATAAGTTATAATATACCTAATCGCAAAGAGGTCATCCAACAAAGAACTAAAGTTACTGACATAGCTTGCAGAATAAGTAAACTGAAATGGCAATGGGCTGGCCACACCTGTCGAAGGACCGATGGCCATCGGAGCCAACGAGTCCTAGAGTGGAGACCGCGAGTCGGCAAACGGAATGTGGGACGCACCCCAGCCAGATGAACCGACGAACTGAAAAAGGTAGCTGGAATGGACTGGATGTGGAAGGCGGAGAATCTAGTGGTATTGCGCACATTGGGAGAGGCCTATGTCCAGCAGTGGATGTCGACAGGCTAATTGATTGATTGATTGATGTTTTAATATTATTTAGTAAGACCTTATAATACCACACTATTGTATAAGAGTAAGCCTGTAATAATAGTGACATAAAGAGAAATAAAAAACTAATTATTTTACAAATATGAACATTTGTCAAGATGATTGGATGTTTACGTTGTTAATGTGTGATGAGGTTAGTTTAACTAATGCTTTGAAAACAGTCGGCAAAGTGGCTACTCAATCCATATCTAGCAATTATAATATAATAAATTCACAGTAGTTACTAACAACTACCATTAATAGCTCAACACACTCTTTAAGGACAGGCATAAAAAGTTTTTTAATACGCATACACATGTTCAACATACCTTTGGACGAGACGATGCCCTCGAAGGGATGTGAGAAAGTGAGGTGAACATCCATGTGGTCCTTCCCGCACATGACTTCTAATGACTGTATGACTGGCATGCCGTCCGGCCTTTCCATGGGCCATAGCTCGCCTGCCCTCACCCGCGTCTGTCAACAAAATAATGTTTAATTTAATATGGGTAAACGTTTAATTTTCTTGTACCGTTGTTTAATTTTAAAAGCTTGTGTCTAAAATGTTCACTGGTTCAATCGCCAAATCTATTATCAGAAACTAGGGATACAATAACATATTAACATAATTAACATATTAACATAAACTCACGCCTATATCCCCGAAGGGGTAGGCAGAGGTGCTAGCACCCACATTTCGCCAGTTTATGTTTAGGTCCCAAAAAAAAAAACTAGAGATACAACATTGGGAAATCGGATAAGAAGTCCTTAGATTTTTAAGTTTGCATTCCTGTAATACAAAAAACCTCTAAATATAAAACACTTGTTCATGTTTCATTTGAAGTTCGAATAAAATCAACTAAGGTTAGTTTTACCCCTAAAAATAAAAATAGAATATTTGATAATTTATTTACTTGTAGTTGTGGTTAAGCTCTTACTATCATTAGAAGTACCTAACTAGTTATATTTATCTCTAAGGAAACGAATAAGGTCTAAGCAGGTAATTGGTCGAATGCGTAGAAGTGTTCGAATGGTTACCTATATCTTTTATTTCTTCCGCTATAGATAAGTTGATTATAATTTTTTTAAACACAAAATATATATAAGCATAACTTTTCTCTAAAAAACTATTACCTTACAAATGAAAATAGACTGTTTAGTTGTATTCACCCTTAGATATTTGTCAAAATAAAATTGATTTCGAAATCTTAATTACCCCTCGAAAGTACTTAGGAAAAAAAACGTAACGATCAATAAATTATAAATAAAAAATCAAGCCAAGACCTTTACAACTCTTTACAACAACTTTACAACAACCTGCGTACTGCTAAAGAGTGGAATGCCCTGCCTGAGTCTGTATTTCCGGAAAGCTACAACCTGGGAGTCTTCAAGTCTAGAGTGAATAGGTTTCTTCTAGGCAAGCGTGCTCCACCGTCGACCACATCATCATTTACCAACAGGTGAGATCGTGGTCAAACGCGAGCATATTTCCAATAAAAAAATAATAACTATTCTAGATTTGTTGCCGTATGAATAAATAAAATATGACCCATTCCTTTTACACCAATATCTATTTAATTAAAATCTTTTACAGAATCATTTTTGTAATTAAAACACAAATTCCTAGTACGTATGTACAATCATTGATCGCAAGATAAACAGAAACAATAACATTACAGTTTCCGTCAACATCAATTAAGAGCATTATGCAAAAAGCGAATAACGTTTCGAATAGTAACAAACATGCAGGATATTTTACCAATCGTAGTAAAAACCTTACTGCTCTTGTTATAAAGGTGATAATTGTTCAACGATACAATTTATGAAAATAGCAACTAAGTATTTCCTGTACAAATTTCCGACAAGATGTAGACGGGTAGAAGTGATTTCTTCGAAGGAGAACCGTGTACAGGTACACTCATAATAAACGGTCAAAGAATAATTCTTGAACGGCATGTTTACACCAAAATTGGAAGATTGGTATACTGAGCACACGATGACGTATTTCAAAGAGTGGAATGTAAATCAGACAGGTTGACCCGCCCTTGGAAGAGGTAGTTTTCTGCCTATAGCACGGAATCGTCTTTACTGATATTTTATTTAAGAAAGAAAATCAAATTAATATTATAAATATTAATGTTTACTAAGATGTGTGGATATTAAGATGTTTTGGTGTTTGTTAGTCAATCACGCTCTAACACCTGAACGGATCGAGCTACAATTTGGTACAGGTATAGATTGTAGCCTGGAATAACACATAGACTACTTTTATTTGACCCCTGAAATTAGGTACCCATGGTAGCAGGAAAGGGATCATAATTCCACGCGGGAAGCCCTTGCCAACAGCAGCTAGTTCAATAAAAATAACTCTTAATTGATTTTAATTTATTACTTTCAGTTTAGATCATATAATTAAATATGTGTGATAGCTGAAGTACCTAAACATACCGCACTGACTCTGAAATCTTTAATCTAAAAGCAGTTTATTGATAAACTGATTACATTTAAACGTAAAATAACCGTTTACACGTCATACGAGACCACACGCAATTAAATCTGCTGTTTTGGCGCTATTAAACACCTTATCTGTATCCATCGCCGAAGCTCTGAGATATAAAAGTGATACTTAATGTTATGAAATGAGCATCCAATCTTAGCTACAGATCAATGGTATGTAAAAAACATCAAAATAACGCTCACCGTTTCAATAACTTTTACTTTTCGAATGAAATTTCTAAACGTTGATAAATTCTGGTTTCCCATATTGAATACTCATCGCCGTGAATTTGTCCTGAGTGGTCACTTCATCCAATTTAAATAATTATTCTTGTGACGCAGCAAATAAAACTTTCCTTGCACTACAATTGATGCGCAAAAAACTGGCACGCTCTATTTACTCCTTTCATTGATGTTTGCTATCCATTATTCAATTATGTCGTATTCTTGAGACAATTATAACGATCAGTCATTTGTTTTTTTTAATCTCCTATAAATCTTTTATAGATTTAAATCAGAAACAGTGAACATGCAGAAAAGTTAGCATACTAAATGACTCCAAAATTCATGGTCAAAGGTAGATTTAATTACTTACTTATTATTTTTTAGACACTAATATTATTATTAAGTATCTAATATAATATCAGTATTTTTTAAAGTTAAATGGTTCATGCATAAGGTAAAAGGAATATCTACACAAATTCATTCAGTAATCTGTGGGCAAAAACGATTTGATGAATCGCGAGCGCACGTTCCAGGAACCACGGTGCAAGCACATTTCGTTCCCACGCGTCAACATGAAATTCGCAAAACGAGATAGCTACATACTCAAACAAACGAATAAGAAAAAGGTAGAGTGTAATTTTTGAGTACCTAAATTGTAATTTTTGAGCAAATTGTAATTTACATTTTGAATTCAAAAATCGAACGCTTACGTCGCTACTTTTTAATGGCAATGCTTCAATGATATCGTGTAATTATACCACTATCTTGACAGCCAATGAATTATGCATATGAAAGGTAGTTGAGAGTTGGTCTAAGAGAAATTGTTGATTTAAGTGAATGAATTGTTGGAGAAGATAATTTTGTTGAATATAATCGACACTATTTTAGTGCAATTGATTTTTATTTGTAATTAATGACTATCAGTCTAAGTTTGTAAGAGTTTCTCTTACAGAATATTAATTATATTAACAGATTGCATCGCGCCGCATTTATTATTGATAATGTTTCCACGTAAGTGAAAGTAATTATACATATTATGACATATCAAGTAGGTACTTGCATTTGTTGTAGTGCATTTCGATTTTTTAAATTGAAAGTAGAAGGTACATATAAGAGATATTTAATGATTCGCACTGAGGAAATCCGCAGGATAACCAAAGTTTCCTGAACAACTTTTGTTGTACTCGTTAAAACTATTAACTTTTGAGGTGGCTGCCGTAGTCCTGCCCTGCTAATTGTACTTGCAATAATCGACACTTTTGTGATTTTCACTTTTTTGCAAAAATGATATCTTAAGGATATATTATTATTCTATACGTAAAAAAATATGTTCTGTTGACTTGGTCAAGGTGCCAGAAGCTAATGGATGAGGGGCAGCATAAGCACACACGTTGTAATGGTAGCCACACAAGTACCAGTATATACTTGCTCAAGAGGAATTTTGAGGAATATTGAGGCATATTGAGGAATATTGAGGAATATTTAGGAATATTGAGGAATATTGAGGAATGTTGAGGAATATAGAGGAATATTGATATTAATATATGATAATGAATATGGTACCTCGAGACTAGCAGCCTAAATCGATTAAAAATGCAGTTTAATTTTCTCCTTGAAACTTCTACCATTTAAAATTTTCAGAAGTCATCTTTGCCATAGGCACGATTTTCTGTTTAGTATAAAGAAATATATCATATAGGTACTTATAAGCTGAATATATTATACACAAAGTGTATTCTCTGGTCTCGCAGACCCTAGGACATTAAGCATTAGATGAAAATATCTCTTCCAATACATTATACGTGTTAGAGAAAATAATAGGATAGACGCCTCATACGAGCAGTTAATAACACCTACAGGTTATCCTTGATACCTTTATAAAGCTGATTACAGACTGGCTCAACTTTACTATTGAAGGAATAAAGTAAAAAAAAAATCTAATTCAGGATACTATAAGATAAGTAATGTGCTTATTTTATATTCAACAAGTTAAATATTATACTAAGAATTAGACCTAATTACAATAAAAAAATAACAAAAAAAATACAATAACTACTGATGATAGGTAGTGTGCAAAATTACCTAGAAATGAGAATTAGACTCTCTAAGTCTCATTTGTAGGTCTCTTATTTTTAAAAAAGAAAATAATGTGTATTACATTAATAATTTAGAAAAAAATTGTATAAAACCTCTGATACTTAAGCTTTTCTGGTATTTCAAATAAAGAAGGCCCATGAAATAATATAGTTAGAGATTTTTTTTCATTACTTAGAATAATTACATTATCTATATCGCCTTTAACAAAAGGTTAGCAAACGGTCTTCATAAACTGGGCCAGATTAAATCCTAATAAAAAGTGAAAAAAAAGTATTCATTCTCTTCTTATCTCGTCTCTTATATTAGGTCCTTTATTCTAGAATAATTACCAATTAATCATAAATACAGGATTTTTTATATAAGTACCTAAATTCCATTCCGAGGAACAAAAGGGTCTATAATTGCTTGACAGTTTTCTCCATTAAACATATTGTATCGATACGAATCGTAATAACATGTTTTAAGTGGGTCGTTAGCTTTCCTTTATAGCAAGAGATGAGGATACATTACGTCGTTAAATGGTCAGCTTTTAATGAACTTTAGTAGCGTACAAAGGCAACTTCATTAGGAGCTGTTAATCGAGAAAGATTACACAAACTAATCGATACTAATCGATAAAACGACGTAACAAGGTCGATGCTGTTGACACTCAAAAAACTGTTATTATAATCGTTATTTGAATAAAGTCGTTTGATTTTCAATGCCACTTATATGTTTCTTTGACGTCTATAATGATACTTCAGATTCATAGTTTTGATTAAGTGGGTATAAAATATTGTAATATTTACTTTAGAAGTATAATTATAGACTAATAAAGGTAAGTCAGGAGGTAGGCACTAAGCTGGAATGAGTGGCTTTCATTTAATAAAACTTGGTTAATTATCGTAATGTAGTTTGTTTTGTTTGGGAAGCTATTGATTCGATTTCTAAATCTTATACAGTCGGCGGCAAAGGTAGATGAAGATTGCACAGATTTGGAACTAAAAATCCAATAGCAAATGTATATTAAGTATCATAATAATCAGAATTCAAAAATATTTAGATTTTTTATATGAGCCCGCTAAGTAGTTAAACATCATTTTAGTAAAATCTTATAGTATAATTATCACCATTCTTATTTTTAATTTGCGTCCAAAGTTTGCACTTGGAAGTCCGCTTGTCTGAGCGCAAATTATAGATAAGACAGTCTACAGACAGTCTACAGACAGTCTACAGACAGTCTACAGACAGTCTACAGACAGTCTACAGACAGTCTACAGACAGTCTACAGACAGTCTACAGACAGTCTACAGACAGTCTGCAGATTCCCTATTGCTGTACACAACAATAGGGAACAGTGCGCTCAAGTTTCTTCTAACAAAACAAAGATGTCCTACAAGTCACATCAAGACACAAACAAATACTGTTTTATTGCATTACTGTAAGAATTAAATTTGACTGCATTTTATCATAATATACGCATTAACCTAGATAACTACGCACCTATAACTAAACATTCCTTACTATAAAAAAAATAATTTGTAACGTCCGACCCAAAACCCGAACCGAATCTAAAAGAAAAAAAAACAATAATCACCCTTCTTAATAACCGAACAGCAACGCGTCAAGCGATTCAAAATTACCATAATAACAATGTGCGTTGCGGTCAACATAATTTCTATGTGGTTGGAGAAAATCTTGTTAATTCAATTTGTTTTTCTATTATTCTCTAATGTTTAGTTGTTAGCCGCGCACGTGATTGTTACACATATGAACGTTAGCGGGTAGTGATGTGACTATGACAGGTCGATGACAGAATACAACATTCTTATTTCTTTTTGTAACTAGTTGTGAATCAATAAATCGTTTTTTTTTATTAGGCATTAACAAGTTTGGTTTATGATTAGGAATAGTTTTCAGAGCCTTAGTTTCGAATACTCACGGCATTCAAATATAATATTGGAGAGATAACCGTCAGTAAATTAACGAGCTCAGTAGGTACTAGGTATTGTTAGGTTTCGTAAGCGGAAAAGAGGCCAGGCATTGCTTGTTTATTTTAAACATGTTTTTGGAAGAACAGGAAAAAGAATAGCCTAACAGTACGATTTAGGGGTGGAGAAATACTATAGAAATTCAATGAATTCAATGAAAATAAAAAAAAACATGGAGAAATAAATATGTTTTTCCCAATCCTCTAGCATCCTTTACTCTTTTAGCAGCGTAGTTTGCAGTCTTTAAAGATAATATATATGTACTTCTAGATATGCCTAGAAAGCTAACTAGTAAAATATTACAAAAAAAGTTTAATTAAGATTCTATTCTCTTTGGGTCTTATTTATTGGCATATTTAAAAATATATCAAGAGATGCCACAGCACTGTATACGTTCTAATCTAAAATACTTTGAATTACAAATGGATTCAGGTTGTTAGTTTATTTTACACAAGTACATTACCTTATATCTATTCATCGGGAGACTTCTGACATCGCTAATTAAATCGATGTTAACGACATTAACTTACTAACAGAGTTAATCAAAATAGTTTTCAAATACCTGACTCGAACTAATTACCTCGCTCAAGCGATTTTAAATCATTCTAAAGAAGGTTCAAATAAGTAGTAAACATTTGAGTCACTACTTTGATCACAAACGTGATTTAATTAATGCGTAATTTAAATAAATTTGTCGTTACCTTTATAAAATCAATAGCTTGATCAGCATTAGAAACTGATCACATATATGTGACTAAAATACCAAAACACGAAAATCTTTATCGACAATCTCTACTCAGTGTTTCCCATCACTGAAACGCGTGCACAGCATTACAGTAATAGCGTTTGTATAGAAAATATACAGTAATCAGCAGGTGCTATCGACAGTCATTACTAGTAACAGATGTGTACCATTACACGCGTGTGCGTTTCTTTTAGTGAAACTGCTCGTTAGTTTTGTTACTGGAAAACTGGAGATCTAGATCAAGAACACTGTATTTCAGGATACGCTTTCTATATAAGTATTATTTTTTATCTATATGTTACGGCTAATACCCGAAGTGCGGCTGCACCTAGTTTTAGCCGGTTAGGTTAGGTTAGGGTTGGCTACACCTAGTTCTAACCTGCTAAAACTAGGTGAAGCCGCACTTCGGGTATACTAGGTTTAACCAAGAGTAAGTGGCTACACCTAGTTCTAACCGGCTAAAACTAGGTGCAGCCGCACTTCGTGTATTAGCCGTAACATATACAATAAGATATATTTAATTGTTCAAAAGCTAATAATAATTGTACCGAAATTTTATATAGATTGAGAATGTTTTCAGTGCTCAGATATAATATATGTGTGAATTGCTACAGTGGGATGTTAGGACCAAACTAGCCTCAACTGCAGGCTTGTTGACTAGAGGAAGAGTCTCTATCGCCAGCTTACCTCTCAGGGTTGGGTCAATCCCATAGAATCCAGCAAGCCAAACCAAGAAGAATGTTCCCAGTTGCTTCCAAGGCTTCCATCTCTAGGCACCGGGCTCCGCTTTCTTCTTCTCTTGTGTTTAGTTTGCTCGTACGGCTCTAACGACGCAACTGCCATTGATCTTCCAAACCAAGCAGGTGGACCACCTTCCATGTGAGGGTGACTGGACTTGAGATTACATGTCCTTGGTTAGGCCAGATATACCCTGATGAGTCCTATACACCCTTACAGTGCGTCCTCTATCGGATATTTGAATATAAGACAGATGACGATGAGTTTTGTACAACAGGGTAACAAAATGGACACAAAAAACTTAATAATCTATCTCGCCATTGAATAAAGTCGATAAAGCCGTGAATAATATCTTCAATAGCATATCATCAAAATATCTGAGCGGTTTTATTATTCTTAATGAGATCCAATAAGATTAATAAACGTGCTCCGATATTTTTGCTTCATATAATACAACTATAATGACATAACATAACTTATTGGCTAATAGCCAAATATAACATTCCATATAATCCAACATTTATGTTTTAAATAGATAGCACATTTAAAATGCGGACTTCTTTAAACCCGGTTAGTTATAAAAACTAAATTTAAAATTGTCAAACACCACTGTGACACGGTTTTTTAGATCGGTAACAAAAGTTTAGTTGATTTAGAAAATAATTATCATTTTCGAATTTTTCTTCTATATATATATACCTAATATCAATTAGCCTATCGCAGTCTACTGCTGGTTACAGACATTTCTGATATACTTACTTCATTCTAATTTCGTCAGTTTCGCAAAATTTATCAGTTTTATAGAATTGAGTGGAGTGTATTACAAACGTGAACCGCCGTCAGGGCGTATCAAACTGGCTAGGTGTCGGCCTTATGATTGAGAGGTCATAAGTTCAAATCCTAGCCGTTACTCTACCAACGTGAACCCACTCCAAACACAAGCAATTTAGCTAAGCTGGAGGCGTTATCGGGACTACTAGTAATTTTAGTTACTAGTATTCTTTATTTTTACGGTTAATGGCAATAGGCTCGCCACCTATTACATCGGGACCTAAACCATAAACTGGCGAAATGTGGGTACTAGCACCTCTGCCTACCCCTTCGGGGATATAGGCGTGAGTTAATGTTATGTTATGTATTCTTTTTTTTAAAGCAAACAGTAATTTCTTACTAGTGTCTTTTCAATCTTAGACTTCCATATTTAAACCTGATGGTTAATGCCAGATGTTTGAACAAGTCACACACCATGAAATTATTAAAACCAACACACTAATTATAATTTCGCTTAGCCGCGTGAGTTCACCACGAAGGGTATCAACTACAGTCGTAACAACTTCCTGTGCCCTATCATCATTCATCATTGCCATGTCGAGAGTAAATTTATATTTTAATTTTATTCCTTCTATTACCGCAATGTAATTGAAACAAAAGTAATTTTAACGGATTCTTACGCGATTTATTTTGAGTTATGCACACTATTGCGGTAAAATAGGTGTTATTTCATTGAAATATTGCATTTATGTATTTTCATTGAAATATTGCATTTATGAATTTTCATTGAAATAATGCATTTATGTATTTTCATTGAAATAATGCATTTATGTATTTTCATTGAAATACCTAATACATTCATTTAATCCAATAAAATATTTACTTTATTTCTTTCTTTCAATAAAATACATATCTTTAAGAAAAATTCAGTTTCAGTTGGTTCATTTGTCGATATTTGGAACCTGGCACTGAATGACTTAAAACGACGTCATCATTATTCTTATATCAGTCTTATATCAACATTATTATATTAGTCTAAATTTTAATAACAGTCAGTAATGCAAAGCATCATTAATAGTGTATAACTACCTTTATGCTGGTACTTTACCAACAGGATATAATCTTTGGTTTACTGCTTACATTAAACACGAAGTTCAAAGGTGCATATGATAATGATTACTCTAATCCTCACTTTAATCGTTTTGAATTAATCAGCTGGATTTATCGTCAATTAAATAGGCATCCGTACAGGTTTTCATAGGTAAAGATACGTACGATACTTCCTTTAATACATTTGATTTGATTCGAGTTCAGCATTGGACGCGAGCGGAGCCGGGGCAACAGGTATATTCACCTCGCCTGATGGTAAGCTAAAGGTAAAGTCTCAGGACTGGGGTCACCACTACATACCCCGATAGTGCTACAGTGGCGGCCCTCAGCTTGACGGCCTCATCAAATACTTTTTAACGCCCCGCTTAAAGGCTTCGGGACTATAGGAGGAAGGAAAAACATGCGCTGGTAAAGAATTCCTAGTCTTTATGGTGCGGCAAATAAAAGAGGTACCAAACAACTAAGTAATCGAAGCATATACACGTTGTTTTATAGTCGTTTTGAACCGAATTTTTTTTGACACAGTTTCGATAATAGGATCGATTTGAGCCATTAATTTAAAAATCTAAAAAATATTTTTTGCAAAAATTTCGAGCACTGACCAATCACAAAACATCCCGGCCGACCGCGACAATGCCAGCACCGACATGTCGTCACTCGAAATATTCCTACCGATATATAAATGGTATTAGTAACGCCGGTAAAGGTTACTACGAACGTACGAACACACAAATACGATAATTGTCCACCACCGCATTTCTAAAAAAAGTTCCTAATCAGACCCAAACCTACTTTCACCATTTCATTCACGTTAATATTACTCATCGGCTATTAGCATACGAAGGCTGCGTCATTCACATCTTAACTTGGGTTGGGTCGAAAGAATTCCAAATCTGCTCACTACCGTTTTTTTCTCGTCTTTGTTAAGTATAAGTGATTAGTAGGTATGAATAACGAAATTTTAATATAGCTACTTATAGATTAATGGAACTTTGCAAGAGTGACTACAAACGTACTTGATGAATTAAGTACTTAAGCTGTATTTAATCACTGAAAATATTGTTAGCAAAACTGAACTCAATAAAATTCAATGAATGAAATTTCCTAGTGATGCGCTGTTCCTCGTCTCAGCCGTCCATTACCCAAACCACTAGGCTACCGCGGTCATCTACATATTGATATGATGATTTTTTTGTATTTATCCTACAACTCTATTTTTTTAGTTTCAGTCCCTCAGGACTGCATCCCGCTGAATAGTAAAATGCTAGGGTGAAATTTAGAACATCCAGGCATTTCAGATGTTGCAGATCCCAAAATTACGGACTAACTTGAACGCTCGACATATCACCCCGCCCAAAGAACCCGAGATTGTATAAAAATGGAATCACGTGTGCGTGTAGAGCATTCTAGGTGTTAACATAAAGAAATGAAGGTCCGAACTGCTTGATTCGAGACAGTACCTAGGTATATTAGTTTATACCATATATGTGAGTGACACCGCAGTTTAATGGTGCTCGGGATTATATAGTTGAAAGAATTCAACTTCAGCTTTCTTTAAAACTCCCACACAAATTGAAGTTCTAAAATAGTTTGTGGTTTCTTTTGCGATATGTTAGCTAGCGTGCATAAAATTGCTTAAACTTATCACTTTGCTACGCCAAATGTTAGACAGTAAATTAAACACGGACATAAATATCATTTATTTATTTTATTTATTTAAGTATTTCAAAAACACTGACACTACCTTCAAAGGAGACCCTAATTCCATAGTGCCGTTACCTAACGATAACAAACTAGTAACATAATGCAGTTACAAATATTACGATACAGTGACCTCCGAAAAATGGTGATAGGCAGCCTTTGTGAATCCATTCAGACTACACGTACAAATATCCAGTCGCTGTGACACCGCATTAGCTAGATCTGATCATCTAATATCCCGCGTTAACAAGATATTTTAATGCGGGATATTTGATAAAATAAAAATAAATAAACTTCCCAAAAAGACATTTAGTACTACAGAAGTCAAAACAACACGATTTATTCAACGGAGCCAATGTAAATAAGGTTTTAAATGCATCTGCAGAGACCTAAGGAGTCAGGTATGCGGAGAATGTGAATTTCTTTCGAAAACGAGATAGTTGAATAATAATAATCTTCGTTTACGGCTATATTCATTAAATTGCGATGACCTTACGATCATGTTTATGCATACTGATTAAACATTATGTATTTAAATCTTACGATTTTATGTTACTTTGAGGTATGTTATATCGTAAAGAGCATATGCATTACATCATTTGAATGGACGTTCAAATTATTTGTGTCATGAGCGGCTTTAAACATTCTTTTGAGTGTTTATAGTCGTAATTCAGTATATTGATGGCAATGAAAATATAACGACTCACATATAAATTGAAGAGAATAGATAGATTGGCCGAATAGTTTCATTAGTTACGTAAAGATAATTCATTTGAGACACTTCTTTAGACTCTGAAAAAATTCGGAATAAAATACTTCTCCATTTCTATTTTTCTTTGTTTTGTGATTTCTAATGACTGGTTACTCCTTTTCTAGTGATTCGGTTTAATTTGGTTTGTATGGGCGTGACTGCCGTCTGATCTGACTCAAGAGGAAAGCTGCACCAACCAACCATATCCATCAATCAGTATTTGTACTAGATTTCATTCCAACCAATAAAATTTTCATCAGTTTCCAAGCTTTCGAGCTTAATTTTGCTCACCTATTTCATCACATTTAAAACCAGTTTTAGGAGACTCACCGTATTTCTAACGTGTAATGATTAATAATAAACGGAAATAAAACGCCCATTCGCATGGCAACAACGGCGAAGCGGGGAGAATTGCGTGTGCGCAAAAAATCTACGAGTTTACACCTTTTCGTGTGTCTACGACCACCTGCGCGTAGACGTTTAGAGTGATGTCATGGAGTTCTAAATTTAAAAGTTAGGTTTTGAGGTGCGGTTTATATATTTTAAACTGCCGCTATTATATTTAAGATAGTGAAGAAGGTTTTAACTTCACAATAGTTTTTGTTAGTATTAGTAGGTTTGATCCCAAAGGTCTTGGTGGAGTCCTGTATACCTACCCTTTGTATTATTTTCTGACAACCACATTAGGGAAAGATCTATTCTATTATACTTAGTTATTATAATATTAGGTATTGTAGGTATTGTTGCTTTTATCGCGATTCCCATCATAGGTGAAATTCGCTCTCTATAATAGGCACTAAAAATAAAATGAACTATAAATTCGAGAATAGGTAGGCACAGCTAAAACGTACCACCCATCTTCAAACTGTAACTCTAAAAGACCTGTCTACATAGTTGCTGCGAAATAAAATAGCAAGCCTAAATCGTAATAATTTATGAAGATCGTCTGCTTCCACATAACCCAAACACGCATAATTATCTCAATTTAAAAGTTCATAGCAATATTAAGAACAAGTTATTCATCATGTTGTATATGTGGGTACATCAAGTTTTTTGGCACAATGTCGTACTACTCACTAGGCAGTTCAATGGCACCGTGCGGACCGTGCCAGGTGGTAGCCGACCATGAATTAAAGATAATGGAACGTATAGTAGACTATAACGCTATGAAATAAATTCTGTCTTTTATATACCGTATGTTATTATGACAAAATCTAATACCTAATTGAGGGTTACTATTTTATATAGGTAGTTGATGGTTAAACAAACTTATCAGATGCTTTTTCACATCCCGATAAAAGGACTCGGGTGTAGAATACAGAATTGGAAGAAGAAATTGTTTGACCCGTTGGGGGACAAACTCTCAGCCATGCATTTATGATTTTGGAAGGGAAAAGAGAGGGTGGGACTAATTAGAAGAGCTAGTCTAGTATCTACAGTAAATAATTGTGAAAATAGAGTATAAAATTGTTTTTTATTAACGACAATTGTATGCTTTATTCAGTCTTGAGTTAGTTATCAAACTTCAGAAAACTAGCGTTTCAAGAACTTGATAATAGTTATTATTGTTAATATTTTTTTATATACCACCTGGGTGGCAGACAAGCACACGGCCCTATTATGATATTATCTGCTATTAACTCCATCATAATCGTCAGAGAGAGAATCGTACTAAAGTATAGCCAACACCTACATACCACATAATAATTCCAACATAAATAAATAAATAAAAAATATACATTAAAACGATTTATTGAATAATTTGAATAGTACAAACTTACGTTACTTAGATAACGTTAAAGTATCGTTATATCTTGTAGATTATATTCTCGTCATACCACATCTAGTCGTGAACTAACATCTGTTTTATACCGATAATGACGGGTTGGTCCACCGATAGACATGTCATTTTCTCACCATGTTAATTGAATACAAGATGGGTAATAACGTGAACATGAAAACGTCGCGTGCCCGAACTGCAGCTTGTGAGATTTTGTTGCTTACTCCCAATCTGTCAGAGGGTCAATTCTATTAAAATATAATTTATAATAACCTGGTTGCTCTCGGAATTGTAAATTTATAGATTCTGTCTTATATCGAGAAAAGCACAGAAACACGCACAACAGAATACTTTTTTTTTGTACTACTTAGGTGGCAGACAAGCACACGGCCCACCTGATGGGAAGCAGTCACCGTGTTCTATGAACGTGTGCAATACTAAGGGTGTCACACACGCGCTGCCTACCCTAAAGGGAAGGGGGGAGGGCTGGGAAGGGGTGGGGAGGCTAGGAAGGGATGGGAGGAGGAGGGGTACAGTGAGCTCTGGCTACCCTACTTAACTTATTTTAGCTTAATTACAATTCATTTCCATAATGCTTTTTTAGCCAGTCTTGTCCCACTGTTTGGCAAACGTCTCCCCTAAATCCCTCCAACTTTCTCTCTCCCTTCCTGCATTTCACCAATCTGGGACAAAATAGTTAATGTCGTTCCACCAACGTTTCCTCGGTAGATCATGCTTTCGCCTCCCATCTTCTGGCTGGTTGTACTATAATTAAAAAAAAAACGTTTTCTGCATAATTTCAGTTTCCTGGTTTCCAATTCATTCGTGGAATCTAGAAACGAGCATGAGGTTTAATGTTTATTATCATACGAGTACATTATATAATTTCACCAGAACTTTTCAAGCACGAATACAAATGAAACAACAACATAAAAGTCAAGTACTCTGACCTGCCACATGACGTCATGCATGGACGATTGTAATTCCGACTCGTTTGTCGTTTAAAAAGTAGGTACGGAAAAAGTTACGGAACATTTTTTTGCGAGGTAACATGCACTTGACCGAATTTCTTTCTAAGCATCACATAAACGCACGTTTGGAGCCTATCATTTCGTGATTATCATACTGTTTTTTCATTTATTCTATTTATGAATCACCGTTGTACTTTATTATGAGTTTATAAATTACACGTTCGTGCCCGAACATCTGTCGAATTGTCTTATCGGCCTATTGGTTTCATAATGACGTTAAATTGGACTTTCATTTGAAATTGTAAGGTTAGCAGCGAAAGTTTACACTGAGCGTTAAACCTTTCCGTTAGACACCTTTTATTCATGATACTGTCGGCAGTTTCGCAAATAATCATACATTGCAAAAAAATTATTGTTAAAGAATTCTGTCGCGATTTATTTGGTTTTATTTTATTATTTACACTGAGTCAATGATCACGGCTGCTGGATAATTAGTCAAACTTCAGGTTCAAGTAACATGCAATAATTAAATCAACTCCAAATAAACCACTAAAATCATCATCATTCTCTGAACCTTTTTCCCAACTCAGTTGGGGTCGGCTATCCAGTCTAACTGTGATGCGGCTGAACTTCGATATTTTCCGTGGAGCGACTGCCATCTGACCTCCACAACCAATGGTCATTATGACCAATGGCGATATCGAAGTTCCAAGTTAGACTGGTTGGACTTTTCTGGGCTCCAACTACCCGTAACGACTGCCATAGATGTTTGTATGGCAACCGGGACCGACGGCTTAACGTGCTCTCCGAGGCACTAATAAACCTGCGATAAATACACACATAACTTCGAAAAGCATCGAAAAGTCATTAGTGTGTGCCATGGTGAACCTGGGATCGAACCCGAGACCTCGTCTCAGCAGAATAAGCCACTAAAATATTTTTATATTAATTCGATATTTACTAGTTTTTTAGGTAGGTACCTATTTGTACTGAAAAGGGTAGCTGGGATAGACTGGATGCGCAAGGCGGAGGATCGGGTGCTATGGCGTACATTGAGAGAGGCCTATGTCCAGCAGTGGACTGCAATAGGCTAATTGATTTGATTTGATTTGACCTATTTGTATCTGAAAAGTTCAACTTATTATACCAAATACTTTAGTTAGAGGGTGTCCTATTACATCTAAAGGTCTATATATGATAGAGAAGAGTGGAGGCATATATGGCATGGAATTAACTCAAGTTTTCGAACGCCAATACCGATTGAGATTATAAAGGAAAATTCTTCATCAAAATGTGAATAACAATTGCTTCCTTATAGGAATACGACAGCTTAAGTTGCCAACTATACTCGTACGTTCGTATTCATTATAGGTTATCCCATTCATTGATCGTCAGCATTTATCTAACAAAGCAATGATGGTTGAAAAGAAGTTGTTACTACGAGCCCTATCATTGTCGGCCATTGAGTTATTCTGCGCTTTGTTTCTAACATTCTTTTACGACGAGATGATTGCTGGTAGATACATCAATTTGTATACAGAAATTGAGCGAAGGGATGTTCTTAATAGTTTGTAACCTACTGCCCAAAAACGAAGTGCAATATTTCAGGGTAGCTATATGAATGTATATTTTTGGGGCGTGAAAAAGTATCTATCGAGGCAGTCAAATTAGGGCCAAGATACTAGGAACAACCATATATCTGGAATACTGGCTACTACTTTTTGGTCTTGAGTTTATGTTAAGACAGCCAAATTGATGGACTAAACAATAAAAACAAAATAAATTTCTTTATTCGACCATAACTTTACGTATGTGGCTTCGATTAATACCGAAGGTATCGTCTATTACTATCAACAATTATAAAACATAGAGATAGTACAGTGGAAACAAACCTCTAAAATATATCTGAAATCGATGCCACCAGACAAAGACCTCTTGGTATATTAGTTAAGTGTTGTCATGAATTAATTAAAATGGTTACGTTCGAATGCAGTGTAAACAAAGTTAATCATTTCTTAAGTTGTGCTTATAAATACGAGTGTTTAAATTAGTGTGGGTGTTACGAGGAAATGTTAAGAAAGAAAGTAGAAAAATATACTCTCTTGTAATATGGGACGGTTTATCTTATTGTACATTATAAACTGATTATGTTTATGAATAAATGCGATTTTGCTGCCAATTTGCTTAAAACTGCATTGTTTATTACTTTAATTGATAATAGATTAATATTTTATCAAGTGGAAACAAGTGGTCTCTTTCTGTTCCAATGGGAAAGAGATATGACTGTGTGTTGTACCTAACTGTAAAGAATTTAGATACCTATGGGTTTTAATTTTTTTTTTTGCACAGAACCCTAATTCCATTTCTAAAATAAAAGTAGCCTAATGCCTAGTTTACACCGTGCGAGCCGGTCTAGTCATTTACTGCAGTGCAGCTACAACTTGTATTATGTCGTCATACGAATTACTGTCCTGTATTAGTTGCTCAGTAGCGACTTCTTTGCGAGTACACAGATGCAGTAGCTGCCTACTGTCACGTCAACAGCTCACAGTGTATAACCTCACCTTAAGTCACGGCTCATAATATTTCCAGTGTAATTTCCAGTGAAAATCCTCGACTCGAAATCGATGACTTCAATCGCTTTCCAGACTATTATCTGGCATAAAACCCTATAAAGTCTTTAAAAATCGTAATTTATTAAACTATATTTAATTAAATTAGCAAGTAAAAGACTAAGTATGTCGTGAACAAAATAACATGTTTACTTATCAACAACACGATAACTAAAGTATCTAATTCGTAACATGTAGATAAATAATAACTTCCTGTGTTAAGACCTTTTCGACTTTACACGTCAAGTGTGATAATTTTATTGCATACAAATATTTATCGGAATACCATTCTCAACTGGAAAGTGAAAGGTGAATAACGTAACATAAAAGACTATATAATTTACAATAAAAATAAAAATCCTTAAAAATATTCTTTTCAGAGATAACAACCATAAAATTATTAAAAATGAACGGGCTTCATTTCCCCTGTCCAGAGGAATCACGGGCCCTAGTAATATTAGTGTAACCCCCAGGGGAGACACAGAGGCAGAAACGACCCCGTCGCGTCGTACGCATATCGTGTCAAACTTATAGGTTAATACTGACTCCATACTATTGCCTAACAACTCCAAAACTCACATAACTCAAAACCTACTCATAAATTGATTAACAAAAATTAAGTATCTATGTGAATAGTCAGTAAATTTATTTATGTTACAAATCTCATAAATATAATATTCCAGTTAAACGAACATCCATTTCCTTAGCCGACGTAAGATAAATTTACTTCTAACAATAAACATAAGGTATAACTGGTCGTGCGGTCTTCAGTACAGTCTGAACAAGCGACTAATTGCTGTAGGCTATTTAGAAAAAATATGTTCGAACAACCATTATAAAATTCACCAGCATCGGGTGAAGCGGAATGTGCCTACTACGGAATGAAAATTAATAGGAGCATTACTTTCATAATGATGTTCTCCTAAGAAATTATGACGTATGTAAGGAAATTTATGTTCTAGTTTGCCAGCCTGCTTATAATAAAACTTAATGAAGGTTTTTGAACCTAAACGTTACCGCTCAGCTTCACGATGCTCATAGAACTGTTAACGTTACCCCGAATACCTATTGTCCTAACAGCCACATACTTCTCAGCTCGTGATATCCATCGCGTTCTGCTATAACACTCTTTGATACGCGCTAGAAAATCGAAAAAATATGAATCGCCAGGCTAGACGAGCAGGATAATGAGTAATGCAGTCACTCTGCGTCTCTGCCCATTCCCCTCGCTATTTGTTGAGTGTGTAGACGTAACATTGTTAGTTTACCATACGACCGATATGCCCGAACATACATGAAAAAAGCATTTAAATTGAGAACCTCCACCTTTTTCGAAATCGGTTAAAAACAATTAATGCCTTGTCTTCCTCGGAGAATACCTACACAAGTTACAGTAAAGACAACAGACCCGAAATAACAGTAACAAACCTAAAAGAAATGTAGTTGAACTAGAAGTCTACTTTGTTCTTTCTAAATGTGTGTGTGCATAAATATTAAATAAATAAATAAGTAAATAAATGAACAAATAAATGAACAAATAAATAAATAAATAAAAAATGGAAACTAAATAAATTGTAATATAACAATATTTGTCACTATAAAGTGACTTTTGAGGGCCACAGTACACCGTACACTTGCTTTGCCCTTTCATTGCACTTTCTCCTTTAACATCCAAAGGTTACCTGAGAGAAAACTCTGTCCATTTCAATATAATACTCGTATATTACTGTTGTATACAGCACAATAAAAAAAAAACAAAATAAATACTTTCCATTCTAAGCAAGCCACATCCATTACATTGTAATCAAATTAGTTTCAATTAACAAACTACCTATAAACGCTAAAGATGTATACTTGCATCCGTAGAACTTACAACATTGTATGATCATAGCGGCACTCTTAAAGATAAAATGATGTTCGTAAATCTTGTTTATTATTTTAATTAAAGTGTATGTCATTAACTGCAAAGATAACAAAGTCGATAGCAATTTTAAAGGAGTGTGGACTGGACTTGAGGCAGGTGTGAAAACTACTACACATGCTGATAATATCTTGACGGAGAAAAAATAACAACACGTCACAATTACGTTTAGCTGTTAGGTTCTATTCTATCTATAGAACTTTTTACGACATTCTACACAACGTTATTTAGACATAAAATAAGTAAAGCTTAACTAGCTGTATTATGGGTTCTACAATTATTTTTTTGTAAAAATATTTTGGTCTGGGAATTACCATATTATATAATAAACTTTATACAAACACCTACACCAATGCAAATATTCATACGGATATTTGTACTGAGCGTAAATCGAACCCGTAACCTCTAGCTTAGCAATCGATCGATCTACGCCACTGAGGTTGTCGTAAAAAGATCTAAAAGTTCATAACAAATTAATAATGGCTTATTCTTTTGGGTTATTGTATGCATTTTGTGTTATACAACATTCACTAGGCTATGTAAACATATTTAGACATGTCAGAGCAAATTTCAAAATAGTGCACTTAAGTAATTTGAGGTGATTTTCGTTTTTATACACAGAGGATATTATTAACCAATACAATGAAACAAAAATTATATTGCTGTTATT
The DNA here is from genome assembly GCA_963576445.1 of Lithosia quadra. Lineage (NCBI taxonomy): Eukaryota > Metazoa > Arthropoda > Insecta > Lepidoptera > Erebidae > Lithosia > Lithosia quadra. Next base: position 4,601,046 of record OY754882.1, read on the forward strand.
TTTCGTTCGGTTGTTTGCATTTAAAGTTAAGTAGTTATATAAATTATGATCCATACAAACTAAAAGTTTATTATACTCTAAACAATTTGTTAAATAATATAATCGAAGAGATGAGAATCATAAAATATCTAACTAATATTAGACCAGTGCAGATAGCTATGAAAATGGTAAAAAGTAAAAGAAATTTATAGTAGGATGAAACCTGTTGTAAAAGGAAGAGAATATAATAAAAATGATAGGAAAAATAAATTACGGGCGATCTGAGCTCGGGAAGGGGGGAGGGGGGTGAGTTTTAAGGCTAAAAACGGTTTATCTCGATTTCCGGCAAAACTACAAGTCCTATGGAAAAAAGTTAAATGACAAAGTTGTAGGTAATAAAGAGACCTACAACTTTTCTATTGACACTTTTTTCACATAACCTCAAAAAGTAAGTGAAAAATTCAAATAATCAAGTTTTTGGTTTTTTATTTTTATCTTAAGCAAAACAAATTTGTTTTCCACGAAATTTGGTGAAAACTTAGCTTTTTATGTCCCAAAGACACTGTAATTTTTTTGATTTGAAATACTCTTTTTTTCAGCTTATTTTGACTAAATATCGAAAAACCACCCCAATTTTCAATCGAAAAATCTCACGTCAAAATATCAGCTTTTTAAAAAAAGTCAAAGACTTTTTTGTTCTCTGAAATCTCTTCTTTCTGATAATGTAAAAATATATATACATTGCTATGGTAAATGTTCTCAGAAAATGCAAAGAAGAAAAACTCGAATTCGAAATTAACATTTTTGTATTTAGTCATTTCCTCGTTGAGGTGGGATGAAAAGTTACATGTTGCACTATAACTTCATGGTTGCACTCGAGTGCAAAGATTTTTCACCTTGTGCTCTTTTGATTCCCTCGCTAAAGTTCAGGGTTCTATTTTGTGATTATTGTATTTAGTCATTTCCTCGCTGAGGTGGGATGAAAAGTTACGTGTTGCACTATAGCTTCATAGTTACACTCGAGTGCAAAGATTTTTCACCTTGCGCACTTTTGATTCCCTCGTTAAAGATCTGGGTTTAATTTTTAGAACCCTTCGCGTGCTCAGTTTTGATGACCGAGCAAGCGAAGGGTTCATAATTTGAATCACGAGCGCAGCGAGCGATTCACAAAATTAGAACCCTGAGCTTTAGCGAGGGAATCAAAAGAGCACAAGGTGAAAAATCTTTGCACTCGAGTGCAACCATGAAGTTATAGTGCAACATGTAACTTTTCATCCCACCTCAACGAGGAAATGACTAAATACAAAAATGTTAATTTCGAATTCGAGTTTTTCTTCTTTGCATTTTCTGAGAACATTTACCATAGCAATGTATATATATTTTTACATTATCAGAAAGAAGAGATTTCAAAGAACAAAAAACTCTGTGACTTTTTTTAAAAAGCTGATATTTTGACGTGAGATTTTTCGATTGAAAATTGGGGTGGTTTTTCGATATTTAGTCAAAATAAGCTGAAAAAAAGAGTATTTCAAATCAAAAAAATTACAGTGTCTTTGGGACATAAAAAGCTAAGTTTTCACCAAATTTCGTGGAAAACAAATTTGTTTTGCTTAAGATAAAAATAAAAAACCAAAAACTTGATTATTTGAATTTTTCACATACTTTTTGAGGTTATGTGAAAAAAGTGTAAATGGAAAAGTTGTAGGTCTCTTTATTACCTACAACTTTGTCATTGAACTTTTTTCCATAGGACTTGTAGTTTTGCCGGAAATCGAGATAAACCGTTTTTACCCTTAAAACTCACCCCCCTCCCCCCTTCCCGAGCTCAGATCGCCCGTAATTTATTTTTCCTATCATTTTTATTATATTCTCTTCCTTTTACAACAGGTTTCATCCTACTATAAATTTATTTTGTCTCAAAGTCTATCGGCACTGGTCTATATAGCCAATAACCTGTAAGCAAACATAGGTCTGATCTTGTAGTAGTTTTAATGTCTACACAATCATGATGGCTAGTATTTTATTGCACTTACGGATGTTGTTAAATATCAATATTGCCATGTTGATAGCCCAATGGCTCCCAACAGATATGAAATTAAACGATATTCCCAACATACCAACAATAACGTAAAAGCCTAATCAAACATGTTACTTTTGCACACAAACAACGAGACGGTTTTCAGAAGCCTGATGTCATGCAACGAGCACACATACAAAAATGCTTGTCACACTTATTTCATTGAGACAGTTACTGAAATGAACGGTCGCCAAATAGCGATGCAATATCTATGTAATTGCTAAATACATGCAGCTATTGCACGTAGCAAGTCGGTAAAATGCGATGCAGTAACAAAATCGCCAATGCTTAAAAGTAGCATTATCCCATAGATAAACTTTTTTTTTATATTACTTAAGTGGCCAGACAAGCACACCTTGGCCCATGATTGACGTGTGCAATATCAGAGATGTCACACTCGCGCTGCCGACCTTCGAGGGGTAGGAGGGTTAAGGAGTTTGGGTGGGGTTGGAGGGCAGGATTGGGGAGATAAGAGAGGGTTGTGAGACTTCAAAAACTAGAGATATTATTACAACTTAGACTTGGGTAAAACAAGATATAGATACAGACGAATATGTAGCCTCCTTTTGGAAACCGGTTAAAAATGGTATGTCACTGAATGTTTTGAGTCCTAATGACAAGAGATTTATAGTCATCTGACTTAGACACTATTCTTAATCTACGCTTAGACTCGATATTTCGCAAGCAATTCCATGCACCCATACATTGTAACCTGATCGCAGTTAGTAAATTAATTAACTTATTTAACTTAACCGAAATATAACATACGTTAGTTACTTACTGAAAGCAGATTGATATTCTATAAAAACTAGTTAACTTGTATCACAAAGTTATTCCTATGCTTCCAGAATATAAATTCGCATTAATTCCACCTCACGTGTTTACATGTTTATATTCTCTGCTCGAATCGCATGAACGTCTTCTCAAACCGGATTCATATTACTTTCGATAGTTAAACCTATGTGACAAGATTCATTGTCGAAGTATACCAACCGTTAACATTCCACGACGAGGCGTCATACCAATAGCAAGATCTGCGTATACATCAGAATCCATGGATAGGCAAATTTAAGACCGTTACACTTCCATCATTCCGATCACGTGTAGCTTCTCTTATTGTACGCATAGGTCTAATCTTTTATTTATGGGCAACTGCAATTGCAGGTCCTATTGCATTTTCAACTTGTAAACTATAGTGAAATCTGTGACATACACTTGGATTTATATGCAAAGAAAGTTAACCAAATTTGGATAAATGGGTGCCAAGATCTTTGTCGGATGAGGTTCTGGTGTAGACTTTCCTTCCGGGCGGGGTTAAAAGTTCAGACGGCAGTCTACCCATAGTGGCAAAAATACTGTATATTATAAAGCATTAGAAAAGCAGACAGTAGCTTTGAAGACACCGCCATCCAGGATGAAGAAGAAAGTTAATCTGATCGTTACATAAATTATTGCATACTATCTAATAGGTAGCAAATTATCCATGTTTGCAGAATTAAAATCATATAAAGACGATAAAACCATCCGCCTCATTATAGATATACCCTTCACCGCTTTAACTGAATCAGTTTTATCATAAAGATAGTGCCGAAAGATTCCCATATTTTCTTAACCGGCAATTATTTCATCATTAAAACTTAAGCAGTTAGTCATAATAAAAATAACTGCAGTGACCAATTTTATTACTAAAGCTCATTCAGTTAGTAGTATTTAGTTAACAGTCCAGTAAAATCTACTACAACATCCGATTGGAAATGTTATAGTTATTTGATAATTATTATTAAGAGCAGGTAATTCACCATCATTAACTGGCAGGCTAATGACTACTGGTATTCTAAAGTAGCCGGTTAGTAAATAATTGCGGTGATTGGTGGTGTACGTGCTGTATACAATAGGTCGCGTGTGGAGTTCACACGGCTTTCTCAAACCATTAGGTGCCTACATGTTGGCAGGATGTTTAGACATAGATAAGAAAACTTAGGGCTGGTCAGGAATTTGGGGCGAATGTTCTCATCAGGAATGAGTTAGGTAAGTTTTAGCTTTAATTCTTTAAAGTTAGGTTATATAATTATATATTTGTTGCAATGACAACTTGAGAGTTATAAACATACATCAATGTATTGAAAGAGTGTGAATTTATTTTCATTTACGACAAGTTTAGTAAAAAAATCTTTTTATAATCACTATATATTTAAATTAAGTGTATGAATAGAACCTTTAAGCTGTATAAAAAAAATTCAAGCTACTATAACAAAATAAATAAAAAGCTTTATCTATTGCAATATTTGAAACTGAATCTCTCACAAAAATAATAGCCAACAGTTTGATTAATGCCAATATAAAAATAAATTAATTAATATAATTTCTGCACCGCCATTAAGCATCAAGACCATTCAAACTTCATTCATAGCCATAGCTTCAGTAATTATACACTCGTCGACATTGAGTTACATATCTGCGCGTACACATCTTGACCAGTGACCTACGTCACTTCAAATGTGTTCGGTTATTAATTCACTTTCTTATCTGATTCATCATCTCATTTCTGATTAATTACTTTTAACATTTGCTGTTATTTTACTTACATATGTTATAAAGCTTCTTGTGTGGTTTTAAATTATCAATGACAAACCGCCTTTTAGATATAAAAAACCGTTTAAAAAGATTTACATCTAGCTATATAAAATATGAAACTAGCATTTAGATTTTAATGTAATAACATTTAATGGGTAATAACCTATATTAGACTTAAGAGAAAAAATACTCAAGAGCTGGCTTGGTATCGTAGAAGATGACCTGCATGCCTTGGATTCCCATGACCTCAAATAGTAGCTCTATGCCCAAGACCGTGCGAAGTGGAGACTTTGAAGTGAGAGCCTTGGATGCGACTGGGACCGACACGAAAATGACTATGATGGATTTTGAAGACAACCTAAATTCCTCAAGTGACGTTTAGTATTAATACTTTAAAAGCATCGCTTACAGACATTCAAATAGATCTAACGACTGTTTTCTTTAATCTACAGTCTAAATATAAGTATTTACTTAGTCATAACTTTCTTTTGAAAATTGAAAGGCATTTTTACACAATGAATCATAAATCAACCTGTTGCGGTGTAACAGTGAAATAAATTCTTAGCCATGTGTCATCCTACGGAAGTATTTTATATCCTTAAAGTTTTGTTTGTCTAGATTTTCCATGAACTTCTGTAAATACTGTCTACCTGTGTACTCCGTAAGAAAGTCCCACTGTTTGTACTAACAAACCAATAAAAAATATTCGCCTTTATGATACAACATAATTTTAATTGGCATTGGCACCAATGCTCGGGGCGTAACGAGCTCTATATTTAGTTCACTTAACTAAGAATGAAAAAAAAATGCACAAAGTGATCTCATTACATCTTTATATTCATAACTTAATCAGATTTTAAACTATACATTTATTCAATTGTAATATTATGCATGAAGTGGTCTCATTAGGAGTTTATTTCATGTCTAGGTAATACAAATTTATCTCCAAAGATTACATACGAATTGAAATTTTAATTTTGACGAGGTCTGGCCGCAGCTTTTCTGAAGTGTGTCATTTTATCTCTTCTACAGAGTAATAAAATTCATTTCTATTATTCGCCTGTTAGACAGTGATACACTGGATTATAAATAAGTTCCATAAGTAGGTAATTTATTCGAGTTTAGTTATTCTGTTACGGAGACCGATCTTCACAGAGCTGAAACGAGTTTGCACGTTTGTAACTTTAGTGATGTTGAAAATATTAACTAAAATACGTCATTATCACATTTTATGATCTTTTTCTATGTTTAATTAAATAAGCTATAATGTATTTCATTTACAGGAAACAACTTTGATAAATTTAAGGTTGATGTTTGAGTAAGGAGAAACGTATGCTAGATGCCTCCTTTATGATAATGTTCAAGTCATATTTTCTTCATCGATGGAGTAGCGCCAGAAAATGATGAACAGCATGTATGAAGTTTTAAAACGATAGATATGAAAGTGAATGTAAGTAAGACGAATGTGACAACTTCAAAGAAGAACAAAGAAGTACTGAATGTAATGTTATGATTGAAAATGAAAGTGTAGAACAAGTGTCAGAGTTCGTACTTGGGGAACTTGTTTACGAAGGACGGCAGATGCAATATATATGGAAATTAGAGTAAATATGAGGAATAATGTGAAAAGTGCGCTTTATTTCTCTTTAAGAGTAATCAGTACAGTATAGTACTAAAGGTGCCTCTAGACCTGGGCCTCGATTCTGCTAAAGGCAAACCACTATCATGCCACTGACATTCTAAAAACTGCCAATTAATTGTAGACTTTAATGTTATCACGTTAAAGTCTTAAATTGAATGAAATTTTGTGGAGCGAATGAAACAGTTTAGTTAATTCATTTCACTTGATTTTAGACTTTAACTGTATAACGGTAAGGTCTACAATTAAATAGCATTTTTGAGCATTTCAGTGGCATGACAGTGGTTTGCCTTTAACAGAATCAATGCTCTGTACGGTCGTCCTTCATTTGTTTAATTTGTTCTTTGATCGATCGTACTTTGCATGAACACATCTTTAAGCTATCATACTAAATACTCATGAACAGCCATGCCCATTGAGTAAGTCTAGAGGCACCTTCAGCAATACTATCTTTTATTTTTTGTAGGGAATGCAAGCTATAGGTACTGTATGTATCTAAGATCGAAAACAGACACAACAGATGTGAGACTCCGACACAACGTAAACGTGAGTCTTTTCAATCTCTCTGAGTAATGTTTGTAGAATAAACATGACGTAGGTAAAATACATTAAAAGACGGAGCGTTAACATGACTGCCTCGCAAGCGTTAACATATTTATCTGACTTGCGCAAAAGTAAAGTTTACTACTATCCTAGTTTTTTAATAAAAATATCATAACGATAAAAATAATCATTACCAATTTCTAGAATTAAGTTAATATAAAAATTAACAATTAATTTTATATTTATATCGAAGAAGGTATTAAAAAGCAATATCAGCTTCTAAAAATATCTAATCAAATAATATTTTATAGTAACGCGTGCCATAAAACTTTATGATAATGTGTCAGCCGTAAAATATTTAGTTAAGTTTGTCAGAAGTCTTTAATATTATTTGAGACCAATAAAAAAGAAATGAATTTAATAGATTCACGAATATTAATTAGTAGGTAGGCATTTCCATGTGAAACTTGTGCTCTCTGACCATTACGCAGTGACGCAGATCTAACGTGAACCTAAGGTTGCTGATAAGTGGGGTAAACTGAGCAATTTTAAAATGTGAATTCCCAGTTGCCCCTAGACCGCCGGTAATAAATATAAATATAGATAAAGCCGGTAGGAGTAGGTATAACATTTAAGATTTTTTAATTTATGTTTTTTTTAATATACTCGTGCTCTGTAAAAAATAAATGAAGATCACATTGAAATAAAACTATTTGTAGCAGATTCTATGTCAATTAATTCGGTGTTAATTTATTATTTTACAAATAGTGATAATTTCATTTTTATTTGGTAAACTACCGGCATACATTATCATATTAAGATCATTTTCTAATAAATTTTAATAGGCTTTAAATAGTAGGTAGTAAACTTCAAATTGTACTGTTACATATTTACCTACAAGTGAAACCGTTAAATGGTAACGTTAGAAAAAAAGACAAGCAAAATAAATTGAATGTTTTATGAAATATAATATTTATATGAGATTATTTTTTTAATCTACTTGGATGGCAGACAAGCACACGGCCTACCTGACGGGAGGGGATCACCGTGACCTATGGACGTGTACAACACCAGGGTGTCACACTCGCGCTGCTGACCCTGGAAGGGGGAGAGTTGGGAAGTTTGAGGGGGGTTGAAGGGAAATGTGAGCTCTAACTATACTACTTACCGCTGGGAACATTTTAACAACACGTCCGTCGTAATTTATTTTCTCCAATATTTACTACAATATCATTTATACTTATCGAAAGCGTTTCTTCAATTTCAATCCACTGAGTCTGCATACGAAGGCATATAAGGCCTGGGTCATATTTTGGTCGAACCAGCCCAAACGCGAGAACCTTCACCATAGCATCACCTAAGTTCGCAATATCATAATAGCCTAACTGTGAAAAATGATCTCCCTGCTGTGATTTTCCTAACCACTTAAAATATGAGTTTCTTCAAGTACAATAAGTAGATTTTTACAGTGTTGGCGTGCTACTATAATATGTAAATAATATATGCCATGTTAACTGCTTACCATAAGCATACTACGTCCCACACGTGTGCTTATCTGCCGCCTAAGTGATAAATATATATAAAAAAAATTATTTTACGCAAACAAACATACCAATTGAAAATTAATTGAACCGTATTTTTACTTCTGCGAACAGTACTTACTATCTCTATCCGTGTGTTTTTACTAACTTGGTCTAGTTGGCGTGCGATATGTGCGCTATGTGTGCCACCGGACGCGCATGCGCTGACACCACATCAAATGGAGCGGACACTGCAGAAAGCTAACCGACCAAATGTGAAAGCTGTGACATAGCGAGCTTCACAGTCATTGGTGGTGTTTTGAACATGGCCAGTTTATAATGTCGACCTCGCCAAGGACGGCGTTTCAATTCTGCTTACTCAATGAAACTCTAGGTCAAGAACGTGTGGTTCGCGATTTTTTTGCTATTTAGATAAACTTAACTCACTATAAAATTAATTTATATTACAACCTAAATTCGTGGCTAAGTGGTAACTAGGTAGGTTAACATATTGTTAAGCAACACTAGCCAAGGCAGTCTTAAGATGGGTAAGCATTCTTCTGAGACATACCTTCGATGAAGCACTTTAAGCCCTCGGTCCCGGTTGCCATACAAATACCTATGGCAGTAATTACGGATATCAACTATTCGTAACGGCTGCCATAGATATGTGTATGGCAATCGGGAGTAAAAAATTTAGAGCTCTAAAAATTCCGACATCTTTTAAACTAAAATGAATTTATATGAACTAAAATGAATGTTTCGTAGATTGACAATGGCCTTAAAGCATTTTAAATGATTAAATTAAGAAAATGGTGGCGACTTAGTTCTCATGATTATTAAAATATTTATCCTTCCGCATGCCTTAAATGTTTTTAACAGAATATTTGAAATCATTCGAAAGTGTTTATTATGTTTTGTTTTATCATTTGAATTAATTTGCATTTGTTTTCACATTAATAAAATAGAATGTCAAGTTCAGAAAGTTTTGCATTTTTTGTCAACCATCAAACGCCACTAGTACTCATCATCATTTGCATTTAAAGCTTATACTTCAGTGTCCGGGCCCCTCTCTTACTTTTTTTTGCCGTAATTTGAATTAACTTGACTTTTGTGGGAGCAACTATTATCTGACCCTCCAACTAGAGGTTCGTCCTGTGTATACTCAAAGTTCACCTTCAAAGAAAATGCCCAGTTCACCGTTAACATATCTCTGATAAACATTTTCTCATGATTTAAATGAACTCAAGTAGCTATCAATACGCATACCATCGCATTTATTATTTTCTAATTAATAATATTAAATCTTGTTAAGGCACATCGTTAGTAAGAATATATGAATATGTCTGTTATAAATATAGAGGTAATATCGTGTCCCACGCAACTTCATACACACTTCACAACATCCAATTAAACGCACATAACCAACCAACCAAATGATTTTTATTAGTAAACAATTACATTTAGTTACTAATAAAATTCAATCAATCAGACACAAATACTATAAGATGCATAATTTCGGTATAGTTTTGAATTTGTTCCAATCTTGCTTTTATTACGGTAATTTATTTCCATTAATTGTTTCTCACGTATCGGTGTAATATCATCGGCCTATTACGAATATACACTCGTACAATTCATTGGGATGCTTTTTTTACTGTTTGATAAACAATAACGTAATACTTCAGGTCTTCATTTCTTTACCGCACCGCAGCTTTAAATTCTTATTTGACCAACACATCATGTATGGCGTATGACCGGGTACCCAGAACGGTTTTGTGGTGGGCCCTGAAAGAGAAAGGTGTGCCTGGGAAGTATATAGAGTTGATCTGTGCGATGTACTGTCGATCAAGAACCTATGTACGATCCGCTGCCGGCAACACCGACGAGTTCAGTGTAGCGGTGGGCCTGCATCAGGGCTCGGCGCTAAGCCCCTATCTCTTCCTGTTGATAATGGATGCTTTGACATCGGATTTACAGGAGGAGACCCCCTGGTGTATGCTGTTTGCCGATGATATTGTGCTGTGTAGGCTTGAAAATCAGCAGAACCAAAACCGAGTACATGTTCTCTGATTTCGGCGGTCTCTCCAGTCTTACACCCATGGTGCTTGATGGTGCACCACTACCAGTCTGCTCCAATTTTCGATACCTCGGCTCTCTTATTCAGGCCGATGGGGAAATTGATCGTGCAGTGAAGCACAGGATTGACACAGGTTGGATGAAATGGCGGCAGGTCAAGGCTACGATATGTGACCCGCAGTTTCCCCTTAAGCTTAAGGGGAAAATTTATAAAACCATTATCAGACCTGCCGCCCTGTATGGGTCGTCATGCTTGGCTTTGAAAGCGAAGGAAGAAAGACAACTACATGTAGCGGAGATGCGAATGTTAAGATGGATGTGTGGTGTGACAAGAATGGACAGAATAAGGAATGAGTACATTAGAGGAAGTTTGAAAGTTGCACCTATAAATGAAAAATTGAGAAGCGAGCGATTGTCCTGGTATGGACATGTTATGAGAAGAGATGAAAGCAATGTTGTTAAAAAGGTTCTAAGTATGAATGTGGAGGGCTATAAGGGTAGAGGTAGGCCTAAGAAAAGATGGATGGAGTGCGTGAAAGAGGATATGGCAAGGAAGGGGGTAACCGAAGAGATGACATCTGACAGGAATGAATGGAGGAAAAATACATGTTGCGCCGACCCCAAATAATTGGGACAAGGGCAGGTGTTAGACATCATGTGTTTCCTTTTTCCTACAATTGTAGCGTTTGGCTCTAACGGTGAGCATTCCTAATATTTCTCCCATAGCCTAACATCAGACTCATATTGACATGTGCATTGTGCATTATTATGAGTTTGTCCATCATTAGTACCCCAGATTCGTAAGCTCACGTAAATAATAATATTTCTAAATTTTGAGAATGACATTTGAATTCTCAAGCTTCAATTTCTAAAAGCCATGTCTAAACAGGAAAACATAAAGTCATTGCGAGATCTTAGGCAGGCTCTTGATCCGAATATATATACACTTTTAAATTACTATTTAGGCTGATTATACACGATTCACTTGTGGTTGACAAAATGCATTCCGTAGTAAAAAGGCACTGCCTCTTTCAATCAAATATAAATAAAATATTAAATCAATAATGCTGTTTGAAAACATAATGATTTATCTCATAAAATTTTAATAAAACGGTTATAAAAATGTGCATTAAAAATAATCGTATTCATGTAGGTATTATACTTCTTTTTTTAAGTAAATGAATATTGTGAAACAATTAAACAAAAAATAAAGTTTTATTAAAATGCAAACGGACTTTGATGCAAATGAAACAATACTTTAAATAACTTCTAATATATTTTAATTTAAATTACTAGCACTAGAACTAACAATTAATAAAAAAACGCCTCAAGATAAAAAAAAAACTAGATCTCTTTACAATGTATAACATGTGTCAGGCCGGCCTACGCTATTTTACTTATGTTTCACGGAAGCTTTTAGAGAAGTAAACATTGAATCGGAAGTCCCGGCACCGGTAAATGTAGATTTTATATAAAGAGCTTACGAAGAAGTAGTATGCAGCATGACAAGTGCATTTTATGAACGACAAGTAAGGTAAGTTTAGTTAATAAAAATGAAAATAAATGTTTATTTAGTTAACTAATATTTCTGGGTGGGCTTTTACTGTCTAGTCAGTCAGAAGCTTGTTTCTAAGCTTAGTATTACAACATTAACTTGTAGTTTAATAATAATAAAACTAATCCATTTTTAATAATCGTCTGCATGGGTGGGCATACTGGTTCATCATCATTGTAGTTAATTGTATTTTCACCGAGTCAAAGTGCATCGAATGATGTCAGTAGTGTGAGCACGAAATTTGTTTCAAATAATAAGCTTATCGTAACGAAAGACTGGAGACAATCAACATTATTATCGCGATTTGATCAATAATATTGATGTGCCAATGCGATTTATTGAAGTACAAACAAACGTGATTGCTCGCACGATATAGGATTGTATATAATATTAACTGTGGCCAGAATCTCGTTACGAATACGATACGCTTGGCTCGATCCAAGTATGGAACATCTCTATAAAAATACGAATAAAATAACAGTCAGAGTTTTATCAAGATTTCTTTAGTCAAATTTACGGGCCTCGGCCGAGTTTCCCAGTGGTGGGTGGAGGGGTAATTCACGATTACCCCATGGTTATATCCTCTTAGGGTAGGAGATATATTATAAGGAAATACTGAAATTGTGTATTAATTTTTATACCTATAGGTAGGTATTAGTAATAAAAGTACTTTATGAGTTTTTTTTATTCCACTTAGGTGGCAGACAAGCACACGGATCACTTGAAGAGAAGCGGTCACCATCACAAGGGGGCGTTACACTGGAGGTGGGGTGGCAGGGATAGGGAGTAGAGGGGGTTAGGATTGAGGGCATGAGAGGGTTTCTGCACTGGCAATGCAGATTTTGGTCTAGTTTATTTTATGGGAGCCCCTTTAAATATCTATTTAATTTAATTTGCAAAATAGCTATGTTTAGTTTTTAGTGGTTGTTGTTATAACGGCAACAGAAATAGCATCGTCTGTGGAAATTTTAACTGTCAAACTATCACGGTTCATTAGACATGGCCTGGTGATAGACAGACAGAATGATGCACAGTGGATTAGTAATAGGATCGCGTTTTTAACCCTTTGGGTACAGAACCTAAGAAAGGCTGGTACTATAAGATAATAAAACGAAGTGCCTTACTATGATATAACTTCTCAAACGTGACTGCAAACACTATTCCTGTCGTGAGTAGTTAACGCAGTTCAATTTCTTCGTGTCGTCGTTAATTGCTATTTATGTGAGACGAAATGCGATTCTCAAGGCGGGCTCCCATTGCATGCGGATCGGAATCTATTTACATCGATTGAATATTACCATCGAAATATATTATTATATTGCTGCAAACAATTGATAATTATGTAAGCAGAGTTCTTGCGGAACTCGTTTAACTTGCGATGTTTGTTTGCTTTACCTACTGCTTTACACTTTTCAAGGACAAAGGGAAGGGACGTATATAAATACTAAAGGGAATCAATTAACTTTCCTTACAATATTAGAAACAATTATTCTTAAATAATACATAATATAAAAACTTAAAAAAAAATCCATTACGTCAAGCAAATTTACAACCAATTGCTGACACATTGGTAGGTTATTGTGTGATATACCTACACAAAGTTGAGGAAACCAAAAGGATTAGGTAAACTATCGATATTTCTTAATTTACACTCTCAGAGTTTACGTTAAATAAGTATACATACAATTAAGCGGTAGTAATCTTGTGGCTAAGGCACTAAACAGTGCGACGTGAATAACCTACACGAATGTTTACGAACTGAGATGAGGTTGCCGGTTTATTACACTGCCGACGAATTAACTTAAGAAAATTAGCTTAACTAGAGAGGTTAACTAAAATACAAGCAAGAATCGTCGTTGTTGTTTATTTTCCTTCGTGATTTTAACGTTTAGTACTAATATTTTGCCCGTTCTAAAGTTATCTTAAACAAAGTTTAATACTACAAACAGTAAACACAACTTACATTCGTTAAGGCTAGAACAAGCCATATAAATGACGTTTTCCTTATATGTGATGCGACATCTGATGCCATTTTGGACCTGAAAAAGAAGAAACACAGTTTAAAAACCAATACAATTTTAACAAATAATTTATTAATAGATAGTGGTAAATGCAGACAAAGCAATTTTGGGCCACTCTCGAAACTACAGAAGTGGTCCAATTTAAGCACTGGTACAATATTGGAACTCTCCTCTACATAAAATGAGTTCCCGCGAACTGGGGACCTCGTGCTATTTTATTAGACGATTCGCTGTCTCATGCGTAGGTACGCGTTTCGTGTAGGAGACGCATACGATTTGCATGAAATAGGGCACCAGCTTTCGTACACATAAGGCAGCGGTTGCTATAATTCGGTTGAAAATCCGACAATAAATCGGTTAGCAGCAGAACTTAATAGCACGAATTCATCCTGTATGATAGTGCATAGCATAGCATCTAATTGTGGGCGGAGTCGCTAGCAAATGTTAGTTATTTATTGAATACATCGCGAAAGTCTAAGCTTCGTATAAACTCCTATATTATTATATTAATAATACTTAGTATTTATCTGTGAGCAAACATTTTTCATCCTAATCTGGTCGGATGTAATTTGGTCATTTATTTTATTTTAATTATAACTTTGCAACAACTGCAACGATTTTATTAATGACGCACACAAGAGTTTAAAATAAAGGCAATGGAAAGTGGACAGTGAATCATACCTACTGCTTTCTCACAAACATACCAAAGTCACCAATAAAGTCTACATCTTTGATTGTCTCAAATGGCTTTACCTGAATATGATGGAAAGTTTATTTACACGAATTCATTGAGTTTAAACTTTTTTAACAGTAGGTATGTATAGCGTTTTTTTTTTCAATATGATTTAATACAATGTGTACTTCATACATAGCGTTGAGACTTATATAAATAAATATAACCTAATTTGTTAAAAAGAATTGAGACTTTTCTTACCGTCCATATTAAAATGAAAATACACTTTACTCTCGCATTCTTAGAGAATAGCAGACACTGCACTATGTAACAACTTCACTAGACTAACTGAATAGGTATATTCCTATAAATTTGTCTCCTCACTATGTTCATGGTTACAAGAAGCTAGGCAACCTAGATAGATACTCGTAGGACTCACTCACCGACGACCAATTACAAAAAAAAAGAAATTAATTTTATTTCAGAAACTATTAGCTAAGAAAAGAAACACACTAATCTGTAATCCGAATCGCAATTAAGATCCGTTATCTGTCTATACTTTTGAGTAAACAAATCGTGAGATTTTAAGATTATTTCTGTTCAATAAAAATCTATTTTATGTTAAAATATTGAGTCATAAATAAAGATAAAAAATCCTAAAACGGACAACCTCAAATGATGAAACCGTTATGTCAATCTAATAACAAAAACTATAATCGAATGCTAATCGGTTTCTAGCCGGACCGCACCGCATAGTTCACAGGATTGTATGATTTACATAAGTGAAAATATATGAATAAATATAGTGTATAAACTAGTCATGCGGGTTGATAGCCGGCGATAGCATAATTTGCTTTCTCGTAGCGAAAACGATCGCGGTCAATGTCGACCTCCGATTACTTCCTAAGTTCCTAATTTTTTGGATTTATTAGCAACCCATTTATGTCCCACTGCTGGGCACGGGTCTCCTCTCCTCTAACGAGAGAGTTGAGAGGGTTAAGACCTTAATCCACACACGCTGATCTAATGCGGGTTGGTGGATCAGACATGTTCTTAGAATTTCACTATGTCTTTCTTTCACCGTCAGCAGATGGTAAATTATGTAAAATATGACATATAAATTCCACAAAGTAATTGGAACTCGATACCTCTGAGTAGAAGCGGCGTCCTTATCTATTCAGCTACCATCGCTTGCTGACCAAATTGCAAGTATTTGGTTTCAAACATTTTCTATATTAATTTGATGACAATATTTTATACTTAGTAAGAACGGTACTTACTGTTGAGGGTAACAGTAAGTAACGCAGTAACGTAGGACACACATTGATAGTATTATATGATAGTATATCGTTAACCTGTGTAGTTAATTTAAATTATTGCTTGTGTTGAGATTGGAATTATCTCAGTAGCATACTCAGTCGATTTGAACTTGTGACCTCTTAATTGCAAGTCTGGCGGCTTAGCCATTACTGCCGGCGCCATATTGTTAATTTAAAACATTCATAGGGTTTTAAGTTTCTAAATCCAGATTTAGAGAAACAAGAGGGTCAATTCGCGTAATAAAATACGAGTGTGTTCTAAATTCCGTTCCGATTTCATCTTAATCTTACAAAATATCAAAATTATTTAACCGACTTCAAAAAAGGAAGAGGTTCTCAATTTAACTGTTTTTTTATGTTTGTTACCTCAGAACTTCCGACTGGATGGACAGATTTTGATGACTCTCACGTGTGTTTCGATTTTAATTTGGTCCGTTGAATTCTGTTTTGTTTTTGTAAGAAGTATTTTTTCAACTAAGTATCGGTCACGATTCAGTCATAATCACAGTATTGAAAACTTTGTGGAAAGAATACTTTTTTGACATTTGGGTGTTGGAGATGAGATTGAAACTGGATTTTTAACATATTTTATTACGAGAATTTGACCCTCTGTAATAATTAAAATATGTAAATATTAGTTTTTTATTGTCATAGTTCCATCACATTACGAGGTCGTGGATTTCCTATTGACCTCCTGTGACTCCGGCAGTGTGGGTGTCACAAACCGTAAACTATTCAAAAGGCTGGTTAATAGGTTTTAGATCAATCTTATAATGCGTGTTATAAAGATGTAAGATGAAAGAAAGATGTAAGTCAAGATACCTTGAAAATCTTAAGATATAAAATATACTTTGTCGTTGCTATATATACCGCTATAAAACATGTTTGGATATTATTTATATACCTAGGTAGACATTTGAACTGTGAAAGGTAATCATCATTCTCTGAACCTTTTTCCCAACTCAGTTAGGGTTGGCTTTCCAGTCTAACTGTGATGCGGCTGAACTTCGATATTTTCCGTGGAGCGACTGCCATCTGACCTCCACAACCAATGGTCATTATGACCAATGGCGATATCGAAGTTCCAAGTTAGACTGGGTAGACTTTTGTGGGCTCCAACTACCCGTAACTGTGAAAGGTAATAGGTGGTTTAATTGCAGAAGTTCTAGGCGATATTGTTAGTGGAAAGGAATGAATCTAACTACGGCCACTGTGGCGTAGGTAGCGGTAGTGCATGCGACTGCTACGACAGTGGGCGCGGGTTTGATTCCCGCTCAGTGCAAATATTTGTATGCATGGTTAACTCTTTTAAAATCTTTTTTCTTTAATAAATCTATACAAATAAAAAAAATATGTGTGGCTTTAGATAAATGTAGGTATATCAGTGTATATTATACGTTAGGTACAATAACAAGAAACAATTTTTAAAATTTTTATCTGTCTGTCTTCCTGTTTGTTTGTCTTAGGTGCCTAATCTCTGGAACGGCTGGGCTGATATTGGCGGAACTTTCACTGGCACATAGATAAGTTTCAAAGTTCGGCTGTTTCGTAGTAAAACTGAAAGCCAACCCCAACTAAGTAAGAGAGGCTGTGAGGATGATGATTTAATTCTTCTCAATGTTAAACAATGCTGCACATTATATTATTCTTTATACCTAGGTATATATAATTCTACTGTACGTATGTATGTCACTGAACTCCTTCTAAACGGCTGGACCGATTTGAATACTTTTTTTGTATGCGTTTGCGTTGCTCCCTGGATGGTTGTGATTCACAAATCGGCCCGGCAGATGGCGCTGCAGTCGGTATCCTGTCAGGTCCACTAGCTAAGTATAAATATGAGCTTAATCACAGTAAGATCTTTGCGACCTTGTAAATGTTATCGCATTAAATTCAGATTTGTTTCCAATACACTTTCTCTTGTACATCAACATTCTTGCTTACTTACTACTAAAGCCAGTAAAGGCTGGTGTCAGATTTCGAGCTTGTTTGCATCTGTATAATCGCTTTAGACACGGCAGTCAAATTTTACGATCTGTCGACACTTGTCCATAAAGTAGCCAGTATAAATTATGTCGGTGAAGACGTTACTATTTTAGTTACTAATAAATTAACTCTAGTAGCGTAGTTATTTTTGTTAATAATGAGAACAGGGGTCTTACCACAAACTCTTAAAGCAGTAATACTTCAATATTACTTAACGTTGATAACGTAATGGCCCGAATTCGAACCGGAGACCCAGGATCACAAGGCCGACTCCTTATTAACTATGCTACATACCAGTGCCAGTGTAAACATGGCCAAAACCCTATAATATCATATTCTATCTAAGATAATAGTGAAACTTGATCAAATCTCCTATGTAAAAGATAAAATAAAATTTAAGTTTACTTTGAAGAAAAAATATAAAATAATATGAAGAACAAAAAATCAATCGAAAGGTAAAATCATTGATCTTGCAAAGGAACAGTAAGGACTAGCTGTCACCCGCGGTCTGATTCCATTCCCGGAACCTATGAAAACCTTTGTCATATTTTTACACTATATTATAATCTATTTCTGTACTAAAATTCAGCTATATCCATACAGCCGTTTGAATTTGAAGTACTAAACATCAACACATTCGCACACAAACTTTCACATTTAGATACGTATGTAGAATTAGTAAAAGAAGTCCTAAAATCTACAAGAAAACATTACATACAATATAAATAATCAGAATCAATTATGAGTAGTTAATAATAAATTCTAAGATTTCAAGATAGCGTGGATATTATTACTATTAATTATTTCTCGCCCTGCGGTACCAATGCTGTCAATTAAGCGGATTTATTTACAACAAGATAATACTTTAATAATTGAATGTCCAATATAATAATTAAACGCGAAACAATAATATATTATCTTGCCTTTCTATACCTAGTATAGATAATAAATTTCGTCGCGTCTTCAAAGTTCGTTAGATTTACGATTCTGTGGAAATTTATAGGGACCTTACACTGATAATGCTTAGAAGACATCTTTAACGTTTGCTTTTAGTTAACAAAATAAACGCCGCATTTACTACTTTAAACAAAATCAAAATTGAATTTATCAATGTGTTAATGCCAGCAGCCTTTTGGGTACGTTACCAGTCGACATCGCAGAGAAGGAGTTTTTCGAGACTTATTAAACTTTTTACTTTTTGCATACTCGCCTTCCTCCGCTATTTAGCCAACTCTATGAAAAGATCTAGGTCCCCATTTATTGGCAAATTTAAGTCCCATGTAGTTGTGCAGGATAATCCTAAGATGATCTGTAAACTATTACTGACTGTACTTACTTGTAGGTACTATGGACTTCCGTTGCCTTTCTCCGCTATAGGTTATAATTTATACACCTATCTATCATTGAAGGATAGATCAAATTAGAACTAAATAAAATCAGATTTGCGATGTGTGTCGGTATAGGTACGTAACCTTTCATGTTTGTATTAAAATGATAATATTTTATCTTAAAAACCATCTGCCAAAATGTAATTAATACTCGAATTAATCAAGTACAATTATCTGCGAACATAATTAGGAAGTAAGTGGATAAAATATTACCGAGTTTAAAACTTAATGGGTAGTACGTACTTACTAGAAAAAAAAAAGATAGGTACTGATTTATTTCTGGCAAGTTATAGAATTAAATTAATATGTACATTCATTAAAAGTTAGATAAAAATCTACTTAGAACTACAGAAAAAATATTTTGATAAGAATTACTTAGATATTTGTAATTGAAAAAAGATTGAAAGTGTTCGTTTTTAATTGGAGTTACATAATGATCTGTGCTACTGAACTATAATATTCTACCATACGACTTAGACAATCCTTCCCTTCCTCACATGTATTGGTGAACTACCAGAGAATCAATTGTTTGAATATGTAAAACAGATATACATGAAAAATTAAAGAAAAAATAAGCTTACTGTTATAACTTGTTCCTCAAATAGAACTGATATTTTGTTAGCATTCAGCTAAATCTTTTATGACGTACAAATACCTACCAATCCAGATTTTTGTATTTCCTTGTTCAAAGTTTTAGCTCTCAATATATCGACATCAACAGTCTCTCCTCTGAATGTGTAGTCCAAATCATAGACAGGTGACATTTAAATGAAGTGAAATCGCAAATTGTATTCCGGGCTGGCCTCAATTAGCTACAATTCCTACGATCGTTAACTTCTAAAGGCTTCGACAGTTTATTTTCATCTTCCACTTACCTATCTGATTATCATAATAATCTATTGTCAAGTTGAAAAAATTCCATAAATGGATGTTCGTTCTGAAGGAATGTCTAATTGACCGTGGAGTTTACGACAAAACCTTCTGTAACTAATGGGCATTCTAAAAGTACTAAAGCATGAAAATACATTTGTAAAGTGTTAAAACCTTAGCAATATAAGCGAATGATGGCCGAATTATTGATATTATGAGCGATTTGATGCTAAGCACATAATATTTTAGAATTCACATGGGTAAAGAAGTATTTGAAGACTGAAAACTTTAATCGGTAAAATGTTTTTATAGATTGGCAACAAATAGCAAAACTATTATTTGATATAGGTACTACGAGTAGGTATATTACACAACTCTATTCAAACGCAAAGTTAACAGTGCTTAACTAGCTTATCATAGGGGTTTTAAAATGCGGATACGCACTTATTTTATAGCATTTCCAATAGGACATTGTTATAATATTATTATCAAATTGGTACTGGATCTACATATCGAGTAGGAGCAAAACGAAATAATTTCGCTCTATACTGTTTACTTAGATGTTCGAGCATGATGTGAATATATTTTTAATCAGTGATTTGACGTAGATTAAGATCTTAAAGTACGAAAATAATAAATACTAGTAGTCTGCAATTAAAACAAAAATACTTTGCGTCATATTGTGAGTAAATTATCACAATATGACACAGAATTTCTGTAAAAAAATAATAGTAATAGAATATGCCATCGATTTCGTTCTCCTACACTTAACTCATGTTGTGCTAGTACCCCGATTTTCTACTCCTATCACATTTTCAACAGCCTAATACATTTTACACATAATTACAGTTATGCTACTAGTTGTGCATGTGCAACTTATAATAACATCTGCATGTAACATGGTACAGTACATTCGTGATACAAAATTACATTGCGGTGCCGGTGTAGTCTACGACCAGAGCTACAATTGCTACGTGTGTCCTACCATTTGTGACATTATAATAGTTCCCCGTTACCTGTAAGTGATGGTTATATCAAATATCAGTATTCTCTCGGCAAACAGACACAAAATAGTTGGTAAGCAAATATCCTATCGCCAACATTCGATAGATTAACGGTTCGAGTGTTGGTGTACAAATATTTGACGTGTATCATTGGCCTATTGGCTCTCTCTACTTACATATCGACTTCATCCTGTTCGCTTTCCAATGATTTAATGAGTAGATTTGTTTAGCATATCTTAAGATTGTGTTTACATATATTTATAAATACAAAAAATATACATAATCAAACATTTGAATAAGGATAAGATTCAGACTACGTCTTCTAAGCGATTTCGTCCACCGATAAGATCTTAAAATTTTAAGTGCAACTTGACATTTTTTTCGAATCCATTGCTCCAGAATATTTTTTTTCAAAGCTGTAAATGGACATTCTCTCATACCGTAAATCTCATTTTATGTAGTTTTGTGTCATTATGTTTGCAATAATCACAATAATCATATTTCATTACATTGCTATTAGTTTTATCAGAAACATATTTTAATGTATGTTAGTTATTGCGGATACCATCGAAATCGTGAAAAAAAGTAGCCTATCCTTCTTTAGGCTTAGAAAACATTAATTCAATAAATTCATTGGTTCAGAGGTTTAGTCAAAAACAAGTAACGCAAAACCGACAGTATTTTTATCGTATTGATATCTATCTAATAATAACTTCAGAAAAGTTTAAATCAAATTATAATTATACGTTATTTTAATTAACTAAGCAACTTCCCCGCGCCCTTAAAGATATCCAATTTCAAAACCACTTTATACCTAATTAATAGTAATTAGAAAATCTGTTTATACGGTCATTAGTTGGCTATTAAATGAACATAATATATAAGAAGGACAACTAATGAACAGAATACTGTAGACCTCCATCTCACTAATTAAGATTATTTTACTAAGATTGGCACAACGAACATCATAAGGCAAAATTTTATATTTGAAATGCAATTTTATTTTTTGAATTAACGCGAATCTAAAAACCAAAAGGATGCTAGCAAGTAGAAATTTACTGAATACAGATTTAATTCTGAAGTAGCGTGTAAGACTGTTCTATTGAAATCTAGTCTAGCATTTGAACCTTTCAAATGTTAGACTAGATTCAATGAACAAATGGAAGTCAGCTGTAAATAGGTATCATACAATTTGAAGACATTTGGTAATTTTAATTAACCGTCGTTTTTGACTTTGAATTTCACTGCGCGAAGCGAAAGATAATTTATTTTTTGATCACACACACAGAAATTGTTTAATGACTAAATTGCAATAATATCATAAGGGCCACACGCATAACTTCATATAAAATACATTATAATGCATGCGGCGATAATTCTTCACGGGGCATAATATAATAACCTACCGTGTTAATAACAGGCGTGTTCTCAACGTACGAACGATGCAGGTTTTTGTATAAATTATTATTTTATCAGAAAGAATTTCGGCCAGAGAGCCAACCTTATCGCGAGTGTGGGGCTCTTTTGAACGGCCGTCGGGTTAGGGTTCAACGGGTAAATGCCTTTCATTTTTGACCAAAAGAGATTGATGGTGAATAACCCTGCTATGAATATATACAAAAAAACAGATACAAGAGTGCTCTTTCAAGAGAGAAATTTTCTTTTATACAAAGAAAATAATTATAATATACGAGTATCCTACTAAACATTTTTATGAACTTTTAACTCTACTACTTATTTGTTCGACCTTTATATAAATTTCCCGTGGTAAATATCGCGATAACATCAGCTTCTATCAGCGGTGCCTTTATGGTAAATACTATCGTTAATTGGCAGTATACTATTCATAACTTGAATTTAGAATTGAAAATTAGAAATACTGCTATATACAGTACGTAGTTATAATTCACCCGTGTGGAATTTTGTCCCGTTCCCGCTTCCAATGGGAAAATATTTTAAGGATAAAACGTACGCTATGTGTTATTTCAGACTATACTACATATAATAATCAAATCCAATACAAAAATTTCAGCTAAATCCGTTTAGGGATTTTCGCGTGAAAGAGTTCCAAACATCCATACATTCATACCCACAAACTTCTGCGTTTATAGTATTAGTAAAATGTAGTACAGGGATTAAAAGTTTGAAATTTTATCATAATTCAGTAAAATGAATTGACAGGGCTTTTCCTACCACTAGAAGTCACATAAGCGATTATATCGAATTTGTACCTACCGACTAAAACCGCGACCGTCTTGGGTCTTCGAACGCCGGGGTGTAAAGTGACCCAAAGGTATTTTCCTCGCAAACTGGCTGACTCAGGTCCATTTCCAGCTTCGAGCCGGTCCTCTCGGGTTATATAGCACCTCAAATGATTTCCATATCTTATCAAGTAGAAGAAAGTGTGACCTTTGCATAAAGTCTTAGTGTAATATTTACTCACTGACCTACGGAACCCAATACCATGTCCAGTTATGCACTTTTACACCGCCTCTTCCTTGAATTATTAAGTTTGGTCAGTGAGAATGTAGGACGTTTTCATCAATCAAATTCACTTGCTCGGCGATGGGGTTTAAGGCATTCTTCACACAATATGACATTATAATACCATAATGTCATGTTTCTTAACACCCTTGTAGGATAGTCATGTAAGTAAGTAGATTTTTCCGATCAGAAAATCATTGGCAATAGTTAGCATGCAATTGCTTTATAATTTCATTGATATAGTCATGTAAGATCGTAATAGTGTATACGTACTATAAAATAAAACCATTTTTTTTTATTTGAAACCGAATAGGTACCAGTAACGCTGTTTATTACGTCATTCCCCATTTTTTTAATATTACAAGAAACGATCGTTCTATTAACCGACTTCAAAAGTAAGTACACTGGGGTCGGCTTCACTACATAGTATAAAACAAAGTCGCTGTCGCTGTCTGTTCGTCCCTATGTATCTATGCTTAAATCTTTAAAATGACGCTACGGATTTCGAAGTGGTTTTTTTAAAGGTAGATTCAAGAGGAAGGTTTATATGTATAATACACAATATTATAAAGAAACACTGATATTTTTTTATATCGGTCACGTCAATATAACTTCACCTCGCCTGATGGTAAGCTTAAGGTAAAGTCTCAGGATGGGGTCCCCATTACATACACCGACAGGCGACAGTGTCATAATGGTGTGTAAATCTAGAGGTTTCTAATGTGATGTCGTAAGAAAACATAATATTTTGGTGGAGTGGAGACTCATTTTACCAGTCTAACTTGGAACTTCGATATCGCCATTGGTCATAATGACCATTGGTTGTGGAGATCAGATGGCAGTCGCTCCACGGAAAATATCGAAGTTCAGCCGCATCACAGTTAGACTGGAAAGATGACACTAACTGAGTTGGGAAAAAGGTTCAGAGAATGATGATGGAAAGTCGTTTTATTAAAATAGACTAGAAGTTAGTTCCAACATAAATACGAAGCGGCATACTACGGTATTTTCTTACCTCCACAACTCATTGGCGATATCTAGTAGCTAGTCAGTTCATAAATTTGCGAACACAATCTGCGGTAAAATGCGTCGCCGCGGGAAGTATCCATGTGTGTGATCGGCCTAACCGCACCACCCCGTTAAGGTTGACCACAAACACGTGCCGACGTATTGAAGATATTTATTATCATGGGTGTTTTAATTTTACAAGGCTCTGAACTTGTCTGATGCTGTTGTGCTGAATACATTATCCTGTGTTATGCTCTTAGAAAGTACTATAAACATTTTTATTACTGAAATCCTTATACCCAATATCCTCCGAGCTTTTCCCAATTCAGTTGGAGTCGGGTTTTCAGTCTCACTACGATTATGATTATAAACATAAATTTCGAATTTTTCGTGTCTGACTGCGGTGTAACCAGCACAACTCACTGATAATATCGAAGTTCTGTATTTAAATGTTTACCTATCAAACTTTAGAGCGATAACTATCCGTAATATATGGTGGACCACGCGGGCCCGTACAGCGGCCATTAGTTTCATATAACCCTCAAAACCTGGAATTCTTTACCAGCTCACATGTTTCCTTCCTCATACAGTCCCGGGTCCTTTAAGCGGGGCGTGAAAAAGCATTTGATGAGGCCGTCAAGCTGAGTTGCCACCATTGTGGCGCTATCGGCGTTTGCAATGGTGGCTCCCATTCCAGAGACTTTGCCTTTAGCTTACCATCAGGCGAGGTGAAGTCATGTTGACGTGACCGACATAAAAAAACATGCTCTCCAAAGGCACGGAAGGGTCTCAATATGTTCAGAATGGTGACCCATCCTAAGCATTCCTTAACTTTAAAGTGCTAATGTACTCAGTTACCACTTAGCCACGAGTCCCTCATTAAACCTTGTATCCATATTGCAGTAAAGTTCATTATATTGACTGAGACATGATTAATCGTATCGCTCTATATTCACCGCGGTAAACGGAAAGTATCATTCGAAAGTAATTATAGTGAATACTGTTTCTCACGCAACGAACTCGCTTATTCATCGCCAATCGTGGTGTATAATAAATCAATCTACGTCTCCGTCACACATTTGAGATGTGTACGTTTTTGTTGTATACATACTCTCAGAATTGCCGTAAGACGTTCATAAGGACGCCGCACATAAGTAATAATACTGACAACTAGCCGTGCCCCCGACTTTGTTCGCGTAGTTTTTAAGCCTTCAATTAATTACTCAGAATCCTAATTCTTCTCAAAAATTAAAGTAGCCTTTGTCTATACTAATATTATAAAGAGGTAAAGTTTGTGAGTTTGTGAGGTATCGTAGCTGTGGTAAAAATACTTCATAGTTAAGTAGCTTATTATACTTAAGAGCTAAGCTGTACCAAAACCGCCTTTATGCGAATTTGCCCTTTTGAGAAGTTGCCGTTATGAGAAATTGCCATTCTGAGAAGTTGCCCTTATGCGAATAAGCCGTCGGGGGTAATCTTTGAAACGGAACCGATTGAGAGAATTCTTTTACCAATAGAAAGCCACGTTATCTGTGAGTGACATAGGTTTACTAAAAAAATAGGGATCCGTACTGAAACTGCAATAATGTAAACCAAGGTATGAAAAAATTTGCCATAAAATGACTTGGTGGCAATGCCGACCTTCCTCGGGCAAGGCCGCGGGCGGAAGCTAGTATCAAATAGAGATAGATAAATTCCATAAGTACTGCTAATAATGTGCGTCCTGTATATTGAGTGATATTTATACCAGTAGACATATATTTTATTCCCCAGCAGATGGAGGTCGGGGTGACGGGGCAGGTCGCGTCCCGCTTTTCACGGGGCGGGTCACCGTGGTTCGGTAGTAGTAGATTGCCCAGGGTGCGAGGGAAATCCCTGATGGACCTTGCGCTCCGGCGGCTGTTTAGTCAGTTTGAGACATCCGACATAACCCTGTTTGTTAGCAGGTAACCGTAGGGATTTCCGCACGAAAAAAGAATATAATGTGTTTTATATTCTCAATATTATTGAGTGTGTATGAT
Organism: Lithosia quadra; assembly: GCA_963576445.1. Taxonomy (NCBI): domain Eukaryota; kingdom Metazoa; phylum Arthropoda; class Insecta; order Lepidoptera; family Erebidae; genus Lithosia; species Lithosia quadra. Next base: position 4,627,786 of record OY754882.1, read on the forward strand.
CAAACTTACAAGGTCTTCCAAGGTTGAATACCAGAAAAACTTGCACCTATTTCACAAAAATATTATGATTCGGTTATAGAATTATTTTTTTTAAGAAATGGCGTATTTCCGCAATTATATTTTTTAAGAAGATAGAGGTATCTGCATTCAAGCATTAAGCCGTTACACTGTGACACAGTAACAAACATACCGGTTGATTTTGGCATATGTTTTCACATTATTATCGTATTATATTAACGCAAATGAAACATTCACATTATTTAAGTCATCTTGTCATTAGATCTTTACAAAATTTAAATCGTACCCCGAAATGGTAAATGAAATGTCTGTCTAACAAAACATTTTAAAAATGAAAAAAATATTTAGAATTTTACAAAGTTATGTCCGAGCATAGGAGATTCTCAATTGAAATGTTATTTTTTTTATCAAGGACCTACCTTTATGAAAAAATAACATTTGAATTGAGAACCTCCTTTTTCGAAATCGGTTAAAACTATTTTTAAAAATAGATACCGATTTTGAATTGACTGATTTCGCATATCGTTTTCGTTCTGGACGACACCGCTAATCATTTAATTCTTTAACCTAATTAAACCGGTTACGCAGGTCAGGTCAGAGTCTGACTTAGGTCTACTATTGGCCAGAAACGGTTAATAAACCGTAACCTTAAGAGAACTTCATATCAGAGTAACGGATATCATACAGATTTAACGCTAAAAATCAGACCGAAATGCATGAGACTAAGTCAAATTAACTTAACTTTAATCAATCAAATTGGCAAAAATAAACTCAACAATATGAGTTAATATCTGTGGATACCCACTACATATATTCGTATTCTTACATAAAGAAATTCAGAGATTTAAGTCGATGGCTTATCGCGACTGTAAACAAAATATCGCTTCAGAAGACCGCAGTTAAACAATTTAAGGCTTTTATGTACCGAGTCCTGAGTGCCTAGTGCGAGTTATTGCGTTTGCCGTTTCACGCTCACTCGTGAGTGCGTCAACGCTCATTTTTATTGGATGAAAAATGATTCACACGTTTGCCACCAGGTGGCGCTAATCCAATCCCATAAAAAATACGTTTACGCACTCAAGAGTAAGCGTCAAACGGGAAATTCAACTCACAGCCAGGGTTAGATTATGCCTTACCTACCTATAACTTATCGTATCCAACCAAACTTATGACAATAGGGTTGGATATTATAAGTGGGTATTGATATCAAAGGTACCAAAGAACTACAAAATACATACCAACTCCTGTATTTCCGACGGCTGGTGTTCTTCGCTCTCCAAACAGTCATCATCTAGAACACACTAGCATGTACACAACACAATTGTCACCTGTTCCTCGTGACGGCACCAGTGTCACTGAACATAATATCTAACACTGCACTAGATCACGTTTTTACAGGTTTACCTGAAACAAAAGAAAGTAATGTATAAGTTAACTGACACATTCATATCTTGCACATAGAAGTGATATTACTCTGGCTTTCATTTGGCAATCTTTTCGCAAAGTGATACATTTGAACACAAAGTGAAACATAAGTGTCGAATGAATTCATTGGTGAGTGAATTAATTCAACGATGATGTATATGGGCTCAGGAATCGTTCACTCCTCTTTGACTGACTGAAGAATGAACAGTTTTAAGATTAGGGAAACATTCTTTCAAATTCGGTCATTTTGTTTTCAGTGCAGTTAGCTGGTAGACCTCCCTTTGTCGTATGATAAAGAAGTGGAAAGCTTGGCGCGTGAAAAAGCATCTTGTGAGGCCGTATGGGTATAATAAGGCCATCTTTCTAGGGCAGCCCCTGCAAATAGTGACGAAAATTTGGATTTCACCTCAAATAACCATCGGGCGGTGCAGTTAATCCGACGGACTAATTATAAAAAATAGATGCCATCTAGATATTTGAATGTAGGTATTGCAGTGAATATGGCATGATGAAATTCAATTAAGTAGGTATCAAAAGCTTTGTATTAAAAAATTAAACAAAAATAATTCAACATTTTCGGAACACTCACTATAATAATTGAAGTTCCTAATAAATCCACACACACTACCTTCGATGTTTACTTTTTGTTTATACTGATTAAATGATTACAAATTAAAAGTATTCAAAGATGCACGACTTCCCGATGTCTTACTAAAAGAAAGAATGGTAGAATGTTCTTTTGTTCAGGAACGAATCGTTTATTTGATCAGGAATGTTTAATTATAGACTTAGATAGAGAAACCACAACACAATTTCAATCATCAAATTATTGTACAATGAAACAATTATCTTCAACAAATGAAAATCATCACATTTTACAAGAATAGCGGTATGACTAGTATCGTATACAATACAATGGTAACTTTTCGATTATTCGATTCAACTTTCTAATTCTCAGGAAATCGATATAAGGTAAACAAAGATATTATATTGATAACGATTGACCGACTTGGTGAGGGAATCTTGTTTTGTAAATGTGAGGTGATGACACGCGATCATTTTGTAAAAATCTATACCTACTAATCGTTATTCGAAGTGGTGCTTAATCACTGTAAACAGATTGTATTGACGCACTTAATGTTTTCTGGTTTGTGTTACGTGAGTATTAATTTGTCATATACTCGCTTCATGCTCCGCTTTAGAAATTTATCAATAAAGAATGCAAAGTTTGATATGTTCATCGGTAATTTTTCTTACTGACTAAGCTAAATTTTTATGATAGCAGATAAACGAACCAAGTGTTCATTTTGAAATGCAAACAAATCGCGAAGATCTTGAAACAATCTTAAGTCCTGAAATTGCGGGCAACACATAAACATATATTATATAAAAGATATAAAATGAAAAAGAAAATAAAACAAAAAAGAAGAACACATAACATAACAAGAATAAAAATAATTGAAACTGATTGAGTGTCACATGTTTTCTGTGTTTTATTATCTTATAAAAATATATATATATGCTGAAGCTGAATTTTGTGCTTAGTGCAAACAAAAAATCTGGCACGTCTTAATTATTGTACTTCTGTAGACACGCATTGTGGAAAAATGAACTTTGCATTTTATAACATAGTTGAGAGAGTCGCTATTATTTTAAATATCTTTAAAAAGAAGTAGAGCAAAACCACATAACACAGCTGGTAGTTTATATACATTTTATTAAAAAATTAAAGAGGCTAGTGTGTTCATAAATTAATAATTAAAATCCACCCACGGCGTCGTTCACACAAACACTTGTAGTAAAACTATCACGATCCGGCACAACACATTGAATTTGACGAGAACGAATACGTTCAGCAAAATCAATTGTTTCGAGAACAATCGATTTGCGTGCATTTACACTAAAGAGTTGCTTGAGAAAATCCGTAAGTTCAGTGTTAAACACGATAAACTTGTTGTAAGTGAACACAATGAACCATTCAGGTATTTTTGAAGGCAGTCAGCGTAGACAACGGTTCGTGAACAGAAATTTTACTGTATAAGTGGCCTTGTGCATGCCAGTAGGTCTCCCAATGGAATGCATTTGGAGAAATAGGTCTGCTAGTAACAGTGGTAAAATTGCAGCATACAAAGTCTTGACATTTTTAGTAGATACTCACGTCTTTATGTCCCGGATTGTGTAAATTGAGGCGTATTTTATTACACGTTTGGCCGACTGTATTGTTTACTCGGTTATTTCTAGATTCTATGAGTGTATTGAGAAACAAATAAATTCAATAACGGTTATCTTGAGCCTAGATTTTTTTCTATACTCATAGAACCACACACAGATATACCTAAAGTTGCGGAAGATTATCTTCATCGTCATCTCCTTAGTCAAAATGATGGTGTCCGAACGTGGAACGCTACGTGATATCCAGGGTCTGAAGATGGCGACGGTAATTGTTCATAGGAATTTCTGAACTAAATAAGATAAACCCGTCATGTTTGGGCTCATTTGGTTTGTCTGGTTATGCACTTACTAGAAAACTTGTTTCAAAAAGTCTTTTTTTTTTAATTAGTACCGGTACCTTATTTTTTTTTAAATGTGAATCCTGTAAGGTATTACTCAAAAAGTTTTTATACACATCCGTGAAACTAACGTCCTCGTATCTTGTCTGCGTTGATGGTAACGGTACCAAAGGTGACGCGACATTCGACGCTCTTGATACGATACGAGAGGCGGCGGCGACGGCAGCGTACCTGTGACTTACTTTTTTAAATTCAATTCTTGCGCTGTACACAATTTTTATAGCGGATGCGATAAATAACAACATCCTACGACCTTTGTGGTGTAGTGGTAGAGCGTTCGACTGGTAAGAGGTCGCGAGTTCTATTCCCACCTAGTGCAAATATTTGTATGCATATAGAAACACCCAGACCAATGCAAATAGATATATTAATGCATGCAAATATTTGCACTGAGTGGAAATGAACCCGTGCCCCTTGTGCAGCAGCATGCACTACCGCTACGCCACAGAGGCCGTCATAATATTAACATTGGCCTATTATTTTTATAAGAATTTTTGTTACTAAAATTAGCCACTTCTTGTTAGCCACTTCAGTTAAGTTAAATTGCTTGCGTTTGGAGTAGGTTTACGTTGGTAGGTAATAACTGAGATTAGAATCCGTGACCTCTCAATTGCAGGTTCACGCTTAATAACCATTAGGCATTTAACCCAATAAATGTGCCTCGTCCAGAAACCGTGCAACTCGTTGCGTTGATATCTTTCACATCCCGCATATACCCTACGCGATATTTTATAAAGATTGTGCATATCATTCATTTCATTCATTCATTGAATTGAACCTAATTTTAACTTATTAAGTTGGGATTTCTTTTGTCTTTTTTATCTACGCTATTTGCCACAGAGTGAATGAATGAAACCATTCCGTTACACTCGTACAAACATGCCTACAGGTCAGACTAATAAAACCGTGTTAAAAATAAAACTTTTTATACAGACTATAAAGTCTGCTTTCAAATTTAAATCGTTCTAAAAAAAAAGTTTTGAATGACAGTTACAAATTGGGTGTGAAGAATCTAAAGAGTTTTTACTAGAAAAGGATTGATAGTCTTATTGGATAGTAGTAGGTTATGTGATTGATCTCATAAGATGCAAAAAGCAAAGCATTTGTATGGGGCAAGCTGGGTGTATGGGGCCCACCAGGTAGATCGTCGCGGCTCAAGCCAACCTTACTGATTGTAACTGATAGATAGACAGTTAACTCTTTATTGTACCTACACCAAAAGCTTACAGGATAAACAAATAGGTAGTGTAAGTATGCAACAGTAGAATGTACAATGGGCGGGCCTTATCGCTATAAGCGATTTCTTCCAGGCAACCTTATTGAACGACGCCATATCGATTGCTGTGTCAGTATGTCATAGGTTCGATTCCCATTCAGTTCAAATATTTGTATACATAAATGCGTTACTCTCAAACCATGTTTCTATGTGTTGGTATATATTTACAAAAAGTATCTTAGTATGTTTATTCGCATTCAAGAGTACAATTGCACAACCTATGTTTAAGTTGAAAAAATAATTCCAGAATGTAGTTATCTTGGAATTATTTTTTCATCTTTGGCTAATCGTCATCACCATACCGTTAGTCTCGACTGTATTATGTAAATTATGGTCCGCTCTTCTAATTTCTCTTGATATATATTTGTATAATCTATGGTTAAATGTATTGTTAATTTATTTTTTGAAACTCGACATACGTCAGTACAGCTAGTACCGCCTAAAAAATGAAACTATTGTGCGTGTCTATCGCTAATTACCGGACCTGTGATACGCAAGTGTCTAAACAGTGTGCGTTACGCCAGAGCTTCGCGTGGGAGCAGTGATTTAGAGAGCAGATTACTTCGGTTTAAAGTCAAATTAACTTTTAATTTAAGTCTTAAGCAAAGGCAGCTAAGATGCGCAGGCCCACCTGATGGGAAGCGTTTACTATGATGTTTATGAACGTTTAGAACACGGAATTCAATTTCTATTTGTTTTATACCACTTAGGTGGCAGACAAGCACACGGCCCACCTGATGGGAAGCGGTCACCGTGGCCTATGGACGTGCGCAACACCAGGGGCGTCACACTCGCGCCGCCGACCCTGCAAAAACCTTCTTGAAGAACCCCATATTGTAGCTGCCAGGGAAAACCACTGCAGGGAGATCGTTCCACAGTCCAAGTGTGTTTTCTATTTCTGACTTCTCTAATAAAATAAGGATTTATTTTATTTCTACCTACTGACCAGCCCCAAAAAAGCAACCAATACGTCATGTCATCGGGATCAGTGTGAATGGTAAAACAACGGCATGAATACATGGTGTTATTGTATCATTTGTATATGCTAGTTATTCTAATATGTTACAAATATTCCCATGTGTCAACTTCCAACAATAAATCCTCTAGGCTTTGCTTCAATTTATTTGTTACCGTTTACCTTTCTCCGGGACTTCTCGATTGCCGTTATTTAGTGTTTTCATTGGTCAGCACAGAAGCTATACTAGTAGCCGTGCAGATTAAATTATTCTAGTACAATAATCTTAGCAGTTGTTAGTTGACTACACTACCGAGTGTGCAATATATAGGTAAAATGTTTAATGATTTTCTGATCGGAAAAAATGATCATCCAGGACGGGACTTGACCAGTCCCTTACAGGGGGAATGCTCTAACCAACTGAGCTACCTGGACTGATCTTAGATGCTTGTAATTTTCCGATATATTCTACGGCAATTGTTTAAAAATTTCATTCAAAATGTTTAATGTTTTATTTCACTTTTTTCTGTTTCAATTTCGCGTGGAATTTAATATATTTGCATCTATGCATAAATAGCTATCAGACATTTACAAAACAGTTCATAGACTAACATAATCACTAAGCAATAAATTACATAATTGATTTAAAATAAATGTTCAATATTGAAAAAATCTACCGTAAGTTGATCCATTTTCTAGCGCGCCGTAGAGTAAGCAGTAGGCCTCCATCAACGATGTTACATACTAACTACTTAAGAACACATTCACTAGACGTACACAATAATGGCACACTGTTAAAATAAATGACTATTTACTGGCCTACTGCCACTTACACAGCACGCAGAGTAGCCATATTTTCCAGTAAAACCGTTGCCAGTAACATTCTTGAATGTCTTGTTATGTGTACTCGTATGTAGTTACCAGTATTTATCGTTTTCTATGTTGATTTAGGCACCCATATTTGACTCTAACTTATTCGAGGCCTTAGCTAGACAATGTCCCATTATACTAGTGGAATCCCAATAAACAATAAAAAAGCTTCGCCAGGTAGGTAAGTCTTAGGCCAGGTGGCGTGCGGTTTTGATCGGTTCGAATTCAATATACCACTTCCGATGGCCAGTCGGGGTTTATCTGCGAGGGATTTCCGATTGTAGCAGTTTATTTTTAATCGGTTTTTAATTTTGATAGAGAGTACAACAATATTTTAAGTTATAAATTTGTTAATGTTCTTAATTGAACATTTTTTTTCTTATTTAAAACTCACGTTATAAAAATAATATACATACATAACGATGTACGTACCGACTCATTAACAAATTACTTCTGAAAATTGGACATAATATATGAGAGAAAGGTGATGGAAGACTTCTAATCCGATGCGGGTAAGTTAAATTAATGTACGTAACACTTAGGAGTCACTACCTCGTTCATATATCAGCTAACAAGCAAGCTCATATATGTGCGGCGCACCACTATCAAACGACTTCGCAGTATCTCATACTGTCAGTTGCTTGCTTGTTCGGAGTAGCTAATGGGTATGAGGCCTTCGAATGAGTCATTTGAACGCTATTAGTAGTACGGTTAAACTACATTTTTTGATCGTAATGCTCAATTGAAAGATCACACTTTACGTAGTTATACAGTTTGGAAGAGGTATTCAAATCTAATCGTTCAACTATGAAAAAAGTGTGCATCAATTGTTTTATGGCTTTTAGGCGATGAATAAACACAAATTCATCAGATACAGGAGAGTTTTCTTCTGTTGTGGCAAGTATTCATAGGCAAGAAAGAGTCCTGTCGAATCGAAGAAAGATCATCAGTATGCTGCATATCATATAATATATGGTTTGTCAGAACACCTCATCATTTCTAGTTTTGCCAGCATTTATAAGCCGTGGCAACTACTTGTCACTAGGGTAAAGGCCTAGTACAAGCGTCTTCAATATTAATAAAACAGTAACAAATTACTGGTCTCAAGTAAAAAAAAAATCCAACGGAACCATAATTGGTTCTCACACACCTCTAATTAGACATATTCATGTACTAAATTATGATTGGTCTAATAACAATTAGAACTGCTTAAAGTGATACAGAAACATTTTCCGCGCACTGACTATTTCGAGAAAATTACGCTTGTAACTCGTACTGGAATACTTTTATAATATTAACAGAGATATTCAGTAGTAGGTATACAGTAATAAACGGTATATACCGCCAGACCTCGATATCTTAGCGTGAAATATATTCATATGCTACCTACTGACCGGTAATTTAACAGCCGCTATTATAGACTTTAATGTCATGTAAATAAATACTACAGGTTGGTGTTTTTAAACATGTTATTAAAATTTTGTGTTAGTTATCTTCGTTTAGACACAATCTGATAGTGAGTTATGGCAAGCCGAACTTATGGATGTAAGCGCAGCGGCGCTTGAATTTCCATATATAGTGATACTTAGGCTGTTAGTTATTAGTAGGTACTAAATATATATATGCGCCAGGCTTTAAACTAGCGAAAACTCAATAAGTAACAGTATGCGCTCATGTAAGCGGTTACAAAAAAAAATCAAATCAAAATATATGTTAGTAAAATAAAACATTGAAACAAAAATATTATAAAATCATAATTTCGCTTTATGACATTTATGAATTCGATTGCAAATAGACAATCCAAAACAATACTTTTAGCTCAAATTATTGAAAATGAATTCCACTTAGAATAATTTATAATGATTGCTATCTTTGCGTTATTCGTTTTCTCCACCTCGCTATTTTCCATTTTGCCATATTTCAGTGAAAATACTCCGTAAATGATAAGGTGATAAAATTTATATTCGTTGAGGCTCACCAAATATATAACTGAACTACCATCGCAACTTGTTTTCAACAATTTGTTAGTCTAAGCTATGACCAAGAACCTTACCGTAGAAGGCGTGTGGTTACACTTCTAGGTCATGTTTACCTACAAAAGCAACTTAAATGACACCATAAACCTATTTTCTGTGTCAAACAAGGCGACAATTTTCTATTTTCCCCATTGGCACTAGCAAGTCATTGTTTTAAACGATGTGGTTTGCAACTGACAGGTATTTATGTAGGATAAGGAAATGTTGAGTATATTCTTAATGGCAGTAATTTGTACGGTCAGAGTCGAGTTTTGTAAACACCACTCAACTCTCTACTCATTCCTGGGCATTAATTAATGTACATAATTATGACCAAGAAAATAAGTGTACACCTTCCAACGAAGACGTGTATACTCATTTCCTTGGCTGTTTTTATGTAAATACTGATTTATCGTAAGCTTCTATTAACCGTGCGCCCATTTAAATTAAATTTCATTTCATTTTAGATGAAAGATCGACTAACCACCAAACTCCATCATCGTTACTTTAGATAACCTGGCCTAGTAGTTTAACCTATGTAAATCCTGATCTCGTGGAATTACCGGGATGAAAAGGAGTCTATGTTGCTGAAGTTTGTTTATTTAGCGTACAGCAATACTTTGTGTTTAGGTGAGTGAGATTGGGCGAACTATGCTAGCAACCTCTTGAAAATAAAGGAAAGGTCTAGTATCAATACTATTAATTACCTAAGTGATGATCGAAATTAATATTAAAAAGATAGATAGACAACACAATTAATAAATCCAGCGATCGCCGGAAACAACGACGGATGTTGAGGACCGGTTAAACGTAAAAACTTATAGTACCAAAAACAACAATATCAAATTTCACACCAAAAAAATATGAGAACCTAATTCGCATACCATATGAATACAATTTAAAAATAGTACAAAAGGGCCATAATATTTTAATATAATACAGTTGAAAAGAGAAACGAATAAAATTACTCATACTATAAACTTATAAATTCCTAAGTAACATTTGAGAACAATAGACATTGACATACAGTTCTTAGGCAGTGTATTCACTTATCAGGAAATCAAAAAATCGACAGGAACTGTGTGTGCTTTGGAGTAAAATAACCATTGATAAATCTAAGAAAATTGTGGAGGCGAAAGAGTAGTGAAACAAATCCTGACCTTTAAAGTTTTAGAAGCAAAGTGGAAAAAACCTTTAGACGATGGTATGATCTAGATACTATAGTTTCCAACAATACAGATAGATAACCTAATAGAAGTATTCAATAATAAGTTCAACCAATTTGAACACGCATATCAAACACTGTCCACCTATATCTGCACTGTACCTACATATCTTATGCCAAACAGAATTCTTCAGTAAACTACTACTTTTAAAACCAAAGTTATGTATAAGTAATGACTAACACATCTATTTCATATAAATACGTCATTATACTTGAATCTATTAAATAAAGACATGTAAATGTGGTATACAAACTTTTATACGAGGGATTTACGATTAATCAAACCTCTATCTTATAATATACTATTGAAAACTTCGGATTACTACGTACTTAAACAATAGAGATGGCATTATCGCGTTGATCAATTTCCCTCTCTCTCCAAGGAGCGTAAGTTTAAAGCATACCTCAGTATAATAGAATTAACGACCCATAAGTAAAGTGTAGAGGGGTCTTTATAAGACACTGAACTATACATATGAGTGACACTTGACGCGTGAACGAGGTTATCTGTGTGAATATTACTAAATTATAGCAAGTATCTACATACGAATGTGGGTACATATTTAAGGGGCCTGGTACATATTTAAGGGGCCTGGTACATATTTAAGGGCTGTTACTGATATTTTATGAATACTATCTCCTTTATATAAACCTACCACTAAATTTATATTAAAAGTGTTACCAACTACACAATTATACTTAATTCGTAAATCACGAATCTCTTTCATACATACAAATTATAATAATAAAATTCTATTAAGAACAATATCAATAAACGTGCTGTATCTCACGAACTTCGCATCAATTTATTTGTTAGACGTACATTGCCGATTAATTTACCATTACATCCATTATTAGATATACTGACGCAGCAATATAGGTGTGTTTTATTAAACGAATCGCAGTCAGAGGTATGTTTAGAGTAATAAAGGTTAGTCTGTTAATTTATAATATAGATCCATTTCATTGCCGCATCGTATTCACTTGATTGCATTCAGTTTGAGAGCACTTTGGTAATGTTAATGTTTAAATTATATAAGTAGTGTTTAAAGTAATTGTGAAGTTAGCTGTGTGGTCTAAGGTAAAAGTAAAACCACTACCATAGTTAGCTGCCTATCTCTTTTTGTTTTAAACGCCATAAGATTTCAGCTCACTGAAAGCTTCGACGGCTGCTTCGAGGACTTTACTCCACTCGATCCACTCTGGGCACTGTGCCTATTTGTGAAGCGATATGTCCAGGGTTGCAGCCCTGGTAGTGGTAGAACTCGGACGTCGGCTTCTGAGGCAATTATGGGCGGTTAGCATCTATGTCAGCCAGTAGGAGAGGCTTCCATTGCGCCTCTCCAGCCATTCCCATACGGTCTTATCGCCATATTCGGAGTGTATCCAGGTGGATATCCTTTTTATGAAAGTATTTGATGAGGCCGTCAAGCTGAATGCCACCATTGTGGCACTATCGGTGTTAGCAATGGTGACTCCCATTCCAGAGACTTTGCCTTCAGCTTACAATCAGGCGAGGTGAAGTCATGTTGACGTGACCGACATAAAAAAAATTAAATACTCCAAACACTAAAGCAGATTCAAAGAAATGAGCTTACACAAAACATAATATAAGTATTTTGGCTAAGAGTTTAGGTTACTTAACTCACATACTTTAGTCGTTTTAGTGACTAATACTAATACTAGGTGTTCTAATGTACAGCGTTAAAAGTTGATTCATATCCAGAGTGTCAAAGTAGGGTAGGAGAAGTATTATGTATTACAGAGCATCAATAGTAAGGATTGCGATAAAGTTTAAAAAATAGATGATGAGTTTAAAGTCACCTTGACGGGAGTGGTTCTTAAGAAAAATAAAAAAAAGCAAAGTTTCCAGTTACCCATCCGTTAGGCTCATGATAATAATACAGTATGCGTGTTACTAACACAGAATACAACCTACGTGAAAATATGTATAACATAACTTATACATGTACATATAAAGCACCTGTCCGTATATCATCTTACCTACTCATAACCAGTAAAATTTCGTTCACAAAACTCACGAAAAAATTTTTAATCATCATATCTCATTGTGTTTTTTTCTCATCAAACACCTGGGTGTTACTCACCGCTTTCTATTATATACCTTAAAACCTATTAAAAAAGATCAAAATCGGATAATGGCCTCAATGCGGGGTTTCGTTACAAGAGCTTTGAGGCACAATCTTCAATAATAACCAGTTTTACTGATCTCTGTATGTAACTTTCAATAAGTGAAAACAAGTGTCTACTTATCTTGGACATGTGTATTAGCGCCTCGGGCTAATAATGGTAGTAACGTGTATGACATTGAGTCTGTCTATTTAAGAAGTAATGCTTTGTAATAGATAAGCTGATATGTTATTATGTTACGATAAAAAAAATGTTATGCCATTTTCAATTATCAACTTCCTATTCATTCCATACATAATTAGACAATAGCTCTGGTTATAAATTTCAATGTAACTATAGACTAATTGTATAGCTGACCTAATTACTTATTACCTATTACCTGTTCCCCGCGGCTTTGCACGTGACATACATAGACATTAAACTAGCATTCCATGATGCCGTCATGATGAACACCGATAGTGCCACCATTATGGCACTATCGGTGTTTGCAATGGTGACTCCCATTCCAGAGACTTTGTCTTCAGCTTACCATCAGGCGAGGTGAAGTCACGTTGACGTGACCGACATAAAAAATGGTTATGTCCAACTTGAAATGACTTAAACCGCACCTCGACTCGGGTCTATACACGCCGGTTTTAAGGCATTTTCATTGCAACCCGGCTGACCCAGGGCTGTCTCCGGTTACGGCCTCCTCGAGTTTTGAAACCACAGTATCCCTAAAACTATCTATATGGGATAGAATATTATGCGATACCCCTTAACTCAGTAAAGGCCCACATATAAGGAATATGTAAGAGATAAAATATAGAGTAGGTATTTTATAGAACAGTTTTTTCTTCGAAAGCACCAATGGACATCTAAAAATAAGGTCTTGTCGGCGATACGTCTATTACAAAAACTAGCTACAGTTAACATGAGTCAGCATGGTGATTATTTTTTAGCAGCTCTATATGTAACATGTCTACACGCTATAAGATTCTAATAAAATTATTCATGGAATAATAAAATAAATTTATTGACTTCTAACTTCATAACTAACCAACATGGACATATACTAATTAATATAGGTTAAAATAACTAATTAAGAACTTGTTCTATCGCTCTTAATTGTGAAATCTTTCACAAAGCGGTTTTGATAAATTGAATCCCACCAAAAACATACCTGTTAATAAGCGGGCCAAGTTCCTATCGGTTAATTGTTCGCCTGAAAAGGGTTGAAATCCAATCCAATGCCAAGTTTATGCACTAGTAGATGCACTTTAGAATCAATCATACTAATAAAAATATCTGAAATTATAATACTTCTAAATTTGAACTTGGCAGGTTTTTGTGCTGTGCGTAACACTTGATTAATTTTATTGTTAAAATTAAATTTATTATTCATATAATTAAATTAGACTGCCAAGTTCAAATTGCTTTGCCGTGCATTTAGATTTGACTTTAGTACTTAATAGCAAACAAGCACACATCTACTCAATGGCACTCGAAATAATGGTAAGCAACCCCTTGAAATAACCACTTACAGTCGCACTGCCAACCCTTTAAAACCTTAATTATTCTTGAAAAACCCGCTGTCACAAAACCTTAGACTTCAAACAAGCTCACTGTATTAAAATATCAGACTTAAATGACACAAGAATTACTTTTGGACTTAACAGTAAAAGAATTATGAACTACTTCAGTCTAATGGACCGTGAACCTTCTAACAAAGAACATGGCTTAATAGAATGATACGGTTTAAATTAGCTTGGCTAAATTGAACCGTCTAGTAACCCTCAGATATTATAGTCGGGTGAGCCAATTATGGCTGAAAAAAGCGCTCAAGCAACTAGAAATATGATCAGTAATCTAGTACAATACTGTAAACTATAAAACGATCATGACTCAGCTTTAGAAATGCCTGGATTCTTAATATGATTATTATGTAACTGAGCACATTTCCTATTGGGCGCTCTGAGCAGGGCCAGCTTTTAGCCAGACCCGGTTCAGTCGTTTTTGCGTGAAAGAATGAACTACATTTACCCATTCATACGTACATCTATCTATTCATCTTCACAAACTTATACATTCGTAATATTAGTAGAATATCAGTTGTTAATTGATAATATGACCAAGCAGGCACTAGAGTTTCATTTTTCGTAATTTTTCTAAACAAAATGATGACAAATTAATTATTAAATATCCAAAGGCATGAAATATATTATGCTAACTATTAAATTTGACGTAGTTGATTTATACAGTTATCATTACAGACAAACAAAAGTTTAATTATAATGTGAATGATTCCAATGTTGGTTAATTATGATTAATTTCTTAATTTAAACATGCCAAAGTCAATATCATAAGGTTTCAGTCCCATAAATAGTGAAAGCGATTTATTACTTTAAAGAATATTTATAGCGTTCATACATACTCATATCTACTAAAAAGTAGTTAATCAAAAATTGTATTAGACGAAAATATTCGACGATATTACAATAAATACTGAATACAAAAATTAAACAACGGTAACCTTTAGTACCACAATTATTATTAACATAGCGAAAACATTTAACACATAAATTATACACCGCAAATAAATGATTAAAATATAAATAAATAAATAATGGCAGACATTACGCCTATGTGAAATATTTTAGAAGTTTTTAAATTACAATCGAATTCCTCTGCGATTCGCTACCATTGTTATGCTTGTGCCTTGATTTTCAGTAGGTACCTATTATTAAATTCCGCTCTGCTTATTTTAAGCCGCTCATATCTTAACGTACCTATCCCTTACCCATCAAAGTAATGCAATGACATATTGACGATATAATGATAATGTTATTAACAATTGAATAGTTATAGGCCGAATAATAATAAGAGAGGCCGGCCGCATCAAATCAATTAAGATCTTAAAAATAATATTAATGATTTGCTGTAGCATTTAATGGACCGTGTACGAAGGTACAATTGTTCAACTGCCTCTTTACTACTAGTGGAAGACTTTTAACTTTGTGGTTTGATTTAAGGAAAATGTATTTTGATTTTCACTTTCGTAAATAGATTTATTTTTGAATAATAATAAATCTTTTCTTACCATATTAGTATCACAACAATATTGACATATTATTTAAAATAAAATGAATAAATATCAAAATATAAACCGCAAAATTTCGACAACGTTTTCGCAAATTAGCAAAAACTAACTGATAATGATATTAAAAAATCCAGTACTCCAATTTCATTGTCATCGACTGTCAATTTAAAGCCCTTATACTAAAAATAACTAACTTCTGGTCACGGCAATTATCACACAATTGCTTCACCATAACAGCAGGTCCAAATCAAATACTTTCCTACTTTCTTTTCTATCATAGAAACAGCCTGCTGACATCAAACGCCGCCGCCGTAGACATGTCAAAATTCCCTTTACTTACTCATCAAATATTGAACTATAACAGCACCAAAAATTTCGAAGTCACGACGCACCAATAGTAGGTACAGCCATCACATATATTTCATCTCTTTCAATCAATCATGTGGAAGTAAGAGGTCCAATAGCTTTGTCATTTTACAGTTATATGGACGAAACATACATTATTCATATGTCCCCAAATTATGGGCGTGTTTCATGTGGATTCTGTTGGCATAACACAATATTTCCTACTTCTGTTGAATGCACAATGTACCATAGCTTATTGTATATACCGCTGTACATACGATTGTAAATTGTAGGATGAATAGCGACTTCTGGTTGTGACCATATTTTGTTTCATACATAAAAATATCAATTTGAGTGGGACTGTCTTTTTTTGTGCGAAAAGTCTCACGGAAGGCAAAATCGACTAAAGCCGCACACCATCTTAAGTCTACAAACGCCACGGTGTAAGATGGCCCATAGGGCATTTCTCTCGGACCCTGACTGACCCTGGATCACCTAATGTTCCAGGCGGCCCCCTCTATTTCTACTACTACAGAGGGCTACCTACACAATTTTTCTATGTACTTCAAAATCATTTTAATAATAATAATAAATAAAATTATAAAAATTAAAACAGACATTAATCAGACTACGTTCTAAAATTACGTGATATTTGAGAATAAACTTCTGAATACAGTTCTTTGAATTATAAATAGCGTACATAAACATTAAACCTCAAAAAACGGAAAACTTTAATTCTAGCCGAGTAATCTCAGAAGCCGTAATCATAAAGAGCTCTCCATTTGATAATGAGAGCGATGTTGCATTAATGTCCGAGGAAAATCGGAACAATTGTTTATACACTCACTCTGCCGTTATATTTTTAATTTCAAATGTCTTGCTTCGCTCGACAGACGGACGTATGATGTGGTAGACGCGGCACGTGGCTGGCAACCTATTTACTTATAAGGTATAATATATGTTTGTGCGAAGATTAATCACAGCTGTAAATGAAAATTTTAATTATATAGATTTCTTTTTTTAATAGACATGTCAACATGACTTCACCTCGCCTGATTGTAAGCTAAAGGTAAAGTTGCAGGAATGGGGGTCACCATTACATACCTCAGCTTGACGGCGGCGTCATTAAATGCTTTTCATGCCCCGCTTAAAGGGCTCTAGACTATAGGGAAAAGGCAGCATGAGAACTGGTAAAGAATCCCAAGTCTTTTGATGCGGCAAAGGAGACAAAAAAAGGACTGTAAAGAAAAAATACCGGTAATATTTTAGAATGTAAGTTTTCATGAGCTTATTCTAGTGAAAACTTTCTCAAAATTCTCTAGTTCCTGACAATACAATGCGGTTCATAATTTAAAATCCATATACTTATCACATCCTTGAAAGGCATACGTTTAGATCAATCTTTATAGATAGGTATTTATGACATAACAAAACCTCTTTCGGCACATCTGCACAGATAATTATTTTCTAATAGAGATAGACATGGATTGTCAAGTCGCTAATAATAAGACCTAGACTTTATAATGCGACTTGAATAAGTTCTCATTATTTTCAGATATCTATAGCTTTCGAATTAATTAAGTAGCTTGTGTTTAAATGATATCTATAGAAGTATTGAATTGATAAAGGATTTCTCTCTTATAATATAAATATTATTCTTTGTCGAAAGTTCATGTGAGAAAATTTAAGGTGCAGTTTGCGCGGTACAGCTGGAATCGTAATAATTTCTTGTAACGTATATTGTACCACTTAATAGATGAATAATATATTTTTTTATACAACTTAGGGGCAGGGGTGAGCGGTTTCTCAAAGCCGCTCACCCCTGCCCCTCTATGAACTTTATAAACTCACCTTAACCAAGCTATATGAAGGTATAATAAATTCAATAACCAAAAAAAGTGTTTCAATAACCTAACTTAATTTATAATTCCAATCAATACTTTGTTTTACTATCCCCATAACAAGCGTCTTCACAAGACATTTAATTGATAATATAATACATTTGAACAGAGAATATAATCACAAGACATTGGTCTGATGTTTAGAAAGATGGTTGATGGGTACTGTAAATTTCCTTATCAGATATTTTCGCACCATAAAACACGTGACATATTTGACCCATGCCGGGTCTACGCGTTCTCAAGTTACGAAATCGTACGGTACATTTGCTGTGAGCCGCTTACGTGTGTCATAATATGGTCGAGATCGTGCTGCGACACGTTTCTGCGACAAATTCAACAAAATTAGAGATGATTATTGTGTCTAAGATTACTTCGTTATGACTCGTCTTATTAGCGTCTGCTACTTATGCGGAGAAATGGTTTATTTGTGTCAGTATGCAATTGGTCTTCTTTATGGGAGTTCTGCTTGAGATAATTTTACAAATTGGAAAATTTATTATATGGAAAATTAAGTTTAAGTGTTTCACGTAGAATTCGCTTTATAATATGGCATGTGATTTCTAAGGAAATGTGTGATTTAATATGAAATTAGAGTCAAACGACATAACCCATTTTAGACCCATTTGATCATTTAATCCACATTAGGATAAGATACTGCTGTAAAACGAACAGTAGGCTACATTAATATACAAACATTGACGACAATTAAATAAGGTATCATTTAAGGATTAAAGGATCATTTCTTATCAAATATATTTAAAAAAAAACGAACAAAAAAGATTATGCCGCCATTGATAGTTAAGTGGAAAATCTATTAAATTTATTTCCATTCAAGATTGTATAGTGACACACATGACTGAATTTAAACAAGGGAAATTATGTAAATTTCAAATAACAGTGCGATCGCCAATCGTGATTATCATTAGACTTTCTTGCACACTCTTCTATTACTGTCCCAACTCACATATATTATGGGTATGCATATGAGGGCCGGCAGCGATATCAATCGGCATGAAGTTATCAATATAACTTTCGTTACAGGATTTCATTTCGGATAACAACATACTTCATAAAAGCTGAATTCCAAAAAAGTTCACACGTTTTACTCAACGAATGTGATTATGCAGTTAACTTGTTCGCAATTAATTTTATTAATGAAATCCGCCCTTAGTAAGAAAAGGAAATAAGATTGTGAGAATACTGGTGGCCTTGCTTCGCTTTCAATTACCATTATTATCACAGCTGCAATTCTATTATGCTCAATTTATATAATACGTACCACTTTCCGGATATATGGGACTTCAGGACTCCAAGCCCTCATCTGCTAGTTGATACGCTTGCTGTATGATGGACGAGAACCTGGTGCAGGCTTTCCTCTAAATCACAAAAAGGAAAAAGAGCAAGCAGTCCCATAGCTTTAAGTCTCAAATGCAACCATAAACAATGTTATGATGATGATGATTGTAGGTATCTATAATGATAGCCCAATCTTGACACTTCACTGCCAGCTAACAATCAGTAGACATAAAAATATACGTTATCAAAGTACTATGAATAATAATTTGTGCCTATCAATTGCTATAAAAACTAATCAAGTTTTATACGCCATCGGAATCATTCTCAAAGTACTATTTGCATAATCTATAAGATAAGTAAATTGATCTAGCGATTTTACTATCAGAACTACTATCAGGCAAAATTTTGTGAGTTTGATTAAATATCTGGGTTAATCTTCGGAACCACTGTACTTATTGGAAAAAAATCTTTCACCCGATAGAAATAGATGCCCCGACGCTATATACTTATTAATTCGCTTCGCTTCGCACGGGTGTAAATTTCAGTTTTCCAATAAAATATTTATGGCCTATGACACTCACGAATGATGTGGCTTTCTATTGGCGAAAGAATTTTTAAAATCGGTTCAATAGATCCCGAGATTACCCCTTACAATTTAACAAACACACAAACTTTACCTCTTTATAATATTAGTACGAGTACGAGTATAGATAAATCTAGATGGGTTTAAGAAATTTTATGATGCCATGTAAATATTTATTTTATTTTGTTTAGTTATTAATTTAATTTATTTTTTATATTAACATATGGGTTGAGTTAAAAAAAATAATTTAAACCAAAACGAAGCTAGGGCGCGTTACTGGTATTTGTGTGTGTCAAACTCCACTTATAGGCCTCAGTCCCAAAAAGATTTAAAGAAAAAAAAAAAATTGCCAGGTATGTTATTCTCACTTAAATCATTATTACTAACTGTATTATATCGAATTTGTTAAAACATTGTCCTATTTTGAGTTCATAAATAAATGACCACGTCAGTATATACTACATGGTATATCTGTTTAGTGTGATGCCAGCTAATTATTCTGAGGTCCCGTTCTTTCGGATGAGCCGGCTACGAACGGTAGCGCTTACTGTCTGTGGAACGAATTGGTGTTGTGAAATGTTGGTGTCTCTTGTATAAATAATGTATGAAGAGAATCCATGTAAGGCTGCAGTCTAATTGTTAAGACTTTTGTTGTTAAGTCGGAGTTTGTAGGTACCTACTTCCCTTAACACGCCACCAATAACAACCATTTGTATTGAATCAACCTAAATAGGTACATAAAATGTAATTTATATAAATTTAATAATATTTTTTTGTAAATTAACTTTAGTTTTCAATTCAAGTTTTTTAACAGTAATAATTTGGTGGCAATCTAATAAAAATCAACAGTCATGGGATAAATTTCTTTTTTAATCCCCACAGATGCCACCCCGGGAGCGGTTATATTGGATTTGAACCGACTAAAACCACACGATGTCTCGTGTCGTCTAGCGCCAGGGTGTAAGATGGCCTAAGGGGGAACTAAAACCTCTGACAGTCTCTTTCAGGGAAAAATTTATGGAATATTTCAAAATTGAGCTTCCAGAACCTATCACAGATAGCTGAACTTCTCATATAGGTACAGATGACTCAGGCAATGTCAAAGCCATCTATCTCAATTCTTACGACAGGTCTAAGTAGCCCAGTTGACGAAGTATTTCCCATAGAAATTAAAAAGATTAATTTAATTTGAACGACGATTATAATCTAGAAATTTGCATGTATATATTTTATATGCCATTAATCAAAGACAAATGTGCTTGACGTATAAACTCATCAACCATAATTAAAGCAAATTAACTATGATTCTGATTTATAAAAGGACTAAGAATTCAACTGGACAGGATTTGACTTCTTAAGTCTTGTAGAATTGGAATAATAGTTCAGAAGTCAACTTTTAAAATATAAAATGACTTACTGTGCCCTGTGACTTTGCGTGTGGCATACATTGCCCCTATGGAACTCATTTATGACATACCTACATATACCCATTTTGCGCGATATGTTAACATATAATGATTACTATACCTTTGTAAATAAATGAGCACTATCCAGTGCAAAAGTATTTTTTATACTACCTACTTAGGTGGCAGATAAGCGCACGACTCGCCTTATGGGAAGCCCTCTCCGTGGCCTATTGACGTGTGCAACATCAGAGGTGTCACACTCGCGTTGCCGACCTTGGAGGAATAGAGGAGTTGAGGAATTTGGGCGGGGTTGGAGGCAGGATTGGGGAGATGTGGAGGAAATGACCGGCAGGAACACAACACGATGATTATTATGGCCGCGGTGTTCTGTAGGGTGGAGGTACTACCCCAGTAGGACTGCTCAGTTCGGACGGCAAATACCGTCATGTCCTATCTCCATCCTCCAATTTATCAATTTGAAGCATTAGTCCTTAATATTATTGCATTCAAACAAATTAACTCTTTTACTTTATAATATTGAAAAAAATAAATATTTTTCAGAACAAACACTATAACAAATTCTACTTACTCTATTCAAGTCTAAAATATTACATGTGTGTTATCCGAACAGCTGCTAAGAGTCCAACTATCATAGCTAAACGGTTATACGCCCGAAGAGGATACGCAGTTCGAGCAACGAAGCGTAAGCCCCATTTAACGGAGAGAGCCACGATGAGCAGTATAACATTAATAAATTAATCATGATTTTATGGAATTCCGCTAGCGCGCATACCGCAATATTTAGGGTTCCGTGGTCAAAATGAAATAGTGTCGTGTTATGTTTTATTTCTAAGTAGAGGAGGATTTAAATGAATTACTAATTGTATCATTAGCAAGATTTCGTTTAGAAGTAAATCAGAAAAGTTAGCATGCAGGCCGGGGCTTGCGCCCGAGATAATTTATTTGTAGAGAGGATACTCTGTTATGGATCTGGATACGGTTGAAAGCTTTGTATCGATGAAGGCGTAGCTAGTCATGTAGGTACTGTCGAGAACTATGATGTTAAACTATGGTCGCTAACTATGTGTTAAGTTCAAAATTATAAGCAGCGACTATCGTACTATTGCCGTGACACTTTTCCTATTTCTATACAATCACTGACAATACGCAAAAAAGAAATTAATATCTGACACTCTGCCCGGTAGTGAGATTATAGTGACTACGATATACATGTTGGAAGTCATAATGTAACACTTATGAACATTTACAGCCAGATTCGCAAGACAATAGCTAAAGCCAGTGAGAATAGAATGCGACAATAAAAACTCATAGAAATAATAATAATATTATAATACGAGTAGTTGCGGAACCCGAACACCAAGAGTAGCGACCTTTGCGTGCAAGTGAGAGTTCGTCTTATGACTAGGTATATGTGTTAATAGTATAATGTTTAAAGATTACGTTGAAGCGAGCATTGTTAACGGTTTTATTTGTGAAACAGCTGAAAAGATTCAAGCTCTTGTTGCGGTGTAAAGAAATAATTACAGTTCTTTAAACTTTCGCGTTAAATGATACCTATATAATTAAGTTCAGGTTACTAAGGGTCATTTCGCGTATGTTCAAAATGCAGTCTCAGTCTAGTCTTGATCTTGTGACGATCTTTCAAAAGTCAAAAAAGGTCACCATATGAATAGGTACCTACTTTTTTGACAGGAAATCGATATGAGATCGAGACCAAACTGAAATAACACTTGTGAAGGCAGTCTAAGAATGGGTGACCTCAACTCGTAAGATGATCGTTCACTGCCAAGAATAAGACCTGACTAAGACTCATGTTCAGCAATTGCTCTTTGCCCAAACACACCACGCAATTAACTACTTTCATAAACTGGTACCTATTAATTGCGAGGTTCGTGTAATTAAAAAAAAACATAGTTTCATAGATAATGGCAAACAACCTCTTCCATTGAAAATTATGAACACGAACCCATTATGGCAGTAATTACCTTTTTCCCATATTCTCACTAATTGACGTCCGTATAATCTTATTTGCCCATTCAAAATAGCCAGTAATAAATTCTACTTATCTCATGAATAAACGCCAGATTTCCCTTATATAAATTACATTGGATTGTGTTTTGACACTTACTAGTTAATGATATACATAATTTGAATAATTCTAATATTGAAATGTGAAAACCGATGTGATAGAAAGTTGATTCGAATTGAGTATTTTATGATCGAAGGCAGTGAGTAGCTTAGTCCGCCTTCAAGTCAGGAGGTTATCGATTTAAAAATGTTGATAAAGGTTTATTGCTACTATTTTATCAATAACTTGGAATCAGCGAGGAAGAATTTCTTTTATCTCATTAAATTTTTGGACGTTTCACGTTTATAGATTGAAAATTTTATTTGGTTAGGTAAAGCAACGTTAGATCAGACGATATAAGAATTTTGAAAAAAAAAGCTCAAAAGATTATAATATAAATGTAGACATAAAATGATGTATCACAATACTGATATATAATTTTATGAAACAATACAAACTCATAAACAACTTTTGCCTCAGATAACACTAATTCCACATTTCGAATAGAGACCTACGAATGATCATTAATTTCATAAGCTTGTAGCCAAACTTACCGACGCCAGTTATTCGTAATAGATTCCCATTGTTTGTACAAAGTGTATGATTAATTTATTCATATCTACAAAGTTATTATGAACAGAAAACAATGACGAACAGACCAACAAGATTACAAGCTCTTTTTAAGTTTAAACGTCACAATTATAACTGATCGTATCACGGAGATAACAATCCGCTATCGTAACTTAAAGCAGCTATTTAAGACAAGGATTTCTATGTTCACAGTATAAAGTGGTTGATATATACGGATTTCAAATCTTGCTTTTTTCGAGAATTAGCAAAGCAATTAGCAATTAGACTGTGACTTGATGTCGATGAGAATCTTAGGTCAATGCGGCTGATACCGCAAATGACGAAACCAGCTATGTGCAAATTGTATCTAACAATATTTTATGTTCGTATTCATGGATGTAGTTTTGTAGTTAGACACTGAAATACACACATTTTTATGCACGTTGATTATTTTTTAATAAAATTGTGTTATCGAATTTTCGAACTCTAATTTGAAATTTGAGTATGGAACTCCCGGTTCGAAGGACCAAGAATAACGTATACTGAAGTTTTAACAAAATTATCGGTATTAGTAAATGTTTTATTGTACATATTTATAACGCATGCAATCCTCGTTCCTATTTGCAATAGTCACATACCTACATAGAGTCAACGTACGAGTTCACTGTACCCATAGAATAAGGGAAGATGTGTTTTTGTTAAGTTTCAACTAGATGAAATAATGTAGTCGTACCTACACCATACATGCAACATTGTTGAGACTAACCCGCTTCACGATAGTTACAATGTTACTCTCGGACGTAAAGTGTAAAAGTTTAACTACGATGCTATCTTTCAAATTTCTTGAGTAAGTACTCAAAACATAATATATGACAATTTAATTTATGTTCAAACGCTCTGTGTTACTCGAAAGGTTTATTGGTCGATGTTGCTAACTTTACTATCTGTAAATTATGACATTATTCATGTACATTTTATAAGTATATTATGTGTATAGTCGATCAACTCTGTATCTATAGAGGTCCCGATATTTACAGATACAGGCTCATTACATCTATGTCGAACACAAGTAATTGCTTAGTTATGAAAAAAAAAATACGTGAAAGATTAACATTAAACATGTTGTTTCATGTAACAAGACAAATCTAATTATATATTAAGTTACAGTTACTCCAATTTCATGTTAATGATAAAAGATATAGACTGCTCCTACAGTTATATCACTGCACAGAGTACGGCCTAATGAGTTTCGTATTGTTGGTTCGATATTTCCTTTACATACACAAACAATGCGTGATTCAGCTTGATAAGTTAAGTATTATTCTGGTTGCTGATAACTTAATTGTTAGTAGTGTTATTTAATATCCTGTTAATTAATTAGTAGGAAGTTATATGTTATCAAAAGAATAAAAATTAGGATTGGACAGTCAATAAATATCGCGATCCAATATCCTTTTAATTGCACGTCAATAATATCGATATCATATATGCTGTCAATGTATTATATTGATAGGATTGCGTAGATCGCAATGCATATTGACTGTCAGATCAATGCGAATAGGTTTAGTCAATCTGGTATCTAAGAAGTAGGTAGTCAGGATCTGACTAATTTAACTAAATAGTTTTTTGTCGGTTCCGTTTATGAACAAGAATTTCTAAAACTAATAAACTGTTTATTTTAAATAAATATAATAGTCATTTGGAAAGTAGAAAGACGAAAACTAGGTACAATATGAAACGTATGATTAGCCTGTTTATACGTCAAATATCTATAATAGTACTCAATCTGAAACCTTTCCCAATCGCAATGTTAACAAGTCAAAGTTCAGATTATTTTACACTTTCATTAGTGATTAATAAATTTAATTAACAGCAAGATTGTTAAGAAACCAATCAATTATATTGCTGATTGAGCAGTTTACCGGTTCGCAATTTTATACCTAATCATACACCGGTGGAAGGTTAACACTATAAAGAGTGATGTACACCCATGCATTTTATACGAGTTATTTCATATCTTTCTTTCTTTATGCACATTAGGAACCAAGTCAACGCACCTGCTGGTTCACAAATAGGCGCAAGTGTTCCTCTCATTGATAAATGACAATCAATACATTAAAAAAGAAGGTGTAAAAGAGACTCAAAAGTGCAAGTTTGGCATCCGACCGGGATTTGTGCAGATATGTTTAGATTAGAACTAAAGAAACACTTCTTCGTATGAAGATGTCTATTTTGAGCTTCAAGCAGTACCTACCTATTACTTACTGTATCATTTTCGTATCATCTATAACCGAGTTCTTTAAGAAATCCATGGTGGATCATCTTGATAAAACTATAAGAGGTAACGTTGAGTATAAGTTGAGCATCCAAAATCACTTTCAAACGGCATGATACGCGACCAATCTGGTTTGTCATGGTAAGTCCACTGCGATGGCGGTCGATGCGATGGCAAAAAGTAGCCGTGGGTTTCATGTCAAACAATGCACAGAATGCAAACCATTATATAAGGAGGTAGATCACACAACTGAGCTCTCCTCGGAATATTACAAAAGTCACAACTGTTGAGCTCATAATGTAACTATTATCTTAAGTAGTTATAATGAAAATGATTTGCATAAAAACATGTCGAAGCGAAAGGTTTGTAAGGCGAAAGGGTTGTGTTGGAAAATATTGTAGCAAGTAGAAAGATATTGTATCTGTCTACCCTCATGGGAAAATAAACATGTCGAGGGTTGAGTACCTACTCAAATCTAATAAGTAGCAAAAAGTAACAGAGCTATTCAATGTGGAAAGTTCAGTTGCGTTTATTGAGATGTAAGTGCGATTTATTGAATAGTGAATAATATTTCATACAGAAGGTAAAGTAGGAAAGCGGATCTTGAGCTCCGAGGCGTAGGGCTCAGATGCAATCGGGACACATAGATAATGAGTATTTTTTTGTTTACGTGATTTATGTATGATTTTGAGTTCCTTTACAGGTAATGTAGGTAATCATATTCCAAGAGGTACCTTATGAGAGGTATTTTATGATTTAAATCATTTAATCGCCTTATATATTCTGATTCCACATGACAATAATGAAACTCTTATTGGTATTACATTTAAGTGTTATTTATTTTTAGTCAACATTTCACAATCTCAAATATTAAAAATTAGTATCTATGTAAAGCATGCTTAAGAAAATGTGAAACGTATCCGAATAACAAACTTTTAATTGTTTTCTAGAACTTGTGTCCAATTTAAATGTTTAATTTCTGCAGAATTAGAATTATTCTTTCTTTTTGTACCGTCTCTAATGGTTTTTGGTTCTGTATATATTTTGTGCACGGTTTTGTTGAACAGATTCTTTTTCTTGCGTTGTCACGGGGCGTTAAATATTTTTGAGCTTCAAATTAATTTGATTTTACTGATTTTTTCTTGTTTTATTAATGCATTAAGGTTTAATTTACCTGAAATAATTTTAAGTATTTTATTTTTCATTTATTTAACCCGTAACGAATGCCACAGACTTTCGTATGGTAACGGAGACCGACGGTTAAGGTGCTGAGTGACAGAGGGATCTCGATAGGTTAAGAATGGTCACCCATCCCAAGACTGGCCTAGCTAGTATTGCTTAACCCTGCAATGTGCTGACTTGCTTGGTTACCGATTAGGAACGGGACGCTCACACTAGTAGCTCTAAGTTATAAGTATAATATTCCGTGTATGTAAGTATAAGATGTACCGTTGATAACCTGTGCCTTTATGAGTATACATACTAATTTAATGTGCAATAAATCATATTGGCGATAAACTTTAAACCAAATGATAGCTTTAATGGTCTACCTTTTAGTTGCTGAGAACTTGAAGGTAAAGACAATATAATATAATAATTCCAACGTACCTGCTGTTCATTTAATGTTGAAGCGTATTGTGAATAGACTTGAAGGCCTCTAAAATCCCGCGTCGTTTTAATACATACGCGTAAATGAAGTTTACCAACAACTTAAGGCCCAGTTAATAGCATCCATGGTTATAAAGATTTACGACGATCTTGTAAAGGTCGCAGGAAACCGCTGGATGCGAGAGGCGCCGAACCGGTCGTTGTGGAGATCCCTGGGGGAGGCCTTTGTCCAGCAGTGGACGTCTTTCGGCTGATATGATGATGATGGTTACATGACTTCCATA
The DNA here is from genome assembly GCA_963576445.1 of Lithosia quadra. Lineage (NCBI taxonomy): Eukaryota > Metazoa > Arthropoda > Insecta > Lepidoptera > Erebidae > Lithosia > Lithosia quadra. The sequence goes on from OY754882.1 coordinate 4,655,727, forward strand.
ACAAGAATTTTGTGGATTCTGTCGAGGAGCGAAGGAGCAATAGCAGTTCCACCTTTAAAGGTAAAAATCACTAATGGAAATGTGCAGAAAGAGTAGCAAAGTAGGCGCCAAATTCCAAAATGCAAGTTTACAAGCAGTTGGAATTAATAATGGAATTAAAATGATTCATATACTTAAGTAGAAGAAGCGATGGCAGCTGAATGGAGAGTACCAAAGTGAATTTCACTTTGTGGAATTTATATGTGCTAATCACATGATTTACCATCTGCTGACGGTGAAGGAAAAACATCGTGAGGAAATCTAAGAATGTCTTAGATGAAATTCTAAGGACATGTCCGATCCACTAACCCGCATTAGGCCAGCGTGTGTGGATTAAGGTCTGAACCCTCTCAGCTCTTTCGCTAGAGGAGAGGAGACCCGTGCCCAGCAGTGCGACATATATATACTTAAGTATATAAAAATATAATGTATACCTATGGGTATATTGGTATGAAATACCTACGTTCTACTAGCTCTACTAGCTCTAGCAAACTGCGGTATGTTTCTTGGGGATACTCATATTGCGAAAACCCTACTGTAATAGGTCAATATATAAAAAGGACTGATATTAAATCTTGTTATTTAGATATTTATATAATTCCTACAAAGTGGTTAAGGTAAAGCGTGACCTACGCGTTTACAACGCTAGAGTCATAACGAGCTAATTACTAGTTTCAGAAAGAAATTGAAAGAGAAAAGAGGAATCATAATTTGTAGAAAAAAAGTTAGCATAGGTAGGTATTGAATGTTAACTAAGAAGGCGGTACTACCCCGAATAAATTACCCTAGTTGTGCCTGACTCTATCACTCTACATTTTTTTTACGATTATAAAATATACCTACTTCCTATACTCCTAGGCCTTAGTCAGCTTACACTATACCCACGGGCAACGATGGGGAAGCTCTCCTATTTTAATTTTCCGGGAACTCAATAGCATTTCCTGAGGAAGTTAGTGAAAATAATTCCATGTTTATATGCTTCTGCTTAGCAGGACCACCAAAGTAGTAATTACTTTCTCAAGCTAATTGTACTTTAGTTCTCATATGATAATCTCTAATTCATAACATAGAGTATAACTAGCCGTACTGTTCCCATGTTTCAAACTTGTATACAAAACTGTACATGAAGCTACTGACACAGACACTGCCGCTTGCGCATGCGTGGCGCGTTGATGTCTTTTGTACGCGGCTTTTAACGTACCGTGTTTTCCCCTAGTCAGCTTATCTTTTATCGCTAACAAAACGGATCTTTCCGCCGCGGAATATAAATATCTTCGTACATTTTTGTATATAGTATTTAACAACGTGAGTCTGCGCGTTTGGTGCTGCGAGAGACGAAATCTGGGCCGACTTAATTGATTGTGTTACTAGCAAATCTATAAGCGTTACCTATCAAATTTTTGCACGACTCATATGAAAGTATACCTAGTTCATAATGAAACTTTTGTTTTTTTTTTTCTTCAAAGAAGAAAATTCTAATATACCTACTGACATACTTAAAAGGGAAACTAAAAACAGTTTTCCATCATCGCGTCGATAAAACACGTTAATATTCCAATTGGTAACGCATTTCTGAATTATCACACTGAAACCAAAACATAACCCAAATACCGTTTTGAACATAACAAAACTTTCTTTTCTGAAATAACTTACCGGTATAATACAGTCGTCTAATCCCACCCTTACACAGTCCACACAACACTATACAAATTTAGAACAACAAATTAGGGTTGCGCCACGCACGTGTCGATAATAGTGTCGGATCGGCGTGCGTGCGACGTGTGTTCGATGCGATGGCCGCGAGAGACTGGCGCGCCGCCGCGTCTGGCTTGCACCTGCCGCCCGGCCCCCGCGGTTAGTGACAGGTGGAAAGTATCATCGATATCGATACTTTGAATAACATCCAGGCTACATGTCAATCGTAAACTTGAGAGTGGGCGTCGAATAACTCTATCAGTTCACTCACATTGGAGATTAAGTTTCTTGTTTCAAGATTTGTCCTTCGTGTATAAAATATAAGCTACGGCAAGTTTGTATGTTTCATTATTATGTTGATGATTTGGAATTAATTGAATTCGTTAATAAATCTTATACTCGGATAAAATTACTGTCAAATGTAAGCACAAAATGATTTTATATATAAGCGGTTTAACGATATTGCCTGTTGCCGATTTATTACTGTTTCAAGTCAGTTTGTGACACTTATTAGCACTAATAGTTTATCGACGACGATTTAGGTATTAACATAAAAACGTCACGAAACAATATGTTCATTACTTTACACTTTTAACATTTACTCAAATTCATTACGTAGGTAGGTACTCCTGTAGTATGCTGCTACTCTAATTTAGCAAGGTTCTATAAAATAGATCTTAGGAATTACTCTTTCTGTAAATTCACATTTAAATCGAAAAAGTATCGATTTATCGAACGTTAACATCACTACCCATACGTAAGCAATGTACTGATCAAATTAATTACCGCCTCATCTCGACTCCACGACGTTCTCGATCAAAACCCATCACCTTTCTCTTTTTCCCAAGGTAGCGGAATACGATTGTCTCTTTCTAATTTATAAAAAAAAATGCATAGATTCTTCGGCGGTAGTGCGTGCTGAATGTGAAACTGTAAGTTTCACCTGCGGCTTGAATAAATATATACCTACTGAGTGGACAAGATTAGTGTTGAGAAAATATGTGGGCGGTTACTAAGCACCCGATTTAATCATTCGTTACATTTTTTCGTAGGTACAATCAGCGTCGGCGACTCAGACGCCGGAGGTCGCACAATGATCTCCGGCCTCCATGAGCGCAGGCCTGGGGGTGGCAGGTGAGGCCGCTTATCACCCCGATATCTTCCTCTTAACGGAGCAGGATAGGAACACCGTGGGGTCTATGAGGAAACCGTAGATAGGCCAGAGTCATACGGAGAGAGAGGGAAATTACTTATAGGTCGTTTTACACCCCGGCGTCTGTAGACCTCAGACAGCGAGGATTTCCGGCCCAAAAAAATGGTACAGTCAAAAGCAATGATGATTGAACAATATTTCAAAACAATAAAGTGAATGAAAATGATTCATTTATAGAATAGAGTCTAGTAAGTAATTAAACAGTATTTTCATTAATTACTTTGCTAAAAACTAATTTTCAAAATTTTAAATTGATCATCTACTTTTTGAATGAAAGTTTGTAGTTTTTCACAACCATGTGATAAAGGAGGATAAGTATCTATTTAGGTACCTACCTATAAAATGCATGAAATGCAATAAGTATATTAATAGTTTCCAAACCCAATGCCGAAACGCCAAAAGCACACGCGCAGAAACATGACGTGTCACAACCCTGCCTGCTTCTGCTAGGACGACGGCTTCGGTTAGAAGTACACTTAATGCCTGGAGCCTGGCGTCTTACCATGAGCTGTTGATACCAATACAAATGTAATGCAGTTGAACACAGGGAGAGATGGCGCTATACGCGATGCATAACTTTCTCTCCAATTTTTTTTTTGTCCGGTAAATCCCCGCGGATGCCACTCCCGCGGCAAACCACTGCCATAAATTTACAGGATGTTGTATTTTGAGATTTTAGACAGTTCGATAAGCGAGTGCGCCAAATGAGTTTCGTATAATCTTTCAATCAATCAATCAATTAGCCTATCGACGTCCATGACTGCTTGACATAGGCCTCCCCCAATGTGCGCCATATCATCCGATTCCCTGCCTTCCGCATCTTAATGCAGATAAGCAGTTTAAATTGTTTCAAACTTTTCCTCCATATGGCATAGCTATGGGACACCCTGTATATATATAAGTGTTTGTAATAAGTACGTGTGTGTTGTATTAAGTACGTTTGTTTGCGTTGCTAAGTTACGACTTCTCTATCCGAGCGCCAAAGATTGCATTTCGCAGCCAGGGATACACTATCATGGAATAAACTACCGTAAATACCTCTTAAACTAGATTGCGTTAGTTAACACTTAATGATATTAGGTCAGCGCCATCTATTGGCAAATTGTAGAAGTTTAAAAATCTTTTACTGTTATTAATTTGAGTAACATCAATAAAATTATGTTATATGATTATAGTTGATTAGGTGGTAATGAAAAAATATTAAATACCATTTACATTATATTTTATTTCTTAAAATCAACCAGCGCACTGCAACTCGCAACAAGTGACAGTAACGATCATCAGAAGATCACACGCATTGACACCAAAATTAAAATCCGTATACATATTTTATCATTAGTTCTTGTCACCAAACATTATTAACAATTAAATAACTAGTCTGTTTGGTCTCTCTTTTTTAATTATCATTAACAACAAATGTTATTAGAGGTATGTTCGTATTTTTATCATTTATTATTAGTGATATCAATAATAATATTCTTTGACTCTTCCTCTTACTTTACACTAAGTACTATGCCATGAACCAGATGGCGTTTAATAATAATATTGGAAGTCTTCATGAATTTTCTGTCTCTTTGAACCTGAAAGAGAATGCATGATTAATTGATTATACAATCCTTAAGAAACTTTATATTATGATCCTTAGAAACGTCTTTGCCACTTCACTTCAGTATGGACTCATAAAGTTTGTAAATTGCTATCAAAACTATAATAAAATCTATTTATTTGTTTGTATGTTTGTTCCTTATTGAACTACTGAACAGATTTTGGTGCAGCTTTTGTTTAAAAGGTCTTGGTCAGACTAAAAATCTCAGGTATTTTTGATGCACAATACCATTTAACTTTATATTTTAAGAGGAGAATAATAAAGCCTAAAATTAAATGGCATTTCTTAAGATTGTCAGTGAAATAACAATGGCTCGCTTTAACATAAAATAGCAGAATCTAGGTCTAATTCACAAGGTTTATACCTAGTACAATAATTATTCTATGACCTAACGGCTACAATAATAAAAAAACTAAGTAATCATTATAATATGTCACTTACTTGCAAGATATACACGTATAAAACACAGTTTGTCCTTCATCAGCAGATCGCAACTGCAAAGTAGCGTATGACATCCTATCATGACCACATTTAGGACACTTTCTCTCCACAACGGGTCCCTCAGGACCGTCCATGTTCAATAAATTGTCATGCGTCACTACCGATACGGTGTTGAAATTGATTGTGAAGTTGAATTTTAGGTTGGTGAAATCTGAAAAGACAAAAGGATTACTAGTATACAGTAGATACACTATAATAATAATAATAATAATAAAGCATATTTATTCAAGGCTTTTAAATTATTTTACAATGAGTTAGTACAATTCTTAAACTATGTTAGTAAAAACTATTGGAGCCTTGACCCCATCCGGGTATATGCCTCCTCCATCTCCTTCCAAATCTGTCTATTCTTTGCTTTGTCTAGCCAGTATGTGCCAGCCACTTTGACAATGTCGTCCATCCACCTTGTTTTTGGTCTGCCCCGGTGTCTGTTTCCTGGAGGGCCTCTCCATTTTGTGATTTTTAGAGTCCATCTTTGGTCTGGCATCCTGGCCACATGTCCTGCCCATTGCCATTTCATTTTCATAGCATGTTTGAGAACATCTGTAACATTCGACCTTTTTCTAATAGTTCTGTTGCTTATTTTATGTATCCTCCTTAGCCTTAGCATACTTCTTTCCATGGCGTGTTGTGTTGTAAGCAATCTGTTTCTGGTCTTATTAGTGTGCACCCATGTTTGGCTAGCGTAGGTAAGGCAAGGTAAAATACAGACATCCATTACCGTCTTTTTTAGCTCTGAATTATAAGGTCCTTTTAAGATTTCTTTGTGTGACCAAAACTTATTCCAAGAGCTTCTAATTCTTCTTTCAACTTCTTGTTCATTACTGTCACTGCTGAAAGAAATTTGTTTCCCTAGATAGACATATTCCTTTACATATTCGATCTGGTGCCCATCTATTTGTATAGGTTTCTGCAGACTATTTGTTAAGATCTTTGTTTTACTGGTGTTCATGTGTAAACCAACTTTTTTGCTTTCTTTGTTCAGAGATTGCATCATTTGCTCTAGTTCTGAAGCTGAGTTGGCAAAAAGTGCAATGTCATCCGCAAATCTTAGGTGGCTTAAATGACTATTGCCAATCCATATACCATGAGATTTCCAGTCCAATTTTTGAAAGATCATTTCCAAAACTGCTATAAAAAGTTTAGGAGAGAGTGGATCGCCTTGCCTCACACCTCTTTCTATTTTTATTTCTTCCCCTTTGTTTTCCAATCGTATTGTACTTGAACTATTTGAGTAAATATTTTGGATCACTTTTGTATAGCAGCAGTTTATGTTACAAGATGTTAGTGCTTCCCAAATGGAACAGTGAGTGATGCTATCAAATGCCTTAAGATAGTCCACAAGCCCTATGTAGAGAGGATGATTAAATTCTTTACATTTTTCTAGAAGCTGTTCAATTGTATGAATATGGTCCATTGTTGAGAAACTAGAGCGGAAGCCGGCTTGTTCTACTGGCTGCATGATTTCTATTTTGTTTGTTATTCTGCTTAACAACAATGAAGAGAAAAGTTTGTATATACTAGATAACAAACTAATCGGTCTATAGTTACTAATATCTCTTGGATCACCTTTTTTATACAGTAGGACAATTTCAGATATGCACCATTGCTTCGGGGCAGTTCCAGAATTAATGACCATATTAAATAGTGTAGTCAAGAATGTGAGAAGCAATGGGGCTCCGACTTTTAAGGCTTCGTTAGAGATATTGTCTGGGCCAGGACTTTTTTCTAATTTTAATTTTTTTATGTGATTTAATACTTCTTTTTCTGTAATTTCGTCAGTTTTAGTTTCCTTACCAGGTTCGCTATTCATATTCTTTGTTAAGCTGGTGCTATCCACCAAGTTTTTATAAAGCTCTCTGTAGTAGGCTGTTGCACATTTAATTATTTCTTGTCGTGATTTTGTTTCTTTTTGGTTTTGGCTGAGGTTTTGTATCCAATTTTTATGCGTGTTCAGTTCTTTGTAGGCCCGTTTTGCACTTCTAAATTTTGTCAAGTTTTTCTCTATAGTTGTCCTTCTGTAATTTTGATAGTCTTCTCTGATTGCTTTATTAGTTTTCTTATAAAGGTATTTTAGTTCTTCTTTTATTTCTTTTGTTTTGTTTTTGGTAGCCTTTAATTCCGTCCGTTTAGATATTAATTCTAATGTTTCTTTTTTAAGTATTTTATGTTCTCTGTTGTTACTTTCCCTTTTCGTTTTGAGACTAGAAATTATTATTTTTTCCAGGTTGTCATAGTATGTCTGGACTTCTTGTGTTTTATCTAGTATTTCGCTTTGGAAAGACAAATTTTCTTTTAACACTTTTATATAATTTGTTTTATCGCTTTCAGTTTTTAATGATTTTGTAGTTAGTTTAAAGTTTTTTCGACTCAGTTTTGGTGAACCTAGATCAAAGGATGCTCGCACAAGTCTGTGGTCGGAAGAGAAGTTAACTTTGTTTAATACTTCGAGATTTGAAATGTTTTTCGGCTTGTTACACATTATGAAGTCTACTTCATTTTTTATTGTTTCACCAGGAGAAATCCAGGTCCACCTACGGCTAGGCTTTTTCTTAAAAAAGGTATTCATTATTGAGAGTCTATGCTCACAAGCATATTGTATTAATCTATCCCCTCTTTCGTTTCGGTTGCCATAACCGTGTTGTCCCATTATTAAACATTCATGTTCATGAGGGTGTCCAATCTTTGCATTAAAGTCTCCGATAACTATTAGGTCTTCCTCTGCTGAATCGTGGGCTTTTGCTAGATCTCCATAAAACTTGTTGATATCATCGTCGTTCGCATTCGCTGTCGGAGCATAGACTTGTATTATTGATAGAGCTTTATTGTCAATTTTCATTTGAAGTAGAGCTACTCTTTCTGATATACCATTAAAGTTGACTATATTCTGTTTTAGATTTTTCTTTATTAGAAACCCTACTCCATGAAGCCCTTTTGTTTCACCTATAAAGCAAAATATGTAGTTCTCATGTTCTTCGATTCCAATCCCCATTCTTCTTACTTCGGCAAGTCCTATGATATCATGTTCTACTTTTGTTAGTGCTTGTATCAGCTCAAGAAACCTTGCAGTTGATGCTAGTGACTTTACATTGTATGTACATATTTTTAGAGAATTTAGTTTTTTGGTTGATCTTTTTGATGGTAGGATGGTAGGGTCGGAATTTGGAGGGTTTTGGTCTAAATAAGCCCCACGGGGACCAGCCGGATTGGGGCCTTTCGTTGCTGTGTGGTTGCTTGTTGTTTTCTTAGTGATTTTCGTTCGTTCATTTTTTCTTTTAACATTATAAGGTTTATCTTTCAGGTATTTTTGTGATAAATTGTGTTGTACGTTTTCTATAGTTGCAGTGGTTTGGTTTGGGGGAGGCACTATATTTCCCGTGAGTAAATGTCAAACGTTTGGCTTTTCTGATGTTGAGAGGCTTCTTGTTCTGACTAGACCACCAAATACATTTTTATTAATTTTTGGGTCTGGGTGATTTTCCGTGTTGGGTGATCTCGATGTCACTCTTTTCCTTTTCTCTGCCTGAGTTATGTCGTCCCTTGTTTTATTATCTTCTTTTCCTTTCTTTGGTTCTTTTATTACCAATTTATCATATCTTATGTATGCAATGTTCCCCTTTTTCTTTTCTTCATCCACTGTTTTCTTTAAATCTTTTCTTTTCTGAAGGACATCTTTTGGTAAATCTTCTGTAGCATATATGTTTTCTGGGAAGCTTTTATTATTTTTAAGAATTTCAATTTTACGCCAAGTTAGTGTTAAGGATACTAAAATGGGTCTTGTGCGTCCCTCAATCATTTTTCCAATTCTTCTTACCATGCAAATTTCCCATCGGTCCCATGTTTCAATTGCAGTTTTTCCACTAAGGTCATTTAGAACTTTCAACACTATTTCTACTAGGTTTTGGTTTTTATCTTTATCTTCTTTTATTCCATGAAGAATCAGATTGTTTTTTCTTGTATCTCTTTCTAAATTGTATACTTTTCTTTCTAAATCCTGTATTTTACCTTTTAGAAGTTTGTTTTCTTGTAGTATTGGTTGTAATTTCTCATCCAATTTGGTGTTTAAATAATCTGTTAATGTTTCTGTTTGAGTATGTAGTTGAATTTGCATTTCGTTCTTTAACTTATCAAATAGTTTTTCAATCTGTTTATCCATTCTACAATATCTTTATTTTTATTATTTAAATCAATGAAAATAAACTTTTTATATACTTATTTTTAAGTAATTGGAAAAATATTGTCTGGCAAAACTTTTGTTTACTTCTGTTAAAAGTAGGGTTATGTTTATCTAAATTTTCGTAAATAACGTAAAGTAATTTCTTTTAATCTTGATGATTATTTTATTTTTTGCTGCTTTAATTTCCGCAGTAATCACATAATCAATCACAATTCTTGATTCATATCACTTGATCTCACAAAATGGCGTACACACGGACCTTGTAGTTTGTAGTTAACAGTTACGATTTCTGGTACAAGGATAGAATATTGGAAGTCTTCATGAATTTTCTGTCTCTTTGAACCTGAATTAATTAGGTATTAGTTACATGAATTAAGTTTACATGAATATCAAATATTAAAATAAAAATTTTTTTCCACCAATGACTTTTCGATGCTTTTATGCTATTACATTGGGACCTAAACATGAACTGGCGAAATGTGGGTGCTAGCACCTCTGCCTACCCCTTCGGGGATATAGGCGTGAGTTTATGTATGTATGTATTCTTTAGCCATATTCTTAAGACCTAAAAATAGGTATACCTATGTGGTTTCAAGGGCAGAAAATAAAATGGAGGAAATAAGTTATTTGCTGCTTAGTCTAAGAGTCTAAGTTTAGCAACTCAGTGGACATATTAACCCATGGTAGTAGGTACCTACAGTGGATGGTGGTCACGAATACAGACTGCTGAGTAGCTGACTTAGATGAACAAAACTATTGGCATATCAATTTAATCTATTTGTAGGTCTTGTGACATGGTTTCGCCAGTTAAGCGATGAATAAATGGCAACTTTTGATAGGCCACTAGAGAATATTTAACAAGAATATGCAATACTTACTTTCCGCGTCATAATTTGCTTTACAGGCGTAGCACTTGACTGAGCCGAAGTCTTGAAGTAGAGGCAGAATGGATCCACATCGAGCACAAAATGCTGTGCTTGCTGAAAAGGGACTTTTGCTATCGCTTGCCATAGTAACAGACAGTAAAAAAGCTCACTATTGTGTATATCTCACAGTCCGTATTTATCCAGTCCCGTCTAAATAAAAAACCAATATAAAACCGAAGTCCAAAGTATCCAAACGAAGATATAATATTTTTTTTTTTTTTTGTTAGTGAATGGCGCTTCCTATGCTTCCGCCAATAACTCAGTACAGGTTTTATTTATGATTTAGCTTGGGAAGTACTTTATAGCTGAGGATCGAGGCTTTGTGAATGTACAAGGGACAAGTATACATACAATGAGTGTAAACCGAAAGGTAATAATTGTGTTGGAGTACCTGGGGAAAAAGAGACATCATATAAGCACATTATGTTAAGGGTTATGGCAAAAACACACAAATCTACAGATTAATATTGTTTGAGTTAATAAAGTTACATATTAGATATATGAGTGGGGTATTAGTGTACGTCAGGAGGGAGTTAAAGTTTATGGGTCGGGGGATATGGTTAGTTGGAAGAATGTCATATAGGGACCCGTTCATTCTCGGACACTCAAAGAATATATGATTTGTAGTGGCTTCGTCCAAGCCACACTCACAAAGAGAGCTGTCCCTGACCCTGATCTTAGCCAAAAAAGCGTTGGTGCACGCATGACCCAGACGCAGACGACAAATCACCGATGTCGCTCTTTTACTGGCTTCACGGAACTTGTAGAACCACGGTTTAGTTGGGATATCAGGTTGGATGGAGGCATAGTGCCTACCCTTAATTTTGCTGGAGTTATCCCAATACTGAGTCCATTTCGCTTCTAAACAAGGCTTGGTAAGTGAGAGAAGATCCTGAACGTAGGCTCTATACTGATCAAGGGTGCCACCGGTTATGGCATCCTTGGCCAGGGAGTCCACTACTGTGTTACCAGCTATGCCAGCATGGCCGGGAATCCAGACCAATGAAACTATAAGACCTTTAGATTGACATCTGAATAGAGAATGCTTAATTTGAAGAATTAAGGGGCACCTAATTTTACTGGTGAATTGATTAGCAAGTATGGCCATTAAGCCACTCTTGGAGTCTGTAAAGATTACAGATTTGTTTATGTTATGAGACTCTATATATAATAAAGCTTCTAGTATAGCTATCACCTCACCAGTAAAAATGGTATTAATAGAAGGGGATTTATATGAAAGGATAATTTTGAAATGTGGAATCCAAACAGCCGATCCAACACACGAAGAGTCTGACAATTTAGAAGAGTCAGTGTAAAATGCCAGTCGGTCTTGCCAATATTGACCAATCAAAGAAATTAACTCCTCATTAGCATCAACCGAGTGTTTGTTAATACCTGAGTATAGAACAATATCAGGATTGTGAATGATTGCCTCAAAGGGGGTTTCGAATAAGGGGTTAGTTTTGCACTGATAACAGGGGAAGGGGAGGCGAACATAATTAACGAAGCTATTAAATAAACAGGGGTGGCTTTTATGGGTCCAGTATCCTCCAGATGAAATGAATTCCGAAAGTTTATGCAGTTTGGGTATCAGGGGGTGAAGGGAGAGTTGGGAGGTTTTATATAGATACCTATCAGCTAGGTACTGCCTTCTTAATGAGAGAGGAGGGTCCACGCACTCCAATTGGAGCGCATTTATGGGTGATGATCTCATCGCTCCAACAATTAGACGCATGCACTTAGCCTGGATTTTGTCAAGTAAATTTAGGGAAGTTTTATTACATGGTTCCAGAAGAAAACACCCATAATCTAGGTGGCTACGAATGATGGAATTGTACAACAATTTTTGGCAATATGGGTGGGATCCCCACCAAACTCCAGACACTGCTCTTAAAATGTTAATATTTTTTTCGCATTTCGCAATGGTGTGATTAATATGCTCTACTCCAGAAAGTTTTGAGTCCATGACGACACCTAAAAATTTTACTTTGTCCCTAACAGGAAACAGTTGGCCATTGAAATAAATTAAACAATCAGGGATGTATCTGCGACGGCTGAAGATTACCACTGAACTTTTGGAAACCGAAAGAGAAAGACCATGGTCAGTAAGCCAATTAGATAGGTAATATATAGCAGAGTTTAATCTGGACACAGCATCTGGGATTTGGTCCACCGAAATATAGAGTGTTAGATCGTCTGCATATTGTAGGACATTGCAAAATGAGTTTACTGAGAGATCTAAATCAGCAGTGTAGATACTGTAGAGGAGAGGGCTTAGGACAGAGCCTTGGGGAAGTCCTTTCCAAACTATTCTAGGGGATAGGATTGAGTTGTTGACCCTAAGGCTGATGGTTCTCCCCAAAAGGGAATTGGAGATAAAGTTTACTATCTTCACAGGGATGTTCAGATTGAGCAGTTTTTGCCTGAGCACCGGAAGAAGTACGTTATCGTAAGCCGCTGCAATGTCTAAGAAAATACCCACACAATACTGATTTTTTGACAATGCTATTCTGACGTCGGTGGAGAAAATGGCAAGATTATCCATTGTACCTAGGCCCTTGCGAAACCCGAACTGAGTTTTGGCGAGAAGACCCTGGCTTTCCACCAGCCACTCTAAACGGTTTTTAATGAGATGTTCTAAAATTTTAGCCATGGTACAGGAAAGCGCAATAGGACGATAGCTAGAGGGATCATCACTTGGTTTGCCTGGTTTAAGGATTGGGATCACAATTTGAGTCTTCCATTCCTGTGGGGGGAACCCAGAGCAAAAAATGTGATTAATTAAATTTAGAAAAAAGTTCTTAGTACTTGTGCTGCTCTTGACAATAAATGAGTACGGGATGCCATCCACTCCTGGAGAGGAATCCTTAAGCGATCCTAGGACAATAGAAAGTTCACTGTATGTGAAAGACGAATCGAAAGGATGAACAGCCTGATCGGTAGAGAGAGAGAAACTGGAAGACTCATCCTCTGTGGGAGCTGTAGGGGGGGCCAATTTCTGCTCAAATTTTTCTAGCCAGGAGGAGGGATCGTTTGAGGAGATGTTGTTGCTGTTTATAGAGTATCTGAACCTTCTGATATTTCTCCATACAAGCGAAGAGGGGGTACGGGGCGCTAGAGATTCACAGAATTTTTTCCAGCCCTCTTTCTTTTTTTGAGACAGAAGTCTAGTTGTTTGAGCTGCTACTTTTTGATAGTGCAAATAGTTAGCTGTTGTCATACTTGCTTTATATGCTCTTTCCGCATCTTTCCTTTCCTTGCAGGCAGTAGAACAGGTCTGGTCCCACCAAGGTGGGGAGGGAATATTGTTTCTAGGGGACCTTTTTAAAGGGATTGCCTTATTGGCAGAGTTCAAAAGAGCCGTTTTAAAAAGAGAGTAAAGAGCTTCAATGTTATCTGGATTAGGGGTTGGCAAGAGAGAGACCTCCTGGTCAAGATAACTAGAGTACAGATCCCAATTGGCTTTCGATAGGTTATATTTAAGAAGGGGGTTAAATGGTGGTGGGTCCCTGAAGCTAGCAGGGGATGATACTACAATGGGGTAGTGGTCACTTAGGTGAGAATCAGATGTAATCTGCCAAGTCAGACATGTAGCAAGGGATGCAGAACATATGGATAAATCCACAGCACTGGGTCCCCTTTGAGTGAGGGTCGGTCTGCGAGTAGGAGAGCCATCGTTTAAGATGCAGAGGTTCATAGAGTCCATAAGCTCTATGAATGAGGATGCAAGATCATCACAATGTTGTGATCCCCACGAAGTATGGTGGATGTTGAAGTCACCTAGGATAACTAGAGGAGTGGAAATAGATGATAAAATATTATTAAATTCAGCTAAGATAGAAGGATCTGGATAAGGAATATAAACAGAGAGATAAGATATATTTTCTGCCTTAACAGCTACAATGTTCCAAGCATCACTGTGAGGGGGTATAGATACAGAGTTGAAGGTAATTGATCTGGAGATCAAAATGGCTGCTCCAGCATATCTATCATCCCTGTCGTCCCGGAAACAAGCATATCCAGGCATCCTAAAATGAGAGCCAGGCCTAAGCCAGGTTTCCTGGAGGGCAAGGATGAGAGGTTTATGTTTATTAATTAAGTGTATTAATTGACTTTTTTTGTGCTTAAGGCTCCTACAGTTCCATTGTAGGATGGGAGGGAATGTTACTGGTGAAGGTTAACAGCTGAGTAAGTTTGGATTTGAATTTTTCTGGAAGCTCAGTATCATTGAAGCGAGTTAACATGTTAATAAGTGTGGAAAGTAGTAGGTCAAGAAGGTTATCATTGGACGGGGTTCTAGTTTGTCCCTCAGGGATAGCAGATCCGTTGGGGAGAGAAGGGGGAGGAGGCTGGGTTAAGAGGTAATGGGCCTGTCTATCATAGCCTGGGCTTGAGGCTGGGTTGTTCTGCCTACGGGGAATAAAAACAGTTTGCTTATATGAAGTTTGAGATACCTGAGGGTCCTGGGAGGTATGAGAAACTTGATGTTGGGAACTAGGTTGGGAATAATGTGGGTGAGATTTGGTAGTGTCAGCAAAAGACTTTTTAACATGGGGGAATCTAGCCGATGCCTCCATGTAGGAAATATTCTCCTGGGACATGGTGAGTTTGATGGATTTTTGTCGTGAATGCTCAGGGCATGAAGGATCTCTTGCTGTGTGTGGACCTAAACAAAATAAACATGTGGGAGATTGTGAGGTGCAACTGATACCCTCATGGGCCTGGCTGCATGTGAAACAGCGGGGAGCTGAGCGGCATTGTGAGGTGATATGTCCAAATCGGCAGCATTTGAGGCATTGAATAATTGGAAGAATGTAGGCCTGTACTGGGAGGGAGTTATAAAAGCAGTAAACGTGGGGGGGTAATTTTTGGCCAGAAAAGGTCACCACAATGGTTTGGGTAGGTACATATGTGGGGGGATTATTCTCATTAGAGACCTTCCGGTTCAGTCTTCTGGCTTTCATGACTGGTCCGTAACCTGATGGGATCTCAATGGCTCGAACCACTTCTTCCAGGGTCCAATCCACTGGGACTTGCCTTATAATTCCCATGCGGGAGCAGGCAAAAGAGGGGATAGTGCACTCGTACTTGGCTCTAGACACAGATGGGTGAGTTATGAAGTTGTTGGCTTCAGCCGCTGTCTTAAACTCAACAGATAACCTGTTTCGCCCTACACGCTTAACACTACCTTCCACTACATTTGTGATTTTGTTGGTAAATAAGAAGTGCCCGAATTTAATGGCGCTAAGAACCGTCCCAGCGGAGGTTTCCCCGACCGCCCTGGACACGTGGATTAAGAAAGGTCCGGAATCAGATTCTGAGTAGTTGTTTGGTTTGTCCTGAAAATCCGGGTGGGTATAGGAAGTTTGTATCGACGGCGAAGATTCAGATACGGAAGTTACCTTTTTGGCCGGGACAGCATCTTCCTGTGAGGGGCTGAACCGTTTTTTGGCTAAAGATAATTGAGAAGGGTTGGATCGACTAGGAACGCCACCCCCACCAGGGTCTGGTGGATGGCCGTCCATTCTACAAAATCTACGTGTTAGATTTACTTACCCGCTCAGAATATGTAAACTAAGCACACAGAGACAACACACAAGCACTAATATACTCCAACAACAACAATAATATTGGTAAAAATCTTTTAGAAAGGAGAATCACTTGTAGCAAGCACGCGTCCCGGAACCGGAATCCCCAAGATATAATATTATTATAGTCCGAACGTAAAATTGTAAATAAAACCACGTTTATTTGACAAAAATGACAGATGACAGCATTGCCAAAAAGACGTAATGTAAGTTTCTTGAGCATGCTATTTTATTAAAATGTATTATAGTGGGAGTGGGTTATTAAAATACCCCATAATTTAAAAACTGATATTGGTTTTTATTTCACGGCATTTAACCAGAATTGATTAATATTATATAGAGTTTGTCTAATGAAAGTTGAACCACAACATTTATTGATTTGCAACACCAGTAGACTATAAATGTCACCTCCTGTCTTTTCTCTATGATTGCGCGTTGATATTATGATTTTGATACTTTGTATGTATTAACATACAAAGTATCAAAATCATAATACATACAAAGTATCAAAATCATAACATTACATAAGTATTAACGAGATTCAGATCAGATGCGATATCCAAAAATATTCGCTTTTGTATTAGATATTTGTACTTTTCGACAATATTTATTTAATTAAATATAAATAATTATGGACTAAGAGCCCGTGAACCCCAGACTTTCTTTATTTTATAAAAGCTGAAAGTTTGTCAGCGCATGCTCCCAATATAGGTAAGAACGATTGCCCATTATGAAGTTCGGGTCATAGTGGCTTTGGCAGATAAACGGTACTAAAGTGTAGCAAGCGCAAGGCAGTGGGTGCGAGTGAGACGGCAAGTCAGGTCTATTGCGACCCCTCACTGCGCATATTATGGAATTATAAAATTGGAATTCTAATTCCAATTTTAGGTTTATTGTGATCCCTCACTGCGCATGTATTGGCATTATATAAATGGAATTATAATTCCATGCCACTCACACCCACTGCCCTGCGCTCGCTCCTTCAGCTACCCTTTAGTACCGTGTATCTGCCAAAGCCACTATGACCCGAACTTCATAATGGGCCATCGTTCTTATCTGTATTGGGAGCATGCGCTGACAAACTTTCAGCTTTTATAAAATAACGAAGGTCTGGGGTTCATGGGCTCTTGCTCTATTATAAGATTGACTGATGATGGATCAAGCAGCTCGGATGATGGTGAAGAATATTTGGAATCTAATTTTGAATCGTGAAATAAAAGTATGTACCTAACATACTTTTATTTCACGATCAAAATGTTTTTATCCAACTAGAGTTTGTCTAATGAAAGCTGAACCACGACATTTATTGATTTGCAACACCAGTAGACTATAAATGTCACCTCCTGTCAATTCTCTGTGATTGCGCGTTTACATTATGATTTTGATACTTTGAATGTATTCACATCAAATATTAACGAGATCAGATGAGATATTTAAAAATATTCGCTTCTGTATTAGATATTTGTACTTTTCGACAATATTTATTTAATTATTATAATTACTTATAAGTGTGACTGATGATGGATCAAGCAACTCGGATGATGGTGAAGAATATTTGGAATCTAATTTTGATTATAATTAATAATATTTTTTTCTAATAAATGAATTTCGTCTGATTCCTATAAGCCCGCTTGAAGATAGTTTTTAGTCTGGGATAACACAGGCAATATGTCTTGCACACGCTCATAGGCCACATTTTGTCCGTGAAATATATTCCCAAGGGTAGCGGGAACGGGATCATAATTTCACGCAGGCAACAGCTAGTCTTAGTCTATATCTTCACTACATCTGCGGTTTTAGTCGGTTCGATTCCGACATAACCATCCCCAATGGCCAACGGGGGTGGTATTCGTGGGGATTTCAACATGAATAAACCTGCTACCTTTTCCCCCGATATTCCCACAGTACCAAACTCCCATGCAGGTGAAGTCGTCGGCAAAGGATAGTATTTAATAAAGAAATCAAAATATAAATAAGAATACCTAACACCAAATAAAGCGCAATAAAATTCTTTAAAAATATCAGTTAAACTATAATAGGTCCTGTATAGCTTGTCTATAAAGTCGTGAAATTAAATGAGGGCGCTGCTGAACTTCATGTAGCAACCCTATATAGTGCGACTAAAATGATCTTGATACTAGAAGTTCGTCCCTAGTAAAATTAGTTAATAAAATAAAACACATTATGCAGTCATAATATTGTTTCTGTTTTATTTATTAAACCAGGTGCAGTATAAAGTTTTGAACCAGATCTAGAATAAAGTTATTGAACAAGATCCAGAATAAAGTTAGTTGAAACTCAAACTTAATCATTTAATAAATTCAATCAGTTACAAAGAATAATCACTCCGGATTTTAAATATTAAATATTGAAATGCGTTTCATCGCCACTTTCAGCAGTACAGTCACCACTGTCACCACAAATATTAAAGTTATCCATTTCTTTCTTCGGCCGACCTTTCATGTGTTTCCCAGGAGTTTCAAACTTTCCATCATTCTTAAAACTTCGTTAACTATCCTCCAACTATACTCTGATTTTCCTGTAAAGAGTAAAAATAATAATTTAATAATTAATTTACTGAATGGCAACAAGTTATTGACTTGAAGCAATTAATTCAAATAAAAAATTGGTACAGATGGAACGAGTTGTACCATCATATCAAAAATTTTGATCGCACTATAAAAATGACCTACTGACAGTTTTTAAACTAACCTAAAAATTTGCAATGTAAACAATGCCCTTTTTGCCTTCAAATCGTAAATTCAGTAAATTTGTAAGTTCAGACAGATTCAAAACAAATAATAACATGATTACATACCCATCAAAGATGCTGTTCGCTCATTAACGTCCTCCAAATCCCATAAAATTGTCCAGCTTAGTAATCCGTGATTCATTGCTGGAAAACTTTGAAAATCACTTCCCACGCACCACTCTGATTTCGTTTACTCATTTCTCAACCTTTTATGCGTAGTTTGGTCTCAATGTATTGCAGTTTAATGAAAACAATTAAAAATAAGAGAAGAAAACTATAACCCGACGATACTATTGACAACTGACGTACCTATGTTTGGTGTTGCCACTCACATGTTTAATGTTAGTTCCTCAAACATTCTTTTCACGACTAAATAGACAAGCTATACTTATGTTTGGTGTTGCCACTCACATGTTTAATGTTAGTTCCTCAAACATTCTTTTCACGACTAAATAGACAAGCTATACATACTTTTATTTCACGATCAAAATGTTTAAATCCAACTATAACTGGTGATACCTGCCCTAATTTTTTTAAATTTGCCGCGGTTTTGTTGGTCCAGCTTTCATTATAACAGAGTTATAATTATCTATAGCTTCATGGTTATAATATTAAGTAAGTTTGTGTCATCCTTAATAGAAATGTTTGTTTAGTTTATGTCTGTGGTTTGGTTGGACTTTATGGTTTGTTGTTGTCTGTTGTCTTGTCACTCACACTTGTCAGATATTTCGAGAGCGAAGCCCAAAGCGAAGCGAAAGAAGTTTCCGTAATTATTGCATTTATCGGTTTCATTTGTTGTGTACCCAAATCCTGAAAAAGGTCGTTAATATTATTGAGTTCGTCCAACATAAGTTAGCGGTATGTACAATCTGTAATAACAAAACAAAGACTCTTGCAATCGAACCGGGTTTTCGACCAATAATGCCAAACAATATTATCAGACATGAAATAACATAAACAAACTATTTTATATTATTTGCAGCTATGGATGAATCAATAGAATCGTTAACACAACCAGACTTGAACTTCCGTTCTGCCACCCAGGCGAATCCGCCAATAGATGCTCCGTCAGGAATGGCTCCCTCATCAGGACCGCAGAGTGGAAAACATGAAGAGTTTTCAGTTGAAAAGGTTTTAGATCGCAGAGTCAAGAATGGCAAAGTCGAATATCTTTTGAAGTGGAAAGGTTATTCTCAGTGAGTATTTTGTATTTCTTGTTCATGATACTAATAACTGGGTACCTATGCATTTGCAATGTTTTTCAATGAACAGAGATTTAATTGAAGACAGGATAGGTAATGACAAAATAATAAAAATAATGTTTATTTCTCACAAACTTTCTATACAATAAACATTTTTTTTACTGGCACTATTTTTTTTGCAATATTATGTTGATACTGTAGAAAGAGTTGTTAAAGTTAAATATTACTGAATAATTTACCGTCACCAAGAAGGTATTTTGCTTTAATATGGTCCAAACTGTCCTTAAGGTTATTGAAAAAGAAGTGAGAATTTTGCTTAAAATAGATAACTTGATGATATCAGCATTTTAGTTTAGGTGAATCAATTTTGTGGTTTTTTTTTTCAATTTGAATGCTGTTGCTTACTTTTGCATTCATTTTTTTTTGTAATATGTTGATGCCAAGTTTATGCTTTCTTTGAAGAATTTCTACAGTTGATGAGTTTTTTTTTTCAGTGATGATGATACTTGGGAACCAGAAGACAATCTGGATTGCCCAGAACTGATATCAGCATATGAAGATGCCAGGATCAAGAAAGAAAAAGAAGAAGATACAGCGGTAGCAGCAGCTGCAGCCGCTGCCGCCGCTGCTGCTGCAGCTGCCGCCGCCGCCGCCGCAGCTGCGGTCGCAGCACCTACAGCCCCAACTTCAGATCCAGTTTTAGAAGAGGGTTCAGCTATTCGTAAAAGAGGCAGAAGAGCAGATAAGAAGAAAAAAGGAGAGGTGAATATTATAGATACAAGTTGTTCTGCATGACAACCTCTGTGGTGTAACCATAGAGTATTTTGATTGCTAGTTAGTTCGATTCTCCGCCATGCGTTTACAAAAAAAAGAAATATAAAAATGGAAAGTGAGAAATATATTATTACTGATTTTTAACACCAGCTTCAGTGTAAAAAAGTTCTAACATGGTATTTTATTTATAGGCATTGCAAGAGATTGACAAACCACGTGGCCTGGCCCGAGGCTTGGAACCAGAAAAGATCCTGGCTGGACAACTGTTTCATGGAACATTGTTCTTTTTAGTCAAATGGTAAAGTAAATCTGATGTTATAAGACTGCTCACTTCCTATGCACGTGTACTTTTATATTAAACTTAAAGGGCAACTTCTGGTTCCTAAAAATTGGTGGACTTAACCTGCTACTAGTCCCTCTCTAGAATACTCTGACTAACAAAGCTACCTGGGAACATCCTGGTTCAGAATTATCCTAGGTATACATCTGTGGGTTTCATCAAAACTGAAATTTATAGTACTTATGTAATCAAACATGCAACAGATTTGAAGCCTAACTTACCTTTCTAATAAAAAAACTGCATCAAAATCTGTTCAGTACTTTCTTGTCCATTTTGGAGAAACAGACAAGTATTCCCAAAAAAGATATTTTGTGTTCAGAATCATTCATTTAACATTTATTTATGTATTATTATTATATTATTTGTGTTGAACACACTAGCAGCCATTAGGCTGATGCGTGCAAAGTAACATAACCTGAGTATTTTAATATTTCCAATGTGTACCGACACAATTTATTATTATTATTATTATTTTAACAGGCAGGCAGTCGAAACAATTATTTTAAATTAAATCAATTTAAATTTTTATTTATTTTAATTTTTTTTACTATAGTTTGGCCGCTGAGACTATGCGTTCCTGACACATGTCAATTCGTCATGACTAGTTATGTACAATAAATAACTTATACCTAGAACCGTTCTCTAAACCTGTTCCCAACTTACAATAACATAATAATAATCACAGTCAGCAATTGTGACAACTTGATTTCATTTTAATTTTATTCTAATTTGGCTATCTATCTGCCCTATTTGTTTTTTCAATTTTTAATTTTTAATTTTGTTTCATTCTTATATAATTTTATGTGATTATTAATTGTAATGATGGGTGGGATGGACCTGAAATAATAAAAAAAAAATCATATTCATTTCATTCATTATAAAAATATGATTCATTCTTTCTATTAGCTTGGGTAGGGGCTTATTACAAAATTACATATTATATAATTATAACGTTCTATTTTATATTTTGCAACCAACAGATTATTATTATTAAGATTACTAAAATATGCGGTTACAATTGCCTTGTTATTTTGTCTCATCACTATGAAAGCAAACATTTGACATATCCTTGAAACAGCGCAGTTTGACGTGGTATGACTTTTAAAAGCTATTGATTTTATATTTTTAATTAATTAATTGTTAATCATTTTAGCCCAAAATTAATCTGTGTATTGTAAATTGGCACAGTAATTAAATTTTTAATGTTATCGCTAATTAATAAGGTCAATAAACGATATTTAAAATTTTGCCGTAAATTATACATCAGTTCCAAGTTACATCGCCCGTTCGCTCACAACCTGTCAGGAACGCATTCTTTCAGCGATTCTATAATAGTCATATTTTAACAGTATTATCAAACACTTATTTTAACAGTATTATCAGACACATATTATGTTAAAAGAACTTCATACCAAATTTCAGGCGCGACTGTCTGGATGTAGATGTAGTCCCAGGCCATGACTTGGGCGAGGCGTATCCAGACTTTGTCATCAATTACTACGAGGAATGTGCACCATTCAGTGTCAGACATAAAGTTGGCAAAGTACCTAGAGTTGCACCAGAGGTGAGTATCATCTTTCTTTTATAAATACTTACTAAAAAGGCAATAAGCATAACGCAATGATGGAATAGGGTTCAGTCTAGTCATGATGTGGATGCCACATGGTTGAGCAACTAGCACACTGGTGTTTTTATGTACCTATTCATTAAACATGTACTATGATATAGTGGACTTATTGCCATAGTTATACAAGCAAAATTTAAAAGAGGTTGAAAGAAACTTGAAATCAAATTAAATATATTATATGTAACTAGCTGTTGCCCGCGGCTCCGCCCGCGTGGATGTCGAAATCCGTTTCAAAAACTATCCTATCTCTCAAGTTGGATCGAACTGCACATGGTGTGCGAATTTTATTATAATCGGTTAAGTGATTTAGGAGTCCATTGAGGACAAACATTGTGACACGAGATTTATATAATATATTAAGATTTGATTTCAAGTACTTTAGGATTGAATATTTTTCAAAATGATTTTCTAGAAAAATTGTTCATAGTTATTTTATTTATTTTCGTAATGGAAGCTGCTCGTTTTAATAAAACTTTAAATAATAATTAATTTCCAACTGTGTATAATAATAATTTATCATTTTGCAGTTATCTATTGAAAGTCCTATAAAAAATGATACAACATCAGAACCAATGGAAATTTCACAAGATATTGAACAAGGTACGTAATTTTATTAAAACTAAACATGAAAAGATACATAAAACCTCACTAAACATCATCTTAGCGAGGATTCACACATTCACTAGAACTCACTCTTTCACACATTCTCACGCGGCTTGCATTGCATGAAAGGTTTAATGACAATAGAGGATGCCCGTGAAGTATGTAAGGACAGAAGCTGATGCGGGTTGTTTTCTCTGCCTACCTCAGAGGGAAAAAGGCGTGAGCATTATGTATGAATCACACAACAATTCAATAGGTCTAATGCTGTCAATCATGCCACGAGGGTCTCTTATATGGTATAATTTTAATTTACTTAGTGCGATAAGTCGCAATTAGTCTTAGGCAATAAGCAGACAGCGAGGCGGGGTGGTCAAAATGACCTCGACGCACTCTTATTTATACGCATATAAGTTGCATTTTTTTGGCTGGGAATGCGATGCTAATGATAGTAATAATAAGAGTACGTCGCGGTCATTTTGACCGCCCCGGGCCTCCATCTGCTTATCGCCTTAGAGGTCAGCGTAACATGACAGTGTACTTTTTCACTCTCCACCGGGAAGTGAATGGTCAGATGAATAGCTGATCCCATTATCATCTTTCACTCAGTCCATCCATCTTATTTTAGATCTTCGTCTACATTCATAACCATCTGGACTTCGATTCTGCTAAAGGCAAATCACTGCAATACCACTGACATTCTAAAAATGCTATTTAATTGTAGACTTTACCGCTACACAGTTAAAGTCTAAAATCAAATGAAAAGAATTCATTTAACTTTTTCATTCGCTCTACAAAATATCATTTGACTTTAGACTTTAACTTGATAAAAATAAAGTCTACAATTAAAAGGCATTTTTTAGAGTGTCAGTGGTATGTCAGTGGCTTGTCTTTAGCAGAATAGAGGCCCTGCTTCCATTCATAATGATTTCCTTACATTGAATCTTTTTAAAATTGCGAAATGATAATGTACTTAGATTATGTTTCTCTGTTGTAGCGCCATCAGATCAGCCGTCTGCAGCCGTAGAGCCTCCAGCACCGCCAATGAAGGAGGTCCCAGTTAATTGACCTTCGTTTTACAACGCTAGTACTAACGATTACTAGCTGCAAGGAAATGGGGTTGTTTTTATCTAATAATAGTTTTAGTTGTTTAGTACTTTAAAAAAAAATGGAGATTTTCGTATGTCCGAGAATGAGTTACGATGGTGCCTTAAGATCGGATAAAATGTTAAGAGTCAAATACTTTCGCGGACAAGCAGTATTACTACACAGGAAAACAATTTTACCATAGAGTAAAATATTTTTTGTATGAAACAATTAAATGCTAAAATAATAAGTTGCTTGGGGTTTCTTAGGCAGTATTTATGTTCGTCCGTGAAAGAGGTTTGGTTCAATATAATACAATGTTTTGTATTCTCAATTTCAGAACCTTTATCGTAAATTCTGTAATTCTCTTCAATCTTATCTTGTTATTAAGATCTTTGACGAAAATAACTAACAATAAGATTTTATCAGTAAGCTCAGTTGACGAGGCCGTCAATGCAAATGCAATGGTTACTCCCATTCCATACCTTTAGCTTACCATCAGACGAGATGAAGTCATATTGACGTGACTCTTCTGGCGGCAAATAGTGAGTTTATGAAGCATGCTTTTATCAAGAACTGTCGTATCAAAACCGAGCTATTCGAATATAGCACTTAGTAAGTTAGAAATAAGTTAGTTGTAAGTAAAGTTTTTATATTAAAATCATTTCAATGACTTCTATCTGTAATAAAGTTTATGTTAGCGCTAAGTACCTAGAATTTATGAAAAAAGCAAGATAAAATTTTGAATTAACTTTCAAAATGAGCTTGATATGTGATGATAATATAATGAGTATAACAAATAGTAGAACATTGTGCTTAGTCTGAGGTGTGAACTAATTCGATTGTGAGCTAGTAAACGAAGGGGAGCTACCATGAAAATTAGATCCGAACTCGGGGCCCGAACGAAAGGTGTAGTATTTACTTACCATGTACCGAAAACCGAGGTGAATAGGGATTAAGGGGTGAATAGGAACAAAATGGTCAGTTAAATTTTGCAGTTATTATCTTTTTCTGCCTACCCCTTCGGGGATATATAGGCGTGAGTTTATGTTATGTTATATTATCTTTTATGCGAAACTATAAACCACTTCCACGTCACAACGAAGAGAATCATCGAATATCCGTTTGTTTAACAATTCGAAATTTTCTAATACAAATTATTAAATAAATTCTAATGACCATTTTATCCCTATTCACCCTGTTTTACCCGGTAGTCGGATTTCTTTTGCCCGAACTCACCCGAATGCAAACACTATATAAATAATCAGTAGTATTTCACCGCTTGAAGTTTAAATAAAATAATGTACTTATTCAGTAGTTGCTCATTTGATCACTAGTCGTAACAATAAGCGAAAATGATATTTGCTTATTTTAGTTTTTGTCGAATTTGTACGAAAATATTCTGTAACATTTTCTTACGAACACATGTGCCGACATAGGGTCCGTTCACACAGACCGGCTCGGAGAGCATCGGCGCGCATTTTTCTTTTCACACTGACAAATGATTTTCATAATGACAAAAGCAGTGCAGGTGCAAAAATAAACCTTACTACAAATACTAAAAACTCTGTTTTCAACGTGATAAGAATCTGCTCTCCTCTCCGAGCCGGTCTGTGTGAACAGACCCTAAGATACAAATATTACTTAATTATACCTGTTAATCTACTATAACGTGCTATAAGCGTTCGTATTCCTCTTTCTTTCCCGAAACACAAACATTTATAACAACATGTCATGGTAGAGTTGGTTTTGCGGACAGACAATCATACAATTTTGTATTAAGATTTGAACAATGTACAATATCAAAACAGCAACCACTATCTTATCGCAAATTTCAGACTGTAGATCGTAATACTTATACATCTATTGTAATGGGTTCATGACGTCAATAAAATACAGATTTTTTAACACAATCGTTTTATTTCGATACAAACTTATAATAATCCCTGTATATAACACGAGTATAAAACTTACAAACGATAATACACTATAAGCTAGTTAAATAGAGTATCAAATACTTTGGTATGTCGTCGATTGGATTGTTTCATATGAACTGCCGTGAATAGAAACTAATTTAGTGATTAAAAAAAAATTACATTAAAAATTTGAATTGATGAAGACTTCACAATTTCATTTTAATGGTTACGAATTACGCTCATGTAAATTTCTTAGTTAGGTTCTTAGGAATTAATAGGTACAATAGGGGTACCTACCCTATTTTAAGGGGTAACTTGAGTGGACATTTTGTGTAGTAGACAAAGTAGCTATACTTTGAAAAAAAAAATGAAGATACCAAAACTGATAGTGCTGCGCTACATAAAACAAAACAACACTAAAAAAATCACTAAAATAGTTTCAAACGCATCTGACAGTTCATACCGTATAAGGCCAATGTGTTTAAAGTTTGTTAAGGAATGGTGAGATGGAGGCGAAGTCTTCGCATTCGGGAATCAGTTTTCCCTTGAACTTGATGCAGGATTCGGCGCAGAGGGGTCCTTCGAACCACGCGCCGAGCATCTTCTTACACTGCGCGCAGTTCTCGATGCAAACCTCCATAGGATCGTAGGTAGCTGAGAACAGGTCGTAATAGTTTTTGTCTGGTTAGATGGGATCTATTTGGAACTAGTGATGTGTGACCGTTGAAAATGAGTCCGCGGATACGGATCCGAATCCGCATCTACGGGCATTGCCGAGTAAGACACGGATCTTGACAACATTTAGATATGTATATTGGATTGGATGTCAGATCTTGATCTGCGAGTATGAATCTTAACTTATTAATCGGTGTCGGTGCGCCTGATGTGAAAACGATAGTTGATGCCAATTGACACATTTCGTGACCGTAGGTGCCTAAATGTTTCGACTCACCTACATTGCGCGAATCTTTCTATATCTATTTGACTTCAAATAATTGGAATTACATTAATTTAATAGTTTTTCATTTCATCAATCTAATCATTATCTTGAGTTACATGTTGTAGGTAGATATAAGATCCGCTAATAAAGTAGGCTTCCTTCTCCCTCGGTTATCCGCGGTTACAGATATTCCGGTACATCACTATTTGGAACCTCGAGTTAGTTTTCAGCGCGTAGGTATAATGGTATACCGTGTCTGAAGACTGATTATAATTTGGTAGACACAAAAGTATGTAATTACGAATAGAATTGAACAGTGATAGATTCTTACAAGAATTATGTTAAGAATTAGCTATGTACAATTCCTGGTATTTATAAAATGGTAAAAAATAAAATTAAAAAGTCAAACAGGTAAAAAACACTTCATTTAGTGCCTGGGTCGAAACCTATTTTTAAATTGGTTTAGTTGCGGCTCTTGGTTTTACCTGCAGCTTTCCGCTTTGCTAACCGTTTATTTTTTTGGGGTATGACTAAATATTATGTTACTCGGAAATTCCACATTTTATCCGATGATACCCAGAAAGGTAGGTAGGTAGGTATGTAGGCATAGGTGTAATTTTAACAAACGCATAATCACAGCAAATAGACTCTTGTAACCTGATACCTCTGTGATTTGTGACGTGACTTGCAGGTAGGTAATAGGTAGTTAGGTACCTACATAGCTTTGTTTTGTTCGAATTGTACACACTTTCATATTTTTCTGTAGAACAATAGTCTGCCCTAAGACTATTATTGTCTCTAATGAGCGCTCAGCCTTATACCTACATCACCATCCAAGCATCAATATTACGAAAATCTACAACATAATAAAATGTCAATCGATCAATATATTAATCTCTTCTCGGTTATGGGGTCAAGTGTGAGCGCCTAAGGTGAAATTGCGCAATAACAGCGAAAGTGAGGTGTCCAATTCACGGATTGAGGTCATTGTCTCCGGTGATCGACGAGCGAATACATCTCTCATGCATTTTTAAGAGGATTGAAACGTTTAAAATGTTTTTTTTTAGACTAGCGAATGGATAGGCAGTAGTCAATTAGGTAGGTACGCCTACATTTCTGGACCCACGTAAAGGGGGCAAGCCTATTGCCGTCTGCCAGTCACGTTTTTAGTCGTCTATTGAGAAAAAGAAATTGCTTTTGGTAGGCACTTGCTTGTATAGGAGTTTATATGGAGTAAATATGGAGGGTTGAGGGCGTCTGCTCTAGGACTCAAGTCATGAGAGGGTTGTACAAAATATCCTAGTTAGTCAGATTTGCTTTTGAGCTACTGGCCATTTCATTAAATTTATCTTCTCTCAGGCCAGCGCTCATGGAGGGTGAAGGTCTTAGGCACTCTATAATTTATGTTTACTAAGGGGTGTGAGAGTCACCATTTTCCATTCCATTGCTGTTTTGTCGTAAGTAGGTAGATTTTTAATCCCAAGGAAAACAACGTCTTTGGAAATTGAAAGCGTCCTAGCTCTCAATTTCCAACTAGAACCTGCCATTGACCTGCCTATATCTGTGACATTGCCATCTAAAATCTCTAGAACTGCGACTAAGTTTAGCCGACTTTACTCAAGTATTTAGTATTAGTAGGTAGTAAATTAAACGTATTAATCTATGTCCCAATATCAAATTTGTATATAAACATAGGTAGATAATAACAATAATAAAATGTAATACAGGAAGAACTAGGTTCTTAAATCTGAGCTATGACACTTCTAACAAAACTGTACGAGTAGATAGGTAGCGGAAAACCGGATGACTACATTTTTTTCTTTGGAAACTTAGGTAGGTACTATGCTCGTGTTCTCTCTGATAAGTACCTACTACGGTACCAGATTACGTGTGGGTAGGTAGGTATGTATGCGAAGCTTCTATGTATGAATTTAAATTTTGGCTTTTCTCATTCACTTACGGAAAATCTCATTTTAGATTCAATTTAGATTGAGCAAAGACAAAGCTAAAAGGTATTCTTTGTTATTTCGCAGGTCACGTTTAATCTTAATCGTTGTCCTTATGAATTTTAATTCGTTGAAGCACGTGTCTAGTGTAAAAGATTAAATTTCGTACTTTATACGCAGCCACTGTGTAGCAGTCCCTTGAATTAATAATTTACCTTATTGGGCGTGCTGCTTAAAAGGGAAAAAGGGTTTAAAAACTTCTAGTCTTCATTCATGAGGGAGTATCCCTCATTTAGTTTCGAGTTTTACGATACGGTTTTACTCAAAAAGTTTACGAATTAAGTTTTAGGGATGTGTTAGGTACCTATATAGGTACACCATGTATGTAGGTACCTCCCTATGATTAGCTCGCCAGACTGTATAAGAATTTCTTAGTAAATACCCGGGAACTTACCCGGGAGCTCTTCGTGTGTCCCTCTGACCAGCAAAGGGTACAGTATGGAGCATATAAGGGGCGAGCTGCTTCTGCGAGCGCAGGGAGGATTGGGGGTGGGGATGATAGGTAGACCGCATGCTGTTTAGACGCATGTGTCCGTAATATATCTTGTCTCGTTAGGTCAGTATTCTGTTATCCTAGTTTAATTTGTAGCTGTTTATGAGTCTGCACGCTCACGTTCTACACGTGACTGGTTATTATAAAATTATGCATACAATAAAGGTTCGTAGCGACTATTAAGAATAGCACCAGCGATAGAAATATGCTAATAATTATAATTTATTCAAATATTGAGTAAGTATATTTATTTATTATTAAATTATATCGTTATTTAATGGATAATTATATCTATGTATTTATCGTAGCAACTCAAGTAGCATTTTAATGTAGGTAGGTATATCAGTTTTAAATTAAATACCTAATTGAATATTTTATCACAATACTAGCCTATATTTCCCCCAGTGAATCAGCTGACTGAACTTTTCACTTGATTGTACTGCTCAGTTGATTGATCCTACTCATTAGTTCAGTCAACTGAACCAAAAATAAATCTCAAAAATATTCGCAATACAGTCGGATACGAGCATTTGAGATATTTTAAGAAAAACGAATAATTGTATCTGATATTTTCATAATAATTATCGCCGTGCTTGCGTGGTGAAAATTAATACGATAATTTAAGAACAACTAGCTCGTAGCCAGTTAGTACCGTAGTCTTTTTTTACGTAGGTACGTGAATCCTCATGGATACCCACTCCGTGGCCAGCAGGGCAGGTTATGTTGGACTCTTACCGACTAAAACCGCACGCCGTCTAGGGTCTTCTGACGCCAAGGTGGCCCATAGAGTATTTCCCTCGTAAGCCGGCTTCACACGGGCCATCTCTGGATTCGAGATTCTCGAAACCCTCGGGTTTAGGAACCATGGTGTTCCCGTCATGCCCCTGCTGGCATAGGGGGGGGGGGGGGGAGGGGGCGCCGCCTCGGCCTTCTTCAACTAGGGTGACAGGCGGCTCTACCCTTCACCCCCAGGCCTGCGCTCATAGAGAACGGAGGTAGATCTCCGACGTCTGCGGTGTCTGCGCCCGTCGTCATCCGGGAGAGC
Source organism: Lithosia quadra (assembly GCA_963576445.1). Classification (NCBI taxonomy): domain Eukaryota; kingdom Metazoa; phylum Arthropoda; class Insecta; order Lepidoptera; family Erebidae; genus Lithosia; species Lithosia quadra. The sequence goes on from OY754882.1 coordinate 4,686,253, forward strand.
TCTGTGCAGCCTCTCCCGAACCCTTTCCGCCGCCTCCTTCTCGAGCATCACTTGCTCTCAGAAGGAGGCGGCGGCATTGGTTCCTTGCAGATCAGACATAAGTGATTTCCGAAGTAGAAATACAAAGCATAGGTTTCACTCAAAAGTTCCGCGGCTAATACGGAATCAGTGCCTAAGTTAGTAGGGTAAACAGTATTGTATTACCGCATATCCACTCGGTTTTCTCTACCACAGACGGTAGCGAATACCTATCGCTTAGATTTGAATAGGCCTTTGAAAGTGAAAGAGCAAACTGTTACCACAGCTGATTTTTCTATGTGAATTTATACCTATTGAGTGACAGGAAAATGTCCATTGTATTGTAAGTCAAAATTGTGTAGGTATCTTACGAAACGCTATGGATGTCGCGTTTAGAAAATGTTGTGCATACAAAATACTTATGAGTACAACATACGTTCGAAGAATATTATATGTATTTGTTTCACTAAGTTGATTGCTGTATGTCATGTTCGTTTTGATATAAACACCTGCCTATAACCCTTTTAAGACCCTGGCAGTTCTAACAGTAGTGGTTTTCCTCGTGATTCTACTTATAGGCATTAAAAAACCTTTTTATGTCTTATGGTCTCCTGGTACTTTAAAGAGAATAAATATTGTTGAAAATTCTATCAGTTGTACCTACTCACATGCTATCAATCAAACATTGATTTGACTAAATTCCAATAACATATCAAATTATCTGCAATTTTAGGATTATATTTTCCAACAATAAACTGTCAATACGGGCGTTGTTTAAGGTCTATTTTTACCCGATTGCCGAAGAAAGGAGAATGTTTTTGATATGATTAATTAAGTGATAGTTTTTGTATTCAGATACCCCATCCGTAGCAAGAGTGAGTGGAGGGTGAAATTGAATACCTACCACTCACGGAAGCAGGTGAGTTTATGGGATGTAAGCCAACTCTGAACACCAAGATTCAGTACCAAAGTTTCACCAAAGGAAAAGGCACGGCAAAGGCGGCAAAGTTTACGCACCGTTGCTATTATAATGGAAGAGCTGTATTACTGAAAGCAGCTTGTTTATTGTCCTATGCAAAGAATCTTTTATTTTTGTTATGTTTCAGCTTCATATTAAGTTTCTTTGAAAAAAAAAGTTAAAGTCGGAAAGCGGATACCATAGTCGGAGGTGAGAGCCTCCGATACGACCGGGATTAACTTTATTATCGACGACATTATTGAGATTCGGTTTCAAATTTGGTCATAAATAATCATACGTAAGACTCTTTTCCGTTTGCCAATTTGCGGTCTCCACTCTAGGACTCGTTTGCTCCATCGGGCGCACATTGGGAGAGGCCTATGTCCAGCAGTGGACTGCAATATAGGCTAATTGATTGATTGATTGATTGAAGACTCTATTCATCCCAGCGCTAATCCTGGTTGCATCCAAAACTTCAAAATCCAAAGTCCGAGGGGCCCTCTCCTTTAGTTAATTTTGGAATTTATAGGAGCGGCAATGGTTCCCAACCACCCAGGAGGAAAACCTGTGCCAGAGCTTCATCTTTCAATCAGCAGGTTCAATCTGCACGCAGGTGAGGCTGACTTAGGTTCCCTTAGGTCTTATAGAGCCCATACACCCAATCAGTCAAAAATTGAATGTGGGGTAAATGTAGAATGTTGTACAATATTTATTATTATTTACCGATAGCTGGAGTGCAGGCGACATGTCCGAAGTTAGCAATGAAAGCGATAGCCAGGAGCCCGACGAATACAGCGGTGATTTTGGCAGCCATTTCGGTGAGCTGTAAAAAAGAATACAATGAAAATTATCTCAATATATATATTTTTTAAGGAGGTAGGACACGACCGTATCTCCCGTCCGAATGATGTCCGACTGGGGAAGTACCTCCGCTCTACAGAAGACCGCGGTCATAATAACTATCGTGTTGTGTTCCCGCCGGTAATTAGGGTAGCCAGAGCTCACTGTACCCTTCCTCCCCCACCCCTTCCTAGACTCCCCACCCCATCCTAGCCCTCCCCCCTTCCCTTCAGGGTAGGCAGCGCGTGTGTGACACCTTTGGTGTTGCACACGTCCATAGTCCACGGTGACCGCTTCCCATCAGGTGGGCCGTGTGCTCGTCTGCCACCTGCGTGCTATAAAAAACAATATATTATATGTTTTTCGGGACGACGTCTGCCTGGTTTTAAAGTACTACCTCGCTTGGGCATAATGAAGTGGTTATATCGGAATCGAACTGGTTTAAACCAATAATGACATCAGGATCATCCCCAACTTTTAAAAAAGGAACACTTAATCCACGCGTTAATCCCGGTTGCATCCAAAACTTACACTTCGCAGCTCGGGCTACACTTTCTCCCGCTAATGTGGCTTACGTATCTTGATTCTAATGAGAATGACTACCATTAAAATTTATGCTCTACACCTCGGTAGGAAAGCCAGAGTCACATTGGTTAATCAGCAGATGCACTGGCTCACAGGTAAAGTCGACTTGATTGCCGAATATCTTCGTGCGTACAAACAAAAAATATCTCTGTTATCAATTATGCTATCAGGAAAAGCGGTACGCTTAAGGAGCCAAAAACTAGTAACTGAAGCTGAAGTCCTGGTCACTGCTACAGTACTGATGACCTTATATTTTAAGTGGAATACACTTTCTTCCTCTTCTGTGGGAACTTAAGTTGTGAAAGTCTGTGCTGCTAGCTGAGTATTTTTTTTCAGAGGTTTTCTTTCTTACGTCGAAGATTCTATATATATTTGCTTTGGATACGACTGGGATAAACGCTAGGTTGAAGGAAAGTCGAAGATTCTATATTCTTATTCGTTAACAGTCAGTGTTCCGAACTGATTATTCAGACTATGTAGGTATAGGTACAGTGAAATTATATATATGCTTAGTTTCATTGTTCATATTTCCAAAATTCAGCTCCACTATTCAAAATCGATTAGACTAAAGGTGGAAGTCTAAACCTGATCGTATTTATTTCTAAACAAATCTAGAAACAGCAAACCTAATCAACTACTCGGTAAGATAAGTAAATAGGTAGGTATATAGGTTTACCTTCACGCAAACTCGGAGGGCTTGCATTCCTATTAGTCCTAGGAAAGTGTGTCCTACATCACGTATTCAATGGTACCCAGAAAAGGTGAAAACCTCTTTGTGTACTTACTTCCTAAATCAGCAATTTTAAATTGCAGGGTACAACCCCGACTGCTTCCTAAATAAATTGAATATAAATCGTCCGTTCTTCCTGTGAATGTGTTTTTTAAATTGATAACACTAATAAAACACAATACAATTGAAAGCACCATTTAAAAAATTTAAACTTTGTCTTTATCGAAAATGGACTTTTAGAACCTACAGGATACGCAAATAGAAACAAATGTTACCTTGACATATAGAAACAAACACAAATGCACTTATTTAACTCAGTCGTTAATCACACAAAACTAAGTCCCGTATTTAGCATGCATAATCACAGAAGCACTACACCATCATAACTCATTTCACTGTCTCCATCAACCAACATATACATTGATATTACAACGACCGACGTACATATACGTATAACGGAAAATTCTTGCCAACGACCGTTCGTAAATGGAACTTGTTTAAATATGTAACCACTTAACTATGGTTGCACGTTGTGTGAGGTGGGGCGACAATCTGCGCGTGCGCTTAAGGGATTTCCCAGGAAACGGATCTGTACCTCTGCGAAAGACGAAAGTTCTAAATAGGAAGTCGATGAAATTACGATGATGTTAATATGGATTTTTAGCCAGAGTAAAATTTTGTTGGAGTTGAAATCAGTTCATTGGTCAAAATCATTGCATCGTAATCTTATCTTACTACTTTTATTATAATTCAAATGCGAAATTGGATGCTTGTGGCGTATGGACGTTTGTTCCTCGATGATGCTGGAAGAACAGATGAAATACGTTGATACAGAAGAACAGAATACTAGCTAGATACTTATTATTCTGGATGTGAAAACTGAAAATGGGACCAACTCGAGCGGAACTGCAGGCAACAGCTGGCAGTTATAGCATAACGCATTAGAGAGAACGATTGTGAAATAAGGATATCCACATCGTAATTAAAAATTACAACACTTATGATGAAAATTTGTACTGATAGAAACCGGATAGATTTTTATAATGACAATTGTGGACAAACAAAGTTACATGAATACAATAGGTATTTATAAATAGATCAATAATTAAACACGCTACTGCGCAGATTGATAATCCTCATGAGTTATCGACTAAATCTACTCACTGATGAAAAGGGAGCGAGGAAACATAAGGAATAAAAATTGGGATGAATTAAGAAATTTTGAGATAGTATGAGATTTATTGGGATGAATACGGAATAACCCGACGAAACCATGAATACAAAATTATGAAATTTAGAAAGTAGAATTCTTTCTGAGTGACGAATTAAACAAAAAAAAATTGCAAGTGTGTCAGAGCGTACTAAATTTAAATAGCCTGAGGCTGGAAACTGGAAGCATTTTAATAATATAAGTGGGCGTTGAAGTCTACTAGTATCTAGTTATGCTAATAAATCACAAATAATAATACCCTTAATAAATCCCTCTTTTCTTAGTGAACGTCCTAAGAAAGATTATTAAATCCACAACAGAAATAGCTTCCAAGTCATTTTTGTCAAGGTAAATAAAGCAGGTTAACCCGGTTTAACTACTTAAAATTAACAATTGCCTTATGGTGATATACAATTAATTTAATTATGCCAATAATCTATAGATTGACGTCAAAAGCACGATACAAACTGAACAAAGAACTCTAGATGTTTGAATAAAATCACCAAAACTCGTTTATAATGTCATCGCCTTTTTAATACTATACAATTTCTTCCGCATAATTTAATGTAGTTAATTAATAAAAAAATGCTAGTAGTAGAAACGATCAAGGTCGTTAAATTCTGCACATGTGCCTAATAGGCAAAGTGGACCAAGGTAGATCCTTAGATCAATAGTAACACCGTTACTAAATTTTTTTTCAAGGAAAGTATGAATCACCATTGCGTAAGGAGCATTGTAACACATTTATAGTTATAGTTGAATCCTTTTTTAGGACTTATTTATTCTAGCGAATTTGTCTTACAATTAGCTGTTTATTTATCTTTTTGCGTACTTTGTTGTAACATTTTGTGAAATAAAGCTATTTATTATTATTTTTATTCTTCTTTATTCATTTCAATATACCTACATAAAATTACATTTTTAAATATATCCTATAAAAAACATAAGTTATTACTATTGTTAGGTACCTATCTAAAGAGGATGAAGTCGCATCATATTAATTAGTAAAAAAGTAAACAAAAGTTAAGTTAAACAATAATATATCGAGGAAGTTATTATCTTTCCGGTTAATTATTTTATTTGTGATAGATATGGTGTAGTTTTTGATTTAAATTATTATTATAAAATTTTATACGTAAATTTATTTTATTTGCAGCACTTATAAAATGAAAAATCGTAGTACAAAACTGTAAAATATTTTATGTATAGCGTGTCCACAACATTCCGTTGCATCGGAATAAACTGGTTCGCCTTCGGAGGTAGCCCGGGGCGCCTGAATGTTTGGATACATGGATGATACTTCTAGGGCAATTCAGCAACTATTTATCAATAATATTATGTGCATTTAACTTCAGCGTTAAATACGTGAGATATTCATTGCAATTTATGGGCCAAAATAAATATGCCCTGGATAATTGAACTGTTGATTTAAATTGCAGTGTTGGGACTTATAATAGTGTGGTCAATTTTAACTAGTAATTTATGATGTTCAGAATGCATGATTATCATTATTTTGTTATAAAGAAACAAATAAATACACTGATTTTGTATCCCAAAGATTCCAACTTTTCGTCAAAATATTGCAGAATAACCAACATTTAGGACAAAAGCGTTTTACTTCCGCGCTGACGAACAAAAGTCAAATGTAAATAACCTCTAGACTCGGTTCGCGTACTATGGAACTGATAGTTACAGATTATCTCGACACCGCATTTACATAGCTCCTTAAAACCGGTAGTACTTATGCGAGTATGTAAGTACGGAGCAATGGAAATTGTACTAGAATAAACCGAACTTCGAACGTGTAGTACAACTTTTAGGAAGCGGATCTCGTTATCAAACGATCAGTTTATATCACAATTATTGTTAATACAACTTCCTAAACTTAAAATTATGAATTCTCGATCCTGCTCCTGCCGGATACAAGATGTCGTGATTGATGTATAACTAAACAAATAAAAAAAATCTATTTCCGTGTATGAAATCATGCTGACAAAAAATACTATATTGATATATAAAATTAATGCTATCGTCTAAAACGGGATTAAGTTATAAAACTTAAATTTTTTACTTGTCAATATTTTCTACGGAAATATCGAAGTTGCGTACTCTACCGGTGAAAAATATCCATCAAAAGTAGTGTTTCATAAATCGTGGTTTTTATTTCACTAATTTTAATATCTTGTAGGATTTTATACCGTTGTGGGAAGCTTTTATTGAGTTTAGTCAATCACAGAGGCCAGAGTGGAAATTACAGATAAATTCAAGTGAGAGTACTTTAATATTGCTGTAATTCTGTACAAAATATTAGATCTTCAGAGGCAGACGTAATATTTCGTAGATAATTGAGCGTGTTAAGAGTAACTTAAATAAAAAAAAACAGAAAAGGATAGGTACTTACAGTAGCGGCACGATATAATGGCCGGTTTGACGTTTGTCTGCTCGTGAAGTTTCGTATTAATTATTGTGACATTTTGAAAGAGCAAATTGCTGTTCTTTATTGTCAATAGTGACGTACAGTAAGTCATAAAATTTTATCGAATGTAGGTATAATTTTAGGACACAATATTTATGTATTACATTGATTTCTGAATTATATAATGTATAATAGTGTCCCACGATCATTTATTTTTTATTTTTATAAGATTATAATTACCTATTGGTGTACTTATTTCACACAACTCGATATTTGTTTTTCGAAATTCAATTCTTTTAAATAAAATCTATATAATCGACACTAGGACCACTAGCAAGCCCAATAATAGATACCTCCGGCAAACTTACTTCAAAACAAAGCATTTTCGACTTGACGTTGCTTCGAAAAGTACAAACTAGGAGTGACCTGCGATTGCGATATAGTTTAGACCTCCTCGCCTGATGGTAAGCTAAATGGTAAATCTCGCCTGATGGTAAAGTCTCAGGAAGGGGTCCCCATTACATACACTAACAGTGATAATAATTATCACTGTACTCTGTTTACGCCTTTTGTTGTGGATTTCGTCGATATGGCCGAACGTACGGTCAGGCATGTGTGTTCGTTTATAGATACGCCTTCGTAACATTTCGATCGTGAATTTCAAAATGGAAGGTCAATTTTACCTATAACTGTTAGACGAATAGATAACTAAAGAAAAATTTGGCGAGACTGGCACAGAAGAAAATAAACTTCACACATTAAAACGGAAAAAAACGAGCAAAACCAGCTACTATTTACGGAAGGAGTATCCAACAAGATAAAAGTTAGTGCAATCACTGAAGGAAGCTGGATTAATATAATTATACTCATTTTCATTCCTAATTCCAATATTCAGTTCGTTCAAATGTATTTAGTAGGTAAAAATTTATATTTTTTTACTAAAGTTTTTAATCAGGTAAGTACTGCTTGCAATAAAAACTTATAGATTTGATTATATTTTTATCGAGAGTAAATTGACATTTCACATCACTATTGTAATGTGTCAAACCGGCCATTATATCGTGCCGCTACTGTAGTTGTAGAAATACATGGGTTACATGTTACAACTAAGCGTATGTGGTTACATGTAACAACCAATGAAAACAAAAAAAATGCAGTAGAGGTACTTACTTGAAGAATTGGTGAATAGCTTCTAATGTTGATGCTGGGATGCAAACAGTTGAATGTGCTTAGAAGACCAAGATATTCGGGTTTTATACTAATCCTGACTAGTCTGGCTAACCAGCCGTGTCTTGAACAGCAGGAGATTCTCCCATTATCTAAATGGATCGGGTAATTAGATTGCGCTAATGTCCCAGATGTTATATTAGATCCTTTTAGGAAATTATAGATGTATATACAGATGTAGAAATATTAAAGGTTCTTTTACTGTATAAATATTAAAGGGTCTTATTACAAAATAGGTATTCAATCGTTGGACGCAGGACTTAACCATGATTTCTGGTCTCAATCTCCCAAAAAGATGATACCTTTATTAGGTTACATCCAATGATATTATACATGTAATCATTGGTTACATCCTTCAAATTTTTCCCCTATTCACAGTGTTTAAAATGTGTTAAGTATATTGTGAAGACGTTTGTAGTTATAGCGATTAAGTAGCAAACAACCAAATATGGATGTTTGCTACTTAATCGCTTTTTAACGGCTAGACGGATCTGGGTGCACTGCTAGTATAATGTATATCTATACTTCTATACTGATTATTATAAAGTGGTAAAGTTTGTGAATTTGTGACGTTGTAGGGGGTAATCTCTGGAATCAGCTGAACCGATTTTAAAAATTCTTTTACCAATAAAAAGCCACTTCATTTGTGAGTGTCATAGGCTATATAATAAGTATTTTATTGGAAAACTGGAATTTACCCTCGGACGAAGCCGGGTCCCGGGTCGCTAGTCTACACTAATATTATAAAGAGGAAAGATTTGTTTTTTTGTTTGTTTGTTTTTATATAATAGACTCCGAAACTACTGGACCGATTTCAATAATTCTTTCACTTATAGAAAGCTACAATATCTGGGAGTAACATAGGCTATAATTTGTTTTCAAAAAATTAAGGAATTCGAAATCCACGCGGCCGGAGCCGCGGGCAACAGCTAGTTTATAATAATCTCGATGTTTCTATGTCGCTAAGTATGTAGAAAGTCTCAGAATATTCATTACTTATCATCGAAAAGCAACAAGATTATACGCTTCAAGTATCAAGGCTAAACAAACATACAAAATACGCTAGAGCAAGACTATTGCAAAATGTCAAATCAAAGCATTAACACCTCCTATTAGACGGTCGAATTGATTGAAGTATTATTTTCAAATCTCTATCGGGTTGGTCATCCTGTTTTTGAATATACTTGGGTGCTAGTTGGTGCAACCCGTAGACAGAGAATAGTCAAGGAAACAAAAGTGTTCCAGGTTAGCAGATTGAGTTTTCCAGTTGATTGACATTTCACAATTTTTTTTATCTTCACCATGAATTTCTCACAATTTCCTAAATTCTTTCTTCGTAAAAAATATACCTAACCACCTCAAAAAAAGAGCACCCAATCCACACGCACACTGGCACACTTAGATTCAGTACCTAGATATTTTGTAAATAATGATAATAATAATTTTACCCACTATAAAGATACCATATCCATCCTCTTTCTGCTGCATTTTTCTTTTCCGTACTGAAAGTATTGCTAAGTAGATGTAGGCTGTTAGAACGTTTCGCATTAACTATTTATTTCTCATGTTCACACGTTAGAAGGGTTTGGGCACATTCTATCACAAAAGAAAAATACCAGGTGTGCAGCATGATAAGTAAATAAAAATAATAATAAAAACTTGTCATTCATTCAATTCTTTTTCAGAAGTCTATTTTTTCTGAAAAATGGCCTAAGTTACTCCCCATGTTACATCAGCTATCTGCCAGCAAAAGTACCGTCAAAATCAGTCTAGCCATTTCAGAGATTAGCCGGAACAAACAGACAGACAAAAATTGAAAAAAAAAATGTTGTGGTTTATGTACCGTGTAAATTAGCATCCAAATCCACTTGGTATTAACTAAGTGGATTTGGATGACTAATTTAATATTATAATCAGACTTCATCATCAGAACTTAATTTGTATAGATTTGGTGTAAAATAAAGCCTTTCAGACCCACGGTACCCCTTTTTTTTTTTTTTTTTTTTTTTTTTTTTCGTGCGGAAATCCTCATGGATACCCACCCCGCGGCCAGCGGGGCAGGTTATGTCGGACTCTTACCGACTAAAACCGCACGCCGTCTAGGGTCTTCTGACGCCAGGGTGTAAGGTGGCCCAAAGAGCATTTCCCTCGCACCCCGGCTTGACCCGGGCCATCTCCGGATTCGAGATGGCCCCCTCGGGTTTGGGAACCGCGTGGTTCCCGTCATACCCCCGGAATAGGGGGGAGCGCGCTGCCGCGCGCCGCCGCCTCGGCCTGCTTCTGCTAGGGTGACAGGCGGCTCCACCCGTCACCCCCAGGCCAGCGCTCATGGAGGACGGAGGTCGTTAGACCTCCGACGCCTTAGGCGTCCGCGCCTGCCGCCGTTCGGGAGAGCTCTGTGCAGCCTCTCCCGAACCCTTTCCGCCGCCTCCTTCTCGAGCATCACTTGCTCGCAGAAGGAGGCGGCGGCCGACCACGCGTCCGCACTCTGCACCATCGCTGCGATCAGCACCGGCAGTGTGAGGACTCCCACCCCGAGGGCTACCAGGAGGGCCTGTCTCGGCACCTCCCACGCCGGACACTCGGCCAGCGTGTGCAGCCCTGAGTCCTCGCCCGCATCGCAGTGATGGCACTCGGGCGTTGGCTCCTTCCGAATCAGACACAAGTGATCCCCGAAGCACCCCTTACCAGAGACCACCTGCGTCAGCCGGTACGAGAGGCCCCCGTAAGGCCTCTCCAGCCAGTCCTCCATGACGGGTCTTACCGCCGCTATAACGGCGTGCCCCGCGCTTGGTTGCCCAAGTCGGTCCTTCCACTCCACCACGGTATCCCGGCGGAGCTGGGCGTGGACGGCCTCGATTACTCGAGGCTCCGGGTCCAGTCCCCGCTCCTGCGCCTCCTTTCGCCACCAGTATAGGCGCGAAAGGGCTCTCGCCTCCAGGTCCCACGGTGGAGTCCCGGCAAGGAGACTCGCCGCCTCAAAGGAGATCGTGCGGTACCCCCTGATGACCCTGATAGCCATAACGCGCTGCGGCGCTCGCAGCGTGCGCCAGTTACGGCTTTTCAGGGCCTCCGCCCAGATCGGGCACCCGTACAGGGCCATGGACCGCACGATCCCCGCGTAGAGCCTCCTGCAGGAGTCATCCGGCCCCCTCATGTTGGGCAACAGCCGCGCCAGAGCGTTAGCCGTGCCCTTCAATTTGGGGGCCAGCCTTCGGAGATGCTCCCCGAAGTCCCATCGGCCGTCGAGCACGAGCCCCAAATATTTCATCTGGGGCTCAATGCCGATGGATATGCCTCCCACATCGATGCTGGATCCCGCCGGTGGCGCGCTCCGAGGCCCATGGAAAAACAGGGCCTCGGTTTTATGCAGAGCCACCTCGAGACCCAGCTGCCGGATCCGACCCACGACTTGGGCAACCGCGGTCGTGGCCTTCAGGGTCGCTTCGCTGTGAGAACCCACGGTACCCCTGGCCATACAGTAGTTACCTTGAACTCTACACAATGGTCAGGATGTGGACAAACTGGATATAGGTTCTTCACCGGCCAACCTTGTTATTGAAAATTGTTAGATTAAGATCTGCCTGCGTGCCAACTATGCACATCTGCGATCTTTTAACTATTACGCTAGGCGTATACTTGGCGACAGGCGACAGCGACAGCTCGGCGTCTAGACGCGACGACAGGCTGCAGCCGACAATTTCATAGCGCCACGAGACGCTGCGACTCGCTAGCTTGTCGTCGCGACTCGGCGTCTCTGACGCCAAGTGTGCGGAGCTTAGAACAAAATATATAAAATTCTCGGCCGCAGCCTGTCGTCGCGTCTAGACGCCGAGCTATCGCTGTCGCCTGTCACCCAGTGTGCGTACCATGTTATGCTGTTATCTACCAAAAGTAAATTTTGAGTTAATTGCACTTTCAGTTTCGCAAGTGAGTAAAGTTACAAGACTATTTGCACTTTTATTTTGCTTATCTGGAAAACTAAGATAGATAATACCGATACGATACTTGCTGATTTTAAAATGGTATCAAAAGCTGAAAATTGCCTCTACAACTTAAAGTACCTTCTAATAAGTTCGTTCACTTATTTTATTGTTAGGTATGGAATTGTAAAATGATGCGCTTGCAAGAATTGCTAAATCCAAGTGTGGGTATCTTATGTGCTAATAAAGTCGGCCTTACGTTCCAGAGGTTCTAAGTTCGATTTCTGGCCATCACACTACCAACGTGAATTCATCCACTACACTAGGTAACACAAGTAACCTATTTAGGTTAGCTGGAAGAATTAGCAGGAATAATGTAATTGCGGTTGCAAAATCAGAAAATTTCCACACTCCACATAAAGTTGCAGGAGGCGCATCCAAATTTATAATTTTTAGATATATCTTCCACTGGCAAGAAATGACATTTTGACAAGTGTTTCACTGTTAAACAAAGAATCCTCGGGAGACTTAATATTTTCCTCAATATATTTAGGTGGGCAAGGAAATCAATTTCTTTCTCCGAAACGAAAATAATAAAATCACAGTGAGCATCATTTTGATGGTAACATGGTAGAAATATATTTCTATATTCATGATATAGACAATTGTAATACTAAATCAGTCGGGTTAGTTCTGTATTGTGCAATCTTTCCGGAACATTAGCAACATGTTAGCAACCCATGATAAATACTTACAACTAGGTAAACAAAAGATAACTACAACCTGTTTGAACTGATTTGTAGATTCATATTAATAGATAATCTTACGTATGTATATAACCTGTATTATAAACTTGGTTCTTTCCTGTTCCTTATTGAATAAGAATTTATTGATGTGAAAATGTCAAAAATTAAACAATTTCGTCATGTGTCATTGGCTTCATTGGCTGGATCTAGGGCAAAATTAGCACATTCTTTTACACCCTGTAAAAAGCGAGTCTCCAGGAATCCTGTGACTTTAGTGAATTCGTATCGTCCTTTAATATTGAGATGCATCTGTGACAACCAGCAGCTTCAACCTTCAGGTTAGCCATCAGCGGTCACTGACTTATGGACAATTTTTCTTCTAGTGTAACTACACTTCATCATCTTTTATTTTAATTCACAAGAAAATTAAGATCAGATGACGTCTGATTCCATCCCATGTTAGATAATTATAATGAGTTAACGAATTGAACAAGATATTCAGTATCGGAGCGCTGCGATAAAGCCACAAAATCGAACAACGTTTACCTACCATTTTGAGGCCAGTCAGTTCCGAAATCACTCATAATGCCCTATTATTATCGTTCCCGGAAGTAAACGGTATACGAGAATAAACAGAAAGGGATTCCAAGCTTTCGGTAAAAAATTTAATTTAAGGGCTCATTTCTGCTGTCAGCTTGTAATTAATCCGGAAATTATCTGACAAATTGTTGGTTGTATAAAATAAACTAAATTATGAAGCAGCTTTGTATATACTGATGGATGAAATGTTTTTGATCGGCGTACTGTTTTGGAAGTTTTCATTTCCATTGCGTATTGGCATGCTCTGAACTGACACCCCAATGCTTAGACATAATTTTATTTAATGAGAATAAAAATGATCAGTAAAATATAACTTATTTATTCGATTTGAGTCGTAAAATAACTAGGAAGCTAGATTTTATTGATGAGCACATTATGATTTCCTGTATACCACTGTATTATACAACCGGCATAATGATAATATACGGATAATAAAGTGGGCAGCTAAAACAGGCAGTATTCTCCTAGAGCTCTGATAAGACGTACTATGTGCGTGTGGATTGAGTGTTCTTTTTTTAAGGTGGTTATATTTTTACGAAATCAAAGAAAAAATTTAGGAAAAAATGTGGAAACTTCTTTGTGACGATCGAAAATTTGTGAAATGTAGTGTGGAAGTTTTGATCAAATAACTGAATTTGCTATAGATACCTACGTTCCTACCTCCATAGTGTTTCGTCCCAATTAGTCCATTTCGCATCTTCGTTCATATCGCTGAACGTCATATTCGTGAATTGTCCACTATGGGAGTCATCCATTTCGTAATTTTTCAACATATTATTTTAGAAGTTGACCAATTGGCTAGTGGACCAAATGCAAAAAGACTAAATGAGAGTAGCTTCAAGCTGCAAGTTCATCAAATGCCACTTGGCAAGTTTTTTGTTAGTTTGTAAAAAAAGTAATAACACATGCATTTATTACAAATAATTTAAATTTATTAATTTAGTTTTCATGATTCTAACAAACAATTTGAACGACGACCACGACTTACGAAATATTTGAAAATCAGTTCTAGATTCAATCTTTTGCAGACTTAGTAGTTTGAGTACCTGAAGAGGTGAATTAAGCTGGTTTCGGCACTTCATCACTAATGTTAGCGAGTACCAAGTTCTTGTCAGTTCCTTCAGGTTTCTTAGGTTCCAAAGCCGCCCTCATTTCCAATGCACGTGTATCAGTTTCTAATGATTGATTCTTATCACTCAGATCAATGGCTATCTTGATAGATGTAGCTTCCAAGGCGTTGTAAGTTGCTCTGAGGATAGAAATACGAGTATAATGATTGAAGTGACTAGTTTCAAGTAACCATTGATAAAAAGCTAAGTCTGATTATTAAGAGGGTTGATGAAACAAAATTATGACTACTTGCTTAAAATATCAAAAATACTCAATAGCGTCACAGGTGTTTGCTATCGAAATCCTTAAAAATGGGTGGACCAATTCTTGTGAACACAAATAATGTGTATATCTGATACCACCAATGAATGGGATCAGAATCTCATGCATGATGTAGAGCCGCGGGCAAATATAATATTCATACATAAATTGGACTATTGCCAACTTTTAAAGTTTGCAAGAGAAATACTTAAGTAAATTTTTCCATGCTTGACCGAGATCAAATTCTGCCATTGATAATTTCACCCCGTGTAATAACAGTTCTTTAAATGATTCTAGTACGGCAATAAACCTATTTATAACTAGCTAACCCAGCCCTTAGTAACTAGTAGTGGTTTGTCATAAAAATGTTCCCATTTCTGTAGCTATTTTGAAATGCAAAGTGCATAAAAACTTATTGATACAATGAAACAATAGTATTGGAGTATTCAACGCGTACACAACTGCTCCATGATGGACTAATGATGAAGGATGAAGATAATACTTAGCTATAAATTGGATGAAATTAAAAAAAAAAAGTGTAAACATACTTTGCACAATCTAACTTTTCTTGCAATTGTCGAATTGTTTCTCTCAAGGATCTAACTTCGTCTTTCAACCCAATGTCAGCCTCATCTGCAGCTAGCTCATTCCCTGGACGGTATCCTCTGGTTTCTAATCGAGTTTCTGCTACTTTCAAAGCATTTATTTTATCCGCAAACTGTTCACCCATAGTCTTTAGTTCAGTAGCTAATTTATCCATGTTTTCTTCCATCTATAACATAAGATTATTTTAAGATTAAGAATGCTTACTTACTAGGTAAATTATGTTAAGATATTTTTTTTTTGCTGCGGTGCCGACTTTAAATATTATGAACTATCGCTAGTTTGCAGGAGAGTTAAATTCTAGCATAGATTAATGAGCACAGTCGTGTCTTTGAATCACCCGATTCAAAGACACGAGACGAAAAATACTTTCGTATGAAACATGCAACTTTTCACTTTGACCAGCAAGGAGAGTTCAAAACGAACCACCGACTGTTAGTTTTTTCAGCTCTGAGTAATCCTAAAATATGATTTCAAAGTTTAAATCACTCTCAAAATATCATATTTTATTACGAGTTTTACAGCCAGATAGGTGAAAATACCTTTGTATGCATTGCCACTTAACTTTGATAAGAGGAAGGTGACTCGGCATGGTTGCTTATTATCGTCGTCTAGAAAAGTATACCTTCGACCAACTATTTGAATATGTGTAGGTGTAAGCATTGTATGGGATTCGCTCTTCGAGAAAGCTTAGCTTCTCGAGCGAACTTCGCTTCTCAAAGAACGAGCTCGGGCCCTTCCCGTAAGTGCAACTCCCTGAGAGTTGCATGATGGCAATATCCAACATGAGAGAAGATTTCATATTTATTTTAGAAATAGATGAGTAAAACGATTACCTTCATTTTCTGCCAGTCTAGTTCATTCCTGGCTCTTTGTGTTTCATAGATGCGCCTACGTAGCATAAAATTTGTGACGTCAGTCTGAGCCCTAAGAGCGTTTCTGGCGCGACCTCGAGCTATAAAAAGAGACTCGCGAAGACGCAGTGTATCTTGAAGTTCTGCTATCGCCATATTCTTGGTGGATTCACATTTCTCTACCCATTGTTGATTAGTTAACATCCTAAAATACGTATAAAGGTATGAATCAATCCCCTGGAATGAATACCAGACATTTCTGATAATGGCCGTTCCTTCAGTCTCTGGTTGGTGGGGGAGACCCGAGAAGTATTGGGTTAACGTCGTATATGATGACGTACATGGCGATGATCTCACTACCAATGGATGCCCAAGATCTTGGAAAGTGGGAAGGGAAAAGCAGAAAATCAGACCACGGATTCGGATGCAATCGGGACATAACGGTGCAGTGATGACGAATGCCCTAGATTGATAAGGAGAGTGATGTGATGACTGATACTGTTAGTTTTGTTCTCAACCTATACTTTTAGTTCTGTTTATTGTAAGACAACTTAATTGTATCTTAAAAATCGAAAAACTTTAACAAAATGCATGTTGTTGTGCTTTTTCTTGTTGATAAAACCTATTTTGCCTTGTTAATGAGACTAGAATATTGTCAAGAACCTTTTAAGTCAGTCCCAGGTGCACCTAGTTGGTGCAGATTCTCATAACTTCAAATAAATTAAATTGTTCCAAAGTATAAGCGTTTGTTATACCTCTTATGGTCCTTTGAACGGTCTCGGTTAAATATTATCATACTATTGATAACTTTTGCAATATGAAAATTATTATCTATGAAATAAAAATAAGGTAAGTAAATATCTACCTACCCTGGCCTAAAACCTAAAACGCCTACGCTAGTGGGTAAAAGGCGTAAGTATCTTTGTGTAATCTATGCGTGTAGATAGCGGTGCCATCTCATTATTGAGAGTAAGCAGAACAAACAGTTTTAACGGCGTTAGTATCAGTAAGAATTTGACATTATTATCTAATGTATAATTGTATACGGCAATCAATATGCAACATTAAACCTTCTTGCGTGCCTTAGGTGTCCTTTAATTTAATCTTTATCCGTCACTTCTAATTGAAACTGTTATCCACTTCCTCCTTCAACTATTTAAGTTGTTGCGTCTCTAATTTGTCCTTACCTGTTAGGTGTCTTTAAGGAATCCGTCTTATAAGTGATGTTGGCGCTGTCTTTTGTTAGATTTAACATGTCTTTGTCAATCTGGAGAGCTTCGTTCTTATCGTTTAAGTCCAGTTGAAGCTTAAATTTTACCACTTCTAACTTGTTAATTTTTTCCCAAGCGGATTGACATCGATCAATCAACAATTTCTTGTTACTTTCGGTTACACAAAGTTCCTGTTTAGAATAGAAATATAAATTTGTTTATATACCGCACAATTAGAACTAGACTATTACCTGCCTTGCTTACATTGGGAATGTTGTCAAAGACCTCCGGTGAATAGCACTGCTGTGTACTATAACAGTTTCGGTAGAGAGCTGATGATTTATGAATCAGTAGTTTCCAGTCAATAGCAAACTGCTGTATGTAATTGTTTTGGTAGAGTGATGATGACTTATGAGTTAACAGTGTAGGTGCCTTACCGAAATTAAAACAATTTAAACCTAGATTCATTCATTAAAATATAATCTAAATACTAGCTGTTGCCCGCGGCTCCGCCCGCGTGGATGTCGAAATCCGTTTCAAAAACTATCCTATCTCTCAAGTTGGATCGAACTGCACATGGTGTGCGAATTTTATTATAATCGGTTAAGTGGTTTAGGAGTCCATTGAGGACAAACATTGTGACACGAGATTTATATATATTAAGATAAACGAGGGGCTAGTAGCTATGGTGTTAACTGACTAGGTTAACATATTGCAAGGTTAATAAATACCTACTAGCCAGTTACTCTTAGGATGGGTGCCCATTCTTAACACATCGAGATTCCTCCGTGCCTCGGAGCGCACGTTTAACGGTTGTTGCAGTCGTTACGGTTAGTCGGAGCCCTAAAAAGTCTGACAACTGTTCTAACTACAGAACTTCGATACCGTCGATGAGTTGTGGAGGTCAGATGGCAGTCGCTTAACGGAAAATATCGAAGTATGCCACTTCGTAGTTAGACTTCAAATGGATTGGTAAAAGGTTCAGAGGATGATGAAATTCAACAACATATTGGTGTGTGTAAATTCTAACCTTTTTCAACTCAGTATCAGCACGGTCATACGTCAATTCTGTGCCTGTTCGTCCGTCTCTGTTCGAGAGACATTCTGAAGTTACAAGTAGCGGCAAGTTTAGTTGTTCTAACTCTCTTTCAGTGGAGGCTTTCTCATCTTTCAAACTGTTCATTTCACGATCCAAAAGATCCATAAGTTCTTGAAGGGTGGATCTCCATTGCTCAATTTCATAGACCCTGCAACGTTAATAGCTTTATTAATATAATAATAAATCAACTTGATCTTGATTTTTTTATAGCTCACGTCAATATGACTTCACCTCGCCTGATGGTGCGGTAAAGTCTCGGGAATGGTCACCATTAGAAACACCAATAATGCTGTAATGGTGGCCCTCAGCTTGACGGCCTCATCAAATGCCTTTTGACGGCCCGCATAAAGGACCGGTATTTATTACTGAATACCTTTCTTAACTAGGCAAATCTAAAAAAAATTATGTACTATTCGAAAAATACTTAGGTTACCTGGCTCTGAGGCGGTTGTTGTTGTGGTAGCTGTCCCACTCGGATTTGATGCGAGTTTCATTGCGCAGCTGATATGCACTATAACGAAGATCAAAAGCATCCGCTCTTCTTGTATCGGAGGTTACCTGTTTTAGAAAATATGCATATAGTTTTAAATATCATAAAGCAAGTATAGAATATTACCACCATCTGGAAGGATCTGTTTGTGATTTTTTACTGAATGACAATAAAGGTGACGATATAATAAGAAAATTATATATACGAAATCATATCGTGATGGATACCTACAAGAAAAAAATTGTTTTGAGATAACATTCATCAAAAGCAAATTAACAGAAAAGGCATATCGCGAGCAGAGAAGACTGTCTTCATACGACATACACCTGTGTTCTCAAGTAATTACTTAATAATTTTCTTCGTGTACTTCGCTATATTTACAAACTATGAGAATATCAGAATGGCTTCAATATTCCCTAGGGCTAAAAATTATCGTTGACAGGGGTAGTGCCTCACCTAAACCGCAGTTAAACAATGATACTTGCTTAGTGTCATATTTTCAATGGTGAGTAGGGTCATTAAAACTCCTCAGGGAGAGACAGAAAGATAGGTTCAGTAATCCGGGATTGATACAAGAACTAATTCATGCGGAGATTTGCAATATTATGCTCAATGTACTCAATTGTCATCAGCTAATCTGTGTAAAATGACATTGCATAAGTACAATTTTTAGTTTATAGGTACTTACAAAAAAAAGACAAAAAAATTTAAGTATTGTTTCATGGATAAATAAGGGCCACTTAGACACAAGACTGTCTTTATCGGCCAGCGGGGTGGGTTATGTCGGACTCTTACCGACTAAAACCGCACGCCATCTAGGGTCTTCTAACGCCAGGGTGTAAGGTGGCCCAAAGGGCATTTCCCTTGCAAATGTGCGCTCAGCCTGTAACTTTTCAGAAATTGGTTCCAATTTCTAATAACATTATATTAGTTCCCTGCAGCAGCAATAACTTTGAAAAATCGTCGTAATTAGTTTGAAGGAGCTACGTAAAAGTTATATAAAATCAGAAATGTAGTCCTTTTAAACAAACAATGATATTATCCAATGCCGCGTGCGGTGCTCAGCCTGCAGCGGTGTGTGGTGACGACGCGATGTCATCGGTTTCAAAATGTCCGTCATTTCACGTTTAACATTAGTTTTGCTAAACGTGTGTTTTGCTAGCCTTGTTTAAGATTTTTCATTTATTTTATATTTACATACCTACGTAAATTTCTATGTTTTGAAATATAGGTAAAGGTAGCTATAGTTTAAAAAGTTCTATTGATTTGTTAGCAGTAAGATAGGCAGAAAGGCAAATGAAACAGATGCGCTAAATCTCAAAAACAATCTGTTAGGAGACACAAAGTGCGATTTGAGTAAAATGAATTCAATTTACATTCAAAATGGCCAACTATTGTCAAGCTAAAGCGCACATTGTCACCAAAATATAGTCGTACGTACACACATGGAAATTGGAAATCGTCTCTCCCCGGGTACCCATAGCGGTATATTATTATGCCATAATAATATGTTAGAGAAAAAGAATCAGAACATTTATTTCGAACTTGATATAATTTTTAAGCAAAAAATAATTATATATAGTTACTAAGTATTATAAGTTTTTCTATAGATTTAGTTTGGAAATGAAACTTGAACCCGACCACCACCAGACGAGTCTCATTCTAGGAGGAATATTTACTCTTGAGACAGGGACAGGGACCTAGAAAGAAATTGCTCGCGGGTTTCAAGTCCCGTCCTGGATGATGATTGTGTTTGAAATTCCTTGATCTCTAAGCCGTAAAAAGACACTTATTACGGAGCTCAGTCATTAGTTCCCAACTTGTGTAAAATAATATACTTATTTATTGATTGATGGCCTACAAACTTTGTCAAGTATCCTTCCTCGGCAAATGGTAGAGAATTATAGTGAGTAGTTCTCTTTACCATGTTAATCTGTCATGCCGTTATTACTTCCTCTAAGTTTGACAACAGGAAATTGTGGGAAAGGGATGACGTCTACGAGTAATCGGTCATCAGAGCCCGCCTACAAAATCGTTTTCTAAGCGAAAAACATTTATATCTATGCCGCGTATAGAAAAGTGTTAACGCCTGACTAAAGTTTTATAGCAAGATTTGCATATGCGCGTGATGAAGCGTTGCGTTTGTGATCTGAAAGGATCTCCGTTGTTTATGCACTGGTAATCGTAATTGTAAGTTAATACGTTCATATTGTATCTGATTTATTCTACAATGTATACACCACACCGAACTCACACCAAAATGAGCAGTCCGACTGGGGTAGTACCAACCTCCGCCCCACAGAAGACCGCGGCCATAATAACCATCATGTTGTGTTCCCGACGGTAAGTAGGGTAGCGAGAGCTCACTGTACCCCTCCTCTCCCTGCCCCTTCCTAGCATCCCCACCCCTTCCTCAGCAGGTGTACCGGCTTGCTGGTGAGGTTACCTTGGTCGTATAGGTCCCAAACACCCTACATTAAAATTTCTCTTTATTTAAATATTCTTGTTAAGTAATCGCAAGCCTTAAAATAACCAAACTCTGTAAAACCTACCTACGTAGGTAATTGAATTGTAGATAAAAAAAAAACTGGAAAAGTTCAACATCATTTTTCAAAGTGAGTTATTGATAGCGTTTGCTCGGGTTCATCACACAATTCCAGGGCTACAGATATAATAAAACTTTTCTAATTCACATACCTACACACAGAGCAAGCCGTACAATATTGAATAACCGATGAGGTCGTGCTTATGAACCAAAATGGCGATACAGGTTCAATATTACTGAAATGTTTGGCGTTTGTAATTATGATCTGTTTAAAAATGTATGGTACGCCGTGTGGTTGGTACAGTATTGGATTTTTCAAGAAGGATTCTTCGAAGTATTGACCTTTCGATGAAACGACCCATCGGTGAAGAGACATCGAGGTAACGACCATCGAGGAAACTTCATTCGAACTAGAGTATGACACTCCTTTTTTATTGGTCTGAGAGAGAATCATCAATTTTTGAAACACAAACTTGTAAATGCTTACCCGTAAACCATATAATCTGGCATCCCAATCTGCCAAACTTAAATGCGGCAATGGTTTCTCAAATGTCACAACTGATTGCATTTTCTTTTTCTAATTCAAGCTTATGGATAATGAAAAAATATCAATTTTGTAAAAATTATAATAATAACAACAAATCACAACATGCTCACGACAAAATTGACAATGCGGTTGTCAAATATATCGCAGTGTTCTGAATTTGAAATGTCATTAGGTACCTACCTTATTTATTTCGGCCAGCATGCAGTCGCAGTGTTTCTTAAATGTGTGCATTATAAGGTGCATTATAAACTTTTTAGATGATAAAAAATGTGAAATCGAATTGCAAAGTTAGTTTTATGATCCAGAGAGGATAAAGTTAATATTTTTTTTATGCAAAGTTTAAGAGTCATAATATAACATAACTTATACTCACATCTAAATCCCCGAAGGGGTTGGCAGAGGTGCTAGCACCCACATTTCGCCAGTTTATGTTTAGGTCCCAATGTAATAGGTGGCGAGCCAATTACTATTAACCGAGCACTTATAAACCTGCGATAAATACACACATAACTTCGAAAAGCATCGAAAAGTCATTGGCGGTTTAAGAGTCAAGGCGATTAATAAATTAAAATTTTCTAACCCACTTTTGTCGTTGATTGTACCTCGTGTGATTTCATGAACTGGATGTCACCGGTGTAAACTATTTTACTAAATCGCTTTTAACTCAATGGAATAAACTGAGGAAACTGTGTTAACGTAGTTTAAAATACATTAAACGCTTTTATATTCAACGGTGAAATTCAGCGTTAGATTACCGGATTTGCCGCACCATCGTAAACACTCACTAAATCGGAATAATGTGGTCCTCAGAATTGTTGCCTTTGTTAATAAACATTCTAAATTCGTGTTGGCAGAAGTACACTACAATTGTAAGAGCTTTGTTAATGTTATAGCCATGAACCTATAAACCTATTGATAGAACACAACTGACGACACTACTTACAGTCTACCCACTTGCTTATACGTACAAGTTGACACACACAGACTCGACACGGCGCAGCACAGACGGAGGCTAAGAGTGCGACGCGGTCAAAATGACCGCGTCGCACTCTTAGGCGATAGTCAGACGGCAGGGTAATAAAGAGTGCGTCGTGGACATTTTGACCGCCCCGCCCCGTTTGCTTATCTTATTATTCAATTATTTATTTTAGTTCTTAAGTCTATTATTATTACTATTACTATCATAGATCGCATTTAGCCCGCGTAATGTCTGACAAGCGACATGAGCTATTGCGCGGACAAATTACAATCGTATAAAATAAGAGTGCGTCGCGGACATTTTGACCGGCCCGCCCCGCCGCGCGCCGTCTGAATAAACGCCTAATCAACCAATACGCGGCAAATATCAATCAATTAAGTCAGTTTAAGTTTAGTTTAGTGAAATGGTGTAAAAACCTTAGTGTTAGCAAGAAAAAATATCTAGGAATCACATTACAATCACAATTGGGTAACACATTGCAACCAGAAATTCACTTACACCTGGTTAACCGCCACCATTTTAGTGACACACACTTGTCTTCAGCGCATTTTGTCCAAAGATTTTATACATTCATACTCGTAGTTGTAGCATAGGTATACAAAATCCCTATTCCAGCAAACCATTCTAAAACCTCTGTAAAAATACATTTCAACACAAAACGAAGCAATTCCATTACCACACGGTAACAACAAACCAATTTCGAAGTAATAATAATTTCAGCGACCCGAAGCTTCAATACGGTAAACCTTAAATACTCAATGAAAATCCTCTAAGGCCAGGCTTATTTGAAAGGGTGAAAAGGTACAACTATATTTAAAATAGCTTATGCCCGTGGCTCTCCGCCCGCGTGGACGTGTTTTGACTATAACACCAGTTTTACTCAACCTTTGACCAAAAAACGCATCAAAATCCATTCTGTAGTTATTGCGTCTATCGCGTACACACAGACAAACACACAATAAAAGAATTAAGAAAAATTGTGCTCAAACCCAATTTTTTTTAAATATAAATTTAACGTGCAGACACAGCAGGCTACTATACGATTTTTCAATAGAATAGGCGTGTTTGTGATAACGTTATAACCTCATACAGCTCTCAAAGTACGATAAGCGATTATCATAACACAGAAAATAACCATACCAAGGTAGGTATCGTGCGTCACAGACTTTTTAAAAACTTTGAAAAGGTGGGCGGTTAGCAGTGATGGTCAATACAGATCGGTGTAAAATGCTCGAATTATTGTAAATGGTAATTAAAATAGCAACTTTAGTTCATTTAGAATTTAGATAAAGCTTAAAATATTTATTCAAAACAATGCGCTACCACAGTGGAACGACTGGGTGCTGCAGATCCTATCGAGTAAACCTTGAATATCGTATCAATTTGTAAATAATTCATTCTCATTTAAAGTCAAAGTGAACATCAACATCCATTTATCCCACAAAACAAAGAAAAATCCTTAATGTTCTGTGATTTAGTATAGACCATTAAATCGGCACTTATAAAACGTTAAAAAAAACTAATGTTTGGTAAATGGACCACCCGGTTTTAAACGCGGCCCTGTCCGAAGACTCCGGTAAGAAATTCAGAGGGTTGTTTTTTTTAACTATTCCTTTTTTTTTTAAATCTAATTACAATATTTTATTTGAACAGCTCATGTGCAAGCTTGTTTGTCGTCCACATACTCTTGAATATTGTACTTAATAGCCTTTTTTGAAAAGTTTAGTATTAGTTAGACTTTTAAATTTACGGAGAGGCAGATCCCTCATACCATTAAGTTGTATAAGCGTATACAGTTAAACAGTACCCTGGTAGGGTATTTTCAATTTTTAGGGACCCAAAATTTTATGTTGGGGACCCCAGCCAATTTCACCTGTTGATGATGGACAAGGTTCTGGCGTAGGCTTTCCTGTCAATATTGGGTCAGATGGCAGTTGCTTCCATAGATCCAGAAGGAGTAAGCAGACCCCTAATTACCCAAAGCATCTATCTATTTGGCCCTATTATGTCGACGTTAACATAATTCTCTACCCGAGTCTGTGTTTCCGTAAAGCTATAACCTGGGAGTATTCAAGTCACGAGTGAATAGGTTCCTTCTAGGCAAACGTGATTCATCGTCACTCACCATCAGGTGAGATAGTGGTCAAACGTAAGCATATCTTGAATAAAAAAATGTGATTCTTTTATATTGTTACACAAACACTTTGGCATTGACTTTAGCACACGAAATCTCATTGCAGTAAAAGCTTTCTTACACCAATACTTAGCGAGTATCTAACACATGTTACGCCCCGTTTAAATGTTCATTACTACACAAAACGATACAATTGCATTACTACACGATAAAGACAACGTAATGTCGAAGTAATAACAGTTTGAACGATCCGAAGCTCCTCATTCCGTAAACCTTAAATACTCAATTAAAGTACTCAAAGGCCATGCTTGTTTGAGAGGGTGAAAAGGTACAACTCTTAAGACGTCGTTGTGTTTACGTAATCTTATAATCTTTGAAAGTACAGCGAAAGTGAATTGCTTGTCGATAACCACAATTTTTCTAATAGGTACCAAAGACCATGATAACTATGGTCTTTGAAGGTACGCAACTTTTTTATTACAGTTTTTGAATCGATCGTCGATCAATTTATTGGAGACCGTTTAAAAAGCAAAAAAATCCAAATTAGTTTTTTTATGGCTAATTAGCAACCTGCCCTCGATTCGTTATATATGTGTTCGTTTTTAAATGAAACTATCGTTTTTTACAACTTGGCCTATATCCATCAGGGATAATGTACTTTTCAAATGGTGAAATAATTTTGCCAAAGAGTGCAGTGTTTCTAAAGATTATCACAAACATGTAAATAAACCTACAAAATTCGGACTCTATTTATAATTTTACTTGTCTTATTCTATTACTACACTATTCTACTTCCTATCAATATTATAAATATGAAAGTCTGTGAAGATGTTTGGTATTCAATCACGCTCTGACGACAGAACGGCTCTGGCTGAAATTTGGTACATGGAATAAATAATTCATGGTCGACTTTTTATACCTGGAATAGATTCCTAGGAGAAGCAGGAACGGGTACAGAATTCCAGACAGGTAAAGCCGCGGGCAGCTAGTATCAGTGTAGAATTTTTCGGTTTTGTAGATGTAATACGACTCTTAGCGCGTCCACAGTGGGATTATAACGTATAATAATATAATATAAATATAATAAAATATAATAAATCTGTAAAGTGAAAATTCTGTACATTGAAAATATAAAAAAAATAAATGGCAGGGTGTGTTACCAGGGTGCGGGGCGGAACCTCCACGTGGTGCACTTGGGCAACGGAGGCGAGCAGCGCCTCCCACTCGCCACGGGAGACGCTGCTGCCTGCGGCCAATCCGGCCGGGGTGGGAGTGGCCCTCTAGAAGGCTGCTCCGAGGCTCTCCACGTGTCCCTCTGACTAGCAGATGGCACAGTGGGGAGCGAGCGGGGGGCGAGCTGATTGTCTGCGCGCCGACGGTTGGGTGACAGGACGGCCTCCTGTCACCCTACACCCCACCGTCGGCGAAGTGGCGCGATGCTCGCCCCACCCCCTTCGGGGGGTCGAGGGGGCCATCTTAAAACCGTAGATGACCCGGGGTCAGCTGGGGTGCGAGGGATATGCCCATTGGGTAACCTTACACCCCGGTTACAAGGCCCGAGACGGCGTGCGGTTTTAGTCGGTTCGATCCCGACATAACCACCCCCGATGGCCGACGGGGGTGGTATCCATGGGGATTTCCGCACGATAAAAAAAAAAAAAGGGTGTGTTACCAGACCGACACCAAACACAAAAATGTGATTTTTGTTTTTTTGTCTCTGTCTGTCTGTCTGTCTGTCTGTTTGTTCAGGCATCACGCAAAAACTATAATTATTCTTTAATATCCTTTGAGCACCACACTGTGTACTTTTTATTCCGGAAAAGAATACACAATAAAAAACAAACTTACGGTTCGACCCAAATATTGTACCAACCGCAAATAATAAGTTTGTGAGTGTACGTTGCCGGGGTTCGGTAGGGACATCGTGTTTCCAACTCCTGAGGGGAGCATTTTAAAACCGTAGATGTCTCTCAGCGCGTCCACAGTGGGATTATTCAAAATATGACTAGAGAATACAGTTGCGCAATATCGGACGAGCATGGTTGCAAATCGGATCAGTGGCTTACCTGTTATAGTCGCTTTAACCAGTAAACATAATACAAACACAGTACCTTTCATCTAGTACCTAGTTTTACTCGACTTAGTACAGTTGTATCGTTATGTGTTCGACGCCCAGGTTAGGCAAAATATAGGTGAGTTTTTAGTTAGTTCATTCTCAGTAGTGTAGCAGCTAGGAGTCTGGAATCGTACCCTGTACCCTTAAATGTCACAACTGGTTGTACTCATAATAATTAATACTACTTAGGTACCCCTTAAAACGAATGTGAATATATTAAAAATTATTTTAGAGTCTAGAGGAGTTCGTTCGACTGTGATACTAGTAACTTAAATTACTAGTTAGTGTAACCATTAATCCCTCCAGTTAAGGGAATTTGCCTATGCTAGGAGTGGGTTCACGTCGGCAGTGTAATGGTCAGGATTCAAACTCGGGACCTCTTGATCGTATGGCTGATTCCTTAGCCACTAAGCTACCGATGCTTTGCTTTTACTTTGCTTTGCTAATATGAAGATGTCCTCGACTCAGAAAAAGACTCGAAATGAAATCAACTACATAACTACCAATTCAGATTAATAATATATTATATTCTCCAAAATATTTTTTGTTCCATACCACTTTTATTTAAAAACTTTAAATAAAAGTTGGTCGTAAATTCTGTCACGAACACCACTTTAAATAAATTTGATCATTTTTGTTGTTTGTATAAAATATTATTTATATTATGTTTTAAAACAAAAAGCAATTAAATGTAAGTACTAAGTATGTTAAAATGTTAATGAAATTAATTTGAAATTATATATCCCGATTTTATATTACAGGTACTCTCAACTTCCGAGGCCACTTGTCGATCGAAGCAAACACATCGTAAATGTCAGTTTCAGCGACCGATGCTTTGAGAGATTCCCTAATCTGGCGCAATTCTAAATGATGCCACATTTTTAATTCCACAGAAAAGCCTGGAAATCTGTCGCGCTTTAATTGGTGCCCTGATTTGTGTCTATAAACTGAGAGTGCTTGATCTTCTTTTAGCACTCTTTTGGCCGTAAAATGTTTATTGTTCCACTGCTAAATTAAAGTTCGACAAAATACCTATATGGCGTAGCGGTATCGCTAGAGCATTCGACTTTTCAGTATCAATATTTATATTCATGAATATATTTGGATTGGTCTGGGTGTTTCTATGTATAATATTACATTATGTGTTTACGAAAAAGGTATCTAAATGGGTTAGGTACTTCGTATTCTGAAATCATATTACAAGCCAATGATTAGTTAGACTCAATGCTGCTGTGTAATATTATATACTGGCATATTTAAAAAATAGTGCCTTATACACTCGAGAGCAATGAATCCGGGTCACTTAAAGAATGTTAAAAATCTCGGAAACTAAAAATGATAGGTTAATGCAATAAATTGTATTTAATAGACAATGTAATACTCCTTAAATGAAAGTAAAAAAAATATGAGTCACCATACATTTTATTAACACAAAATTACATAAAGAAAAAAACTGCTGATCTCTCCTTAAAACAAAAATAGGAAACATGAAATTTTTGAACTTTATTACGATTTTCTTGAATTTTAATACTTCGTATTGCCTCCTCGTGCTTCCATTACTGCGTTTACGCGGTTTGGCATGCTGTACACCAAGTTCCTTATACGATTTTGGGGAATATTCTCCCATTCCTCTGTGAGAGCAATTTTGAGCTCACGAAGCGTGATTGGGGGAGGGTTTCGTTGTTTTACGCATCTGCCTAGCTCGTCCCAAGCATGCTCGATCGGGTTGATATCCGGGCTGCGCGCTGGCCACTCCATACGAGTAATGTTCATCTCTTGAAGGTAGTCATTCACAATCCTACCTGTATGAGGTCGGGCATTGTCATGCATAAATATAGCATCCTCACCTAAATTGACCATAAATGGACCAACGTGATCATTGAGGATTTCTTCCACATATCTTACGCTAGTTAAAGAGCCGTTTTCTATGATCACCAGCTCTGTGCGACTTTCAGAAGAAATTCCGGCCCACACAAGTACAGACCCACCACCGTAGGCTACTTTTTCTTCGATGCATGCTTGCTTGAATCTTTCCCCTGGTCTTCGATACACTCTGTGTCTTCCATCGTGCTTGTAGAGCATAAATTTTGATTCGTCGGAGAACATAACTTTTGACCAATCTTCAATACTCCAATTTACGTGGCTCTGGGCATATCTTAGTCTCGAAATACGATGCCCACGCTCCAGTTTAGGGCCGTTTGCAGGTCTAAGGGGTTTTAAGTTAGATTCAGCAAGCCGACGTCTTACTGTCCATGCACTTGGGTTACTTCCTCCGAGGCGTCGAAACTGATTGGTGAGTTCAGTTCCTGTGAGAAAGCGATTTCGAAGCATGGTGTTCACCAAGTATCGGTCTTCTCGTGCTGTGGTACACCTGGTTCTGCCCGTTCCTGGTCTGCGTAGGTTAGAACCAGTTTCTTCGTAACGTCGGAGAACTCTTTGTACTGTTGACAGCGACACACCGACAGTCCTGGCTGTATCGCGCTGACTCCGGCCGGTTTCCAGCATTGTAAGTATTCTGGTGCATTCTTCAGGCGTAAGCGACATAATTTCAGCTTGAATAATGAATATAGAGCACTATCAACATGGTTTATGTACCCACATAAATGACAGATTACAAACAAAAGCAAAACCAAATGCTGTAATTTCGTAGTTCCATCTTCGAAAGTGGCCCTTTTTCAAATTTGATTTTTTTATGATATAACTTTACAATAACTAAGAAGTTTTAATACCTTCATTTAAGGAGTATTACATTGTCTATTAAATACAATTTATTGCATTAACCTAGCATTTTTAGTTTCCGAGATTTTTAGGATTCTTTAAGTGACCCGGATTCATTGCTCTCGAGTGTAATTCAATATAAATTATCAACTTTTCATGGCAATATATTACTAAGCTCTATCCCGACATAAGTCGCTCCAAGGCAGAAAAATAAGTGCAGGTCTACTTATTTTAATCGTTTATTATTTATTATTATTATCATAGGAGAAATAAAACACAACACGGTCACACGTAGGCGGAAAAAATAAATAAAAATGATATTATTCTATGGCGCGCACTGCTCGGATAGAAAATGTCCGGGGTCAAACCTGACTAAGGGAGACGTGACGTACTTAATACACGTGCCAAGCTAATTTATCCGTATTAAAAAAATAACAGAGTAAACAATGCAGTTTGGAATGAATATGGTTCTTTAAGAGGTCCTTATACGACAATGAATATTATAAAACATTGCCCATTTTTCGCTTCTCTAAAGCTATTTAAGATGAAAGTTTGGAGTATGATCACATTTATGTACGAATCCAAAAAAGTAAGTTTTAGATGGACAAGTGATATTTACATGTCGAAATTAATGTTGGCAATGTTTATGCAGACTTGGAAAAGTTCGGTATTCTATGGTTAGGTGTTTATTCATAGCAGATTGGTTTTTAAGTAAGTAGATACGATGTTAGCATCTTTTTTTTTTTTTTTTTATACCACTTAGGTGGCAGACAAGCACACAATCTTATTATTATTATCATCCAAGTGTAAGTATAAGATCTTAAATATTAAGTTAAGAGTTTGATGGAGGTAGGACACGACGGTATGTCCCGTCCGAAATGAGCTGTCCGACTGGGGACGTACCTCCGCCCTGCAGAAGACCGCGGCACTATTAACCATCGTGTTGTGTTCCCGACGGTAAGCAGGGTAGCCAGAGCTCACTGTACCCCTCCTCTTCCCAGCCTCCCCACCCGTTCCTACCCCCGCCCTTACCCTTCAAGGTCGGCAGCGCATGGGTAACGCCCTTGGTGTTGCACACGTCCATAGGCCACATTGAACGCTTCCTATCAGGTGGGCCGTGTGCTTGTCTGCCACCTAAGTTGTATAAAAAAAGTAATGAATTTATTACAAAAAATATTACACTTCTGTATCCTACTACCACAGAGCAGAAGAATAATGATGCCCAAACTTTCGCATAGGTGTGTATATAGTGAGATAATAGTAAGCTTACCTACATCAAGATTAATAAAAAAATGTAACACGTAGGTACAGGTCATTAACCTTAACTGTCAATGTTGAACAATAACGGGATAAAGAATAAATTCAGAAAAAACTCAATAATTCAAACTTATGTAAGCGTTTATAACCTGGGTCACAGTATTAATAAAAGCTGATGACGTCAAATGTCTCAGTCATTTTAATACTACGCCAAATGCGCATATAGATTCTAGACAGTATATTTAGAGTACACCATTTATTAACACTACACTTGAGCCTAGACCATAGAGTGAATAATAGTATAGACGGACCAACACTACCCTCGAGGATTGTTGACGGTCCTAAACTCACAAGCGATACTGAATCCCGTAGGAGAAATTTTATCTACGAATATATTTGTGTTCTACGGTTTGTATAGTGTATCGTGCAACCGCAAGATTATTCTGAATTTAGGTTACCACACGTCATAAAAAAGATTGTTTGGCACTGGGTCATAAATGTAACAACCCAGTTGGGCGTGTCTGTAACGTGATTTTTGTCAACATACTTATTCATACATCACAGTATTAAAGGATTATCGCCTCATCATTGGAAATATAAGGTACGTCAGACGGGACACAATGTCATAGATTTTTCTCTGATACTAAGGGCCCGTTCACACAGACCGGCTCGGAGAGCATCGGCGCGCATTTTTCTTTTCACACTGACAAATGATTTTCATAATGACAAAAGCAGTGCAGATGCAAAAATAAACCTTGCTACAAATGCTAAAAACTCTGTTTTTAACGTGATAAGAATCTGCTCTCCTCTCCGAGCCGGTCTGTGTGACTCATGTACGGTAGGCGCCAGTCATCCCTAATATCCATATCACCCTGCTTCAGGTTTCGCAAGAACTTTCGGGAGTATTATACTGCTACTTTCTTTTCTCACAAAGTCTATCTATTCCTTTGCCAATCTGGCTGTAAATTTAAACCAAAAAACTGAGTCTTGAAGTACATAATCGTTACTTTGAACATAAAGACTTGAAATTTTAAGTGAGGCCCGCGGGGGCTACACATGAAAAAGTTTAGGACGGAAGATAGGTACATATTCGTGGCACGCTGGGTTATATTAGAGATTTTACGTAACATGAAGTGTTCCTAATGTTCATTATATCTATTAAGTTTTAAGTTAAGAATACCTATCTTACTAAACTTATCAAATAAATGTTATTGTGAGCAATTAAAATAATTTATCATTAGTGTAGCTAATTCACGTCGAACTTCTACACTATACTATAATTGTTAACCCCGCATAGCGATTGAAGTTTTTAGTCCAGATTCTTACAATATCTCAACATCAAATGCTGGCTGTCTAGCTAGGCAAACCTGGTCTAAGGGTCCTATGTTTGTGCCGGGAGAACATCAAAGCCCATTCAAATTATACGGATTCATTCTAACTGTATAATCTGTCACAAGTTAACATGGTGCCACTACGTCATCAATAAGTTTTAATAAATTTTGGTCAATTTTTCATGAAATGACACAAGTACAAGAGACTCCCTACACGTTTTAAATTATGAGTCAACCTTCATCGATTATTACAGAGCAAAGGTATTATAATTTAAGGAATACCTAAGGGTTAGAAATGCTCTCCACATAATCTTTCACATTAATTATAAAGGATTGTATCGAACCAATGAAAACTCATTCGAGTTACAAAGTGACCAATCGGGACTCAACAAAAAACATTTCAAACAGCGATTTGCACGCTCCAAGTTAATCAATGGCTGCCTTTGAACTTTTGCAATGAAGCCTTAAAAGGGAGAGAGGAAATTGGTTTACAGAAAAAATTGGACCTTGTATACTAACTTTTTAATATGATAAAGATGAAATTCGGGTCACAATGCTACTTTTAAAGGCGGATTGTTACTTAAGTATTTTTCTTTTGCTCGTTACGCTTGTCTTATTAGACGAAGCGTTTCTGATTGGAAGTTTTCATTCTTCGTATATTTAATATAATTTTCAAAGAATTTGTATAACTTTAAAATAAAATTTTGCTTTTCGATTCCAATTTAAAGTTTTCTTTATAAAAAATGAGTTATCTGAATTCATATGCCTATTATAGTTGTTTTTTTTTTGTTTTAATGAGGAATATAAATAACCAAGATGTTTGGAGTACAAGCCAACCTCATTGTAAGACGATAATTCTACTGATTGACGGATGAAACTCCAGTGGAGGCTTTCGTTTTAGGATTAGGGTATTGACGGCATTTAAGGCCGTAAAAATAGGAAATCCATAATGGTGGAATCCTCGAAGTGAAATTTCGAGCTTCTAACTGGAAAAAAATAGAAAAAAAATCGTTATCCGAACGTCATGCTCAGGTAACGATTTTTTTTCTAATGTAACTTTAGATCCCACAGTCTAGTGCTCTACCTATTTTATTTAGTTTTTTTAGTTGCTTTACTAGTTTAGTGTATCGTAAAAGAGATCGAGCTGAAGACCGCACTTGCCTCAAAGCTCGTATCTTTCTATCACTTAAAGATGATCAATATTCAATTGTTATTTTTATCAAGATTTTTAGTTTTATTGTTCAAAAGAAATCGTAATAAAATAACTACCAATCAGTAGTTATTTTATTACGATTCTTTTTACTTTACTTTTTACTGTGATAAAATAAATATAACAATAGTAAAATATTACTTCCATAACTACGTTGAGTAGTTTTCTGAGTTAATACCGTACCTATATGTTATTTAATATTATCTCGAAGAAAACAGCTTCCAATTTTCTTGGAGAAACTAAAACTGATACGGTGTTTACAGACATACGCTGTTATCACTTGGTCCTACTTTCCTCTCTCGGGAGAACTTTGTGGCTAGCCACTTCTACTCAAAACATTTTCGTGCGTAACTATAAATTTCCTTGGCATTTCCTCACGGACGCGATTTGGCACGGTGCCAATAGTTATGTTACATGTAGAGGAGACTAGGCTATTAATATGGATCGAAACTGTAACTTCTTTGTTTGGCTTGCATAGGATCTTTTAAATGTTCGAGTATTTTCTTAAAGGCCGCTGAAAAATATACGCTACGCTAGCTACGGTAGCTTCCGTTTTATTTAACTTTAACTGTTTGTATGGGTCAAATCTAGTAATTGAAATTGGTCCCCTTTCAGTGGACGGATTTACTGATATTTGGTAGAAATCCCTTAGTTCTCTCTATTTAGTTAATTTATTTAATTGTAGCACCGGGATTGGTTGAAATATTTTTTTTCGTGTTTAATTATATTTTTTGTAGGATACCTATCTAATATTTTTGGTGGTCATTATATTTATTTGATCCCATAGATAATAAAATTTAAATAAAAAAAAGAAAAATTGAAAATCAAAATTTATTTAGGTAATTCCAAAGTCACACAACGAACTATGGCGTAGCAGTAGAGCGTTCGATTCCTAC
Organism: Lithosia quadra; assembly: GCA_963576445.1. Taxonomy (NCBI): domain Eukaryota; kingdom Metazoa; phylum Arthropoda; class Insecta; order Lepidoptera; family Erebidae; genus Lithosia; species Lithosia quadra. The sequence continues at coordinate 4,720,867 of OY754882.1, forward strand.
GTACATAAATTCAACTAGATTCAATTTTATGTATTTATTTATATCAAGTAAAAACAAAGTAAAAAAGTACATACCTACCTACATATTGCTCACACCTTTTCCCCTGCGGGGTAGGCAGAGACAACAGCCCGCCAACTGCTTCTGCCTTTACATACTGTCATAAAACGTTTCATGCAAGCCTGCCACCGGTTTCGAATGCACCGTGTAAGTATCTCCCTATATAATAAGTGCGTTACAATATTTCTTCATATTGCAATTGACTATGTTTTTAATTTAGAAGGTTGTTAACGTTGACCCTGTGTAGTCTTCAAGAGTACTATACAACATATTTTACTTTTAAATGTTTCCTGTTATTTTATGTAGGTATAGGTGTAAATTGTCAGTAATTAAAAAAATCTATAGCCGACAACTATATTATATACTTATATACCTACTAACTTTAATAAAAAAAAAAACTTTGATATGATCAATAAATATATATATCACATTTTGTGTGAAAATTGATGGTATTAGTGTACCTTTTACCTTTTTACAGATTCTTTACGTAACTTCAGCAGTTCGCCAAAATTGGAAGCAGGGCTTAGCTTAGAGTACGTTCTTGGAATTTCGCTCATCCATGTAATGATTAATGACTTGTCAACAGTACCTACTAATACCTGCAACGCAGTTAAATCAGTTCTAAAACTGTCAAGCTCTTCGACGAGTTATGGACGCAATAAATATATGGATTCCTGATATCTAAATGAAATTTAATTATCTTAAGTAAGTACCTACTTGAGATGACATTCAGAAGGTTATGAGGCATTTTGATGATGAAATATAATGAAATATTTCGGACCAAAATTCAAACTAGCAAACGCATATTAATTATATTGATTGCTTAGCATTCCTTGCCTTCCAAAAATGTGCTTACGGAGTCCCATTGGGAAATGAGATTCAAGACCCGGTCAAGTTCAGCAACAAGCTGAACTTTTCCCAATATCGCCCTATTTTGGCCGCAGATGTCCATGATATCGTCCATGCAAAGTGCTACCATCTGCATAGCAATGAATGTTGCCGGCGGCAACATATTTTTAAATTATTTCATGAATAATCTTGAATTTTCAAGTTGCTATGCAGTAAAAATGGCGTCAAAGCCATGTATTATCATAAAATCAATATTCGATATCCACATTTGAATACAATCGTATTCTATAACGTATTCATACATATCTATCATATGCTTCTATTTCACCTATCATTTCTTTTCAAAGAAGAATAAACATACAGAAAATGGCATTTCATTATTACACGCGGCGTATTCCATTTTGTATGCGAATTACGTGAATATTTTTTATTTTTTCTACCTCCTTTCAGTGTTCGTTTGTTCACGAGTCATTCGTATTGATATAATCTAAAAGAGGCAGTGAAGGGAACGTGCATTTTCTATTTGTTATGCTTAATTGAATTTTTTGGTAACGGTTTACACAGAGTTTTTTACTGATGTTTTCTTTATATTTTAACGGTATTTATTAAACCAACTTCAAAGGCCGGTATTATTACTTTGAGGAAGTATATTAGTAGTAATCGCCTACATAGGTATTAGCGCTATGTATAATACAAAACAATTATGAAGTCAATAATTAGTAAATTATGAAGTTAAGAGAAGTATAAGTTATGAAGTCCATTTAATTTAATGTTTAGTGCAAAATCTTGAAACAAATGCTATAAATGCAAATGAATAACTAGCAACAACATGAATTCTAATCACCATTTAATTTAATGTTTAGTGCAAAATCTTGAAACAAATGCTATAGGTACCTACTCGTAATCCGACTAAAAAACAGATATCATATTCGGCGAGCCTGGCGGATGGGTAAACGGGTTTTAATTATCAAAGGGCACATTAAAAATGCAATCAGCATAAAATAATCAGTTCTTTCAATCTCACTCACCTTTTATAATATTCATTTCAAAGTATTAATTTTTATAAAAGGTGAGTGAGATTAAAAGAAATGTCGCTACGCATGGATTTTAATACTTTGAAAATGTAATTTTAATAGCAAATTCAAGATGAAATTAAATAATCCTTACAAAAAACCAACCCCAGCTAGAGAAGAAAAGAGATCCCAGAGACCCCGAACGACCTTCGCCGCCAACATAGATGACTCCGAAATGTCGTTGAGGATTGAAAACACACTATTGAGGGGGTACCCTGGCCTGCTTCTGCTAGGGCGACAGCTAGCCAAGATTTACAATAAGTACTTATTACAGTAGTATTTAGAATAACCTTTCAAGTTATAATAACTTGTCGGAACCTTCACCTGGAATCCTCGTCCTAATTAATATTTTAAGTAACTCAATTAAAAGTTTTCACAGGCCTTTGGCGATGTTTGATTAACTTGATAAGTACTTATGATAAGTACCTTCGTGTTAAGTTTCACTAGATATGAACATTAAGTAATCAGTTTCATATTTCTATTCTTGATTATATTCTAGTCTTCCTATTAAGTGCAGTTTTAGATATATAAATATATATGTCTAAGCTAATAAGGTGAAATAACAAAATCAATGTACCTACCTACATTATCATTCTGCTCTTTTCATCGATCCACTAAGGGAATTTAAAAATAGATTTACCTTCAAGTGCCTTTAATATATAAGTACCTACCAAGCTTTATAATATTAAATTAAAGTAATTTGATAAATCAGCAGACAGAGTGGCTCTTATAATAAATTGAAACTTAATTTACAAATTCATAGAATGTTTGAATAAATATTTTGTTATTATTGTTATTTTAAGTGTAAGGACACTTTAGGAAAAATATATTATGTATTCTTAGTAAGTGGTAAGTACGTAATTAAAATTTATTTTTTTACTTATTTTTTTTTAATTTACCAAGTCCCAGTGTAGGTGTGGGAGCATAGCGGGCATGACCAAAGGTTATCTATTTATATAGAGGTGCACGACAACTACCACCTCTGCATCGTAAGTAGCCCTATTTAACCCGGTTTACTCTGCAGCAGCAGGTCGAAGCAGCAGACTTCATTCGTTGCAGCTTATATCCAGGTAGATCTTTGATTGGCTGAATAAATGATCTAAAGAGGAAGGATTTTCTGTGAGCCTCTGGTATGACGCACAATCTAAAAAAGTATATTGCTATGAATTCAAAGGTTGATAATTTTCACCAGTACCTATTTAAATATCATACTGAAAATTGTTGTTCTTAACTATTTCGATCGGAAAAAGTGAACGTCAATGACGGGTTAGGAATAGTTAGCTTACTAATCGCTTCAAAATTTCATTGAATTGTTGTTCTATTTTATTAGAATGTTAGTTGTATTATAAGAGATTCCATATTCAAAACTTACATTTAAGACATATTTATGTAGAAGTATCAATTTCTAACTCAACGCCAACGAGCTGGAATGTAAAAGTTACCGGACAAAACTAAATCATAAAAGTCCCTAGGCACACGTAAGATCCTACGAAACCCGCAAAAAGCAAAGCCAAGTACTCATTTACTGTTAGTTTTACTATGTAGTAAGAAACCTATATCAAGTTTTGGGCCGATTTTTTTCCTCAATATTATCTTTCATGTGATTTATAGCTTGATATTTTTATTCTTCATAAATTTACTTCTCACGGGACATGTTTGTACTTTTTTCATTAACGTAAAACATTGATTTAAACCACATCCACAAACATATTCCTCACAAACCTTGTATTTTATATCAGCCCAATTTGCCAGGCACTAGGGTTCATTTATTAATTGTGTTCATTCATTCATTTGTCTCTAATTTTCAAACAAAAGCCAGTGGAAACGTCGCCGCATTTTCATCAAAAGTAGAAATTAACTCGCACGGAAATAGAGTATTAAGGACGATCGCATAAATCTAAGTTCCGGTCCGGTTGTTATATCAGAATACAACCGGTAATGATGTACAATTCTTTATAATGAATTGTGTAATTTATGAAATTAAATAATTTTCAAATTTTATTACAATACCATCTTCAACCAGATGTTAGTTAATTAGAATGTTGTCACCATGGTTAGTAACTCTACATGGTTCTCTTCCTACATAGAGTAGTGATTCCCCTTTTCACAGAGCTTTTCGTATACCTATGGCATATGAAGCGTTTTTCGGTCTACGACATAATATTTCTATTATTATTGTAAATTTTGTCTCAATTTTGATGTTTCACATCTCCAATGATTTTCTGATCGGAAAAAATGATCATCCAGGACGGGACTTGAACCCGTGACCAGTCCCTTACAGGACAAAACTAGAGTCAAGTCCCGTCCTGGATGATCATTTTTTCCGATCAGAAAATCATTGGAAATAGTTAGCATGCAATTGCTTAAGAATTTCATTCATTTTCACATCTCGCAAAAAAATATTTGTTTCTCGTGTGTTCCGTGACGGTCAACTCTTTCATTTAAATGACCGAGTAAAATGGCAAATGTCATAACGTCAGACGATAAAGCCTAATTTATACTAGTACAGAGACTTTGCCTCAGCTTACCATCAGGCGAGGTGAAATCACGTTGGCGTGATCGACATAAAAAAAATAGTACTAATAGTCAAAATCAAATTACCGAAATAACACATAGGTGAAATTATAATAATTATTGTCTACTCCTTTGTTAGTATCATGAACCCTATGCTATTAAACAAAGCTAAAGTTATACAATAATCTAACTCAAAACCTAGATACTCGTTTCATCGATCATTTCAACCTTAACCACAAGCGATACTTCAATATACAACTTCAAACAAACCGTACGATTTAACAGGTTAGAATCTGAAGGGACCGGCTAAGAAACTTAAATTGGATGTGTAGTCACTCTTGGTGCTGTGTAATTTTGAAGCCTTTGTACAAATACACAGGATTGATTATTGTTTCAATGAAAATAACGGATAGGGCAATCTCGTATTCTTTTGTTACTTTGACGCAATAATAGACGTTCTCTTAATATTATGTAGGTACACATTTAGTTTCTAGAGATAAATCAGGATTGTTGAAATTTGAAAAGAAATGACCTCAGACATAATATTTAAGCGTCAATTTGTTGCTTTTACACTTTTTGTCTGCATTTTAAATTAAAAGTTAAAAATAATGTTGAATACAAAAATTTAAAAGAAGTGACGGTAGCTTCGTGGGTAAAACTAGTCCTGGTTCTGGGTGGCCATTATACTTACGTATTGCCACTCAAACTACCCACCGGACTCATGCTACTAGGGTAGTAGCAATAGGTGTTTTTGACACTCGAACTACTGAAGTAGGAGTTAATAATAACCGAGCTACTTCTACTACGTCCTTACTGAAATTATTGTAATAAATTAATGGATTTTTTCTTTTCTTTTGTTTCCAAAATCCTACTAATATTATAAACGCGAAAGTTTGTAAGAATGTATGTCTGGATGTCTGGATGTCTGGATGTATGTTTGTTACTCTGCCACACAAAAACGGCTTGATGGATCTGGCTAAAATTTGGTACAGAGATAGATTATAGTCTGGAATAACATATAGGCTACTTTTTATACAAGCTAATACCGCGGCTCCGCTCGCAAAGTCGATCGGTCGGGATTTCTAGATATATCTTTGTTACTCTTTCACGTAAAAACGGCTGAATAGATCTGACTGAAATTTGGTAACGAGATAGATTAAAGTGTGGAACAACATATAGGCTACTTTTTATACAAGCTTATACCCGCGACTCCGCTCACGGAGTCGATCAGTCGACCCACGGAGTAGATCAGTCGGGATATCTGGATGTATGTTTGTTACTCTTTCACGTAAAACCGGCTGAATAGATCAGGTTGAAATTTGGTACAGAGATAGATTATAGTCTGGAATAACATATAGGCTACTTTTTATACAAGCTAATACCGCGGCTCCACTCGCAAAGTCGATCGGTCGGAATGTCCAAATATTATGTTTGTTGCTATTTCACGTAAAAACGGCTGAATGGATCTGGCTGAAATTTGGTACCGAGATAGAGTGTAGTGTGAAATAACATAATTTATAGGCTAATTTTTATACAAGCTAATACCCGCGGCTTCGCCCATGGAGTTGATCAGTCGGGATATCTGGATGTATGTTTGTTACTCTTTCACGTAAAAACGGCTGAATAGATCGGGTTGAAATTTGGTACAGAGATAGATTATAGTCTGGAGTAATATATAGGCTGCTTTTTATACAAGCTAATACCCGCGGCTCTGCCCGTGGGAGTCGATTGGTTGGTAATCGTTTTTTGGTCATATCCCCAGTTCTACTTAACCAAATGCAATCAAACATACGGCAGATTTTATGTAAAACCAAGACCTTTCTAATAAAAAGGCGACATCAAACTTTGTTCAGCAGTTTTTGTTTCCATCACGAACAAACAGACAAGGATTGCAAAAAAATAGATATTTGTGGTCAACATAACCAAGTCTTTTTTTTAAATATCGATTATTACAACTAAAAGTACTATTATAAAGGGATATAATGTTCACACCGTCGCCGTCGCCTTAGGTGAACCCTGTAAAGATGGTGTAAAGTGAAACCAATAAATAAGGAAAAAAAAAACTTTTGGTCATATCTCCTTTTAGGTCTAACCAAGAAAACCGCACTAAAATCCGTTTAGTACTTTTTATCCGAAAGGTTTTGGCTAGACGAGTGGAGACCAGTGGAGTGGAGAGTGGAGCGGAGTGGGAGTAGTGTGGAGAGTGGAGTGGGGAGTGGTCTGGAGAGTGGAGTGGAAAGTGGAGTGGAGAGTGGAGTGGAGTGGAGATTGAATTGGAGAGTGGAATGTAGGGTGGAGTCGGGAGACGGGATTGGACAGTAGAGTGGAGGTCGAGAGTTGTGTGGAGAGTGGAGTGAACAGTGGAGTTTGGAGTGGATAGTGGAGTGAACAGTGGAGTGGAAAGTCAAGTGGAGAGCCGTTTCATTCAAATAGACTTGGTGGCAATACCGAATTCCACGCGGGCGAAGCCGCGGGCGGAAGCTAGTTTACTTATAATGCAGTACCTACTTAAATACGTAAATAAAGAATAGTATCAAACGGTTCAACTAAACCTTGGATTATGGCCGACACTCGATATAGAAAATATTACTCTGGTTTTGTACACCACATCCTACTTGATACATTTGATTCGGCTCATTGAACCAGGTCTATAAGATATATTTGCTTCTGTATGTATGTTGTTTATCTTAGATACTTGAAATAGTTTTTCTATGTAAAGCCTTGTATATAAATATAATGCAAAGAAATATATTTATTATCGTTGCATAAAATTTAGTAATACCGCAAAATAACTTCAAAAAACTCTAAATGTCATAGAATTCCTTTCTACGAATTGTCAAGTCCCCCGACTAACCGCCTAGCCTTCTAACCTAATCTATCCGAGTCGGGGTAATCTGAGTTGGGGTGTTAAAAACAACGTTAAAAGTACTTTTGAGTGGTTAAGAGTTTTGACTGCAAGCTTACGGTTAAAAGTATCTACTTTTGATTGATTTTGCTAGTTAAAAGTACTATTGGTTGGTTAAGAATTTTGATTGCAACATATACACCAATATTGCTATAATGGTGGCTGAGCTTGACGTCATGAAATACTTTTGAGATTGTACTATGCCCACAAAGTGGTAATTCAATACACAGTTCATCTGTAAGCTGTCCTGAATAGACTCCTCAATCGCCCCCACTAATGAATCTATTATCCTCAATCTTGGCCTAAATATAAACTTAATTTTGAGGTTGGTTGCAAACTCCGAGTCATTTCATAACAGTCGCGCATAGTTGAATATTTAATGTCGTTCACGAGTTTCATCACGTTTAGCTCTATCTTGGTTGGATAAAGCATCTCCCTTGTACATCTGTAGGGCTTATTTATAATATTTAGCGACTTTGGTACGGATAGCGCGAAAATTCGTGTCAGATATTTCAAAAACCTACGGTTTTGAAACTTATTATAACTTTTATGTTTCGAAGTCAATAGATTATTCTAATTCAATTCAATAATTCAAAAAGCTAAAAAATGGTTTACGGTTTTTATTTTGATCGTTGTCGTCTTTTTAACCGACTTCAAAAAAGAAGCAGATTCTCAATTTTTTGTTTGCTCAGAACTTTCGATTGGGTGAACCGATTTTCGTGATTCTTTCTCTATTTGATAGCTAACACTTTCCGTGTGGTCCCATTTCAATTTAGTTTGTTGAAGTTATTTTTTTTAAGAATTTTAGTCGTTATACTGTACCTTCATCGTATTGATAAAACTCTTGTTAATTTATAAAACGAAACTGTTATGAATTAAAATTATAATAAACAATCAGTGTCCTTCAAATGATTTTTTATGCATTCTCGTTCCGCTGAAACAAGTTTGTATAGGACTACCCGTACAAACTTGTGACACATATTTCCTTGTATTTCATAAACTTGGTGAAAGCGAAGGGTTATGAGTAGTTCTTTGTCGTCTGTGCCAAAGAAAGTTAGAAATGTAGTTTCGTAGAAATGTAGTTTCGTTATTTTCAATACTGTTTACATGTTTGATTTTCACAAGAACATTGAAAGTGCGGCGACGTACCCGTAGGACCTCAAAGTTTGGGCCCTTTTTCAAAAGTGCCCTTACGACCTCTTGGCGAGGCGTAAAGCAAGTCTAGTTACAGGTGGAAAGCTGATCAGTAATAGAGATCGTACGAAAGATAAGCACGAAAAACATGAAGGAATAGTCATAGGTTGTACTAAATCAGTATGCACAATGCAGTGTTGTTAACGGTTGACAGTGACACCGTGTTTGATAGCGCATTGTATTTCGCTGAGCCCTTGAGAGATAGTATTTGTAGGGTTATCAAACATCGAACTGTACCTATTGTAGAGAGTGAACTTAGAGCTTATAGCAGATAAGAACTGATAGAATAAGTTTATAGTCAATCAACCAATTCAATTTAGAGTAGGTACCTAAAGTTCATTCTACTGTATTATGGCTACCAACTTTTCGTAATTATATAACATATGAAAATGCATCACGATTATTTACCATCTAGTGTTCACCACTAGCGCCATCCACGTAAGTTATGGACAGCATTAAATACTAATTAAGCAACAACGTTGCTTAGCTAGTAAATAGCCACTCAATTACTATTCAATGAAATTATTACAGTGTCTGTTATCCTGGTACCTATTCTCTTAAGTGCCTAAACCCGAACGTTGCCTATTAATATTGACTTCCATTACTCATATGCTTCTAACCTTAGACTAATAAATTGTATGCTCATAACCATAGCTCATAACCATTATTATATCAGTCAAGACGACCAGACCTAATTATGACCATTCAGTTTTTTCTTATGCTAGATATATTTGAAACTAATATTCGGTCGGCGATTTTCATTTTTATTTAGAGGTGTAATGCAAATGCATGATTTACACTTAACCATGAGATCTTTAATTATTAATTACGTAGCAAACTACAGGTAGTCATTTTCGATGGACAAAGTGCTATTTATTGGTGAATTTAGGGGTACATTTCGGCTGATGCAGAGACGAGCGGAGCGGAGATGAGATGTGTGAAAATTTAGTAACCACTTGAAAAAAATGAGACGCGACCTATATTTTGGCCATTGTGATTAGTTTGAAAACGCAGTGACTTATAATTTGCATTTTTGGTTTAGGGTTCCTACGATTTTTCTTTATTACAATTTTAGCAGCTTAAATCGCCTTTTATTAGGTTTTATTTCATACCTTCGCTAATGAAAATTGATGAGATCGTTAATGAAGCAGTTCAAGTATGAAACTAGATACATTTATCTTGCAAAAGTTTGTGACTTCGATAATGTTGTTTCTTAAATAGAAAATCTGTGGCTCCTACAGATATTTGTTTTGGTGTTTATTATTGAAAATAGAAATCGTACCTACTCTTTTAAGTTTTTAAAAGAGGTAAATTATAACCTGGAAGTTTTTAGATTCACATGGACATTGCCCAGTGCGTCTGTGAGCATAGCACTTGCGGCTGAGCCAAAATATCGGATACTCAACATAACACACAAACATGATAAATAATCCGAAACTATTAAAATAGTAAACTGGAATTCTAGAGTGAATAGGTTGCTTCGAAACAAGCGTGCTCCATCGTCAACAACATCACCACTAACAGGTAAGATAGTGGTCAAATGTGGACGCATCGGCTACCTATAAAATGGAACAATATATTATTTTCAATGATTTTATGATCGGAAAATCTCTTGTTTCCGTAGTTCGAACGAATTACGGTAGATGGCTCCACCGGCGCCCTAAGCCGTAGAATATATCGGAAAATTTCGAGCATCTAAGCTAATCTGGGTCCAGGCAGCTCAGTTGGTCAGGGCATTCCTCCTGTAAGGGACTGGTCACGGGTTCAAGTCCCGTCTTGGATGATCATTTTTTTCCGATCAGAAAATCATTGGGAATAGTTAGCACGCAATTGCTTAAAAATTTCATTCAATATAATATATTTAGCTTCCTCCAGGTTGCTTTTATTTTTAATTTCCAACTTGAGTCGTATCACATACCCATACATCAGGAAGATTTCTTCAACGAAGATTTGAACATATTCAAAATAATAGGCGAAGCCAGCTTCCGTTGCTGTCGCTCCCTAAGGACGGCAGGAAGAGCCAATTTATAATGCACGGCCATAACGTAAAATCTTATACATGCAATGTACACTTTGTACAACGAACTCTAGGGAGAAAAATACATTTCACCACTAATTGCTGGAATAAATTAGTACGAGAATATGGGTATATTGTTCCAGTAATAATATTATGTTCGCTTTATTCTGTTTTAATATAAATGTTCTTTGGATTATCATGACAATATCACACTTTATAATGTCCTTATCCATCTTTTCGAACTGTTTAACTACTAGATTAATTTTACACCTATTTCAAAATGAGAATTACGGCGTCAATATGATTTTATCTCGCCTGATAGTAAGTTAAAGCACTTAACACTTGTGGTAAATGCCGTAGATGTCATAAAATTATTATGTCATCGTCCAAATATTTTAAGTATTTTTGTTATGATGTTGTTTGTGTGTCCAATAAAGAACAAAAAAGAACACAGAATAACTTACTAGTACTATGCTAAAGGTAAAGTCTTGGGAAGGGGGGTCACTATTACAGACACCGATTATTATTCCACAATCGATAGCTTACTTGAAGTTAAATCAACGCAGGTACATATCCTCTCTTGGTTCCTTCGCTAAAATTTATTTTCGTATTTTATTCAAATTACAAATTTAGTATTAATAAAATTATATCCAACCCATAAGGCTACGTTTACACGACGAGCATTCAATTCGATGTTTTCGCGTACCGGTAATATCATAATTATGTAGGTAAGTATTACCTTACGTGAAAACAGTGTTTGGCGTCGTTCACACGGCGTGAACAGGTGCATTCGTTAACACCACAATTTTATTCAATTTTTGAATGCGAGTGCAAATGCAAGTAGTAAATAGGCGAATCGCGTGAATGAGTCATTATAAACATGTCATATTCGATAAAATTGTTGCAAAATGCGGCGTTCTCGATAGTAATTTCTTAGGGTATACGGTAAAGAGTGTTTTTAAAACATGATATTTTCTCGCTTGTTACTCTGTGCGAACAGTTTAACATATCATATAAACTACTATATTCGACAAAATCTAGTTACGGTATATAAGAAGAGTAGTGGCCAGGTGAACGTGTCCTAATGTGATACCTAATTTTTATAATATATTTTTAAACATGGCGGCTCATGTTAAAAAAATAACTTTCATTTAAAACTCCAGTTTCATCTATATCAACATCATACCATAACCGTCGCAGAATACTACTTCAGCTTAGTCGCAAATTACTGCATGAAATTTAGCAATATTTCACTAGAGTGTAAATACTCTCTGGAGGTTTCGTGCCTAGTACCATCTGGCAGATTTTGCATACTTCAACGGGCTAACACCTCCCAATTCCCACATCTAATCAGCAATTAGTGTATGTATTCCGCCGTTAAGAACGCGTGCAATGCGAACCCACTGGTTTACGTACATATTTATAAGTACTGCGAGTTTCTGTATATTTTATTAAAAGTTTGGCAAGACACAAAAGCTTCTTGTTTATTCCAACCACTATTGTGAAAAATTTGGCAAATAAACCGTGACACTTTCTGTTTTATTCTAAATAGCTTGTCTAGTAGGTACCTATAAGATAGCAACCCATTTACGAGTATGTCCCCGCTGGGCACGGGTCTCCTCTCCTCCAACGAGAGAGCTGAGAGGGTTTAGACCTTAATCTACACACACTGGCCTATTGCGGGTTGGTGGATTGGACAATTGTCCTTAGACAAGCTTTTTCCTTCACCGTCAGCAGATGGTTAATCATGTAATGTGATTAGCACATATAAATTCCACACAGTAAAATTCACATTGGTAGGTACTATCCGAACTCGATGTTCGAATCCGGCCAGACAGCACCTCACCTCACCAGACCTCTGAGTAGAGGTCGCGTCCTTATCCATTCTACTACTCGCTAGGGCTTGCAGTATAATATGATAATTATTCATTGGTTGCTATAAAGGATTTTTTAAATCTTGGCTAAGCTAATCTTTTCTGATCAATTTAAGTTTCATATCAGGGGATTACTAAAGAATTTCCAACTTGCTTCCATATTACAAGTTGGTTTAAAAAGAGGATAGTTATCGAAGGATCATGTTCTCTAGTGTAATAGGTGGGAGGTGATACTTTATAAGTAGGTACATAACTTTATCGGAAGAAACAAGCTCAGTTCACTTAAGAAGCTTTCCTGATAAATATGTACTGAAGGAAGCTTTTGCGTTAACTATCACCGTGTTGTGTATGTTGCTAACTCGCATGAAGTAAATGGGATATTAACGTTGATATACCTTTTGAGCACGTAAGTCGTTGCGGTCATAAATTTTTGGCGCAGAGTATACTCTACCTGAAACATAGCATATTGCGGATTTTTTTTTGGGGTAGTGGATATATGCGGTAGGAGTTCGTTCCTGTTATACAAAAAAGCGATACAACTGTGAGTCTGTGTTCCCGCATAGCTATAATCTGGGAGTCTTCAAGTCTAGAGTGCATCGGGTACTTCTAAGCAAGCGAGCTCCTCCATCAAACACATCATCACTTCCTAGGCGAAAATGTGGTCAACGGTCAAACGCTATTGGTAAGCTGCAGCCCTTTGAACGAAACCATTCTCGACTGTTACAAAGTAAACTCTTAATGCTTTATGACAAATGAAACTATACAAAATTAAGTACCGCTATTTATAGTGTGTTAACCCTGGTTATAATATTCATAGAATATGAAATGAATACATTATTGTGCATAACATAATATTAAACAAAAATTGATGTATGTATGTTACCAGAATAATTTCAGTGCTCATAATAATTGTTAGTTTACACTCTATAGAAATAAATAAACTAAGAGGTCTGTTTGTAACGTTAAAAACAGCAATAAAGTACTTAATCAAAGCTAATTGAATGTATGCTTGTTTGATGCTTTACATCCAAAAACAGCCGAACCTGGACCTGATTGAAATTTAGCATAGCGATAGATAGAATAGTCTATTATCGCACATAGACTGCTTTTTATATCAAGAATACGTTCATGTGGAAACGGGATCAATATATCATGCAAGTGAAGCCACGAGCAACAACCAGTTATACAGAATGTTAAGTAGAAAGTTTAAACAGCTTTGTTGTATGTTCAGTAAGTATTCCTATTCATATTTTATGAGTCTCATTTTACACTAACTTTAATATAGTAACTATTGTAACTATAGTTAATTCCAAGCACTAACTTTTGCAATTAGTAAATAATGTAGAATGTGAATTATTTTACCAACGCTGGCTAACGAAATATAATGTAGGTATTCCAAAAACCCAACCGGAGGGTCAATTCTCGCAATAAAATACAAGTATTTTTAAAAATGAGTTCCGACCTCCCCTCGATCTCACCGTCTATTTTTTGTGATTATATATTTATCCATTTTTCATTATGATCAGCGCCTAGTGCCGAATAAGAGCAATCTGTAGTAATTGTGGGTTAATAATTGGAAAACAAGGGCTCTAGTGTTCATGTCTAATTTTAAAACAGGGGCATTATTCTGTTTGAAATCGAGCACTAATCATAGTCGAAACGTATGAAGTCGGTGGATTTGAATTGGTTAACATAGAAGCAAGAAGCAGTGTAAAACTTAACCAACCCAAATTGGTCGGCTAATACAAACGCGCGTAGTTACGGTTCGGACGGTCAATCAGAATAAGGTGCCAGGAGAACAAACTCCCGCACTCGCTAGATATACTATAGATTACTATTAGATAGCATAGTTCACTGTTGCACATTTAATTCCATTTCACATGTGCCGCGGTGGAGTGGCTGCTGTGTTCGTGAATAAGGTCATGCTAACTCGGGCTAGTAGCAGTTCTGGTGCAGGTTTTCCTCTCGCGGTTGGGGCACAGATGGCAGTCACTTCCGTAATAGCCAAAATAATCCTAAAATGAAAGAAAGCTGGCGGACCCCAGCTGGCCTCTTATTCATCCTAATCACCCTACACCACACCATGCGTCGTCGGCGGCTTAATTCTTGCCACCCTCCTTCTGGAGATCGAGAGGGCTATCTTAAAACAGTAGATGGTCCGGGGTCAGCCGGGATGCGAGAGAAATGCCTTTTGTATAACCTTACACTCCGGTAATTGAGGCCTGTAATGGCGTATAGTTTTAGTCTGTTCGAATGCGACATTAAAGCACCCTCGATGGTCGACGCGGACGGTATCCACGTGGTCTTCCGCAGGAAAATATATAAGAAGGTATTTTATAATAACATCGCACAGTGAATATAATATTATCTTGTAACTTGCCTGACAATGTTGCGGTTGGCATCAAGTTTCCGAGGCAGTTAAGTAATATCTAGTATCTAAGAAAGTCTCGGCGACTTTCGCAATTTAAGTTAGTACCTAGGTGATTAGATGGCCTGTCTTAATATGGTTCGTAGTTGCCACTTATAGTTATGAAGTTTTAGTTGTACCTAGGTATATTAGCAGGCTCCTATCATTCCGTGTAATTAAATTAACAGATGAATTTTAAGATAATTGGATATGTACCTAGTACTAGTAATGCACTATAATTACTGTACCTAAGGTTTTTTATAATAATGTGACAATATTTTGGTTGTACCTAACTTTGTATTGAAACTTGAAATAAATATATATAGATACACAAATCTTCAGAGCAAGAAGATAAAGAGCAAAAACATAACCGTAATTGTCATACATATCTGTGGTCTGCGACTCCTATTTTGGCATTGGAAAACCAGTTTAGGATAAAGTTTATAGCACATACCTACTATTGATACTGTGAATTATGCCAAAAATAATCTCAAAATGATTGCTTCCATTTTCAAAATACAAACATTATAAGTGTTAGATCGAGAGAGTGATGACCTGAAAGTTTTTCAATTTCCGGTGTTTGTACTCGTACCTATAATATCTTAAAGTTACAGGTCATGGCATAGGACGATACGATGATACAAACAGGGTCAGTGGGATAGGAGTTTCACGAAAAATTCAATCTCGAATACTTAAAAATTTTTTTTAAGTATTCGAGGTTAGGCTTAAGTTTTTATTTAATTATCAGACTGAACGTATCTGTATACAAAATTTCATCTCAATTATAAATCAAAATTTGCAAACCATTTTTCGACCATTTGTTGGCATTCACAAATGGTTGAAAAATGGTTTGCAAATTTTGACGAACAATTTTATTACTTACATACGAACAGTGCAAGATAAATAAGAGCTTGCAATAATGATAGTATACGATAGCTTAAAAGAAATTATGGTTTTCTTTCACACTAGTAATACCTATCATATGCATTAAAATGTATCGGAATAACTCCAAATACCTACTTGTAGCGAAAAGGGTCTCTAAAATTACAAAACTGACCGGGTAATGCCAACCAATAACTCGAATATTTTAGACTGTTGAGGGAACCTTATCAGACACGTAGGTCGTAAACGCGTTGGGATTAATGACCTATACCTGTTGAATGTTAGATAGCTCTGCGAGGTAATACGGCTCACTTTTGGTTTATTAAAACATAATAGGTATATTTTCTAGAATGCTGAAATTTCTCAAAAACTGGGTTTGTTTTTAATTTAACAAAAACTGATACATTTTAAATCAATTATGTAGCTTAGTTAGGCTGTAGTGCCAATGTCCATCATAGCAGTCAGTCTATTCCCATATTATTATACTGTCCCAGTTACAACGAGAGCGTAAGCTTAACGTGCCTCGGAGAGCACGTTAAGCCGTCGGTCCCGGTTGCCATACAAACATCTATGGCAGTCGTTACGGGTAGTTGGAGCCCTCAAAAGTCCAACCAGTATAACTTGGAACTTCGATATCGCCATTGGTTGTGGAGGTCAGATGGCAGTCGCTCCACGTAAAATATCGAAGTTCAGCCGCATCACAGTTAGACTGGAAAGCCGACCCCAACTGAGTTGGGAAAAGGTTCAGAGAATGAGTTACAACGAAAACCCGGTAGGTATATAGGTAGGTACTACCGTACATAGACTAATTACTTTACAGTACTTACCTACTTAAAAGTACTTATAATAAAATGTAGAGCTACAGTACAGACTGTGCTTGCGGTGGGGTGTATAAATAGGTATCAGTGATACTTACAATAATTTATCGCCGGGACGTTCTACCACGCTACTAACCTTATTTCTAGTGAAACCCTTGAAAATCAAACATAGGATGTAATTAAAACATCAAGCGCATGTAGCTAGTACAAGTTAGTACAGTCGCTTTAAGAAGTAGCTGTACACATCCCACGTTAGCGATAACCTTATTTTTAATAAAAAAAAACATTGAAATAACGTGTGTATAAGGTGGTCGGTATCCCATCAGGTGGGCCGTGCGCTTGTCTTGTCTGCAACTGAAGTAATAGGTAAAAAAAAAAAATTATTAGTACAAACAACAGCATTTAGTACAATTTTGTACAATCCATTTAAAAACTAATTTAAAAAACCTGCCCTGGACCGTTCCTGGTGCAAAGGTGCCTATCACACTCGTACTAGCAACGTTTCACGATAGATTGCGATTTTCTATAAATAAATAGAAAGCCATATAATCAAAACAAAAAATAATTCATTGATGAAATCAATTATTTATTGATTTATTTCAATTTGAACATTTTTGTCAGTTCGAGTCAAAAAATTAGAGCCCGGAATACGACAAACGGCTCATCTTTTACGTTGGACCGCAAAAAAAAATGGTGAAACGTAGACGTGATTGTTTGTAGGTATGTATGTAAAGATCGTTTGAAAACTTGTTAGTGTTCAGCAACTTTTGAGTACGACTATACAATACACTGTAACCCTACACCATCAAGGAGGTCAGATTCAATAAAGCACAAGAGTTACAGTACAAACTATTTGATCAAAATTTAACGTTAAACAGGCGCTTATAAAGAGTGCTTTGTACTCTCCGACCTTGCGTGCCAATCATTACATGTTTATCAGTTGAAAAATTTAGTACCGACAGACGTAAGGTTTAAAGTTTCGTGTTTTCAAACTGGTTTGAAGGTTATAAGATGTTTCAATACTAGGAAAATTAGGTTATGTACTTCAAACATCGAATGATCGTGTCATCAAAAGGAATGACGAATGAAAAGAAACGAGATGGTCCAGGGGAAATAAGGCAGTTGGGCCTAGAGGAAGATATCGGATTTCCTACTAATATACCTATTCGTACAGAAAGTTTGTAAAGATGTTTGGATGTTTGCTACTCAATGATGCTCTAACAGCTGGTTGGATCTGGCCGAAATTTAGTACAAGGATGTATTATAGTCCGGAATAATAACAAGACATATACTAACTTATAGTGACCGGAATAACACACAGATATTGTTCATTTTAATTTCAATTTAATTAATTTAATTTAATCAATTTAATTTTCAATTTCCCATGGGTATTTCACGGGTTTGAAGCCGCAGGCAACAGCTAGTAATACAATGAGGCGAAGCCAAAAAAGATTCTAAGAAATATTACTCAGAGCTATCTAGTCAACTTACTACCAAATATACCTAGCTTGTATTCCGCTGTATTGTACAAAGACTATACAAATATTTGCACTGCATGGTAATCGACGCGATGCGACGCGACTCTGATGAAACAGTCTAACATTTTACCGCCACGTTACAGTCATAATTCTTTTTATACTGTACAACAAGCACACTGTCTGATGATAAGTAGTATCTGCAGCCTATAAATTGCAAGAATGCGTGTGCACTCATCCGTTAACAACCAGACAAGAAGAGCTCTGACGACTTACCCACAACTAAACACGGCATTAAGTAGTGTCGTTTAGCTAGAGTTCTCTGTATGATGGATGAACGACCGCTAGTCGGCTCCTAATTGCCTGTTCCCTATCCTTAAACGTCATTTATTTAGTTCACCCTTGTAACATTCACTGGTATCCTGCTTTTGTCATGTTCCTATGCGTTTTTTAACATTTCAACCATTTTATGTGTTAGTATGTTCACTCCATTAGTGACGAAAGCTCGTTAATACCTAATTTAGTACAATTCCATACACCAAATACATGATATTTTGTGATTTGTCATGATAAGACAAATAATGACCTAAGTGCAAAAATGTTTACATTCAAATAAAAACCTTATATCTATAACGTAAAAGATAAATATGCTAAGTGCCAATCTTTGCAGTTAGCACGTTAGTCTTCTAGAGACCATCGGTTATTGAAACATTCACAATACAAAAGCGTAGTACTGCGACTAGTCACAGCAGCTAAGTAAATATTTTTCAACATTGAATCCAGGAATAGTCAACCCTATTCCGCCCCGAGGATGTCGTAAAATGTGTCTGAGCGATTATATTGGGTGGACAAGCTTCGGTGTCCAAAGTTACTGACGTTTTACTTGAAGGGAATACCAAATGCCAATTTCGTTGAATCCACCTACCTACCCAGAAATCGGCAATTCATTGGCCGTGCTTCGAATTTTATGAGATCAATTAGGCTAACTTTGCTAGAGTCTACTTGCATTTTAGAATGAATTTCCCTTTGAAATGAAAGTGAATTGAATCTGTCGGAAGCTAGGTCGTCAGATGTAAACCGCTAATTGAAACCAAATGCTGCGGTCATATTCAAAGCAATATTCATGCTGTAAGCAGTAACCGCAGCTAACCAAACTAATCAAAAAATTATGAGACAAAAAAGTGTTTCCAATTAATAGAACTAAATTTATTTTTAACGGATTTCTTTGTGTTTCATGTGTTCCTGTTTTTTTTATACTACTTAGGTGGCAGACAAGCACACGGCCCACCGGATGGGAATTTCCGAAATTTCGGTTTCTTTTCAGTAACCGTAGCCACGGAGAAATATCCTCTAATTTTTTTTTTCAGTGTACTTTGTTGCTGATATAATTATATCCTAATCTATGCTTACTAACATTATAAATGTGAAAGTTTTTGAAGATATTTGGATGTTTGTTAATCAATCACTCTCAAAGGGCTGAACGGATCTAACTCCAATTTGGTACAGGCATAGATTATAGTCTTGAAGGACATAAAAGCTGCTTAGTATCCCTTGGGTTATTCCTTATGTTGCGGGAACGAGCTCAGGATTTCACACAGGCAGTGTCGCGGACAATGAACATGAGACTATGATATCGAAGAGATATAATAAAAATTCTGTGTAGTTTCTGTTCAAAATGCTACAAAGGCAAGCATTCCTAAGTCTCGCTTTTGTAGCCTGTGTGGCTTTTGTGTCCGTTATCCCTCCAGAATAAATCTATCACATTAAAGATTTCTGTTAGCTTCCCGAAATGATGCTTAAAGTTCAAGCGCTCGCTCATTGTATAAAAACCCTAGCGACTTATTGGATGGTCTTTTACTTTCACGGCATTTCTAACACAGTGAATGGGTATTGCCATTCAATGTTATAATGCCACCAGCTTTCCTTACCGTATCAAGAGTTTTTGACAATCTCTTTTGTGTAAATCATTCCGTTCAACCGATATTATACTTAGGCGTCAGATATCTTTGGTCCGAGCCCCGAGTCTATAAAAGTTGACCGGAGACTTTGTCAAGAATCCATCAAGTCAGAAATCAGTTATTCCTATAGGATATCGATACTATCAAATACTTCATGGTGCTCTTATATAAGAGTTTTCTATTAACAAAATGTCGACACAGCAGACAAACACATTTCCAACGGCGTATATGGCAAAGAGTAGTTCTTTACCAAATTAGGTCAAGGTGCTCCTTCATGAAATATTACTTAATGGGTAATCGTGCTGAAAGTTTGGCCTTTATGGGCCATGCAACTATAAGGTAATCGAGTTGATCAAAGAATAATAGTGTGTTTCTGTTTCGCTAAGTGTTATGTGGGTTCAGGGGATAAAAGCATGTTTTCCCCAGAGCATCGTAAACAGATATGGTTCTCGTTTAATATTTGTAGATTTCTTTTTATGTACGCACTATTACCCGGAGCAGGCGCATTATTCTTTAATGTCAGCCATTAGCTTAACGGGTATGATTACTGTTGTTACACGGAGTTTCTTAGACCTAATTTTGATAAAATGAGCAACATTAATGATAAGTGCTAATATGAACGCGTTTGAAAATTGCTTTTACGTTTTTTATATTATTATAATGAATACGATTTATAAACCTTTATTCACTAGTAATATATTTTGAATCTGACCAAAATGTGTGAACTAAACGAAGCTGGACTCGATTCGAGATCAAGGGGCTTCTATCATCTCTTAAAGTAATATTATTTTAATGTTACTTTACGTGTGAATTGCACTCGGCCCTTCGTCGTTCGTCATAAGTGTTCTGTTTCATGTAAATCTAAAATTTAGAAGTAACAAATATACCCACCATTGAACAGAAAAGTAAGAGATACTATTTGACCACATACTATTACTATCGTCGACACTGATAGTTTCACACTATGAAAGTCACAAAGTAATATTGAAACAATATTGCCAGAGTTTGTGGTAGGACCCCAGGAAGGTTCCGAACCTCAGAAAAGCTAAAACCCTCATAGGATCACTTCATTTTCTGTTTGTATGTCTTTCAAGACATTTTTCGCCGGTACGCGTGGAGGTTTGACGTTCCATGAAGCTGTAACATAATAATCATACTTCTACTTCAACGTTACCAAAATCTGGCTGTTTATGCAGTTTACTTTGGCACTCGCAAGGGAATCTAAATCTCTACATTCCCATTGACCCAGAATCATTAATTTTCCAAATAGTTAATGTCTTATAGCACAAGACAAGGGAAAAAATGTATCCCATAAAAATCGGTTAGAGATTTAGTTCGATCAATAAATTTAAGCACATTGCAGTCTATACCTGCACCATATACCAGCTACTTTTTTCAGGTCGTCAAAACATATAGCTTGGAACGTCTCAGCTTAGTTCACTCACGGACCTTCCATCTCTAACGGCCATCGTAACTAGTGATTTTGTCTCTTTAGTTTACATATTTTGCTAGTTATAGCGTTAACGGATGACCTCAATAGAATTTTGTCCATAAAAAAAAACTCCTAGCGTAACTCGCTCCAACGCTCACTGCGCGAGTTTTAAGTATATGGCCTAAACCTATACCTGTAGCTTAGACACTGGTCTAAGTTTCGGCACTTTAAATCATAACATGCAGGACGCACTGGTGCTAGCAAGTTAATTGCAGTTGGTAAACTGACTGCCGTATATAATATATACGGCAGTCAGTTTACGGATATCCATTTATGGACACAATAGTTTTACAATAGTAGCTATAATGCAAGCAAGAGATAAATGAAATGTTTCCAGATTCGTATTTTGTTGCAATAAAGTGGTAATTGGATACTGACGTGTGTTGCTCCTGAAATGCGAGGCCTTGTTTTCTTTGTCCATAGCTAAAAGCGTATAATATTAATATGCCGTGTGGTAATGAAGTAGTCTAAAAAGATGCCTGACTTGTTATCTGTCCTTTTTTTTCACCTACGGGGGTAGTTTTCTCGGAGTCGAACCGACTAAACTCACACGGCCTGCGTGGCCAGAGAATCTGATGCGCCTTAGAAAGTTTATCCCAGAGACCCCGTCTGGCTTTAGCCTAGTCCTGCCCTTGACTAAATAATTGAAGTTATTAAACAACTAAGCTATAAATTAATGTTGATGGACTCTTCAAATTCAACACGGAGGTTGAAAAGGAACCAAATAGCAGGAATTACAATACCAACCCACATGAAATATTAAACTTAAACTGCCAAAGAATAATCAGTCAATCTTAAAATAGCTTAACTGGCTGGTAGATGTAAATAGAAAAAAATAAGCTTCACATTTTAAATTCAATAACTGGATATTCTCAACCTAATCGGCGACTCGTCAAAGGGAATCTTTAATCTCAAGATTTTAATATTGAGTAAAAAGGTTTTTGAAAACCTTCGCAGTGGATGTTAAGTAGATGCGGATTAGTCTTGGTTAAGGTAAGTCCTGCTATCAATGTTTGTAAATAGGTACTATATTTTTTTCGAGATCTAAATAGTATCCTACTTATTAATATTATAATATATGAAAGTTTTTAAAGATGTTTGATATAAGTTTATTATTTTTTCTAAAATATAAATTTATAAAAAAAAGTTGGCATTATGAACACCATGTCAGTGTAACACAGAATGAAAACTTTAGAAGTAAACTTACATCAAATTTATGATTTTCCAATTAGTGTCATATTTATTAACAATACATTATGAAAACGTACCTTTCCTAAGCAGAGTTGTTGCATAGTTCATTGACTATGAAATTATCAATATTTTGATACGACATTCAAGTGGGTTAATGTTTACTTCCAAGATTTGATAAGTAACCTAAGATGCCAGCTCCTCTTAAGAAAATGATCTAACAAACATTAAAAATGTATGATTCACATCGTACTTATATGGGTAGACTAGGTGACCAGCCATTTGCGATTGAAAACCATATTAGCAGAAAAAAAGTGGAATCAGGATAAGGCAGATAATGATTTTTTACCAACGGCAAAAAGTATGGCTATGAGAGGTTGTCCGTCACGCAATCACGCGTTCACAATATCGGTATAGTCTCGTCTCGTCTTGGGTTAAACTGGTCTCGGTCCCCATTCAAACTTTGAATTTCGATTCATTCAGTCAGTCTGCAGGCGATCGCCGCGTGGAGTGGGTGTATCGTATGCGCTGATTCTTGTTCACGCGACTTTACCGCCATTCTCGATTTTCGAAGCAAAAGAAACTTGTTCATAGTGATGTTTTGTGTTATAATGACGTCTTTTAGTGTTTAATTTTTGTGATAAACGCAGTTGCAGTGTCACTATTTGTGTTTTAAAAGTTGTGAAGTTAATTTACGTCATCAGTGGATTTACTAGTTTACCGGCGTTTTCTTGTGTGAGTATTTTAAATGAGTATTGTAATATGTTTGCTTACAATTGAATTATAAATTTATTAGTAATTTTATTTTTAAATTATGGTTAAGTCATAGTCGCATAGTTGTATACAAGCGAGGTGTGAAGTTATCGGTATTTGTGTTCACGCAATACCTACTTAGCCACGTTTTATCAAGTGAACTAAGAACCGGATCGGTCTAAAGATTATGCTGCCTAAGTACTTAGTACTTTGCGAAATTATTACAACTATGTTTCTGAATCATACGTTGTCATTATTTCACGATAAGATTACTAGGTAGGTATACTGAGACGATAAAAAATTTGAATATTGCCGATTCGTCTCAACGTTTTGGATCATAAAAAAATCATTCAGCTTTAATTAAAAATTTAGTGTTCTTTTGTTTTTTCGACTCAGTGCTATCTAGAACCAAATAAGCATAGTTTAACTAACTTGTGTAATGGGTTCTAGAATGCGGGTTAACATAGGTACTATGCGATTCAAGTAAGAAGATAATCGCGTTCGCGGCAACTTCATTCCGTACTCATCAAAATTGTACAGCTAGCAACAAAATTTTCACGGCGCGTCGGATAGGTTCATACCTGTAATGGTAACAACGACTTAATTTTTATTTTCTTTTCTTAAATACGTAACATATTTTCTTAGAAACAGTTTAATAATAATAGTTCATAATTGATTGGTGACATAGTGTGCCGCTAGCTACGCTTCCAAAGCCATTGATATATATTTCCGATTTTTCTGCATTTTGTTGCGTCCTTGTTGACTTTTGTTGTTACATTGTGTTTGTTATAAACTTTTGTTATTGTTTTGATAAGTTTATTTTGTTAGGTACAGTTAAATTTGCTTAAAATCAGTAGGGAAGGCACAGTGGTACATTTACGGGCACGTGAAATTGTTCGTGCGGCTCCGATAACAGTGCAAACGATAAAATAAGCGGCATCGAAGTGTTACCGCCCGATTAAAAATAAAAAAATATGAAAAAGAACCGATAGTTTATTTCGTAATATCATTGTATGTACTTATCTCAGATGGAATAGTGATGTAAAAAAATGTATTTGCTGACCTTACTTTATGCAATGAAGTAAGCAACGGGTATCAAAATGTCATTATGACAGTTATCAATTTACGTGAATCGCATAGTAGGTACTAATGATGACCCATGTACTTAACTAGGTACTTAGGTATTTATCAATGTTTGCATTAGTTATCGAAAACATCATAAAATTAATTAACACATAAAGATGAGAGCTCGATGAATTGAAAACTACATTTCTTTAGGTAGGTACTACTCGTGCGCTATAAGTTGAGACCTGACCACTAGACGTCACCGGCGCGTGTTTGTACAGCGCACAAAAAAATATCGTAAACAAGCTTCCGCCCGAGACGTTACCTACCTGTCTACCTATTTTTTTGCGAACAGTAAGTACATCACGGGCGACTGAGGGGCAGTGTAGAGGGAAGTAGGCGAAGAGCCCAAGTCTCAACTTATAGCGCACGCGTTATAGGTAGGTATATTGTTTTAATTAAGTAGGTAGTATGACATCATAATGATTTTATACTAATTATTGCCTGACTTGTCGGAATCGTACAGTCAGCGTTAAAAGTAGATGATGATTACGCAAATTTTGAACTTTCTGAATTGTTCATTGTTGGTACCTACCTACTTACAAAAATTAAAAATATTTCAATTGACCACACTAAACAGTTCAACAGACTTTTCATTAAGGAAAATAAATTAGATAATATTTATCATAACATCTTACACTAACATACCTACCTAACCTATAGTCCAAATTCAAAGTAGATAGGTACCTACCTACTTTGATTTTGGAAAGAGAGTTAGAGGCCGTGAAAAAAATTAAAACCTTGCATTCTAGAGTCTAGAATGTAACTTCGCCCGCGTGTGTCTAAAATCTAGACACACGCTAGCGGAGATGCCGGCACATCTAGTAACTAAATTACCTTTAGTGTACCTCGTCTGTCCATAAATATTTAGTTATGTAGATCGTCAAATACTAGTATTAGCAGTAGTAGCACCGATTACCTAATAGTAGGTAGTACCTACCTAGTATGCGTACCAACTAAGTACCTACCTAGCAATGTGTTCTCTGACGTCGAGTATAAGCCAAGTCTTGATTATATGTGCTGAAGGCCGAGGTGATTGCTTATTTATTTAAGCAATCATAGCCGGTACTCAACATTCATAGATACGCACGCCATACCATTCAATACCAATGATTAATGGATGTAAAAAATTGTCGCAGTCAAGAAAATGTTGGCATTCTACCTATCACAGAACAAATTAAAATATTATGTTTATGGCAGAAAAGGTATTGTACTTAGTCAGCGTCAAATTATTTTCAAATTTTTCAAAATTCGTTTTTGAACTAAATTTATAGGGTCAGAAAATCCTGTCTATCTACTCATTAGACTCTATATAATTGGTTAAAATTTTAATTACAATATAGGTACCTACCTAATTAATCATCTTCATTAAGATTTTTAAATCATTAAGATTTGAAATCTTTGCAATCATTATCTACTTTTGACGCTGACTGCATCTATTTCTGTAACTTAAATACTACTTGAGTAATGGTTACAAATAGTCCATAATATCCTCATAATATTTATTTTGTCTTTGTTCACGGTGAACGAAGTTCAAAATAAAAGAATATTCTTATCACCGTGGCCGCTCTGTCTCTATCATCATTTTAATACCAGACATATTAAATTGAGATGGTTTTCTTACAAAAAATCGACGTCGTTCAATATTAAGTTAACCAAGAGTTACCTATTACAGTTTTACGGCCCCGTTACCGGAGCAACCGAACCTGTGTGATGTCGAGATACATGGAATCGTTATTGTTGATTGTGCCCCAGATTTCGGGTGCGACCCCAGTTTTTGTACTTCTTTAATACATAGGAGTATTATGGTACATCATACCAGTACGATTTTAACAAAAAGGATGTTTTAATTTTTTTCGTTAACCCTTCCATAGTTTAACATCAAACACTTTGCATTCAGTAATTTTTAAAAGTATTTTGCAATATAATTAGCGGGCTTGCATGGAAGGTTTAATGACAGTAGAGGAAGGACAGAAACAGATGGCAGGCTGTTGTTTCTGCCTACCTCGGAGAGAAAAAGGCGTGAAGAATATATATATATCCATTTTACAGTTTACGTAAACGTGTTATGACTTATATTCATCGTTGAATGATGAGGTACTTCGCTATCTGTGAAGTGTATCGAGAAAAAAATATAGATTGTTTTTTTTTTTTTTTCGATTCTTTGTTTTGACCGTAGAATGCCATAATTTCAGTTAAACTGTCATTGAATAAACATTTCTTTACCAATACCGGATTAACCAGTTCATGACAGATAGCGAAAACAATGTATTCACGTTAGAAATATTGATAAAATAGCGACGAAGAAAAAAACCGTGGTATACTGGTCAAAAAAATATGACTGTGATTTTAATTTTGAATAAAATATAAGCAGAACTGAAATAAAGATGAATAACGGTAACTTCATCATTATTAAAGTGTAAATGACCACTATACTCTTCGCGCATAACATCTAAGTACATTATGTTCCGTTATTATTACAATTTTCTAGCTGGTAGTCTGTCTTAGTTGTGAAGATGCATCAACATTATTATAGCCATAAACTACCCAATTTTAGGACCTATTATTTTTTATTAAAATAATTATGTAAACGTAAAATTATTATTTTTGTTAGAAAAATGTGAAGCGGACGCTGTCAATTGTGGATAAATTACGTTCAGTGTGTAGTAGGTTGTTTCAATCCGGGATTTCCATTTGCGAGCGGATAGGTAGGTATCCGCGATTCCGAGAAACCGCGTAGCAATAATTGGGCAACTGGCATTAGGTACATTTCATATCGCCTTAAGCGGAAGTCTGCATCAATTAAAATAAAATAACGTACAGCAGGCGCAAAAATGAGACGTTTTTGTAAGTATTACTTTAATGAATACTTAATCCTATTGGGAACCGGGAACTCCTTGAAAGGGTGGTCGAAACATTTTTGATATAGGTACCTATTTTACCTTTTCTACAAACATTTTGACAAATGTTGGTAGGTAGGACAAATTTAGTCTATATTATTAATTTCAGTTTAATTACTTTTTCGTTACATTCATTCCTAATAAAATTATTTAAGTGATTTTATTTTCAGTGCAAATATTACGAGTAATCATAACTACCTACACATGATATTGATAAAACTGGGTTCCTTGACACTCAAGGATATTATCCGATAGCAAAAAAGTTAAGTAACTGTTTTTTAATGTTTTTTGTTAGTTATCAGATGTATATTCCGTAGAACATCGATGTGAGACTCCACATACAAAAAGTTTATTAGACTTCGAAAGTTAGTTCGCAATAACTGTCACGTTGTAGGCTAATTAAGACAGAATACGTTACAAAATGGAAGGTAATAAATTTTGTGGTCTAATTATATCTAAGTAGGTACTTATATATTATGTTTTATTCTATTCTATTCTATATTCTACGATATTCTACACAGCGCTATCTAGACCCAAAGTAAGCATAGTTTAACTATAGCTTGTGTTATGGGTTTTAGAATGCGGATAAACATACTAAAATTGTATTCAGAATCGTTCATAAACATAACCCATGCCTCTAATGTATAGATACAGCTTATTTACAATTTTATAATAGTATAGATTCTTATACAGGTATATCTACTTACCTTCCTATATACCTATGTATAGGTATATAAAAAAAACCTTACAGCGGAACATTTGTTACACAGTGCTGCCTGCCTGAAGTTATTGTCAAGACACATGGAATATATTCATGTAATTAATACGTAACATTTATGTTCCTCTATGATTTAACTTCGCCGGTAAACCATATAGAAAGTTATCACAAACATCAGTTATACGGGTAGATAAATGACTACCATATATTTAATGGCTCTCATTATCACCTTGGCAAAATTATTCTATCAGGAAGATACTGCAGAGTTCTCTTTTGTTAAGGCACGGAGGGCAGCAAAAATGAAGAGGGTAGGTAATGGATAAGATTGGAGAAAATTCATGGAGATGGAAATCGAGATGTTGGGGTTCGAATGCCACTTAGAAGGCACTCGAGAAGTTGATATTTTGGAGGTATAAAGAATGTAGAATGATGTTATGTACGTCGTACATGACATAATTTATAGATTCATGAACATTTAGAAAGGAAGAAAGAAAGATAAAAAACTGTCATGATCACCAACAAACAACAACAGACGCAAAAGTCCACGACGATTGAGAAACCATTGTAATGAAAATTATATTTCAATTTTTTGAACAGGCTTTGTTTTTTTAAAATTTATTTGTACCTATAGGTGTTATGTCTGAAAACTGTGTTTTTACACAAAAAAGTACAGGAACACGATTTCTATACATTATAACACCATCTCATCTACATTGCTAGATTGATGTTAGCGGAGGTACGTTGCCTTAAAACTCTACTAGATGATATCAAAACCAATGTACCTGTTAATAAAGAACTTGAAGACGTACAAAATGCATTCGCCTATCACCATATGTACATATATTTTGTCATATCTATGAGTTGTTAATATCTCGCACTCGCTACTAGAGATGCGCCACTTATCTTAAGGTCTCCGTATCAGTAAAGTGGAACTAGAGTTCGTTCGACTACAGTATCAGTATGCATATTATTATTATATTCATAATGATGCAGTATCAATATGCTTATTAAGTATATGTATATTCATGATATAAAAATATTAGATCACATGAATAAGGAACAAGTCATGTGATAACTCTTATTAACGTATTATTTGACCATTTTATTTCAATAATTTCCTGTTCTATACCTTCATTTATTAACTACTTAATAAGTACCAATATTATTAATTTCTCAAGTTAGGTATTGAGGAAAATAGTACAAATAATATTTACCTACCTATATTAATATAACATATATTTTTCCCTATTCAGGATACTGAGGCTTATACTTACTGTATGAGCGCGTGGAGACAGTCAATATCGCGATTCTGTCAATAATATTGATGTTATTGATGTATAAGTAAACGTGATTGGTCCCCTACACCCGATTACGATATTGAAATGCGATATACATCAATTTAATTAAGACTATCTTCGCGCACCTAACGTGATTCGACAACAGCGCGCTAATAGCTAGCTCCTAACTCGATATCGAATTTGTAGATCCGTGCGTTAAATCCTTGTATCATATCCTGGTACTGACGTGAATTATATTATGCAATGGCGTGACACTAGATATCGGATTTGACTACTTATATTAAGTCAAAATACCGTTATACCTACTAATATGCTTTGTGTAATTGACAATAGCACGTTGTTATTGTTAAAAGAGAGCACAACGAACGAAGTTAACAACCTTATTTATTTTGACAAAGTTACAAAAATCACTATTTTGTCACGGCATTTAATATCCAGTAAAAATGTTCGCAATTCCAAAGTTGTTGATAGATGGTAATACGTTACATAACAGAGATCTTGTTTTGAGAACTAAAATGCCGGCTTAAGTATTATTCTGTATTCGAGAGATCAATTTTATTGTTTTCACAACTTCAGAATCGATTGATTCCCACGTGAACAGATACAAACACGTTGCGGTTAGATACAACTTTCTATCAGAATTGATCCATCATTTAGGCTTATTATAGTTTTCATTAAGCTAGCTTAAAATATAATTTATTGAAGCGAGATATTAAACTATACACTCAGTCATCTCTTTACACTAACGGAGGTCACAGTGAGTGCAGAACGCTCGATTTGAAGGAGGATAGCTGAAACATTCTCCCTGCACGGAATGGATGATCGATCTCCATAAGCGCGGGTCTGAGGAT
This sequence comes from Lithosia quadra, assembly GCA_963576445.1. Taxonomy (NCBI): domain Eukaryota; kingdom Metazoa; phylum Arthropoda; class Insecta; order Lepidoptera; family Erebidae; genus Lithosia; species Lithosia quadra. The sequence goes on from OY754882.1 coordinate 4,751,215, forward strand.
GATAGCTGGGGCTAACCGGTACCCTAGTAGAAGCAGACCCAGGGTGTCGGCGCGTCCTAGGCTACAGCCGGGTCAGGTCCTTTCTTTGTCCTTTTAGTCAATTTGAATTTGATATATTCACTCCATCGTTGACTCCGGGAGATTCATTAGGTGAAGCTCAAGAGGGGTTTCTGCACGTTAAAAAAGGTAGACAAACTGCTGTAATTCCATTTTTTGCTGTATAATTTCTGCTTCCAACTGTTAGATATTATTATTGTAAGAAAAAAGCAGAACATTCAATAAAGTGGTTATTTAATGGCGGCTATTAAACAAAATGGCGTAAAAGACTGAGGATTTTATCTTCGCAGAATCTTGTGGGCAGATATACTAGTATGGATATAGATTTAAATGACTTCCTTAGGTAATAAGACTTGTTAAGAAATCAGCAAAAATCTGAATGTATTATAAATAGCACTAGCTAAAGGCTTCAGTCGAAGTACCTATATAATGCAGTAATAGTCGCACATATCCATTTTTGTAGCGGTATCTAGTAATCATTAGCTGCTAGTGGCTAGAAAAACTGCTCAGTTGATGGCAAAATGTGGCTTTTAATATACTGTTTAACCACCAGGTAACTATTCTATAATCCTATCGTACTTTCCTACTAATATTATAAATGTGAAAATTGATGAAGATGTTTGGGTTTTTGTAACTCAATCACGCTCCAACGGTTCAATTGATCTTGCTGTTTGGTACAGGGATAGATTATAGTCTGGAATAAAACATAGGCATATCAGTCTGTTGTAGTAACCTCTACGGATACTTTTTCACGCTCCGCTTAAAGAACCCGGGATTGTAAGAAGGGAACACGCGTGTAGATTCCCATGCGAAGCGGGAACTGGAGCAAAGTTCCTAGCAGGCGAAGCCTCGGTCACCAGCGAGTACAGAATAAATACCTACTATTGAAATAAACAACCATGGAAGTTTAATTTAAACACAACGTAAGATGTGTATTTTCAACGAGATGTTATGTCAGTTACGTCAAGGTTGACGTATTGGCAAGGTCAATGTTACTATTAGCTGTGTACAATATTTTAAAATTCAAACTGAGCTGTCTTAAACCGGTATTATATTTTATATAGGAAATGAGATCTACCGACAATCTGGTTCTTTATTTTTAAGAAAAGACGCAAACAATATTTGTCATGTTTGGTAGGTACATCACATGACAAAATCGTGACAAATATTTGGGTGAATACGTCTCTAGCCGCATAACAAATAACACATAGCGAAGTGTGGTTCCACCACAGATTTATCATGCTCCCATGTTGGGCGATACAAGTTTCGATAGTTAAATTGTAGCACAAAGCGTGGATTTTCTTACTCCTTATCATTGTATAGTATAAATAACAACAAACTTGAACCTTGACACTGTTATTGATAAACTAATTCCACAAACATTGATTTATCGCATTTATTATAAAGGAATGATAAATTCTTTTATCTTATTTTTTAGTTTTTATTTATTAAAATACGTTTAAGATACGAAAACTATTAACAGAACGACACAGGGGAGCTTACGACCGTTGACCTCTGTGGCGCGGTGGTAGAGCGTTCGACTCTTACGTCAGAGGTCGCGGGTTCCTAATATTTGCATGCATGAATATGTCTATTTGCTTAGGTCTGGGTTTATCTGGGCCTCGGAGAGCACGCTTAGCCGTTGCCGTTGGTCTCAGTTGACATACGAATATCTACGGCAGTCGTTACGGGTTAGTTGGATCCCCAAAAAAAATACCGACAACATGTAACTATAGAACCTCGATATCGCACATAGGTTGTAGAGGGTTTAAATAAAAAATCCTGGGTCGTCATAATTTCCTCGTAATCTATATAGGTAAAATGAAATCCTACTTCCCTTGGTCACGGCACCAGTATGAACGGCTTGACCGATTTGGCTGAAAATTTCTGGGGTAGGTAGCTTAGAACTAGGAGTCTGACAGGATACTTTTTATCCTGCCACGGGGACGAAGTTAGCCACGGGCGAAGCCGCGGGGTACAGTTAGAACCTTATATTATTTAGCGATACTCGCTTTCATACGCCATTCCAAAAATAATTTTGTTGTAACACGTGATTCTAAATTTAAATGTTTGTGCTTGTTCTAGTGGTGTGTTTACGTCAGAGAAGAAGCGCATTTTATATGTTTTGTAAATATATACCTAATAATATTTATTTTGTTTCCCGTTCCCGGTACCCACGTACATACCCATATTCAAGTCCCAAACACTTTCACAGTGACCGCTTTCCATAAGGTGGGTCGTGTACTTGTCTGCCATCCTAAATGGTTTAAAAAATGAACAATGTTGGATAAAAAATGACGATCTATTCTGGCGTCTAAATAAAAAAACTGTAATAAAGTAGCCAGTAGCGATTACTTTTGGGAATTACACAATTTTATTTAATTCTTGAATTATAAGGAAAGCGAGCTCAGAACCTAAAGCCGGTGTTTAATTTAGTTTATTCAAGACGTTCGTGTAATAATATGAAACAAAATTTATAAAATTCCACCTCATCCACTGGATTAAGATGGACACGAATATTTTTGTTAAGTTTAACAATTGTGAAGGAAGTATTCGAAATTTCAGTACGAATTATGTCTTGAAATTAGTCGTTTTTAGCAGGAGCTATCACAATTTGAGAGAAAAATGCGTCCCTGGACATGCCTTCGAATGGCCATATTTGTGTTAATTATTGCATTAAGCATTATGTTAATTTTCAAAATTGTATGGTAACGATTTACTCGTTCTTCTATTTAGTGGTTTTGTCAGATTTAGTGTTCGTTTACTCTTTTTGTGTTGTAACTTTTTGAATTTTTAACGTCACTCACCGTATCAAATAATCGGCTCCTCACCAAACCTAGCACAAGTATCCAGACTGGCAGCATTGATTCGCTGGATAGCGATGACCAACCTTTGCCCTACGTATGAGTCGGAACCTTGAATAAAATGATTACATAACATAACATAAACTCACGCCTATATCCCCGGAGGGGTAGGCAGAGGTGCTAGCACCCACATTTCGGCAGTTTATGTTTAGGTCCCAATGTAGTAGGTGGCGAGCCTATTGCCATAACCGGGCACTTATAAACCTGCGATAAATACACACATAACTTCAAAAAGCATCGAAAAGTCATTGGTGTGTGCCATGGTGAACCTGGGATCGAACCCGAGACCTCGTCTCGGCAGTCCATTACGCAGACCACTAAGTCTAGGCTAACGCTCTAAAACAGTATGAAACAAAATCAGAGAAGTTTATGACCCCGAATCGATTACCTTCTTTAAGGTACTATAGTCTTGAGCTTACATTACCCAGATTTCCACCGAGACTAAAATGAATAGTTTAGTGTAAATGTAGAATAAGACTAACATCTCACCTCCATTATGCTATGCTCTGCGTTCCTCTATTATGCAGAGTTGCATAAGCAAGCTCTTTATTTCTACTGGGAATTCATGAGTAGGTACGTGGTTTTATTCTTATTTTTAAACTTCCCACTAAGTGTAAGAAGTCGAGCCACTGATGTTGCTATGCTTAGTACTGTAAGAACTTTGACAACTTTCTTCCCAAATCGTCTTTAATATTTTTTTATTTAAGTTTTCATATTTTAGTTTTAAGTTTAGTAAGTAATTTTTTAAAATTAATGAAGCCGATAAACAAAACTAGGTAGGTACTCTTTAGCTTACCATCTTTCGGGGAACTATCAATTGATGGATCGAAAAAAAAAATGTTTTTGGAATGGTGTCCTTTATTTTTTTGGACACCAGGCGGGCTGTAGAAAAAAACTATAGAACTTAAGAAAAAGCGTAGGTAACAAAACTCTATAATCTAACTTGAATAACTTTATCACCGACGCGACGGTCCCGACTATCAGTATCATAATATAAGTGATAAGTGTGATAACATCGATAACCTATATTTGAAGTCAGCGGCGTTTTACTATTCGAACTACTGATCTAATTTACTCGATACTGTTTCACGGAAAACCCGATTCAATAACACCACGTTTTCAAAACGCATGATTTCAATTCGATTAGAACGAAACATTGCAAAATAACTTTATTATTTGTTTTGTATCTGTCAAAATAAAATCTACCTACGCTTTTGTGAGGCTATCAAATCTTTAAACCACTCATAGTTTGATATTTTTAATTAGATTTTGAAAAATTAATACATTTTATGAGTACACAAATTGCAATCATCGCTCGCTTATTATGATGTCTGTATTATGTATGTACGTATTAGCTAAACATAGATTATTACTTGGTGAACTGTTGCGTCTGAAGGGTCAGAATACCACTTAGGTATATGCATATCCCCATCAAGATAAGTACAGTTTTACTACTTGAGTGTTCTGGTGGTACTTATGTTAAGTAGCTTTTGAGAGGACAGCAATCATTTTAATATTATACTTGAATGCTTAAGCTTTTTGGCAAAGTGATATTCATATTTTACTGCAGTTATGGAACTACTTTTTATTTTTGTAAATTTAAGTTAGAACACAAAATCAATACTAGGGAACGGGATTCTTTAAACTATGACTAAGACTCGAGACGGGCGGAGCCGCGAGCATATAGGCTAGTAGCAGAATATTAATGAACTATATTTATTATGAGTCACACTGCTGCGTTTATACTATATTCTAGCAAATATTGCTTTATTGTACACCATAGATACAAGGAACACAAATATAAGAACAATTTATGGGTTCATGCATTATGGCATATGGCGGCCTTATCACTCGTGGCAATCTCTACCAGATAACCATGGGATGGAGAGCAAAAAAGAGAATCAAGAAATTTGATTTGAATCTGAAAACTCTGCTACCTGAAACCCATTTTGGTTTTTAATTGTTTTGAACTTTGAAAACTTAAATAATTTTCATACGCTTCCATTCAACCAAAAAATTAGTATTTAAATCAGGTAACATCGCGTTCCCGGGGCCATCCCTGGGAATTCCGCACGAAAAAAGGTAACAACAAGTTTGGTAAAACTCCAAGTAAACAAGGAGGAATACATCCATAAATTGTACCAACAAAGCACAACTGCACTGTAGTTTGTTGACTGATCTAAAGGAATACTAACAAAATAGTACCTATACCCTATAGCCTTCGGCAAAAAGTAGAAGACAGAAACGTATTTTTCCACACGCAGAACTTATTCTTAACATTACCCGCATGATAACTTATATAAGGTTCATGTCATCATTTCTCATCTTTCAAATAATGAAGAGAAATGGAACTAGTTGCTTCTTCCTTTTAGGAGTGAGTAGGTACATCTTCAGATCTTATTTTATTTGATAAATGTAGGTATTAAGTACTATATACTTGAAGTGATATTTAGGTATGTATATACCAGGTTTGTCATATAGGTATGTTTATCATGTCACTTTTCTATGATTAATATTCTATCTGACAAATCGCTATACCTTTTTTTATCAAACTGCCAGTAAGATGAATAAAACTATCCCAGTGGAGCTCAAGCAGAGATGTTCGAATAAATAAAAAGATGCGGGAGTTTAAGCGCTTGATGGTTTTTACAAGGGCAACGATTTCGTCTCGCTTCAGTTACGAATAAGGTTTTTTGTACAGTTATGATCACTGTGCTAAGGGCGTATAATCCGCCCCTACGCAGATGCCACTAGACCTTTCCTAAAATAGCAAATATTTATTGAGTTTTTACTGTTTTCAAAGTACTTAATGTTTACTCATAAATACAACGCTTTAGAAAGAATAAATAAAGAAAACAATTTATTATTATGCAAACTGCATCTCGGGAACAAAGCGACCCATTCTAAATCCGATAAAATTTTCTAGACTTACAATTACTAGTAGGTACTTTACAATATTGGATATAATTAAATCAGTTACAAAAATCTGTACTTACAATATTTTAAATTCTGCGTTATAAACTGAACTCGAATAAATACTGTCCTAGTCTCTATATCAAGGCGTGATAATGGAGGATTTTAGAAAAAATGGTTTATTAGGAATATTAAAATTAGACTTCTATGCATCTGAAATTGCATAATATATCTACCTCCGAAACTGCCCCTCATCAGAGTATCCGACTGATCTAGATGGTCAAAGGGGCAAGGTTGTCTTTGGATGAATGCGGTGCCGGCATTGTAGAAATTAATATGAAAATATCTAATTTCGGCCTGAAAAACCGAAATTAGATATTTTCCATGAAACGACTACCATTTGATATCCACAACCCATGGGCGATACCGAGATTCTGTAGTTAGGCAATTAGGCAAGTTATCGAACTTCTTAGGGTTTCAACTACTGGTAACGACTGATAGATGTCCATATGGCTTAACGTGCTCTCCGAGGTACAGAGGGGTCTCAATATGTCAGAAGAAAGATCACCCATCCTAAGAAAGCTTTGGCTAGTGTTGTTTAACTTTGCAATGTGTTACCCTACTACCAATTACCATTTAAACACAAACCTGTGAGGGGTTTGTGGTTAAATGGTATAATTCGATATCTTTTGGAATAAAACCACATCAAAACTAAACTAAACTAGAGGAAACGTTACATTTATACACTGGCAACTACTCGTAGTACTTACCTGTCAGGTTTGTTGAAAGTTTAATAACGAACCGCAGCAACTCCGCTGTCACCAGGTGAGGTTAGACGTTATATCAACTGAATTTTAGCAGGTAGACGCTACTAGAGTGGAATATTTATGGGCTGAGCTTGTACTATGGAACATATACCTAATTTTGTTAGTTTTATATTAGGTACTTGTTTAGTAGGTAGGTAAGTACCTACTTAATATCTGATACCCGCGACTCCGTCGGCTCGAAGGCCAGTTACCGTTTTTTGGTCATATCTCAAGTTCTACATATCCAATGGCAATCAAACATACGGGCAATTTTGAGACTGACACAGCCCTTTTCTAAATACATTCAGAAATAGGCAAACCCGCGTAGACAAGTGTCACAGCATAAATCGCTAACGAATCGAATAGATTAGATCGACCAATCACATCTAAGCTCGTCGCCGGCGTACGAGGCGCGCACCGCGGCAGGATCACGAGCTGGAGTATGATTGGTCGACCTAATCTATTCTATTCCTTAGCGATTTAGACTTATGCCACTTGTCTACGGGCTCAGATATAAATTCTAAAAAATTTTTTTTGTGTTCAGAATCGTTCATTTAATTTAACCAAAGTATTTTTTAAATTATCTTCAATGTAGGTAAACTATCATTTTATTATTATAGGATATTAAAGATATAGATGTGAGACATACACGGTGGATACATCGTCGATCTTCATTAAATTCGTCGTAACATATCCATCGTAACTACCAAGTATCATACCTACTGTGTAAACTAATTCACTTCGAACGCATAGTAATTATCGTAAACCTATCAGTGACGACGCCAGCTAGGTATCTACGTAAATTACCTGCCAACTCGAATAGTCAAAATAGTTGTATATGTATGTAAGGGTCCGTTCACACAGACCGGCTCGGAGAGCATCGGCGCGCATTTTTCTTTTCACACTGACAAATGATTTTCATAATGACAAAAACAGTGCAGATGCAAAAATAAACCTTACTACAAATACTAAAAACTCTGTTTTCAACGTGATAAGAATCTGCTCTCCTCTCCGAGCCGGTCTGTGTGAACGGACCCTAACTGTACAAGTTCGCACGAACTTGATACAATAGTAGATAAGGAGAACGAAACTATAATAAACGTTGTAAGGTGTACCATGTTATTAGTTCTGTGGTAAGGAAGTTAATTTTGTATCGATATTATATAAACTTGTATTAAATTTATAAAGAGGTAGGACACGGTGGTATCTCCCGTCCGAATATCTTGTTGTGTTCCCGCCGGTAAGTAGGTTAGCCAGAGCTCTCACAACCCCCCCCCCTCATCTCCCCAATCCCCCCTCTATTCCCGCTTAAACTTCTCAACTCCCCTCCCCCTCCAGGGTCTGCAACGCGACTGTGACAACTCTGATGTTGCACACGTCAATAAGCCACGTCGACCACTTTCCATCAGGTGGGTCGTACGCTTGTCTGCCACCTAAGTAGGTAATATAAAAAAATAAGTTATTTTCAAATTCTAAAATTCTTTTGTTGGTTCTAATGGCTGAACCATTAGATTCAATGTTATTTACAATAGATAAGAAATAAATTTTACTAATAACAGCGCACCCGTGTGGGTTAGTCTAACATAAAAATAAGCGGATAATTTTAATTGACAACTTACTCGGTCGCAGCACTCGTAGCCAAACGCTTGTTAAACTTTGTTGCATAACGATTTCAAACAGTTTCAAATTTTAGTTTTGGAATTCAGGACATGCATATTAGTGGACCCCTTTTTAGCTGAACCATATTATTAGAAACGATAATATTTCGTCCATAATTTTGGGGCTTGTGGCTTGGTGGTGACCGTTCACACTTTGCCAAATTACGCAATCCTAGTCAGGTCTGTCTCAGGATGGGTGACCATTCTTAACATGTTGAGACTCCTCCGTACTTTGTAGAGCACGTTAAACGGTTCGTACCGGTTACCATACATTCATCTATAGCAGTCGTTACCGGTAGTTGAAGCCCAATTCTGCGGCATAGTACGAGACGTGGAAACTTGTAGATGACAATGAGTTCGGATCTGGTTACGTAGGACTAAAAATATAGTTGAATATTTTATATTCTTACACCGAAGGGGTATGAAAACATGGATAGGAGACACCAACGTCTCGACTCTGTTTTCGTAAGTCCTACTGACGAATATCAGATTTGACCAATGTCGTTCAACCCCTATAATGGTTCTACCTAATAGCGGGTAATTCCTAAAGACTGCTACAAATGCAAACGCAAAATCCTGTTAAGCCACACCTACGACTAACTAATTTGCTTTTTTTTGTTTGTTCTCATTTAAAATAGTGAGTCTCTCCTGGTTTTCCCTCGCCTTAAACTCGCGGAAACCCTTTATGACTGGTAATTTTTTACTGTTTTAGAAATATAAGAACTAATTTGCTTCGGTAGTACTTACTCAAATTCAAATGTTGTGGTTCTATAAACCCACCAAATTTCCTACAACTATGTGGTGTACATGAAGGTAAGGATAATAATAATAGGATGCTACATATTGCTACGATTACGATCAAATGACGCGATATAGGTACAGGATTACATAATATTATCACAATTCTCACTAATGAGGCCATGACTTCTCATTAATGGAGTATAATTAAAGTTGCTTTACATTTCCTATTTGTAGGGACAAGATAACGATATATAAACATATTCAATCGTAATGCGATATCGAATCTTGTTATATTTCTCCTCCAAGCAGACTTTATTTAGTAGAATATAGACTAAATGGCGAAATAATTACAAAAGTTTTTAAATTGGTATATTTTTTTAAGTTTTACTGAAATTACACTAACGGCTCTCACTAACGGTTTCTTGTTAATAAAGAAACAGACTTAATTGACAACAGTATTCTTTTTATACAGTGTGAAATAGACAGTTAAAATGGAAGGCAAGTTTACATCTAAAATGGACCAATCCCAATAAGAAGCATACAAGTTAAAAATTTTCTGATCATTTCAAATCCAACGTTTGACCCTTTATTAACATTATGATATGAGTACGCATCGCTGCTCTTGCACCCATGCAGTTTTTATTAATATACCAGATAAGTTTTGAACAGTGTTACAAGGACACTCATACTTACATATAAGGAAACTGCGAAAACAGGAGGACATCAATGGGCTAAAGTAACAGTTAAGATAAGATAGAAAAAGGATTTAGAAGATGTGCTAGGTGTGAAAAAGGGCAAAGTTACATACAATCATAAATATTGAATACTACTACTGTCACATACATATAAAGAACTTCATAAAAAGTATTTCATTCCGACAGCCATTTCATTGAGATTCATGGAAAAGTCTAAAACCCCATTTTGGTATAAATATTTAAATCGACTCGTAACCGTGAAATCGGAGTCAACACTCTTTCAGATGAAGATTTCTGGCCTTACATTTTGATTCGTTGAATAAAACAGAATAAAGAGAACAGTTGTACGAAAAATTTTATTCAATATGATTTTTTTTATGTCCATAAATCTAACTTCCCTTTGAAGCTATTTGTGATTCAAGATTTTGAAAAGCGAATGCTGAAATCGCTTTGTAAGGTTTAGACAAATATTTTTTAACGAGAAAATAACAGAATGAGTGTTTGAAATACTTTTAACCTCTTGTGACCTTTTACCATTAATCATTTGTGAATATCTGGATTACGACAACATTTTAAAATGTTGCAATTGTTTGGGCTATAACGTCTCGCGACCTACCAATAGTAGAACTATATTTACTTAAGATGAACTACCGCTTCACCGGCAGGTGTTATGCTAGCCAGACACGTTCCAGTATACTCGTGCAAGTCTTTTTTGGTAATATGTATGTATGTATAATACCAGGAAAATTATTACCTACCTCCCTTAGCTTCGTATAATTTTTAAATATTCTCCGGTTGTCAAAAGAGTGTGAATGTGTAATAAAAGATAATAATTATTAAAATGAATTTCATTAATAGTAGCCATAAACACTTTTTATAGGCAAGTCACTATATATAGTAAGTAATAGACGAATCATAATTTTATAAAAAATGTGTCGCATCTAGTTGTCACATGAGTGAAGGTTCACCGACTCTTAGCCTATTATAAATTGTCTCGAAAAGCCTTTGGCGGTGATAACAAAACAGAGTTTGTTTAGGTGTGAACCCCAAAGGCCTAACTCTATTACAAAGTTCGTATTGTTTCGTTACTTTTGTATAATTAACGAACTCATTCGTTGTGAGAGCTTTCATGTATTTTGAGGTCAAAGTTTTAAGTTATTGGACTGATGAAAGATGAAACGCGTTAAAATTATGGTAGCTGTGTCATATTCGTTAAGAGTTAAGCGAAATTAATAATTTTTTATTGAAACAGATCTTAACGGGAGAGCTCCCTTAAATTAGTTTTTACCCTGGTGTATACTTAGATATTAAGTTTAAGACTGTTTATGCCTACCTATTTTCTTAGTTAGCTGAGAACTACTTTTAATATGTAAGTAGTATAGCTATCTAAATATTTATAAAATTGAAAATCTGTACACAAACATTTTTTTTTTTGAAATTCTTGTCTATTTGTCAGCGATGGACGCAAATACTGTGAATGAAATTTGATGCGATTTTGTTTCAATTTATATGTGCTAATTACAAGACTATTATTACCAGACTAATAGAATACTTTATGGAGAATGCGAATGTTTTCGCAAGTCTCTAAAATACATCTTGGTTTGAGACCTAGTTTTCGCTGATAAAAGAATATTCATGTTAAACCTAGGTGTAATATCAGTAACGTGCGATAAAGGAAATCCTAGCTTATCTCAAGAGAGCAGTGTTAGACGCTTGAGATAATGTGTAAGTAATGTAGTTGGGTGCGTGTTTCAATAAAGTTTTCTGGATTAAGTAAGTTATATTCTTGCTTGTTAAATAAAATAGATATTATGAACAACTTTCAATTGTTTCACTCTTATAATAATATGAAATAAATATAATAACGCTATTCGTTTAAGAAGGGAGTGATTGAGGAGACGACATCTGACAGGAATGTACGAAGGAGAATCACATGTTGCCCCAACTCCAAAAATAATTGGGACAGCGGCGAGTATGATGATGAATAATGATATTTCTATCCTTCCTTAATACTTTTTTTTTCGTACGGAAATCCTCATGGATAGGACCATCTCCCCCCGTGGCCAGCGGGGCAGGTTATGTCGGACTCTTACCGATTAAAACCGCACGCCGTCTAGGGTCTTCTGGCGTTGGGGTGTAAGGCGGCCCAGAAGGCATTTCCTTCGCACTCCGGCCTTCCTTAATACCTAATATTACTTGACATAATAGTACGAGATCACACTGCAAAATCATGCATGCATCGAATATTTGCTTAAAACCAAATTTTACGCATATTTATGATTAGGAGAACATATATTTGCTAGGTTGCCTATCAAAATGTTTACACCTGGCTGCGAAGAGGTACGGCGAAGTGCGCAACGGCAACCGTGATTTTTCAGAGTCCTTATGTGTATTGCCGTGACGTGGATGATATTTTATTTAAAAACCACGTGAAAAATTTTTTTTTCCGAAAAATGAATTAGTCATAATTGAATTAAACATATTAGCGGCCACATTTTGATAGGCAACCTAGTAAATATATGTTCTCCTAATCATAAATATGCGTAAAATTTGGTTTTTAGTAAATTTTCGATGCATGCATGATTTTGCAGTGGGATCTTAGTCTATAATGTGGTTTTATTGAAGCACCTATTTGTTATTAATGTTATTATTATTACATTAATATTGAACAAAAATAAATTAGTTTGTTAACGGTATTCTATGGTCAGTATTAGCAATTAATATATTAATTTGCGGTGACACCAAGTCCACAGAAAGATGAAAACATTGCGGTCACATAAGATGACATACAAACTTACGAGAACTCTTATAAATTCATTCACTAAATCATTTACAGAATGAGGTCTGACGTAAGTAATTCATTGAATACATTGATGTGTATTTAAATATAGGTAGCGTGTTCTGTTTTTTCCTTCTAGTCGTTCAAATAATAATAGAATCAACGTCAGTCTATTCGTATGAAAATTTGTTCAAACTTTAGACGTCGTTAGTTAAAATCAATTTTTAGTAAACACAATTTAGCTTAAGTTTGTATAAACCTAAGTTGACTCCATTATTTTGAAAGTTAGGCTCATGTAATTTACATTTTTCTTCTTCTTGGCAAACATCTATTAGATTTTTGATAAGATAGTATCTGATTCAGTAGATAAGTCTAGCATTGAGCTAAGGTTTTAATAAATGCATTGCCAAGTCACATGCAATAAATCAACATTGTAAGGATTGAACTAAGTACTGATCAACATTTTAAACATTAGACTTAGAACTCGTCTACTGTATAATTTTTGCAAACTGTACTGTGTTTCTCACAAAATAATAACAGTTATTATGTGTAGGCGTTTATACTCCATCCTATACCTTTTATTTTATCTTAATGATAATGTCAACATGATACTTCGAGAGTTCTATAAATAAAACAGAAAATCGAAACGACTTAGTAATACTCAAAGCCGAATAAGTCACGTTCGCGGAATACCTGTGTTTGAGTATACACCATATCGCGTGAAGGTAAGGTCACCTACTAAGATTTCTCTGTATTCTTGTTGGTTGACTAAAATTGTTAGGCATTACAATAATAAATTAAAAACTGAAATGCACTTCCTGCACACGTGTTTCCTTCTTCCTTCAATCCCGGGTTCTTTAAGCGGGGCGTGAAAAGGCATCTTGTCTAGGCCGTCAAGGTAGGGACCGCCGTTTTGGGACGAATGGTGTCTGGAATGGCGGCCCGTACCCTCTGGACTTTACCCTTGCTTCTTACCATCCAGCGGGGTTAAGTCAATTGACGGACTGAATATTAAAAAAAAACCGACCAAATTCCATGGTACCAATATTTCCCACTGAAAACTGATCCAGTGATCCATTATTTTATTCATATTGGTTCCAAAGCAACATTCATGATCGTCAAGATAATTGCTTCTACATTTTACATTTACAGTCGGTAAGTTCAATAGCTGGTAAGACGCGTGGTTAAAACTTTCTGGGGATTTTTTTTATTGATGATGCTTCCCGTAGTCTCATCTTAATTTGGTCCAGTAGAAGTGTTTTTTGTGTAGGAATTATTATTGTTTCCTCTTTGTACAACTGTGTATGAATTGGCAGTAACATCTTTGAAAATTTAAATGTTATGAGTATTTGAAATTCAACATTTTCAATAACTAATAACTTTTGATTGAATATGTCAATTTTGCTTTCGGAGGATGAGATTGCTTAGTCAAATTTTTAGAACAGTCACAGATGTTCACACGACTGCGGGGTCGAAACTTTACAGTTAAAGTTTGCAAGGCAATGTATCCAGGGACCGATCGCACATAGCTCTACTTAAGTAAGACGATCGATCGATCTGCCTCTCATGATATAGCTTATCATCTGTTAGTTATTTTATTCTTTGAGATAAATTCAGAAACAGTCGCTGTGATATTTCGTTTAACATTTGAAAACTTCATACAAAATTGCTGTGCTGATAACTTGACTTATTCGTCAACTGGCGCTAATATGAGTACTATTTTACCTAACATGTACAATACCCGCTGCAGTTAAACTGATGGAGTAGTTTACAATATATTTATATATATTGCAGTCTGTTGCCCATGATAGAAGAGTTGGGACTACCCTTGTTACCCAGGTCCTACATATTATATCCCACGGCCTATTAATTCTCACAACGTCTTAGAAATGCTATTCTGATTCGATTGTCGAGTCCCACTCAGAGTCTCACTTCGGAAATGTTCAGCGAAGGTTCAGCGCTCTATTGCAAGATTCCACTGCTCGAGGTAATCCCGTATATAATTGGACAATAGCGAGATGCAAGTGCTTCTGAACGTTTCCGAATTGAACTTCTCATGTACGTGAGTTTCAATATCGAATTTGTATACCTACTTATATTACAGAATAGAACTAAAGGCTTTTGAATCTCACCGAGTCACTGATAGTAGGTATATTAAGCTTAATAGAGAGCTCACAAGATATCGGAGATGTTCACGACAGTTATTAGTTGCACTATAGATACATACAATTTTCCATTCTCTGGAGAATATTTCTCTTTATAAAAGGACATTATAATAATATATCATGTACATAAAATTAATAGATGTGCTTATTCATTTTGTAGAGAACAAGAGAAAAATGACGTTTAAGTACGTAACTAATGGCAAGACTTTCATAACTGTTCCTGACTGGAAACATGGAGTGTAGTAGTTAAAGGTAAAGGATGTAATACATTATTTAGTTTAGGTTATTACCTGACTCCGCCAGCGAGAGGAGTACTTAATGTTGTATGCTATGTATTTATAGTTTAATCTTACAGAGAATCGCCCTACTAGAATAATAATTTTAGTGTTCATTATCATCACATTCGTCATTCATTCATCAATCAAAGTTAAGGCCATTATTATTAATAAAACATCGAGACAAAATATATATTATATAGAAGGGTGTTCGATAACAGTTTTTTGTGAGCTTAGGTCTAAGCGAGGGTACGCTTAGCTAAGTGCTTTTAAATGAGGGAATGATTGATAGACAAAAACTAACAGTAAAATTGTAGTTTGGAAAATTGATGAAAGGTTTTTATGAAAATGGTAAGCGGATACCGCGACAATTGTGATACAAGAATCAATTGCACGTTGCTACCTGGAAAGGCGGAAAGAGAAAATAGAGGTGTTGTAGGTGTATACAAATTAAAAACATAAGTTTCTGTTTGTAATGTTAAAAGTATAACTTTGTATGAATGCGTATGGACCGAATTACCTACCTATAACAAAAAAAACTACTAAGTATAAATTTATTCTCCTTGAAACCGCTGAAAACAGTATATACTTAATAGTCCTTTTACATGTCACTACACAGGTTGAAATGTTTTAAAAGTAACCTGCTTTACGTTAATTTCATTTTTAATAAAACGAAACGGTAATTAGTGCATAGGATGTTATGCGAAGATAAGGAGAGGTAAAGCACAACGAAACGGAGTTATCCGAGTTAGGGTGCTTCTGCCTACATACTTACCTACCTACTACCAATGTTCTAACAAAAATAACCTTACATTGAGTTGGGTCTGCAGTGAGGCTCTGTACTAACATTGCAAAAACTCCTTTTTATACTCTTTGAGGTTTTTACTGAAATAAAATGGCGAACAAACAGTAGCTGCGAAAAATAAACGCTTCAGTAAAATTTCAGAGCTTTTTTTTCAATTGTCTAATGCCTGTGTTAATATTTACATTTCTATCTTATCCTTTTTTCGTATTGTGCATAAAGATTGTAATGTCTCCCAATAAAACTTACCTGCAGGAAATTATATAACTGCTTTTAAGCGAAAATAATGAGAAGCCCAAAACCATCAACATATCTTCTGAGCCTTTTCGGTTCAGTTATCCTTTCAGTCTACGAGAAGAAGTGAAGTGACTGCCATTAGATCTCCACAAACCACTGTCGATATAGAAGTTCTGTAGTTCACAAGGTTGTTGTCGTACTTCTTAAGAAATGTCATAGATGTTTACATGGTAACCAGAACAGGATGTGCTCTCCGAGGTACGCAGTGGTTTCAATGTGTTAAGAACAGTTACCCATCTTAATACTGACCTGGCAAGTATAACTTAAATTTGTCATGTATTCTTTTGGATACGAAACCCTCAGCCCCAGCCTACACGAGCTCCTTAAAGATACATTACGTATGTAATATGTATTGCTTTAAAAATTAGTAAAATAAAAATGTACTATTTCAAGAACCCATCCGAAACGCTGTCTGGAGTAATATTGGCTTTTCACTGACTTGTGACGTCACCTATATATCAACGTCAAACGGAGATTAGTGTCCTGCTGTCAGTACAGAGTGCACAGAACAGACATGTTACGTCACTGAAATATGACGTAATCAAAGATCCACCCATCTGAACCATCTTTATAGATCTTTTAACATCGTTATGTTCATCCAAAAAAAAGAATTGTATCGGATTTTTTTTTGATGATTTTCACTGCTCGATAGCAAGTGTACTTACCTAATGGATAACTTGTTGCATGCAAAAAAGTCAAATTAGTGATGTCAAGTTAGTCATGGCCTTAAATCCTGATTAACAGCAATAATTTTGTCACCTACCATTATTTGGGGCCATAAACATAGTGTGAAAATAACGCGAGTGTAACGCCCCTGGTACTGCACAAGTTCATAGGCCATGGTGACCGCTTCCCATCAGGTGAACCGTGTGTTTTTCTGCCACCTAAGTGGTATAAAAAAGTTAATTATAAGGTTGTGAGTGAATAAACGTGACACTTAAAGTTTTATAATATAATTTTATTCATTATTATTT
Source organism: Lithosia quadra (assembly GCA_963576445.1). Classification (NCBI taxonomy): domain Eukaryota; kingdom Metazoa; phylum Arthropoda; class Insecta; order Lepidoptera; family Erebidae; genus Lithosia; species Lithosia quadra. Next base: position 4,768,241 of record OY754882.1, read on the forward strand.
TAACATAATAATTTAACATGTATCTACATCGTAAAAGAGTAAATTTTAATGAGGTACTATGTTATAATAATTGGGGACTCAACCTCGGGAAATAATTACAAGCGTCAAGTTCTAGGTCACTTTGCCGAAAGACCCTCACACGGTGGTATAATTTTACACGGCTTTGGAATAATTATCATTTTATTATGGACCGTAACCTGCTATGTGTGTACTTTAATGTTGTAAGGAGATAGTTGGTGGTTTATTGCTTACTATTTGTTACCCAAGGCACCGCCCGTACCTTAGGTAGATTTCCCCGCGGCCTGCGGGGGTGGTTATGTCGGAATCGAACCAACTAAAATCGCAAGTCGTCTTGGAGCTTCAAGCACCGGGGTGTAAAGTGGCATAAAATGCATTTCCCTTGCACCCCGACTGACCCGGCCTGGAGATAACCCCGTTGGTTTTAAGAACCACGATGTCCTCGTCACTAACTAGCAAAAACTATTTTTAGTATCTGAAAACGATCATCTACTTTTGATGCTGACTGTACATCAAATATCAATATTTTTATCCACGCGACACAAATCGGTCATTAAATTTTGTCACGTAAATGCCCTTTAACATAGAGCCTAGTGTAGTAATATTACACCTGTGGATTCTGCGGACAATGTTCTCTTTCACTCAGGGTTGGTAGTAGAAGCATTTAAACAAAATTTAGAGCTTCATTCCTTCCAGCGGAAGATATCCTCATCTTTATAATTATTCTTCTAATCTAAGTACATCGTTCCTGACGTTTACATCGCAAGACAGCTGAACTAGTTGAAAAATCTTATTTCCATTCCGTTAATGGCGTCCACTATGTCTTCTAAAGAGATAAGCTGCTGAGTAATGAAAATTCAGGTATAAAACCAAGATAGTTTCAAGAGATAAAAGGCTACGGGGCTAAGCTTAAATGTAGCTTGTAGTACAACCGAATTAGGTTTAAGGTTAGTGTTGCAGATACGAGTGCTACGAGCAGCTACGAGTATTTATTTAGTAGTTAATTAGTTTCGCGGTGATTGCCAGGGCTACATGGGAAGCTAATTTCTGGTCTTGCCTTCACCGGTCCAAAAGGTGACTGATGCTTTTTTTCCGTGCGGAAATCTTGGATACCCACCCCGCGACCAGCGGGCCAGATTATGTCAGACTCTTACCGACTACAATCGCACGTCGTTTAGGGTCTTCTGACGCCAGGGTGTAAGGTGGCCCATAGAGCATTTCCCTCGCACCCCGGCTTGACCCGGACCATCTCCGGATTCAAGATTATGTTAACGACCTAAGAAGAGACGACGGAAAAATCCTATATTGACTAGATTCTCATAGTTCGTAAGTAAATATCTAGAACTGTATTAACAAAGATGAAAAAATCGTCCAAACCGTGAAGTATTGTTGAGCACTTATCTAGTTAAAAGTTACGACCCTTCTTGAAGGTACCTAACCTTTTTCACAATATTTACCTTACCGGCTTCGCTTATCTGGCTCACCACCTTCGCACCTAATCTGATTATAGTTTGTTCTTTATTATGGGCACTTTATATTGAATATTTCAGGGCGCTAAGTGTACTATGTAGGGTTAACTATTTATTAATCTGTGGTAGGGTAGACAATCGATAGTGTAATTCGCGTTGCTATTATGATAATACGTCATAGATTGTGACAAGTTTTATAGCGTAAACTGCCATAGTAGTAGCTGTGTTAGGAATAAAAAATTGTCGAATGAAATGGCTTGCAAAATAAGAAAAAAAAATTAAACCCGTAGCACTACCTGCTTATTCCTAAGGCGTATTGCACTTTTGCGGACTTCGGAAAGTTTCATTGTTAATCGCTTTATTATGAAAATAAGAAAGACTAACTATCTTGAAACGCATAACTGACTTAATTAATTTTTACTTTCTACAGTATACAGGTCCGTTTGCATATTAAGTACAGAGTTTCCAGACTTTTTTTAGCCATTAGTATAACCATTTAACTCGATAATAATTGGCACCGTATACATTACAGAATAATATTATTGCTTAACTGGTGTTCAATAAATCGGCAAGCACTCTACATACCTACATAGTGGGGTATGAAGAGAAGAAGAGAAAAAAAAAGAGAAAAAAGAAAGTAAGTATTCTGTGTATTGAATATTCAATGAAACGAAAATATGGGGAAAAAATTATGTGAAACGAAATTCTATAAAACAATTAGCTATAAAACAATGCATACCCATATATTTCCACTTGCAGCGATCCAAGCATACTTATTTACTTTTTCAGTTTCTTCTACTTTCATGATTGTTTTCTTACGCAGATTGCGGTTATTGGTAGTTATGGATTTTTCTTTGTTCTGTGGTAGTTATCGATATCGTTTCAATATCGCCATTGGTCATAATGACCATTGGTTGTGGAAGTCAGATGGCAGTCGCTCCACGGAAATATCGAAGTTCAGCCGCATCACAGTTAGACTGGAAGCCGACCCCAACTGAGTTGGGAAAAAGGTTCAGACAATGATGATTGCGGTTATTGTTACTCTGCCTTTTTAAATAAAACTTAACAATTAAATTCAATATTACATATTAGATTTATACGTAGGTATACGAGCTTGAAATTACTAGTCCATAACTATCACGAATAGACTACAACATACATTTAATCCCGCCAGATATTCCTTAACGGTGAGACTTGTGAAGGAAGACAAAGGATGTTATGTTAACCGGTACAGCTGGTGGCACGTAGTATTAGAGAAACTCGTAGTATGCTCTCGGGGCTTTCATAGTTAAGAACTTACAACTACCCGTATTCTATTCAAAATTAATAGTATCAACTTAAAGTCTAGTAGCTAACTACTGGCTAACTATTGTTGTCAGAAGTTTGAAAAAGGAGGAGGTTCTTAATTGGCATGTTTATTTTTTATGTAGGTAGCTATGTTCGGGTCTCAGACCAATAAAAAAGTATCTAGACGGAGTATTGCGTACTTTTTTTGAAGCCCACCAAGTTATGACGATTCGGTAATCTTATGACGGATGCTCGGTTCGGTAGTCTTTCGGTAGTCACGAAATTTGTTGAAAACTTAGCTTTTTATGGCCCAAAGACACTGTAATTTTTTTGATTTGAAATGTTCTTTTTTTCAGGTTATTTTGACTTAATATCGAAAAAACATCCTAATTTTCAATCGAAAATTCTCACGTCAAAATATCAACTTTTTAAAAAAAGTCAAAGAGGGTTTTGTTCTTTGAAATCTCTTCTTTCTGATAATGTAAAAGTAAATAGGTATACATTGCTATGGTAAATGTTCTCAGAAAATGCTAAGAAGAAAAACTCGAATTCGAAATCAATATTTTTGTATTTAGTCATTTCCTGAGGTGAGATGAAAAGTTACGTGTTGCACTATGGCTTCATGGTTGCACTCGAGTGCAAAGATTTTTCACCTTGTACACTTTTGATTACCTCGCTAGAGCTCAGGGTTCTATTTTTGACCTCTTCTCTGACCGTTACACAATACGATTTATATATATTGTTATATTATATAATATATAATATATCAATATAGGCAAGGCAGTAGGATACGATTGACCCTACGAAATATTAAGAATTGTGGTACTTACATATTTTTCGTTACATTTCATTGAACATTACAGAAACATTGGATAGATAAATTGTACGTATCTTTATGTTCGTATTATTCCGTATCTTACAAGCAACAAAGAAAAACCTTTCTGTTACTGGAAAGACATAAAAACAACAACTTTTAATCCTGACTATAAAAAGTCTTCATTCTTTGACATTTATTTTAGGGCCGTTAAATTCACTTATCTCATAGTCCTCGCGTGATATAATGTAGGTACTCGTACCTATGTCACTATCCCAGTGTATTAGGCTTTTATCCTTTTATATAAGTTCTAAATGGTACCTAAAAAGCCGGGTTAAAATGATATAACGGCTTTAAATAAGTAATGGTAAGGTCTGGCCCATTGCTTCGTGGCATAACGACTCATTTCTTTCATATGACCCGTATTTTTGAGTAGTCCGTTTAATTTTTATGGGGAACACTCGTAAAATATTTACGGTAAGCTACTTTTTATGAAGTACCTATCTCTTGTTTTAGAGCATTTTTCCGGGTAGTCTTCACAAAAGATATATTATGGGGGTTCTTGCATAATGTCGTAACGTACAAACATTTTGTTAAGCTATTTTTTTTTCAATAAATATTTTCTTTTTACGAAGCGAAAATTTAATATTCTATTTGTATAAATGTTAAAGGGACTTATTTAATAAAAAAAGTAAAATAAAATTTAAATTTTGAAATACAAACTGTTGAGAGATACTAACAATACTTAAAATTATTCTATTTCATATGGAAACTATGATCGCCAATAAACACACGGTACTAGACAATGATAAAATATAAATAAATAAAATTAAAACTTCTCCTTTTACGGGTAAGCACATGTAAAATGGAGTATAGAGGGAAATATAAATAATTTGTAAAATTTAGGAACATCTACATAAATTTTCCTCGTTATTTTTGTTTCTCTCTTCATAGCGTGCATATTTCTTTTGCTCTTAAACTCCGCAGACTCCGCTTACATATTCACAAACCCAACGTGTCGTACCCGTCGCCCTCAGGTTGGTTCGTAAATACGCCTTTGGCAGTAAGCCCGCTCGTGTATGTAAATGTGCAATGTTAACATTTTGAAGTTAATACAATAGTTTATTGAACTATTAATAACTTTGTACAATTAGAAACTACTAGTTTCAAGAGCTGGCCCTTGTGTGAAACTTCTGTAAAGATAACTGCAGTGTCAATGTTTTGTAATAGTAGAGAGAATTATTAAAAAACTGTGTACGATAAAATTCAATCCAATTTGTTGCAACAGAGGCAGTTATGTTTTTGTCATTTGGGTCTAGAAGCATTTTCATTTTTTACTTTTGAAATGAATTCTGGAATTGATTAGACACATTGGTCTGGTTTTACTTTTTTAATGCCTTGAAAAGCATTGTTGTCTGTAGATATTACTATTTTAGCCAGATCCATCAACTGTATTACCATTAGACCAATGAAGATTTGCTATTCTTGAATTCACTTAATATGATGGTTTGATTACAGCCCTTTTATCTAATTTAATTAATTTTAACTGAAGAAAAGTAAATTTAATTTACTTATATAGCCTGGTTCTTTCTTGTATATTGAGTATTGCATTATGAATAAAATACATGACTTGTAGAAGTAGTCGGCACTTTATGATTCAAATTTAAATAAAATAATTGGTTTCCTATTTAAGATCTTTTGTTTTTTTATTGCAGTTTTACTTCTTGCCAGAAACCATTTTTGAACAAAAGTACTCACAAAGATACTTGGCTTGTGAGAGATCCCAATTCACATTGGTATGCACTCTTGTCTCGTGACCGGCTCATTGCTTCCAGTGAACCTTGTCCTAGTTTCATTTAAACATTCTCTTTATTGCAGTTATTGTTTCCAATGGTGTCATTTACCTCCGATGCATCGAAGGTCTATTCACAACTCGCATCAGTTTAAATACGTGTATTAACCTAAAATATATGTCTTTTGTGCAAGTATTGGTTCGGATTGAAATATCTGCATTTCAAGTTATGTTTCAAAATTTGAAGTTATAATGTAAACTGTATTACTGTTTAGGGTATTTCTTCCATAGATGGATATAATGCCTCATCTCAAAATGAAGAGGGATAAGTTAGTTTACCTACCTTAGTGGCCTAGAAGAGCTTGGCTATAGAATAAAATTATAATAAGCACTTTTGTATTCTTGATAGTGTGAATGTGAGGAACTCTGAAGTCTGATATTAAGAACTGGTGCTTAGTAGAAAGATAACTTACTCACCTAACTTAAATTATCGAGAATGACACAAAATAGAATAAAGACATTTTAAGTCTAAAAAATGAAGATTGTATCCTACTTGAGATTCTTATCCTTCTGCACAAACGGAATACCTTTTAAAATTCAATAAAAGTGAAGAGGTAGGTATGGGCTGATTTCAAAGTATTCGCTTCTCCATTAAACGATGTTATTTTGCTTTGTTTGGAGGTTTATATAAAGAGACCATTACTAAAACAATCATGGACCACCTCTTAAAAGCCTTTTCCCTTTTTCTCACCGCTTTTTTAGCTCCTTCTATTATAACACTATCTCGTTTGGATGTTTTCTCGATAAGTTAAAATGTTATGAACATGTTTCATGGAACATTACACATTAGTAATATTAATAACTTACCTACTTTGACCTGACCTAGAAATAAAATACCATTTGGCGACGAAGTGAGATCAGACCAACAGAACAACATACGCTTAAACAGAATTCTGCGGCTGATGCAGTAATATTTATTTGGATTTTGTTCATGTGCACAAGCATGAGAATGACTAATACCAAAGACGATAGATAACTATCGTAGTTATCTATCGTCTTTGCTAATACGTATGTTTTTATAACATCTTACATCAGGCAAAACAGCATCACACTTAAGTTAGTCACTATCAATCACTGTAGTTAAGTTACACTGAAATGTCAACTAATTAGTTGTTGTAGACCCGTTAGTTCAACAACCGTTAATTACTAATATAATATTCATTACATATTGAAATAGTTGCCGCTATCCTTGGGCTAGATTTCCTGCCACTAATTAGTGTAATTTCGGACAAGTGTCAGAAAAAAATATTAACGATTCAAAATGGATGTGATATTCAAACAATAAGTGAACTAACTTGTTCTTGGTTTCCTTAGATATGACGCAACCATGAATTACTGGTATATAATAAACATTGTAAACAAATATTTTGATGACTCGAATTAGCTCTAATTTAATATGGAAACGAAATGTATCAAGTTACTAAATCAATTCTATCGAAAGCCTATCTCGGATGCCTGACACTCATCGTTCGTATGGTAAGTAAACCGTTTCATTAAATTTATTGAAGGCAACACCCGTACTTACTAACTGAAATCATGTGTGTTGCGTGGCTAGATATAATTTAGAGATAACATACAGCCAGAGTTGGATGAAGCATATGTATGGTGGACACGCAAATATGTCCCGTATGAAGAGACTACTTATATTTACTGTCCTATGAATCGGACACAATTTGATCTTCATAACTTTATGACTTTTGTGTTTACTCCAGACCTGACAGCAAAGTCAAAGATTGAGTTTTCCTTTCATCGAGTTTATCGGAAGCAGGTAATAAATAATACCGACGTCATCATCAACACTTTACGCTTCTGTAAATAGACTCGACAAAAATTGAAGAAAAATGTTCAATCACTGTCGCGTTATAATTTGGTTCAGTGACGTCAAATGGCAGTTTTAGATAAGTATGCTAATCAAGGGAGGGAAGACGGTTTAATTAAAGAACAATGAATTCGAATTTTTTAAACATAATTTTAGCCTTGTGAATACCACAATAGCTTCAAATGACTACTCCAACATATATACGCTTATTAAAACGGTAAAAAATGTGAAGCCAATGATATCCTAAAATAGACTTTAACCGCATCTTCTCTCCTGTATAACATGAATGTAAAATTGTTATGTCTAACAGCTTACATCATCGTATGGAGATTAACGTTCCAGTTTTTCTTTAGATTTAAATAAAAAGGTCGCTTTTGTTTAAATCTTAAGATGAAAAAAATGCGGTGCTTTGCTTAAAAACTCGTTAAGACGGGTTCAACGTCTATGAATTCTTGCGACGATTCTTAGACGGGGAATTTGGTATGTTCGGACGTTGACTGGCATGCATTACCAAGCATGGTCGATAACGGACAGAAACGGGCGTCCTAGGAACTGCATAATAATGTGTTTCCTTCTTCCCACAGTCCCGGGTCCTTTAAGCGGGGCGTGAAAAGGTATTTGATGAGGTCCTCAAGTTGAGGGCCCCCACTGTAGCACTATCATTATACACACATACCTACTAATTGTGTGTAATGGCCATGAAGCTATAGATAAACATGGAGGCCAAACCGGGAAGAACAGCTTGATCCAAATACCTACATGTCTCTATCTTACTCTCTGTGGGCCAACTTCTCTTTCGTGTATTTGTACAATGTTGCTATCTTCTTATTAGTATCTCCTAGTAAATTATAGAAATAGACCATACTAACCAAAAATGCAAGTAAAATGAATTATAAATAACTCTATAGTTCGACTACGATTATTATTGTGGAAATTAAAAAATTTTATGCCATTTACTATGCATGATTGGGTTGTTGAATCAGGAAATCAGTGAATTAAATTCCCATTGTCTATGAATTCAGTACGTAATGTGGCAACATTAGTACTACATGTCAACTATCAATAAACAATATGGCGGTTGTTTATTATTGTTTTGGTCTTTAACATATTTAAAGTTAATTATAAGTATAAACCCAAAAAATGGTGCAAAATTGTATAGTGCGTGGTTGCGGTAGTACGTGGCGTCAAGGATGTGATATAAAATTCCACGCGTAAGTGTTTAAACTTGTTTAAATGGTGATTTCTTGCTTAGAAGGTTATCATACTTAGAAAGAGAAGTCGGCCCACAGAGAGCAAGATAGTAAATACTGACTGAGCATCAAGTAGGTATTGGAAGTGAGGCCTCCATGTTTATCTATAGCTTCATGGTAATGGCGACCCACCAATCCTGAGAGTCCTTTAGCTTACCATCAAGTGAGGTGAAGTCAAACCCTCAAAAAATGTCAGTAGAAGTGTATTCGTTTTTGAGAAGATGCCGTGTCGGTCTCGTATAGTCGTGGTTTTGTATTGCTATGTACGATATGGTGCGTAACTAAGAGCGTTGTCTTTATTGATAAAAACTCCAAAAAATAGATTTTTAAAAAAGTAAGAGAGTTCTATAGCAACAATTATTTAGCGCAAATTGTTGTGATTTTGTATAATATAGGTATAGTTGTATTGGTATGCACGGATGAAGAGTTCATGCCTGGCCGCTAACTAGAAATCGGCTGGTGTATTTTTTCCATTTTGCACAATGGAGTTCGTGTTCAATCACATAAAATAGTAATCGCAGTTGTGCACTAACCAGAACTCAATATCGGAAAAATACCTATGTATGAATTGATATCGGATTTGATATGATGAATCAGTGTAGTCACCGACTACCTTTTTTACTTGTTAACTTTTAAAAAATAAATAGAATTGAAAGCGAATAAGACATTATTATAATATAAATTTGTCTGAACTCTTTAAATTCACCCAATAAGTCATAAGTCATAAAAACTAATAAATTTTTTAGAGTATTTTGTTCTATTATACATTCCATGTGGCTGTAAATTAGTACCTACCTAAGTGATAATCTAGGTACTTTTGTTGTTGACGGTACTTTTATACTCGTCAGAAACCCATCTAGGCATATGAGGGTAGATATGTTGTTGATCTACTATATATTCTAAAGTACTAATCTTTTGGTGGAACCACACTTCGCTATTCGCTATTCACCTTTATACACGTGTATAAATCGAAGTGGGGAGGGCTTATCCGTGTATATTTGCTTTATTCGCACGAATATTCGTTTTAGTCGACGATTTTCTATGACGAATTGTGAAGGGTTTAGTCATCTAAAAATATTTCCTCGAATACAATATAAGCGAATAGCGAATAGCGAAGTGTGGTTCCACCATAAAGTGAAATTCAGCAAAAAGGCGAGTCTTCTTAATTATTCTTCCGTCAGTTGACAATTATTACGTTTGTTTGTTTATCTCGGAGGTGGCTGAGGGCGTCGTTTGCACGTTTATGCTAATATTTGACTTACTTAATGAATAAACAAGGAAAATTTTCTGACTGCGAATCTGTGTTAATGTGTCAAGCTTAAATAAATTATTGAGATCTCAAAATATAAATCAAGACAAGAAGGGGAACTTCGAAGAGAATGTACAAAACGCTCTTGACTGAATGGTAACCGAGCAGATTAACATATTATAAAGTGAAGCAATAGTAGCAAGGGCAGTCTAAGGATAGGTGACCACTGTGAGAGCCCTTCGTGTCTTCGAGAGCATCTTAAACCGTTTCGTTCTACGTTGCCATACAAACATCTGTGGCGTTACTGGTATGAGATACCAGAACTTTGATATCGCCAGGGGGTTGTAGAGGTCAAATGGCATTCGCTTCACGTAAAATATTTAAGTTTGATCGCTGAAAAGTTGACCCTAACTTGGGAATAGATTCGAAGGATGGCGAAAAAAGGAAACATTATATTATTATATATTTATGCTTCTGAGAAATAAACAAAACTAAAACCAACGATTACATGCGAAAACAGTGTTGTATTAGGTACACTCAGTGTTTTAGGCCCCTTTTCTTAGTAGCGGTAAAACTCTGCAGTAGTTTTGTTAGAGTAACATTTTGCAAATTAGGGTCTGTATTCAACTTTATCTGAAGAAATATATTCTTGCTATTTATTTATATAAAGGACTACTCCGTCTACTTGACCTCATTTGTGACATTAATTAAGATATCAGCCCCGTAGACAAGTGTCAAAAGTCTAAATCGCTAACGATCCCTAAGGAAACGAATAGGTTATAATAATAGGTAATAAGGTCGACCAATCACATCCAAGCTCGTCGCCGGCGTACGATGCACGCGCCGCGGTGGAATCACGAGCTGGAGTGTGATTGGTCGACCTAATCTATTCGTTTCCTTAGCAATTGTTAGCATTTAGACTTTTGACACTTGTCTACGGGCCCAGTTCAAATATCTGAGGAATATGTTTTGATCATTTTAGGCATCTGAAATTCCAGTAGTAAGTTGATATCTAGATTATTCCGCTACGACGATTCGTTAAAGGAATGCCAGAACGAGATCTTCCAGGCCATATTTTTCACAAAGGCCATGGAAACTCTTCATAGAGTGCAGTGAACTTTGAATACATTAGTGCTACCATAAAAACTTTTGTTTTTAAAGGAAATTGCCCCTAGAAAGTTGACGTTTAATGTCTCGGTGAATTCTCGACTAGAAACGACTTACTTTGGTGAAACAGTAAACGACTATTTAAGAGAGGATTTAGCTGAGAGCGAACAGCGGTGGATTGCATAACTAAGTTACTATATTAGTGAAACGGTGTAGACTTTCTGGAGATATTTTCTGGAGTAAGCTCTTTAAGGCATGTGTAACGATTTGTTTATCTCGTAAAATGTTTTATTCTGCTTGGCGTTTTTAAGCTAGCCTTTTTACTCCTCCGATTTGAGCTGTTCTTATTGTCTTCATCATACAAGCTCTTATATCGTCTCTTGTAACCACGTATCACGTAATTTTATATCCCGTATGATGTATCCATACACTTGTCGGAAATGTCTTTTGCCGGGAAATATAATTTGCTGTCCTGCCCATCAACATCTTCACTTCACCTTAGATGACTTTTCTTAAGTTTAAACTCTACTCCGATCCGATCATTATTATATAGCTACGTGAGATGATTACATGTCCGCTTTCATCGCATACCTCCACTTTACCATCTTCATTTTAGCTTGAAGCTCCAAAGAGTGTTAAGCCAAGGTCGGTCAAGTTCCCTAGAGTCAGGAGATACTGGACGTATGATGCAACGCATGGCACATTTATATATATAAGAGCATCTGATCATTACGGCATTTTGGTATGTTGAATTAACTTATCATTCTCGGAAAAAGAAACAGTAGACTGAGTCCTCTAACTCTTACTAAATAAAGTAACCTAATAAAAATATAGTAAGAACAAACTTACAAACAAATTTCAACCTATACAGTATAACACCGGATTGTCTGAAAAGTTAGAGACAAATAAGTTATGAAGTTCGTTTCCTATTCGCTATTTCCTTCAACAATACTGAATACATACTTACCTACACCTATACCTATTACAAAGTTTCTTCGATACACTGCTGATATTGTACCTACTAAAGTATACGAAAAGTACATCGGTAAGTTAGTATAGGATCTAAAGTGGGATCTTAGTGTTACCTAAAGTCAAATCATGCTGTATTCGGTGAGTCAGTCATCTCAATTCTCTACTGAAGATTAAAGTTACAAGCTACTTTTATCTTACCTTGTAAAGAATAGAGTTGCAAATGATACGCAAGACAACTTTGCGCAAGACAGCTTATATAGTACATTGGTTTCTAAGATATGCTATCTAAGTTATCTTGCTCTTGCGAACAGAAGCTTGTAGATAGGTAATCCTTCTGTAGAAAGTTTACTGTAAGTTTTCTATATTTAAATGCTACAGAAGAAGGTTACATAAGGTGGAATTGGCAGATACCATTTTCAAACCGCGGAGAGGCAAAGAAATAGTCTCCTTCTTCAAGAAGGGCATTAGGCTGGCATTAGGTTTCTACCGGACGCGAGTGTGACGCACATCCATAGACACAAACAAATAGTTATGATTCTAATATACTCCTTTTGCAAATTGTTTTCATACAAGCACGCCGGTTGATCCTATTCAAGTACTTATACCATATTATTATAGACTGAAATAACTATTTTAGTTAATTAGGTACATTGGTACAATTCCTTTATCACGTTACTGTACGCAGAAAGTTGCAGCGTAGCTTTTAGCTGAAATTAAAGTGCGGCTTTGCGGTTTGACTGTGCAGCTCGAGTCGAAACAGTGGAGCGAGCTGTTGATTGACATAAAGGCCACTGTGTTGAATGTAATTCGGTTGACTGGTTTAATCCACTCGTTACGAACATTAGTGATGTAGTTCAGAAGAATATCCACAGAGTAGGGATCTCATGTGTTTGTGTTCATGAACTTATGAAATTATGCCGTCGAATGATTCTTAACTAGGTTAGGTTGTATGTACTAAACGGGTATTATCGTGACGCCCGCATGTCTACCACGGATTTTAATAACATTATTATTAGCTGATTCTACATTCAAGCCTTAATTCACTACATTTTTTTATATAGGACACGTCAAAACGACTTTACCTCGCCTGATAGTAAGCTAAAGACAAAGTCTCAGGACTGGGGTCACCATCACATACACCGGTAGTGCTACAGTGCCGCCCCTCAGCTTGACGGCCTCATCAAATGCTTTTTCATGCCCCGCTTAAAGACCCCGGGACTATAGGAGGAACACTTACATTATACAGGAACTTACATGCCTTAACATTAACCGGTGACCACATTTTATATTTCTTTCTTTGAAAATCTTATAACTGCAATAATTGAATTTATTAATTGACTTCGAAAAATGTTCTCAATTCGGATTTGGTTTATGTTCGGGCATAACTCTCTCTAGGTTTGTTATTTTGTTAGACAGACAATTATCTTTAAAAAATTATGTAGATTTATGTAAAACTGTCGTAGAAAAACCAGATGGTCGGACCTCGAGCTAGTTAGTATGTTCAGTTCATGTCGTAATTTATGCAAATAGCTTCTAGTAATGCACCAGCCATCGTTAAGGTATCGCTGTCGTCCTAATATAAAACTTTAGGCACAGAATACCTAATAGTACTCTTTAGGTCTCAACGTGGTTTCCTTAATGAACACATTTATTTATTCTAGTTTGTAGTTTGTTCTAATCTTCAACGTGGTGGGTGCCAAGGGAATCAACTGAATGCGCCTTTCAAACTTTCAAGATTCACCCAAAAATGTTAGTACTTAGGTACAAATCACTCAGTACGCGCAAAATGACGATCAGCGTCTAAGTGCCTATTATTTATGAAAACCACTTTTCGAGTGTATTTAACCAAGGAAAATTCTTTCAACTGAACTGACATTCCATGTTTTAATCACGAAATTCATCCAATAATTAAATATGTAATAGGTAACCAAACTCAGTTCATCTTGACCACCCGATTTTAATAGCGAAAACAAATGTGATCAAATTAAGCTAACAGAATATTTTGAGTAGGTATTTATTTCATTAATGAAATCTAACCCTAAAGCTTTCGCATGCTATATTACACCATTACGAGATTACTAACATAGTAAATCCTTTGTTTATCTCTATTACGCAAGCTGATAACAGAACTAGGTCCTTCATATTAAGTAAAGAAAAAACAATAACTACGTAATATGTGCACTTTGTGTTGTAAGTGTTGTAACAGAGATTATTTTTTATCACATTGTTGGTGAGATCCTAATCTTGTTTGTAAGGAATTACCGGAATAGAGATTCTACTCTGAAGCGTTTAACTTCTAACTTTCTCAATGAGGTTAAGTGGTTTTTGTTTTAGAAGTATTTTTTGAAATTCATAAGTGTTACTTTTGATGTTCTAAGTGTTACTTTTGACATTCATAAGTGTTACTTTGACGTTCATAAGTGTTACGTTGTAACCTAAATGAATAGAGATTTGATGATATGAGATTTGAGAAATGAATAGATTATGAGCTATGTACCTAATGTTTAGTTTTTTTTTTCAATAACTATATTCAGATTTTTCTCGTAAGGCATCGAGTAGAATAATCCTAAGAAATAATTTAGTGTTTGGTCGGGGTCGGTTGTTTTGTTATAAATTATGCGTGTAACATTATTATTACTGTAACAAATAGATTGAGGGCCAAAGTTAGTTTGTCATGGGCAAATCAGTATACTATCCTGAATAAAAAAAAAAAAAAAAAACTGTGTGCCAAAAGTTATCTTTCGATTGCATTGACTTAGAAGTTTGATTTTTTCCTAGGTGAAGTATTACTTTCTATATTATAATCATGAATATTTTATTATTAGTTTCCCTATTATAATTGCGCTACACATTACCTTATTTTGTTTGCTGAGCTAAAGCGACTTGATAAAAATTATGGATAGTGAAGTGATCTTGTAGAGGCTCCTTCTGAGGTACCAATGGAACAATATAAATTATATCCAAGTACTTCCTAGGATGAATTATATTAAATTTACATTAGCACCAATAAATCAATACAGCAGAACTTAATTAATAGTCATTACTTGTAGATACTTCAATTCATAATTACACTGGCTTATTTAATATTAGTTTGACGTAGTCGCTACTAACTCATTTCACGATTAAGTCAATGTCAATATTGCTAAGATTAATTGCTATTAATTAAATGTAAACCTCTATCATTATAAATTACTAACTAAGGTTTGTGGTTTGCTCGATTTATTTTAGTAATATAATCTACTGATTCCCTTTATACTCATATATTTTGTTTGTTATTAAATTGGATTTGATTTTAAAGATAATTCTAGGAAATTCTGGTTAATAATTGTTTCTAGAAAATTTATGTTACAACGGATGTAATAGTAACAAGATCTTCGAGCGATTTTCTGATCTGAAAAAATGATCATCCAGGACGAGACTTGAAACCGCGACTGGGGAAATGCTCTGACCAACTGAGCTACCTGAGTCACGGGTTCAAGTCCCGTCCTGGATGAAATTTTTTTCCGATCAGAAAATCATTGGGAATAGTTAATGCGATGCAATTGCTTAAAAATGTCATTCAAAAGATCTTCGAGGTTCAAATGAATGTCACCTAAACCGGTAAGGAGTTGATGCATGAGACTTTAACGCAGCCTTTTTTTTAGGGTTGGGGGGTCAGACGGCAGTCGTTCCCGGAATTGTCAACATACGGTGCAGTCCATACCATCACGAACCAAGCGGTTTGGTGATTCCTTTCTTTGTCGTACGATAAAGAAGTGGAATGCTTTACCCTCACATGTGTTCCCTTCTTCTTATACTTAGTACCGGGTTCTTTAAGCGAGGCGTAAAAAAGGTTGACGTCTGGGTAGAGGATTATAAGGGCATCCTTGGAAATGGTGATCACTACTTTTTGGACTTCACCTCAGCTTACCATCAGGTGGGGTACAGTCAATCCGGCGAGCTATATAAAAAAGTCGATATACTGATAAAAAAGCAGCAGACGAACGCTACATTATTTTACCTGGTGTACCCTTTAGCTAGATGCCCGGTTACTGGGTTGCTGGGTTGCTGGGTTGCTCTTACTATCTTATTTCAGTAGTTAGTAAGTCAAGAGCAACACCTCTGGTATAACAGATCTCTATAAGGTACGGTAAACGCTTGCCCACAGATAACCCGAATGCCTGCTACCTTAGTAGTATAATAAAATGTTTGCATGTGTACAACATTTTTTCACCTACCTTGTTACGTCTTGTTCAATGTTACAATGTGTTGAATGTATTTGAACACCTGTTAAGGTACTTACTGCAACTGGGTTATACTCGCGCTGCGAGTATGCAAACATTAAAATCATTAAGGTAACTCAGGCGCATGCATTCTAATGATTTTAATTGGAGTCGTTGTATAATCACCAAAGTGGTATAAAAAAAAAACAACTAGCGGCCTTGGACCCGGCTTCGCCCGGGTGTAAATTCCAGTTTTCCAATAAAATAAATGGCCTATGACACTCACGAATGACGTGGCTTTCTATTGGTGAAAGAATTTTTAAAATCGGTTCAGTAGATCCCGAAATTACCCCTTACAATTTAACAAACACACAAACTTTAGGTACTTCTTTATAATAAGTATTAGTATAGAAGTATAGATTGATTACGTGAAATTACGAGAAATAATTACAGTACATCATACTTAGAATTTTAAATGTTAAAACTTCGTTCCTAACTGAAGTTCTTAATATAATCTTAAAACACATTTACGCTACGCTCTGAAACTGACGTGAGGCACAATTTATATTCAAGTCAATATATTTTACGTAATTTGCGTAACAGTAACACAGGTGTTATGAGAATATGAGTTTCAAGCTTGTTAGGTTAGAGGCCGAGTAACGTAACCTAACGGATTTTGTTGTGTGATGTTTGGTGACGCGTATGTTAGGAAGATTACCTATCTATACTGATATTATTATAAGGAGAGATACCGAGTTTTGTGAATTTGTTTATACATATATTATGTCTTTTTTATATAAAGTAGGTGGCAGACAGGCACACGACCCACCTGATGGGAAGCGGTCACCGTGGCCTATCTACGTGTGCAACACTAAGGGTGTCACACACGCGCTGCCTATCCTGAAGGGAAGGGGAGGGGGCTAGGAAGGGGTGGAGAGGCTAGGAAGTGGGACGTCGACAGGCTAATTGATTGATTGATTGATTGTGCCAAATTTCATCTAAATTCTTTTTTTCATACTGCTTAGATGCCAGACAAGCAAACGCTCCACCTGATGGTAAGCGGTCACCATGGCCTATGAACGTGTGCACTTCTATATGTATATCCATACAAACTTTCACGCTTCCAATATTAGTACATTGCCGTAATACTGCATTACTATGCTATTGTTTGAGACGGACATCGAAGTTCAATGAACTACTAATTAGCCTCAATTCATGTAATACTTTCTAGTTCAACTAATTTAAGTCTTTCGAACGATACGTTTGTCGATGTGTTACCAAGTGACGCTCACCAACAATATTCACATTGATTTTATATTTAAAAAGTTATCTGAGAAGAGATTAAATCGTCATTTCATTTAGCTGTATTAAGTTGATGGAGCGTGAATAACGCTATTGAAAAATTATACAAAAAAAGATTTTGAAAAATTAAGCCGATTGAAAAAAATTAGAATTATTTTTATTTATTTATTTTATTCATTTATCAAATAAATAAACAAAAGGTTGGGATTATACGTTTACGGAATATAGAGAAAAAAATAAATGAAAATAAAATGAAAATACCTACGTTTATATTTATCAATCTGTGCTATCGTCTGTTTTCGTTTTCAGTAGCGTTTTCCTTACACCCTGTATACTTACTATTATTATAACTTAACAAAAGAACTTACTGCATACCCATTACCCATGTACGTGCACACTAGAACTCACGAGTCCTTATTAGAATGCAATCTAGAAAGCAGCATATTGAGAAAACAAAATCTGAGAGTAGAAATGTTAAAAGAAAATAAGAAGTAAACTAAAAACCAAACTTCCAAAGCAACGCCAAAGCTTTTATCACAAAATACAAAATTCTGTTCCATACCCTTTAAAGATTAGATGTAACCAATTTAGTATTTGACGGCCTTATAATAAAACATTCATATTGATACAACCGCGGTTCCAGTAATTTTCTCGGAGTTCTCATCTTACGGTGGCAGGGGTTTGAAACTAATATCTTAACTTCCTTGACGACCGGTCCAACTCGTTAGCCGTCTCAGACGATTCTGAAGTTGGCATGTTTTGAGTAATTCTCTAGCGGTTTTATTACTGAGGAATTCTCTATTTACTTGTTTTGAGTGATGTCATAAAATTTTGTGATGGCCAGTGACATAATTTCAATGTAAACCTAAACTAAATTCCTTAATGGTCATCATAACCTTTTGAAGAGTCGGTAGTATAGTAGTTAAGAATCCCATTTGACACTACTGACGTGAAGACACTCCCGATACAAGCAATTTAGCTTAGCTGGAGAAGTTGAGGGAGAATTCTATAGAAAATTTATAAATCTGAAAGTTTATGTGAATGAGTCAATGTGAATGAAGGTCCATTCCATATATTTCCATCTGGGTGGATAAAAATATACACAAACCTTTTCCAACAGCAAAAATAGCGAGACGGATCTGGACGAAATTTGGCATAGAGATAGATTATAATATGCCCATAGACCCGCTATCTTGTATACCATGAATTGAATCCAATGGGTCGCGAGCACGGGATCAGTATTTAACACTGGTAAAGCTGCAGGTAACAGCTCGTAATAGATACCATGATAGCACAAATAACAATTATGTTATACTTGAAAGGTAAGTCGGTGAAATCAAACATTTAACTTTAAGTGGCGATACACCTTAAGAATACATAACAAGGACATCCGTTTCCTAAAGAAATAAATCCATTCCCACAATACTTAGTCATGCTGTGTGCATACGCAAATCAATGTGTGTCAAGACAAAACATTTTGGCGCCACTTGAAAGTTAAGGTGCCTTAAGTGCCTGGGTGTGTTCAATATCTAGGTATGTAAAGAGTCAGTACTTTTTGTAGTTCAAATATTAAAGGTTAAAGTTCGTGTAAGACATGCAGTGTGTACAGTCTTATCCTAGATGGACTGACGATCTGAAAAAGGTAGTTGGGATAAACTGTATGTGGAAAGCGGAGGATTATGTAATGTGCATGCACACTTTGAGAGAGGTCAATGGTCAACAGCGGTCGACCGTAGTCTAATTAAATTTGATTGATCGATTCCACCGTTCTTATACAGGACAGTTTTCGAATATTATTTCAATTACGCGAGTAAAATCGTTGGCAATGCTACATTAGTAAAAAATGATACACCATTTCAGAAAAAAAAGCCAACGACATCGTTGTCATAATTTAAACCATAATAAGATAAATGTAATAGGAACACATGATAAATTTATTCGCAAATGGGTTATCAAACAGACCATATTTTTTTACGTATCTCGGTTTGGTAATGATTAATGAATTACTGTCATCAGTTGACTGATTAACGTAGAATCTTTTCATTGTGAGCTTGTGCACCGTGTATAGCTCCATCTGTCACCCTCGATAAAACTTTTAACTTTGAAATTGTTGTAAGAGCATCGTGGTAAGGCGTGATCGTTGCTTTGGTGTGTGCGGTTCAGGCAAGCAAAAATTTTTTTTCGAAGCGAGTCCTTAACGTGTGCGATAAGAAATCATAATGAGATTTGTATAGCTTCCCTATCTATTTGTTGCCCACATTATGAACTCGATTCGAAAGATATTTCGTGCACGCTAAATAAAATTGTCGTCGACCTGTCTATTCAAAATAGTTATCACTAGTACCTACTATTAGGTATTCTGTGTCGCTAGTGCCATTGACATCTGCCCTAGCCAGAACTATTGGTGCACGCAATGATTTCACCCATCGGTGGGTTTTGCAGTTACCTCGCATACCAGCTATGGTATGCCTGGAAATAAAATGACAAAAACTATCGAATTCCATCGATTCCATCCGGATATAGCGTTCTGTGCTGTCGATAAATAATTAAAAACTTCTGACTTCGGCATACTATTAAGCCATAATTGAGCGCACCAATTCTAATAGTACCTACCAAATTTAAATCATACCAAAATTATGCCATGCATGCATGTCATGTGGCTGTATGGAATAATTTTGCGTACTGATTCAAAATTTGTGCCAGCGCACTAATTTCGGCTCGAATTAATGGTATGCCTTCTATGAATCTATTAGATTCTATATCATTTATTAGTAATAATTATTATCTATCACTTACTTTATCTTTATCTTACCTTTAGTTCACCATCAGGCGAGGTGAAGTCATATTGACGTGACCGATATAAAAAAAATGGTTTTTCAAATCTGTCTCACTTAGCCCTACTGTTAAGTTTACTATATTTCTTACTAAAAATACAACGAGGCTACTATCATCTCCGGCAATAATATTTCAATTTTACTTTCAAATTTACATAGTGTGAATTGGACCGTCGTCGATGTCTGTCAGGATACTAGTGTTAAGTGGTCAAACAGTATCTCTTATTATCATTTTTTATACCAATGTTTATATTTATTTTGGTTAATTAATTTCATTTACCTACAAGACACAGAATCCTAATATACTGAGGGACGACGACGGTTCTAGTCCGATTCATACTATGAAAGTTAAGTAATATTGAAATAATATTGGTTAAAGAGGATTATAGTAGGCCACCAGGACATCACAACGTTAAGGAAGTAGATACTTCTCCGGCCGTCGACATTGAAAAACATATCTTATATTTATCAGCACAAACAACATAACTTAAGGAAGAACACCAAGAAAGTCGCAACAGGAAGTAATATAAATGTAGGTAAATAAACAACAACTTAATAAGAATTACAATTTATGTTACCGCAGGACAATTTTGAATTTCGAAATTCTAAATTTAATTAAGATTCAAATCTTTGTTTCTGGTAGAAGCAGCTGGATTGTGGTAATGAATTTGCAAACACACCTAACCTCATGCAAGAATTAAGACACGAGAACAGATATTAGATTGGTTACGATTTACGCACCGTTTATGTATGCATGGTCTTTATTACATCCGTTGATGTAGGTACGTAAAAGACTACTGTTACCAAGTAAAAGGGCCTAGAAAAGTTGGTATCTACTTGCAGAATGATTAACCTTCGCCCATTAGTCAAAATTGAAATAAGTAGTCAATTATATCCGGTTAGTATACAAAGGAGAAAAATATCGAACTGTTTTGTTTTACCTATAAAATATTCTCATGAAATATTTTTTAAAAGTTAACATAAAATGTACCTACAATCCATTACCCTAATCAAACATAATCTCCGGAAGAGAAACACTATGAGCAAAAAACGTCCTACAGAATCAAGCGGCTATACCCGACAAAGTATTCATTTCGCTTGATTGATTCGTTCTCAATACAGCATTAGCATACAATGCCGTTTTTGTCAGCACAAGTAAATCCGGATGCGCCAAATGCCATCAATTTGAATCAATTGAGTCGCGTGATACGGAGATATCAAGTTCCTTAAGGAAGTTAGTGAAGAGAATACCAGGGCTTTCTGTCATGAACATATTTTAGGAAGTTGAGTTTTCATCAGGTTTGATTGTGAAACCCCCACTTAACTGGGGAAGATTCGTGTCTTTTGAAATGATTTTGGTAACCTTCAAGTATATAATATTCTAACCCTGTTTGCTTTGAAATAGTCACAAACTGTAACTTCAATTTGTATTCTTTTTGTTACAGAAACGGGTGACCTGTGCGTTGTGAACCGCTCCTTCTATAGGTGAGGACATTACTACTCTCTTATACTCTGGTGATACAAGGAAGTAAATTTCTATGAAATTTACACCAACATCAAGAAACGAGCTCATAACTTTTACCTATTGCTAAAATATTCAGCATCAAAAATTAATAATTAAAAAGCATCCTCATTAAATTCAAATTCTATTTCAAATTCAGGACATTTTTTCGATTACAATAGCTTCTTAGTGTTAATGATTTTTGACTTTGACTTTGACTTTGACATGAATAGATGTTTAATGATCAAATTCAAATTAGGTCACCCAAACCAATACAAATATACCTATTCACACAGAGCGAGAATACAACCCGCAATTTCTGGCTTAGCTATCGAACGTTCTACCACTTCGCTACAGAGGTTGTTAATTTTGAAGAAGTACAATATAAAATGCAATCTATTAAAATATATTAGTGAAAGTAATAGTATTATACATAGTAGAATTTTATCTACCGAACATAGGACCGATAATATTGGCCTATGCTACGGACTAAATAAATAATGACAATACCGTATTCAATTGAAGTTCAGTAACTTGGAACGGTTGACACTTTACAACAGGTCAACAATTTATTCACAGTGTCTCTGGCTATGCTAGAATAGGCCATTGTTTTTCACTAAATAAAGAACCTAATTCCGTCTAATTACTTATAATTAAAACAGATTTATTGATTTATTATGTACCGACTTTATTCTTGACAAATGAAGTTTTTAAATAAGCATTGTCGCAGATATAAGTCATTCGTTCTAATTCTCACTACTTAGAACGTAAATAGAAACATTCTGAACCTGTTGTTACTCAAGATGTTTATTTTACATTGCGATGCAAATATCTGCGGCATTCGGCATTCGTCGAGTGCCGTTGGAGCCTTAAAAATCTGAGTCTGGGTTGTGCAGGTCAGACCGCAGTCGCTTCATGGATGATATCGAAGTTCGACCATAATGTCACTAATGAGGCCGTCAAGCTGAGGGCCGCCAAATTAGCACTATCGATGTATGTAGTGGTGACCCCGGTTCTCAGACTTTACCTTTATCTTACTATCAGGCGAGGTGAAGTCATTCTGACGTGTCCTATATAAATAAACTGAATAAAATAAAGCATACTCTCATTAAATTTAGGACTTTGTACTTCCTCAATCGCTCTGAGCAATGTTTTCGACAGTTTCAGTTCATGGAACCGATGTCGTAATAATGCACTTTGAAATGCCTTGCAAGGTTAACATGACGGCATTATTTTATGTACTCGTATTTACTTGTTGATGTGATAATTTAATTATTAATATTGTGGTAGACCTTGATCCAATGAATGGACGTAGTTTACAAATTATGGACATTTGAGTATCCCTGTGTTATTTTCCTTCAAACTAAAGCCAGCAAGTGATTCTTCATTTAAAATTTTGTGTTTTTTTTTCAGACTCTCTTGGGGAAACTATTCTCGATTCCTGGATAAAATTGTACTGGTTGTAAAGTACTCGTTTTTTGGACCGTATGTGTTATTGATTAACCACTTTCGACGTAGTTTTGATGCCTAATATTTGAAAACCTGGATATCCCTAAAGGGGTGAACAAAAGGGGTTTTGATGTGCGAGATTTTTCTAAATCATTTTATAATTCATTGGTGTAAATAATACTGTCATGGTTATTTGGTCATGGTGTATCGATGTTCGTGGAATGTTACCCATATCAATGATCCCCTCTGTGTGAACTCGAAGTTTCTCGGAATCAAAGCTGTTAGTTGCTGTATTAAATATCAAAAGGTTGAAGCAAATATTAAATCAATACACTTTGAAGTTGCGTACTATTTATCATTTTTAGTAGAATATCTTTTTTGTTGAATGAAGAGCAATCAGTAGATGCACCGTGGCGTGTAGATGAGGTTGGCTTAGGCCTCGAAATCTTAGGGAGACCTCATGTCACCATCCTAGCATTAGTCCCAGTCATTTATCTCAAATTTTTTTCTTATCTGTCAAAGTTTTTCAAAGTAGTGGATGTCAGACCCCGTAGACAAGTGTCGCAGCGTAAATCGCTAAGGAATCGAATAGATTAGGTCGACCAATAACATCCAAGCTCATTGCCGGCGTGCCATGGGGTGTCAACTGAGTACGCTAAATTTTAACATTCACTCACAATCAAGGTTGTCACCTCGCCTCGGAGTCCAGGCTCCGCGTAATGGGGACCTCAGGTATACTTTCAAAATAAAGTATGTATTTTTAAACACGAATTGAATAAAACGAATTCGTTTACAATATCCATTCATTGCCATTGTTACGTTAATTAATGCACATAATTTGGTCTGTAGCACCGTGAGTTCATGGTAGATAATAAACGACGATAAGGTCATGGTTGTTTTGATATTCAAATATTTTTGTGCTATTGACAGTGGAGCTGATTGATGGATTGCGATCTTATTGTTGAATTTCTACTTTTGTTTTTATATATATATGCTCACGCTTTTATATAGATACTGAAGGGGTAAACAGAGGTCTATTGTGTTTTACAACTAGGTACATTTCTCTAATTATGTCGTTGTTATGTAGTGAGAGTGATGATTTTGCTGAGATGACGATAATGATTTTGCAAATTTTATGTTTTTGGTATTAAGTAATAGGACATGAGTCTACAATGTCAATTAGACACTTTTTCATGGGAAATATCTGATCATGGCAGGACAGGAATACAAAAAAAGCTTTATACCTAACTGTCTAACAAAAAATATCGTGTTCTAGCCCTTGAATGGATTATTTTTCATCGTTTTGAAATAGAAAATATAAAAACATTAATTAAAATACTGGTAAGAAACATTCAACAATAAGGGGGTTACTCTATTGTTTTACTAGAGGCGTCTTAATGAGAAATTTTGTTTTGAGTATAAAGGAAGAAAGGGCTAACCAGACAATAGTAAATTATAATTCACTTTAAATAACTCGTTCGAACAACTTATCACAAAAGATGTTATCAACCGAGAGACGCTGACAATTTGGTATGATTAATTGTGATCATTAAGAGGTAATCACAATTAGGTACATGCCTCAAATAGCTGAAATCATGGACGTATAAAACCAATGGATGGAACGCATCCGGAAATCGACTGTATTTTTTTGATGATTCTTTTTTTATTTGATCGCCGTTAAGTCGGTTTTTTCTTTGAAAAGTTTTTACTTACATTAAAATTTATTCTGTCAAATACAACTGACAACACTAAAAAGAAACAGATTTGATTACACACGTGAACTTAACAATAATTTTCCCAATTAGAAATACAAAATTAAAATAATAATGACACTAACTGTATTATGTGGGGTGGGCTTTAATCTAGCACTACTGTATATATGGATATGCACTATACACGTTTCATAATTGAAAGTATAGTATTTTAATCACATCCAATAAACCTGCCATAACCTACGAATGTGAAAGTTTGAGGCCGCCTCGCTGTTCTACACAACACCCCCGCTGACTGGTATAGGTATCCAGTATAGGTACATATTGGTACTTCATCACGAAAAAAAGGTACCTAGTGGGATAGAAGGTATTGATTTACTGAGTATAAGAATGTACTACACTGTCAGTACATGGTGATCTTTATACCTTGAACTACCAATTCAATCACTTCTAGGATATTTCGGACCTGAAGGGCGTAAGAGAGAAATCTTGTATTCCAAGGCTAATGGTAGTTTTTCTTTTTGGTTCTTACCCTAGTATTCCCGTATTCATTGACTTTACATTATTGATTTATACCTACATTGTTAGTATTTAACAGTAGGGTAGTTGGAGCCCTAAAAAGTCCAACAACAACGGTCTAGCTGCAATACTTCGATATCGCCTAATGTCACCATTGGGTTGTGAAGGTCAGATTGCATTCGCTTCACGGAAAATATCGAGGTCCAGCCAAATCCGCAGTTAAGACTGGTAAAGCGGACCCCAGATTCCGAGGTGAAAGCTATGGATGCGACTGGGATTTACGCTAGGTTGAAGAAGACATTGTTTGTATTGTTCCAACTCTTGGAATACGAATACGGGAAGTGTTGAAGTGTTCCCGTTGCAACTAATGAGCATTGTACCCACCTACTATTGCTTGTCACTAGAACAGACTAACAATATGTAAACAATGCCGTATTTATGCTACATGCTACTATTGAAACAGTTGCATTATGTCATTAGGAGACTCTTGAACATGTGGGTTTATTGATTGACTTGCCTTTGACCGCGGTTCCGTCTACGTGGACGTTGGTTATCGCGTTTTTTTACTATAATTATGTCCGGTTTTACTTTACCGATTGTGAACATGCTTAATATTTTAAATCTGACAAATATCGTTCGAACAAAAATAAAAACTACATGAAAATCCGTTCTGTACTTTTTGTGTTCATAGCGAACAGACAAAAATTCCCAAAAAAAAAAAAATTCTCATCAGAATCGTTCATTTAAAATCCATGGAAGTTTTTTTTAGATATTTCCAATGTACAGACACATTTACAATTTTATATTAGTACAGATAGATAGATGCTGATGTAATACTAGCAAAATATGAAAAAAGAAAAGAAACAAAAAAAAGAAAAAGATTTAATTACGTAATATGCATCCGGATATCCGGACCAATTTTGTAATTCAAGATTGTGCAATCAGTAAAACAGTTAAACCACCATCAACCTAATTGATATTCTCCAGTATTTAAAATGCAAAGGCATTTCAGAATTTATAGCCCTCTTCTAACTTCCTACCCAAGCAAACTTCTTTACGTATAATACATATGCAGCAGCACGACCTCAAATTCATCCTCCGTACCCGTTAGCAGGGTTAAAATTAATCAGGCAAAAGTCCAAACGAAAATTGTACATATTGCTCGAACTAATTTATGTGTTGGATTAGGTGGCCGCACTAGAGAGATGACATAATGAACGTAAAAAACTTACGGACAGAAAGCATTGAAAACAAGGCTGTGTCAAAAACAAAAAATGGCAACGGCTCATGTGTGTGAATTTTGTACCCAATTTGATTGAAATGTGATTCTTGGATATTTTTTCTTGCTCTCACTTATGGTCTTTACACCATGTCACAACACACAAGACACGCTGTTTTTTATTTTTATTCGGTGTGTGGGTGTGTGTGTGCCGACTTGTATGTAGGTATACGAAAGTGGGCCGACTCTAGTCGTCAGTTGTTTTGTTTAACGCATTCCGTCTATAATTTTTTTGCTAGCGTGACACGTAGAAGGTAGTCTAAAAGTCTCGTTTTTTTTAACTATGTCAGATACTAGGTTCCTAAATTGGACAGCCGATTTTATGTGACGTCCTTGATGTGTTATATCAACACTACACCTTCATATTTCTCATCACAAATAGTTTATATCCCAAATATCATTGAGTAGGTATGGAATTATGGATGAAGTATATTATAGTGTGAGCTTTATGGGTTGATAGGGGTGATACATTTATCCTGTAATCGGATCGCCAACTTCGGACAGCCTCATTCGGCTCTTGAAATAGGTGCAAAGGATGCTATCATTATTAATGATGTATCTATAGTAGGTATGTATACATTATAATTACATAGTCAGCGTCAAAAGTTGCTGAGCACTAAAATATTCACAAACATTTTTATATTGGAAAACATAATAATATAGGTATAATCGTATTGTAAATTGATGCCTATATAAGTAGATTTATTATCGCTAGAGGTCCAATTTTACGTTTGAATTAATCTATCTGTTGAAATATTAATAGTTGTGGAATTCATTTCCTGTTCTTTGGAATTTTGCTTCCCATGAAAACCTATACCAGGATCAAATAGTACTCTATGTGTAGTTCTAGATTATAATCTATCTCTGTTCTAAATTTGAGCCAGATACGTTCAGCCGTTAGATTGTGATTGAGTAACAAACATCGAAATATCTTCATAATTCACATTATAATATTATGGTAGGAAGTAGGATAGTAGAATTGGTAGGCTGAGTGCATTTTTGTATATCTACATCCAAATACGAACTGTATTTTTAGTTCCACGCGGCGATAAGGAACGAGTTCATTGCTATTTAGATAGCACTTACAACGAATGAAATCTAAAACTGTTGCTGTTAAAAATAGTACTGGCTGGCTGTAATACTGGCTGTAAATATAGATATAGGTATGAATATAGATAGATAACAGTGTATTTTAATGTTTACTTGTGATATACTTACCTCAGACTTACCTATATTATGTCTTCTTCTGTACTTATCTTATAAGTTACGTCATTGGTGATTCATGTAAGTATGTTTCAGTTGTTATCGTTCCTCTAAAGAAGCCTTAGCCGCGTAGTTTCAAGTGGTTTTCCAAACGTATCTGAGTTTACTGAATCAGGCATTAAAACGATATAACGAGAGTATAGAGTACATTTTTCACACTAAAAATACATACCCCGTAAATTATAATAACTTCCACTTAGTTCACTAAATGAAGTAAGGGCGGAAAAACGAATCAAACATTTATTTTTTGTTTTATTTTTTTTCGTTATAATATGTATCACCGATGTTATACCGTGTTGTTCCAAACAAGTGTTGAAAGAAATTTGAAAGAAATTGTATGTACAATTTTTCTTTATTTTTTTTTATTCATGATAGGCTTGTGGATAGAATAGGATACGGATGTGAGGCTTACGTTTGACCTCTATCGCACCTGATGGTAAGTGACGATGTATTGTAGTCTACAATGAATCACCCTTGCCTAGAAGTAACGTATTCACTCGTGACTTGAATAGTTTTGTTGAATAGAATTTAATGTATAAACAAATATCATATTGTGAGATCTTATTTGCACCATTTGATGTCTAGGCAAGTGAACAAAACCGTACTGCGGTAGGTATTATTAAAACGGATACAGATAAGAGATAAATATTTACGTACCGTACCTATAATATATTTATAATACTTATGTCGTTTATAACAAATGAAGAGCGCGCTGATGACGTGATCGCTACCTGAGTTTCCATGTTGACGGATTAGTAGATTAATCCATCAACAGGTTTGCTAGGCCACGAACCTTGAAGAAGCGCTAATCCACTAGGTAAGGTTTGAAGGACATATTCCAAATTTGGCTAAGTTCGTGTCCAATAGGGTAATCTTCAGTTTTATGGTTTCCTGAGTCGATTTGATTATATTTTAGATATATTGTACTAGTTATTTTGTTGTGAAGATGAATGGATATTTATTATTCTTTCAAGTAAAAACGGCTAAATGAGTCTGCATGAAAATTTGCACAAGAATAGTGGGCAGCAGTTAACTATTGTAGATCTCGATTCGCTGATTCCGAATATATAATTATGTAACTCAAAATCGTCAAAAATCGAGTTATTGCACTCTTAGTTGGTGCGGCAGTATATAACAGTTAATTGAAAATGGAGTAAAGTTTTGAGTGTAAACGATTAAACGTATTTTGATTATTTTTTTTGTAAATACATTAATGTACATATAAATACCGAGAACAAAATTATTTTATACAATGCTATACACGTATAGATAGGTATAGTAGTCGAATGCTCTACCCCACCACACGGTTTATCAGGTTGAATGGCTCTTGTAATCTTAATATATATAAATCTCGTGTCACAATGTTTGTCCTCAATGGACTCCTAAACCACTTAACCGATTATAATAAAATTCGCACACCATGTGCAGTTCGATCCAACTTGACAGATAGGATAGTTTTTGAAACGGATTTCGACATCCACGCGGGCGGAGCCGCGGGCAACAGCTAGTTGTTATATATAATATGTATATGAAATTCGTGTAACATTAGGTATATGTGCGGCCATGTGTATTTTACAAGTTTAGTGGCATAAGTCATATTATGGTCACGTGTAAAATACATCAAACACCAGTAACAAGTGTATAATGGCCTGTGTTCTGAGGCCTTTATTGTTTGGAATAATTAAACCATAATAATAATACATTGCCGTGAGTTAAGTTAAATTACTGTATTTTGAATGGCTACAACAGCATAATCACCGCAATTTCGGCAATGTCAAGTACAATATAATAAATGTTTATAAAATATAAAAAATATTGTTTATGGCGAGACGCCAATGTCAAGTTCGAAAATTAAATCAGTAATGAGGCAGCAGTGGATTGATCCAACATTCCTAACACGATAGGGATAAATAGAATATCTAACAACTAAATTATAATCTAGTAACGAAAATAGACCAGCGGTTCCGAGTAAATATAAATAAACTCACAAAATTCGACCCGCCTTTTCATAACATTAATATAAATAAGTGAGTTCCAAGTGAATCTATCATTACCGCAATATGAAATTTCATCAAGCTAAATAAATTATTTTGGAAAAGAACCTAGTAATGATAGTAATCAGCATAAAGAGTGCGATAACAAAATATCGAAAAAACATATTTGCGAAGGTTGAACTAAATGTACTAATTTGGTACCTACTAAGATTTATTCGCACTCGATATTTAGGAATGAAATATTTCCCAAAATGACCTCTGAGTATTGTACCTAATCAACAATTTGTTATTTGAAATGGGTATTTCGAAGGAAGGTACTGAATATTCCATTAATTATAACGCTTGGCAGGCGCGCTTGGGGAGATAAAAAGATGTGGAAACAAACACCCGAAAGATTGATCGAACACTCACCTTCATTACGAGAGAATGGAATCTAAACATAACCGGCATAATGTGCCTACTTATAACGTATCTTTACACTGCCGTGCATGTTACAGACAGCTTCTAAAGAAATTAAACAAGTGGCGCGCAGCACTACACAAACATATGAACTCATAATAATTGTAAGGTCACGACGATCAATAAACTGTCTGTTACTGTACTCCAACGACAAAGGGCTTTGCTCTTGTCTGTCAAAGAATATACCATATTTGGCTGTAATGAGTTAACTGTGTAAATGGGGAAGAAAGACTGTCGAGCAGTTTTCCTTGATTCAAATAAGTTTTATTATAGCAAATAACGATAATGGCATAACTTTGAAAGAGACTACTTTGAAATATTTTTTTATTATCTTATGCTGTAAAGGTAAGCGTTTCTATCATTTAGGTTATAAATAATAGATCTATTTTGCTCGGCATATCTAAGCTTCTGTCGCATATGATTTATTTGGAACTGTTACATTGCTCAAAGTAATGTTGATTCCATCAACACTTCAACTCTGATTTCTCGCATTTCCTCGGTACCATCCATTCGGACAAGTCAGGTTAATAGAAGTGAAGTTATACATTATACATTTTTTGTGTTTTATTCAGTTCGAGCAATATCTTTGTCAGAAAGTTTAGATTTTTATGCATCTAAAAATACCTATAGGTAAGTATCTTTTCAATAATTTTTAATCGTGGCATATAAAAATTATTGAAAAGATATTTATAGGTAGGTATATCTATATAGATCGTAACTTCACTTTGAGTTAACTTTCGGGCAGTGTCTTCTTAGTATTAGGTTATTTTATTGCAATTGGCATGTATACGGCTATTGTACATTTTCTTGGAACAATTTGTGATACAATACGTGTATCAAGTTTCGTATACACTGCGGTATACTCACAATCACTGGTCTTATTTATATAGTTGTCAGGGTCGAGTGACATGAAACATATATTCCTAGTTACCTTCGAAATATTCACCAAGGGTCGGAATTCGACGATCCTCACTGACAACCCTATTATTTTAATGCCAGTCCCACATTATTTGCGACAAACGAGACATGCGTTCCCATTATCTTTTTGCAGTAATTTATTTAAGAGTTTACGAAATATTTTTGTGTTATTATGTTGTAGTGGATAAGTTACTCAATAAATATCTTCCCGCGTGATATGTTTACATGCCGGATTGTCTTTTTCCAGTTAATTTAACATTAAATTCTGACAATTATAAAAAAAATGATTCTTTGGATGATTAAATAAATTTGTTGTTTATTTTGGAGCTGTTTCATTTCCAGTTCTTATAGAACTAGAATTTGTAGAAAATTGAACATTTTCATTCTGGTATGTGGAATTCCTCATATTCTGATGATATTGATTACGAAGCTTAGGTTAGATGCTTATAATTATGGCTTATTTATAAATCATAACGATACCTAGGCAAGATGAAATTCAATTTATATTCCTTGCAAATCCGTTATCCAATGTTAATGTTTCAATTTATCATTAGATTCGTGTTTTATCCTTGTATTACAATCTTCTAATATAAATACGGCAGCAGTAATGTTACATTAAAAATTACACGCACCTGCCTAATAACATCTCAAAATCCGATTTTTATCCTACTTCATTGTTACAATTTGAATTCATAATGATATCTTCCTTACGAAATATATGCTTATTCAATTTGACAAATGTTCTGCACTCTAAAGATGTAATCTTGACGTTTATTTGATTTAAAACATCGGATGGTGGATTTCATTTTGATATAATATTTAGAGTGACTTTGGTTCGTAATATATTATTTGTGTACCTTTGTGTGCTCGGGAATAAAATTGTTGAACTCAAATACCGCGAATAAATCAAAACCACGAATGTAAGCTTTATCATGTTTGATGGATTCATCTTTTGTTACATAAATACATCAGTAGATCTAAGACCACTGGATTTAGATTTTTTAGGATTTTTTTTTCGCGGATGTTATTCACTTTTCTTTTTCTGAAAAAGAGTACCGTATAGTACACATTTTAATATTGCCAATCTGCTAGTGAAGTTACGTCAAAATCAGCCCAGTATTATAAAACTTGATATTTTAAGGTTACAAATAGACACCTCAATTTGTTATTTTATTTATAAAATACACATAATAATTATTTGTATGGTAGTTTGATAATTTATACTCGTATTATTTTGATAATGTAATAAACTAAGCTTGCGCACTGGAATCGTCCGATTTCAGCGAGTTAACAAAAGCATAAACTGTCAAGTAATATTTAACTTACCAAGTTTGGACTAGCATTGCATAATAAAGCATCAACTAGGTACTGAAAAGTTTAATAGTATCCTCTAATTACCATTTAATGTTGTTTTTAAGTACCTACCTAACACACTGATGTGAAAGCGTAAATACCTTGCCGAGTTCGGTGAAAATCTGTTTTACTATAAACACGTGTCATAAAGATTGTCAATTTGATAATAAAATGAAAACATGAAAATACAATAAACATCACTTTATTGTCATAGTATAAGTTGTATAGGTATTGTTTTTTGTTACCTATCCGAATGTTCCTTTATAATTCAACCACAACAACGTGAAGTTGCGTAACCCTAAAATCAACTGTGTGATAGTAGTTTCATTTGTTTTATGTTTTTTACGCCAGTGACAATAAAACGCCAATAATAAAATCATAACGAACAGCTCAAAACGTTCAACTTGGAGTATTTCCACGAGATAATCGTAGCCAAAATAGTTTTAGTGTTGTACCGTTTGAGCTGATAGGGGTCGCCGTTTAAGAGGAAACTACTGTTACTGTTAGCGAAAGAACTATTTCAATTTCTTATGATTTGTAAGCAACTTTTGTACTAAGTTTGCACTTCTGTATGCGTTTCTGGTGTCATTGGGCTATAAAGATTAGATATAGATGCCTACAGGTTTAATAACAATAAAAAATCATATTGAAAAAATTGTTTCATAACATTGCCACCAGAAACCAAATACAGCCGTACTTTTATGTTACGTTTCTTTAGTCTTATAAATTACGCCCTAAGTTGTAATTTTGTTTTCTGGTCGAGTGCCAAAAACATTAGCTGAGATACAAAATACGCATGTAGCCAATAAACATGATTTAGATTCTTCAATAGTGGTCGAATTTAATGACCTCGGCGTTGGAGGGTTATGTTAGGAAAAAAATGTTACATTGTGTACTTACTGCGTTTTAATGTCATAACTTTGCGTAATATTTAGTTTTTGTTTTTGTTTCGGTGCGGGACGTAGAATGTTATTTACTTTTTCTTTACTGGGTTAGATTTTATTGCTTGAGTTATTGTAATGGAGATTTTTGTTCGGTTACAATACGACCTTAAGATATTGTGCGGTATCAGCGGTGTGGAACGAGAAGCTTCCTTATTTAAAAAGTCATCTCAATGCTATGCGGTAGCTATACATATCGTTCTCTGAACCTTTTCCCAACTCAGTTGGGGTCGGCTTTCCAGTCTAACTGTGATGCGGCCGAACTTCGATATTTTCCGTGGAGCGACTGCCATCTGACCTCCACAACCAATGGTCATTATGACCAATGGCGATATCGAAGTTCCTAGTAAGACTAGTTGGACTTTTGTGGGCTCCAACTACCCGTAACGACTGCCATAGATGTTTGTATGGCAACCGGGACCGACGGCTTAACGTGCTCTCCGAGGCACTAATAAACCTGCGATAAATACACACATAACTTCGAAAAGCATAGAAAAGTCATTGGTGTGTGCCATGGTGAACCTGGGATCGAACCCGAGACCTCGTCTCAGCAGTCCATTACCCAAACCACTAGCGGTAGCCATACATATATTTGTTTGAATTAGGTACTTTGTTTATTTTCTTTTATGTACTGTAGTTAGCTACTAGGTATATAATAGTTATCATTCATCAGAAGGTTGTCTTTTCTGGGGCCTATAGACAAAGTGACATTATACTAGGTATAATGGAATCGCTTCGTAGCGACTCCAAATATTTATAGGAGTAATATTATTTTGTTAGACAGGACATGACTGACATGTCAACAAAGAATGTCACCCCCATACATTTCGGACTTTACCACTGGCGTTATGCTATACACAATAGGATATGAATTTGTCAAGGCCTCCTGCTCTTTGATAGAGTCGCCAGATTTTTACGAGGAACAATTGGAGACGGGAAACAAAATTCATTCTTTGGGTTACGCTAGTTTTTATAGGAATCAGTAAGAGCTTACTATCCAACAAACTGTGACTTTGTTTACCATCTTAGCAGTACAAATGCATTTGCTCAAAATTGATGAATTTATCTGATTATAGTCAGCAACATACATTTCTGCGATCAACAAGCGATTTTCACATGAAATACACAAATGCGTTATAAGTCTTTACATAAATAAAAAAAAAAAATGAGCATTTTGTAATGTAATGTGTACACTGTAATGTGTAATGTAATGTATAATGTATTGTGTGTCATGTATATGTACAATCTGTACATGTATGTTATGTCGTCAGGATTATTTTCTTCTCAAATTCGTACCTTCCTTGTGTATTACAACACAGATAGGTCCTTTCATAATAAAATTACACATAAAATGAACAATAACCATTATATCTGAGTGTAACAGTTCCGTGTTAATTAAAACTATGAATAAACGAGACCCATGAAATTAATTTCCTAGACGGTTACTGCAAGATTACATGTCCTTGGGTCAAACGGTAGGCAAGAAAACTGCGTTCACTACGTTTAATATATAAACGGACCCAAACTGTGAGCGTGAAATTTGGGTTAATTCGTTCTACCCTTCCGTGCAGTGAAAAAAATAACTGCTGATGCTGCACATCTGGTGTAGGTCAGTCCAAATTAATGAAGTGGGTACGTGGCTATTAGTGGCCGTTTAGATTTTGCGAATGACAATAAATCAAGAGCTGTGTAAAAAAATATTACAGATATCTCATAACATTTGAGTAGGTATGTGTTATATGAAAAAAAAAATGTGATGTTTAGAACGCATTTAATGCTTTGAAATACCTTTTATAATCCGCGCGCGATCAAAATGTGATGCTACCTTTTGGAACTGAGACGTAAGTGGGCCGCCTGCTAGCCGTAGCGTCGGCAAACTCATGTCGAAGCTCACAAAACGAAGCTGTATTTTTAGTGCGACTAGTTTTCTAAATGAGTTTAATTTTGAATGCGAGATTTTATAATAATTATAATATTGTATGATTGTCTGTTTGTCCGCAAATTTTTGTGCGCGCAAAAATCAGAAACTACTGGAGGGATTTTGATCAAACTTGGTACGATTATAGTTCATAGTTTTGGGCAACACATAGGCTACTTTTTATTCAAGCTGAAACCCGTGGCTTCGCCCGCGCTTCGTTTTTAGGTCGTTTTTGGTCATATCTCCGGTTCTACTTAACCAATTACAACCAAACATACGGTAAATTTTTAGTCTAAGCAAGACCTTTTTAAAAAAAAACCGCATCAAAATCCGTTTGGTATTTTTTATCGCTATCGATGGACGTAAAAAGAACTGAACGGATTTTGATGCGTTTTTTTTAATAGAAAGGTCTTGGTTAGACTCAAAATCTTATGCATATTTGATCACAATCGGCTGATTAGAACCGGCAATAAAACGCGAAAATCGACGTCCACGCGAGCGGGACCGCGGGCAACAGCTATCTTTAATATACCGCCTTTTCTTATCTGATCTACATGGATCTACATGTAATCGTGCCAAAAATACCGAAACGACGACGACGAGAGTGATAGGAGATAGGACGAACATCAAATGTCTGACAGGTAAGAACAGTTCAACCGTTTACGAGTTTTTGCAATACTAACAGAATTGCAATTAATTTTTATTTAAGTATATAGATTAAAGATTAATAATGAGTGGAAAACGGGGTAAAATCTTGAGTAGTTAATCTCGCGAAATAGTTCTGGCATTTGATAGATATCTGTGGATATTTCAATCAAGAACAAAGTCGGTGTTAACACGCTAACGCTACTTGAGAACTGTCATTTTCGATTTACTTTGACAAGGTTCCTTCACATTTTCATCGCGCGCGGATTATAACAATGTGTAAGATGTTATCGGCAGCAAATCTTTCAATTACTGATGTTCAACCTCTTTAGAAAACCATAGACAGTCTTTTTCTTTTTTGTTTTTTCTGACAATACATTTTTTCGACATTGAGATAAAACACAATTTTTTCTTTTTCAAATCCTTTTAATAATTATACCTTTACTATTTCTCATTTAAACATTTGGTCCTTCGAGCCGGATAATTGTTTGTATTTAGGATTTGAACTATGTAATTCTTGCATAGAATAGGTGCAGGTAGCAACTTTCTGATAAGTGCATTTTTCTACTATTGTGTTGTAAGAAAACCGCCCGCCTATCTATATTATTTTAAAGTCAAGTTATTGTTGTTTTATCTTTCAAAATAGTTGATTGTATCATCTTATATTAATGTCCAAAGCTATTCTAAAGATTGTGCTACAAATTAACTTCATTTCTATTGAATTGTTACCCTGTTACTCATGTATTATAAATGTATAGAGCAATGTTAACCCGTAAATGTTCGTAGGCTAAAAGTGGTTGTTTGTTCACTTCAAATACTAATGTTTTTTCTGTATTATTAACAGATTGATTGTAACTCTTAAAGATGGCCGAAAAGGATAAGTTAAAGGAGTTGATCAGAAAGCGAGGAAGCTACAAAGGTCGTTTAACAACGTTTTGTTCCTATCTGAATGGTTTAGAGGAAACACTGACCCCATATGAGGTAGGTGAGCTTAAATTACGCATTCAAAAGATTGAGTCGTTGTATGATCAATATGATGAGGTGCAATTATCATTGGAATGCCTAGTTGATGATCCAGACAATCAAATGTCTGAGCGTAATGAATTTGAATCTACATATTATCGTTTGATATCTAAGGCGAAGTGTTTGGTGTCTTGTAATACTACAGTTTGCGAAAAAACTGCAGCAAAAGGTAAAAAATCTGTTCAGTTACCTACACTTCAAGTACCTAAATTTAGTGGAACATACGACGGTTGGTTAGCATTTCGCGATACTTTTGAAAGTCTCATTCACTCCAATGACGAAATGGCTGATATTGACAAATTTCACTACTTGCGTGGTTCTTTGGAAGGGTCAGCTGCTGTGGTACTCCAATCGGTTGAATTTTCTGCCAAAAATTATCCTATTGCCTGGAGTTTATTATGTGAACGATTTGATAATAAGCGCTTGCTGATACAAAATCATTTATCTGCCTTATTTAACATAGAGCCTATACAAAAAGAGTCTGCAAATGGACTTAAGGGTATGATAGATCAATTAAAAAGGAACTTATGTGCGTTAGACGCTCTTGGTGAACCAACTAACAATTGGGACACTTTGCTCATATACATTGCTGCCAGTAAATTAGCTACAAAAACTAATAATGAGTGGGAAGAGTTTAAGGGAACTTTGCAAAAGGACTTACGTATAACCTTAGTCACATTTTTTGAATTTTTACGCAGTAGAGCTGATCTATTGGAGTCTTTGGAGCTGCCACGGGGTGGTCTCCAACGGCCTCAATCAAATGAGAAAAATGTTAAACTTAGAAGCTTAGTGTCCGTTACAACTCCATCACCACAAGTTGCAAGTCAGTATACTACTAACTCAGCCGTAATTTCTTGTCCAAACTGCAAGGGTGAGCATTATTTATATAATTGTTCTACATTTTTAGCACTCGATACTGAGAAAAGGTTAAAACAATTATATACTTTTAAGATCTGTCGGAATTGTCTTCGACCAGGTCATTATGCTAACAATTGCAAACGGAGTGGCTGCAAGTTGTGTAATCGAAAGCATAATATACTTGTTCATGTAGATATGAAATCAAAATCAGTGGCAGGTTCAGTAGCACAATCAGATCAATTAGAGACGCGTGATGGTAATGTCATGTTGTCATGTGTTACAGCTACGGCAACTCACGGTTGTGACATACTACTGTCAACAGCCCTAGTTAAATTGTACGACAGTCAAAGTAGACCGCACGTTGCTCGCGCCCTTCTGGACAGCGGTAGTACATCGTGTCTCATGACTGAACATATGTGCAGTAAATTAAAGTTAGCAACCCATGAGGTTGATAAATCGGTGTCAGGTATTAACAATGCCATTTCTCGTGTGAGCAAAATGGTTCGGGTTTCAATGAAATCCTTTAATGAAGGTTATTGTAATAACTTAACTTGTTTTGTTTTGCCTGCGATCACTGATATGATTCCTAATAGACAAGTAAACGTGTCTTCATTGAATATTCCTAGTGATATTGAGTTAGCCGATCCTAGTTTTAATGTACCCTCGGTCATTGATTTAATTATAGGTGCCGATTTATTTTGGGACTTATTAGGAACGCATAGAATTAGTTTAGGAGCTAAGAATCCAGTGCTTTACGAGACCTCTCTTGGTTGGTTGGTCTCTGGCCCAATAAACAGCGGCTACGCATTGAATTCATCCTGTTTATTGAATTGTAATTTTGTTAATCTATCTAATTCTAATGAAAAGTCACTAAATGATGATATTCATGATCAACTGAGTCGATTTTGGCAAATTGAAGAAGTTAGTCTTAAGTCTTCCTATTCAGCTGAAGAACAGATGTGTGAAACACATTTTGTTAGGAATACGGTTCGGCTAGATAGTGGTCGGTTTTGCGTACGTATTCCATTAAAACAGTCTGAGAGTCTTTTAGGAAACTCACTTCAACGAGCCACAAATTGTTTGTTGTCCTTAGAGAGGCGATTTAAGGCACAACCATCACTTAAAAAGGACTACTGCGAGTTTATGTCCGAATATTTAAAGCTAGGTCACATGTCAGAGTGTCAAAATAAATCTGATACAGCTTATTACATTCCTCATCATGGAGTGATAAGAGAAAGCAGTTCCACCACTAAATTACGAGTGGTGTTTAACGCTAGCTCTCCTACTAGCTCTGGCGTGTCTCTGAATAATATACAAATGGTGGGACCCACGATACAAGATGATCTATTTTCTATTCTTTTAAGGTTTAGGCAGCACAAATATGTCTTGGCCGCAGATGTCGAAAAGATGTATCGGCAGGTAGCCGTGCATCCAGACGACAGACATCTACAACAAATAGTCTGGCGCGACGATCCGTTCAGTGCCATAAAGACATATCAACTAAATACTGTTACGTATGGGACTGCCAGTGCTCCCTATTTAGCAGTAAGGTGTCTAAAACAACTCGGTATAGAATGTAAGGATAGGACGATTTCGGAAATAATTCAACACGACTTTTATGTCGACGATTTGTTGTCGGGTGGAGATACTTTAAATGAAGCTATGCGAATTAGAGATGGAGTTAATGCTGTTTTATCTTCCGCATGTATGAATTTGCGGAAGTGGAAGTCAAATGCACCACTATTAATGACTTTACCTTGTGCGCCTGTTGACTTGAATATTGGCAAGTTGGAACACTGTGCAACACTAGGGGTAAAGTGGTGTACCGGCGATGACGTTATTTGTTTTCCTATAAAAGCTGAACTCGACGTGACGTTATCAAAACGTGGCATACTCTCATCTATCGCTCAGATTTTCGATCCCCTCGGACTTCTTTCACCTTGCATTATATTAATGAAGACTATTTTACAGAAATTATGGTTACATAAGGTATCGTGGGATGATAAGTTACCCTATGAGATCAGTAATTCATTTTTAAAAATATTCAATGCCCTGCCATCTTTAAATAGCCTTCGTGTTCCACGGCGAGTACTATGTGACTCGTACACCCATGTGGATATACACGTGTTTACAGATGCGTCTATTATTGCATATGGTGCGTGTGTATATGTAAGAACCTGCAATGAACATGACGTATTAGTACGTTTATTATGTGGTAAAAGTAGAGTCGCTCCAATTAAAGCCACTACGATCCCGAGGCTCGAACTTTGTGGGGCGCTGGTAGGCGCGCGTCTGTATGACAAAATTAAAAGTTCATTGCGTCTTCAGATCAGGCATACAGTTTTCTGGACTGATTCGACAATCGTTTTGGGTTGGCTTAAAATGATGCCAAATAAGCTACAACCTTTTGTGAGAAATCGCATAGGTGAAATACTTGAAACCACTGGTTCTTGCACATGGCGGCATGTCCCCACAGATCAAAACCCAGCTGACTTGATATCGAGAGGACTCGATCCTAGTTTGATCGAATCATCTGATTTGTGGTGGCACGGTCCCAACTTTCTGTCGAAAGATCTAACTAATTGGCCCTCTGAACCAGTTGGCTCACAAACACTTCCAGAAACAAAACCTGAGGTAATTTTGCATGTAACAACTGTAAACGAAATTAAACTTATAGATTTTAGTCGATTTTCGAACTTTTCAAGGCTTAGAAGATGCATGGCATATGTTTTAAGATTTATTACACGTTGTAAACGACAACAAGTTCAAACTTCTTATATTTCCAATGAAGAGCTATCAGATAGTTTTACCATTCTTATTAAATTGAGTCAAAGGGAATCCTTTCCTGAATATGAATTATTACTTAATAAAAAGCCGTTACCCAGTAAGAGTCCTCTATTGAAATTTAATATTTTTCTAGATGATAACAAACTAATTCGCGTAGGAGGACGTCTAGCCAATGCAGATTCATATTCTTATAACAAAAAGCATCCCATAATTTTACATTGCAATCATTTGCTCACTAAATTATATTTTCACTATGAACATAAAAGGCTCATGCATGCCGGACCTCAATTGTTATTAGCATCTATTAAAGAAAACTATTGGCCCATTGGCGGTCGGAATTTGGCTAAATCGGTTTACTATAGTTGCGTTTTGTGTAATCGTTTTAAAGGTAAAACCAAAGCTCCGATAATGGGAAACCTACCACAGCAGCGTCTCGAACCAAGTTTTCCTTTTGAGAATGTAGGCGTTGATTACGCTGGCCCTATTTTAGCAGCAAATCGTCAAGGGAGAGGATGTAAGTTAGTTAAGGTTTACATTGCCATCTTCGTATGTTTTGCGACTAAAGCTGTTCATATTGAGCTTGTGGGTGATTTATCTACTAATAGTTTCTTATTGGCACTCAAACGATTTATGTCAAGACGTGGCAAACCAAAAAATATATATTCCGATAATGGCACTTCATTTGTTGGTGCGTACAACGACATCGGCAAATTTTTAAAGTCTTGCTCTAGCTCACTGTCTGAGACCGTTGCCAACGATGGGATCAGTTTTCACTTTACTCCTCCCTACGCTCCTCATTTCGGCGGTCTTTGGGAGGCAGGAGTAAAATCTGTAAAATATCATTTAAAACGAGTGTTAGGCAATTGTCATCTAACTTATGAGGAGATCAACACGATTCTGGTGCAAATCGAAGCAATACTTAACTCACGTCCGCTAACTGCCCTATCAACGGATCCGAATGACATGCTGCCCCTTACGCCTGCACACTTCCTGGTTGGGCGCTCACTTCTTTCCTTGCCTAGTCCAAGTTACGACGATGGTACAACGTCTAGCCTGACTCGATTTGAGAGAATTGAACAGTTAAGACAACATTTTTGGAAGCGCTGGAGTAAAGAATACATTAGCGAGTTACAGAAGCGCGCTAAATGGAAAGCAGGCTCCGATTCACTGAAGTTGAATAAAATCGTGGTTCTCAAAGAAGAGAATCTGCCACCTCTAAAGTGGAAGTTGGGTCGCATCGTGGCGGTTTATCCCGGATCCGATGGCATTAATCGTGTTGCTGATATCAAGACAACAACGGGTATAGTGCGAAGACCTTTTTCCAAGATTTGCTGTCTTCTTGGTTGAAAGGTTGAAAGACAATCTTTCAACGCCCGGGGGCATGTTCAACCTCTTTAGAAAACCATAGACAGTCTTTTTCTTTTTTGTTTTTTCTGACAATACATTTTTTCGACATTGAGATAAAACACAATTTTTTCTTTTTCAAATCCTTTTAATAATTATACCTTTACTATTTCTCATTTAAACAACTGATGTGCATCGTAATCATTTTTAACCGCTAGCAACTATCAGGTAACTTGTGCCGTTAGTCATAGCTCAATCCCAGTTAACTTAAAGTCCTGATTTTCATGTATATGCTTGCTTTTCATGTACGAATCCAACTTTACAGTGAAAACAAGGGCATTCCCTTACTATAATTCCTGCTCTAAAAATACTTTATTTCATGAAGTACCTACCTGTATTTAATCATCAGGGTATAGCAATGTGTTTTCTAATGTTTTGTAATTTAAAATCG
Organism: Lithosia quadra; assembly: GCA_963576445.1. Classification (NCBI taxonomy): domain Eukaryota; kingdom Metazoa; phylum Arthropoda; class Insecta; order Lepidoptera; family Erebidae; genus Lithosia; species Lithosia quadra. Next base: position 4,810,830 of record OY754882.1, read on the forward strand.
TTACTAATCATGTTATATTACTATATCCATAAGTAAGATAATTACATAAATTACATTGTATTCGATGTTTTTGTGTACCTACATACCTATACGTTATTTTCATGTTTTTATTACCTTAGTAATAAGTAAAATAAGATTAGGGATAAGCAAGATGATTTAGCTAGTTTACAAAACTTACTAATATCTTATTATGTACGAGTTGAGATTTTTTTCTAAGTACCTACCACGGCATTGACACTTCATACATTACTTTACGGCGTTAGGAGTTTGGGGGTCCATGACGCAACGCCTACAGAGGCCGCTAGTGAGCTAAGCTGCCATTGGCTGCTATGGCTGCCATATTGTTTTCAAATTAGCTAAGCTGCCATTGGCTGCCGCCATGGCTGCCGCCATGGCTGCCATATTGTTTTCAAATTACACTGACACTATTTACGTCTGTCACATAACGTCAGTCCGTTGCAAATATTTGCAAATATTCAAACATCTCAAACCATTTTCATACGAAGAAAAGTCTAAAATACATAGGAAAAGTTGATTGAGTGAAGGAAGTGTACGCTCATTAGATTCCATCTGCTTGTTCCTTTAGCAATACTTTTGATATTTACTTTGAATACCTATGCCGTTCATTGAATGTTGTGTTCCGTCGTGTCGGAAGACCAAGTACGATGAAACATTGTTTCAATTCCCTCGAAATGAAACACTACAACAAATGTGGCTTAATCAACTCGCACCATATTACCCAGGACTTGTGCATTTGACATCGCAGCAACTCATAAAAAGGAAGATTTGTTCAAGACACTGAACAAAAATATCTCATTGCATTGGCAAGAAAAGACTATATCTAATGCTTGCCCCACTCTAATACAGAAGATGAAATCGCATCAGGAATACCAAAAAGTCCCGTGAACATGCCAGGTTAGTGGTTTGATAACTTTTAAAACACTGTTTCACACTAATGTTACCACATCGTAACACTACCTACTTCCTGTACTAATACTTTTTAGAATTTCTATTTGTTGGCTATCACAAATTAAAGCACTGATTCTTATAATTTTGTTACTGCAATGTTATGTTTCAGATGATACTGATCACACTTATGTGAAGGATATCAAAATAGACAATAATCATTCTTATATCAATATTCTATTTATAGGACAACATACGGATGGAAGCTTGGAGAGCAAGACTTGGAAATATGGCAGATGCTTTTGAATTCTTCGATAAATTATTTGATAGCTGTAATGGATCAAGAGGACGGAGAGCACCTGGCAAGTTAAGAGGCCTCGTGACATTGACATCATCACATGCAACATTTTGGGTTAATTCCAATAAAATTCAGAAGTTAGCATTTGAAAAATACAAAAAGGGCAGAAAATATAGAGTTAATAAAAATTAACGCTTGTTTCATTCAGTTCCTAGTAGGTACCAAACAAAATATAAATAATAGCTAAAAATGGATTGAACTATCGACATCACGCACATCACTATTTTATCGATATCGATATCGATGTTAAGTAAAAATGTGAGTATGGGCTGCACTAGCTGTAGCTCACTAGCGCCCCTGGCGGATTGATGGTATGGACCCCCAAACTCCTACGATCTAGTTTTTGTTCAGTGAGTGTCTTATCTGTACGTAGTACATATCTTCTAATCTGTGGTACCTACGTAAAACAATTTTTTATTATGTTTCCTTAATCGTACCATACATAACTTTTAAGCACACGGTTTCATGTTTTTAAATAGCACATAAAATAACTTTATCAGATATTACTTCATTGCACCTAGCTCCGTTTTATAAAAGTCTTCTTATTTCAAACTTGGAATACGGTACATGGGTACAGCTTTAAATTGTGAACGCAAAATGTAAAATTCGTAATAAAAATTCTGTTGGACAATTTCATGATCAGCTCTCGTACCGGTAGTTCGTTAGCGTTTGGATCAAATCAAGTCACAAAGACTAACCTGGCCTAACCATACATTATGCTTCGGGTTTAATTGGTCGGCCTCGTACAATGGGTCTCAATGGGACTAACTGAATCGCAATTGTGGTTGGAAACACTTTGTGTGGAAATAGCCTGTTATAAATTTGTAGTTGATTATTGAAAATTCGAATGAGTATTTTGAATAGACATATTAAGGTTTCCTCGAAAAATACACGACCTTGTTTATGTACTGATTAGACTACGGTTATATCATATGAGATGCTTATACCTATTATGTTAAGTAAATAGAAGATAATGGGTTTTGTCAGCAAAGTTCTCATAAAGAAGATTGAATCGAAGTACCTACGTAGTTTCTAAAGTTTTATGCAAAAATTGGTGAATATTGCAATTAAATGTTCTGTTACGTAGTACTATTTATTTATTCTGTGGATGGACTCTTAAGCTATATATCATAGAATAAATATAAAATAAATAATTAATGATACGACCTAATACTTACAATTAATCAACCTTCAGGGCTCAATACCTATATTATACAGAACTTAGGTACGTATAATTATATACTTAAAACCTCGAACCCCGACTGTAGCGTGATTTCGAAGATGCCTGTTCCTGTGCAAAAGTGTTGTTCCACGGTATGAATAGTCATCATTTTCTGACATAATACTTTTTGTATACTTACCACGGATTTTGTATTCAGTCCAACACGAAATAATAATTTATAGTCATATCACGAATTTATTCCAGCTTCCAGTCGACAAAGGAGTGGCTTTTTATAGACAGACAAAATATGTAACAAGATTTGAACTAGATTTCTATGTCTGCATACGTAAACACAAAACTGACAGAACGACATTTCTATTGTTACCTTACTGTAGAATAGTCTCAAGTCTTAAAGTAAAAAACTGACATAACTGTTCCAAATCTTTCATAAAGTGATACAGGTGATTTTTAAGCGGACCTATAGCAATGCCTATGCAAAGACAAACCCTTTCAGTATCTTTTCTGACTATCAATTGATTCTCTATTTTCCCAGGAGCTTTGCTTTTGAACCTCCAAGTATCCCCATCGAATATCGGCTATGGTTATGTTGGCCTCGGGCCGATTATAAACACATGCCGTCTTTATTTCCAGCGCATCACAGCTGACACAGGGCTATCTCCGGTTTTAAGATGGCCTTTTCGACCCCCAGAAAGGTGGTGGGGTGAACATCGCGCCGCCGCGCTGACAGTGTGGCTATAGGGTGACAGATGTCCCCTATCTGCGCTCAGGGAACCAGTCTGATCTCCACTGTACCCTCTGCTAGTCAGAGGGACATATGGAGAGCCTCTCCTACCTCTGCCGCAATTAGCCTTATTAGCCGCAATTATACGAGTAGGAGGTGCTACCGTCTCTGTTGCCCGGGTGCAAATTTGACAGGTACCTGCCTACTGGCACGTGCCTTACGAAAAATTAGAACCAACCATTAAGCAAAAAAGGAAGAGGATTATAAGGATATGTGACCCAAAAAACTAAACACACGTTATCCACTTATGTCGTTTAGTAAATAATGCTTCAGGGCTTTCAGTTATAGCGATGCTATACATTATATTCCATTAAGAATATCGTTGAGATCGGAATCCCAATAAAAATTGCTTCTCATCGCAAAAGAATGCGTCTGGCATAGCCATAATATACATTCAGGGATAACGTCGGCTCTGTATATCTGGACAATTGATTCTTAAACACTGTTGAAACATACTAAGGTTCAACTTTTTACGATATAGTAATTTTAAACGTTATTCTGCAAAAACATTAGCTGATGGGTTACCTGTGTATTGTAGTGATGATGTTGTACCTGCTGGGGGTTCCACACGTAAATAAAGGGGTTTCAGCATCAAAAGTGGCTGAAAACGTTTTATGGTAACTGATTGTTATACGAGTAGTTTCCTGGCCAATCAGTGCTGGCAACAGTATTAAGTTTTAAAAGAATTTCCTATGGAAGTGGGATTTCCCTCATGGAAATATATCAAGAATAATTATAATTACTTAATCAATTTGATATCTTTTTAGTTCAAAGGTTTGATCCCTGACCTATCTATCGCTATCTATCGCGAACGTTTTATCTAATACAAGCAAATTGACTTTAGATATTAATTATTCTGTTATTTTCCGTATAAATTATTTTTCTGCATACAAATTTTATCCATTTAATCTACAAAATGTCTTCCAAATATAAAGCGGATTGTTGTCTCTACCTGCCCTAGTTACATAAAGACATGAATGTAATATTTAGATACGTTTTTTTTTTATTCATGATAGGCTTACGTTTGACCTCAATCTCACCTGATGGTAAGTGACGATGTGGTCTACGATGAGTCACGCTTGCCTAGAAGGAACCTATTCACTCGTGACTATAAACTCCCAGGTTATAGCTTTCCGGAAACACAGACTCAGGCAAGGAATTCCACTCCTTAGCTGTACGCACGTTTGAAGTCAATGCAGTATTTACACTGCAGGCTTTAGTTGCTTCAGTGTATATACATATTCGTCTACGATGCTCACTTAAATGTCTGTGGTTATATCAGCTGTGATTGGCACACATCCAACTTAAACTTAGTGCTTTAGCTGAAAGTAAGTGATGCATACGAACGGGGTTGTGTGACACAACAGCGAATTCAATTAAGAGGCCTTTGTGAACAGAATAAAGATATGTCTGTTTAATGTTATGCTAGCCAATAATTTGTTCTTGTTTTATACAGAATTTATACAATACATTTCACACAAATACAAAGAGATGAGCATTAAATCATAGAGAAAACAGTTGATACCTAAGCATCGAAATGTAGCGAAAACTAGGTTTTACAAAAATTGTGTTTTAACCCTTTGTAACTGCCGGCAGCAGCAATAAAATTGTTAAAAAGAAAATAGTTTAGCCACATAATAAATATTATGATACTTTTCATTTTAAATAATAAATGCATTGGGTGTAAGAATTGCTGTAAGAATACCTAGTGTTATGTGTGGATAAATAAATATTTTACTGCCTAATTTGAAGATTCCTAACTGCATATATTATCTGTTATGTAATATCTACTAACTTTACAAGGTATGGGTAATATTATCATTATTTATAATGTTGCTAGACCATTAGTTAAATAAATATGTATGCAGTCATTATACTTATGATGTTTAACCGATGTGTTATAATTGTACATGCTAAGCATTTGAAGAGAACTTGACATTATAATAGGTACTGTTTTAACCAACTCCAAAAAAAAGGAAAATTTGTATGACTCAAAATAATTTTGTATGTATGTTCGGGTATAATACCTAACTCTGTCATAAGTATATTGCCAAATTTGTTTTTTTTTTGTTAAATAGTTTATTCTCAAATTTCGTAAAGATCTGACGACAGTTTTGGAGACATACAACGGAACTCTTCAATAAATGCCAGCAAATCATTCACGATTGCTCCATCGTATATATTTATGCGATTTCATAACATCACGCCTGTATACGTTAATTGGGCTCACAGACATGTAATATTATCACTTCTCCGCCCGTTATCGATATGCTTTTGAAATCGGTTAATTTTTTTTATCAAATATATTTTTTTCATGAAAAGCTTAATGACAGTAATGTAAAGTAAGCGCGTGTTAGTATGTCAGGACAGAAGCAGATGGCGGTCTGTTATCTCTGCCTACCCCGTGAAAAGGCGTGAGCATATTTATGTAGGTATTTAATACTTAGTATACTCGTATATGAGAATAAATAGTGTATTTTATCCAGTATATTGTAACAATGGAATTAACGAAGCTTCAAATTGAAGCCGTCCTTGAAGACAGATCGTTTTAGATACGGTAGTTAGTCTTCAATTTCATCTGCATCATCGCAGTATTTTTTTATTGACCTCGCCAAGTCGGCTTCTTTAATTACATTCATATTTGTCACAGTTTCAATTGACGAATCTATAGAGAGAAATAGGTTTCGGTACTTCTTTTGGTAACCTTGTGAGTACGTAGGATAAAATATATGTAGTATCTTTTTTTATACCACTTAGGTGGCAGACAAGCACACGGCCCACCTTTTTTTTTTTCCGTGCGGAAATCCTCATGGATACCCACCCCGCGGCCAGCGGGGCAGGTTATGTCGAACTCTTACCGACTAAAACCGCACGCCGTCTAGGGTCTTCTGACGCCAGGGTGTAAGGTGGCCCAAAGAGCATTTCCCTCGCACCCCAGCTTGACCCGGGCCATCTCGATGGGAAGCGGTCACCGTGACCTACGGACGCGTGCAACACCACCAGTACCTATATGTAAAACATCTCATCATCATCTACCTGCCCTTGTCCCAATTATTTGCGGTCGGCGCAACATGTATTTTTCCTCCATAAATTTTCTACACAAATAATTAAAATTTAATGTGTCTGTCTTTTAATTAATGTCCCTATATGAGTATGCCTATATTAGGTAACACTTATATACTTTCCTATAACATAAAAATAATAATTTTGTCTGTCTTTCTGTCTGTTCTTACGAATAATTTCCGGTGTGATTGTACCTAATTTAACGGGATTTTTACTGCAGGCATGTAATAAGGTATTATTTCAGGAAAAAGTATTAGGGTTTCACGCAAAAAACTTATATCTAAGTCCACGCGGGCGTAGTCGCTGGCATGGCTAATATATTTGTATACGTACTTATTGAGGTCATTTGCTTCGCAATTTAATGAAATGTACACACACACATACAGTATCTAAAGAATTTCTCATTTCGCCGTCCATGTTTTTTCATAGTAGCTTTTCTATACGGTTGGGCACTGTTCCAGACGATATTCCACTGTTGAGCCCAAATTAGTCTGACAGAGAAACCTAATAGCAATGTCTGTATTAGCCCTAATTTACTATTCAAACAGTTCATTGACTTCAAAAAATACATAGTATGATCATAGTGATAGTATTTTGCAGCATCACAGTCGAACGAAATTCTAGTTAAGTTAATGTCAGTTACACTATGGTAGCACCGTTGGTTACGTTATGTAATTGATATTTCGTCACTCATTCGTTCCCCTTCTTGATTTTGTCCTAATTTTTATTGAGACCAATAGCACCATTCATTAGAATCTATCTTATGAAATTGAAACATCATTTCATAACGTTAGTCTTTAAATGAATGCAAATATAACAATAGGTGATACATTTAAACGGAGATCGATTTTGATGCGATTTTTTTCTGCTCTATTTTATAACTTTGGCTAACTAGTTTTATTTTTAAAAAGTACCGACTCGGGTTCCGCTTAAAAAATCTGGATCTAAATCCACGTGGAAGAAGTCGCTTCAATGATAAAATGTATAATAAATAAAGATCAAGAGCTAGTCATTATGGGTTCTATGTTATTATAATGTAGGTAACACATACTGCTATGAATCAATGTCAATTGGAAACTCGTGGCAGTCATGACCAAGGCTGCAAGGGTGCGTCACATGCGCTTGCTTAAAATTGAATATAAGTTGAACATCTAGAAGCGAAAGGCATTTAGATCGATCCGAAATTTTAACTTTTATGGTAGCACGTTAAATCGTCGGTCCCGGTTGTCAAACTAAAATTTCGTCCCTTCGTAGTTAGACTGAAAAGTTGACCCAACTGAGTTGGGAAAAGGCTTGGTGGATGCTGGTAGTGACTGCTCCCTCTGCCCCGTCAACCCGTAGAGAAAAGCTCGCGTCATATTCTGTCAGTCAACAGGTGAAACGACTTGCTAGTGAAATTGTCTTGAGCTTCAAAGGTGTTATTAAGACCCGAAAACATAGTTTATTGGACGATTGACACCATATGGTGTCAAATGACAAACGCAAAAATAAATGTTGTGGCGATTGACACCATCCCAATAACTCGTGGTGTCAAACGACTAAACACCCTATTACGTGCACCACGATGCAAAAAATTTTGGTTGGTCGAAAGTCAGTGGGCGGTACCTAACACAATCTTGTTGCTTTTCACGGGGATATCCGGATATGTATGAATATTATACCTATATTATATACGAAGCAGAACTTAAGGAATGCAATTTAGCGTGTAGGATTTGTCCGTTGCATAATTGAGGTAACTGTTGTGCTTGTACAAGTGTTTTAAGTATGTATGTTAATTTTTAAGTCGTGCCGTAGTATCGCTGGTGCTACATCGGTGGACTCTTTGCTCTTTATATAATACCCACATGCTGTGCAGTATTAACTTTTTCAGACGTCGGAATCAGAAACGCGAATATAAATATAAAAAGCGAATATAAATTTTGATATTATAAAAGTTGTTTATTTTTTGTAGGTTTTTATGTTATTTTGTTGTAGCTTTACTCTGCTAGGTATAATAAATTGTGAAAGATTGGTCTAAACGACGAAAACAAAACTATTCCATTTGAGTTACGTTTGGCTTAGGAGCATCAAAAATAAACCCTCCTCTAGAAAAAAATCAGACAAGACTCCCAAAATAGATGTTTCAAGAAAAAGTTAGTACGTACTAGTGAAAACTCGAAATGTTAGTTCATAGATTGTAAATTTTTGCTTACTTAGCAAAGTTAGCAAAAATTTCGGAACAAGTCTTAAAGGTTATTATCGTAACATATCAAGTGACTGACCTATTTAAACTTCTTTGTGAAACCGTACGATGCAGTCTTTAGTACTTGTCTCAGCGTTTTCAAACTGAATAAAGAGTTCAGTCACACACTGTTTGAACAGATGACAGCCTTGTTGATACATGACTTTTGAACGGGCAGCTGAAAATAAGATACGATGTTGATTTATGTAAACGAGAATGTGTCAGATACTGTCTGTTGATTGATGTTGATAATTTAGGCGCTTTTTAGCATGGTGTGTATACGTAATTTTAATTCAAATATTATTTTGACGTTTCCAAAGCTGCCTTGGTTTCTGATGACAAAAAAACACTTAATTAAAATATTCAGTTTTTTTTTTAAATTTTAGTTCTTTATTTTACCTACTACACACAGTAAACAATTATCATACATTACAATAAAGCTTTATGTTCAAGAGCGAGCTTAACTCAAATGTGTTCTAACGGCGAATAAAATTGTGAATTGTAAAACTGAGGTAATTAAAAAAACGCACTGAGAACGATTCCTCGAATAAAGTTATCATCTAGTAAGTGTTGACAATTTGAATTTAAGTATATATATATATATATTTGATTAGTGAAAGAAAAGAATTTATTATAGGTAGGTACTGTTACCAGTTTACGCGAATGTACCTAACACATTGAAATGAAACTATTGTTATCGGATTTTATCGCGATTTATTTGGTGTTATTATTATTTTTATTGGACCCGACGTTTTGAATGCTTTTCAGCCTCTTTTTCACTTTATGAAAATTACCTACTTAATAATTTTATCGTAATCAATTTCCTACCAAACCCGAAGTGGCATTAACAGAAAAGTGTAATGTGTTGTTGCTGGATTTGTAATTTAATGCAAACTTTAAGTTTTAATATTTAATCAGAATTCCCTGAATAATTACATAGTTTCGTATGTTTATCAAAAGGGACATGTCCCGTATGTACCATACCATGTATAAACTATTGCGTTGTATATTAGCTACCTTTGTTAGCCTTTGATTCTAAAATGAGAATAGTTTCGTTATTTCAAACCACTGATGGGTAAAGTTCAAACCTTATCCATTGAATAATTTATAGGATTCTGGATTAAAGTTCGTTGGCTGTTAACAATGTTTCACAATTGAAATTTACCGGTCTAACATAATATATATTGTATTAATGACTAGCAACCCGCCTCCATTTTGGTATATATGGTTTTTTTTTAACTCAAACCATCGTAATTTACACCTAATATTAGCCTATATCCGTCGGGACTCGGGGATAAAGTACCTTTCAGTTGTGAAAGAATTTTTCCAATAAGTGCAGTTGTTCCGAAGATTACCCCAAACATATTTTTTTAGAACCTACTATAGATTTTACAATGCAGCTTAATATTTTATTTATGTTTTAACGCCTTGCTTTGCCCTGTTTTTTTTTTGGGTGTTCGTTTGTTTTTTTGTTGCTATACTTGCCATCGCTGCAACACGACAATTAATATTTGAACATTTTTCCCTGAACACGATTCTTTTTTTAAATTTACCTGGGTTAGATAAACTTAGGGAGATACTTTTGTATATTCAGATTTTATTTCGGTAACTTATTCACACAGACCAATGACAAACACCTTCATCATGACGAACTTTAGGGATGAACTGGACAGGAATTTCAACAAAGCAACTCATATCTAGTAAATTAGGAGTCAAAATAAACGTAAAGCCAGGGTTTATAGTAGGTACCTACCTAATAAGATAGAAGGCAATCCGTGTGATATACTACTGACTGATGATGACGTGGCAACTAAATATACAAGGTAGGTACGGAATGTCCAACTGTAGCCGTACTCATACGTACTGACATATCGTAAATCCTCGGCCACGGCAAGTTATTAGCCGAGATCTTTATCATGTAGGTAATACCTACATAAATATGGGCTTAAACATGACTAGGCTCATATTTCGTAGTTTCACTTGTCTCTAGGTATGTGATAAAATATGAATCATAAGTACCTACCTACCTAATGAAGTTATTTTTTAGTTATCAGTGCCTTTTTTTCGTGCGGAAAACCCCCGTTGAGCTAGCAGGGTCGATTAAAACAGCGCGTCGCGTCGTCTCAGTTTTTCGAGTGCCGGATTGTAAGGTGACACAAAAAACATTTCCCTCGCACCCTAGCTGACCCAAGATGGGTCATTCTCGGGTTTGGTAACCACTGTGTCCCCGTCTTGTGCCTTGGAATGATTGTTTAAATGTGATTGATTTATGTGTTCAACTATTCAAAACAATTTGTTGGTTTTCACTATTTCTCGTTCCTTCCTCGTTGTTAAAACTCGTTACTAACAAGATAGGTCACAGTTTTTAGACACCCATAATTAACTGTGACCGATCAGTCGCTAACCTCTTGACAAATTCCAATGTCAAGAACCCATTTATTTATATTAGGCATTGCATTTGATTTCAAATATATCTCGGTTCGAAAGAAGGGACAAGACATACGAAAATAGCCACGAATTGAAGTTGGACATGTGAATCGAATTGAGATTGATGGACTGAAAAGTTTGTACGGAGAAAAATAAATTTCTGAAAACTAAATCTATAAGTATACGAGCATGATGTTTACGAGCATAATTAACTACTTCTCCCTATTAAACAGAATTTATTATACTGCCTATTTAAAGCGGCAAGCGACTAAAGCGTGTGGTTTTTTTTAATTCTCTTATCATTGCAAATAAAACTTTGGAACGGTTGGTTGGAAGAGTAGAGGGACAGCGTTCTCGCGGCCGATCACACACAAGATGGACGGACCTTATAAAGTCTGCTACGAAGTGTTCCCTTACTGAGTGCACACGCAGTGCCATAAACAGAGAGAGAGATGGAGAAATCTTGCAAGAGCCGTGACCAATGTAGGTGACGATCCATGACCACGACCGCTCCTTCAGGAGTGTACGCTTAGGAAGAAGAAAAGAGGTTTGAAATCTAATCGAATTTGAATTTGACACTTCATTTGTTTGGTATCGAATGGTTTTATAACAACTGAACAACGGTATGCCGTTGCACAACTTGCAATGTTTGTGCTACCATAATGATAGCTATTCTGGAATGTTATTAAGTGAAATATCAGTCATTATGATGCGTCAAGGTATGCATGCCGATGCAATAGCGTTCCGTCACAAAAACATGCAATTCCAAAGTTCTTATATGTTGTGTTTTGTCTATGAAGTATTAGGACCCAAGCACACTCGCTCCTTTTGACGTTGGCGAGTTTACGACTGCTTGCGGCATGCTACTTACTACACTGCGGCTTTAATCAATAAAGTTAAATTGAATTTACGCCGTTGTTTTAGTGGCCATTAAATTCAGTTCACGTTAAGCAATCCCTATATTTTTAAATCTATTAATCACCTCCATAAAATAGCATCAACAGTACCTATGATCACATACCTAACATTATTCGGTTTATTATTTAGCACATAGTCAATAGCGAACATACAAAATTAGAAAAGCCAGTTAAGCCAGTTTTCTATAACAATAATTTAATTGAGTCATTTAAATTACGTACCTATAATAGTCGTCAGTAAGCCATGTGTACTGGCAATAAAGAAAAAAAAACTACGTGTAAAAACATAGGTAAATTTTAAATAGGATTACCGAAAATATGCCTGATTATAATAAAAATAATTACGTTTCTCAGTACGGTTCTAGTGATATCGTAGTAAAAGCGTTGATATTAAAACCCCTCTCGTGTTTTGAATACGGTTAAAAAGCAAAAACTCACACGGCTAATAAAAGCCAACATATATGGCAACCATTTGCTTGCAAATTCAAGATCCACAAGACGATAACCACTTACCGCCTTATCTCGGTGTGGAAGTGATTTTTTTAAACGAGAAAATCGTGAACGCCTGTCCTTCGTTGTCCCTTTGTTATGAAAACGTATCTTAGCAATTTCCTGTAATGATAAAATCTTTGTGTTTGTTATGCTTATACATGAATTTGCAGACCAAATATAGACACAGTGTTCTAAACTAGGTCAAATTAAAAAATAATGTAATCTATACTTGCTGTGGTAAAATGCTACCTGCAGTAGGTAGAGGTGTGAATCCACTCTTTTGCTAACCTTTTCGGTTTTACGTAATAGGGGTGAGCGTTTTGCCGTCAAATGTGTATTGTGTACTAACTCCGTGTAGCTTCTGATAATTCACAAATAAATCAATAACCCTATACCTGATCCAGTTTCAGAAATTTGAGGCCTCATGTACAGCAATCACACCCACTACCGCATCTTCAACTAAGTTTTTACATGTTCGAAAATTACATTATTATTCTGGCACTTATAAACTGAGGTTCTTCACTTCTAAAAGAATCTGGAAAAGAGAATAAGAAACCCAGAGTTTTAGGTTATAAAATTGATAAAGATCTTCATCAACTTTGTTTCGACTATCCATGGTTCCCTACTCAATCTTTTACACTTTATAAAGAAAGAAAGATGAAGATAGCAAAGAGACAATAAAAAACATCACCGCTTCCCATCAAATAGGCCGTGTGCTTGTCTAAGTGGTATAAAAAGAAAGAGAAATATTTGTGGCTTTCATAAAATGTATGTACGAACAATATTCTTGGTCATCTTTCTGGTGGTGTCAAAACACCGGAACAAAAGCAGGTTTAAATACATTTATGTCAGCTAACAACGAAAATTCTGCACTGCATCTGACCCGTAATGCTTTGAAAACAACATACAATATAGGATTTTATCCTTTCGTGAATGATTCAAATATTTTTATAAAACTCAATTATATTTTAACCATCTTAGAGCATACTACACATAATGTTTTATCACAGGAAAAATAACTTAATTATATGAGGGTTTGCACGAGGGCGACGTTTTCAAGAACTAGTTTTATGGAGAAAATTTACGACCTGCACAGTCTGCGTCAGCAATCTCAATTGGCGGTTCCACTGTCGTTCACTTGATAGGTACCAATAACCGCATCAACTTCTAGTATAAGATATAAGAGATTTCCAACAAAGCTATTTTTATACGTTTTAGAGTTGACATCAAACGAATTCTATCGTTTCGTATTCTATCTATATAATTTCGTGATTTACACTGATCCCGATGTTGCGATTGCTTTTCAGCAGCCATAGTCTAGGGATATTAAAAATGTGGTTGTGCTATTTTTACTGTTAACAGTTTATGCTGTTTTACATTCTATAGTCATGTTTACGCGAATTGAAATTAAAATAACAACTACTATTTTAAACGGATTGTGTCGCAATTTATTTGGTGTTTTGGTGTCTTTTTAGCAGCTATGGTCATGAAGGGACATCACGAGGAAGAGTGTAGGTAAATAACAAAACAATACTAATTATACAGCTATATGAGTCTGATGTTGCGTGCATAACATGTTTGAACAACACAATATTATATCTTACTGTATACACTAGTCCTTTTTGCGGATAGCCTTTTCAAGTACCTTGACATTTGTGGCGAAATTAGTCCAGAGAATTTTAACATTTTCCGAGGAAACATTTAACCACAATCCCCAAGTTTTTGTAAGGTACTGTAAAGACTCCAAATGTTTGAAATACTTTTTATGCTATGTTTATTTAAATAAAAACCTGATTATCTTTACTATAAAGTTTTAGAAACAAGACAATTTGTTACTTGCGAGTACCAACACTAGTATTTAATAAAGTGGTGCTTTTTTATATCCAGGTTGTGTCAGGTTTGAATATCAAATACATTCATTTTGTGCTATATTTATCGATCACTGCTCTAACTTTTTCCTCTCTCAGTCTATAAAACTTGCATATTATTTACCATATATCTGAAATTTTTATATTTGAATCTCGCCGGCTACCTCTACTACTTCAATCCATCTAACCATAAATATGTCACGCGGCATTTTAATATTTATAACAACTGTAGGTATGTATGATGACAATTTCGTTCAATGAATTATTAATATTGATTCGGTGCAAATTTTATTCGTTCATACCATCAAGATTGAGCGAAGAGTTTCATTTATTTTTAATAAAGCGAAGCGTGGTTCGGTTTCAACTCTTCCTTAAAATATTCTGAACTTAATTGCAATCTTCGTCCAGAATTGCTTTAAATTAAATCGCATGCTATATAAGTGATGCGGTATTTGGGTACATCTTGAGATCTACAATCCAGTGCATACTGAATAAAGTCTAGAAACAGAACGAATAATTTAATACCTTAATTCCAGAAGTATAATAACACATGTACGGCTATCGGTAACCATGGATTATATAGACGTATAGTTTTGCAATTTGCGTACCTATAAAACGACTAAGGACTCGAGAATACCTACCTATAAACATTTCATTATAGTCATAGTGAATATTTGAAGATGGTTATAGTGGAAAATTCGGTGATTATATGAATTTAGGTACTAATACACCTCTGCGAACCACTTCAGGGATATGCAAGTGTGAGGATATTTGAAAGTAAGTAATCGAATTTAAGTTATTTCTTAACAAAGCTAGTTTCAAGTCCAATTGAAATTTTCTACTATTTGCTGTAATCTAAATAAGAAATCTAAAACCTTTTGTAACATCTACCTATGGAACTAAATTGAATGAGGTAGAGTTATTCTTATTTTCTAATTTTGAAATCTATATCAGCACAGAATCAAAGAACACTTGAGCAAATACAAATATTGGTTTGGCAATAAATGAAAGTATTTTAATCTATTTATCATAATATAATATATCTATTAATTTAATTCCTCATGAGATGTTAGACTAGAGTGTAGCAGCAAGCAAAATTTTTAACACGAAACATCGTATTAATTTTGCCTTAAAATTAACTATCTCAAGAATCAATCTCAAAGCAAAGAAAAATCTTACTTAACTTACTCACAATTAATTGAATGCCTTGAAGGCCCTAGTTTCAAAATATAGCTCTGAAATAAACTTCCTAAAACTACCTTTCACATACATTCCAGTGAAAATCTCACTCGTTTATTGTCGGTTGAGTTCCGAGCGCTGTGAGAGCACTTAGTAGCAAGGAGCCAAGAGTCTCCGACTTTGCTTTCGGAATTACTTCACTCAAACTTTCTTGCTCGCTTTTCAAAAATAGTGTTAGGGCTTCAAAATTCCATGAATGGTAATTAAATATAATTTGCTCTTGTATAAAAATACTGTATTCAGATAGAATCGCTGTTATAATCACTAATAATGATGTTCTATCGCTAACATCCATTAAAATCCATTTATACACTTTTGTCAATCCAATACTATCACTGTTACTATCTGAGCTGGTTTCACAGGGATATCTAATACTTTGTTAACAATCTCGCGCTATGTCCCATTCTGAGTGCTGACTTATATCAATTTAATTCTTTGATAATTCATTTGTGGATACTAAGAATAAAGAGAGCTCAAAAGCAAAGAAAAATTGAAAAAAAAGGTGGGATGCGTGAAAGAGGATTTGGCAGAGAAAGGATTTACTGACTAAAAAGTATGGAAGAGAATGGCATGTTGTGCTATCCGCATTTAATTGGGAGGAGGACAGCCAAAATGACGATCTAGCTTGGTTAATAACGCACATTTGATCTAGAAATTGTCAAGTCAGTATTAATACATAACGCTTGCCTACCTGAATTGGTTAAAGCAAAAGTAGGTGCCAACCGTGGTTTTCAGCAAATAATTTATTTTAAATCTGGCACGTGAAAGATAAAGGTGAACTATTTCGTGTGTTGCGCATCGTGATGCAGTGTTTGTATGACCAATATTGAGTAACTCTAGTTTATATTACGTGTCGGCACGGCATTACCTCACCGTTTACATTTCATTAACTTTTGACGCCGACTATACTCAACCTCAATAGTTTTAATTTATTATAGTTTTATTACTCTATGCCCGCGGTTCCGAACGCGTGTCGGTTTTCGCGTTTTTTGACTATATCTCCGGGTACTCAACCAATTGTGATGATACCTACATGCGTTAAATTTTAACTCTGACCAAGACCTATCAAACAAAAAAAAACCGCATCAAAATCCGTTCAATAGTTTTTATGTCCATCGCGTAACAGACAAACTGACAAGAATTCCAAAAAAATATTTGTGTATTTTTTTTATATCTCCAATGTATAGACCAGATACTTTACAATTTTATAACATTACCTATAGATTAAAAATGTCAATGCCATATAAAGTTTATATTGTTCTACCTAAGTTAATGTAGGTACTTACGAGAATATAGGAGTAAAACACCTGTGAAGATAAGGATATAAAAGCAATAGAATTACAGGAACTGTATTTTTACGAAATACGAGTGTTCCAGTTACTGTTGATAAAAAGATAAGGGCCTGAGATATAGATACAGGTAAAAACTGACGAAAAACCAAGTTTAGTGATAGGAACGATTTTGGTGAATATTATTTTATAGTTGTTGTAGCAATATTTGTGAAGAATTGTACTTATTTTTCGTACCAATCAATTAAGATGGACTGTAACTTAATATTGCCTGAATGAAATGCAGAGAAATCATAGAATCCTTCTAATATTTTAAATGCGAAAGTTTGTAAGAATGAATGTCTGGATGTATATTTGTTACTCTTTCACGCAAAAACGGCTGAATAGATCTGACTGAAATTTGGTACAGAGATAGAATATGGTCTAGAATAACATTTATAGGCTACTTTTTATGCGGGGAACCGGTTTCCGTACGTGACGGGTAGCGGAAACAAAAGTTCACGCAAGAGGAGTCGCGTATAATAACTATCCAGATGGTCTATTCTCGTAATAGAATATGTTCAAAATTCAGGTCCGGACGGAGCCCGGTGTATTGGCTAGTATCAGTATACAGTCATTCTAAGTCTGCAAAAGGAGTTATCGATAGAAGCAAACATTCCTCATGTAAACAGTAATTACTTACCTCACACATTGCTGCATCAACTACCTATATTTTTCATGGAAAAGATTGAAGTACCAGCCCAGTATTAAATAATGGTTATATTACGATATCCCAATATTTCTACCCCATGTTAGATTCACCGTTATGTGTTAGAAGTTGTAGGAACGTTCATCATATTGTAGGTATAATAAAATAGTTCTACCAGAAAGGTAGTGGGGTAAGAACTTTGAAGGTTATTAAACAAGCGATGAAAAAAAAATAGTCGCAGTAAAAATGTTGTTTGTTTGTTGGAATTATCGGAGTTAGGTCAAGGCGAGGTCTGAACTTTATGGATGATGTTTTCTGTTATTCAGTATCCCGCATTCGTAATATATTATTCACGTGTTGCTTATTTTCTTACCGGCAAATGTGAGCTCGATAGTGGCGCTAAAGACAACACTTTTTTGGTGGTTATAGCAACGAAGTGTGAAGCTAGATTAAATTAAGTTTTGATTATTAGAATAATCTATTCATCTATGTATCAACACGTGTAACTTCCGAACGGCTGTGTCAAATTGTATTTAATATTTAAAACTAAATATAGCTAGGTACAACAAATTTAAAACAAAATCATGTTCCCTTCTTCTTATAATCCCGGGTTGTTTAAGTGGGGCGTGAAAAACCATCTATCAAGGCCATCTTTGTAACACCAATTTAGGGCAATCCCTGAAAATGGTGGTCACTATTTTTAAACTTCACCTCAGCTTACCATCAGGTGGGGTGCACGCAATCCGACAGACTAAACACAAAAAGAAATGCCCTGTTACCTCAGTCTAATGTAATCATCTTTATAGAAGACAAAATTACACAGGATGAATCACGGATACGTCATACTGGCTTTGCGGAGGCAAGAAATGACGTCACAAAGCCTTGTAAAAGTACTAAATTGTGGGCGGATTTTATAGGTTACAACATTTAGGTCTTGGCTTACGACCAAAGTTCGTAAAACTCGTCGTGACTACTCCTTCCTACCCGTTTCGTTTTTTGGTATTGAAAGTTATGAATAAATCAATAGTTACTTAACCTTTGTACTTGAGTTTCAATACATAATTGATCAAAGGAGATGGAAAATGGTGGGCCCAAATGTAATAAGTTGAGATATGATCTAAAAAATTAGTCATATTTTTGTATCTTAGAATATGAAAAAACACCTCAATTCTCAATCTAGAAGCGGAGAAATATGAGAAAATAGTTTTCGTGAGGTTATCGATTGAGTAATCGATTACACAGTTACGAAAATAAAACAGTTTACAGTAAATAATTAACTCAAAATAATTAAATGCACTATATATACAAGTACATGCAATATAGTGCATATAATTACAGTCACATTGTACTGAAAAATCAATAATAATGATTATTGATTTCATATCGATTCAAATCTCTCTTATATTACCTATTTTAGTCTATGTCACTGACATGACAAGACAGTTGCCGACCATTTTTCTTTGCTCACTCGTTTCGTGTTTTCCGATGCGTTTTGAGTACTTTCCCGATTATTCATCATTTTTTACGACCACTGCTTTGTATTTTGAGGATTCTGACCCTGCCTACCTTGTACGACCCTTGCTTTCACCTTGGACACCGAACATCACTCACACGTTCGACTTGGAATTGTTATTTTGGATTTTACCGTCGGCTTGTGGATTGGATAGTAGTGAAACTATGAATCGCTGTGTGAATTGTGGGATATCCACTGATGACTGCAATACACTGGGCCGACGACCCTTACATGATGAAACAATTCTGTCCGTGATTCGGCTACAATACAATTGACGAACGACGAAATTGACGAAACGAACTGTAGGCTGTTGCGCTCATAATGTGCATTATATGGTACCTTAGCTGGGCTAGCTACCAAGATCATATAGTACCTACCATCTGCACAATTTCTAGACGACATTTTAATTACCTATTATAATAGAAGGCGAATAGAACAACTACCTATATTACATGTTTTTTACTTTATTTTAGACATCCTTTCCCTATCTCCTTACCTGTTACCTACCTATCGCTTGAAGTCGTTGACGTTCATTCATATGATTTTTCAAACATTTTCTAGTAAATATAATAACTATTAGTGCAAAAGAACACATTTTGCACTTCAGGAATCAGCTGTTAGTTAAAGATTGTAACATAACCTCACTTTTACATAATCTCTTATATCTCTGTTCTCAGATTGACAAAATCCGCAGAATTTTCAGTGAGAGGTTGATAATATATAAGCTATTAATTGACACTACTTTCATCTTCTTACAACTAGGCCCAAGATTGTATGTAATCATTTCAGTCTCCTTTCCTCATGAAAATGAAGATCACTTGAACAACAGTTTGCACAACATTTTATTCTAGTATTTTTAGGTAGGTTATCTTAAAAAAACTTCTTTATCTTTTTTAGCATAAAAAACAGGATTTTAGAAAAGAGATTCTCTTCCAAAATCCTTTTTTTTTTTAATTAATTTTATTAAATAATCTTTCAAAAATTAAAAAGAAAAAAACAGGATCCCTTGAAGCAAGATTATCTTCATTTTAAGTTGACCGACTCTGATAACGTGTTCTATTATCTGCGTTTAAGACTCAGTTAACTAGTTAAGACATCTAGATAAGTACTGAAATTATCAAATAGCTAACTGAATCAAACTAAGCGAACCCTTTCAAAGCGAAATACTCCCAAACAATAGATAAGGATTGGAAAAAAATCCACGAACACAAAATGAAATTAAACTTCATTGGCATCAAAAGAAAACTCTTTTGTATGAAAATATTTGGACGAAGTTTAATTTTCTTTTATTCTTTGAGTTTTAATACATTTCGTCGCAACGGAAAAGGATTTTTTCTAATAGAAATGAAATTTTCAAACGAATTGGCTTTTATTATTGAGTGATAGCACTTCCTCGTTTAATCAGGAGTTGGGCGATCCTTAGATTCATCTTTGAATTGAACACTGAACAAATCATCTGTTTTATTGGTATTATAACTTGTAATTGGTTCTTCCATTTTTGAACGAGCGACGGTATATTATCATTTCAATTTTCCTATTCAATTAATTTTTCGGCCAATAACTTTGCGGATCGATTTCACATCAGAAAAGACCTACCAAATGAACGGTTCAGTATATGATGATAACAAATTTACGCGGTTAAAATGTTATTGTAAAGATAAATATATGATGAAACCCATCATGTTGAGCTGTGTAGCCCCGTTTTCAGTATCAAGAGTGTCTAATAAACGTAGATCTAATAGAATTTCTCCATAACCCAGAATATGTCAATAGTAGGTATCTACTGTCTTTTTATATTTACCTAAAATTTAACTTCCAACCAACAAAGGCCAATAATAATCCAAACCGAAGAAAAAAAAATGAAAATAACGGTAGGTACATATCTACTTGGTTAAGTAACGTATCTAATTGGTTAGTAAGTACAAAACATTTGTCTCGTCTCCTCGTCTCTTCATATTGATGGAAGCTTCTCTAACGTCTCTAGCGCATATTTTGGTGGATGTTTTTACAAGACACACAAATTTATCCAGGCAGTGTGGTTCAATATTTTTATGAATATGGGTGGTATGCTCATAAAAATATTGAACCAATGCCTCCTGGTACTACTTTGAAAAATCTTTGTATTTAATATAGCCTGAAAAGGCTTTAATATAATAGCAAACAATGTTTATGTGAGATAATACTAGACACAATATCAAAGTTTACCGACTACACAATTTACTTATTTAGAGTTTACTGAAAACCAACTTAAATTCCGAATATTTTGTGGATAACCGAATTTACGTTCAAAAAAGAAAGTGTGAAACCAAATTTTGTGAAATATGTTTGTAATAAATCCAGGATAACAGAACTTTTAAAAGCTGGGACATAGGTCATACTAAATAATGTTTTCGTGTTTGAAATATTTAACATTACATTTGTATTTTGCCTAAATTGAATTGCGCTAAAACTTTGTCGAATTAGTGCTGACACTTCTAATAATAATTTAATCTTATAATTAGGCTTTATGTTTTAATTTTACAAAAAGACTAGTAGGTATCTGTCCTATTTATAATCTATTTCAATGGGCTATGGGATTATTCCTTTTGAAGATCTGAGAGGGCGTACGGTACACGGGCTGGCCAGCGTTAGCCAGTATTTAGTATTCTCATGATATAGGTACTGCATCAGGTTCTAACAGCGTAAAAGTTAATAACAACGTATTAAAAATTATTATGTTCAAATAATAATTTTCATGTGTGACAATCCAACTATCTGCAGTCTGTTTGTCAAAGAGTATGCCTGCATCCGACTCGACGGGACACCTCACTTTTAAGTAATTAAAAATGAATTTGTTAATGACTAAAAAGCTTCATCATACTCCGCAGTTATATTTAAATTTACTTTTGTTCGTTCACACCTAATGAGTTTTGTTCGTGTTTCTTTTGGTAACGAACATTAAAGTTAGCGTACCAAAGTATAGGTGCGTGCACTTTATTATACTTAAGAATTTAATTTTGTTACAGGTAAGTACGAGAATTGATAAGAGAGAAGATCACATTCATACACATCGGCGGCGGCAACATTATACAGACTTTCGACTTCCTAAATTCAATAAAGGTAACTTTTTCTAACTACTTGTGTTTTACAAATACTTCCTTTTGCCTGATGCTTTTGCCGTTTATACCTATTAAAATGTATAATATATTCTACTTACTTTTCGATGAAGACATTCATAATAGCTTTTTTCTTGAAATTAAGCGATTGCAAAAGTATTTTATTGCCTGACTCTTTCTCTATAAATTTACTACGAAATTATTAACTAGGTACTGAAAAAAATATCAGGAGTAAATTAAAAAGTACTCGGAGCTTTATAGTTAAATGGTAGGCTATAACTCTTACTGAAACAGTGTTTTCTATATACAACTCAAAACATCTTAAATGCACAAGTAAGATACACAACATGTCTTACATGAAGCATTTAGTAGGTATTTACTTAAGCATTTAGTATTTACTCACAAAAAATTGAAGTGAAATTTTCTGAGGGTATTTCATCCTCACCTATAAACTCGACCACTTCACTTGAGTTATAATATTATTTCGGTTAGTAAATGTTATTATTTACCTCTGAATATCTAGCAACCTGTTGGTGCTGTATGTTACGATCTATAACAGTTATTACTGTACGTGACTTCTAACGGTACCTAAGTCTGAAGCTATTTTATTTACTTCCCAAGGAGAGAATAATAGATTTAAAAATGGGTTATAAATTTCTCTTTTAGTCATGTTAGTCTTCAGTTTACTCGGATGCATAAGAATAATGGTTTATGCATGCATTTATGGTCCATAAAGCCTTTGCAGTCATTAAACGAGAAATGACTAACTCGGTGTTTTTTTCCTGGTCCAGATTTCCTACCTACATAAACATATAATAGAATTGCCATACATAACATTTTGAAATGTATTTTTCGACTGTATTATTGCTGAATGTGTCTTGTAGTGTGTGGATACAGAAAGGGGAATAATTATGATGCCTGCTTCAAATTAGAGTTGTAGTGTGTTTTATGTTAAAGAGTGAAGTCAATCTAAACAATCTGTTTTGTTCACTGCTCACAAAACCGAACGTTATCATAAAATATTGGGTGGTCTACATTTTATGATCTATCAAACTGCTCCAAATACGAGGCTAATACTTTTAAGATGGACTGTTTCATGGAGGAAGATATACAGACATCTAATCGGAATACACCATTATAATACTTTGGTTATATAGGTTAATGTTTTGATGTGCATAAAATGAGAAGCTTCGATGTGGCAAGTAGGGTGTAAATGGGAGCAACGCGAGTTATTTAATGAGGTTGGATTCTTTTTGTAGCATTGAGAAATATTATAAAATCTTTTTAATATTTTGGTAATGTCTTGAAGATGAGAAAAGACAAATTGATTTTACCAGCACTGGAGGGAAAAAAGGTGCGGATAAAATGTATGTTTACCTACTTTGAATGAGCTGCATAATATGTATGCTGCGAAAGAAAGTCACATAATACATACATGAAACTACGATATAGTGAAGGCATTCAGGCTGCGATGGTGTATATAGGTTACCTAAAGGTATTCAGAAGTCAACAGAAAAAATATGAAAATTTTGTGTAGGTACCTAACAATAAAGAGCAAGTAAATATATGTAGAATAAAGATAATATTGCTAGAAATTGTGGCAGCCTCGCAGTTCCAAAGTGACCAACAGAGGTAATAGGTAAATTTAATGGGTAGTGGAACTTGTAAAAATTCTGGAATATTTGATGGCTATATTTCGAGTAACACACTAATGGTGTGACAATGCGTGAGTGGCTTGAGACCAAACCTATTTCAAAACCTTTACAAAATAGAGTGGCTTATTGGACGATTCGCACGAATTGAACTCGCCCGAAACGTGCGAATCGACTCCTTTAAATACATATTTATTTTCTGTAGGCGATTCGCACGAAGTTAATTTATTGGTGTGCGAATCGCCTCCTCCAAAAATATGTGGTAGTAAGTACGTCACGAAACTCCTAAGCAGTCGTTTTAACCAAATTAACCAATGCTTACAAGGAAGGAAATGCCCAAATGTACTATTTTCAGAATAAAACTTATTAAAACTACTAGAATATAAAATTCAATTGTTATTCTCCCCAATAATACTTTTAGTTGAGTCTTGAGACACGTTGAATAGAGATATTTTATAGTATAACTTAAATGTAAGTTGTATCATTGATATTTATGCATTTTGTCTGGCCCGTCTCACCATCACTGCAATTTTGGAACATTCGATTGTCTTGCGGAGCCAAAGCGCTTGTTAAGTTACTATTTTATTGTGTTCTAACTTTTTTATTTTATTCGTCTTTATCGGTTTTAACATAGCAATGTTAGAATAGATCGGGATGAATAAAATGTAGCAATAAAAACTATAATAATATTATAAAGTTGAAGTGTTTGTTTGTTTGGTTGGTTGAACGCGCTAATCTCAGGAACTAACTATTCGAATTGAGAGATTCTTTTTTGGGTTGGATAGCCTGTTTATCGACCAAGATCTAGGCTATATATATCATCACACTACTTCCCTGGAGAGTGGAGCAATAATCATTGTATATCAACAAATAGTTGGTAGTTACCTATCTACGAAAAAATTCCATATATATTATTGCAAAACTAATACGCTTTTGTCTCGTAATGTGGTGTGTAATAGGAGAAGCCGCAAACGACAGTTAGTAAAATTTATTTAGAGCAAAGACAAGCTTTTCACTGCTCTAAAACGAAGAAACGCAAGTGCAAAGGTTCTATTATTCAATAATAAACACAATTTTAAACATTCCTAAGGCTCAATAGTCTGGTACAGCTGATTTAATTAAATAATTGCCATAGCTGAGTATGAATTAATTAACGTTCAACACTCCTTAGTGATCGTAATGAAATATTCACGTTGTATTAATAAAAGCTGGGAACTCCCTCAAATATAATCAGATGAGAATTCCATTCCATAATATATTTAATCAGCAAATAGAATATTAAGCAACTATTAAGCTTTTACTATTCATGTATATAAGTTTACTTGGTAACCCTTTGATTCAACTATCAAATATTTATGACGACCTCTATATAGCGGCAGAGCGTTCGACTGCTAAGTCAGAAGTCGTAGATTCGATTCCCGCTAAGTGCAAATATTTATATACATGAATATGAAACTAATATATTTGCACTGATCTGGGTGTTTCTATGTATAATAATATTATGTGTGTAATTACAAAAAATATATATATAAGTATGTTGATCCGCATTCTAGAACCCATAACACATGTTAGTTAAGCTATGCTGACTTTGGGTCTTGATAGGGGTGTGTAGTATGTCCTGGAATATTTATTTATTCAAAGTCAAAGTCAAAGTCTTTATTCGTTGAATATGGCATAAAGCGTTGTTTAGGTAGGTACATAATTTAACTGAAATTAGTTTAAAATAAAATTACAAGGTTCAGGTACATTTAAGAATCTCTAAAGTACGAGATTACAACATCGCTACCCTTTATATACCTCTAAAGCTATGTGAGTACCTTGAATGTTACCTGGGATTATCTGCTTGTTAACCTTGTACAACAACCCAAAAAGTAATTTAAAGAAATTTTCTTCATGTACCTACTCGTATATAAAATTTCTTTCTAATGGTTGTGTTTTCATTCCCGCTCTGCCTTACCGTTGTTATTGAAGATGCGACATTACAGTCATAACATTATGGGCTTTGTTTGAAGTGTTTGTTTAAACAGTCCCAAAAGTCCTCTTTATTGGATTTCATTCGACGAAGTTTTACTGGTAGGTACTTAGGTCTTCGACGAAAATTTTACTTGTACTTAAATAAAATTAACAATAAAATTGGTTAAACTAAAATCAGTTGGACTTATGTACGATTCACACAATGGATTATTAAGCTATTGGTAAAGTCAACTATATTTGAAATACCTACTTTAGACTAGCAAGTAGGGTCAGACGTTTCATTACATTAATTTAGCTGATGGCCGAGTCTCCGCTAGCGCGAATGTCGGTTATCTCGATTTTTGGTCATAATAGGTACCTACGAGTATATCTCCGTTTATACTTAACCAATTGCGATACGGCAGATTTTAAGTTTAACCAAGACCTCAATAAAAACCGCATCAAAATTCATTGAGTAGTTTTCCGTCCACATCGAACAAACTCAAGAATTCCAAAAGAAATATTTTTATATTTAGAATTGTTCATTAAAACATAACCTAGTTTTTATGTTTCAAATGTACAGATACTAATTTTATATCAGTATAGATAAGCAGCAAAGCATGAGTATACCATCATATAAAGTACAAGAAAGTGAAATTACTTTCTTCGATGAAAGCGCAAAATAAGTCGAACTTTAAATTGGAACGGTCCCTTTCGCATGTACCCGCACAATTTCTGTAGTCGCCATCCACAAGGTAAATTAAAATGAAAAACAACCACCTTATACTGTTTTAAAGTAAGGGGATCATAATGTGGGATTATGCAAATACCAAGTTTATTTTCTTGCAGTGATTTTGTTATCCTAATTTAAATAAGCTCGACCTGCTTGAGTGCTTTCGTTGTTTATCCGAATCTATGAAAAGGGTGTAGGTATCGTATCGCCTTCCATCCTGATTCTATTTACAGAGGAAAGGTGTTTGTAATTGGATCTTCAGGAGTCATTAGGATTACTTGTGATTGACTATACGTTATGAATATCGCGTGGCGGTATAATTGCTACTGGTACAGGTTCAGTCCTCGCTCTATGTAAATATTTGATTAAGAATATTTGCATTGGTTTAGGTTTCCCTATGTATTCCTGGGGAGTTCCTTCTTATGGTATACACAAGGTACTAGCTAAAAGACACCGTGTAGTTTTAGTCGGTTCCATCCCGACATAACTGCTTCACCTAGTGAAGTGGCACCCGTTTGGGGGATCCACGCATTAAAAAAAGGTTTCCCTATCTATAATAATATGAATATATTGACTAAAAAGGCATACAAAATTCCTAAAGTCTAACATCTTCTAGAATATTTTTTTTTATTTTATTTTAAAGTTGCCAAACAAGCGCACAACTCACTTTGTGGTAAATCAGATGGTAGAATCCCTTCCTAAGGCAATCACACACAAAAAAAATAATTCAATGATCAGTAATTCCTAGCCTCCCCACCCCTTCCTAGCCATCCCCCTTCCCTTCAGGGTAGGCAGCGCGTGTGTGACACCCTTAGTGTTGCACACGTCCATAGGCCACGGTGACCGCTTCCCATCAGGTGGGCCGTGTGCTTGCCTGCCACCTACGTAGTATAGAAAAAAGTAATCAGTTTACATATTATGTTTATTGTGCGCATTTCGTGATGTTTGATAAATAGCGGCCTATAAACACTCGCAACAATAGAAATGTCACCCACGCACTGTCGGTTCAATTTCTTTCACCAAGAAGCCATAGAGATATGAGGCACACCCTTGATACTCTAATCAAAATGTATGAAGCGACCTTAAGTTAATCACCTACTACTACTACATAAGCCGAACTGTATTTTTATACACACACACATAGGCAATTAATGATTTTTCGTTCAACTTTGTTATGGAACGGTTTAGTTAAAGCTCATCGAGCGGAACACATAAAATCAGGGGTGGAGCAGTGAGCGTCTATCCTGTAATGGTGGGTACTCACATACGGTTTTACTCGATAGTTTTACTCCAAAACGAGTAAATATTAAAGTGTGGACCGCAAAACTCACAGCTCGAAGTGTGAGTTTTGCGGTCCACACTTTAATATTTACTCGTTTTGAAGAAAAACTATCGAGTAATACCGTATGTGAGTACCCACCATAAGGTGAGTACGAAATTTCTTTCGAATCGTAAGCGTATCTTATTCGTAACGGGAGACTATTGTCTGTTTCCAGACAATATAATATATCGCGACCTGGTTAATAATATTAATATGCAAGTGCGATATTATTGGTGTGCAAACAAACGTGATTGGTCAAACACCGAATCGCGATATATGATTTTAATATTGGTCTCCATTACGAATACGGTACGCTTACTATTCGAAAGTAATTTTTTGTTCAACCTTTACGTAATTCTATTACAGATTTTATGTTCGAGACACCAGCAGGAACAAAACTGTAAGCACGAAGTCCTACCTACGTACTACGTAACGAAGTGTTGTTCGGCTGCAGTTCTCCGTCGGGTGGAGGTAATTTCCTAGTCGGGAGGTTGTAAATTCGAACAGGATATCTCGTATAACTTTTTTACTGTTATAGTGAATTAATCCAATGAGATATGCGACCACATTTCCTTACAAATAGTCGTCGTAAACTCATGGTTATGTTACTCGTAAATTATACTGATAACGCGTAGAGCTGGCATATCAAACAACATCCCTTTAATTTTCTTAATGGATTTTTGTATTGCAAGATCGTAAAAAACAGACCTAGATATTCTATAATAGTTGAACTAAATAATAGTTGAACTAAAGTTATACTACTTGTACATATAATTTTAGTTCAACTATTCATTTTGGCCTTGGTGCTAAATTCGTGTTAATAAACTTGATTTTAAATGTTGAAACTACTATTAATTTCATAGAATTGAAAATCCTAGGTCAATAAATAATCCCATTAAAACTTCTACTGTGTATTATATTAAAATAAGGTCGTTAGGCAGTCTGGCAGTTACGAAGTTATTTGCTAATACTGATATTGAATTAAAATAGGTCATGTTAATGTCTTTCTGTAATTGCAATGGCGTTAGAATCATACTATTTTTTAATCTAAACTTCATTATCTGTACTACGGTATCGGTAAAATACATTTTCATTTTGTTCCAAGTCTTCAAAGGTCTTTTGAAAAGCCTTTAAAAGAAAATATGATCCTTTACTTATATAGTAAAGGATAAAGGTTACAAATATTAATAAAAGAAAAAAATACATTCATTTTAGTAACCTAAGTTAATAAAAATACAACCCTAACGGATTTCCGAGTATTTTTAAAAGATCCCTTAATCTACTTATGCCTGTACAAAACGAAAGTTATAAAACTAAAGTGTAAATTCATATCGAAATTTGATTCAACGGATTATTGAAGTCTTGACCTCTGAAAATACTTAGGGTTTATTTCGTGTAACAGTTGTTTGAAAAGAAACGAATTAGGGGTCAAGTTTCTTCAATTTGATCATTTCTGAAAACAGCTTATTTGAATTTCAATTTAATGCAATGAATGAAAGATGAATGAACCTATTTATTAACTTCTTCATAAAACAATCTTGGATATCGGCTATATACACTACATTATGCCTTTTTGACTTGCCCATATTTTGGTACTACTAGTTCCTCACAAGTCATAATCACACCGTATCAGTCTACCCCCACAGAACAAAAAAAAATCTTTTAATTTGTTATGGTCTACCCTTTTTCAGCCTTGTTCGCGCGCGCGTCACCACTACTAACTGTTTGCGTTGTCATTTCGCATTCGATCACTACCCACAACACTCACAAAATCGACTCGGGTGGTTTTCGGAGATACGTTTAGGTTTTGTGAACAGACGGATCACAGGTAGCCGGACACGTGATAGTTTTGGAAAAATATAACTTTGCCGTAGTAACTTGTAAACAAGTATTAACCGTTTGCACTTGGATCGCATCCAATCTTGAAGTACCTACCGTTGAAGAATACTTGCTTTGTAGATATAATTTATTTCCAAAATTTTTCAGAGACTGAATTATTTGTTTAAATTTACAGATATTACTATAACTAAATTTGTTTTCTTTATTCTTTAATGAATACATAAACAACAACACTATAAAAATGCTCAAGATGTTTGATCGATAATTTAATACTTAATTGTCTCATTTACCACAAGGATGGTGAATAATGGTGAACAAAAGTAGTGACGATGGTAGTCTTATATAGGTTAAGACTAAGCTATCTTATATACGGAAATTCATGTACCTAACTTTGATCTGACGTCTTAGCCAAGTTACATTGGTGATAGTCAAGTAATTGCATCAGTAAAATTAGTTTTCTGAAGTTAAGTCGGCGCAGGAAAAGATTTCACATTTTTCATGGTTTTATTATAATTAATATCTAGTTATACATAGAGCTGAAATGTAACAAAACTAAGCTTTAAGCTGAGGCACGCTGAGGGTACCAATGTAGGTAATTGTTAAAGCTTAAGTAAGTACTAACCTTTGCTCACTGACTCACTTGACAAATTAATATTACAATAAATACCCCAATCACGCGGCTTGTATTTGATAAAACGCTTTAAAGCTATTAGTGGGTTTAGTTCTTAGATAAAACGCCGCACAGTTTTAGTAGTGCTTTTATATAGTACCTACTCTTAAACCTTAGGAGATGTTTCACTTTTCATCGTTAATGACTCCTTTTTAGGCTAAACGAGGGTTTCATTTATCTCCTAAATTACTCCAGTGAGTCTTGTCTGCTTAGAAGTAAAACAAATATTGAATCTTTTCTTAGATTGATCCAGATAATCAATTCAGGTGTTCTATTCAGAATATAAATTATACTGTTTCTTTTTCTCGATAATTGTTTTTCCTTTACTCGATTATTGAATCAAATTAATTTTGTATGTTTTGTTCTTTGGTAAGAAATCAAGTTATTGCTGTAAAAGATAAAAGATAATAGCTTATGCAAATAGTGTTAATACAGTAATTTATTCCTAGGCTATAATGTGACCTTCAATTATATAATTTAGGTAAGGTCTTGTTAGTATATATACCATATTCATACACCCTTTTAAACACCCAATATTTTATAAACAATTAAGCCCGCAAAAGTATGAAGTGTTTTTAAAACCTGCAACACTAAAGGCCTCACACACACGTCACCTGTCATCTAAAAGCTTGGCGACCCTACTCACCAAAAGATTGACTATAAAATGACAGGTATTTTATAAAAGTTCAAGACTAAACCAACAACAAACAAACCGACAACCCAAAACTCTAATCAATGTTATTAATTACGATTTACGCGATCAAGCGAGTTAACTACGAAACAAAAAAAATATTTGTAAGTTGCCAACTCGCTCGGTCAAGCGAGTTTTACGAGAGCCAGTTGACGAATGAGTCTACTTTATAGTAAAATCATGGTAAAATCTCACCCTTTTTGCAATGTGTGCAATTTATTGCAATGTTAAAAATATTTTTTATTATTATAACCCTATTTTAATTAAATCCCGTCCTATGTAAATACCGTTATTTTTATTTCACGATCCATTATCGGTAATGATATTTCCAGGCTTGTTTTTCACTTCTGAGTTCTTACCGTTAGAGTTAGGTACTTCACAAAACAACATAAGAGATATAGCAAAGTCAGAATCAATATTATTAACATAATATTCGAATAATTCAACCCCATGACCACAGCAATTGCAATCGAATAACAAAGCAATCTCTATTAGGGACTGAAGTGATGGAAGCTGGCGCCGTCGCGTCGTAAGCCTACAATGGAAAACTTCGGGCAGAAAAATATGTGCCGCTATGTCAACATTTTTTCTTCATCTTAATGAATGGATTGAAAAAAAAAATGATTTAGAGTTAGTCTTAAAAATATACGATTAAAAGACCTCCAAAATTTAATTTCTTTTAAATATACTACGTAGGTGGCAGACAGGCACACGGCCCACCTGATGGGAAGCGGTCACCGTAGCCTATGAACGTGTGCAACACTAAGGGTATTTCTACAAATTTCTACGTTTGTGCCGTTCACAGCAGATTATTTTTTAAATTAAAAAGTACTGGCACACATAAGGTATTATACATTAATGTTATTTATCAGTAACTTATAATATTTCATATTGAACTAAATCGTATTGAATATGATACGTATGATAATTTACAAAAAAAAAAATTATTGTATTAAGAAGACTACATTCACCTAGATTTTCAAAAACTTGAATTTGGTTATTTGGCATTTGACTAATCAATTGAATAACCTACTGAACTCTCGTGGCCAGAAAAGTACGGTCAATACCTATTCGATACCATTTAACCTTCATTAAACAATAAACTGAACGACAGAAACAATAACAAGGTCGTTCTTGATGATACAAACTAGTAATATTTCGAAGCAATGTGTCTCCAATACCTCTAAAATACCGCTGACATCCTTTTAGTCCCCTCTGTCATTAAGTGCTATGCGTAGGAATTTATCAGCATATGGGTTTCGGTTTCGTATTCTCGTGTTATTCTCATTAGGCGTGCCGGGCTTCCAATATTCCTTCGACAAGTGCCGTATAAGTACGGATAAATACCTCGGGTGTCTGAGCTTAGAATGGATTTTTGGGAAAGCCAATAAGTTATCGCTATTTTCTGTAATATGAGGAGGAATATAAATATTATATATTAAGTAATATTGCAAATTAGGTTTTGGATTGGTTTTATGGAATATTATATAGCTATTCTTGAAGTTAATGAATCTCTTATTACCAAACTCTAATTCAAGATACGGTAATACATAATCTCAGCCTGGATTTCACGTATGAATACTACAAGTGCCTATAAAATATGTGAACGGTGTGTTTCATCGGTGAAATCTAACTTTATATGCTCTTTTTCTTTTAATTGTGTAACCACTATGGGTTGTGTGTTTATTTAGAAACTATGTCTTATAGTAAGTATAAGACATAGTTTCTCATCATAATTTTAATTTATTTTATTTTATTTAATGTGATGTGATCTATCTAGATCACATAACATTCTTACTACTTCTTAGTCTTTCTTTTGATATGACGCCCGTAGATAGGAAGACATAATATTTCGAACTTGAATTATTTAGTGTGCTCGAAACAACTCTGTGTGTCCTGTGAAAACCGGTACATGTCGAAAAAGTCAACTTTACAGTAGACTAGTTTTTGTGTTTAAAAATTCATAAAATTTGTTAGAATAATTTGTTTTCAAAACTAGTGACATATTTTATTTTATTGTGGTATTGTTAACAATCTACTAGGTTCCTGCTCAAGAGTGTTCAATATAGGACGAGATATTTAAAAAAAACTATTTTTTGTATCAAAACACACCATATGGATGCTCGCGTATAATGTTTCTAAATGAGATAAATTGATTTACACGCTATGTGAAGGTTTGGTGAAAGGTGATATTTGTTGTATTATCAGGTAGGTTTATATGAAACTAATCATCTCCTGTTCAAAGCTGTCTAACAAACAAGTAATATTTTTCAATTGGCGAAAGCACTGTAGGCACAAAACTCGTAAAAATAGATTTTTTATTATTTATATCATTTTACTCGTGAATAAAGTTCGTGTTTTTTGATATAAGTAGACTTGAATCTTAACTCAAGTTTGTGTAATATGATACAAGAAACAATCTAAAGAAAAAGGTATAAAAATAGAGGTATAAAAAAGAAAAAAAAATACATAATCACTTTTATTTTAGGTGTTATTGAATGTCACTTGGTTTGAAAGTTGGAATATTTTAATTTAGTTAAAAAGGAAATAAACATCAAGGACATAAGTCAACAATACAACATAAACGAAAAACAGTTTCTACCTCCGCCCTACAGAAGACCGCGGCTATAATAACCATCGTGTTGTGTTCCCGCCGGTAAGTACGGTAGCCAGAGCTCACTGTACCCCTCTTCCCCTTCCCCCCCCGGGGTTGGAATACAAGCCTTCCCACCCCTAGCCCGCTACCCTTCCCTTCAGGGTAGGTTCAGCGCGTGCGTGAAGCCCGTAATGTGACACACGGCCTTGGGCCACGGTGACCGCTTCCCATCAGGTTGGCCGTGTGCTTGTCTGCTACCTTTTTTTTATTTTTATTCAAGATAAGCTTACGTTTGACTACTATCTCACCTGATTGTAAGTGACGATGTGGTCTACGATGAATCACGCTTGCCTAGAAGGAATCTTTTCACTCGTGACTTGAATATTTCCAGGTTATAGCTTTCCGGAAACACAGACTCGGGCAAGGAATTCCACTCCTTAACTGTACGCATGATGAACGAGTCGGCAAAGCGCTTTGTGCGTATGAGTGGAATTTCGACCATAAAGCGGTGTTGCGTCGCTGTTCGTCTGGTCGTTCGCTGATGGAAAGATTTGGGGGTATCAGGTTGTGCAATTCCAGAGCGCACTCTCCGAAATGTATCCGATAGAAGACCGATGGGCAAGGCTCTGAAGCCTTTTCTCGACTAGTGCAACGTCGTTGATGAGCCTCTTGGCTCGTCTTTCGATTCTCGATCGTCTCCAGCGCGTCAAGGTGGTATTTAGTTGAGTCATCACACAGATACGAGTAGTGTACTCCAGACAGGATCGAACCTGCGCTTGGTACAAAAACTTAAGCAATTTTATTGCAGTGTGAAGTACTGTCGCACTTTAGATAGGATGCCCAGCTTTTTTGCAGCCAGCTAAGCTTTAGCTTCAATGTATGACCCGAAGTTAAGCGTGGACGTGAAAGTTACGCCGTTCTGCTACCTACATAGTATATAAAAAAATAACCAGGGGTTAAAAACTTGTGGTATATGGAAATTATATTCGGCAGATCTTGAGCAGCTACGAGCAACATAGTCAACATGCGTTTTGCATGGCAAGAACGATGCTGCAACAATGAAATTTTACATTATAGACTATCATAGAACATAAATAACTAAGTAAAATAATAACGGTATTCATTACCTACAGATAGTGCAATCGACGCTTTGAACGACGAAGACGCTTTGCTCCATCTATTTTCGGTTGGGGGGATCGCGGGGTACAGTTCTATAGACACTAGCGTCATCCGCCAACTGTCAGCGGTTTGTGTGCGCGTGCAATTATAGATAAATAGTGTAGGTATACCGATAACACTTAAATACTAGCGGAAGTATACGCACATTATATGGTTGCCTGGTAGAGATTGCCACGGAGCAATAAGGCCGCCAATTGTTAATACTTTAATTTAAGTATTATTGTTACTACTTTTATATCCTTGGTGTACAATAAAGAGTTTTATTATTATTCTTATTATATAATTAGGTGTTTAGGAGCAATACTGGGGCGCATCTACGTAAATTGCAATGTTTTTCACTTTTACACATTAATAAATAGATTTATTGTGTATTGATATAAGTGTAGTAATTATTCTGTGTAAATGGTTATTAGTTCTTGTTATTATGAATATACGAATAATAAAACAGAATTTGTGTAAAATGATACATCTAATAGGTACACTGTGCGCCATGTTGGATTGCTCAGAGAGCGTGCGCGAGCACCTTGTCCAGTAGTATTTTACGGCGCTAACCCCGCGCGGGCGGCGGTACCCTCGAGTAACGCCCCCTGCATCCCGCGCACCGCTCGCGTTCGTAACATGTATTACTTTGCACAATATTTTGGATCAAAACCGTTTTAATCTTCTCGTCATTATTGATATAATTTTAGTTGAATTAGTTTACACAAAAATTTAATATTAGTTTCCTATGTATGTGAGCAATAATACAACTTTAGTTGTATCGATGCAGTGTACGAATTTACTTTGTGTCAATTGATATAACTAAACATGTACCAGATGACACCTTATTAGAAGGTAATAAATATAATGTTAATAATGATATGACTTGAGATACATTTTTACACACAAATAACTTGAATATCATGAATGATAGATGTCAACATATATTTATTTACACAGTCATATTTTATCAAATCACGCCATTTCGTCTTAGATGTACCACACTATCTCAGAAACGAATAGACTTATCAAAATGGTGAATAGATAGAAAAATAGAGTATTTTTTTCTGATTGAGGCGCTATAATAATATCAAATTCGATATAAGTTGACTTGTACCCCTTTTCACAGGACGCACAGAACTTTGTCCGCCCTCCCTCCTACAAAATATGGATTTTGTTGCTCATGGCAAGGCTTCAATGCCCGTGTCCTATTTTATCATGCCTTATTAAATATATTTAATGATTCCGAGTAGGTATTTATATGAAAATAAACATAGAAATTTTCATTTATTCTCGTTATTAATATTATGTAAAATAGGTAATCTCGCACGTTTGTTAGTAAATTTTAAAATTATTATCAAACTCAGTTGAATTTTTTTATCAAATACATTGACTTTGAGTCATTTCCAAATATTTCAGGCAAGTATTTATAATACCTGCCTGAATGCCAGTTAAGTAACATTTTAATGAATGATAGGTAGGTACTAAACTTTTTAAATTGATTTTCTAAAAATCTGCTCATAAGTCATATTACACCATTCCATTTAACAAACATAAGTGTAATGTTACTCTATATATTATTAAAGGTACATTGTCTATAACATTTTTTGAAATATTGAATATTCTAAAATCTATTTCAATTTGAATTCATTTATCATCGAATTATAAAATTATGAAATACATTTTTTTATAAATACAATGTAACTAAGTTAATATGACAATACTACGCAGTGCGCAATACGCAAAATAACAAACCAACAGAATTACAGCAACTCGTATTTTATTAAAAGTTTTCTCAAACTCGGTTGCATTGTTGGATACATTTTATAGTGTATGGAACATTTTGCCAGTAATTGAGCAAACTAACATAAATAGAATTTATACACACTATATATTATGTACCTATACTGGTACAAATCGTATCCGAAACATATAGGTAGTCAGAAATGATTGTAATATGTTTCAGATATGAGACTAATATTAATTATGTCGTTCATATAATATTACTTTGTGACCTGAAGAATACAGATATTTTAATTGATTTCGAATGTATTTGAATATAGAAATAAATTTTTAACGCACTGTATTGTCCCGTGGAGACAGTTAAAATTAATCACAATCAAATATCACGCTATTTTCAGAATAATACGATGTTATATCCTATCCTATACTAACTATATTCATGTCAAAGTTTGTGAAATGTTG
The DNA here is from genome assembly GCA_963576445.1 of Lithosia quadra. Lineage (NCBI taxonomy): Eukaryota > Metazoa > Arthropoda > Insecta > Lepidoptera > Erebidae > Lithosia > Lithosia quadra. The sequence continues at coordinate 4,847,688 of OY754882.1, forward strand.
TGTTACTCAATCGCAGACGAAGTAATGGTTGAACGAATCTGCTCAAAATTTGATACAAGAATAGATTAAGTATATTATAGTCTGGTATAACACATATTATTATTTTTTTTCTCAGAAATAGATCCTTGTGAGTTGCGGGAACGGGGTCAAATTTTTAAACGGATGGAGATGCGCACAACGGCTACTCATAGATAAACTATTATTTACTTTGCTTGACGTGTATCTGTAATCATAAGACTGAATTTAGTTAGGCACGAATCACTGGCCTCGCTGGGTGGAATTTCTACTTCCCGTTCACAAGGACCACTTCTACTCCGGGAACACTTGAAACAATTGTAATCAAGAACACAAAAATTACAATCGTCAAGACGGTTTCAAATTGTCCTCCATTGAGATTCCAGTCATTCAAATAAAATGTTTCGCTGTCGGGGAGCTCTTCTCGTATTTTGTACTGATAGTTTTAGGACAATGAAAAATCTTCCGTAAAATTTCCAAAAGTCGTATTGGACTATAATTATAATTATTACTTCGTTTTTGATCATATCTCTAATTTCTATTTAACCAATTGCAATCAAATATATGATAGATTTTAAGTTTACCTTTCTAGTAGGAAAACTGCATCAAAATCCGTTCAGTATTTTTTGCGTACATCGCTAAAAACAGAAAAGAATCCCAAGAAAAAGTATTTAGGTGTTCAGAATTGTTCATTAACATAATGCATATTTTATTAAAATATCACCAATATACAGATGCAGCTACTTTATTTTTAGGATATAGTACGACTTATATATAAAAAAAACCGCGGTAGCCTAGGGGTTTGGGTAATGGACTGCTGAGACGAGGTCTCGGGTTCGATCCCAGGTTCACCATGGCACACACCAATGACTTTTCGAAGTTATGTGTGTATTTATCGCAGGTTTATTAGTGCCTTGGAGAGCACGTTAAGCCGTCGGTCCCGGTTGCCATACAAACATCTATGGCAGTCGTTACGGGTAGTTGGAGCCCACAAAAATCCAACCAGTCTAACTTGGAACTTCGATATCGCCATTGGTCATAATGACCATTGGTTGTGGAGGTCAGATGGCAGTCGCTCCACGGAAAATATCGAAGTTCAGCCGCATCACAGTTAGACTAGAAAGCCAACCCCAACTGAGTTGGGAAAAGGTTCAGAGAATGATGAGTACGACTTATATATAAAACAATTCGAACATAGTGTTCAATGTGTAACCGTCTTCGCGGCTTATTAGCCACTACTTTTCAGATATTTAATATTTATCCAGGTCAGTTGGGACCAGGACGTCCTTTGCTTAACAATTCTGCTTCTTTCAAATGCAAGAATATTTCAAACTGCAAATAGGCAAATAAAAATGTGTAACGCGACTAAAAATATTATAAGACTGGCTTTTGTCTTTTGAATAGTTGAAATGAACAAATGGTTTTAAGCTTTTGTTCATTCTAGCCTAATTTTTTGAGCTTTATAAAAATGTTCAATAAATTAACGAATGAAACGAGTATAAGTAACAAATTTATTGAATATATTCTACTTTTATGGACTTTAACATGCCAAAATTCGTCATTTCGGCATTTGAAATTTGAAAATACTACCTAAGGATCACAAAGTGTCTTTATGGCCGTGTTTCTACGAAAAGAGAAAGAAAGAAAGCATGGTTACTAAGGACAAGGAGTCAATATACATCACCAATCGCAATAAGTACCAGTTTATTTTTTATTTTTTCGTGCGGAAATCCTCATGGATACCTCCCCCGCGGCTAGGCGGGGCAGGTTATGTCAGACTCCTAGCGACTAAAACCGCACGCCGTCTTTGGTCTATATGTGCCGGTGTATAAGGTGGCCAATAAGTACCGATAATATTGATTGTCTCTACGCGCCCCACAGGTTTAATTAATTTTAGAACCAAGAGCAAAAGGAATTCGGTGTGGTTTCAAAATCAGTGTCTATTAATCATAGTCTATTCTGCGTCTTAAAATATGATGAATAAAAGGAGAAAGAAATGTCTATCATTATAAAGTTTCCCAAGAATATTTGACACGCCAAAGCAGCTGATTACAGACGTAACTCAATTCTGAACAGCGTAAGTACATTGAATTTTTCGAATAACTTTGGAAAGTAGTCGTGTGCGTTCAAAGCTGAAATAATAGGAACTGATTGAAAGTATGATAATACTTTTCCTAAGTTTCGAACGCACAGAATTGCATATATTGAATTCTTATTCAGAAACTTTTTAAATAACCTCAGTGGAGTTAGTTTACAGGATTTGTAAAATGGTCTGACATTTTAATCTTGTTCGAGAATATTGGCTTTGCTCTTAATTATAGAAATGGTCCCTTGGCCTAGGATGATATTGGTTTATGAACATTTATGTATGTGAATGTATGCCATTAAAATGCGTTACTGTGAGTTGTGACTGAACATGATTGTTATAATGCTGGTAAGTATATAGCCTTCGTAATTGCAAGGCTTTGGTCAACTCGTAATTGTGGGGTAATGTAAAAAGTACACAATTTTTATCATACCTGATCATACTCTTACAAGAGGTACTATAGAGATCACGAACAACAAATGACATTTTTTGATTGGACTTAATACCCAATTGAAATAAATTGAAACAAACATTATTTTTATCGGATGCTGATGTTATATTATTGCCGAGATTATAATATATATAATGGTTGATATTTTATTATTGTGAAATAAAATTAATACTGCAATTCAAAATAAATACAGGTTGATGCCAATGTCACACCAATGTAAGAGCACCAATATTATAAATATCAATGAAGACAGTGATTTTACTAAGAAATCTCTTAACCGCACTAATCTGCACCTATTATCAAACCATTTATTTCTTGAACTTTGCAAAGTAAAACCATTACGACTGATTAATGACCCTTATCCTAGCGATAGCCAGCAGTTGTCTAAGTATAAATGAAATGATTGACATTGTAATAATGGTTTAAGTTTGTAGTTAATTTAAATGATAACGATGAAAAACTGATTGAGGTATAATTATGTCAAGTATCTGTAATAGTGACGATGAGTTGCACTAACAATATTACAATTATTCATTTTTAAAGAAAATTTATTATGTCGGTGCAACTGACATTATTGTTACAACATAGAATTAAAGTCAAAGTCAAAGTCAAAAATCATTTATTCTGTATAGACCATTAAATGCGGCACTAACAAAACGTCAAAATCAAAAATATTTAAATCTAGAAACAAATGGACCACCGGTTCGAAACGCGACCCAGAGCTGAGAAGACATAAAAAAACATAAACTCACGCCTATATCCCCGAAGGGGTAGGCAGAGGTGCTAGCACCCACATTGCGCCAGTTTATGTTTAGGTCCCAATGTAATGGGTGGCGAAGACTCCGGTAAGAAACTCAGTGGGCTGTTTATTTTTTATAAAAATGAAATTTATATAATATAATCTGGCTCAAGTCAACCGAACTCTTAATTTTTGTTTGGTATACAAAAAATCTGTATTAAGATAATAATTTACGGTAAATTGATATAAAAGAATCAAATACCGTCACACCACAGATATTAAGCGATTTCTCTGTGGGGTCAGAACGGAAATACACATCATAAAATATATCCGTCTCAGAATAGATTCGTACCCGCACTACAATATTTCATTATTGCTATGCAGGGCGCTGTTTTATCGATCATCCATCAACGGCTAGGCTATAAGGAAGTGCACGAGACGGTCATAAAATAAAAAATAAATTTACTGTTAAGTTATCAATATCGATATTCAATAAGAAACGTACACTTCTGAAGGTGTCTATTAATCAGAAAGTTTTTAACGGCATTTATATTTACTGTTTATTAATCATGAACAACAAAAAAGTAACTGCTCTTAATCATAAAACACTGTTGTCTAGTCTATCAAAAGATCAATTGAGGTTAATTAAATCGAAGAGTCTCAATCAATTCAGTACATCACAACTACATGCCACACAATACAATCGCTTGTCATACAAATCTATATTACCGTCAAGAATTATCTTTTCTTCCATGGATATTCCTTTCTTAATCTATTGTATATCAAAAGTATTTGAAGACTTGATATACAATGAGGCTTTTATTCTGACAATGGTTGATCTTGTATTGTGAACAACAGCTTCCAATTATTGGTTTGCATGTTAATAATAGCGAATACCTTACAGAAGTATTCTATTGTAGAGCGAATATGCAAGGTATTTTTGGAATAATCTTATGCGGTATTCTTACGAAGAATAGGTTATTAAGATGCTATCCGAACAATACTGGGAGGATTCCAAAGTATGAAGTACTTACGGTACACAATAAACGGCTGAGCTAAGTATTTATGACGTATCTTATTTTATAAGATTTAAGTTTATTTGGTGGCATTTGAATAGTTTATAATTTTTTATAATATTACTGGAATTATTTGTAAACATTTATTGCTTCGGCTTTTGTTGGCAAGAACAAAGCAAGAAATTCATTAAGTTTTTCCATACGGACTAACAAATTTTCATTAAATTTGTTATTCATGAAATAAGTTGTTATTTGAAATGGTTTTTGATTGAAATGATTGTGTACTTGCCGCTGTAAAATTATCTCACGAGGTAATTTATCAATCGACCGCCTTCTCTACTTCAACATCATACGATGTCAAGTGGATGAGACATTAAATTGTTGTGTTTATTCATTTTGTTCAATAAATCTCTATGATTCTATATGAGTACGAGAGAGAGTATTCAAATTCGCAAACTTATTTTATAATAGGAACAAAATAAAAATAGCAGAACGCACGAGGTCAGAGTTAAAAATCATTTAATGGTCATTTGTAAAACGAAAAAAAAATGGATTAATGTTTAGCAAATGGACCACCATTATTACGACCATCAGTCGTAAACGAAAGAAAATGTAGGTATTAAATAGGTATAAGTACCTACTCATACGATAAACGGATAGCACTATGGGTAAATAAAAAAAGCACCATGTTATTTTATTATAACCAATTTTATACCAGTATCTTTAATCGAAATTTTAAGATTAATAGTATAATCGCTTTATAAAAATGAATCTGACATTTAGAACTCTTATTGTAATTAAAAACAATTTTCGTTGTGAAATCAGACGAGAAATTTTCTTAAGACAAAAATATTCATGTAATGGTCTCTATTTAGGAGTAAAGCCTTACAATAAATTGCCTTTAATATACAGCCAGGCTTACGTTTATTAGTTGCTAATCACTTGATTACACCTGTTGAACGCTTATGAGCTTTTCATTGTATGTAGTTGTAACTAATTATCTGAACGCTATTCGGCCTAATGGTGGAATATTCTTCAATAAGCTGTTGTAAGACTATACGAATATATCTTTATAAGATGACATAATTATATACCGAAGATCTTTTTCTTTTCAAAAAGAGAACTTATTAGTAACCGAAATTAACAGTATTCCCGTTAACTCTCGTCTAGCTAAGCTATTAGAAATGGGTAGCATATATTAATTTTGGATACTTACTTGCATAAGTGCCTAAATTTATTCGTTCACGGTACCAGATGGTAGATTTCAGCATATTTCAGGAGACGGCAGTGCCGCCCACGCGCAAGGGAGACGCTGCCTGCCACCGCGGCTAATTACGACAGAAGCGGGAGTGGTCCTGCACAGGGCTGCTCGGAGGCTATCCGCGTGTCACTTTGAGTAACAGAGTGCACAGTGGAAAACAAACAACTAAAGAGGGCCATCTCAGGCGGGCCCTGGGTCAGTTGGGGTGCTAGAGAAATGCCTTTTGGATCACTTTACACTCCGGCTTCTGAAGACCCAAGACGGCTTGTTTTTTTTTATACCACTCCAACCTGATGAAAAGCAGTCACCGTGGCCTACGGACGCGTGCAACACCAAAGGCATCACACTCGCGCTGCTGACCCCGCAGAAACCTTCTAATGCCCTTCTTGAAGAACCCCTGTGGTTTTAGTCAGTTCGACATAACCATAAAAAAGGGTAAGCTGGTTATAGATTGGTATTGAAGTTCACTGAGGGCATCCTCGTAACGATTGCCTCTATAGGGACATAACCTACCCTAATTTCAGGATAGTAGCAAGCAAGCTACCAAAACTCTTGATAATTATTGAGAGGTCATATTATCATATTTGTTTGTATTGCAAATATTTATAAAACTTAAGATAATTCAGAAATATAATTTTTCCGGAAATAGTGACCTAGATTGATCACGATATATCGGAAAAGTACGAAAATAAATGGCCTGTCTGGCGCGCTTTTCGGATAGTTCCAATTACTTGGAGTGCAAACTTGGGTTTAGCTGTACTTTGTTGTTAACTTACTTACTTACTACCCACCAGCAAAGAGATGTAGTGGAGTATTTTTCATGGCATAGTCTTAGTTAATATCAAACCAAGGGGAAGTGCTTTAAAAAATCGTCTGTATCTAAACTAGTGTCGGTTTCGGTATATGCCTGCAAGACGAAATAGGCTAATTTATAAATTTCGATGGCTCATTTTGCTCTTCCCCTAAAATCTTTTCAATTCAAACCTAAGACGGTTTTTAAAGAAGGATTATAAATCATCTCCTTAACCTCTTCTTTCATGAGGCCGTCAAGTTGAGGGCCACCATTATGTCACTGTCGGTATTTGTAGTGGGGACCCCCTTCCTGACCTTTAGCTTAACATCAGGCGAGGTGAAGTCATATTGACCGATATAAAAAAATCTTCCTAACAGCAAAGAAAAACAGGCATGGTAAGTTCCTGAGTAGATCAAATTATCCATTGCCTGAACTACAACAGAATTATGATTGTAGCACTCTCAATTATGACATCTGTTATAAATACACCAATGAAAAAATAGCACAAGAAACTAGCTTCATTATACTATTTTTCTTTGCGCCTGATAGATCATTTGTTTTTTTTTGTTTCAAAGAGTCTCCCTTGAGTTACGAGAGGCGTAAAAACTAAATTAGATCTCAAATGTTACAATGTGCTGTTCAGTTGACCTCATTGTAACAACTACGAATGATCCTATTTTACGACCACAATGGTTGTTTGACTCTTAAGAAGTCGGTAAAAATTGCTAGATCTTATGAAGACCCAGCGTTGCCTCGTTCGCGTGCAAACAAGCGCCCGATTGAGCAAATAATATCTACTACTAGCTAATTTTTGTGTCGATAGTTTGAAAATTTCACTAAATGCATAGAGTATAGTAGAAACTAAGTGAATTAGGATGTATATACGGTGTACATACACTATAATTATATATTTTTTTTAAATTTTGTCTGTCTGTCTGTTTGTGCCGGCTAATCTCTGGAACGGCTGGGCTGATTTTGAAGGGACTTTCACGGGCAGATATCTGATGGAACAAGAAGTAACGACCACTTACTTAAATTTCAGAAAAAGAATTAGGACTCCACGTAAAAAAAATTAAATCCTTAAACATCTTTAACCATGCGGATGAAGTCTCGCGCATAGCTAGTTTTTTATATAATCCATGCACACATAGGTACATACGAATCACGCCTTTTTCCCATTGGGGTAGGCAGAGAGTGTCTTTCCACTTTCCTTTCGCTTCTTCAACTTTTCGACCTAGGCGTAACAGTCGACCTAGGTGTACATACTGTACATATTCTAATCAGATCTAGGACGTTTTGGGGAAAGGCCAGGTCAAGAATACTCGCAACCGGCGTGTATGAAAATAATCATGAAAGTTATATAATCCATACAGCAAATAAAGCACCAACAATCAATTTTTTATTTTAGTTTTCAATTAAATTACTTTAAGATACTTGTCAACAAATTATTTGAGATTTGCATCTGCCTGCAGTGCGTACTGTACGGTATGAAAGAAATGAAAGAAATTTCATTCCGCGCACGCTTAGGCTGTGGAACGATCTCCCTTCAGTGGTTTTCTTCAAGAAGGGCATTAGAAGATTTTTGCAGGTTCGGCAGCGCGAGTGTGACGCCCCTGGTGTTGCACGCGTCCATAGGCCACGGTAACCGCTTTCCATCAGTGTGGGCCGTGCGCTTGTCTGCCTGCCACCTAAGTGGTATAAAAAAAAAGATAACTTTTTGAAATCTGATACGTGCTATAGCGTGCTATTACGATCGAATAGTTAGTACTGAAAATGTCGATTGTAATCCAGCTATAATTAACTTTGTTGAATGAAACCCACGTATCCGGCCTGTTTACCGCTCACTAGTTCTGTTTGTGAAGGTAGATGATGCAGGATATGGGATAATTGAATTGGATTTGTGAGTTCAAGGAAATGTTGTATTTTATATATCACTTGCCACTTTGTGTTCAGTTTTAACGTTGTTATGTGGGTTACGAGATTTCACTTCTGATTGTCAGAATTGATTAGAATTTGTCAGAATTCAAGTATATTTTACTTTTGGTACGTAGGTCATGCAAAAGGTGGAGTTTTGAGAAAAGCACCAGTTGCCTAATGAAAAATATTCGCCACTCTTTTTATTAGACATCAAATATTATTTACGCAAATATTATATCGCAGGTTTATTAGTGCCTCGAAGAGCACGTTAAGCCGTCGGTCCCGGTTGCCATACAAACAACTATGGCAGTCGTTACGGGTAATTGGAGCCCACAAAAGTTCAACCAGTCTAACTTGGAACTTTGATATCGCCATTGGTCATAATGACCATTGGTTGTGGAGGTCAGATGGCAGTCGCTTCACGGAAAATATCGAAGTACAGCCGCATCACAGTTAGACTGGAAAGCCAACCCCAACTGAGTTGGGAAAAAGGTTCAGAGAATGATGATGATGATAGGTATATGTTACTTTTAGTACGTAGGTCATGCAAAAGGTGGAGTTTTGAGAAAAGCACCAGTTAATGAAAAATATTCGCCACTCTTTTTAACAAGTTAAATAATATATGATGTCTAATAAGACATCATATACAGGGTGAATTTTTCAAAAGGGATTGGATGGCCAAATCCGAAACTATAAGGAATAGCGAAAAATGGTCAAAGGAGTCACGAGCCCGATTTTGATGAAACTTAAAACCTCATCATTAGATTTTTGAAAAACCAATAAACCTAGCTGAGAATCGAACCCGTTGAATTTGAAAAAAAAAACACACCCTTTATTATTACACCATACGATAGGGTCACTGTTAAGGAACAAATTCTGCGAAGTAATGATATACGGCAAATTTAAGGAAAATTTGGAATTTATTAAAATTCATGTTTTATGTACCTATTTGTGTCGTTCGAAATCCCAGAAAAGATTGTAACTATTCCGTGTTTTAAATTATACTCTACTATGATTGATGTTTTTTTAAACAAGATGGAGCTCCAGCCCATAATAGCCGTAAAGAGATTTTGATTCAGCAGTTTGACGACAATTTTATTGCAAGGCATGGTCCTGTGCCTTGGCCAGCGAGATCCCTGGTTCTTACTCCCTTAGATTACTTTCTCTGGGGTATGTCAAAAACGAAATTTACAAATACCAACACATGATACAGAGATACAATGATGACTTGAAACGTTCTTTGGAGAATATTCTAAACGGAATCAATAACATTCTAATATTGAATGCAGTACAAATGTATAATCCTTGATGTCTCAAATCCAGCTATGTATTGAAAACAATCGTCTACATTTTGAAAAATAAAATGTATTTTGTTAAAGATGAGCTCTTTCCTTAAGTTTGCGGTATGCCATTACTTCCCAGAATAAGATCCTTAATAGCAATACTATCGTATGGTATAATAATAATAGGGTGTGTTTTTTTTTCAAAATCAACAGGTTCGATTCCTAGCTAGGCTTATTGATTTTTCAAAAATCTAATGATGAGGTTTTAAGTTTCATCAAAATCGGGCTCGTGACTCCTTTGACCATTTTTCGCTATTCCTTATAGTTTCGGTTTTGGCCATCCAAGCCCTTTTGAAAAATTCACCCTGTATATGATTTAACTTGTATCATTATTATTAATATCATACCTTGTGTTATTACGAGTAGCTATTATTATCCTTCCTTCAACCTTCAACCTAGCGTTAATCCCATTCGCATCCAAAGCTTTTCGGTGTCTGGGGTCCGCTAATTTTTTTTATATATTTTTTTTTATCTTGTTTTTTCTCTCTTTATCAACTTATCATTATTATAAAAATGTCTGAGAAATTTAAATTAAATTAACCATGCATGTTTGTAATTATAATGAACGAAAATGTCTAGTTATGTACTCAATAAAAACCACGGATGCTACTGACATAACGTAACAAACCGAAGCCATTAATTTCGCAACCAAATAACCACATGTACCATATAAACATTACGATGGAAACATAACTGTTCCATTATATAGTTCGGAAATATACAACACCACATTTAATGATTGGTTGAATGAATTTATTACTGTGAGTGTTAATGTATAAAATTATAATGGAAACTAAAATTCTATGCCGGTATTGCATTTATTGAAAGTACTGTAAGTATGGTTGGGTACATTTTTTCCGTGGTCCGTGGCTCTGCGCGTGAATATCGGTTATCACGACTTTTGGTCATAATCTCCGGTTCTACTCAAACGATTGTGATCAAACATGTACCTGTAAGATTTTAAGTCCGACTTTTCATATAAAAAAGTCACATCAGAATCCGTCCAGTAGTCCTTTTTTTATCGTGTGGAAATCCCCATGGATACCACCCCCGTCGGCCATCGGGGATGGTTATGTCGGGATCGAACCGACTAAAACCGCACGCCATCTCGGGCCTTAATTACCAGGGTGTAAGGTTATCCAATAGGCATATCCCTCGCACCCCAGCTGACCTTGCGTACATCGCGAACGAACAGATAAATAGACAAGAAATCAAAAAAAATATTCAGAATCATTCATAAAACGTAACCTAAGTAAAATATTTAAATATCTCCAATGCACAGACACAGCTTATTTACGAATGAAAAAATAAACAATAGCAGAGCTGGGACAGTGTTGGGCAAATATCATAGGAATTTTTTTCATTTCCAATGTTCAAATTCATAGTGAAGTGTAAATTACGGGTTCGACTGTAAGCTTAAAAGTGGTACAACACTATAATATAGTACGAATCAGGTCTTAACCACAGTATACCAGTGCCATTAGAGCAACAGTTTGCAAGCTAAGCCTCTGTAATCTTAGTAGTAGTTGCACAAGGATAGCTGATGGAGGTTAAAGGCCCATGCAAACAAATTGTAAGGAAAATAGGACTGATAACATAGGAGGTGGATATAAATTACGGTCGACAAACACCAAACTTGGCACTATACGTAAGCCTTTGTGAATAATTTTGCTGGTTAAAAGGACGGTGGTATGTTTAGACGAATATACTCTCTAGAAATGTATGTCACTTATGATCGCATGTAACCCGTCGTGTGAATTTGTCATAACTTTGCCCGGAGTTTTGTTTTGGTCACGGTTTATCAAAATCTCTGAGACAATTTACTTGCTTAGTCGTTTATGAAGCAACGATATTTATGAAAAAAATAGATCAAAGGATTGCGGAAAGTCTCATATTATGCTCTATCAACTGAGCTAACCGGGCTAGTTATATTAGTGAAAATTTCTCCAAATAGATTTGTCCGTCCTGTTGGTTAGGCAACATGAAAAAGTTGACTTTCCAGCTCCCCTTTTCAAGCACCCATTTAAAAAGTTACTTACTTACATTATGAACTTCTTAATTTTGCAGTTAGACGATTTGCGCATACTCAATGAAGATTCTGTATAATCTGCACCTAGTTAACTTTTTTTGGTATTCATTGTTTTTTTTAAATTTGAGTCCAGACCAATTTAATTTTAAAAATTTAAAATGAAACTGAGATGAAGCGTAATAATAATACAGATACTTATACAACATCGTTCGGATACCTTGATATATTCAAACTTAGCTTATCAATCAATCAATTAGTCTATTGCAATCCACTGCTAGATATACTGATTCATGAAAATGAAGTAGGTATCAACTTTATTGCGTACTTTTATAATAAATGTAGACATTTACTAATGTACCTACACATAAAACAGCCATAGAAAGTTGGTACAATATGCGAAAACGTATGAAATTACTCATACAATTACAGTTATCTAACGCCATGAGGATACTTGACTTAATCACGGGTCTCTAATGGCCCCTAAGTGCTAAATGTAAACAATAAAAAGTTATACACGGTCCCACGACCCCACTGCTGGGCAAAGTGTATTTAAGAAGTTCCGTGTACACACGCGAATATGTTTTCATGTTTATAGTAAAATTTAATTAAGGGACCCATTCATGTTAACACTTATGTACCTACCTACTTAGAGAAATTGCTCAGAATATTCCTGTTTTCCGTGAAACTTTGTTGTCAATTGCAGGATTTGAGTCTGTTGGCTGTGACTCCAATTCTCTTAAAATAAAAAACGAAGTGGCATTGCCATAATGTAAGCTCCTTAATAAAATTAGAAATGTACGTAGAAATAAATTTAACATTTTTATGTAAAACGGAACCTTGCCAAAAAGGCTAGAATAAAATTAAAGAATGTAGGTATGACAAACAAGGTTCACTGTTTACTCCGCTCGGTTACACTCTATCAAAAAAATGTAATGAAGTTATACAGTACCTATGTTTTTAACTAGACCACTTAAACGCATTCATAGATTTTTCACCGGTGTCGCTACTTAGGATACGATTTAGTTTTACCCGACTGCATTAGCGTGAGTATTTTTTTTTAATTTGATTTGTTTTGGCAAAGTGCTTTTTAGTTGACTTACGCTCGGTACCTTTTACTTTGGCTCAATGTTAAAAGATTCTGAAATTAATATGCAGTATTGTACTTTGGCATACTTTGCGTCTTTTAATTGTTAATTCCTTAAGTGCAAGTGACGTAGGGAAAAAACCTATCAGTTCTTGTTTGTAACTGAAATTAACCACACAAGTAAACAAAAAGCAAGAGATTTTTATTTTGTACTAGCTTGTGCCCACGTGTCCGCCCGCGTGGACGTCGGTATTACCAAAATATGATAAATGAAGAACAGTTGTAACTGCTCGACCGATTTTGTGCAAAATTTACATAAACCATCTCATACCAAAACATTTGGTTTGGATAGGTGAACCCGTTCTTGAGTTATAAAATTACAACGAAAAGTGGCATTGATTTTCATAATATAATTATATTGATTCAATATAATAATATTATGAACTTAATAAACAGTGATGAGTGACGATCCTGTATCATCATTCTCTGAACCTTTTTCCCAATTCAGTTGGGGTCGGCTTTCCAGTCTAACTGTGATGCGGCTGAACTTCGATATTTTCCGTGGAGCGAATACCATCTGACCTCCACAACCAATGGTCATTATGACCTCTGTGTGTGTGAGTGACGATCCTCTATATTAAAACAAAAAACATAAAATCGCAAATTTGTGATCTTGGAATGAAATATGAATTCAGTAGAAATTTAAAAGTTAGCAGAATCACAGAATAAATTGAACAAGATTCACCCCATTGACTTCAACAGTTTTATTTCTCAGGTGAAGTATTTCCACTAGCGCTGACCTGGCGTTCGTCGGGAAACGACGCGTGTCGACATCCTTATCCCATTTTAATGATCCGTTTCAAAGTTATGTGGGAGTATGAGTACCTAGACTTTGATATATAGGATGTAAGGGGAAATATCTCAAATGATGTAGATAAACAATTTTACTAAAAGGAAACTTAATTTTGATTTTAAAAATTATTTGAACTTTATTCAAAGATTTTTAAAATTTGGCTTGTACTTGCACACGGTAATCGTACCGGCTAAAATCCTAAAAAATAACATTCTGTACTTTTATGGCATTAATCGATGGCGTCAATCATAATGATTGAATTTCTGTATGAAACATAGCGAATTAAATTTTAATTTACCGCATCTATAGGTTTTTTTTAAACGATGAGTGGATTTTTAAGAGGTGGTTATCAAGCTAGAGTGGCAGAAGTCATCAAGTTACGATCCATTTTCACATTTTGAATATGGAAACTGAAAATGTTTGTTTCAAATGTATTTTTATTTGTTATGCGAATTGAATTAGGTTTATGGATGTATTTGGTTCAAAATAAATGACTAGATTTTACCACAAAAGCAGTTGGGCTTTCAGATTCCAAAACAAAACCGGACACATGAAATACGTGACCAAAAAGCGGATATAAAGCCGTTTTATTTGAAAATAGAATTTGTGTTGCTAGGTACAATTTATTTTTTGTATATTGGACACACAAGCTCCGTTAAAGAGATGAAAGCTGTTATAGGCTATTGATGCTAGATTTATCCCCCGTAGTTAAAGATTGATTAGGCGGTAAAATTGAATCTATGATCCTATTACTTGCTGTCGATATTGCCTTTCAGAGTTCATTCTACTCATTTCGAAATCTTGATAAAATCTTGACTTGACGTGAAATAGATTTAGTTTTTTTTTGCAGAAGATTAATTTCAGACTACATTGATAAGCCTTAGAGGTTCAGTTCAGTTACCTTTAATGCTATAATAGAAATGTAAGTAAATTAATTGACATCGAAATCAGCAAGCTTGCATGAAAGGTTTAATGACAGTAGAGAAAGCTCGTGAAATGTGGAAGGGCAAAAGCAGATGGCGGGCTGTTGTCTCTGCCTACCCTGGAGGTAAAAAGGCGCGAGCGTATCTATATATGTATTTACTAACCCTAAATCATTTCTAGTTTTTATAGCTCTCAATAATGATTTGTTTATAACAGTTTTAAAAGTATACAGGGTGGACACCAAGTCCGGAAAATACTTTGGCCCTATAAAAAATCCATCTGCTATCCTGGTTACTATCTCTATCCTTTGATGTTTTACTGGACCAAATATGGAAACTTCGCGGTATCTTTTATATCCTACGCAGTATTTTTATATTATCAATCATATTAACTCAACTGAGTCTTTTGATAGAACGCCCACATTTCGAAAGCCTCTGTGCGTAGAACGAGAGTAATAATTTTAATAACTTGAATAAGTAGCGTGGCTGTTCCAATAAAAACTGTTTTGTAATTAATCATGTAACATTTCTTCTTAGTATGTACGTGAGTAATGCTTTCAGCTGTGTTCTAGGCAGTTTCAACGCAGATTTTTACATAAAAAGGTTGTAGAACTAAGATCGATCACTGTCCAACTTTGCAAGGAGTTTAGAAGCATGCATTAGCTGTTATACCATACTCACAAACTAACATACATTAATTTGCTTGATGGCCTTAAATGTGCTAGCATGTTCCTTCAACACAAATGAAGGATCTTCTGATTAGACTAGGGGGTTGGCCCCAGCCCAGATATTGGTTTCTCTAGATGGCGCTTAATATGCAGCTTGCGTACTTCGTTGAAAGAAACTATTTTTTTTATACCACTTAGATGGCAGAATTCAGTAGGTATTCGATTAGTAAAACTCAGGATTCAATAAAATCGATACCATTTTTATTTATGTAGATTTTCTGTAAATAATTGCAGTATAGTGTCATTATTGAAGCGATTGTTTGAAATGATGCCAACGGCCACATTTTATCATCGCACCGCTCGCCACAGGCAGAGAATCCATCCTCACACGTTGCATCCATCGTCGGTGCACACTGTGAGGTATGAGAGGAGTTTTATTCCGCGCACGCTTAGGTTGTGGAATGACCTCCCTGCTGTGGTTTTCCCTAGCGTCTACAATATGGGATTCTTCAAGAAGGGTATTAGAAGGTTTTTACAGAGTCGGCAACGCGAGTGTTACGCCCCTGGTGTTGCACACGTCCATAGGCCACGGTGACCGCTCCCCATCAGGTGGGTCGTGCGCTTGTCTGCCACCTAATCATCATTCTCTGAACCTTTTTCCCAACTCAGTTGGGGTCGGCGTTGGGGTAGTCTAAC
This sequence comes from Lithosia quadra, assembly GCA_963576445.1. Lineage (NCBI taxonomy): Eukaryota > Metazoa > Arthropoda > Insecta > Lepidoptera > Erebidae > Lithosia > Lithosia quadra. Next base: position 4,863,562 of record OY754882.1, read on the forward strand.
TGAGTGAGGCGGCTGATGTAGCGTATGACCAATGGCGATATCGAAGTTCCAAGTTAGACTGGTTGGGTTTTTGTGCTTGTCTGCCACCTAAGTGGTATAAAAAATGTCATAACACTAGAATGATGTGTGATATAAGTTAAGTTACTGACATCAGACCAGACTTATTTGAATTATAATAACATTTATATATAACATCTTGTTAACCTAAATAGGTAATCTGGTTAACAGCTCATCGCGCATAGAATTTCTAATCCGCTCACCATCTTGCCATTGAAAGATCAGATTACGAATCCGTATTTTCTAATATCGTGTCAGATACCGACACCCAACGATTACTCTCGTTTGATAAGTGGGGATGGTATTACAGCCAATAAATTTGTTCGTCCAAACAAAATAGTGCCTATAAAACACTTTATAGGTACAGTAAATAAAAGCAACTTTATCGTGACCTGGCGTTATTGGAGACCAAAGAATAGATGACGTCAGGAGACTACCTTTTTCATGTCGAAGGCACTAGAACTTTAACCTTAACTAGTAGTAAATACAATGATTTAAAAGTGAACCTTGAAATGCTTAATGGCGGAACCAGATTTCGCTATTCGCCTTTATCCACGTGTATACAACGAAGTGGGGAAGGCCTATTCGTGTATTATTGCTTTATTTGCACGAATATTCGCCTTAGTCACTCTTCTATGTCGAATTGTGGAGGGTTTAGTCATGTATAATAATTTCTTCGAATAAAATATAGGTGAATAGCGAAGTGTGGTTCCACCATTATAATATGACGAATTGTGAAGGATTTAGTCGTCTATCAGAATTTTGTCGAATGCATTATAGGCTAATAGCGAATAGCGAAGTGTGGTTCCGCCATAAGAGAAATTACGTGTTTATACATACACATTTCTTTTGGAAACAATGTCATAGTAAAACCCGTATCGTACTTTTTTATTATCAAGACCATAATTTTGTGAGAACTAAAAAAAAGAAGAAGAACTGTGCAAGCAGATCTTCAATGAAGTCGTAGTTTCTATTGCATCCAGTGCCTTACACCTTGACGTTTGCCGATTGGCCTACAATTTATTGCTGCACAATATTTTTCGATGGCATCGTGCAACTCTACATTAGTTTTCGTAATACATAGCAAACTTTGATATTTAATTCGTAGTATCTGATAAAAAGGCTGACTCAGACACACTTGATGTTCAGCAATGTGTCGAATACAATAAATAGATCAACGACCCGCCATTATGTACAGACAGCTTGAATATTATGAGTATTGAACTGTATTCATGATTTGTTGAATTATTTTGCCCTACTTGAAATTTATTGGTCGTGAATGAGATATATAAAAGTCAATAAATAAATAACTGATACAATAAAATTGATTAACTACTGTAACTGATAAGTTGCAGTAGTTTGATAAGCCAGACTAATTTATGACCTACTGTCATTACGCCCAATTATTTAATAGCAAAATCCGTTATTAGTTAATAATGATTATGTAATAAAATTTCCACTAAGTTTTTGGTCTTATATGGCAAAAGTTAAATAGAATCCTCAAAACCTGACCTTTGTAAACATCTCCTGGAAAACTATCAAAAAGGTATTTTACGGAGAGTCACGTGCTGTCGGCTACATATTCAAACATATCTAGCCAAAGGAAATAACGCCCATTTTTATTTGAAACCAATATTCACGTGAACCGAAGTCCAAAACGTTGTAGACGAAGTTTATTTGCTTAGGAGCACCTTCGCGAATAGGAAATAATTTAACTATAGAGTTCATGCAAATATACGTAAGTTCAAACTCACAGCCCCATATGAAGTTACTCGTAGTAACTTCATATGACGCAGTGAAATGTGAAAATCAAAGGTAGCAAATATTGGTTTAGGCTGTCAGCACGCATCCTCTATGAGTCGGTGAGCTGAAAATTTTTGCTTCTGGATGGGGGCACAAATTTTTATGAAATAGGATATTACCTAGGCAATAGGTATGTATCGCAGATATGCTAGTCATTGCTGTTATAACAAATACAGCTACATCTGAGTAATTTGCATCGGAATCTCCTTAGCGATACTTTTTTATACTACTTAGGTGGCAGACAAGTGCACGGCTCACCTGATGGGAATCGGTTACCGTAGCCTATTGACGTGTGCAATATCATACTGTCTATATGCAGGGTCAATGAAATAGCTACGATTTACTTAATAAGTGCACCTACACACTTGCAGCTAGCCGTTAGCATGCAACTACCCCCAGCGTCCGCTCGACTGCATAATATATGCTCGCTCGACTCTGTTCATAATATTACTTTAAATAATGCAACTCGAAAATATAGTGACAATTTCTATACGTCTCCTTTTCGATTTCGAGACGGGCTCTTTAACCATTAGCTATATAAATAGACAAGTTTATAGCGTATACCTTCTTAGGCTTTCGGGTCCATTAATCTCTGAGCAATCACTCACAGTGCAGGGACTGACATAAACCCGACAGACTGCTTTACATCATGATGGAGGGCTTTCGTTGTTTTTAAAACTAGAACTCTGCTTAAATATATTCGAAAGTCGAACTATTTGTTCTTATCTTTCTACAAAACTGTAAAATTTTAATTTTGCGCGTGTATGGCAATGCATTTTTTTAAAAGAATATCTCTATAAATTGTGTATTGGGTACCATGAGATTTGGTGTTTGGCAATGCGAATAGATACTTGCCGAATTTACTACCTGTGAGCCCAAAATCCACAACAGGCTTAAATATATTTGTAGAAATTTATCGGATGTTGTAAAGCCTAATATGTCCGCACAACGCAGTGTAGCAGCGTAGTCTTTTAATGATAGTGATGATTTATGTTCAGAGGTCGGTAAATATCCATAAACTTGCTGACCAACCGTAGAGTACTATTTAATGTAATAACAAACCATAGCCGTAGTGGATTCAATACTAATAGACAGGATATAAAATATACTATAGACAGAATAGTTTACTGAAGCGGTATACTATGCGGATCTCGTATCAACTGGGATACATTTCCATACATTTAAGTATTTTTGTCTTACATATTATTGTAATCAAATAAACCTTAGAACCTATTATATTTGTATCCGTGGTGCTTAGCTACACAAATACTTTGCCTATTTGTGTCTATCATCTTTCGTTTTAGTAAGGAGTGAGTGGATTTATTATTATTATAATTTCGAATTTACTTCTGATTAATTTGGTGCAGGTTTGTGATTGGTAGACAGGGCAAGAGTTAAAATTGTAATGTTATTCTTCCCCTGGGTAATATTTCTATACCTACCTGTTTGCAGGTGAGTTAGGTTTGTGTTTCGAACTTCCAAGGTGGTTCAGCCTGTGGTTTAGCGGAAGGTGCTCATTATGGAAAAAATGGCCATCAACTGTTCGAACCGACTACGAGTGGATCGTATCAAAAATAATTTAGCGTAGTTGAATGGAGTTGAAAAAAAAATGTAATTTAGGTTAGGTACCTATTCATTTCGTAAAAATAAATCTTGCGCGCAGTACTCTTATATCCTCTCAAGCGTTTAAATAAACATCGTTGTTATTTACAAATCGCTGCCGCTTATGCAACCCGTCGCTGCTCTATAGCGGCATTCTATTGATGTGCGCGCTCTTTATTACCGAATGATTTGCAGATGTAGGACTTTACTTTATTACTCGTCATGTTGATACGCCCGGTGCGAACTACAAAGGTTCAATAGTTTTTGTTTGATGACTCAAGTTTAATGAGCAGTAAATTTTTTATGAATGTTTCATTGTAATAATAATATGTGCTTTGAATTTGTGCACATCTATAATTATTATTAAATTGTAAAGGAGCTGTGTCTTTACATTGGAAATATTTAAAAAAATATAGAGCTATGTATAAAATAGATCTATAATTTTTTTAAATGTTTCTGTTAAAATGTTTTTTTAAATGGTATGAACGATTCTGAATACAATTTTTTTTTTTAAATTCTTGTGTATCTTGTTCACGATGGGTGCAAAAACTACAGAACGGATTTTAATGCAATTTCGTTCTTAAGAAGGTCTTGGTAAGACTTAAAATCTACTGTAGGTACATTTGATTGAAATTGCTTAAGTAGAACCGGAGAAAAGTTGCTATATAACCGCATCGGCTAGTTCCTACACAATAATATGATATAAAGTCCCACCAGAGCCGCACCAGCCAATAAGAAGATATTATAACAGTTTTTAGATTGTCTCAGGCCTCGAACTTCTTATTGGCCTTTTACACCAGGATTATATTTGAACATGAATTTAATTACCTAAGAAAATTGACAATTCAAAGTGTTTATGTAAAAATATTAACCTCACTATGTAATCCAGCGCTGAGAAATTATCATACTGCCTCCATTACCGCAGTCAACCTTTGTATTGTTTGCAGAACCCGTCTTTTCAAGTACAACTATGTACCTACGAGTACTTAGAATTAATATTAACACGGGTCTTTTGGAAGACAACCTCGAATTAATTCAGAAGGGTTTGTTTTCTATACTATGTGTTAATTATTTTACTTACGAAGATTGCCAACATGTTACGATGGTATTTTTCTATTCGTAACTTCATTTTTAAAATAATACAAATTAATCAAAAAAATTTTTGATTAAACAGTTTTACGTTATTGTCATCAAAACTAAAGATTTCTGCCAAATATCAAGCCAATCCAGCAACTGGAAAGAGGTCAATTTTCAATTACTAGATTTGACCCAAACAAACAGGTCAAGTTAAATGTGTATTTAACAAAAAGTGCATCATAAGGTAAAAATTGTGGCACTATCGGTGTAATGGTGACTCCAAATGCCAGTCTTTACCTTTAGCTTTCCATCAGGCGACGTAAAGTCAAATTGACGTGACCGACATAAAAAAAGACGAAAAGACTGATTTATTGGGATAAATGATTTTTAAATAAATAAATAGCTTCTACGTCTTCTCTGGATGTATTCCTCAGGTCTCTTCAGATCCATTTGGTTAATTGGAATTATTGTCACAATTTAACTTGTATATTTTTATGTTCCAGGTAAGAAGCTGAGTTAGCAAGAATTACCTTGTACTTTCCCGAATACCAAAACAGGGTACGTTAAAATATTTTATTAATTCTTGAAGCTGAGTGTTTCCTCGTTTGACAACACGTACTATTGTCCATTAATGTTTAGGAATGTGACCATGACCATCACAGTAACTTAATGTGACCATCATCACTACTTCCACTGGTCAAATTGATATCGCTGCCAATGAAAATATGGCCTTATACTCGTACCTTTTGCTTTTTTATAATTTCGCTGTCAATTTATAAGCTTCACTGCCGCCTGCTTGAACGTATTCTTTTGTTTCTTATTAATATTAATTAATAAAATTTTAATTTACGGTTATTGTCCTTTTTAATAATTCTCGTTTTCAAACTACACGCAGTCAATAACCTTCAATTACTTCAATTTTTTAAATGTGTTCGAAATGACAGTGGTAAAGTTTCAAGTTCATTGATCACATTAGGCACTTCACAACTAAAACTACTGCGGTTGAATAAAACATTTCCAAAAATTCACACAAAAGGAGCAGTGTAAGTGAAAAGTGACATTGTTAACACTAAATGGAATATGTTATAAGGTTCATCCCGTCTATGTTTCTTGTGGAATAATTTATTATTCGTTTCTTTGTTGAGTACAAGACTTATCCTGTACAATTTATTGCGGGATTGGCTCGTTCAATCTTTTGTTTGGTTTCTTTATACTAATTCTTTTGTTTTATAATCTTTATATTCGTTTACTTTATTCTGTTATTACGGTTTTCTTTTTGTTCTTTCAAGTAACATACCTAATCCTTATCCATCTGTTAAAAATGTTACATACATCTTTCAAGTAAACTTACAAAAGTATATGTATAAAGTTTAATATTCACTGCAAAATAATTTCTTTTTTTGTTTTTTTTTAATACTATGTAGGTAGGCAGAAGTTTGTGTACAGAAGCTAACTGAAAGATAAGTATTGATAATATTTTCTAGACAATCAAATCAAAACGGTTCTTATTAAATAGTGCATAATATATTATCAAAAGGGTTCTTTGTTCCAAGAACACACACCAGATGTATCTAAATAATATTATTATCAACAGACGCAACATACTTCAAAGTATAATGTAAGATAAAGCTGATGTGTCTAGCATCTGGTGTTTAACATACGTGAATATTGAATGAATGAATAATCCAGGACAAATTACACAGTGCCATCAATACATCATTAAGCGTTGTTTTGAATTGTAGAAAGCAGATAATCATACTTCTGCTCAGATTAATGTCATCAACTTTCAATGCAATTTCTTTACCGCACCATAAAATCATTCCCAGGACCTTTACGCGAGGCGTGAAAAAGTATTTAGTAAGTCCGTCAAGCTGAGAGACACCATTGTAGCATGATTGGTGTCTGTAATGGTAACTCCCATTCCTGAGACTTTAGCTTTAGCTTACCATCAGGCTAGATGAAGTCTTAATGACAAGACATGTTCAATATACAAAATGTCACGTAGGTCATAGGGTGAAGTAATGATAATAAAATTAACATTTCGTTCACAATGCTGGAGGTTTGGGCACAGCTATAAGAAAAGTGACAAGCAATGGTTATTATTGTATGATTGTAATGGACTTAAAACTGTTTTAGATTATATTTTAAAACTAGCACAGATGTGATTTGATTACCCTAAAACATAAAAAGGGATTTTTAGTTATAAAAGATATTATGTGAGTATATATTAATATACGCATATTAAAAAGTAAATGAGATTTTTGATCATACTTATCCGTTTCACAACGGTAGAGGTATGTGTGAATCGAATACGTAATATATTTTAATCACGATTCCCATGTCGTGCCTACGTTTTGTGGGAGTGCTGCTGGAGGGGTTACCTCCTCTTAATTGCCCTCCTTTCCTTCCCTTCCCTTTGCCCTATGATGTATGAATGATATTTCATTCATAATCTTCAGTTAATACCTATGTGTACTTAATATGGCACAGGGGCATTATTCTGTATAATATTGAGTTGAAATCACAGTCAAAACATGAGAAGTCAGTAGATCTCAATTGTTTAACATAGAAGAAAGAACCGTTGTAAAACGAAACCAACTTAAATATTTCAGCTAATACGAACGTGCATAGTAACGGTTTGGTCAGAATGGCGAGGGTTAAAATCTAATTCCAAACTTATAAAACGCGGACTAACAAAAAACTAAGTTTAAAACCAATTCCGAAGTAATGGAAAATTATGGTTTAAACTTTAAACTTAGTTTTCTTTTTGTCAGTCAACGTTTTATAGAGGGAGTGGGATCTAAGTTTCTATTTTTATTCTATCAGGCCACATTTTTATTCTTATTATTTCATTAATTGGTTCAATAATTCGTTAATGGCAATAGGCTCGCCACCTATTACATTGGGACCTAAACATAAACTGGCGAAATGTGGGTGCTAGTACCTCTGCCTACCCCTTCGGGGATATAGGCGTGAGTTTATGTTATGTTATGTTATGTTATGTTATTGTTTCATTACAACCGGCGCGCGGCGGTCAGGCTTCTGTTAAGTGATATTTGCAAAAAGAGTACTTTCATTTATGCATTATTCACATACATGGTAAGATAAATATATCTTATAATATATATTATATGATGATATACATACATCGAAAGGCGTATATATAACGCAACGACATACATCGACATCAAACACTCCCTTCCCATTATGATAAGAATACAAATATATCAGGTTCCATGTAATGAGTTCCGGGGATCTTTAGCGAGTAATTGGGAGCTTTTGTCAGCTCCACGTGGATTCCAAATTCCAAAAGTAGATAATAATATCGTAATATTAAAGGAACGTGTAATTCAAAGACGTTTTTATTATGTAACAAGCTGTTGGCCGCGGCTTCGCTCACATAGATTCCGATCCCGCACCCGCTATGAGGACCCACTTCTTCAACCTAGCGTTAATTCCAGTCGTATCCAATACTTTCACCTCAGAGTCTGGGGACCGCTTTACCAGTCTTTGCTTTCTAACTGCGGATTTGGCTGGACTGGAATCTGCCTTCACAACCCAATGGTGATATTAGGCGATATCGAAGCATTGCAGTTAGACCGTTGTTGTTGGACTTTTTAGGGCTCCAACAACTGCTATAGGTGTTCATATGGCAACCGAGACCAACGGCGTAACGTGCTCTCCGAGGCACGACCAGACCAATGCAAATACCCATATTCATGCCTACAAATATTTGCACTAAGCGGGAATCGAACCCGCGCCTCCTGCGCAGTGGCCGCGTTCACTACCGCTACGCCACAAAGGCTGTCCCGCTATAGGGACCCACTCCAGGGATAAAAAACTTACGTGTTATTCCAGACTGTAATTTAGGTATACCTACCTGTATCAAATTTCAGCCAGATTCGTTTAGCCGTTTTAGCGTCGTTAGCGCGTTTAACCAACATCCAAACATCATAACACACTTTTACAGCTATAATATTATTATCAGGATTAGTAGGTAGGATTGATAGGACGTAGTTTTAGTAGGAGATAGCATTAGTAGGAAGTAGAATTAGTAAGAAGTAGGATAGCGTTTCATCAACGTAATGGTACGGCTACAAATATCTATTAATCAGTTTCTAAGCTATTGCAAAAAAACATTAACGAACTACATAACTTGCTTAGATAATGTATCGGCATATTCCGGTATCGTAATAAATCTTAACGTGATATATATCACAGGGATGTGTGCGATATTAATATACTTCTGTTCTTCGTCGAAGTGAGTATATATTATTTATTTATCTACTATTGATTAATTCCTTCATTATACAATGCAATAATTATGCGCCCTGTACTCAGATTTAAGTTGTTCTTATTGTTTAAATAATGATAGTGGATATACTAAAAGCTTGATACGTAATTATTTATTAAGTCAAACCTATAACCTAGACACTGAGCTCATTTTCCGTAAATATAAAAATATAAATGATCGGAAATTTGTGATAAAATACACTACATTTTACTATCGTGGTCAGAGAGACTATAGTTACTAAAAAGTAACCGATACGTTGCGAATTAGTATAAATAATAATATATTTACACTATAAATAAAAACGTATTTAGTGATTTTTTGCAGTTAATGAGTTCTTGCAATAAGCCGACGATATAAATAACCATTTAAAATATTTTTTAGTGTAGTTTGAAATGAAACTAGTTTCATTTCAAGTTGTAATAATTGCTTTAGATCTAGCTCTAAAAGCAACATTTATATCTGAATTCAGTGCCCTTGAGTTTAGTTTGAAGCTGGATTATTTACCCTAGAGATCCGTCGTTAAACTAATTGGTTATACCATATGACATAAATTAAACAGCACTAAAGCCAACAAAATGCAGCTAATAAAATAGCTACATTTTTGGCTCAGGGTCATAAACCCGACGTTGACACAAAAGATATTTATTACCAAATTAACCGGATAAAACAAAATGCCTGTCAGTGTCAACAGTCCCGTGTCCAGAATGTCCCACTATAATGGGCAGGGTTATGTTTTATTTGATTACGTAGTACGGCTTCAAGGGTCAATATCGTCGTTTTTGTATCGTATTACTTGTATTTTCTACCTTTATTTTGTTTTATGGTGAAGTTTGCGTAGTGTGGCTTTCAGACAGCTCTAGTGAAAATGTTATTTGCAATATTTTTTATGACGCACCCATGAAATTACCCGTATGTGTACTGTAATAAAGTCATTGCGTTTTCTAAACATTCTTCCCTAATAAGCTCATTCCTTATTTTATTCGCACTTGTCAGAAATTATCCAATATTTTCTTCTTCGAGATTGAAAAGGTGGCTACATACCTACATACGGTTTTTCTAAATAAAACTCTAAATACAGTTTTGGAAAAACTGATTCATAATAGTGCTACGATATACAAAACCCTTATTGGTTTATTTTCATTTTGAAATCGAGAGACATCCTCCGGGTAGCGATTGCATAGTTGCTATATATAGTTAAAAAGAAGAAAATATATGTTACCGTTCCTTGATGCATCCCCTTAATACCCAAAGATAGTAAAATATTCAATATTATGTAAAAAGATTCAAATCACGACGCACTCTGATTGCGTTCCGTACAGAATACAAAATCTAGGACGACTTGCGTTTTGAACTACTTATTTCCATTTGAATCTGGAATTCAAAAGAGTTTAGATCGACAAGTACTACATGTTTGAAGACCCTTGATTTTCCAGGCATCTCCTACGTTAAAATTTCCGAACTGATATTTTGTAACAATTTTTGAAACGGTAAACCGAATATCTGTGGCTTAATTGACTCTTCATTTTAATATTTAGCAATTATTTTTTAAGAAAAATATTTCAATACATAAAGTAAATACCTACTTATAGTAAAGTGACATAAAACTTAAACTCCCTAGCATCTCAGACTGAATGTGACTTAGGGAAAAAATTATTCAAGTCTCTTGTAAAACTTCTTGTAGAGTACCTCGCCTAGATATTATGCTTTAACGATTTAGACAAGGGTTCCAAAAATCACAGACCAGCTTATAGCTGACAATTATGTGTACGTTTCCATAAGCACATTGTGAAGATTACGAAATCCTATATTTACTGTTGTCTGCTACTGTACGAAACGTTCGATAAGCCTACAATAAATCAATTTGATTTTCAGATTTACTAAATAAGACTGACTTCGTAGCTCTTTTGCTGCTACGCCGCGTAGCTTTTAATCTCATGATCGTTACGAAATTTATCTTAGCTGGGAAGAAAAGTTGGCGTATTTTGTTCGTTGAACTATGTCCTTGAATACAAATGATTGTATACGCGAGTATGTCCAGAGATATTATTATAAGAGAATGCTGGCTTTATTATCGTAGATACTACGCAGACGTTTTGGTATATGACGTTCATGTCATGCATATAGCGATGCTTTTAGTAAATATTAATATTCAGTCTGGTTCTGCAAGAAAAATGGAATATAAAGTAAATATAAATTTTCAGTTTCTATTTATTAATATAATTTTGAATCACTTTAGCTGTGAAGCTTATAAAACATCGTCGGTCATTCACTTTACTTTTATTTTCGATGGCATGGATAGCAAATTATTTTACGTGGTGACTTTTTCAATTACCATTGTTTTATACGAGTATGTACCTACTATAATTAGTTCAGTTTAGTTATTTGGTTCTTGAATGTACCTACTATGTTGGAACTAATCGAAAAAAGGGAGTTACTTGGGAAAGTAATACACGGAAAGTAGTTAGTTGACTTTGAACAACTTAATTGAATTCGGTTAACATTAATCCCTCTTTAATACTTAGTACATACAGGGTTCCTAATGAACTGAAATTCACACTTTTAATTTAAATTGAAACTTAGAATAAAAATGAGGGAGTACTTAAATCTCATGGGGCTTAATGAAATAAATAAGATCACTTAACTGACTGGGTGGCAGAACTTTACAACCTTAATACTTTTCAGGTGGAGTTTCGCCTGAAAATTATTTCGTCATTTTAATTACGAAATCAATGTAAGTAATGTTTTATTTGATTACATAGTATGGCTTCCGAGGTCAATAGCCGTTTTGTCGTTGGCAATATAACTTGATCTGTCTTAAAGTATATATATTTTGATCATTGTACCGAGTAGCCAACTATCTTACGATAAAATGAAGTAACACATTCGCGCGAAGTCAACCTCATTTCCTTAATTATAAAAATGTTTTGCCATTTTGTTTAGTGTAAGAAAAAGGAGGTTTTTAAATCTAAATTAACGTATGTGTCTCCACATCCACCAAATCCATCTATCTCATTTTGATATAGGATTGGCCGTTAACTATTAGCAATATAAGTACCTAATTTAATTAAAACACATTATCTCCAAATTAGGGATCGCACCTTCTGTAGCGCAGTACTTTTCTCATTAAACTAAGTAAATATTATCAAACTTTAACAAGCTTCGAGATACCTAAATATCCATGTAAAGCCGAATTAAAGTAGGATTAATGTCAACTGACTTTGTTTAACTTTCATTTACTGAGGTTAAGTCGGGTTTAATTGCAGTATCCGGTACGATATTGGATATTACTTCAGAAAATTAAACGACTAATTATAAGACGGCTTTAACAATTTAGGGATTAACATTGTTTCAAAGTTATTCGCCGAGTGAGTGGGTGTGAAACCTTCTAAATTTGAAGTAGCTATGTACTTGTGTGGTTTAGGTTCGGTAAATTGAGTGTTGATAACGTCTTTAGGTGTTTGTTCAACAGTGGTATGTATATTAGAGAAATTTTGAAGCGCTTTGCGGACTCTGATGAATAGGTACAAATTTGATGTAAATCGCGTGAGATTAATTTAAATTAAAAGGCCTTGTGCTTGTGGCCTTGTCAACATAATATGACTTAGTCGGATAGTTGTTGAAACATTTATTCCGTTGTGTATTAGATAGGAATACTTTCAAAACATTTTGAGACATAGTGATCCCTGCAAAATGAAAAAAAAAATAGTTTCAAATTAATGTTTTACTCTTATAACAACCAACAATACGGATCAGAGAAACATCGGCAGTTTGTCATAATATCCTTTATGCTTCCTCCAAGTAGAAATAAGAGAGCAATAACGAAGTGCAGTCGCTCTGAGATAAGTCGACATTCTAATGAAAAATAGTAACCAGAGTTTTATTTGTGTGGAAATCCTCCTGGATTCTCTCTTCCGGCCAGCGAAGGTTGTTATATCGGGCATGAATTGACTAAAACCGCGTGCCATACCGTCTCGGTTCTTTAGACGTCGCGGGTTGTAAGGTGGCACAAGACGTTTCCCTTGCACCCTAGCTGACCTATGGCCATCTCTGGAGTCGAGATGGCCCTTAACATTAAAATGCTTCGATGGTTATTTGTCTAGCAATCACAAACCCCAGCACAGAACTAGCATATACCTATGGCAAAGATACTCGTTTTTTTTATAAACAGCCCTATTTATCTTTAGCTGACCAAATGTTAAAAGTACATTTTATGTGTCGCTAAAGAACCAAACCACGATCATACAGTTTCCCCGAGGACTATATTATTCAATCCGCCCAGTACCCGCAGAGACCTTATGTCTCAAAACCTCAGTATCAGGAATCCAATCAAGGGTTTTAATAAATTTCCCCAAAGCACCATTACTTTGATTAAAGTTGACCTTAGTTGCCATCTTTCTATATCTTGAGTATATATTTGGCCGGGAAAATTACGACAAAATATGTGTTGACTGGACGAAAGTATTAAACCAGGTTAATGCTTTTTAGATATTTGACATCGTAGTTGTGGAATACGCTTTATTAATCTTTAATATGTTTCATAATAATATAATTTTTTTTAGTCACCCTAATACAATCAATCGATCAATTTTATTAGCCTAGCGACGTCGTAGGTCCACCCGATTCTCCGCCGTCCCCATTCAGTCCAGTAAAGCAAAAATGATAAAATGTCAAGCTTATGAATAATTGCGTTATTAAACTATTATTTTATTTGAACTGATAGAAATTAGTAAAATGATATTTATTAATTTCAAATTTAATTAAGTCCGAATTACAGTCAGAGTAAACAAAATATAGTCCGGAATTAATTCTAGGTTAAATGTTAAAGGACCCTGGCTATATTAAAGAAGCCTTTTAATCTTACTGTCGGAATTTTTACATTGTGAAATAAGAATTCCTTAATTTAATTTTACGCTAGAGAAATTAGCCTGTAAGAAGCGTGACGTTTAAAACAATACAACTTTAATTACTGGTGTCTCATCAATCGTAGCTAATGAATATCACTTTTTTGTACTAAAATGTGGTCTAGAATAATTTTTCATTTATTTTTAGTATTAGACGATTTCTTTACAGTCTGTTACAGATTCTGAAAAGGTTCTGAAAACTGTAAAGAAGCCGTTAAGATGAAAAAGTCAGTACCCTAGATATTGTAAAAAAAAAACTGTTTAATTCCTACTTTTCTACTTCCTACTATGCTACTAATATACCTACTACTCCTACTATCCTATCCTGCGAAAATTTGTAAACATGTTTTTGTTTAAATGTTTGTTACTTAATCACACTTGAACAGCTCCACGGATATGGCTGAAATAAGTCACAGGAATAGATTAATAATTTATAAATACGTTTCTGGAATGGTTGCCATAGGTTGCGGGACTGACAATTGAATTCTACGCGGGCGAAATCACGGCGTAAGTTAAGTATAAATAAACAATACAAAATTAATTCACCACTTTGCGAAGATTATATCTGTCTGTTTATGTCATCTCATATTTGATATGGATTGAATTTATTATTTACCTCTTTATAAGCAATAATACAACTCAAAACCCGACCTGTCAAACATTATTGACGTGTCCCATGCATATATTAACAAGGAAGCTGATAATTCATGCGGCTTTTTAATTACATTATTAGCGGTCAAGTCACGGTTTCGCCCGGGACTAAATTTGTAGGTATACCTCTTCTTCTTCTTCAACCTACCGTTAATCCCAGTCGTATCCAAAGCTTTCACCTTGGAGTCTGGGGTCCGCTTTACCAGTCTTAACTGCGGATTAGGTATACCTATAGTTTCAAAATGAGTTCAGTCTATGAAAGACGTTTTGAGTTTTTGATGAGTACACAAACTAACGTAAAAACTGTCATCATTCTCTGAACCTTTTTCCCAACTCAGTTGGGGTCGGCTTTCCAGTCTAACTGTGATGCGGCTGAACTTCGATATTTTCCGTGGAGCGACTGCCATCATTCTGACCTCCACAACCAATGGTCTTTATGACCAATGGCGATATCGACGTTATCCTAGTTAGACTGGTTGGACTTTTGTGGGCTCCAACTACCCGTAACGACTGCCATAGATGTTTGTATGGCAACCATGACCGACGGCTTAACGTGCTCTCCGAGGCACTAATAAACCTGCGATAAATACATACTGTATATTTTCAAATCTCAAGTCTTGTTCCTTTTGCATAAAAGTTTTAGTACTCACAAAACGACAAGGGTTATAGGTACGACGAATCTTTACAATCGCCCCTAAATAGGTAATAACCGTTAATACCTAAGAAATTTTATGTTTGTAGCCTGTTATGTTGAACGTTTTGTACCGTTTCGCCATCTGTGATTCCTTCCATTCGTAGTAATACCCGTAATATCTCATTCCTTTAACGTTTTTACGAAGGATCGAGAATTGAGCTACATTTATTACCATTACTGACCTGCTAAATATTTGTAGATGTTTTTTTATAATATTGAATTATTACCTTTATTTTCACATCTAAAAGGAAAGGTGAGGTAAAATGTATTTTTTTATACCATTTAGGTGGTAGACAAGCACACGGACCACCAAATGAGAAGCGATCACCGTGGCCTATGGGCGTGTGGTGACCTTGTAAAATACTTCTTATAACCTTTCTGAAGAACCCCATAATTGTAGTTGCTAGAGAAAATCACAGTAGGGAGATCATTCCACAGCCTAAGCGTGCACGGAATGAGTTTCTTTCATACCTTACGGTTTTCTCTAGAACCCTAATAATTTTGGACAGTTACAACCATGAATTATTTTTCTATATTGATCACGTCAATATGACTTCATCTCGCCTGATGGTAAGCTAAAGGTAAAGTCTCAGGAAGAGGGTCCCCCATTATATATTATGCGCTGACAGTGACATGATGGTGACCCTCAACTTGACGGCCTCATGAAAGAAGATGTGATTATCGTCGCAGCACTGCGTGACAAAGCGCAGATATTGGTTTAGACTACGCCAATACCCACTGGTGCTACAAGTGCTGCGACAACCATCACCTCAAGTCCCAGCTATGCACCTTTTATAAATGTTATCTTTGATTTATTAACATATAAATTCATGTATTACAGAGTCAGCCAAATTAACTAAATGTTCAGCTACCGTTCATATGAATATATTATTTACAACACGACGGGCTTCTGAAGTAAGATCCTAACGATGATAGGTTTGTGCAATTAATTACTTATAGACCCTCCTGGGGAAACTGTTGACTTAAAGATTACCGTAATTATCAGATTAATATCTTCCATATAATCCTCTCTTACAATTGCAGTAGCTTATTTTGGTCCCTCGAGATCTTAGTTGTTTAATAATTCAGTTACATACAACATAAATGCTCGGTTTAGGTTTTCTTACTTGGCAAATAGTTTGCGGCAGATTATTAGAGACAAACGAACGTAAACGAAACGTATTCATGTCTTTATTGTGTACATAATAGGACTATTCAACACATCATTGACGTTTGTATATATGTTGAAGTCAAAACTCTTAACCAGTCAAAAGTACTTTTCACTAGCAAAATCAGTCAAAAGTAGGTAGGTACATACTTTTAACCATAAGCTTGCAGTCATTTAAGAGTTTTGACTGCAAGCTTACGGTTAAAAGTAGTTTTTGACTGATTTTGCTAGTTAAAAGTACTTTTGATTGGTTAAGAGTTTTGACTGGAACATATACCTACCTAAAATCGCCATCCTTTTAGCGTTATTCCTGGTTGCTTCCAAGGTTTTCGGCTTGGAACCCGGGGTCCGCTTACTCCTGCTCCTCGTTATGGTTTGAGTCACACGGTTTTCATTTCAATCAATCAGCAGGTATGGTTTTCTTGGGCTCTGAAGTTCTACAATATACGATAATAATATGATAGATTTCTCAAAACATACTGATCGGAAAAAACGATAATCTGATCGGAAAACTTCGAGCATCTAAGATGGCTCCAGATAGCTCAGTTGGTCAGAGCATTCCCCCTGTAAAGGACTGGTCACGGATTCAAATCCCGTCCTGGATGATCATTTTTTCCGATCAGAAAATCATTGGAAATAGTTAGCATGCAATTGCTTAAAAAATTCATTGAATACTTCTGCAAAACTGGTAGGTATTCTCCAGTAGAGCCGGCCTTCATGCTAGAAAAAATCATGGTAACCTTAAAACAATTTGTTCCTCGAATAATAAGACTCGCTGACTATGCGCAAACAATTGAACGCAGTGTGTTGTTCAAGTAGAAATATGCCCTTATCAACTAGTTCTAATTAAAAGCGTACGATAAACGCTTAAACCAGTATCACCTTGACCAGTAGTTCTAATTGACTTTATAACGAAGCACTTACCCTACTTGTGTTAACTGCTAGTAGAGCAACTATCCTAATTAATGCTTCCTGTTTTTGGAGTACCTGTTTAAGTTAATTTCAGTTTCGCAAGTTAAACCAAAATGTTCTGACAACTTAACTTGTTTAATTTATAGCCTGCGGTCTTAAATTGGTCGGAATGCTTGTCGACTTTTGGATAGCAGCACATTAAAAGTCTTTTACTGCGAGTAAAGGCATTCTTCTTATCTTTTAGTGCCCGTTTGTAATGATGAGATGGGTTGGAGATCAGTTTGATTATCATGCCTTAGTGTTAAGCTGACAATTACTCCGATTGTTTTTTTTACTTCATTAATTTTATTAAATAAAGTTAATTTCATTAAATTGCTGTACTTTTTCTATAGGAGTTGAATTAGTAATAAACATGAGTAATTTTATGAGTGCCTATGCTGACTTGTTATATACCTACGACTTAGGGACTTAGGGGGTCGGTGGTTCAATCCCGTCCTGGATGTTGAGTATTTTCCGATCTAGATTCAGTTTAGGTATTTGGTTCCTTATAATGACACTTGGCCGGTTGACGACAGGAGGCTTACTAATTGGCATATGCACTTTTTTCAGACTTCGTGCTAGTGTTGATAAAAAGCTAAACTAAGATAACTTTTATTGTTATATACCCACTCACAGCAACAAAACAAAAAACAAAATCGAATTAATCTCCAGAAGTGGGCCAATAATGTTGAAGTCCTTATACACAAAGTAAAACAATTTAACTTAACGCTACAAGATGAATGTAGGCATTACGCTGCCGGATCCCAAAACGTAAAAATGACGTATTTTTATTTTTACTCATATATCAATTTCTGATTACATAAATTCGTTGTGGAATGAAAGACGCCTCTACCCGAGAGATTTACGTAAACAAGCGGCCAGATTCATCCTACCAGCTGGAACAACTTTATGGCTTAATCTTTCATTTTTATGTGGCAGGAATTTCTGATGGTATATCTCGTAGTGTTGTAGGTACTCTGTTTCGGTTATAAAGATGATCGTGCAAAATTTCAATCTCGTTTTATTCGTCTTTGTAATGAGTCGAGAGAAAATTTTAATGCGCAGCCGGAAGATGCTATGGTGTATGATGAATGGAATTAAATGGTGAGCATTAGTCATATAAGTAAGTTGTGGAAATATGCTTTATGTAGAACATAAATTACAGTTAAATCAAAAGTATTAAAATTTATTTCACATTCAACATCTATCTTTCTTACTTATACATAAAATTGTGAAGTTGCTATCTGTGCATTGGAGATGCTTAAAAAACTTGGTTTATGTTATTATGAACTTTTGAACATTGCGTGATGGACGTATTTTTTTTTTGTTTTAAAGATCTTGTTCAGACTTAAAAATCTTACGTATATTTGATCACAATCGGTTGAATAGAACCAGAGAACTAAAAATGCGAAATTGACATCCACGCGGGCGGAGCTGCGGGCAAAGGCTAGTATGATAATATTTCCATTGGGATCTGTAGGTAGGTGCATTAGTACGCTATGCCGAAACTATTGGCACCGTTATTCCCTGTCTTTGTCAATCGATTTTTTTGTTTAATGTGCAATAGCCCTTAGTGTTATCAATGAAAAGAAAATACTATGAAAACAGTTTTCTTTTTTTTACTCGCTTCAAACTTTTACTAGGTGTATGTGAAAAGCAGCTTAAACTGCCGTATTCAATAACCAAACACAGAATAAACTAGTACTGAAAATGAATGAAATGAATAAACATTCACACATTGACATGGGTATTATTTGCGGGGATCTTACGTAACTTTGATCTCCTCACCAGTAGGGAGTATCGTGCTTTGATACTTCAATGAGTGGGTGAGCGTACGTTTTGTATCATTGTTCGAAATGGAACTTCTATATATATATTTATTAATACCCACACAAAAGCGAGAGGTTGCCATTACTGGAGGACTGACCAGATCACATGAAAGATAACAACACCGCAGTGTTGTTTAGGTTGCTGTACTGAATACGCGAGGTAGTTACCGCATTAAATATAAATCTGCCCACCACATCCGAAAAAATCATATCTAGCGTAAAATAGTGCCTTTTTTCGTGCGGAAATCCACGTTATTTGTGCGGTTTTAAACCAAATAAAACCGCACGCCATCTCTGGTTTGAATTATCGAAGTGTAAGGTTATCCAGAAGACATTCTATTTTGATCCTTTTGACATGGACGTCTATAATATTTACTCATATCTATTAGATACTCATATCTATTAGATACTCATGTCTATTTATATATTTATTTAGCAACAGTATCTCAATAAATTGTCTTTTCAATAGACATTATTAAGAGATGACACACATAAACTTATAACCTCGAGCCCAAATCTTTGCCTCAATTGTTTAACAAAGTTTTGTAAAAAAATAATATAATCACTGCCTTACTTTAAAAACAATTTGTCAAGTGTCGCAAAGAGTTAGACACGCGTATATATTGAATCGAGCACCCATTTTCACGTGTAGGTACCTACATCTGAAAACTCCAACTGTCAAATCCGTGGCTTAATCCCCGTTTTGCTTCACTTGTTTAAATTCATCGCTTTAGCTATTCAAATGCTCCAAGCAACAGTAAAATTACGTAAAAGGCTCTCATATTATAAGAATAGAGTGAAGAATACATTTAAGGTCTTAAACGATTTGAAATACTTTCGTTTGGTTTTCCTGAGTATATTCTAAATTTAGGATAAAAGTCGATAAATAATTATGGTATATGCTTTCCTTTGTAGGTATTTGGTAATCTTACAAGTAAATATAAAGATATTTCGTTTGTATTAAATTGAGTATTATTTGATCAATTATAATAATATGTGAACATAATTATGTACTCGAAGGTGTATAAGTGTAATTATACGCAGTTCAACAAACATAATACACTATGGTGTATGGTGTATGTTCCTTAGAATGGTATCTATATATTACCTAACAATCATATTGTAACATTAATAATAAATCACTCTTTGCCTGAAACAGTCTTCTATCATCTTACCAACCTTCATAAATAGCGACCCTGCCAGGATTCGAATTTAGAAACCTTATTGCCGCAATAAAGTCCCATGTGGACATTGGTATTTTCGCGAGGGCTTTTCTATTCTCAGTTGAAGGAGACGGAGTATGAAATAATGAAATCAGTTACAATTTCAGATTCCTTACATTGAGAATTATCTAACAGAAAAAGCCACACACACTTTGTCTGATCTAAAAAGACACGTCAACATTATAATATTTATTATCTGCAAGCAATCATTATATACTTAAGTTTAAATATAATATGCAACCTTTTGAACAGTAATTTCAGAATAACATTGAAGTAAATTATATACTGAAACAGCCTTATCAGTAAAAACAAAGACATTCAATTTATTCCTTCCAAAACAAAATGGTTTGATCACTTAAATTGTTCTCACTAACATCAAAGACTCAACAAAAGACCTCACGGAAACGCATGCACGGCTGACTTGAGCGAAAATCGACTCCACATTACTAATACGAACGTTCTCCTTGTTCACAGGACTGCGAGTGGCATACTCCGACCTGATTGTTTGCGTAAGTACCTCTATTTGTATTATATAGTCGTAGAAAAATGAGACAGTCAGTGATTTCGTAAGAATATGGCATCACAGCTCTTCGCGTGCGATTTTCTGACAAACTCCCTTTCTTTTCTTGCATCATGTAACATAAACATAAACTCACGCCTATATCCCCGAAGGGGTAGACAGAGGTGCTAGCACCCACATTTCGCCAGTTTTTATGTTTAGATCCCAATGTAATAGGTGGCGAGCCTATTGCCATTACCGGGCACTTATAAACCTGCGATATATACACACATAACTTCGAAAAGCATCGAAAAGTCAATGGTGTGTGCCATGGTGAATCTGGGATCGAACCCGAGACCACGTCTCAGCAGTCCATTACCCAGACCACAAGGCTACCGCGGTCATCATGTAAGATAAAAATAAAGATAATACCTCGGTATGTATTTATGTTCAACTAACATATTTATATGGTTGTGTTTTGTTAAGGTCTTAAACGATTTGAAATACTTTCGTTTGGTTTCCTGAGTATATTCTAAATTTATGATGAAACCCGAAGCTCCAAAAATTCGAGTAAACAAAGTATAATAAGTAAATTAGTTTGTATGAATTTGACTCCTACACGCTAACCCCTATATTGATGATAATTTCAGCAATTTATTATAATTTATTTTCACGCCACCGCTATATGGTCGATATTCCACTCATACGCACAAAGCGCTTTGCTGACACGTTCATAGTGCGTACAGCTAAGGAGTGGAATTCCTTGCCTGAGTCTGTGTTTCCGGAAAGCTATAACCTGGGAGTTTTCAAGTCACGAGTGAATAGGTTCCTTCTAGGCAAGCGTGATTCATCGTAGACCACATCGTCACTT
Source organism: Lithosia quadra (assembly GCA_963576445.1). NCBI lineage: Eukaryota > Metazoa > Arthropoda > Insecta > Lepidoptera > Erebidae > Lithosia > Lithosia quadra. The sequence goes on from OY754882.1 coordinate 4,885,182, forward strand.
ACCATCAGGTGAGATTGAGGTCAAACGTAAGCCTATCATGAATATTAAAAAAAAATGTTGACTTTATCGATTAACATTATAGGAGAAGTTAGTACGTTATTTACTTACATAATTTCATTCAAAATGTATAACTGAATAAGAATTTTAATCACATTTTTTCGATTGAATGCAGCAAACCATTTGATTGACGAAGTCAACTATAAATAGAGATTCGGAAAATGGAGCTGCACTAATAATATATATATCGTAATTGAAATTTGGAAGAAATAATAGTAAACGTGCAATTTTCCAAAGACATTTGGACAGTCGGATGTTGTCTACGGTTTATGAGATCTGATCAAAAAATCAAGCGAACTACTCGTAAGTCGCAATGGAATCAGATAAGCCATGTAAATAATATGTCTCTTGAAAGGAAATTTATAGGAATGAAAATATGCTATTAGTTATATCTAAGTGGTATTGCGCACAGCTAATTTCTTAAGAACTGCAGATAATTATTTTACTAAGACTAGCACATATTACACAGCGATATATAGACCCAAACTACACATAAATTGTTTCATGGATTCAGAACATACCTTTTTTTTTTTTTTTTTCCGTGCGGAAATCCTCATGGATACCCACCCCGCGGCCAGCGGGGCAGGTTATGTCGGACTCTTACCGACTAAAACCGCACGCCGTCTAGGTTCTTCTGACGCCAGGGTGTAAGGTGGCCCAAAGAGCATTTCCCTCGCACCCCGGCTTGACCCGGGCCATCTCCGGATTCGAGATGGCCCCCTCGGGTTTGGGAACCGCGTGGTTCCCGTCATGCCCCCGGAATAGGGGGGGCGCGCTTACGCGCGCCGCCGCCTCGGCCTGCTTCTGCTAGGGTGACAGGCGGCTCCACCCGTCACCCCCAGGCCAGCGCTCATGGAGGACGGAGGTCGTTAGACCTCCGACGCCTTAGGCGTCCGCGCCCGCCGCCGTTCGGGAGAGCTCTGTGCAGCCTCTCCCGAACCCTTTCCGCCGCCTCCTTCTCGAGCATGACTTGCTCGCAGAAGGAGGCGGCGGCCGACCACGCGTCCGCACTCTGCACCATCGCTGCGATTCAGAACATACCTACTAAGATGTTTGTTTGTAAATTGAAAACTTCGACCTGCAGATAAATGCTCGTATTGATGCATACAATTAATTAATTATATTTAGCAGTTTTTTTTTCATTTTATATGAGAAATTAAACTTAACTAGAATAATGTTTTATTGAATGAATAAGTTAACAAGCTTGTCGACAGTGTACCTATATACAAAACTATGTTTTTATACACCAACAAAATTGATTTTTCCGGTTGTTGCTTTTTATATTTTCACCTCGTATCCCGCTTTCCTGTGTACGTAATCGTGCGTGTTTACCAAAATCACTATTTTTTCGTTGCTCTAGCAACTTGACTAATAGAAAACAACACTAAGTTAAATAAATACGGCAGTGTATAAGTATACATCACTTGGTTGTTTGTGATTGTTAATTCCCGTTTTTGGTCGTAATGACTGGAATTCTTAATGAACCTCTGAGGCTAAATTAAACATGATTGATTACGACGTTCGATGGGAGAATATGTTACGTCATCAGCCATCAACTAACACTCTCCTGAATTTTGATGAATGGAACTCTGTTTTGGTAACACAATTCATTAAAATAGATTTTATTATGAGGGTTAATTTCCGCAACAGCTACATTGACAAATATCGTGTAGATAGTAGGTTCGATTCTTTTAGGAAATAATTGACTATTTTATCTTTATCTGTGTATAAAATATAAATTATAACATCAATAGGTACTATCTCTTTTGATATTGAATGTCTAATTGCATACTAATTATAATCTTATAAGTTACTTTTCATATTAGTATATCAATGCTTTATAGCGGATAGAGAAGCCTATTACTCACTTCACCCGCGGGAAAATTTATAGCTTTCGTATTCTACTGCAATTTATTAAAGTCTTTGATGAATTTTAAATCATAATTCTTTGTTATAAGTTCCAAAATCCCATACTTAGAAAATTGCAAATAAATCTTGCAGAACTACTTTTGTATTAATATCATGAACCTATTCCCTCTATTGCCTTTCTAGGTTTTACAGCGTTAACATTGCACAAAAGGAGGAAGAAAAAAAAGCACAAGTTGTAAGGCCCCCGGCACTCTTACAAACTGTACCTAATGAGAACGAGTTGAAAGAAGTATCGCTCTACAATCGCAATTCGCTTGCAAAAGAATTGTTTAATAAGAACCTTTCATACAACACAATCGACCGAGCGGATTTTATTCAAGTAGATTAGAGTTAAGCTAGGTAAGTACCTATAATGTAGCCTCTAAAGAACCTTACTGATTATGACAATATTAGTTTTATAGAGATTATATTATTGTCAAGGTACTTTCAGATTGGTGCATTATAAATTATAAGCACAGGTGCTTTACACGTCTTTGATACGTGCACTTAGCTTACGCACTAGCCCTAATATCACCAAAAATATACTTAATATGTAGCAAATTATCTACATTTATTTGTTAATGAAAACTACAGTAAAATAACCGCTTCCAACCTTTCACACTTTTTCTTCCTTCTTTATTTCTGACTACATACTGGATAAGCCGTAAAAAATTGAATATTTTTTGCAGTTATTCAGCCTGCCCAAGTTATTTGAATCTGAATGCCTAGAGCAGCGCGTTATAAATACGAGAATATACATAATTTCAGTAATACTGCAAGCAATACATTAATGTAAGCTCAATACCTACCACTGATAACAGTTTCATGTACCTACAGTACCTATGTATAATAAATGAGTCTTACTACTACGCCGCAGAATAGTAATAGACTTACAAGCTTCTAAGAGGTACTTACTTTAATGAATATTCAGTTACCCAGATTAAAACAACCACAGGCGGTGGATATAATTTATGCTCACATATCGAATCGAACGTCACTAGTCCAACTTATCGACTGCCAATTAAGCTCACGGATAATAGTGGATAAATTTTCGCTATTGAACCCCTATTACCAGGAACCAATATTTACCATTGGATACCAATAACAGTAGCATTTCTACCGCAAAAGAAGTTCATCATGTAGTTGTGGAGGCTCAGGTAAATGAAGGAAATGGCTGAAAGATGTTACCTCTCTCCGATTATGGCTATGAGTTAATTCCTTGTTTCTTTAATTTTTCAATTTTTAAAATTGGATTATGCAAAGTAATTATTTATAGCCACCAAAAGTAAACTTAAACCCATTTTACCTATGAGTAATTATTAAATAAGTCAATATTGTTAACACAAATACATATCTACATGAAATTTTATTAATGTTAATGTCTTCTTTCAGTCAATATTATTTCACTGTTAAGGTTTTGTCGCCTTAAAACTGTAGTTGTCCAACTAAAAAAATAGGCTTCCAATATTTTCATGAATGTTTTTGACGGTTTATTATAACGTATTTAGAGTGTTTATTTCGATTGTGTCTTTAAAGATAAAATGGGAAATACAAAAGTCAAATTATTGCTCGGATCTTTGGATGTCAAATACATTTACTTATCGCTTGAGCGAACATACTCAGTACAAAAGCTTTTAGCAAATATGTACATATGTACGCCTGACTGTATCAAATGGGGTAAAAATACCTCTACACTTCCATTACACGATGTCTGTATTTAAGGTTACGCTTGATCTGATATTCACTTTTGTTCTTTTTTTGTGGCAAGATCGTTCGTCGATAAAGGCGTATTTTGAATATATATCTAACTTCAACCACTTACAGACCGATTTAGACCTTTCGGCAACTTGTAGCTTCTTGTAAACGTGACTTTTATATTTTAAGTACACGTTTTAGATAACGTTTTCGTTATTGCTATCTAAAAGGGTGATTATGTACTCATAGTGACTTACGATATTTTATAATTTGACGACGACTCATCATCTGCAACTCTTTGGATATTGAAAATGTCACACATCAATATTATAACGTTGTGACGACCTCCATGGCGTTCGACTGCAACGTCGAAGGTCGCGGGTTCGATACTCACTCAGTGCAAATATTTGTATGTATGAATGTCTATTCACATGGTTAAGCTGTCGGTCCCAGTATCTTCAATGGGTTGTGAAGATCAGATGACAGTCGCTTCACGGAAAATTTTGAAATACATCGCCTCGTAGTTAGACTGAAAAGTTGATCCGACATACGAACAACATTATGGTTTAAGCTTTTCATTACCACAACTGTACGAAATCACATTGATTTTATTTAAAATTCAGCTTCATTTCAGTGGAACCACGCCGTTTATAAGCTTGAAAATAAAGTTATGTTTAGTACCAAATACATTTCTAGCAAAGTTTTGCAGTGGTAATGGCAGTAATATTTCACGTTTGCATATAAATTTCGCTCGTATTTTACTTTAGGTAATTGGAAACCTCAGTGGTATTGATTAAAATGCTTTGTCTCAATACTTCCGTGCAGCATGTTTGTAGAGGATAAAATTTCCTCTACTTCTAGATATAAGATGAAAATTTGTTTCTTTAGTGAATTAAGTGTTTCTAGATCGTATCAAATTATTTTAAAACAGTATAAGTACTTTTTTTGGAGTGGCTATTTATAATGAATTAGTACATACTCATTACAAGAATTAATATAATTCTACCGATAAATATGACAGTTTGTAAAATATTTGCATGTTTGTTACTCAATCACGCTCAAACGACATAACGTATTTGAGTGAAATTCGGTACAGGGATGACTAGATTATAGTTTGAAATAACACATAGGCAACATTTTATCCCTGGAATCAGTTGCCAAGGGTTGCGGGAACAGGATCAGGATTCCACGTGGATATAGCCGCAGGCAACAACCCTTTCTTGTAGAGATTTCAGTGTGGTTGTACAATATCAATATTGCTCTATTCGTAGCGAAAAGCCGGCGATGGACACCGTTTCATATGGAGTCAGTCCAATATCGCTCACATAGCTGTAGGATTACAAGTCATTTAGGACGAATATTGTGTACATGTATCTTTGTCTACAATACACTACCTAAAGTCAACACACACGACTGTTGACATGTACCAATACGGTACCAATGCTCTTGTGACAGGATGATTTCTGCTCAAAGCTTGACAGAATGACGCATACGTCGTGTATGTCGTGTATATATTATTCAGGTCAATGTAATAGTGTCAAACACTGCTTTTGTGCCCCTATAGTATAACACTAGCGTACCCGCGCGCGGCTTCGCCCGCGTGAATGTTGACTATCGCCACCAAGTCTTTTTTAAGCTGAGGGACTACCCGTACTAACTTTCAATGTCTATTCTTTCGCAATCAGTGGTTGCAGCTAAACGTATTCATTTCATCTCAAGTTCCATCAAACCCTTCAAAGTACAGTGCCATCCATCGCGGCCAAAGCCCGTTTATTTACCATCATTATCCTTTTTCATTGTCTTCTAGATTTTATGGGGATTAGATAGCTGCTCTGGCCAAAGTATGTGTGACTCGGAAGAGGCCCTTTGAAAAACCCTTTCATCATAGTTGCATTGCACTTTCACATTCGATGCACTATTTCAAATTAGTGGACATTATTTATTTCCGAAAATCAGAATTTTTTATTATTTAAATCTTGCTACAGACATTGACATTTGACAACCTGATTTAACATTCAAGAAGTTCATGAAAGTAAAGAAAGAGGATATACTAATAAATACCGGTCAAGTGCAAATTGGGCTCGTGCACGCAGGGTTCCGTACAAAATTGGGTTAAGGGGGATTTCCGCATGACAAAAAAAAGGGGCGAACTTAACTTTGTCTTTTCCCTGTACTTATGCTATAAGATTTTACTTTCTGCAAAATATCGGGATTCTAGCCCAAAGGGAAATACCCCTTTTTTTCGTGCGCAAAAACCCCGTCGGGCTTCACCTCAACGGAGCCAACGGAGAGGTTGGTATGTCAGAGTCCTACCAATGCCTGTGTGATCGAGAAATCTAGTGTGTCCTAGAAAGGATATCCCAGAAACCCCAACCGGTTCCGGCCACCAACACTGGCGACCTCGACGTGTTATTAGGAATCTAAATCCGCATCTCTATAGAAAAAGCGCGCGTGGAAATATAACACCCTGCCACCCTGGGTCTGCTTCTGCTAGGGTGACGGTTAGCCTCGACCTTCGCCCTAGGCCCGTACTCATGGAGGAAGGTTCATGTTTCTGCGAACTACGCCACCCGGTGCGCCTTAATCGGCACGGGGGAGTGCTAGATCTCTCCCGTAGCTTTTCCACCACCACTTCTGCGCGCATTACTGCCTCGCAAAAAAAACGGTGGCGTTCCATATACTCTCTATGGTGATCATGGTCGGCACCAGGGACCTCACCATGAGGCTTACCCCACCGACGTCTGCTTCTAGGACATGGCGCCACTCTATCCACTCTGGAGACTCTACCAGTGTATGAAGAGGTGGTGTGCCCACGGATCAGCCCCGGCAATGGTGGCATTCAAACGTCAGCACCCTGCCTACGCAATGCAGGAACTCACCAAAACAGCTATGCCCATCAGTAAGCCTTGGATAGCTCAGGGTCAAGGGTAACCTTAAACTTCGGCGTCTGTAGACTCAAGATGGAGTTCGACTTTAGTCGGTCAAGTCCGATATTACGTCCCTACTGGCCACAGGAGGGGAGAGATTCGTGGGGATTTCCGCACGAAAAATAAGGTACGGCTTCCTAAAACTTTCCGATTGCGGTGCAGGTGACTCACTAACGTCGCCGAAGGTTACTTAACCACCTCCGTCCTCCATGAGTGCAGGCCAGGAGATGGTATGTCAAGCCACCTATTAGTCGATAGTGAGACCACAGTTTGGATATTATGCTTCGTGTAATGCCAAGCATTATCCACAACATTCCTTTTATCTAATTCAACTTGATGCCTCTACGTGTTCTTAAGAAAGAGGTCTTGACAGACAGACAGACGGATAATGAAGCGATAAGGGTTTTTTTCCTAATCAGGCACAGAACCCTAAAAATTAATACATTCTATTTACTATTGAGGAAAAAGAAGTAAAGGATATTACTCTATGAAAATTTAGACAAAGTCAATATTAGTTCCTGTTGCTATGACAACTATTATAGATGGCGATAAAAACGTTTGCAACATTTAATTTTATTTTTATTACTAAATTTCCTGAATGAATCATATATTTTTAATTATGTTATATGCTATTCGAGGCGGAGACAAATCCAAAAAATCATAGATCATGAAAATCTGTTCAGCCGTTCTTGAGTTCTGGCAAAAGCACGTTTTTAGCCCTTTTTAGGGCTTTAGGGTTCGAATTTTAAAAAATCCTTTCTTAGTACACCTCTACGCATTAAAACACACATATTCTGCAAATTTCAAGTCTCTACGACCAGCGGTTTGGGCTGTGCGTTGTCTCTATGTCAGTCAGTCAGGACTTTGAATTATATAGTATAAGATGAATATGTATTATAAAATTTACATAGGTAAAAAATTGAAAAACATCAAAATTGCACTCGTGAGATTACAAAAAACAATTTTATTTATTGAAAAGTATATTCATTCAATTTAAAGATCGTTGATTGCAATTCATGCTAAGCCCAAATTCGTAAAGTTCTGTATCTGACTGTCAAAGTAACTCAACATTTGCGGAGCTCCTGTCTTAGTTTCTAATCTCGGGACAGCCAAAGTTTTGTTACTAGTAAATTCTATCCATATTTTGCTATGTTTTTTATGTAAATTATATGAAAAAAAGCCTACCCCTTCGGGGATATAGGCGTGAGTTTATGTTATGTTATGTTTTATGTAAATAAATATAAAAAACTACATAGCCTGCGAGCCTAATTGCTATCACCCGGACGTTTTTTCCACATTTCGTATTGCAGCTTAGAATTTCCTTTGCAGACACACTCAAAAAACAAACAAAATTGTCCAATACAGAATTGGAACTGTAAGTTCTGCTGTCTACAATAATAGAAATCTATGTAATTGAAATAAAAACATAAAAATAAGCGAAACAATGACACCAACAGATGTGAGACAGAATGTATACGACGTGTTGAAATGAAACCATTATTTTGCTGTAACGTTGGCCATCCTGTTCGCCTGTCTGTCCCGTCCAAGGAGTCCTGACAGACAGATAGATGGGGTAGTCAACAACTTTAAGATTCAAATCGAAATAATTCTAATTTCAAAAGATTCGGGCCAATGGACAAAGTATACTTGACTATTCTGTTTTACGGCGTGGCGTGGGCAGAACCACGAGAAACAGTGAGTAGGTACATAAGTCTATATTTTCTTAACTCAGGACGGTAATGATAAGTACACGATTAGGTATTAAAGTTGTACTCAAAGGCATAGATAAAGGAATTAACACGCACGTTCGTTAGGCGCCTTCAAAAAGTTTATTTTATAAACTTTTGAATAGCATATAAATATACTTTATAGAAATATTATTATGAATGCCTTTACTAATAAAAATTGCGAAGGTCACTTAAAATTCACTTGGGTTTTTAAAAACTCATATTAAAAAATATTTCATTATAAGTCAATTCTTACAGCTTAAATATTTTATGATTTCGTTCAATTCTAAAGACGAAATAAAGTCAAAGAATAATGTATTAATTCTATTTTTCCAATCTATATCTATACTAATATTATAAAGAGGTAAAGTTTGTGTGTTTGTTAAATTGTAAGGGGTAATCTCGGGATCTACTGAACCGATTTTAAAAATTCTTTCACCAATAGAAAACCACATCATTCGTGAGTGTCATATGCTATATATTTTATTGGAAAACTGGAATTTACATCCGGGCGAAACCGGGTCCCGGGTCGCTAGTTTTGAATAAGATAGTAAAAATTAATTCAAATTAATGATTAATTCAAAAATACTTTTTTAAATGAAGGTTTCTAGTAAGTGCATAGTCAGATAAATCAAATGAGCCCAAACATGATGGGTTTATCTCGTTTAGTTCAGAATTTCCAATAACCATTTACCGTCTTCATTTTTACACAATAGATATTAAGTAACATCAGAGTATTTGCCAAGACATCACAAATGAGTCCAAGATCTATTGCTTTATCTTATTTAGTTCAGGAGTTCCTATGGAAACCTTCCGACATCATCAGACCAGCTTTATAGCGTCATTTATCGCATTGTCATCGAAGATACATATTCAAGAGTACCAAATTTGAGCCTAGTCTAAAATCAGGAAATGGTTTGAATTGCGCTTCCAAGATTTGACCTATATTTTTTTATACCACTTAGGTGGCAGACAAGCACACGGCCCACCTGATGGGAAGCGGTCACCGTAGCCTATGGACGTGTGCAACACCAAGGGCGTGATCCACGCGGTGCCGACCCTGAAGGGAAAGGGCGAGGGTAGGAAAGAGTGGGTAGGCTAGGCAGGGGCGGGGAGGATATACTAACAAACTAACGAAGTCACAAACTAACAAACAACAGAGCAAGTTAAATAAAAGTAGGATATCACATAATTTTCTGTCAGCCATTTAAAGTCAATAAAGTAACAATTTGATATCTGCTAAAGTAAATTTGACTTTATAAAATACATCACATAAGTATCTTTAATGTTTACCAACTACAAATAATTTCAGTATAATCATATTTACTTCCTAACCGAATAATTTCATTCCGTTGTTGGCGAGGTTGTGATACATCTGTGCCGTGTTGAACGTTTCATATCTAACTTAGTTACCAGTTTATTAACATTTCCAAATTACACAGTTACTGAATACGAATTCGAGATACTATTTTCCTTTATGTTCACGGGAGTGTGTAAGTCGTTTTGTAATTTTGCTGCTTGGAACCTAATATTTATCATGAATGTTATTACGGAAAGTTTACATGAATATTATTGACATAGAGTAATTTCCTTTTCTACTGTGCTGTCTTTTATTTCTCCTCCGTTCCAAAAACAACGACCGGTGTGTTATAAGTTTGACTTATCTACATGTGTAACTGTCTGTGAAATGGATGAACAAATGTTGATTTTAACTTTTAAACTTTCGCGTTCCATGATTATTATACGTAAACGGGAATTAACGCGATCACGTTAAAGGTAGAAGAAAAACAGGCTACCTCACGGACTCGACGACGGAGGGCGTGCGCGGCTGAAGCAGTCAGCCTGTGACCACGGCCGGTGTAACCTGGTCGAAACGTCAGGCATCCAAAGGTATGTATATACCTTTAACGTGATCGCGTTAATGCCCGTTTACGTATAAAGATGTTGATTTTGGTTGAAAGGTGATTTAGTTGGGAGGGTTTTAAGCAATTGCCGTCTAAACCCCCATACTGCGAGGGATATCATTACGCCAGAGTTCGTAAGTAATCAGCAGGTGTCCTGTCAGGCAGATTTGGGGTAAAAAGATCTTGATTCTACGATCTACTTTGATATATTTATCGATAAAGTTGAAAGTTTTATACCTATTCATGAATTCAACATGACACAATTTTTAATTAACGTGTCTGAAAATGTTGAAATATTTCGCGTCCATTAAGTATCCCATCCAAATATGTTACAGAAAAATAAAGTCTGACTCACCCTTGTTTGACCGTAAAAAAATGTAATCTCATATATGATGGTCTGATGGTAGGTACAGCATTTTACTGCTTACTGCTTGTGACGTTTATTTTACACAACAATAAAATAATGATTGACTGATCTTTGCTTCTTGATAAGTAACTTTCGTCAATTCAAATTCAAATAATTTATTTCAATCAATTTAAGATCATAAAACTCCAATAAAAAAATAGACACATTTAAAATAAAATTACAAAATATAAATTATTAGTTGCAAATTAAAAAATGCCAATTTTCAAATGTCAAATGTCAATGAAAAAGTCAATAATGTCACTGTTCAACGTGGTTCAACGACACCGATACAATTTGTTAAGTCAGTCAGTCATTGTAATTGAAAATTTTATTACTAGCTGATATTCGCGACTCCACCTGTATTCAAGAACATATTCTAAGGTTAAAAAGATTATGTGAGATTGTGTGAGTTTATGTTATGTTATGTTATGTTATGTTATGTTAAAAAGATTATTTATGTAGCTTATAAAGGTCTTATATTATAATTATCCACGCTGAATTACAAGCACATTTATTTCATTTATACTTAATACGTGTTTATAAGGCACACATATATAGCGATATTAAAAATTTCATACCTGTTACTCAGGATCCGATTACTTAGAATAATTCCTTCCAGGCTCTTGGTAAATCTCAACTTCAAACGGTGATCTTATTACTTCAATTTATTCATAATAGTTTGTTCTACCTGGAAAATTTCGCATGCTAAAGTTCAATCTCGAGTGAAATATGAAAGAAACTTAATTTCAACGTCTCGCGAGTGCATGCTCCTGAACATTTTATGAATTTACGACATGTTGTCTCACTTATCTTTATGAATGTAACACTGACTTTATACCATAAGAAAAGCTTAATGTTTGTTTAGTAAGGGTTAAATTTATATTAGCAATCCACTTATTTCGGTTTACGTGAGTTTTCTTTAACCTAACCTAAACTAACCTAACCTTCTTTAGCTTATGTCTATAGGGATGATGTTTAAACGGTAAAAGAATTTTGCTGATAAGTGCAGTGGTTTCAAAGATTATTCCATATATATAATATACTTAAATAAACTTACAAAACTCGGCTTACCTACCTATAGAATAGATCAATATGCTATGCGATTTCTTTTGTTTGTTTGTTGATTATAAACTATTTGACACGGCGCTACGTAGTCAGCGGCAAAAGTTGATGATTTTAAACTTAAAAACTCGAATGAAAATTATTCATTAATATTATACTTACCTAATTGAAGTTTAAAGGTAGTTCAATAGAGCTAACTAAATAATTAAATAGCATATTCACAAAGCAAAATAACTTACATTGCTCAAAAATTAAAGTTAAAAATCTGAAAATGATCATTTAAGTAGGTACCTACTTTTGACTCCGACTATACGACCTCTAGAATCCAGGCAATAAGAAAAAAGCTAGTAAAACGCAGGCAGGCGGGCCGCTCGAGTAGAACTGAGTACGGTGGGTGAAATCGTAGGAATGTAAGCTAGAATGCAATGCCTGATATTTTTATCAGGCAACGCCATGTTCGTGCAGTGCTGCAATCACTCGATGTCCGGAAGGCCAGTGGTCCCGATGGAATTCCAGCGGTGGTTCTACGTAAATGCGCAGCGGAGTTGTCTCCCATGCTTACGCGACTGTACCGCATCTCATACACCTCGGGTACAGTGCCGCCAGCTAGGAAGGAAGCGAATGTGCAGCCGATTCCCAAGAAAGGGGATCGGTCAGACCCGGGCAATTATCGACCCATAGCCGTCACCTCAGTGCTGTGCAAGGTGTTTGAACACATCATCAACGCACAGCTCATGCGTCACCTAGAGGATCACTCCCTAATTAATGACCGGCAATATGGCTTCAGGCCGAAACGGTCAACGGGTGATCTTCTGGCGTACGTCACCCATCTATGGGGTGAGGCTATGGATAAGCATGGCGAGTCATTGGCTATCAGTCTTGACATCGCCAAAGCTTTCGATAGAGTCTGGCACAAGTCGCTTCTTTCCAAGCTGCCTGCTTTTGGTCTACCTCCCCTATTATGCAGCTGGGTTAAGAACTTCCTGCAGGAGCGCCGCATCCGAGTGCTCTGTGATGGGCGGGCATCGGCTTTTTTGCAGATCAATGCAGGTGTACCGCAGGGGTCCGTTTTATCGCCTACTCTGTTTCTTCTGCATATCAATGACATGCTGTCAGCAGGCAGCATTCATTGTTATGCAGATGATAGCACCTTGCACGGACGATATCACGGTCAACCTGCGGACAAGCAGGCTGACGTAGGGGAAAAAAGACAGCTTCTTGTCACTGAGCTTGATCGGGTCTTGAATCTCATTTCGCAGTGGGGCTCTGAGAACCTGGTCGAGTTCAATGCCAAGAAGACGCAGGCTTGTGCGTTTACAGCAAAGGTATCTCCTTTCCTTCCACTTCCTACTCTTCAGGACACTCCACTGCCACTTCGGGATAACCTAGATATACTTGGCATGGATGTTCGCTGCAAACTGAATAATAAAAACTACATCGAGAGCATCATCAAAACGGCCTCGCGGAAACTCGGAGTCCTGAACAAGGTGAGACGGTTTTTCACGCCGGAGCAACGGTGTCTTCTGTACAAGGCACAAATCCGTTCCGGCGTGGAATACTGTTCTCATCTCTGGGATGGCTCTGCTCAGTACTTGTTAGATGCTCTCGACAGGTTGCAGCGACGCGCGGCCCGTATTATTGGGAGTCCCGAAGTTACCAATACTCTCGAGCCCCTGCAATTGCGCAGAGATATAGCATCTTTGGCAGCTTTTTACCGCATTTACCATGGGGAGTGTTCCGACGAGCTCTACCAACTAGTCCCACCCTCTCCATTCCTATACAGAACAACACGTGCAAGGCTGAGATACCACCCACATATGGTGCAAACAATTCCATCAAGAACCAAGCGGTTCGGTGCCTCTTTCCTTTGCCGCACCATACAAACCTGGAATTCTTTACCAGCTCACGTGTTTCCTTCCTCATACAGTCCCGGGTCCTTTAAGCGGGGCGTGAAAAAGCATTTGATGAGGCCGTCAAGCTGAGAGCCACCATTTTGGCACTATCGGTGTTTGCAATGGTGACTCCCATTCTAGAGACTTTGCCTCAGCTTACCATCAGGCGAGGTGAAGTCATGTTGACGTGACCGACATTAAAAAAAAAAAAAAAAAAAAAAAAAAAAGAATTGGATGTCTAGAATTCGAATGTGTAAGTACGTGACTAGGTAAATACTTTTATCTCAAATGGTATTCACAGTATTGCATTCCTGCTTTAAGGTGACTGTAGGATCGTATGAGTTCTAAAAGAAAGCAACAGGCGATAAAGACCTTAAATGCTGCAAATTTTTATAATCGCAACTGCTTCCCATAACACGGTTTGTGGTCTTTACTTTAGCTAACACGTACAAAAGGTACCTAATCTCAAATTATTTTCATTAAATTTAGTCAAGACACTCACACAGCGTTCTTTGTTATACTAGGACAGTTTGCTCATTTTTCCGGAATATTTGCGCGCATAAACATGACCTTATTATCTTTATAATTTCAAATTAAAGTAAAGAGGCTCATAACGCATCTTAGCTTCAGACAAAGGAATCTCTCTGTTCTTTTGCATCCATATTCATTTTAAGTGAAGCAAACTTTTCTGTTTCCTCATTATTATAATTAGGTATTCTCATAAAATATTCATTTCGATGCTACTAAACTTTGCTGGAAATAAGAATTAGACTTTATACCGGTCAAAAGTATACAATTAAATGAAAATTATAGTTATACCTACCTACCAGATTCAGAAAGGAAATACAATGATACTACTACTTTTTTATCATGCTAACTTCATCAGCATTTGTTTGAGTCATAGTAATTTATGAATGCTTGGCTTATTTATGCTTTAGTCGGTCAGTTGTATCTGTTTAGTATACAAGCAAATTGCCAAGTTTGCTAGAACTTAGGTAATATGACACGTAGGCATCACGTAGGTAACAGATGATAAATAGTGGTGACATCTGTAATTAGTTTGTACTATACAGTAGTAGGTACGACTTGTATTGTATGTTTATTTGTACCTTACGTATCGAAATGATCATTCATGAGGTACAAATAAACTTAGAGTAAAATATAATGTACGCACATTCATATGCGTGTACATTTTTAAGTAATTAGAATTTTGCAAAGTTCTTTGTTTTTTATTTGCACAAACAGTTGTCCAAAGGTTTTGGATTAAAAAATCAGTACCTAACCTATATTTACTGTATAATCTGTATTTGTATTAAGTTGCTCAAAAGTATAGCAGCAGCAAAAAGAGTAAATGAAATTAGTTACGAAACAAAAATCAAGTTTAAAAGAAATACGATTAGTAATGCAATAAAAAATGAATTCATTTGATACCATCCTACATTATTATCTACAAGGGCAACTCGAAAATGCAAAGGACTAGACTGGACTTGAAAGGCTATTAGTCAAGACGAAGTTTGAGTCAGACTCGTACAGACTACTAGAGCTTAGTTCTATCTGTTTTTAGAGTCGTGTAGATATGTCATTATTTTCTTTTCTCCAATGTCATATCTGTAATAACTAGTAAATATAAAGTGAAACTACGTAAATACAAAGTCATAAAGTAATTGAAAATCAGTTCGTTGATCTTTTTCAAAGTTGAATCAATTTGACACTTTGCCCGATGTCTACATTTCTTTATTTCTTGGGCAATTTCAATAATATTCAAATTTGAATATTATTGAAATGGCCCAAGTAGGTACAGAGTTCTCATCAGTTATTTAAATAATTTGTTGGCAAAAGGTTACATAACAAAAATACAAAATCTTTGAGATTGTGCTTTTGTTAGCTTTCTATTGATACGTCCACAATAATAGTCTAAGAAAAGTTTTTATGAAGCTATTTGGGTTCCAAAAACTATTCCCTAAAATAGAAATGGAGCTTTCTAGGTTTCATTAACGTAATTGTGTCATCTCACAGAAAAATACGTGTGACGAGGATTTCGTTTTACTAATTTTAGTGAAGAAAATAAAAGTAGGTACCGAAAAAAGACAGCCATCGAACACAGGCAGATTTCCGTTTGTATCCTGAATAATGATACTATTGTCTTTTCTATGTCCAGTAATATGAAAGTTGTATTATATTTATATGAATTACTCCTCTCAGATGAGCAAGCACAGATGAATCAGCCTATACCTTGATTATATACCTACCTATTTATTATGAACTTGCAAGCATAATATACCATTTGGCTCCATAATAATATCATAGGGACATTAAAACACAGAAATGATTTATGCTTGGAAAGGTATTACACAAAAGAGATAATACTTAGTCAAACGCTTACCTACATAAAAATTTTTAAAGGCGATTCAGAGAATCAACAATCTTATTTTGATAATGTTGTGATTTATGTTATCAAAACGAATTACTTTTAACAAATCTGAATGAAGAGTCTGTCTTATATAGAGATACATATATTATTAGAGATCAATAACATTTATCCGTTATCGAAGGCGTAATGAATACAGCTTTATTTGAAGTATACTCGCTGGATCAGTCAAATTATTTCTTCAGTAAATTATCAAAGTAGCTTACAAAGTTTTAATAGAGAATATGCACCAATATACCTAGATAAGTAATTAATAGTTTTTAAGAGTCGTGATAATAAAAATAAAGTGAATAAATAAGTCTAAACCATTATTATTACTACTGCTTACTGCTTCCATCCAATAAATAAATACGTTATTATGTGCGATCGGTACAAGACTTTTTCAATATTTTACGATTCTGTCATAAACACTGAAGTATGTGTTAAGGTCAAAATGTTCACACATTATATTGAAAAGTAAAGGAAATTACACTTGTGACATACTCACATCTAAGTTTATTATAAAAGTTTTATTGAAAAGCAATCCTGCAATAAAGTTCCAATGGTTTTGCTTCCTCAAATGCGAACCATTCCATCATTTACCGTTCTTATATTGCTCCCAATAAAACGGTATAACATGTAGTTCGATCAAAGTTCCTTGCCCGACCAATTCAAATAGAGTTTTATTCTTAGGGTTAATAAAAACGTTCATAACTCCTATTTATGGTTTCGTATGCGGTGATTAAGTAACCAATATAGATGCTATAAATTTATTTGTATAGGTAACGTACATACTGCTACCGTGGCTTGTTTATCCTTATATGTAAATTATGAAAAGAAATTCTCAGTATTATAGTGTTAATATTTTCTTCGTAGGTACTGAGATTAATATAAGTTTGTAAGATATAGTGGTTGTAATATTAGTTCGTTATATAACATGCAATATAGTCGTACTAACTGACAGTACTTTCTGCTTAGTATTATATTAAATTCATTTTTTTAATATTCTGTATGAGAACGTGATATTTATGGTATCATTTTATTTTTAGATGTACCATTACGTATTTGCCCCATTTAGTGCCATGTACACATATCAATTCCTTTCTTACGTTGTAAACCGAAAAACATGTTTATTTTTGAATCCAAGTGATGCGCAGGTATTTTCATATCAAGACAAATAATAAAGTCAAGTTTAATTTTTATGTGAAGTCAAGTACCTCACAATAAATGACATAATAATATGACAAAAACAACAAAAATCATTTATTACTTGACGTAAAATATGTTTACTTGTCTCAAGTAAAAAAACAATAAGAACGCAGTAGGTAGGTAAAAAATTGATGAGAAAAAATAAAAGAGGTATAGGTAGACCAATTTTTTCATTTAATTTTATGGATATAAAAGATCTTAATAAATTTTACTAGCAAATGAATAAGAATGTAAAAACTACATCCAGTTGTGTTCTTAAAACGTCCATTATAACATAAAAATTAACTTGTTTTCGATCGAGCTTAATAACCATAACATTTTGAAACCACCCCTGTTCCTTTTACATAAACAAACATTTTATTGGCCACAAAACTGACTAAGTATTATGAATTGAATAGACAGAGGGATTGGCTGAATGTGATCGTACTACGGCCACTATATCTACCTTGACTCATCAGAAACTTGACATAGTATGATGAAAAAAGTTTTCTATGTAGCATTTCTTGATAGAATTTTTTTTTCTTCTCGTTACAATCTTTTAAGGCATTTTCTATAACAATTTCTATATTTTTTGTGAATATGTTTTTCAATTTCTCCATTCTACTATTCGCAATTGTTTCATTCCATATTTGTAACGAAATAATTGTTGCGTAATTTTGTGAAAGTTTCAACAATTAATAATAGTGATGAGTATTTGACAAGATGATAACCTAAATCAATTGTCAATTCCACAGTTCACGTCACTGGATAAATTCTAGCAACGAAGCAGAATTAATTTTGTAATACGAAAATTAATCGAATGTCTGTTCATCACTTTTTACCTCCAAGTCATTAAGGATCATTTTGGGATCTTTGTAATTGCCCGGTGTGCCTTCTGTGGCATATGAGACTGCTAGACATCTCCCGTTCTTTTTCAATCGTGATATAAATATAGAATATGGAAGTCAGTCGAGATCACATCCTATTATTATTCTTATCCTTCTTTTAACGAATTCAAAATACTTTTATTATTTTAACACGAATGTACGACAGCGAAATAACAGCGCTTTGTTTTTGAAAAAGGCTATTCCACACGGTTGCGGTTTCCGCATGCCATATATTTTTTTAAAGTAGAAAAAGACCAGAAATGTGTGAACGCGTATCGTTACACTTTGAAAAATGAAACAGAGTGAGTTCCGTACGTCAAGTGGAATCGTTCACTTCGTCACAGCAACCTATTTTATCATTTTATGGGACTGGGTTTTATGGGCATCTATCGATATATAGGATTATTTGAAGCTGTAAACGTTTCAGTTTTGTTCCATTCATATCTGATTTCGTATATCCGGTTATCTAAGGATTTTTATAAATGTAAAATGTTTTTTTGAAAGGATTTTGTTGCCTACTTTCATTCCCGTAATAGAATCAAATCTAAGGGCGTGAAAAAGCCGTTGATGAGGCCGTCAAGTTAAGGGGCAACCATTATGGTACTGTCGGTGTTTGTAATGGGGGCCCCCTTCCTGAGAGTTTACCTTTAACTTACCATCGGGCGAGGTGAAGTCATATTGACGTGACCGTTATAAAAAAAGTACTTACTGGTTATGGGATCTTACAATTAGCATAATGTTTCTTAGTGTATAATAATAATTACCTCTTTACTTTGCAACTGCAATGTAAGTTACAATTATAGGCATTTAACCAACTTCAAAAGAACTTTACCTCACTTTTGGTTAAAACGATTTTAGGCAGTTTCCAAATAAGTATTTTTTACATTCTGGAGAAGTTTTAAGTAGGTATACTTGACCGAATTAAAAAAGGAGGTAATTCGATTCTATAATTTTGTTATTTTATTTGCTACTTATACTAGAGGACTTTTTGAGATTGTATGGCAGGTTGCCATCACTTTAAACTTGTTAAGAGTATATTTACGTCGCTTTCGGTAGTATTTACAGTCAAAATACTGAAAACACACCGTTTACTATATAAAGAACAGCACAAACAAAGTCCATTAGGTACTATAAATTTATTATGAGCGTGTTTTCAAGAACCTCAAGTTTTCAGTTTACTACAATATCGTAAAAGGCTTTATGACATGTTCGGATATAAAAAGGCCATGAAATTAAGATTGTTAATAATGCGTTAAACTCTTAAACGATTTATTTGGAGTTTGTGAACGAGTTCTTTGGTAAGTTTTACTTTTCATCTAGATTTGAGCGCCAATTTTATTAGTACATTTAAAGCTTAAAGCAAAGTAAAAAAAGGAGATATGCCTATTGGGTAATCCTTACACTCCGGTAATTAAGGCCCGAGACGGTGTGCGGTTTTGGTCGGTTCGATCCCGACATAAGCATCCCCGATAGCTGACGGCTACTGAAAACTTGAGGTTGGTATCCATGGGGATTTCCGCACGATAAAAAAAGGTACCCGAGGTCTTCTAAGCTTAATTTGATTTATTTACTTATTTAGTGTTCCTATGAGCTCTTCAAATTAATACCACCCTCTCCTTTCCTATACAGAACAACACGTGCTGAGGTAACACCTTCATACGGTGCAAACAATTTCGTCAAGAACCAAGCTGTTATAAACACTTGGATTTTTTTAACCGGCACACGGTAATGGTGTTTCCTTTTTCCTACAGTTTGAGTCAGACGTGAAAAACATGTGAAGAGGCTGTCAAACTGAGGGCCACCATTGTGGTAATATCGGTGTCTGCAATGGTGATCCCCATTCCCAAGGCTCTTGACTCCAGAATTCTCCAGAGAAGAAAAATGACTGTCGCCTGGCCTTCCAATCCTGAGATTTATTGTCTGAATTTATTTGGACCCCATACACCTTATGTGAAGATATTTGGATATTTAGTTCCCATG
This sequence comes from Lithosia quadra, assembly GCA_963576445.1. Taxonomy (NCBI): domain Eukaryota; kingdom Metazoa; phylum Arthropoda; class Insecta; order Lepidoptera; family Erebidae; genus Lithosia; species Lithosia quadra. The sequence goes on from OY754882.1 coordinate 4,905,222, forward strand.
GGAAGCGGGAAAGAAAACAGAATGCCATGCGGGCAAAGCCGCGGGTAACAGTGCTGCGTAATGAACGTTGGTGAAATACTGCAACATTTCCCCAAAGAGTATTTTTTAACTCTGCTTGTTTTATTGTGATTGGATACTGAGGGAATAACGAACGAGGTCAACAATAAAACATCACTCATCCATAAAATGCGATGAAGTTATTTTTTTCACGAACGTGGATAAAACATTGATATAAATAACAGTAAACGTTTTGAACAAACGCTCGGGCTATTCTGAAAATAAAGTGATGTCTTAACTCACTGAAAAAGTCAACTGCCCGACCTGACAAGTGACCTCGCTATGTTGCCCGGCCTTAGTAGATCATAGTGTTATTGCACCAACACATTTTCATGTATAGCAGCGCAAAGATAGATACTTTTTTAAGTGTAGTGTTATGAGTTATCCAGATCTTATGGAAAGCCAAGTTCCTAACTCTACATGTCCTAACCTAATTTTCTTTAACACTCATCTAATCACGTGATGTATGTAGAGATGTTTAGTTATTTGTTACTCTTTCACGTAAAAATTTAATGGATCTAGCTAAAATTCAGCACAAGGATAGATTATAGCCCGAAATAACACATAGGTTTTTCCTTGGAATAGGCTCCCATGGGAAGCAGGAGCGAGAACTGAACCCGGCGAGATGCGGCCCACTGAAGCCGGTAAAGCCGCAGCAGGTAAAGCATTGACCCCGTGATTTTTTTTATACCACTTAGGGGCAGAAAAGCTCAGAGCCACCTGGTGGGAAGCGGTCACCGCGGCCTACGGACGCGTGCAACACCAGGGGTAACACAATCGCGCTGCCGACCCCGCAAAAACCTTCTAATGCCCTTCTTGATGAAGAACTGTGATAAAAATTAATCCCATATTCCGACACAAACATATTTGCGAGCATCCAAGAGTGTTCAATTCCCTGGTCAGTGTAATTGGCATTTTTCAATTAGCAAATTCTCAGTGGTAGCATTGATTCTACATGCCTGTTGAACTTTTTTTTTATACTACTTAGACAGCGGCAGACAAGCACACGGCCCACCTGATGGGAAGCGGTCACCGTGGCCTATGAACGTGTGCAACACTAAGGGTGTCACACACGCGCTGCCTACCCTGAAGGGAAGTGGGGAGGGTTGGGAAGGGGCGGGGAGGCTAGGAAGGGATGGAAGGAGAAGGGGTACAGTGAGCTCTGGCTACCCTACTTACCGGCGGGAACACAACACGATGGTTATTATGGCCGCGGTGTTCTGTAGGGCGGAGGTACTACCCCTGCAACTGAACTGCAACAAGACGATTGTAGATCATTTATGTAGGGGGTATATTTTTGTTATGAAAATAATATCAGTTTAGTTATAGGTACTATGCGTAGTGTTCGGCCAATAAATACACAGACACAAATACTACTACGTGACGTTCCAAATACAAAATGATTTGATTAATGAATCTTAATTTTAACGTTATTTGCAGCCGGATATCGGTTTGCCGTGATGTATGTATGTAATCCTTGAAAATCCACAAAATTGAAACGCTCGTTTCCCATTGAGGAAATGCCTCACTCGTGAAATCTCCATAATACACGAGCGAAATATTCCTTTAAAATATCTCTCAAATGTGCGTCTTATGAGTGCGACTAAAAATACCTCGTTACCGACGTGTCAGCTTGAAAATCAAGACCTAGTGTGGAAAATTGATGTTGCCATCCGCGTTCCGAGCACCATAAGAGGGAACATTTTAGTGAAACCTTACGAAGACAAATGAGTGTCTCATTACGATCGCTTGGTTATATGAAATTCTTCGTGACGCCTTAAGATACCTTAATAGTGCCTTCAATACTTCGACGCTACCAAAGATTACAGTTTGAATTGCGGTTGGGGTGAAATTAATACTGTCTTGTACCAGCTTTTTGCTTCGGTCTTTGAGATACTTAAGGGTCTTAATTAAAGACTCATTATCGAAGTATTGCCTATTAATGAAGGATCGAAGTACGTGTCTGAAATTGAGTAACTTATGGAAGGGATTACATCAGGTAAAGGGTTACATTGATCCTATTTAAGTCCTTCCAGAGTATTCTACACAACGTTATCTAGACCTAAAGTAAGCATAACTTACCTAGCCTGTGTTATGGGTTCTAGACTGTAGTTACTTAGCGAGATACATGTAATTTTAAATTTATACTAATCTTGGGACCTACTGGTTCGAATTCAAAAATTATTTGCATTGAGCGAGAATTAAACCCGCGCCCTCTGGCGTAACAGTCGAATGCATTACCACTACGCGACAGAGGCCGTCGAATATACAATAGTACATACTACACGTAATATATTGGTTGTCATCTAACTGGCGCTATACCTACCTTCATGTATAAACAACCAAAAAATACGATAAAATTCATTGGTTCGTTTTTACAGCCACCCTCTCGACGCCTGATATGAGAGGGCAAGGAGGACAAGTGCCCTCAGTACTGGAGGGATATTGACCTAAAAATTATTCAAACAACAATACATAACACTCGTTTTGCTGCCTACATATCGGGCCCAAAAATTGTGTTTTCGGAAACTGTCCTACTGAATCCAAATTATCATGTAAGAACTTTCGAAATATGCTGAAGTTTTCGTATAATATGAATATGTATTTATTTTTTCCTATAAATTTAATCAATTTAGTTGGGGGAGGCCTCTTTCGGCTGAATGATTATAAATTTAATAGGAAATGTTCACTGTCATCCATGTCACATGAATAGCTATGGTACTGATGTAATACATGTAAGCGGAGACAGTCTAATTTCAATTAGCTATGTGCCTACTTAGATTGTTCTTTTTTTCGTAATTTCGTAAAAATTTCGGTAGATAGAACTTCGAATTTTGAATTACAAATATTCAGGGCGTGTCCAGGCAACTCAGTTAAGGCAGAGTAGCACTCTAAATAGGGTCTGATCGTGGGTTCAAGTCCCTAAATCTATAATTAGGTACCTAGACTGCATGAGGATTTACTGATATGAGTTACTTTTTAAGAAGGTACCTGACTGATCAGAATCGGAACTAGAGATATAGGTAGTCAAAATCGTCGAAAACCACGTCCACGCGAGTGGAGCCGCGAGCCTATGCTAGGCTAGTTAATATAAATAATAACAAATGAAGGTATGCAGCCATGCCTTTGTGCAGCATAAATATTGGCGCCTGTTTGTCTAAGAATCTTACCATAAACTCGTTATTCTAGATAGATAGTACATGCCATCGAATATACGGGCAAGTTAATATTCATATATTTTTCCGGGATGTATTATGGCCTTTGAATGTTTATTATGCAGCGTTCTTTTGCTATTGTTTGCTGAAATGTCCTTATACATTTTTTTACAAGATTCTTAATACTTATTTTATTATATTAATATCCAGTACGTGTCTAGATACCTCAGTCGGTCAGAGTAATTCCCCTGGTTCAAATCCCGTCCTGGATATATTTACATCAGAAAAGGTTTATTTAATAAAGGACCTTCATATAATAATAAAAAATAAATTTTCACTGTTTGTTGTTTTTTTTTTATACTACCCTTGCCCTGGCTTGCTTGACCATGGAGGTATCTTTTCTTCTTAATATAGACATAGAGTAACCATTATGTATACTGCGGTAAGTACGGTACGTGTGAGTGTTGGAGGCTTTACCCCTCTTCTTTTATTTTTTTCTATTTTACCCTTTTGTCTCTCGTCCTCTGATATTGTAAGAGAACTATTGACTGATGATGATGAGATTGAAGAGAAGAGAAATATTGTTTTCGGAGGGAACGTTAGCTGAAACATTTTCAAAATCTGATTGATTACTCAGTCTCCATAAAACTCGTTCTCGTATTAAAGTTATATAGGTCATACTCACAAACAGAATATTTGTGAATCATACATTATTCATAGTTCATATAATAGACTGTTATTTTTTAACGAGATATTTTTGGTGCAAAGTATAATGTCCGAAAAGTTTTTAAAAATGTATATAATAGTAGTAATGTCATCTGCATTAACAACATGTTGTGGTACTATGGGTGTATGGTATAATAAATTTCATTTTGTTTCAATTATAATCCCATCACATAATTGAAGAAAAATATTACCAAGCGTTGGCATATTATTAAAGGTTCTAAAACATTTCATAGTACTTTTGCTGAAAAAGGAAAATTAAATTTGTTTTCATATTATTCATACTATCCTGAAAAAGGAATTTAAAAATGTCTTCACGGCCTGGTCGGCCACGTTATTTGTAGACCCAAAAAGCTAGAACTTATTTAATAATATTATTAATACAGTGAAGCCGCGTTATTTTGTTCTAAATTAAAAGTACAACTGTAATAAAGTGTCAGTGTTGCCATTATGTGGATCTGGCAGTAAGTGAAAACTGCCAATTACTACACGAAAAGCGTGTTTCTCTGATAGTTTCGTAAAAGATTTTACACGCGATCAACCAGTTTAGTAGCAGTTATAGCGACCTATAAAAGCTTGACGTAAACGACACCTTAGGCGAGTGCCGTGTGTGCTTCTATAGGAGATAAATCGAGTCTAACCTAAGTGGTCTCACCGTAGACAATGCTTCAAAAGTTTCTACGGAAAGTGAAGCCAGGTATCTTCCCTTAATTCTTAAACAGTAATAATAATACGGTAAATTATACCTGTGTTTGTGTTGCCTGATAGGTATAACTTGGAATTCTTCAAGTCAAGAGTGCTCCTTGCTTTTAGGCAAGCATGCTCCATCGTTGATCACATTGTTACTTACCAACAGAGAGTGGTCAAACGCAGGCCTATCAACTATAAAAATGAACACAACAAAATTTCGAGGCATAAATATTTTCAGGATGAAATAGACGTTAAAAATCTGAAATTTACATATTTTTTACTTTATGTGTGTAACTTTATGTATGAGCAGTTCCTTGTACGAGATGTTAGTGAAAAGTTTTGCTTAGCAAAGGAGTTGTATGCTAAAACTAGATACGTTGGAGTAGTTTGCGACTACGAGAAAAATTCAAGTCGGTATTTGTTTTTCTTTCTTTTTCAAGGGAAGCAGAGAAGACTTGCGAATTTTGTTACGTCTTTGAAAGTAGAGATTTAGCCAAAAGCAGTTGCTTGCCTAGATTACTGTGTTCATTCAATCCAGTAGTTACTGCTTTGAGAGTATTGTTATATATTGTTTGTGCCCTGTGAATTCGCTTTTAATTTAAATGAAAATATAAATCAGTATGTTAAAATAAATAAAAATACCTAAACCTTCCTGAATTGAAATAGGTACATACATCAGTCATGGGTTTTATTGTAATTTCATAATCTAGTGGCCTATCCCAGAGGAAAAAATGCATGAGCATAATGATAATAATAAAAAAAAAAAAAAATGACATACATATCTAATGTATGTCATTTTTTTTTTTTTTTATACCACTTAGGTGGCAGACAAGCACACGGCCCTAACCTAGAGGTGGAAAAGTTATATGTATTTCAAAACTTGTTGTTATTTTATGAAAAGTTTTAGAGCCAAAGTAATCAATAAATTACAATTTGCTACTTTTATTGCTAACTGTATCCATACGTCTAGTGTATAAAACTCGTAATTGATTGATTTTAAATTATCCAGTTGTAATTCTTAAACAAACTCAAATTTCGCCAACGCTAAAGTAAACATCTCATTCATTCTGTAAGTATACTGTCTGAATTTTGTTATTTTTATTGCAATATCAATTTTGATGTTAGTAATCCGCTCCCAATGTGTGTTCCGTCAACATGTTTGTGTAAATATATATCTAAAATTTATTATCGCCGCTGTCACACCCTCATTGCGTATCTATATATCCATGTAAAATATCATTGCCTCGCATTTTATTAAAAGCTTAGCTATTACTCAGAAAGTAAAATAATTTTATAATGAATTTATAATTTTAATATTTACTACTTTGAGTTTAACATTACGAAAACTTTCAGTCAGAGCCTTCAGAATAAACCATATTAATTTGAATTTGAAAATCCCATTTTAAAATACTTCTGTCTTTTAGTTTGATGAATTGATCTACAGGTGGTACAACAGGCTTTTCATTATAGTATGCGATTACTTTTATGAGAGAGATTGAGAGATTGGCTCTAAAGTTGCTCTAAAATTGAGAGAATGGCTCGAGAGCAAAGTCTGCTTCAGAGCTTCATCCGTCTAGCAGCAGCAGGGTGCAATAAAAAAAATATAAACCACCATATTTCAGAACTCATACTAAATAGTATTCCTTAGTTTGATGAAATCAACGTATGCTTTTCACAACCCACCTAAAAATTCAGGACTAAAGGATGAAGGAAACACGTATGTGGATAAGTATTTCAGCTCTTTATCTTGTGACAAAGAAAGGAATTGGAATTATAGAACGGTATAGTTCGTGACCGGATTTGTTGCAGTGTATGAGTGAACGTACCCACACGTATTGTTCTGGATAGGAAGAGCTTGAGTGGCATTAATTGGAAGATCTCATCAGAATCTCTCACCTATCACCATGCTGTTGGTGTAAAATATTGTTAAAGTCGTTGAGGCTATACGCAACTGTGAAGGATTTTAACGACTCAGGACGGTATACCGCTGCAATAGACATGTGATTTTCTGATCGGAAAAAATGATCATCCAGGACGGTACTTGAACCCGTGACCCTTCCTAGATGCTCAAAATTTTCCGATAGGTATATTCTACGGCTTAGGGCGCCGGTGGAGCCATCTACGTTCATCCATATTCATTCGAACTTTTTTTTAGTTATTAGTTTTTTTTAATTAGCATGCAATTGCTTAAAAATTTTATTGAATGTGCATAAATTTTTTTATTAATTTTATAATGCATATAAATATCTAATTATCCCAGTATGGAATTATAAGGCGTGAATTATACAGAACAGGAGACAGGGTAAAAAGCGTAAGACATAATCAAAGCAAAATCGTACGTATCGCCACAATTATACTTTGCTATCGCACTCACTTTAAGCTCGCCTTTAGTTTGCCTTTTTCGTATAAATTACACCTTACCGAGAGATTATAATATTTCACAGCTTCATTCTTAGTGATAAGTTCACATATTATTGTAGTTGAGCTCCCAGTATCCAACCTTGCACAATATATTATGTAAACTAATCGCTAAGAATGAAGCTTATCATTTAGGCATTATAATTATGATCAAACTTCACGTACAGGTAAGTTCATTTGTTCATAAATTTTAATGCACAGTTAAACATCAAACTAAAAATTAAATTGAATATAATCATACAATACCAGTTTACACCCCAAAATATATAATGATTCTAATTGTTTTGGTAACCGTCCTTGAGAAATACATTTTGAAGGTACAAATTAGGGTAGTGTGTAATTTCCGAAATTTCATAATATCCGCCATCAACAATAACGAGTTGACAACTATCAAACTCATTGAAGCGAAAACGCCCGCGCCTTTAGTTACCGCATGGAAATTTCAGTTGAGAACATGCCCAATCCTCCTATTACCATATTATTATGTTGTAACATCAACGCAGTAAAGATGTTATTATAATTATTAATAATGATACCCTCAGTGTATTAGAGCCTTATTGTATTATCCAAGTATTTTATTTTATTTATTATAAAGCCTACTAGTATTTTATTTTATTTATTATATTTATGCGGTTTCGCCCGCACTGAGGTTGATCATGGTTTTTTGGTCATATTTATCTTCTGTTGTACACACAGAACAAAGAAAAATCCTTGTTGTACATAACCAATTGCAATCAAATATACGATAGATTTGAAGGCTTACCAAAGTCTTTCTAATAAAAACAAACAAAAACAATAAAAACAAAACAAACTGCATCAAAATTGGTTTAGAAGTTTGTACGTCCATAGCGAACAGACGAACAATAATTCCAAAAAATAAGTCTATTCTGTATCACTCATTTAACCCTAGATAGCTAACGTTCCTCGACTTCCATGAAAAGCTAACCATTCGACTTTTTGACGATGAATTTTATTGTGTACATTTTATTGCAATATAAGTATATTTAAATTAGTTTTATTGTGTTTTAGGTTATTTGGGATGCATATCGCACACCCCGTACAACAAAGGAGTATATACACATAGGGTAAGTTCGTTAGAGATGGCCATAGTTTTTTTGAAGCATCATAAAATGAAAAATAATTATGTTATAATCAAATCTTTATTTTTTAAATAATTAACAATAATCATTCTTTGAATAAACAACATGACATAAAGGTTTTTATAATAAAAATGACATGTAAAAAATATTTTTAAAAAAAACGTAGTTGGCCATCTCACCCGGCACATCAGGGGGAGTTGGCCTTAGGTGTACGGGATAGATGGCCATTGCTAGCTTTTCCTTTTCCCTTTCCTTTTTCACTAATTCTTTCAGGTTTAATTACAGTTTTTTTCTTCTGTCCACATTTTGAACACATATCGTCAAATTCTGTATAATTTTCGTGTACCCACATTTGACAAATTAAGCATTGAAGTCAATCTTTTCTCGCCAATTGAAGTTTTTTTTTGTTTTCTTCTCCAAGCATTGACGTGGGCCCCATTGGGACCTTTTTTATCATTATCATATCATATTTATTTTTGTATCGTCTTTCAAGTGTTTTTATACAGACAATTTTCCATTTTTTACGCTGTTAATAGCGGCTTTCAACGAATCCTCACTCCTGTTGCCACGAGAGGCAATAGCTTTTCTTTGATACTTATTTGGCATCTGAAACAAAAAAAAATACAATTAAATATAAAAGAAAATAACACAAACTAATATGGCCACCTAAGCCAAAGTGCATACGGCCATCTCTCCTTTTTGTATGGGAAAGATGGCCATACCGAATATTAAAGTAAAAATAAACTAGTTGAGCGCCATTTTGAGGTTAGAACGAACACATGTTTATGCTAACTACAAAAAACGTATAAAAATACAAGTAACTTATTGAAAAAATATCATTTCAAGTAAAAATATGAAGCTTGTATAAAATTTTAGCAGTACTATTTATACTAAATTCAATTTTACTTACTTTGAGTTTTTATTTTGTGTGAAGTTTCAATCAGCTATTGCTCCCGAGCAATGCGCCCCGCCAACTTATCGCAAAACAACACCATCTAGCGAATATTACTAGGAAATATTTCAACTGGCCATCTCTCCCGTACGGCCATCTCTAACGGTTTTACCCTATGCAATTTTTTTTTTATTTCGCCAATCGATGTAAAATACTTCGACACATGTTCTATATTTTTTTCGTAATTTTCCTTACAAAACTAAGAAAATGGTTAAGAAAAAACACAAAAGCTACTTCCTTAAGAAATATCATAATTAACTGGCAAAAAAAACTTAAATATAATTGCTCGATGTATAATTTATTCAGACCATTAACAATATGTACGTAATCGCAATCCAGTCTTTATTGCTCAGGCCAAATTTAAAGATGTGCACTCGTAAGTTTACTTACTCCTTTATTGCACGATATATTTTTGAATAAATTTTTCGTAACTTCACTTAAGCGTCACTGTTAAACTTATTCTGAAACGTATGTGTACTCAATCCTTTATAATTTTATAGATTACTAGCTTACCCGCGCGCGGCTCCGCCCGCGTGGATGTTGGCTGTCACCACCAAGTCTTTTTAAGCCTTGGTAAAAAGTGGTAGGTAGTAGATAGTTCTGTCAAACCCTTCAAGGTTCCTTACAGTTCCGTGCATCGCGACAGAAAGTCGTTTTCGTCGTTTTTTGGTGATGTGGGTAAAGGTACGGTCTCTGCATTTTTCCTTTCGCAAAGGAGGTAGGACACGACGGTATCTCCCGTCCGAAATGAGCAGTCCAACTGAGTACCATCCTCCAGCAGGTGGGCCGTGTGCTTGTCTGCCACCTACGTAGTATAAAAAAAAGTTGTGCCAACGGGAATATGCTCTTTCTTTTTTCGAGCGAAAATTCCCTCGAGCTTCACTTCACCGGAGCCAACGTTGAGGTAGGCATGTCGGACTTCAACCGATTAAAATCACAAGGTCTATCGCAATATTGGCCTGTGTGATCGAGGAATCTGGTGTGTCCTAGTAAGAATATCTCAGAGACACCGACCGGTTCCAGCCGCCAGCACTGCCGACACCGACATGTTATTAGGAATCTAAATCTGCTTCAAAGATATTTCATCCATCTACCTGGGTACTTTGCCAGTGTGTGAATTGGCGATGTGTCCACGGAGCAGCCCCAACAGTGACGCTCGGACGTCAGCTCCTTTCCCATACAGTACAGGAACTCACCAGAACAGCCATGCTCAGCGAGCACCTGCATCACCTGGCAGGAGGGGCTATCGTTTCGCCCCTCCGATAATTTCTTCATAAACGGTCTTACCACCACAATCGTGGCCTGCCCTACGCTTCATTACCCAAGTCGTTCTTTCCATTCCATCTAACGGAATTGGGATCGCTGCACCTCGATTTCTCTTGTGGCAGACCTCAAACCTTTATGCACAGGAAGTATCCTGTAAATAATGTCGAAATATGCTGCCTGAATTTTTAAATTTGCTTGCATTGATTTGATTTTTTCATAGCTTCAAGACGTGCAGACCTAAATATTTCATGCTAGTTTCGACTTAATTTCTCCACGCCTATCTACATAATGATAATATTTTTGTGTGGTGGCTAACTACATACTCAGGTATTATAGATTTTTTTCTACATTTGTACTATACCTTGCTTTACACCAAATCAGATGATTTTATATCAACGGAAAGTACTCTTTAGATGCATTTAATTCCTTATATGGCATCGTCTTCTAACATAATATATCTTCAGCACGAACCAATTGATGCCTTTATGTGTTCCTGAGAAAGAGGCCTTGACAGACGGACAGAAGGACAACAAAGAGGTCCTATAAGAGTTGTTTTTTCCTAATAAGGTATATAAACCCTAAAAATAAATATATATTCTCTTTGTCTTTTAGCAATAAGAAACAAAGTATATTACTCTATGGAAATTTAGACAAAGTCACTTTTAGTTCAAAAAATCCAAAAAATCATAGATCATGAAAATCTGTTCAGCCGTTCTTGAGTTCTAACAAAAGCACGTTTTTGAAACATTTTCAGGGCTTTAGGGGTTGAATTTTAAAAAATCCTTTCTTAGTACACACATACGCATCAAAACACAGACATTCTGCTAATTTCAAGTCTCTACGACCAGCGGTTTAGGCTGTGCGTTGTCTCTAGGTCAATCAGTCAATCAGGACTTTGAGTTTTAGGCAATGATATTGGTTTTAGGTACCTATAAAATGTATCGATTATTGTAGGTACCTGATTAATTGACGTGCTGTAGTATAATTATTATGTAAAAGTTACTTACCACAGTTTTAAAGACCGTTGCGTACCATTCTGATTTTGTTATTGTTTAAATATAGCTATGGTTGTGAAAATATAATAATAAGAATTCATATTTTTCGTTTTGTAACTTTCATAGATGTAAGAAATTGCTTATAGTTAGCAAAATAAGTACAAAATAAAGAATTATTAAAAAATATCTATACTTCTGTACTAATATTATAAAGAGGTAAAGTTTGTGTGTTTCTTAAATTGTAAGGGGTAATCTCGGGATCTACTGAACCGATTTTAAAAATTCTTTCACCAATAGAAAGCCACGTCATTCGTGAGTGTCGTAGGCTATATATTTTATTGGAAAACTGGAATTTACACCCAGCGAAGCCGGGTCCCGGGTCGCTAGTATATTATAAAGAGGTAAAGTTTGTGTGTTTGTATATTTGTTACATTGTAAAGGGTTATCTCGGGATCTACTGAACCGATTTTAAAAATTCTTTCACCAATAGAAAGCCACGTCATTCGTGAGTGTCATAGTCTATATTTTATTGGAAAACTGGAATTTACACCCGGGCGAAGCCGGGTCTCGGGTTTCTAGTAATATATATTTATAATCTCGTTGTATTCCTGCAATTAATCACCAAACTCTTTTTGATATATTGTACAGTAGTTGTAAAATCATAACAAATTAGATACCCACAATTCTCAAATTAAAATGTAAAGTTTTTTTTTGTTATTATGAAAATATAAGAAAATATGTATTACTCTGTAAAATATTTCTTCGTGCAATAAATGAGTGTGTCACATACATTAAAAAACCTTAATAAATTATCACTGCAATATACACTTATATAAACTTACTCATTATTTATGTTCAAAAATAAACGTGCTATAAGTACTTAAAACTAAAAGCTCCGAGGTTATATCACGAGGAAAAATAAGCAATAAAAGCGTATGTACACATAAGATCCATGTTTTGTTTATACCTAAACAGCAAAAAAGGTGTATGTTTATTTACCAACAGTTACTTAAGGAAAACCCTAATACAATAAATAGGTAATTGTTAATTTTCCCTGTACTATGAAAATAGTAAAACTATCTTTAATTTCAGTAAATACATATTAAAGAGCTCATTTTGAGGCTTCTTATGATATATGATACAAAGTACTATCATTATTAGTTCAGGCAATATTCCAGAAACAAACTGTTTTTTGGCTCTCCTGTAAAGTTGGTGTTTTCCAGATACGCCTTTGTTGTACGGGGTGTGCGATATGACATAATAATGATAGAAAAAATAACTTTTATTTTACTTATAATTAATAAAACATAATTATCACATGACACTTATATTTTTGAGATAATTTTGGTACTTCAACTTAAATGACTAAATTAAGAGCATTTAATTAGAAAAAAAAGTTTTTTTTCTTTGGCAAAGTAAAGAATAAACTCTAAAATTAAATAAAAAATAAAAAATATTTGTTTTTTTCAAAGCGCATGTTGGCCAAAAGTCAACTGAATGTTCTCCACAAATTAAAACCACAAAATAAATAACGCCTCACAACATAGCAGTTATTTTTTGTCATTCGTCTTTCTTGTAATTATTTTTATACCACGTAGGTAGCAGACAAGCACACGGCCCACCTGATGGTAAGCGGTCACCGTGGCCTATGGACGTGTGCAACACCAAGGGCGTCACCCACGCGCTGCCAACCCTACAGAGAAAAAAAAGCTGTAGTTTGTGTAATTCCATGTAAAGCTGTAGTCCATGGAGGTAGGACACGACGGTATCTCCACTCCGAAAAGAGCAGTCCGACTGGGGAAGTACCTTCACCCTACAGAAAACCGAGGCCATAATAATCATCGTGTTGTACCAGCGGTAAGTAGGGTAGCCAGAACTCATTGTACCCCTCCTCCCCCGCCCCTTCCTAGCCTCCCCACCCTTTCCTACTCCCGGGTTAGAAAGGGTGGGGAGGCTAGGAAGGGGCCAAGGTTTTTTCTGGTGCAGAAGGCTGGCTCATCATGATAGTCACTCTCCACGTTATCAACCATTGATTCATCTTCATTTTCACTTTCAGAAATGGTATTTCTTGCTCCTCTCTTCATTATCTTCTGCCTGAATAATTTCTTCATCTGTGAGAACCGAACCAGCTGTCATTCTTGACATTCAATGTTATAACTACATAAAATAAAGACAATATCAACGCATTAGAACAGTCTCAAAAGTTACTTATAAGCTAACCATTCGTAAATATGACGAACACATAGTAGGTATCTCAAAAATGAAATTACTTACCAACTAAATACGACTGCCACTCAATGCAGTATAGCGGTCACTGAGTTGGCACGAAAGCGCGAGTGCGTGAGTGCAACGGTTGGAAAGAGACAGAGACTTAAATTTCAATGTTCGTAAATTTGACGAACGTTAGCTTTCTAGGGTTAACATAACCCAAGCATATTATAATAGAGAAAGCAATAGTAATAGAATAAATATTATTAAATATCATAATTATCACACATTATCCATTGAAATTAATTGCGTAAAATGTAATAGTGTAATTAAAACAAAATTAAGCGCCTAATATCTATATTTCAATGAAATGAGGTGTGTTTATGGTTTAGGCAATTGAATAGCTCCGTGCACTATTATTTTAAATTTTAGCTATCGAAATATGCCGATCAGTAATCCGATATGTATCAGTTATTTTAGCATTAATTATCGAAATATCAGTGATTTATACGAGTAGGTACCTAAGTGTATCATGTGGAAATATTTTTTAATTCATGTTAATTGTATCAAGGATATTAGCCACCGACATTACAGATATCCAACAAACTCCTTAGCTAGGCGAAATGCTTTTAGTTCTAGAGGTGGGCCGAATATTTGGACGGCACTTTCGCTGGCAAAAGATAAAGTTACAAGACTTAACATAGGCTTTTTGTATACAACGTAGGTGGCAGACAAGCACACAGCCCACCTGATGGGAAGTGGTCACCGTGGCCTATGGACGTGTGCAACACTAAGGGTGTCACACACGCGCTGCCCACCCTGAAGGAAAGAGGGGGGGGAGGGGTCTACTTTAATTTTGGACAAGAATATTACTCCCCGTAAAAATCGATCTTAAAATCTAAATTCACGCGGGTGGAGTCGCGTGCACAGCTTGTTAGTAATAGAATACTTAAAGTAATAACGAGTATCTGTTGTAATAAAGGCTATGCAATCCACTTTAGCCCTTTCTTGGGGCGATTAGTAAATGGTAGGAATAAGGTTCATGTACTTATGTAAATGGTAAAGTGTTGGTCGCTTTGGTGGGTAAACATTTGTCCTGATGTAGCGTGGGAGGGTTAAAAGCTTTTAGTCCTTGATGTTTATTTTTAAATTTCTTCTTAGGTTGAAAAACAAAATTATAAGGTTGGAAGAATAAAAATAGGTTCGGTAATGAGTTTCAAATGGGGAAAAAAATTAAATAAATATAGAATGCTGTTATTTATTTTTGTTTCTAATGAAAATTCCCTTCGGGTACTAAAGTAAAGATAACTGTAGGTACTGAGAATTTCATACGATTAAATTCTTTTAATTTCATAGATATTCAAGGACTGTAAGTAAACTTAAAGTTATTACTCTAATTACGTAATTACGCTTACCTATTACTGAAGTAAAACCCAGAATTCTATTTACCTATAGGTATAAGTTACTCAATCAGGTGAAAAGTTTTATGTGGATAATGTATAAAAGACCTGGAATTCTTTACCAGCTCACATGTTCCCCCCTCCTACAGCCCCGGGTTCTTTAAGCAGGTGGTGAAAAGGCTGTCATGTCTAGGGCCGCCATTATTGCACTGTTGGTGTATGTAATGGGGAACCCCTTTCTGAGACCCTTCAGCCTACCATCAGGCGAAGGTGAAGTCATATTGACGTTACCGACATAAAAACAGTTAAGCAAAAAAAAAATCACACATCGTAGGTATCATTTCACCAGCTTCTAAAACCATTTTATTAATTATGGAAAATAAAAGAATCATTTATATTAGGTAACAAAAAGGTAATCTGGAGATTCAAGTAATTTCAACATAACAAAGGAAAATAATCCAAAATGCCTTCAATATCGCTAAGGACTTTACTATCTAATACCGCACCTTTCAATTGCTGTCAAATTTTCGTCATTCAATGAGGTGGATGCGACGATTTTAGCTGAAACTCTTTGGATATGCTTGAAATTAAGGTCACGTAGAGGAAAACGTCGTATATAATGTCCCTAGTCTTGTAAAATGACAGTGTAAGACAGTTCATGCGAGGATTGTTTAGCTGTGTGCCACGTGTTAGAGGAGGTACCTACTTAGAAAAATGTGCTTTCACATGTACAAACGCTATAAAACTTATGGACGGAACGCATTGAAGATAACAATTTTATTAATGACTATAGTGTCATTAATAAAATTGTTATCTTCAATGCGTAGTGAGGTATGTTTATCAGCATTCTAGAACCCATAACACAAGCTTACTATGGGTATGGGTCTAGGGAGCGATTTGTAGAATGTTGTAGAACCCAACATTCACTCACAGTCGCCGACATTTTTATACATTCATGTTGTACAAAATAATGTTGATATACTTTATCCTTTTCTGTTACATATAACACCTGTGACATAACATGTGTGTCTTTAGCTTCCATAAATCTGAAACCTCCGGGACTCACTGCGGTCTGTCTGTGTTATATCCATGGAGCTATTTAAGAGGTTATACCCTATATATGTATACTTACAACTACATATATATATGAGATAAACATAATATAAGGTAAGGGTGAATGGGCAACCCGATAAAGGCCGCCCTAGGCGATCCGATTAGAATAATATGTACATTATTCTAATCAGATCTAGGACATTTTGGAGAAAGGCCAGGTCAAGAGTACCCGGAACCGGCGTGCATGTATGAAAACAATTATAAAAGTTGAAGAAGCGAAAGGAGTATGCCAAGATCGTAGCAAGTGGAAAGATGTTGTTTCTGCCTACCCCAATGGGGAAAAGGCGTGATTTGTACCTATGTATGTATGTACAACAACATTAAAGTTATTTGTTTATTAAAGAAAATAAAATAATTGGGGGACGGCCGTCTACTGTCTTAAAAACATTATTGTCGAGCTTCTGTACACCTGTTACTGATTTTTTAAATATATCGAACAAAAATTTACCGTATCCTGATTTTAGCTAATATCTAACGTCTCGTGAGTAAAAGGTTTTTTGTGGGTATGTATTGAAAAAAGGGCAGAAGCACTCGAAACCGGCAGACTTGCATGAAAGGGTTAATGACAGTAGAGGAAACTCGTGAAGTAATTGTAAGGATAGAAGCAGATTACAGGCTGCTGTCTCTGCCTACCCCGGAGGAAAAAAAGATTACGAGTATGTAGTAGGTATTTATTGATAACACTAATTGATTACCTTCGGACAGATCCTGTGCTTAGTGAACCTCCTTTTGAAGTCGGTTTATAAAAATATTTATTTACATTGTTGTGATAATATATTCCACTTTTGTGCACGATTGTATTTTAGAAGATTTATAAAATGAGGTCGTACGGGCACCGTTTTTTGAAATAGGGTCGTACGGGCACTATTTTCAGATGGCTTCCAAACTTTGAGGTCCTACGGGTACGTCTCCTTGTTTCTCTCTGAAAACATTGTTTGAAGCATGTTCACTTGACTCCTAAGTCTTCGTACTTTTCCATTCAGCTAGTAAATTTGTACGTGTGTTTCAATATACACAGTATACGTGTATATTATACATGTGACCCAAATGTAAATAAGCATTGAATTGACTTTGTAAAAAAATTGTTGTTTACGCCAATTGCGTGTCAAGCGATCCCTTTCATATTGCTACTGAGAAAAAAAAACACAACAAAAGAGACCTTTAACAACAAAGAAAGATGCTAATAAAATGAAAAGGTCATACCTAAAAGGATAAACAAGCAACAATATTAGAGCTATTTTGCGATGGAACGTAAAAAAATAATGTCTTCCAACAGTGCCAGTTGGTAGGTACTTTGCTTAAGCACACGTATATCGTAAAATCGAAATTTTATTTTTGCTCTATTAACAAGATCCTCGTCAGTTGATGCACACAAATTCTATGTTATTTCAATCTAAGAACAAATCGGTATTTTTTTAAATGAAACTTGGATAGTACCTACCTGTTGCCCGCGGCTCCGCCTGCGTGAATATCTGATTCCGGTTTCGTGATCCACTGGAAGCTATAGGGATGAAAGTGACCTATAGGCGCATGAAGACAGCCGATATTTATTGCAATTCCGCCAACCATATTGATGATATTGATGTATAAAGGCGGTATTATTGAAGCAAAGTGCAAATAAACGTGATTGGTCTACACTATATATATACTACCAGGCCTACTACGCAATATAATATTGACTGTCCCAAGCGCTCTATCTTTTATTCCATCCACCCATTCATATAATATCCTTACTCATCAACTTTTGCTTTTATAATATTAGTAGGGTAGGGTTATAATTAACAGTGTGAGAGCCCGATATTATAAATATCCAGTTTAATAATTTTTCTTGGGGAAAATGAAAATACCTTTTACTGAACATGCATAACTTAGTTAAATTTTTCTGTTATACAACAAAATGCTCTATATAGTGCTGGTATATTTTTTTTGACAACGATGATAATAACTTAAACGAAATTCTTTTAAAGAACTGAAGTATCACGTAGTTTAAAATCGAAACAAATTCTTCTGATTATACGAAAAGCGTGCAGAAAAGTTGAACAATGAATACAAAATACATATTCGCTTGTATAACAGTATTGTCCGATACTGTTATAGAGGTGAATGTGTAAACTAGATTATTTTGGTGTTCACGTGTACATTATACAGGCACATATACATTAATTTGAACAACGAACAATGCAATATTGTATGGGCAATCGGTTTTAATTAATAAGATTTTCATCGCTATTCAAATGTATTTTAGGAAATTGTTATGTGCTATGTACAATGTTATGACTAAAATTAAATTGCAGTATACAAAAATAACTATTGTAATTGTGCAATAATAATAGTGGTTCGTCAAAAATCTATGATGGTATAAAAAACCGAAAAAGTCGACCCCAACTGAATTGAGAAACGACTCGGAGAATGATGATGATGACTCACGTATCACACCATATCATACATTATCTATATCTACATAGCATAATGACTTGAAATTCTACACCAACGTATTTTCATCTTCCCATAATAATATATAGGTACCGGATTCTTTAAGCGAGGTGCGAACAGGAATCTCGGGAGACCGCAACATTGAAGACAGCTTTTGAATTTCACTAACAGATTTCCGTCAAGCGGGCTACAAATTAAAAATAATACGAACGTTAATAAATTTTAAGTATTTTTATTAATAACCTTTTTACCTAAAAATACCTCAAAGACCATAAAAATTGTAAACCGTACCCACAAAACGTGTTTAATAAAATGTGATGAGTATAAAATAAGTTGAGAATTACACTATACACAATGGGATGAGTTAAGACCACTAAATACAAGTATATAAAACCGGCCAAGTTCGAGTCGGACTCGCCCATGAAGGGTTCCGTAGCAGCAAGTAACTATAAAGGTACGAGCTTATCTATAAGATATGCTTGTGATAGCTAAACAAGCTAATATGTAATACCAGTTTCACAAGAAATATTGAAACCAAAAATATTGTCATTTAATTGCGGTTTATGACGATTTAAAAAAAACTACTAAGCAGATCTGGTTCAAACCAATTTTCGGTGGTAGTTTGCATGGCAATGTAGGTACATTATATATTTTTTTTTACATTTATCATTCTCTTATTTTAGAAGTTAGGGGGTACGTCTACTTGCCAAGTTTCAACAGCAGTTTCGGAGAAAAGTGGCTGTGACATACGGACGGACAGACGGACAGACGGACGGACGGATCTATAAGGGTTCCGTTTTTTGCCATTTGGCTACGGAACCCTAGAAAATGACATGGCATCAATGAGGAATAAAAATTGGAATGAATCAAGAAATTTCGATCCCCGATGACATTTCGTGGGATGAGTACGGAATACGAGTAACCCTACAAACATAACAATAAGAGTTTACATTTTTTATAAGACGTTTCAATTTCACGACTCGAAGTAAAAAAAACAGCTGACGATCTCAACTGGTGTTCCCTTGAGAGATATGATGAATTGCTCCACGCTTCATTTATCAAGCTTTATTAACTTCTACTATAGAATAATGCTGGAACAATATCCCGTTCCTATAAAACTTTCAAAGGAAACTTCACGTGTAATCAAGTGTGAGGTGCAGAACATTAGAAGGATTCGTCTTTGATCTTTATCTTGTGATAGAATTACTTCTAGTATTAAGTTTCGTATTATGAGACGTTAAACTATCTTAAAATTTTGTTGTATAATTCGTATTATCAAACGCGATGGTAGCTGAATGGATAAGGACGGGACCTCTACTGAAAGGTACCGAGTTCAATTCCGCCCGGACAGTACTAATGTGAATCTCACTTTGTGGAATTTATATGTACTAATCACATGATTTAACATCTGCTGACGGTGAAGAAAAAACATCGTGAGGAAACCCTCATGTCCTAGAAGAAATTCTAAGGATATGTCCGATCCACCAACCCGCATTAGGCCAGCGTGTGTGGATTAAGGTCTAAACCCTCTCAAGTCTCCTGTTAGAGGAGAGGAGACCCGTGCCCAGCAGTGGGACATAAATGGGTTGCTATTATATTGGCGTATCATTAATTCATGGGGCTATAATATTAAAATTCTTAGTCACTTACGTCACAACGAATTCTGTGACGTAGAGGTAGTGCACGCAACTGCTAAGTTTTTTTACTCGAGAGTTGTATAATAATAATACTTGAGAGATTTTAAGAAAAAACCTGAGACCTTTCAATTTATGTAACCAGGTAAATTAAGTCTAAAGATTTAAGCATAATTAATTACCGTCTTAATACATAATTTGTCATGAGATTAAAAAAAAACTTCTAAGCTCAATAACTCATAAATTCAAACTGCCATTGGTATCGGTAAAGACCTCTTAAGAAAAAAAAAGAATATTTCACAATCCTTAAAATAAAATGAAAACGATGATAGATGAATGTAATATTTTTTGAGTTTACTTGAATGATAATTAAACTTACATTTCATTAATCACAATGTAAAAGATGAATGTCCAAAACAAAAATATACCTTGTTTACAAATTAATATCCAGCCAGATTGTTCATCCTTTTTCTGTGACAAAATATCTTCAATTTATTTTCCTTTCCAAAATAAAAGCCGGGAGCTTTCTTTACTTACATACAAAATGGTCCCACGATAGAATCATGAATCATGCTTAATCCAATTTTTGATAATATCCGCTGTCGTCTTACGCATTTTCTCGGCCTTGCTGGTTATTGTTTTTACTTATAGTTTTATTTGCCATATACATGGGGATGTC
This sequence comes from Lithosia quadra, assembly GCA_963576445.1. Taxonomy (NCBI): domain Eukaryota; kingdom Metazoa; phylum Arthropoda; class Insecta; order Lepidoptera; family Erebidae; genus Lithosia; species Lithosia quadra. The sequence continues at coordinate 4,926,045 of OY754882.1, forward strand.
TAATTGATTCATTAAATAGGACAAGAAATATTTATTTATTTGATGCTGTTTATGTAGGCTGAAAAAAGGGGTCAGTTAACATTGAACATAATATTATATCCAAGATGTAGTCTAGATGGAAATATAACAAGTAACTGGTGTACAAGAGGTATGATTCTCTCGTATTTTAACAAATAAAATATAAAATACACTTTTGACGATAGGTATAATAATATGTTTCACGATACACTGTTGATATTATTAAGTGATTTTAAACAAATTTTAAATCCATTCTAATCATCAAAAGTATTCGCGATTTTATAATCCCTTAATTTCGTTTACCATGATTTATGTCTTAGACAGGATACTTCACTCACATATGAAAGTGCGCGTTCGTAATTCAAATTTTTCCCTTAAGCATTTTTCCATAAAATCCCGGGTCCTCACATGACAGTGACATAATCTCCTCCGCCTTCACGGTTAGATATGACATCGTTGTTAGGAAAAATGAAAAAAAATTACCAAGCTTGTTTTTAAACAGTTACGGTGTTTTTATTTTAACGATTGCCATGACATTTCACCAATTGTTTTGATCTGATAAAATAATAGGTTATGAGGAAAATGAACGTGTATAAATATAATCAGTAATTAAAACCATAATCCGTAATATTATAATTAATTATTATAATAACACAAGTGTAAATCTGCCAATTATGCTAATTAAACATGATCTACTTTACATATAAAATACACATATTTATTGCCGAACCGATGACAATTCTGATCAATCATATTTAATTGATATATGCGACAATTTTAATTTGATACACTTTAGTTTTGTTGTTGAAATTATTTTTAGTCTTAATAACTACTATTCTTAGCTATATAGGTACAGTGAAGTTAATGGTGCTTTTATGTAATTTATTTTATGTATTTACAGATAAATTCAATTGATCAAATTTGAATATCACTACAACTTGCCAATTGCAACATAATACTACTCACTACTGAAGCCTAGTAAAGAAACAGCCTTTGAAGATTGGAACTTAGACTTTCACGCTGTAAAACTGGGCCTCGATTCTGCTAAAAGCAAACCACTGTAATACCACTGACACTCTAAAAATGCTATTTAGTTGTAAACTTTACCCTTATACAGTTAAAGTCTAAAATCAAATGAAAAGAATTCATTCAACTTTTTCATTCGCTTTACAAAATATCATTTGACTTTAGACTATAACCTGATAACAATAAAGTCTATAATTAAATGGCATTTTTTAGAGTGTCAGTGGTATAACAGTGGTTTGTCTTTAGCAGAATCGAGGCCCTGGTCAATTGAATTATTAACTCATCGTTAACGGTTGGTCGTTTGTAATACTCGAGAAGAATTTAACATATTTATGTTTCACACAGTCAACTAAACATTGAGGAAAGAAAAACACAGTAACTGGCATTATTTTGCCTGCATAGGCACATGTAAGATAACAGTAAATTTATGTCGCGATCTTGTCGGTATGTATTGAAAATACTGATGATATTATATGCAAACGCGATATTATGTGTAAACAGACACGATTGGTCCATACACCGGATCATATGGAACAGAACTAATATATTTACAGTCCATACACGCCCTATGAATACTAAATACCACACAATATTGGACCATGGAATTTATGCATGATTCCGAAAAATACTTAAGAGGCATACACAATGAGTTCACCAGGTCAGAGTTCTGCATACGGGTTAATGTCTAAGTTTCAGTTCGATTACTTTTCCAAACTAAGTGATAGCAAAGTTTAGATTTATTATGTCAATGTATAGAAATAGAAATACACGATCGAATATAAAATAAAAGAGATAGTGAATTCCGAATAGGTTAATCCGATATATTCACAAGTTTAGTTTTTGTTGACTGTCATTGACCCATTTGGCAAGTATTCAGAATACTAAAATGTTACACGTGGTCCAGTTAGAAGGAAAATATTTGTGTCACGTCGTTTTGTTTTTCTTTGAATATAGACAGCATGTGGTGTGTTGTAAATAATATTGAATTTCGTATGTATGATTTAAAATTGATGATTGAAAATTGTGCAGTACACAAATTTATGTAAAACTAGCTATGGCTGCGACTTCGTCCGAGTAGTATTAGATTTTTAAAGTTTGAATTTTTTACTCGGAAGCCAAATTTTTTGGAATCTCAATCCAGTCTTGTAAAATCGCAGGTAGGTACTTACAGCTAGTTTAAACATATGTAGGTACCTACCTGAAATACACCTTATATAAACAAAAATAATGAGAAAAATCATCTTATTTTTAAGAAGAATTTTATAGAATGCATGCAACATATTCTGCAGGCTGCTAGTGTGATTTCTACCTTACTTACACATAATCGGTATATCCCTTAATATCAATACACATAGTTCATACCTACCTATTATTTTTCATTATATCAAAACAATGTTTAAGAAACAACAATAATTTCAAGTCATAAACTTCTTGATATCTCATGAGTTGCAATCTTCAAGTTAAACATTCACGGTTACAGAATTACGTAATGTCTTTTAATCTTGTCCAAAATGTGTCTCGGTGTAAGCAAGGAGCGTACGCCTTATCACAGAAGGAAATGTAATGCGTCATTTAGATCAAGATACTGCTAGGTGGAGGAGTGTGCTTGAGGTAACAAAGTATAATTTGTATATTTTATAAGGAATTTACCTAGAGTAGTACCTACAGTTTTGTTTATACATGCACAAAGCTCGTTGACAGAATTAAAAACTTTTGCTGTATTTTGTGATCAACTTTTGTACTTAAATGTATTCATTATTTATCATCCTAGCATTGCATTTGAGGTTTTCATCCCGCTAAATGATTCTCTTCCTTCTGTTTTGATTTATATGACCTTTATAAAAGCGACCGCCATTCGACCTCCTAATTCCGATAAGCAAGTCGCGTCAGAGCTTTATCCGTTGACCAGAAGGTGCCCTTCGGTCGCCAGTGTATCCTGGTGGGACCCACTTTTTGTTACAGTTTTCTCATCTTCTTGTTTTTTTTTATACAATAAGGAAGATATATCGCTACAGTGAATAATTTCGCATATTATGTAAACTTGCCCCACTTTCTAATGATTAAGCGATAATTTGTATATGAAACTGCATAAGAACTTAACGACATTTTTTCACAGCTTGAAAAATATGATGTTACAAAGTTTGTTATATTTTCGTGTGGCTCACAGTCAGTGTCGTGATGACATGACAAGCGGCCGTGGAGGGGTGCTGGTGGGCGGCATTGCATTATGATTTAGTGGAAGCTGTCCTGTACACCCATCCGTGTTTCTGTAAGGTACAGCTAATGGATTAATCTGTGGGATATGTAAACAAAGATTTAATCTCGACTTTTTATTACAGAAATACCTTACTATAACGTTCAAAAGCTGGGTATTGGAAAATAGGGACACTGATTTGCTACAAAAAAAAACTAGCTGTCTTAGCTATATTAGATGGATGTTGTTGTTTTTTTCTAAGAAATTGTATCCATTGGTATCTGTCCGAATTGCCCTCACCTAGTAGGTATACTGGGAATACATGACAAGAAAGTGACTTGTCAGTTCTATTGTAAAATCATGTCGTTGAACTTTCGATGTGTGAACACATTTTACACAAAAACTTTTGCATTGAGAATTGAAGATATATTTTATGCTGTAATCCCATTGAGCTAGGTAGAGAGCACCTTGCTACTCGAATATAATTTCATGCTCGCTTGAATTAAATGTTTATTCGATACTGATATAAGTTCGGAATAAAGTTTTAACTGGTTCTTTATTATAAGTCTGTTATCATAATTTGATTTAAATTTCTGAAATGAAATCAAACTTTTACTTCTGATTACCGAAAGCAATTAAAACCGGCTGTTGTAATTTCAATTTTTTTTAGATGAGGAAAATCCTAAACCAAAATTGATTACCTTCTTTAACTTTTCGAAGGGTGGAAATACTGTATTTAAGTTTTTTATGTATGACGGAATCAAAGGTTTTCTTTGCTTCTCTTATTCTGGATTATCAATCAATTTGTATTATTTTATTTGATGCCTATTCTTTCACCTGTATATCTCCGGCAGAGTAGAAAGATATACACCTATTTCACCACCATTATTTAATTTAGTAAAAAAAACCCGACTATAATTCATCGTAGACCATACCGTTACTTGCGAACAGAAAAATAGAGGTCAAACGCAGCCTGTCATGAGTATAAAAAAAAAACTTTATCCAATCGCTAGTCCCGGTTCCATCCAAAGAATGTATTCGGTTCTCTCACTCGTTCCTTCCACAATTTGCTTTATTTTATGATTTTTGGGAGCGACTACCGTCTCACCTCCCAACCCTGAGAGGAAAACCTGTGCCAGGGAATCATCTGACAATCAGCTAGTGAACCAGCTTTAGGCTGCGGTCACCTTAGCTTACCTTCAGGCTGGATGCAGTCAGACTAAATATTGAAAAAAATGTTTGTTTCGGTTGCAAAGATCTTATAGAGCCCATACACCCAATTCCTCTAGATTTCTTTTATGTACCGTGGATTATACAATATTATCGAATGTTCAAGCAGAAGTATAAGTAAATTTACATAAATTTACGTACATTTCAGTCAGTCAGTACTTGAAATAATCAGGAGAAATATATTCTTATCGTAGAATAGATCCTTATTCCGATACAAAAAAGATTTGGTTCGTACAAATAAAAACTTAAGATTCCGTTCTTCAAGTCGATATCTCCTCTACTTAATATTCTGAACGTTTGGCAGGCGGCTTTATGAATAGAAACAGATAATGAAACTACATATCAAGTATTGGCTGACTTATATAGAGTGCTGGTGATATCTTTGGCTCTTAAATGAAAAAAAAAATCTTGAAGCCATGTTTATTTCTTACGTTTACGAGATTGGCTCCTTTAGAAGAAACTCGATTCACATATCAACATGAATTTGATGATAATACAGAATTAACAATATATTTCGGATAGTGTGTAATACCTCCCAAGTCCTTTCCATCAGCGAACGACTAGATGAACAGCGACACACCAGTCCCACATGGTGTATTATCCACTCATACACACGAAAAGATTTGATAGAAGTTGCTGAACACTGATAAATTTACGAACTTTCTTTCCATTGTAATGAATAATTGGATGTTTATTACTTGTTCCTAATTACCGGCAACAAGAGTATTAACAACATTATACTGATGAATCCTACCTGTCGCATATCAAATGTAATAATATTATTGCAGCACAGATTATTTGCTTTGATCTCGATAAAGATAAGATAACAACAAGTTAATATTATCGCAGCATTAATAATTAAGCTGACTAACTTTACCAATATTATGGTTAATAAAATAATAGGTAGTGCATTTACCTACAAGCTGATATACTTCTGATATACCAGAGGTATGATTCTGACGGCTTCATGTCACGTCAAAAGAAATTCATGTTAGTAGAACAATAATTGCATTGCAAGTAATTCATTTTTAAAAGCAATAATGTATATCTATATATATATAAAAATGAGTCCCTATTTCCCTTGGTCACGGCATCACGCGTGAACGGCTGGCCCGATTTCGTTAATTCTTTTTTTGTTGTGTTTGTTATTGTCAGGAGAAGGTTCTTTATGAAAGAAAAAGTTAAGAAAGTTGCGCGGGACATTAGACAATTTAAGAAAACTTAACGACCATTTTAACTTTTCTAATTCAACCTTCTTAGGTTACTTTTAATCTTGCCACGGGGACTAAGTATGCCACGGGCGAAGCCGCGGGGGCACAGCTAGTTATATATATATTATGTTTTACTACAATGACAGCTAAACCACCTTCGTGAAATAGAACATCTATACGTCATGTTATAACGTTTCATTCAACTACATAAATATAATATGTTATCCTACATTTCACGTAATATTTCACATAAAATGAGCTGGAGCTTAATATTCCTGGTATGGTTTTAATGAGGACAACGTAAGGATGTTTCATTTGAAATGAGTGAAGGAGGAGCGATGTAGATAGGTACATATAAGTATAACTTTTAAGGTGATTATGCCAACTCTTTTGTTATAATATTATGGAGATTGCTCAATTACCTTCACCGTATGTAAGTACTTTCATAGCTTAATTATTAAAGTGGTTATAAGAACGAGCACAAATAAAAAGCGCATATTTTTATTACATACATTATGCTCATATGTAGTCTATGATGCATGCATATAAATATCTATATTAGTTAGTTATTTATTTAATTATTAAAAAAAATGTTTTCCATGAATAAAGTTTTTCATTTCCCTATGAAAATGTAGAAGAATCTTTCAAATGAATAAACGATGTTATTCCCCTTTTAGTAAGTAAACACCACAGCCCGCCATTTGCTTTTTTCACTTCATGAAACATAAATTGGTGCTGTGGAATTTACTCAAGTACCTAGGGGACCATATTAATGATTGCGTTTATAAAATATCAACGTCTGTAATAATGGCAAAAGAAATCAATTGAAGAAACTCTGTCTTTTGAAAATTAGCTATCTTGTAATGGTCATTGGTCTGGCCTCTGTGGCGTAGCGGTAGTGCATTCGACTGCTACGACAGGGGGTACGGGTTGGATTCCGCTCAGTACAAATATTTGTATGCAGTAATAATATGTTTATTTGCATCGGTCTAGGTGTTTCTATGTTTAATATGTATTTATTTACAAAAAAAAGTAAGTATATTTATCCCCAACTGAGAACCCATAACATAAGCTAGTTAAACTATGCTTACTTTGGATCTAGAGAGCACTGTGTAGATGTCGTAGAATACCTCTTTACTAATAAAAGTATGTGTTCATGTAACCAATAATACAGTTGATAGCGACTGTATCTACCTACACAACGTTTGGCTTACTGGAATTATTTCTTAGAAAATTAAACGCCCATATGGAGTACTTATAATGATTAGAAGGCTTAGAATAACTTAATTTTATATACCTAATTTCCGGGTAGTTACAAAGTAAAAAACACTTCATAATACCAAGAGCTTAGAAGCGTAGATTAATGGCAGTTTCAATATAATTGGTTGTTTACGATCGGTTCCCAAAATATTTACTATTTATTTAGCATAATATTCATTATGATTTATAAATACCAAAAAACATGGAAACTATAAGATTTTGTTTATTCATTTGTGTTCTGTTACAAGTATTTTTAACTGGCTTCAAGAGGTGGTTCCCTGTTTATTTTATCTAAGTATATATTTGTTCGCGATTATCTCGCGATTAAATGAACCGATTTGGATGCGGTTTTCAGAAACGTATTTTATGCATTTTGGGGAAGAATATATATTATACTTAACTGATTTATAAAGGGAATAAGTCGGTTTTATTTTAGTATTTTTTTAGAAGTAGTAATAAGGAAGAAACACTTACTAGTTATATAAAACGCATAGAAACATGAACTAGAACAGAGGCGTCACCCGTAAATTGCCGACCTTATATCCCCTTCCCCAGCAAAACTATAATAAGTAGAAATGCAATACTATCCAAGTATTTACTGTTTAACTACAATACTGCCCACTTCAGTTATCTATAACCCTATCAGTTATCGTTTTAAAAATGGCAAACAGTAACTAAACTCAGTTTATTGCCAGTGCCATTTTGTACGAAATAAAAAATCAAATGTTTTCCTTCCTAGGTTTTGTTCCAGAAAAAACTGGGGTATTGTGTACGAAAGGGAATAAAAAATGGGAAATTCGCTTGCTCGTCTGACAACAATAGCTACCTGAAGGCGCATTCGAATTGTGGAGCTCGGATGCAAGTTGTAAGACATAGTTAGACAATGAAAGGTTGAACGTTGCGTTACGGCAAATTTCAACTCCGGTAAATTATTAATGGCTGTACTACAAAGGTTTTAACGTTTTACAATGTTAAAAATTTGAGGTGCGATGTTTGTACATTTTCTTCGTCTTCTATGGTATAAAAGTTTTGATATTTCATATAAATATACAGGGTGAATTTTTCCGTTGAGCGTGGATCGTTAAATTTGATACTACGAGGAATAGCGAAATATGATTAAACGAATCTCGGCCTGTATTGATGAAAAACAAAATGTTGATTAGAAAATGAATCTAATGGATGACTGAAAAAATCAACCTGTATAATATATAATAAAACGTTAAAGAAGTACACTTAGCCCTATGATGTTGTAGGTATTTTTTATTTTTTCATTAAGTAAGTATATTAGTTTTGAAATTTCGTTTTAATGGGCTTTATTTGCTTACTCCAATCAGCAGTATAATCACATAAGTATGTTGCTTAATTAGGTTTATTTATTCTATTCAAACTTACATTAAGCAATAACTTAGATAAAACTATTTTGTTTTTTGGAAATCGGGTCTCCCACGAGAGTACCTACCTACCTATTGCACTCCCTGTGTGAGACCAGGAATATGAATTGCGTGAAAAAGTATTTGATGAGGCCGTCAAGCTGAGGGCCACCATTGTAGCATTAACGGTATATGTAATAGTGACCCCCATTCCTGTGACTTAATCTTCAGTTTACCATCAGGTGAGGTGAAGTAAAAGAACATAATACTTTGAATTTTTTGCTTTACATATACCATCAAGTAATTTTCAAAACAGGTCCTATTTTCATATTCAGCAACTCTATACATATATTATGTGGGAAGGCGGGGATTATGATCCCTAAGAATATTATCTTGTTCGAGTTCGGGTCGTTTTTATAATCTATACATATAATAAAATGGTAGAAAAGTCAAAACTGTACATTGAATATTTTTTTAAAAGAATACTTGGGGTGTGATCTACAATCGATACCGAAGCCAAAAATATAGTTTTTAGAATTTTTGTCTGTTTGTCTGTTTGTCTGTTTGTCTGTTTGTCTGTATGTATGTCCGGGATAAACTCAAAAAGTACTGCATGGATTTACTTCAAATTTGGCAAGAATATTATTTAGAGGTCGGGTCAACACATAGGCTACTTATTATCACGCTATTAACTACGGGGAACGAGCAGTGAACCTTTATATCTTCAACGCATTCTGTAACAACGTGTATTCTAAAGACGCATATTTGAATGTTGTTATTATGTTCACTATGCTATAAGCTAGCTTCACAATATAAGTAACTTGACCGATAATATATACAATAAAAAACAAACTTAATTTTGCGGTTCGATCCGTAGACCCGATTACTGTACTAACCGCAAATAATAAGTTTGTCGTAGGTTACGTCAATAAAACTGTTGAGAAGTAAATTCTGTACATTGAAATATTTACAAAATATCTATTCGGGGATGATTGGTGGTCAATACCAATGGTAAAAATGCAATCAGTAATTTTTTTGTCTTTCTGTCTGTCTTTTTTATCTGTATGTGCATGCATGGAAAAAAACTAGGTACCTACTGGTGGGATTTTGATCAAACTTGGTACGATTTATAGTTCATACTTCTGGACAAAATAATAAAATCAACCCATTTATGTCCCACTACTGGGCACAGGTCTCCTCTCCTCTAACGAGAGAGCTGATAGGGTTTAGACCTTAATTTTTCGTTTTTTTTTAATCGTTTAACCTTACCACACACGCTGGCCTAATGGGGTTTGGTGAATCGAACATGTCCATAATATTTCTTCTAGGACATGGTGGGTTTCCTCACGATGTTTTTCCTTCACCGTCAGCAGATGGTAAATCATGTGATTAGCACATATAAATTCCACAAAGTGAAATTCACATTGGTACTGTCCGGCCCGATTCGAACTGAGTAGAGTCCTTATCCATTCGGCTACCATCGCTTACAGGACAACATATAGGCTACTTTTTATACAAAGCCGGGGTGCGAGGGAAATGCTCTAATAGGCCCCCTTTTTTTCCGTACGGAAATCCTCATGGATACCCACCCCGCGGCCAGCGGGGCAGGTTATTTTAGGTTAGGTTAGGGACTTTTACCGACTCAAACCGCACGCCGTGTAGGGTCTTCTGACGCCTGGGTGTAAGATGGCCCATAGAGCATTTTCCTCGCACCCCGACTTGACCCGGGCCATCTCCGGATTCGAGATGGCCCCCTCGGGTTTGGCAACCACGGTGTTCCCGTCATGCTCCCGGAATAGGAGAGGCGCGCTGTCGCACGCCGCCGCCTCGGCCTGCTTCTGCTAGGGTGACAGGCGACTCCGACGGAGCTCTTCAGACCTCCGACGCCTTCGTCGCCGACGCCCGGGAGAGCTTTGTGCAGCCTCTCCCGAACCCTCTCTGCCTCCTTCTCGAGCATCACTTGCTCGTCGAAGGAGGCGGTGGCCGACCACGCGTCCGCACTCTGCACCATCGCAGCGATCAACACCACCCGTACAGGCCCATGGAACGCACGATCTCCGCGTAGAGCCCACTACAGGAGTCATCCGGCCCCCTCATGTTGAGCAACAGCCTCACCAGAGCGTTGGCCTCCCTACACCCTGGCGTCAGAAGACCCTAGACGGCGTGCGGTTTTAGTCAGTAAGAGTCCGACATAACCTGCCCCGCTGGCCGCAGGGTAGGTATCCATAAGGATTTCCGCATGGAAAAAAGGCTATTTTTTATAGGTACGAGCTGATACCCGCGACTCCACCCGCGCGTCGTTTTAATCTAGGTCATCATTTTTTGGTTATATCTCCAGTTCTACTTCGCCAATTACAACCAAACATAGGGTAAATTTTAAGTCTAAGCAAGACCTTTCTAATAAAAAAAACCACATCAAAATACGTTAAGTAGTTTTTACCATCGCGATTTTGGCGTTTGATGGTTTTTTTTATTAGAAAGGTTTTGGTTTGACGAGTGGAGACCAGTGGAGTGAAGAGTAGAGTGGAGAGTTGTTTTATTAAAATAGACTTGGCGATACCAACCTCCACGCGGGCGAAGCCGCGGGCGGAAGCTAGTATTTTATAAATTAATCTACCACCACACAAACATACCTACTGATTTACAACGTTGTACCTACATAAAATCAGTTATAAAAAACTCATATTTAAACAAGCAAATTTAGACGATAGATGTCACTGACCGCATTTCACTAAACGATTTTTATTTATTTAACGCTATTTAAACATCCGATCTATGCAATATGGTTTTCATAATATAAACAAACAGTTTGCATTAGAGTTAATAAATGTTTAACCACAGCTAGTTCTAAGTAAAAATTGGAAATTAATTGTGACTTTAAGTACTTTGGAGATCATAAAATAAAAACTTTGATTATGTTAAATGAACGATTCTGAAAAAAGTATCGGTTAGTTTATTCGTTCGCGATGGACGCAAAAACTACTTAACAGATTTCAATACAGTTTTTCTAATAGAAAGGTGTAGATCAGTATTAAATACTGCCGTATGTTTGGTTGTAATTGGTACAGTAGAACCAGTGATATATTTTGAACAAAAACGATAACCGATATCCATGCGGACAGAACCGCGTGCATCAAGTAGTTATTAATACAATTATAATTTATCCCATTTTCGCGCCAATTAACAACGCCACTAGTAAACTAAAGTGAGAGAATAATTTATATTTATAACATAATAAGTAATGTGCTGTTATCTCCAACCAATACTCATAAATATGGCAAGCAATAACACCATTTGAAATATTAATGAGTACCTATTGTATTGAATATTGACACAGAATACTAAGATACAGAAGATAAAATCCATACATTACGCGTTCGAGCAACGCACACAGAGACGCTGCTTACGGACACAAAATCTTAGGCAGACAAGCACACGGCCCACCTGATGGTAAGCGGTCACCGTGGCCCATGGACGTGTGCAACACTAAGGGTGTCACATACGCGCTGCCTACCATGAAGGGAAGAGGGGAGGGCTAGGAAGGCGTGGGGAAGGAGCGGTACAATGAGCTCTGGCTACCCTACATACCAGCGGGAACACAACACGATGGTTATTATGGCTGCGGTCTTTTGTACTTCCCCAGTTGGACAGTTCATTTCAGACGGGAGATAACGTCGTGTCCTACCTCCTAAAATACTTTTCATGGTATCAATTACCCCGAAATTTCGATCCGCAATTTCGGATGTACGTTTCATAGTAGGCATATTAATTTTATTGTTATTAATTGAGCAAAAAAAAAGCATCGCAATAATCACTTAAATTCTGTATCGCAATTGATATCCACTCGGCCGTAGCCGTGAGCGGTGTAACTGATAATTGTAAATGTTAGAACTATATTAAACAATTATTATCAGTTACATCGCCCACGACTGTGCTCTCAATAAGCTCGTTTATGGAAATATAAATAAAAAAATTTACTCTAAACTATCTATGTGTAGCAAATACATTGATTACAGTATAGCCATTCTTGTGTATGACTCGACAAATACCACCCCAATATAATGATTTGCGGAGCTATTGTCGCCTAGACCCACGCACTTGTGTTAACTGCCAAACTTACCCTATTTATTACTAATATGACTTGCAATAGTGTTGACCTTTAAGCCCTTTTTAGCTGAATTTAAAAGTAAGGGATTAGTAGGTATTGCTGTCTGAGGTTGGCTACATATGAGATTCAGGATTAAATTAATTAGAAAAAGTTCAGTCTCGGCAATCGGGGTTAATTAATCTGTTTAATCATTCAGTCCTTGTATAAGGTAATTGGTTTTTGTCTGTAATATTTTAGATTGGAATGTATCTACTGATAGAGCATGTTGATTAAAATTACTATTGTTCATTACTCTTATCATTATGTAGGAACTGCAATATATTCATGATTTTTTTTAAATGTTTGTGACATTTATATTACTCATACCTACATACAGAGCTCACGGGCGGGATTCTCTGCTGACAGCACAGAAACTCTCGACCCTCCCCCCCAACCTCTATCCCATCCCCCTAACTCCTCCTCCAGCCACGCAATAGGTGCTTATCTGCCACTTAAATTGTATAAAAAAAATCAAAAGCTTGCTTAAGTTTCGTATTAAGCCTTTTATGTAAACTGTTCTCTTTTCACAAACCAAATTTGAATAAGCATATTCTTTATATGTCTGTGCCAAGATTCTTATAAAAGTGGGTTCTTTGTTGACGCAAGCAGTATGGCGTAACAATCTCCGGTCAGCAGCCCGACAAAGACTGGTTGTCAGAAAGTAATTCTAATACAGCATGACGTGACGGCTTGTTTCCGGCCTACGTTTACAGCCAGTAGGCGTTTGGCAAACGCCCAATGTTCAAAGCTGCGGGTGCGGGTGTAAACAGGCTTCTTTAAATAAGAGCCTTGTGATTCTAATCGTTCGCAACCAAAGTTTTGTAATTAAGTAAGATTGGTCGTAATTTGAAGTTGGTCATGGAAATTAAATATGTACTGCGTTCTTACTAAGTTAGGAATGAGGTCGTTGTTACTGCCAAAATGGAATCACAATTGATTTTTTTCTTTCATTTTTGCGTTAGTCCTCGTTTTCACTTCAGAGTCTGGGGTCCACTTTCCAGCTTTTACTTCTCCACTTTAGATGATCTGTGAATGTTCACTACCATAGATGCTCAATCTATGGTAAGTAGTGAACAGTCATCCTCTACGATGCCTAGCCATCAATTTTTGGATATTTTATATATATTATGTTATCAAGTTTTAATAATTATTGTTAATAGCAAGTTCAAAAAATCAAATATATAATCACTCTCTCTCCAAATATCCCCCGATGCGTACGACCACTGGCACAGTATGAATAATTTAGTTTTTTTACTTTACTTTAACATAACATTATGTAAATTTGTTCCGCTGGACCAAAATAATCTATACGTATTCATTTCTTAATGTACATACCTATAACAGTATTGGTAAATCAGACGTTTTTAACTAGATTTTTTTATAGTCAATAGGCCTGTGTTTGTTTATACATAAAATAACTACGTAATACTTTAATTTTAGTGCACATTCGTGTTCAAAGTTTTGCAATATTATCATTCATTGTTCTGACTGTACCCACACGCAATATAGGTTTTCCTGCCAAACATTCAATATAAAACTTTTTCATTTACTGTTGTTAGTATTCAAGTTTTAGCCTTTGTCTAATACTGTAGTTGGTCCAATAAAATAAGTTTATAGTGAGACTGACCACAACAAAGCTAGTAATTAATAATAACAAGTAAGACTTATCTTTAGAAATACCATGATTGAATGTACATACATACACATACACTACATACCTACACGCGTTTTTCCCTCCGGGGTAGGCAGAGACAACAGAATGATCGCCATCTGCCTCTGTCCTGACATTCTTTACACGCTTCCTCTACTGTCATTAAGCCTTTCATGCAAGCCCGGCGGTCTCGAGAGCTTTTGATCTGCCCCTTTAAATTGAATGTAGAAGAAATAAATTTAAAATCTCACACACATTCATAAATATTCGTATCTACAAATTTTAATATCGATGTTTTAAGTCAAAGTACAACACTAGTCAACAAGCTCTTAGAAAAAAAAGATCGACGTTTAGTATCTAATCGACAACAAAATTACATTGAAATGAAAAAGTAAACCTCTTCCTTTTTTCACTATAGAAAATCGGTACTTTACCTGATTCGTCTGGAAATTGTGGCACACATTACTTAGAGAGTACGCACCTAAGTGGATCCATTCACTCATAAAAGGTTTTTCCAATTCATTTCACCCAACCCGTACCGATCTGTGACATAAAGTTCAACCATTGCGGTCTACGGCTAAGAGTAACAAATGTACTGAATATAATATTTTGACTTAGGTGATGTTAACTAAATGCCTTGTTGGATATCATAGTGATTTAGCGAGTCACTTTACCTCGCTGTATAATTATGGGACGACTCGACTCAAGTGTATGAGGTATCTAAGAGATTAAAGTCAACCTTATTTTAAACCGTATGAATCTGCTAGTGCGGTGCATACGGTGCAAACAATTTCGTCAAGAACCCTTATGGGGTTCTTCAAGAAGGGCATTAGAAGGTTTTTGCAGGGTCGGCAGCGCGAGTGTGACGCCCCTGGTGTTGCACGCGTCCATAGGCCACGGTAACCGTTTTCCATCAGTGTGGGCCGTGTGCTTGTCTGCCACCTAAGTGGTATAAAAAAAAAAGAACCAAACGATCATAAATATTGTTGGCGAAATGTCACTGATAATTTTGGCAAGCTCTTTCTTACGGAAATATAAAGGCGAATACATAGACAAAAAAAACCTGATTCCAAAATTTGTAATAGAAAAGTTCCTTGATTTTCCTCATCAGTTGACACACCTCTACAAGCAGAAAGTTAGACAAGCCGGTAGCCCCAATTGAGTTGATGTCGGCAAAGTTAGGACTTTCACAGGTGTTAATCGAATTTCGCCCCAGATAGCTATCATTGACTTTGAAGTTAAAAACTGTCTATTCTTAGATTATTTTTCCTCTACTTTTTGATTGCCAGCAAGACAATATTTTTGGTGATAATTTATCTTCATAATTTTCAGTATTAGGTAATTCTAGCTATGCTAAATAGCTATTGCCCGTGTCTTCCCTCTCGCTAAATTTTGTTCCCGTTCCGATTTCCCATGAGAACCTATTTGTTATTTTTTTATACTACTTAGGAAGCAGACCAGCGCACGGCCCACCTGATGGGAAGCAGTCACCCTGGCCTATTGACGAGTGCAACATCAGAGATCTAACACTCGCGCTACCGATCTTCGAGAGGGAGGGGGTTGAAAGTTTGGGTCACATTTCAATTTCATTTCACGAATAGATATTCTAAATTCCGAATTGAATCTTGTAATTACTTCTCCAGTATCCCTAATTCTTAATTATTGGAAGTAATGTGAACTGAATATAAAGATAGCATAAGTAGGGTCAAGTATTTTCGAGAGCCAATGGAAAGAGTTCATGAATAAAATTGAAATTCATGATTTGTACGACTTCAAATTTTAAAGAGTTTCAATCAAGATATTTCTGGCTCAGGAAGAACAATTTTTAGAAAATTTACGTTGTACTTTCAAAGAATTTATTGTCATGTGTATGACTTTTTTGTACCAATATGAATATATTTAGTGCATGTATTTACATTCATTTACGAACAATACCGGTGGATGTCAGCCACGTCTACAATGTTTTGACTTTTTAAATAACTATAAATAAATAAATAAATAAATAAATAAATAAATAAAAAGCCTTTATTTTCTACTACATGCGAATTCTTAAAAATTATATTATTGTAAATGAAAAAGTTACGTTAGATATCGGTAGTAGTCGCCTCTACGGCGTAGTAGGCGTAGTAGTCGCCTCCCCTAACGTTTTTTTTAAATAACTAGGTTCGCTCCAAATGATATGTGTTACATGTTACATGGTGTGAAATGTGTGGTGAAATCTAACAATGAATAGGAGTAGGTACTTATAGATTGCGCGAAGAGCAAAAATTGACTAAGAGATGACACCAAACCGCGGTATGTTTTATATCATACATTTAAGAAGAGATATAAAGAAGTTTTTAACTAAATCAATACAATCAAAAAGTAGGTACTTCGTATATCCCTGGCACTAAAGTACAATATAAATAAATCAAAAGAGAAGACACATACCTACCATCCAATACATTTTCACATGAAGTGCTTTTAAAACTTTCCGATACATAGGTACATTCAACATCACCATCCTCACAATCGAAAGAAAGTAGCACGATAGCTTGCAAACTTCCAACTTCGCCGGTTTTCGAACTGGACAAAATCCGGGGTAATCTCCCCGGATTTTAGAGTTTGCTTAGGGGACGAGGACGAAGTACGAATGAATGGGATGTTGAAAACACCTAATATTTTACGGTCGCTTCAGATTGTTAGTCGTATATTTTATTTGAATTGCTTATTGATTGATATTCTTATTTTATACTCGGAGGACATTGATTGAATGGTTTGCTAAAGAACATTTTTAGAACGTTTAATTTCTTATTTTTATATAAGTAATTGGTTTTTATTGGTAATACTGTTTTAAGATCGAACTAATTGATGAAGATATATTTATAATATCACTAAGTATTTATAATATTAGCCTAAATATTTTAAATTTTGCTTTTGAGATTGTGTCCGGTTCTACTAAAACCGATTGCAATCAAAAATTCGGCAGATTTCAAGTCTGATCAAGACCTTGCCAATAAAAATTCGTTCGCATCAGAATTCATTCAGTAGTTTTTGCCTCCATTAGATACTATATAAGCAGAAAAACAATTGAAATTCACATATTACATTATATTGAAATGAATAGGGACAGAGGTGCATTTCTGAATGATGCACCTAAAGCTCGTGGTCCGTTGGAATCGCATAATATTGAAATTACCTACTGAGTGCGCAACGTGAGATTCTTTGAGCGTTGACGTCATAACGGGAGCGCTCTCAGTGCTATGATAAGAATCCATGCCATCCAATTAGTATATTCCACTTTGTTCACCTAGGTGATATCAACTAGGTGTACGAAGTGGAATATACCATACAATTCACTAACGTTTAATCAGAGAACTCCTCTTGGCGCCCAAGGTCCTTTTCATAACCCATATTTGAAGTAGTACTTACAGCCCATAACACTTTTAGACTAGTTTCGACTAACAACCCAATGGCCTTTTAAAAGGACATATCCTAAAAACCGATCTAGCTGTTTAAAATTACGCGGGTTTCCGTACCAGTGTAGCCAAAGCTATACTCTGAACATTAACGATCGATTTTTTGAACGCTTTTTTTGTCAATGACAATTGTCAAACGTCATATTCATCAGAATGGGAGGCGACATGGCTGACTCACTCGGACGCGGTAAGTTAATCGTTTATAATTGTATGAATCTTTGCTTTTCTTTTATATTTTAATGTGAATTTTTACTAAATAAAGGTGGCTTATTAATACCATAAAGCTATTTAGTGTTTTATATTACAATGACTAGAGTTTTTTCGTAATTGAAATAATATGTTCTTTGTAAAGTACCGTGGGTTGTTATGTAATAAAAAATATAATATTGTACGATATTCTTGTGAATTATTTTTAATAAATAAAGTTATTTTGATGCTACGAGCATAGGAAATACTTTGTATTATTGATGTTAGGATATATATTGCTTCTTCTTCAATATAAAATCAATTGATTTCTCATCTATTATTGTATTTAAACATTTGTTTTTAGTATTGTGAGACGAAGAAATAGAGCAAGCGATTTTAAATACGCTTGGAGACTCCGAAATAGAAGAAATAACGTATCCTCCCCACCCCTTCCTAGCCCTGCCCCGAAGGTCGAAGGTGAAGACCTTCGACCAGCAGTCCGTCCTACCCGTTATGACCTACGGTGCCGAAACGTAGACACTGACAGTAAGACTGGTCCACTACTTAAAAGTCGCGCAGCGGGCTATGGAGTGAGCTATGCTTGGAGTTTCTTTGATGGATCAAATTTTAAATGAGGTCATCCGACAAAGAACTAAGGTTACCGACATAGCTCGCAGAATAAGCAAGCTGAAGTGGCAAGGGGCTGGTCACATCTGCCGAAGGACTGATGGCCGGTGGAGCAAATGAGTCCTAGAGTGGAGACCGCGAATTGGCAAACGGAAAGTGGGACGCCCCCCCAGCACGATGGACAGACGGCCTGAAAAAGGTAGCTGGGATAGACTGGATGCGGAAGGTTGAGGATCGGGTGCTTAGGTGTACATTGGGAGAGGCCTATGTCCAGCAGTGGATTGCAATACGCTAATTTATTGATAGAAAGTTAAGTAAAAATGTTAAATTTTTAAAGAAGATACATAATTATAAACGTAGAGAATCAAGACTGGTGATGAAGAAACTGATTGTAGTAGAAATTTAAGTAAAAATTGTGAAAAATATATATAATTAATAACGAAAACTAAGTGTTTATTTTATTTACTCAAAATATGAATGTGATAGTATTGGCCCAGTGTCCTTTTAAAAGAACAAAATATACGTATATTTTCTTAGTTACAATCACAACATATTATATTCAATATTATACCCCAAAAGTTTCTTTTCATTCTGAAAACTATAACAAATAAAATTTTCGACTTGAATATCTGGGCTGTTATGGGTATAGTAATTATGTCCTATGAAAAGGACACTCGGGTCGCAATCAAGAATGTGTCAAAAAATCCATGGGCGCCACGAGGATATATAGGAACTTATACTCGTATATACAGGCTGTTATGTTGGTATAAATTGTACTTACATGTTAGATATGTTGCAATCAAAACTCTTTACCAGTCAAAAGTACTTTCAACTGAATAAAATAGGTTGGTCAAAAGTTGTTTTTAACACCCCGACTCGGATAGATTCGGTAAGTCGCCTTAGCCTTCGTGGTTATTTTTTTTTTCAAACCACCAGAACAGAGTTTTGACTGCAACATATAAGGTCGGGG
This sequence comes from Lithosia quadra, assembly GCA_963576445.1. Lineage (NCBI taxonomy): Eukaryota > Metazoa > Arthropoda > Insecta > Lepidoptera > Erebidae > Lithosia > Lithosia quadra. The sequence goes on from OY754882.1 coordinate 4,945,393, forward strand.
CAAAAGTATTTTCGTATTTTTCATTGAAAGGAAACAATTTTTTTTAGGTATAATTTTTTATTTATTTATAATATGTATGTGCCGTTTTGATCGATGACTTGTTGCCATCTTTTGGGTAGTGCCATGATCCCATTGCTGTAGAAATTTTGAGATTTTTGTTTAAAAAAATCTGAGAGATAGTTTTCACAGTGTTCTTTTGAGGTTAACTTTATGCTTCCTAAAGAGTTTTGAAGTGACCGAAACAGGTGGAAATCTGATGGAGCAAGGTCAGGGCTATACGGAGGATGCATCAACACATCCCAGCCAAGCTCTCTCAATTTTTGCTGAGTGGCTATAGATGAGTGCGGTCTGGCATTGTCATGATGGAACACCACGCCCTTCCTGTTCGCCAGCTCGGGCCGGTTTTTCTCAATGGCTTCTTTTAACCTCATCAGTTGTTGACAGTAGAGGTCAGAATCGATAGTTTTACCCGGCGGCAAAAGCTCATAATGGACGATTCCTTTCCAATCCCACCATACACACAGCATCACCTTATTCCGAGTCAGGCCGGGCTTTGCCACGGTCTGTGGGTCTTGTCCATACTTGGACCACGATCTTTTTCGCACATTCTTATCGTAAGTGACCCATTTTTCATCACCCGTAATCAACCGTTTAAGAAATGGTTCGGAATTGTTACGATTCAACAAAGAAACGCATGTGGAAACACGTTGCATTAGGTTTCTCTCAGTGAGTTCATGTGGTACCCAAATATCAAGTTTTTTCTTGTACCCAGACTTTTGTAAATGACGTAAAACGGTTTTGTGATCAACATCCAGTTCTTCAGCAACGTCGTAACTACTGATATGTCGATCTTGCTCCACTTTTTCAAATATGGCACTGATTTTATCAGTGACAGGGCGTCCAGAGCGATCCTCATCTTTTACACAAAAATTTCCAGACTTGAATCGCTTGAACCACATTTGTGCTACTCTTATTGAAACAGCATTAGGTCCGTAAACTGCACAAATTTTTTTCGCAGCGTTCGTCGCATTTTTACCTTTTTTAAAATAAAATTTCAAAATGTACCGAATTTCTTCGTCACATACGTTCATTTTACTTGCTTGAAAAACAATTGGAAAATGGCGGGAATTAGTTTTTTTTTAAATTTATTGCATCTTTGGAATGTCAACATTTAATGGTATCAAAACCAGCCAGTAACATTCCGTACAGCTAAAGAGGTTTGATTACTAATAAATACATTCAAAATACGAAAATACTTTTGCCCCTACCTATTATATATTTTCCGTCCCACCATTCATGATAGGAGGTTGGTAAATTATTCAGCGAGTATAAGTGTAAATAAGATCTTATAAATATACATTAGTCCATATAGCCACATAAATATGATATTTAATGATTGTGGGACATCGTTTCAAAAGATGAAATATAGAAGGGAAATTTGTAAGCAGAGTATAATATTTTCTGATAAATAAAATGAGTTAGAATATTATGCTTTAAATAATATTAAATTATGTACTTATTCTAAGGTCTTTCTGGTGTGAACATTGTATATATTTACCGGGCTGCAGAATCACCATGATTCCTTTGTCTTTTTCTTTTCAGAGAATCCTTGCACTTCCAACAAAATGGCAAGAATTTTCCTTCTCACCAGACTTCTTGATTTATTTAACAAATGTGCGCTCCTCTATAATTCAATTAATTGCGGAAAAAAAATTGAAGTACCTTTTTTACGTGCGGAAGTCCTCATGGATACCCACCCGCCGGCCAGCGGGGCAGGTTATGTCGGACTCTTACCGACTAAAACCGCACGCCGTCTAGGGTCTTCTGACGCCAGGGTGTAAGGTGGCCCATAGAGCATTTCCCTCGCACCCCGGCTTTTTTGCAATTTTGCAAAATTTGCACAATATTGCATTATGCTATTAAGTGATAAAAAAATTAGATTACATTGTGAAGAAGTTATCAGTCATCTTCAAAAGCAAAAGTTCTTGCAACTCCAAAGGTCTAAAAAGAGTACCGTATTATTATTAGCACAGTAACAATTATTGAGTAGTCTAATCAAATTACCTCTTCGTTCGTAATAGTGAACCATAGTTTATAAGTAAAGCAACAATTATTGAGTAATCTTAATGAATTTACCGGTTTTTTCATAACACTGAACGACATTTTAACAAAGATTGTCTCTTATAAATATAGTTAATTAGAAGTATTTCCTTCAGTCGCGATGATATTCACGTTACTTCTGTTTATTACACTATGTTCATAAATTGACAGCTAAAACTTTGTCTCAAAGCAGTCGTTCCACAACTTAGTTTATTTAGGTCGTGTCTCGTTCAGGCGTTAGTTAAAATTTACGTACTAATTAGGTTTAACAAGTAATTAAAATTGGTAGGTTCTTGAATAGAATATACTAATAATTTGGAAGTTCGTTGTTTTATATGACCTCATCACCAATGACGTGTTTGTTATAGTTCCCTAATGCCTTGTATAAAATCTTGAATAAATATGAGCGTTGTTCGTGCGCGTGCATATATGCGTTTGTTTTGTGCAAACAATACTAACCTATTTTTTGCAAATAATTTGCACAATATCGTGCAAAAAATACATTTATGATAGGCATAATAATATAATATATGTGCTTGCATGACACGCACAATAAATTATTAAACTTAATAGCATTATTCCTTTGTAACTTCGCCGTACTTACCTATACCTACTGATCTGATAAGCAGACACTTAAGTTCGCAGTAAAATATTCATATTATAAAACGATTGCTTATAGAATATAAATATTCCTCGCAATAAATTCCAAATGAATTAGATTTTTCACAAATGAAATTAAGTACTTATAAGGTAAAGTGTCTCAAATAAGCGTTCTGAATGCCAAAAGGAGCGTCCAGTCCTTCAGATTTTAATTTATTCCTTTCATCAAAATCAAATCTATTATATTCGATGGAATATTATTATTGTAGCTTCGAAATTCTGCCGTTAGACTATAATGAAGAATAATTAAATCGAATCCGAACAATTATAAGCTTCATAGAAATACCTTAAGATTTTTCGGGGAATTGTAATTTGCTTATATCAGGAAGTCCTTACCATGATTGATTTGGGTCGTTTTAGTCTCCCGTCAGATAGCAGGTATATTTAATTTGCAGTTAGCTTAATAAACTCAATCAACCTTTTCATAATAATGTATTCTGATTAATACACGAGGCAACAAAATAGTTGTAAAAATTTAAGTTTGATGAAATTCTCACTAACTTTATTTTTTGATACAGGCCATGGCTCAGTTTGGGAGACAGCAGTCTATATTGTGTTTGAAAGATAAAAGAATCTGCGAAAAAAATGCTGTATATGATCCACTGTATTTCTATGTTAAGTGAAATAAATTATTATTATTTATTATTATTATTATTTATTTTTACTTAATTACTATTTAGAAAATACAACAAAGCACATTTTAACTATAGCACTATGTTAAAACCTAGAAAAGATATGAAAGTATAGATACTCAACATAAATGAAAAAAATATTCGACTGAAAAAGATATATTGAAGCTAGGTATGTCTAGCCGCATTAGGTCAAAACTATTATGTAAAACTATTTTCTATGCCAAAACAAAATAGGTTTATGAAAACATGCTATTCCAGAAGTAACAGTTTATACACAGAAAGGGATACTTAGCATATTAATTAAAGTTGACTATAATGTCTTCGCTTCTTGTTTTAGTCTGCCAACAGCCGAGTACCTAAACTGAACAGAGATCATTGGTTAGTTGAGCAGAAACCCATTACCATATGAACAATGTTTGGTTTAGCACAATGTAACTACTAACAAGGAATTACTAATTAATTTCGTATTCCTTTCATTTTCATCATTCTCTGAACCTTTTTCCCGACTCAGTTGGGGTCGGCTTTCCAGTCTAACTGTGATGCGGCTGAACTTCGATATTTTTTGTGGAGCGACTACCATCTGACCTCCACAACCAATGGTCATTATGACCAATGGCGATATCGAAGTTCCAAGTTAGACTGGTTGGACTTTTGTGGGCTCCAATTACCCGTAACGACTGCCATAGATGTTTGTATGGCAACAGGGACCGACGGCTTAACGTGTTCTCCGAGGCACTAATAAATCTGCGATAAATACACACATAACTTCGAAAAGCATCGAAAAGTCATTGGTGTGTGCCATGGTGAACTTGGGATCGAACCCGAGACCTCGTCTCAGCAGTCCATTACCCAAACCACTAGGCTAATATTTTCGTATTACTTTATAGACACGTTTAACTACGGTTAATAAGGTTCACCAGTATTAATCGCTTAGTAAGCTAAGCGATTATCTGTGCAAGTTGGTAATCGAATCACTGTTTCGAAATCGTCTGACCATATCGTAGAGATTAATCTGTGCCCAAATGTTTGGATTAATTTATGCACATGAATTGATGTGCATTGTTTGCTTGTTGCATCGACTTTGCTATAACTTTAAATTATCAATTTAATTTTGTATATAGACATTCTAAAAATACGAATAAATAACAATTATATCTTATAATCTAACGGGAGAAATTATCTTTGAATAATTAACATGACATGTTAGTACATTGTGTCTCTCAAAATGTTGTGATCTCAAATTATATTCATGCATATATACGGGACTTCGTGATTGGCATAGCGGGCTCTACTGCATGGCTAACCACTAATAGATATTAGCTGCCGCCCGCTGCTTGGCCTGCGTGGAATTTTTTCTCGTTCTCATTGCCCATGGGAACCTATTCCATGAATAAAAGACTGTTTTATTCCAGACTATATGATCACATAATAATATAATAATTATAATCTATCGCTGTACCAGGCAAATCCATTTAACCGTTAGAGCATGATTGAGTAACATTATATCCAAACATCTAAATATTTCACAAACTTTCACATTTGTTATAGTAGAAAGTAGGATTTTTCTTATTATATCCAGAGCCTTGCCCGTCAAACATCAGGTATACTGGCTTATATAGGTGATGTTGAATTGGGTTCCAAAAGTCCTCAAAGTCCAAGTAATTATTGTATAAACTTACAGATTTTTTTTTAAGTCGGACACGTCAACATGACTTCACCTCGCCTAATGGTAAGCTAAAGGCAAAATCTCTGGAATGGGAGTCACCATATAATATCAAGTGCTTGATCACTACAAAATAAGAGTAATAAAAAATATTATTCCTAGAATTTGGTTCTAAGTGTACCTACGCACCAAGAAAATTGATATCCTCAGTAAATGGAACATTCTACGGACGGCTAATGAAATAATATTCAAAGAGCTCACTCTCTCAATATCATTCAATAAGAGAATTTAATTAGGAACTGTGAATTCTGACAAATATACAAACCACAATATTTAGAATAGAATAGAAATAAACTTTATTGTACATCGATCAAAATATAACATTGGATATATTATGGCAAACACAGTAAATTCAATGTAGAAATGGCGGCCTTATCGCTAAAAGCAATATCTGACAGGCAACCTTTCACAATAACAAACAATAAACACAATATTTGAGTGGTATCATGAATCTTGGGGTTGATACGAACAATTAGCGAGAGGGTTGCGCCAAAATAAATAATTGGATGATTCTCGAATTTCAAGTGAACTAGACTACATTATTAGGTATATTTATAATTTTAGTGATAAAAGCAAATTTAAGACCTTTAAATCGAAGCTCTCCTCTATAGATTTTGTAAGAATAGACTCACGAAACCGAATGTAAAGACTTCTATAAAAACTTCAAAAGAGGGATCAGCCGCCCTTTGAATTAACGCAGCTGGGTGGCTCTCAAAATGTACTATTTTGCAGACTGAGATTTAGATAAGAATTTGGGAATAGTTTTATTGGACAAAAGAACCTGGTTACCTTTTAATTTTGCTGACATTGATTGATTAATAATAATTTTGCATGCTTGATTTTACAGATTGAATAAAAACATTCTTATTTTTATTCTTCTAAAGAAATCCACGTGAAAACACCCTTGTTTATTGCTTGCTCACATATTTACGAAGGAATTAGGTACATTTTCCTCCTCTTATCCCGTTGCAAAGTACAATATCCCCTCATAAGTATTTTTATCCGCATTCTAAAACCCATATAGCAAGTTTGTCGAGCGGTAATTCCTTTGGGTCTATGGTATGTAGAATGTCCTAGAATATTATATTATTATTGTTATCGAAAAGTTGCCTATCATTAACATTAAAAACTGTGTTTCGACTGCGATTATTATTAAGCCGAATAAAGTTCAGTCCAAAGCTTTCATTAGTCCAGTAACTTATTGTGTACTTTTATTTTACAGGTAATAAACCAGGGTACGTGAAGCACACAGTATGTATAAACATAATATCTTAGAATAAATCCACTTCAAGACTCTCCAGATTACTTCTTGTTCTACTTCCGAGCATTGCACAAAATTTAACAAGAATAAATTCTAACAATGGCAAAATAAAACGGCATAACGTGACTCTTTTGTTTCTCAGTTTAATGCCTTATTTTACCACTGTGCAAAAATTTGCACTTGCAAAATATGTAGCAGTTGTAATTTTGTCTCCGACATCCGTTTTACATGGAAGCAAAAAATATATCTTTGCAAAATTACAAAATGATGATGATATTTGCAAAATAATTAAATGTATATTTTCTTATATCAGGTTTTATCTTCATTATTTAATTTAAAGTAAACCTTCACATTAATAGAATAACGTGCGTTTTACGTAGGCCAACAATTTGAGTATTTTGGTACTTACCTACCTATCGTCGCAGAATTATACATTGCTTTCAACAACACTGAACGTCATTTCGAGAAAGTAACGAGGCTAGTCATGAATCATTTATTCGAAGGGTGGCTTCAGAGTAGCGACTCCTGTAAAACATTCAAACAGACCGTGTGAGTGAACCCTCCGAACAGGTACGTACATACTCGTAGTAAAAAATTCAACAAGTAAAAAATTATTGTCTATTACGTCACCTCGTTGTAATACTTTGACCTGTCTCATTTTATGTAGACAAGAAGTCAAAAGGCATGTTTATGATGTTGAACCTTTTCGTTAAATATATGCGTGAGTTTGACCCTAGTTGGGGGCGGTTCAGTGCTCATAAAATGGTACTAAAGGATCCAAGGTTGTTATTCATTGTTTCTTTAATGTGACAACGTTGAAGTATTTATTTTAGGTTCGCCGAGGTTTTTTTATTTTTCACAAACATCAATCTCAGTGGCAGTCCGCTGTCTTACTCCTGTTTTTTATTATTTGGTTCAATTGGCTCACGAGAGCGACTACTGGCTCAACCCCAACTCCAGGTGGAAAATCTATGCCAAGACCTCGTGTGTCAATTAGAAGGTATATTGGTTTGCCCTATGCACACTGACATGTACATATTCATAAGCTCTCTATGGTTATTAAAAAAACTGGTGTTAGTTTAATTAAGCACATGAAATCTAAATCACTGCTTCTGTGGCGTAGTGGTAGTGTATTAAACTGCTACGTTGCCGCGTTGGTTCGATTCCCGCTCAGTGCAAATATTTTATATGCATGAATTATGTCTATTTGCTATTAGTCTGGGTGTTTCTATGTATACCTAATGTATGTATAATATAATTATTGACAAAAAAAGGTATATAAGTATGTTTATCCGCATTCTAGAACTCATAACACAAGCTAGTTAAGCTATGCTTAGTTTATAATCTAAAGAGCGCTGTGTAGAATCTCGTAGAATATTTATTTATTTTATTTCTAACAATATTTACTTCTAACTTATTATAACACGCATGTTTCACACTGTGTTTCTAATTTGTAATTTAAAACGCAGTGTGTGCACAAATATTTAGACGTTACCTAACTTAATTCCACATTCCCAGCTGTGTGTGACCATCTTGTGTTTGTATTTAAATATATGCTTACAGCCAGGCGTTGCCCTTTTGTTGTTCCACCTTTGTTTGTCTCATAAGTTACTTATAAAGGACACACAATTTGCGGAAATTGCTCTGCTGCTCAAACTAGGATTCTGCCTGCCTTTAATTATAACGAACATGTATTAAATTAGAATAGTACCTACGTCCCAAATAATTACATACGGCTGACGTTTATAAATCTCCTTGTCTCTCATCTTTGATCCAACCTGTTATGTCATCCGTTTAAAGTCTATTGTAGTGGTTGAGTTAATCAAAGCGGTATAGAACTTAGTTATATTATACCTGTGGTTATACGTAGGTAGTAGGTATTTATGCGTGGGTGTGTATTATACAATACACAAAGCCCACATCGTCACTATATTTGCGCCAATCGAGCGTTGCTATTGGTTTCACTGGAAAGGATTCCTTTATTATATATTTATTTTTAGATACATAGAAATGTATTACTAGAGCGTTTAGAGAAAAAAAAAATGTTTGAAGACAGAATTATTTTAGTACATTGGTACACCTGAAATGTTGCTAGCGTATTATTTATGTGAGTGAAACATAATAATACCTACTTTATATAGAAAAGAATTTATTTATACCTTTGAAGTACGTATTTATGGCTTGAGTTAAGATGCTTCGCATCAACAGCATAATATTTATGATAATTTTATGATCTTGTAAGACTCGATAAGTGTTTTCAAAAGTAACAAAGCATTCACAATGAAAGACCGTTATAACAGAATGAATAAAAATTAAGGGGTGAATAGAAAAAATACAATAAAATTGTCATCAGAATTTGTTCAATAATTTCTTTAAAAAAATATAAGTTTTTAACCAGTGTTCAATGATTGTGTTTATTTTGATATTGAAATAGTCTGTACTTTCATTAAAAATAAAGTTACTGCATTTATTCTTATTCACCCTTTTAGCCCTATATACCTCGTTTTTAGTGTGCCAGAAGTTTCACCTTTCTGACTTCTTTTTTTTCTTATTTTTGTTCTATATTCCCTTTCCCCCTCAATTTATGCAGGTGGTATCACGCAATTGAGATTTATACATTAAACATTCATAAGTAAAAGAACCTACTATTGTCTAGTCTCGTAATAGGTAGGTATATGGACTCCCTTATCTAGATAATGATAATTTAGCGAGGATATAACCACAAAATAATCTAGTAACAGTTGCTACACTAACAAGTTAAAGATCCCCGATGACTACCCGCTAGAAACATTTGGGAATTTCTATGATTAGCTGGATATGCGTATAAGGGTTAACGATTAACAGAGGATTGAAAGCTATATTCTCGCTCTAGGTCCCTCAGGATACGTAAATTTCTCCGTATACTTATAAGAAACGTAATCTACTTTATGGCTACTTTTTTGGTACCTAATACTGAAAATTATTCTTATATTTTTTTACTAATTCAAACGAGGAACATTTCTATATATAGGAGAGTTCATATGGTATAAGAAAATATATTCGAATATTAGGGCAGAGGTCAATCGCTTACGGAAAAGCTGACCCTAGTTCCAAAAGGCAAACTTTAGAAGTAACTGAGAAATTGCTATGAGGATAGCTATGACAAAAATATTCAATAATCAAACCGCTATAGGTACCTACTGTAGGTTTCTTACACCAATACTAAAAACGTCTAAGCATAATTACGTAAATTGTAAATAAGGTATTACTTTTGTCTATTGCTTAATTTTTTTTTTTTTTTTTCTGACTAAACGTTTAGAAGCAAGAGCAATTATGCACCTTTGTTACCCATGCAATATTTTAATGAATGAATTAACAAACGAATAATACCTTAAAGACACGAGTAGGTACTGGTAGTGTGTTCAATACCTTTTCGTGGAAGGCTTCTAACGCTCGGTTGTACTACATCGTTATAAGCCGGTGCTTATACGATACCGTTATGTGATGCTTTTGTGTAATGTGTGAAAGGTATAAGTAATTCAGGAGACTTACGTGGGGGATATGTAGAAAGTGAGCGTTGCTACAGAGGTTCCCTCCGTTTTCCTTTGAGGAAATTTCCAATATTCTCTTTTCTTTCCTTTGAAAAATCTTGGCTAGTATTTTTGAATATTTGTTCGTCACCATTCTTTGATAGATTAGTTACCTTTAAATTTTATTAAAACAAACAGAATCTTATAATTATTGAGTTTCTGACATAGGTACCTACTATTTTATCTAGAATGGACTGACTAAACAAACCTCAAAAAAATCAGAGAAGTTTGATTAATGAGCCTATGTAACTTTGAAAACTTTACAAATTAATATGAAATTAAAAACAAGTATTGAAAAATGAAGGCAACACGAAGAAGACAGAATATTAAAGTTATTATGATAGAGCTGTAAAAACGTTACTTAGGTAAATATTTGTTTCTGATCGATAGAACAAACAAAAAGAGTAATGAGGAAATAGCTTTGCCGTAATTTCATGTCGGGTTCTCCATTATAAGCACAGACTAGCTTTATTCACAAAGAAAATATTTTGTGGAATAAGTTAGAATTTTTTGGGAATAACTGACGCTGAAACTCGTTATTCCGTCTTTTTCCTGTAAAACAATCATTTGTATAGATTATTGTGGTATTATTTTGTTATTTATCGTACTCGGAGTCAATTCATATTATGTAAATAAATTCAAATAATTATTGTTATGTATTACGTTACAAAGAAACTTCAAGATGAACATTGACGCTCATCCAGCTGACTGGATTCAAATGATGCGCCTGATAGATCAAGAGCTCGTGAACTATAGGTGAAGCTTGAATAGTTAAAGTTGGAAGTTTAATACAACAATAGGGGTTGACGATATATTGCTCTAGGGGTAACTAACCGAAATGGTGAGACCACCTGCGTTATAACTGGTGGTCAAAGTCTCCCAGGGTTTCTGGGGAGTTCCTTCTTAGGGTATACCTGAGGTACTTGGTGAAAGACTCATATGGACGGAACATCGTGTGGTTTTAGTCAGTTCGATCCTGATATACTACTATAATACTTCACCAGCCCTGGTGAGGCAGTACTCGTTAGGGGTTACCACAAGTATGTTTAAAAAAAAGGTAATAAATGAAACTTTGTGCAAACAACCATCCGCTACACGCATCTCAACACGAGTGAGCGTCACTGTTGCCAACTTTATTTTCCAAGACGCCACAAGAGCTGTATAGGCAAGGAGTTTCAACTATCCAAACTACCGAGCAGCTGTAACATATAGATAAATATAAAAATATTAGAAGCATAATATTTTGATGAATTCTACAGACGCTCATAAAGTTAGCGTAACTTTCGGGTAGCTCGTGAGCTGAGTATTCCTAACGATCACTAAGCGCCCCATAGGTTCAATACAACAACGTGAGCAGAATGCTGTTGGGACTGCTTCAATTTTGTGGTGAATTGGAAATGTTACGTAATCGGTTAGATAGTTTCAGCATCATATTGAGAAAGCGAGCAAGCCAACGAGTTGCAAGCTCGTGTGAATTATCGAACTTGCGATCAACTCATTTCCAACAATAAGTATCTATTTAACTTGGAGTTAATATAAATGCTGGTATTGTGTGATCAACTCGTAGCTATTTGCACAATAAAACGCATAGGTATGGTGAGTGCCTCGACGCGTCCCTCTCTTCTCTGTGGCAAAATAGGAACACCGTGATTCGCACACCCGAGGAGGCCATCTTATAGCTGAAGATAGTCCAGGGTTAGCCGGGTTGCGAAGGAGTATTGGTCACCTTACACCCGGTACATGAGACCCGTGATGGCGGACGGTTATAATAAAGTCGAGCCGACGTGGCGGGGAGAGGATGTTCGTTTACCGGATGAGAAAGAAAAATGGAGCGATACACCATAATAGAGCCCCATCCCTCTCATCCCTCGTTAAGTAAACGGACGATTAGGTACGTCATGGTAAGCCCTCAGGGATGATAGTTACTTAACTAGACCGCTAGACCGAAATGTCTAACTAAAATGTCATGCTTGAGGTATCAATACAAAACTGCTAAGAATCCTGGCATCCGGGAATTCATATTGTTTTTACTAACTCTGTGCATACTCAGAAGCTGCCTCTGATGTATAATAAAGAGCAAATAAAGGTACTATTTATACTATCAAAAACTGTTAATATCTGTTAGTTTGTTCAAGTATCTCATAAAAACGAATTGGATAAACCTTTTTGTGTACAAGATTCTTTTATCATCTATTCGAATCCTAGTATGTACATATTTCAATTTTGCTAAAACTCTGAAAGGCATAGATATAAAAACATACTAAAAACCAAATAATTTTAATAACATTTTATGTAAGTATTAAGTATATAGGTACACTATCAATACTATTGCGGAGTAAACAGTTTGTTGAAGGAGAAAATGTAAATGGGAGTTCATTAAATAATAAGAAGTATCAACAGCAGCTAGATTTAAAAGCAAAAATTTAAGATTTCACGCTTGACCCAGCGTCTGTGGAGAGTGACTTAAACGAATTAATATTCTAGAATAAGGACGTTCTTTAGTTTTACTTGGGTCGTTTTGCAAACTGGAACGGTATTATTGAAAATGAAACTTGTAGTACCGAAACCGTTAAGATAATAAATATAATTTTACAGTATTTACTTTTGAACTAGATTTAGAAGATGTATGAGTTTTGGTCAAAATCACCAGGCTGATCAAATTTGAACTAAATTTAGTTTAGTCGAAAAGAGTGAATTTCAAGAGATTTTTTAAAATATTTTTTCATTTGCTATTCTTTAGCGAACCTTGGTTACAAAATTCATTTACTAGTCCAACTAGTAGGTAATAATATTGAAGTATTAGTGATAGAAGATAGGTACAATTTGCTTCAAATAACCCTTGAGAAAGGAGCTTGAGTAGTCTGTACAGAAAACTCAATCTAAATGACTAACATTTCGCCTCCAAATCGTACATATTGCTATATATGTATATACAACTATGTGTACGATTTAGAGCCGGATTTTTCGGAAGCCTCGGATAAATAACCCTAGCAAGATGCTATCAGATTAAGAAAATATTTTCGGGTCTTATCAAAATCGCGTGTCTGTGAAATGAGATCAAAATTGTTCCGAGATAGCCCTTTTTATCGTGTGGTATAAACATGATTTCACAATTTAACAAAGGGTAAAAATATTTTCGTTTGATCTTAGTTTAATCAGATAGTATCCACCGTCTAAGGAAGTGCTTACATGAGATATTGCAAGCGATTGCAATTTAATAAAAACTATTTTGAATTCTTGCTATGAAAATTTAGTTAAAAAATATATGTCATGAGTTACATTTTCTTTACAATTTTACTTTTGGTCTTACAAAATGACGACAGTATTTTGCCTAACCGGAAGGTACATAAATATTAATCCTAGAGCTATTAACGATTCAGAACGCGAACGTGGTCTAGGCTGTCTTCATATAATATTTGCCACAAACACCTCCTGTAGTAATGAAGCATAGTATATATTGACACATGTATGGTTGCATGCATTTAAGCTACATGGTAGAGGCGGTCTCAGAATAGGGTTTGACAATGTAAACTTTTTATAAGTACCTAGTTACCTAAGTGTGAAAAATTTATTGCATAGTCAAATTATTTCACCACTACTATTTGAATAGTTAACAAAGATTTCAGTTATGCTCGTTAAAAAATATATCTATTCAATAGTTGAGGAGTTATGAAGATAGTTATCGATCTATTTTAGTTAATAATTCGAATGTACCAACTCGCTCGAATCAGTGACTTTCACGAGAGCCAGGTAATGAATAAGTCATAATACTCATACATTGCAAACCCAAGCAACCCAACAACTTACACATATTATTTTGTTCATTTATATATGATTTTCATAATTTTACGTAGCGTGGCTAATAAATTTGTGAGTGTAGCGTCTGTTCTTGTAACATTTTAAAACAAAATCAACTTAAGGAGTTTGAAAGAACTTTTCAAATGATTAGAAAAATGATTACGAAAGTTGAATGGCATACTCGAGAACAAAATTTATGGCTCGTGAAACCGCTATGTTGCCGCAATTCGGCCAATTTTGCTGTCTTATTAATATCTAAGCTTGGGAAGAACACTCCTTGAATGGACTTAAACGAAGGCCTGGTCAATGTGGCAGCGATGGGGTGGAGGCACCGTACATACACCGGTGCATTTGCAAGTTTTTGAAAGTGTTCTGGTTTTGCAATGATCATCTCATATCCGAAAACTAATTAAAACGGTAATACTCGTAGCATCGCTAGTATCGTATTATGAAATAAATTGCAGTCTGCTTTGGAATGTTTATTTAAGTTTTCTCTACTTTAGTAACTCGAATACAATGTGGCCAAAATTTAAATTGGATTGTGCCAATAAGTACCGGTAGATATTTGGCAACGTTCGCTTTTAATATAAAGTTAGAAACGTTATTTATTTTCGTTTAGATACCTACTATCAGATGTTATTTCCGTATCCAAATATTAAACCTGTAATATAGAGGGATAGAGGGATAATATACAGGGTCTGGCACGATAGCCTAATTGGCAAGCTTCCGTCCTACGGCTTGCCCGCTGGCTTATGTATCTGGATTGCCGACTTCCTGAGGAATCGGGCCATACGTGTGGTCATTGATGGCTGCGCATCAGACCAGCTTGAGATCAATGCTGGGGTTCCTCAGGGGTCCGTACTCTCGGCTACTCTATTCCTGCTGCACATAAATGACCTGCTCAAACCCGGTACTTTTGGGTACGCAGATGACAGCACAGTGGTCGAGAGGTATGAGTCCAATTCTAGAGCCAGCGCGGCACACATCCGATCTCTCCGAGAGGCGATGGTTGGGCGCTTGAACTTATCCTTGAAGGCGGTCTCCGACTGGGGTGATGCTAACCTGGTTAAGTTCAATGCTGCTAAGACTCAGGCGTGTCTTTTTTCTGCCAAGCGAAGTCAATTCCAGCCAAATCCCTCCTTCCGAGGTGTACCCGTGCCGATAACCGACCGCCTCGAGCTTCTTGGCGTAACTCTCACATCCACACTCAACTTTGGGACTTACATTGAGGCTAAAGCTCAAATGGCCGCAAGAAAGCTGGGCATCCTGTCAAAAGTGCGACAGTACTTCACACCGGAGCAACTGCTCAACTTGTATCAAGCGCAGGTCCGATCCTGTATGGAGTACTGCTCGTATCTGTGTGATGGGTCAGCTAAATACCAACTTGACGCGCTGGAGACGATCGAGAGACGAGCCAAGAAGCTCATCAATAACGATGCACTAGTCGAGAAAAGACTTCAAAGCCTTGCCCATCGACGCAAAGTTGCAGGTCTCTCGGTGTTCTATCGGATGCATTTCGGGGAGTGCGCTCTGGAATTGCACAACCTGATACCTCCAAGTCCTTTCCATCAACGAACGACTAGACGAACAGCGTCACGCCACCGCTATATGGTCGATATTCCACTCATACGCACAAAGCGCTTTGCTGAGACGTTCATCGTGCGTACAGCTAAGGAGTGGAATTCCTTGCCTGAGTCTGTGTTTCCGGAAAGCTATAACCTGGGAGTTTTCAAGTCACGAGTGAATAGGTTCCTTCTAGGCAAGCGTGATTCATCGTAGACCACATCGTCACTTACCATCAGGTGAGATTGAGGTCAAACGTAAGCCTATCATGAATAAAAAAAAAAAAAAAAAAAAAAATAGAATAATAGAAATATACCTACACTAGAATTCATATATCTATATATTTCTTCAGAATGAATGGATATTTGACCATGGATTGTGACCATAAATATGCGCTGTGACTCTATACGTTGACATTTCAAATGCCCAGGGTGTAGGTATCTATTTTTTGTATTTGCAAATTATACTATAAATAAAGCATCAATATAACCCTTAAAATTAATTGTATAGACTCAATAAAAGTATCTTTTATTAACTTTGTCCAACTTATATCCCAAGTCTTATCAAAGGTATTTGACTCGAGAGAGTTTAATTAACAAATCTAAATAAAATTTAAGATTGATTGAAGATTCATTACTTTAAAAAGAAACTTATTGAATAGCAATTTATTTGACCCTTTTGTTCAGGCGCACTCTGATTTAACAGATCAACGACACGAATGAAATTTAGACGAAGATAGATTTGCGTTTATTTAATTCGTGTATTTCCTTTACAAGAGTAAAAATTGATATTACCTAATCATTGAAAAAAAAATTAATTGATATTACTAAGACTATGCCTCCAAATATTCGAGAAAACTTATGGCCACCGCTCCGACCCCGTAGATGTCCGGTTCTCCGGTTCTACTCAACCGATTGTGATTAAACATGCGTAAGATTTTAAATCAGACCAAGGCCTTCAAACAAATCAAAACCGCATCAAAATCCGGTCAGTAATTGCTGTATCCATAGCAAACAAACAGATTTCTAATAAAATATTTTTGTCTTCAATCTCCAATGTGCAGACACAGTTACTGCATAATTACAATACAATGGATTCATTTCAAATAAACTTTCGTGCTTAACTACTGTCTACTAAATCAGTGTAACATTTCAGTACTCACCAGAATACTCATCAATGGTCTTTATTATTTCTCCTAACACAAAATTTGAAACTCCAACAAAGTTAATATATTCACCGAAAACGTGAAATTATAGACAAAAGAAAACCAATACAGTACAACTGTACAGACCGGATAAACTTTTGATGAAAGGTATCAGAATTTTGCCACTCAATTTGTGACTTTTCGATATCATTCTAATATTGTAAAGAGAAAAGTTTTGTTTGCTTGTTAACGCTTTTCAAAAAGACAACATCAAATGCTCAATGATATCAGAAAGTTTAACAAGAAAACAAAATTCTACAATCGAATAAAACACAAAGAATAAAACGTGAAGTAGTATCAAAATATACCGAGAAAAGATGTGCTACTAAATTAGAGTAACTCTTTGAAGTGTACACAGTAGTCTTAACAGACGTGTAAACAACATGATCTGATCATCAGTGTTTGTTTCGTAAAGTTAGCAACTCTAACACCGCAGGTAAGTTCGTAACTCATTACTGAGAATGACTGTAGCCCGATAACTCGGTTCGAATTTACGTTCGCCCTGTTGGAGCTTCCAAAGTTCTTCACGAATTCGGA
Source organism: Lithosia quadra (assembly GCA_963576445.1). NCBI lineage: Eukaryota > Metazoa > Arthropoda > Insecta > Lepidoptera > Erebidae > Lithosia > Lithosia quadra. The sequence continues at coordinate 4,962,440 of OY754882.1, forward strand.
TGCTTGTTTGTGCTAAGTTCATTCGTTTACACGTATTGATGCTATTCGGATATGCCCATTCTTTCTCGTCGTCTGGGTTTAGATCGCATATCAGACTTTATTATACTGTCGTTTTGTCGAAATGGTGGTCAACAAATTAGTTTTGAGGTTTTATTGCAACAAAGTATTTGTTTTTTTTACTACACGGTTGATTTTGGATATAAATACAGGGTACTATTGCTAAATCAAAAGTATCTAAGGTATATTTCTAGTGATTTGGTTACTCTATTTTGACGAAATGACATTTAATTTTAGGCTGTTCATTCAACCAATCAAAATTGGCTTACCTTACTTGTCTTTCGGACAAATATTCCAATCGATACACTTGAATGGAAAAAACTACGTAATACCAAAGACGATAGATAACTATTTATCTATAACTAGTTACAACTAGTTATCTATCGTCTTTGGTAATACCACAGAACAAAGAAAAATCCTTAGGACTAGAAATCGTATGGGGGCGTGTTTGTGTCGCCAAAAACCTAAGTGTAATTGCATTTACCTCACACATATACACTTGTGTATATGCATGAAGCAGGCTAAAATATAAAGAAATACTTTCTTCTAATCAAAAAATAAGTTTATGCGATTGATTTTAAGGTTTCTTTTCCTATAAGTTTTCACGAAATAATTTACTTCAATATTCTAGAAGTTTCTATACTCTGTCCAATTCAGGATGCTAAATGATAATGTTGACAGTTCACGTCTATGAAGTATCGTATTTTTATATACAAAATAATACCTCTAAAATTATCGTAGCACATGGACAAGTACCGCCCACTTTTCGTAGTGAAGTTTCTTGCAAGAATTCAGCACAATTGACTATGACACAAAGGAATCGAATGAATCGAACTTAAATTAATTTATAGAAATTTTTAAGTACTTATCTACTACAATTTTTTGTAATATAGCTAATAATAATATAATATAATAATAAAAGTAGCTAAGTATAATGCAAGACATAATTACTGTAGGTACCATAAAACTTCTCTTTTATCATCCTGAAATAAGTTACCTAAAATAATAAAAAAATAAATGCTTTTGTGTTTTTATAACTATCGATTCCATATTCTACGGGAACGATAATCGAAAATCGATTAGATTCATTTTCGATTATACTATATGGGGTACTCTACTTAGAGCTGTCAAAAATAACATTTTAGTTAAGTTTGTGAAAATGTACAACAGAAATGACACCAAGGGGGTCGATTCTAGTGGTGTCCGTATTTTGAGTTAAGTTAATTTCATCCTTACCATTGTCATATTTAAGGACTGATTTGCAATACAATACAATTTTAGACATCTATTGGTGTATAGCAAAACTATAATGTACATTGATTTTGCTATTGACCGCTAGATGGGGTATTATTGTGATAAATAAATGTGTGCTCTATTCCAACGTGGCTTAAACATAATTCTGTTGTATATTACGTTAAAATGGGGGCAGATTTTGATGGTACTCTGTCAAAACGTACTTTAAATTCATTTTCAGTAAAATAAGGTGTGTAGTTCTGCTCTTCTTATACTTTAAGGTAAAATGTATGCAACCAATAAGACGTCCTATAAGTCTGTGTGAGTGTATTTTTTGGCGACAGCTATTCCTTTGTATTTTTACTTAATTACTACTTCTATGGTTTTTTAATGTTCTGTGGGTAATACCAATACACTCACAAATTCAATAACTCACAAATTAATGTTATTTTTTGCAACTGTATTCTATTCTAGTAACATTCAATTTATGTAAATTTAAATGTAACGTTTGCGTTAACCTTAACACAGAACTTATTGTCATTTCTTTTTTTTTAAATTTATTATGTGTGCACCTGTCGTGATAAAAACAACACATAAATTGGATGGTGGAAATAATAGTATAACGGTACATTTCTACGAAAATTCCATTAGAATAAATGTATTTGACATTATATACTGCTAATGGAAACAGCGCACTTGAAGCAAACATCGATAATATGCATGCATACTTCACACATGAATTCGAAAAAAGAATCGAACGACCTTTATCAATAAACGTTTTTATCAATCAAATACGTGGCTGATATCAGGCAAATTATTGTTTGAGTTCGTAATGTAGAGGAAAGATATTTATTGTAGTCATAAATACAATTGTTTTTCGATACATTTGAGAGTACTTGTTCTTCCATTTTAACAATTTTATCACATAAATATAAATCGTAACTGACAAGTTAATTTCCTGTTTCTTTTTTTTTACAATAAAATATTGATTTCGATTGAACAAAATATTGCGGGAATTTTATTTTAATCTGATAACCTTATGTTTGAAAGTGTTTCTTTCAAACATAAAGTTATCTAACAATCAATAAAAATATAGATATACCAATGTTACACAAATCTATTAGCTAGTTGATTAGTGTGTAATGCATAATTATATTAAGACGTCGTGACGAAACGCGGCAAAATTAAACTTATATTTCAAGCAAAACAAAACAAAAGCTTAAGAAATTAGAATCTTTTACCATCTATTACTACATTAATTAAATATCAGAGCATAGGTATAGTCAACATCAAAAGTGAATGATCATTTTCAAGTTTTATAAATTAGTTTTGAGCAAAATAATTTATATTATTCAATGAAAATAGTCTTTATCTACGTAGTAGGATCTATTGTAATATTTTTTTAACTTTGATCTTAATAATATAGTGAAAAATTTGTAATTGTAAGTTTCAAACCTGTATAATCAAGGTACCGTGATATAAATAACAACAGAATCCTACTAAACGCTTTTTATGAAAGAGGAACAAACGAATAGTTATATCATTCTTCACAAACTTTAGCAAAACAGTCTCTTGTGGGCAATTAGCGTGGTGTAAATATAGACAAATTAAACACAAAATAAACGAAAGCTCCATAATGGTGCTAAGTGCTATAACGTTTTGTTTACTTAATTTAAACAGAGATTATCCAATAGCCCATTACACTTAAAACGTATAAAACTCACGGAGTCCTGGTATCGTTACAACGATTAAATTTGCATAAAAGCATACATAAAATTACAATTTTTTTCAGCTAACCGTCGAAATTTGGCGGTAAACATCAAAAAGCCCTTGTTATCTCTCATCTTAATTTTTGCAAAGATAAATAAATGACATGGATTTTTCGATTCAATTAATCGTGAAGTAGGTTCAATGAGCTGTAACTAATATAAACCCCACTTCATTCTACGTTTTTGTTAGTACCTATACTAAAGTGTTCTTTTTTAAAATTATATTTAAATGATAACTTTCAACTACAACTAAAACAAGTAATAAATTATTAAAATGTGACGAATCTAATTCTAATGTATCAAATGAGACGTGGTTACTTGAAATAAAAAAAGTATCTTTTTGAAGTAATAGCTTTACAAACTATTAGTTTGTTTCATGTTTTTTTTTCTACCACTTAGGTCGTAGACAAGCACATGGCCCACCTGATGGAAAGCGGTTACCGTGGCCGTATATATGGACGTGCACAACACCAAGGGCGTCACACTCGCGCTGCTGACCCTGTAAAAACCTTATAATGCCCTTCTTGAAGAACCCCATATTGTAGCCGCCAGGAAAAACCACAGCAGGGAGATCATTCTACAGCCTAAGCGTGCGCGGAATGAAATTTCTTTCATACCTCGTATGTTCTTACCAAATAACATTGTTTAACTTAAAAAGCAAAATAAAACAGATACTACGTACCCATTTGTTAGTATTAAACGTATATCCGTACTGTATATATATGGGGATTTGAAGCGATGTTCAATACAAGCTCTCAAAGACCTTAATTTAGTGCATGTTAGGGGTCGTTTGTTGTCGTAGCTTTAATGTCTTACAAAAAGGTTGTTGTTAAGCTTTGAAGGGGAGGATCGGAAGAGTTAAGCCATATTGAGTGACTTAGAATTTATTGTCTTTCTGGTACATGATATGTTTTGTTATTGTGCGATACTGCGAAGTATTCTTTTAAGTATTAGCAGAAATTTATAATAAGTATAATATATCGGGAAACGGATTACGATGCGTTTTTTTTATTTGAAAGGATTTATTATAATATGTATAGATAAGTACTTATATGTACAGATTTATTATTATATATAGATAAGTAAAAAGTACATTGTCAATACGACAATGTACTTATTACTTATCTATATTCTGTAAGGGTGATGTATCTTAAGTTGTAAATAAATAAATAAAAAAAATAAAGTAAAAAATTCATGCCAGATACAAGTAGGTATAACAGACTTTTAACTCGTAGCGGATTTGGCGTAGGCAATTGCGTAGGCAAGGCGTAGGTGAAAGGCTACGTCTTGCCTACGCAATTCTACACGGAATGAAACCGGGGCGGTCATGGGTCTTGTCTCCCCTTCCGTTCCTAATTACGTAGGTATCTTTTGCCTCTTGTCTCTTATGATTTTTTATAAGAGCACAAAACGCCTCGTCTGCGATGTGTCTGAGTCCAACGTTCATTGTGTTTGAGTTACGCCTTAAAGAGCTCAATTTCATGCAGTGTATTAAGTTTCAAATTATGTTTTTTTCAAAAGAAAATATATTTACTAAAAACATGATAATACCTAAGGCAGTGTCTACATAATAACATTTGAGTATTATCAAGTCAAAAGTTTCATCGTACCTATCTTAAATTTTAACTTAATATAAATTCATAAGATAGGTTCATACTTATTAAATTTTATTATAATAATTTAAGCCATTAGAATCACTTAACCAAAATTAATCTTGTCTGAATATAATTAGCACTCTCAGACCAAGCCATACTATTAATTTAATGCAGAGTGCAATTTATGAACAATTTTAAGACAAATTTGGAATGTTATATTAAAGGCAATTTATACCGTTTAAGGGATTAAGAGCCGTATATACAATACAGTACGGTACACAGTTGATTAACCGACGTGTAAGATCACGGGCACATTTGCAACTTCATTTAGCTACGAATTAGCGTTCTCGATGACTTTGTTTTCGATTCTCATGCACCGTTAATCGATTTAAAACTTTGAAAGGAAACGTTAATATTGTCGTAATTTTTGCAGCATGAACAGCTTGATGATTGCGAGACTTATAAGTTAAAGTAACCCAGTGTATTGTTTTCCTATGACTTGTCATAACTCTTTACTGCCTCTTCTATTCTATTCCTCACTCTTCATTTTTCTCTATAAGATACATAATACTTGGTGTATGGGTTTATAGAGGTCACATAGTACTATACGCAAAACGAGCCCTTGAAAGTTTAGCATAATTATAATTGAATTAATTATAATTATATATCTGAAGCGTCAGTAGGTTTGTGGATAAGAAGTCGACCTTGGAATCGAAAGGTCCCGGGTTCCATTCCTTGCTATTACGCTTCCGTCGTTGCGAACCCACTTCTAACATAAGTAATTTAGCTTAGCTTGGGTTAGGGAGAATCTCGGTTACTAATTTTCTTTGAAAAATGTTATAACTATACTACGGATATATACGCTGGATTATGTCTACGTTGCAAGGACTTACATAAAATCTTAACCAAATAATATCATAACCCATAACTTTACTTAAATTCAGTTGACCCATGTAGGGTACGTATATATCATAGCCATACCACCATAGCTCTCAACTTGAAGGCAGTTGATGAGATTTCAAACTGCTAAATTGCGTGATGTGCAAACTTTTGAATGAAGTAAAATGAAATTCGGAATATGTTTGAAATATAAATTGTATGCTACAGTTGAAATATGAATACTAACACGACATGTTGTATTTACGAGGCTGATGTTTTATTAAATTTTACACAGGTGCTCCTTACTGCTGTAGTAACTCACATAGTCTTTATTGTATTATATTATTATAACCATGACAAAACCCCCTGTTAGGCGATAAGCAGACGGCGGCGGGGCGGGGCGGTCAAAATGAGCGCGACACACTCTTATTTTGTACCATTATAAGGTTGTATTTGTCAGCACAACTCAAACATACGCGGGCTGAATGCGATCTAATGCTGACGGCGGGGTGGGCCGGTCTTTTTGATCGCGAAGTAATAAAGACCGCGTCTGGGCCCGTCGATGCCCTCATTGCAGGTGCCCGTCGGACACTGGCGGCGCGGTCTTTTTACTCTTCATGTGCGTTGGTAAGGATTCCTTTTGCCCTATAGTTCGCTGTGAAATTGACCAGCCCGGCCCGCCCCGCCGCCGTCTGTGTAACGTTTATAACGTCTTATTGATCTTCATTTAACTTTATTCAAAATATGTAAATAAAATTCTTAATTACTGTTTGTGCTAACTTCTTCATATATTGGTGTATCTGCTACACAAAAAGACTAAAACCCTACGTCAGTATCTTTGTAAGTTTGTAATATGTGGTAAGCAATGTACCTGCGAACGACTTGTTGTATTAAAATAATAATAATATATATTCCTTATGTTTCTGAAGACAATTTAATCTAAGTTATTATGACCCGAAAACTTATTGCTGCTAAATGGAGAACAGCACAGTAATACTTATACTTGGTTACCCTACTTGTAACATAATATCATAAAATATAATGTGCAAAATTGTGAGGATGGGTATGTGACAGTTTATTACTCTTTTATGCAAAAACGGCTGCAAAAATCAAAATGAAATTCGGCACATAGATAGAATATAGTCATGAATAGCACATAGGCTACTCGTTATTCCAAGATTGCGGCATAAGGTAAAAATTTCACGCGGCCAAAGCCGATAGGAACGGCTAGTTTAGTTTTTTATGAGTACCTAACGAAGTAGATAACAGAAATGAAATAGCAACTTTCATGTTTTAATTTCAAATGAGTCCTTTTAATATACTATTCTCTTATAAACCAGATATTATGTCTGTGAATACTTAATAATGTATTATTAAGTTTTGAACAAATATTAATTTGTAGAATTGAAAGAAAAATCCAAGAATCCGTATCATTTATCACTAATTAAAAAACCCAAAGAACTTTTTATATTGCTTAAAAACATATTATTAATATATACTTATTTTAATTTCTTTAAAAATAATTTTCAGAATCTTTCCTTTCGTTGCTAACGACTAAAACATTCTAATTAGTTTATAATGACACTTCTTACAACAATGTTAAGCCGGCACCGCCAGTCAAAAGGAGTATTGAAAATCTGCGCTACGTTTTCAACCAACAAAGAACAGAATTTTGGATTCTGAAAAATCGCTCTTTCTCCGTTCTGAAACTGAAGTTTGCCAGCACTAATGATTATTTCCCCTTTTCATGATAAGCCGCAACAAAGCTTGAGCTTAGTAGACCGTGAGGAAAGTAATTGAAGATCATACGTGATTGGAATGCCTTCAAACAAGGGATCCCTTTCAAAGAAACCCTATTAGTTTGCTTAGCAAAATTAGATGAATTATCTTTGAAAATTGATAGGACAAATTGAATGTATGTAAATCTATATACAATATATAAAAATGAATCCCTATTTCCCTTGGTCACGGCATCACGCGTGAACGGCTGGACCAATTTCGTTAATTCTTTTTTTGTTGTGTTTGTTATTGTCAGGAGAAGGTTCATAAGAAAGAAAAAGTCAAGAAAGTTGCGCGGGACATTAGAAAATTTAAGAAAACTTAACGACTATATTAGTTTATTAGGAGAAGGACATAGCATACTTTTTATCCTGCCACGGGGACGACGTATACCACGGGCGAAGCCGCGGGGCACAGCTAGTATAATTATATTTTTAACATTAACACTTTAACTAGGTACTCATTACAAGACTACATCGTGAGCCAATCTACCTACTATCATAAAATTGTAAAGTAAGTGTGTCTTTACATTGAGAATATTATTAAAAAAAACTTCAGTTATGTATGTTTTTTATTCGAGTTTATTTTTAGGCGATGAATATTCATAAACTACTAAACGGCATCAAAATCCGTTGATTTTGATGCCGTTTAGTAGTTAGACTTAAAATCTGCCGTATGTTTAATTGCAATTGGTTAAGTAGAACCGTAGATATATGACCAGAAAATGATAAGCAACCTCCATACGGGCGGAGCTGAGTGCTTCAGCTAGTGTGTAATATATTTACTGCACGTATAAAACGATGAGCAGACACTCGGCATGAATCCACTGACTCAATCGTGCGACACTTAATATCGGCGAAGTGTATGAGAGTGGTATCTAGTCTTACCTCAATTTTTACTTTACCCCGCTGGATGGTAAGAACCTAGGGTAAAGGCCAGAAGGTATGGGCCGTCATTTTAGATACCATTCATCCCAAAACGGCGGTCCCTACCTTGACGACCTAGACAGATGCATTTGATAAGGCTGTCAGCTTGAGGGCCACCATTATGGCACTCGGTGTATGTAATGGGAACCCCCTTCGTGAGATTGTACCTTTAGCTTACCATCAGGCGAGGTGAAGTCATATTGACGTGACCGACATAAAAAAAATATTATGAAGCTGATCTGATGATCGAGTCAGAAGGTATCCATAGTAACTTCTGAACTAAACAAGATAATTAATCTTCAAATTGACAACAATACATAGTGCTTGTTGTAGTAAGAACAATTGTAGCAGTAGACCAGCCAGATACAACTTCTGACAGTATACCCGTAGCGCAGAATTGAACCAACTTTAATCAGCAAATGGACATAACGTATAATGGGCAAATTTCGTTGAAATAGGTCACAAAACTTGACATCGGCATTCAGACGGAACAAGTCCGGGAAATTGAGTTGTTACAGCCAAAATGTTTGTCAAAGAAAGTTGAAAAGACGTTTGCATAAATGGGACTATTATGCTTTTGCATGTATTTCTATTTATTTTTAGGAAAATAACATAGGTTACAATAACCATAGGCAAAATGTAAATGCGCTATTCAAGGCTGCATAATGACCTCATGAACCTTAGTTGTCTAATATGTGTTTGCTTTTCCACACTTTACACGTTTTTGTTTCTGAAGATCATATCGTGGTATTTAAATTTTTACGAGTCGTTGATATAACAAACAAGCAATAAGTATATAAACATTGTAAAAAACAAGCTTTTATTTATTAATATTGTATTGTCACGCGACATACTCGTACTTAGGCATGCAAAATTTCAGCTCAACAGGAAACCGGGAAGTATGGTAACCGGGGCAGATGGGATACACCCAATTTAAATCACAAGATTTGCTTACAGACATTACGTAGGTACCTAAATAAAAGCTTTTTAAAAATACGATAAGTGAAAACATTTGAAACTTAACGATATCAAAAAAGTAAGCATCATTATTAACTCATAATAAATAATATTGATTCCCTTGGCTATGTGATACCTTAAGTTATATCGTAATATCCGCTTCTACCTGAATGCAGATGTAATAATCTCGTTTGAAAGCAGATGAATGAAAATAACAATCGCTTTATGAATGCGTGCTCTTTAATTTTCTTTATTATGATCGTGACCCTTTCAAATGAAAAAAGGATAAATGGTCTACGGAATAACTTTAAAAATTCTTTAATTTCGCGGATTTTCTCATTAATTCCTTTTCTTCGGTGTTCCTGTTATTGCTAAGAATAATTGATACGGAGCAAGTTGCTTTAACAAAAGATCAAATTACACGATAAATGGTGAGTAAATTTAGATACAATCCCAAATCATTGTACCTTTAGGCAATTGTTTGTCTTAAATTCAGTATTGATTTACATTTCGCTGCGATATTAAATATCAAGGTATTTTATTTTCAACGTTGTAATTTTTTACTTTTGGGAACTAGGTTTGCCTATTGGCTAAAATGTAAAATTCCGTTTCACAAAAGTCACTCTTTACTGTACCTACTTACAAGTGGAGTATACTGTTTACATTGAGATGCCAAAAGCTATAACTTTTGAAAAGGGACATCTCACTCAAATACAATCACGTTAAAAGTTGCAAAGTCGGTAGCAATCACGCAATGTGTTATTTTATGTGTCACATAAGTTAGAGCGTGTGCCTGTAAAACTTATTTTATGCTTCACTAGCAGCCCGTCCCGGCTTCGCACGGGGTAGACAATTATTTATCAAATTTTACCAAGGATCCCTAATTTTTTTCAAAATGAAATGTAGCCTATGTCAAATTGGAAGAATGTAGCACTCTATTGGTGAAAAAATTTTTTAAATCGGCCCAGTACTTTTTGAGCCTATTCATTACAAACATACAAACATACAATCATAGGTACAAATCTTTCCTCTTTATAATATTAGTGTAGATAAAACATGTACAACTTGTGAAAATTCCTGTAACAAAAAATAGATATCTACTATCATACTTACTAAACTTCACCATTTCTGTGATGCTTTGGTCTGCAATAAAAGGCGAATTTCCTCAAAGAGAAGGGATTTGACTAAATCCGTGCGAATCCAATATAGATTAGTGGGCCCTTCATCAAAATCTTCTTCTAATGGTTTGTCAATAGGGTGCGATATCGTAATTTAAGGCACCTTGTGTGTAAAAAGAGATAACCTTGAAAACAGCTTGGAAAAAGCAAATTGACGTGTGAATAAGAATGATTTCTCAGAGACTTTCCTGAAGAATAACTTTGTATGGCAGAAGCTTTAGTTAGAAATGTGAATTTTAAGCTTTATGACCGGTTAAATTAAATGCGGTGCTTCTCTGCCACTTACGTAGTATTAAATGCTGGTGTCTCAAGAGCCGATCCCGGGTTACAAAGTGCAAGTTTGGGTTGCAACCGGAGTGAATGTTCGTATGAAGAAGAAGGCTTATACCGACTTTCATATTATGCACTACTGGCATCTAACTCCCAATACCGAGAGGAAAGCCTGCGGAAGAGCCTAGTCTGTCAGTCAGTAGGTGTAGAAGATTTTGGAGGTGCCTTTTTATGGAATCAACATAACAGTATATTAATTATTTATTTTCAGAAACAAAGTCCATTTACACGAAAGCACGGTAAACTTACTTATATGCTAATTCATGCAAAACCTATCATTTTTAACGTGAAATTGTCAAACTCATAGGAATCAGGAATCATACTGAACAATGCTTAATCTTAATATATATAAATCTCGTGTCACAATGTTTGTCCTCAATGGACTCCTAAACCACTTAACCGATTATAATAAAATTCGCACACCATGTGCAGTTCGATCCAACTTGAGAGATAGGATAGTTTTTGAAACGGATTTCGACATCCACGCGGGCGGAGCCGCGGGCAACAGCTAGTATAATATATATAGACTTGAATAATATTATCTTCTTATAAATAGAACTTGCAGTTTACGGGGTAAGTTTTTTAGTGAGATATCGTCAACTTTATTCGTTTTGCATCATCTCACGTGAACTATAAAAACTTATTTTAAACTCTATAACTGAATTATAAAGAGCCAGAATTAACTGGCCACTTTACCCACATTCGTTTTAATGGCAAAGTTCACCAGCCAAGTACCCATTTATTTGATGGTCACAGCGAAGCAGTCATTATCTAACTATTCTTCCAAGCAGTTGGACATCACAGTTAAAGATAGTGACTTATTTAATGGTGCTTTTGGAGCCGGGGTGTGTTGGTTTCCTTCCTCCAACCATTGGAGGGGCATCATAAAGTGCAATGAAACAAGAAATCCAAGCGAAAGTCGTAGCATTTAGGTACCCATAAGGTCTGTAAAGTTTAGGCCAAATGAAGTCTCCCGTGATTATTTTAATCAAATAAATGATAATAAAAAAAAATATTTTACGTTACCTTATTCTTCACAACGCTATCTAGAACCAAAGTAAACAGCTTAACTAACTTGTGTTATTGTGTTCTAGAATATGGATATACATACCTTTTTTTTCGTTAAATAAAATATTGTAAAAAAGTCCAGACCATACATATGAGTACATACCTGTTATACAAAAAATAATATTTGCACTGAGCGAGCATCAAACTCGCGACCTCTGATTTAGAAGTCGATCGCGCTACCGCTACGCCTCAGAGGCCGTCCATATTACAGACTACTTTAATTTAATATATTTGTATAATTATATTGTATGCATATTTTTTTTTTTTTTCTCTTACAGGTCAACAATGAGGCCGACAGTCACTCTCCTCTACATCTGCTTCTACGCTTTCTTGACGCTCCTTCAATGTGGGACGTCCTCCAGTGGTACCGACGACAGGCGATGGCTGGTGTCCCTAGTAGACCTGGTTGAACTTGACTACGTCGACCACTGCGAGCAGAGAGCCAATGCTGCATGGAATGAACTTCTTGGGAACACCAAAGGCTTGGCTACGAAGGTCAGTGTATACTGGTATAATAATAAATTAGCAAGCCTTTTTGCCCAACTCAATGGGCTCGGCTTTTTGGTCTAAGTACGAAGCGGCGTACTTTAATATTTTCCGTGAAGTAACTGCCATTTGACCCCTTTTTCGTGCGAAAAGCCCAATGGATACCACTTCTACTGGAGCTGTTTATGTCAAAATTGACCCGACTAAAACCACACCCCATCTCGAGTCTTCCATCGCCGAGGTCTAAGGTAACCTAAAAAGCATTTCCCACGCATCCCGGTGCCATCTGATCCTACTACTAAAAGTTGCGTGAAAACTGGCCCTTCTGTTCCAGAGACTACCTAATTCAAACAGACAAATAGACAGGCAAAATCTATATAAATACTTTTACGCTCATAATTAGCTAATAATAACAAAAAAATGTTGTCATTTCTCAAAGTCACCTTAATCTCTAGGGAATTATTTTTAGTATTTAAGTATGCTAAATTAATAATATTTTTCATTCACAAAATGATGTGCTTAATGAGGTTTGAAATTTAATTTGAAACCTGCCACCTAAGACAAAATTATATCTTGAAGCTAAGCATTTTGGATTACAATCACTATTGGCGAAAATTGTTCGTTTGAAATTGAGCAGATGTAATTTGATCACAGAACAAAGAAAAATAATTTGATACACACAACTCCAACAAATTACTGATATAAAATTAAATAATTCTTTTATGTTTTCACACAGTTGGAACGAGACAAGTCCTTTGGTATTTTCGTGTATAAGCAGACGGCGGACATAAAAAACGCGCTTACTGTGCATGCGCTAGGACCGGATGATAACGTGCTCCGGCGCAAGGTGACGCTGTTGCTGCAACCGGGTGATACGCTTCTAGAAACTGAACAGTGGATGAGGGTAAGATATCACTAGCTATTTTTTAACATACATACATAAATTATGCTCACGCCTTTTTCCCTCTAGGGTAGGCGGAGATAACAGCCCGCCATCTGGTTATGTCCTAACACACTTCACGCGCTTCCTCTATTTTTTACTTTAACTTAAACACGAAAAAAGAAATCCTTACCGTAGGGTGAGCATGGAAACATCCAGACCAAATAGCCATATTCATGGATATAAATATTTGCATTGAGCGGGAATCGAACCTCCGACGGCCTACCTGAAGGCTTCGCGAGTGTTCCAATGAGCTTTTCCAATTGATTCCACCCTCTCCCTTCCTATTATACAAATACACGTGCCAGGCTGGGGTATCATCCACACACAGTGCAAATAATTTCATCAAGAACCAAGCGGTTCGGTGCCTCTTTTTTTTGCCACACCATAAAGACTTGGATTTCTTTAAGCGGGGTGTGAAAAAGCATTCGATGAGGCCGTCAAGCTGAGGGCCAACACTCTAGCACTATCGGTGTATGTAGTGGTGACCCCCGATCCTGAGACTTTGCCTTGTCCGTGTCCAATAAAAAAGTATCGGTCGAATGCCTCGCCACGTAAGTCGTCTTATAAAATACTAGCGACCCGAGACCCGGCTTCGTCCGGGTGTAAATTCCAGTTTTCCAATAAAATATATAGCCAGTGACACTCACGAATGACGTGGCTTTCTATTGGTGAAAGAATTTTCAAAATCGGTTCAGTAGATCCCGAGATTACCCCTTACAATTTAACAAATATGCAAACACACAAACTTTACCTCTTTATAATTTACATAGTATTATTATAACCATCGTACGTACTTATAACCATCACACACTATAATATCATCAACTCTCCAACAAAATTTAGAATAATATGAACGCTAAGCTGAAAATCAAGTCCACTAATTGTGATGTTCTTTTGTTTTTATGCAATAAAAAAGCTAAAGTACATTCTACTCCCTATTGTCGCCATAATAATTAGAGCAGTGCTTACCCAGACTATAAGTACACAAATACACGCGTGTTGTTATTACCCATTCCAGTGATATAAGCCTTTAATGGCACTAAAACGGTAGTTCAGTAGCTCTTATTACATCCGCAAAAAGATTTTTGTGCCGCCCACCTGGATAAAATATCACACAAAGGAAAGTAGATTGTTGACGGTAATTTTTCAAGTTTTGCTTGGCAGTTGTTGGTGTTGCCTACATTTGAGGAAAACATTTTGTCGGTATAATAGAATTTTCTATTCGAATGTGTAGTATCTTGAGCTTACAAAAAATTGCAAGGGCTGGTGTCAACTTTATACATCACACACAGTACGCTCATGAAACAATATTCTTCAAGACTCACGATTTTTCAAAAATTTGATGACATTTTTCGCGTTCAACTGCTAAGTCAGAGGTTCGATACCCGCTCAGTGTAAATATTTTAGTGCATAAATACTTATTTGCATTGGTCTGGGATTTTCTATATATAATAAATGTATGTATTTACAAAATGTATCCAAGTATGTTTGTTCATTTTAGAACCCATAACACAAGCTAGATAAACTATGTTTACTTTGGGTCTAAATAGTGCTGTGTAGATGTTGTAAAATATTTATTTATACCTATATGTATATTAAACATTGTTCTTATTCCCAAGCTCAAGATGAACGAATGAAAAGATTAATATTATACTCGTACCTACCTATACCATGAAATTTTGTACAATCGCAAAGAAAAGTGCTAACCACTAACCGCAGTTTCTTTATTCTATTTGTACAGTCCCTGGCACACCTCAGATAATAAATTCATTTACTTATTTTTATTACGATAGATAACTGAGGTAATTGGATATAAATCTCTGGCTTTATTTATGATGTTCAACGTAGTCTTATCCATAAAATATATTTGTAGCCGCAGTTATCTGTCTCTGGTATAAGGAAACTAGCAAACGTTGCAGAAGTAAAAATTATTTGTATAGAGATTTCGATCTATGTACAGGTAAATAATGTAAGTATGCCTTTCTTGTAAGCTTAAAGATAAAGAAAGATTCTTCAAGTAGGTTTATAAAATTACATGTTTTTGGACTTCATGACCTCTATATGTAAACCACATACATACATGCATACATTATGCTCACGCCTTTTTTCTCTGGGGTAGGCAGAGACAACAGCCCGCCATCAACCTGCCCCAGTCTGTCCTTACATTCTTCCCGCGCTTCCTCTACTGCCATGCAAGCCCGCCGGTTTCTAGTGCTTTAACTGTACATGTAAACTAAATTCCAGTAATACCAAATCTGTGCATAATATTATTTTAATTGATAAGAAATTGAGTGATAAATTAAATATCAATTTTGTAAAGAAAGATGAAAAACATAAAAAATCTTAATTTTTCCAGAAAACCCCTTTCAAACCCACTCGTAGGTAAAAAAATTTAAACAATTCATTTTGTCAATGAACGTGTTTTTTTTTATTGGTAATAGGCTCGCGTTTGACCATAATCTCAAGTAGTGATGATGTGGTCGACAGTGGAGCACGCTTGCCTAGAAGTAATCTATTCACTCTAGACTTGAAGACTCCCAGGTTGTAGCTTTCCGGAAATACAGACTCAGGCAGTGTAACCTAATCCATACCTATTACAAACGATGTTCGATTCAATTATCTTATCTTAGTGACCTAATTGACTGTCTAATTTTCAGTTTTAGTACCATTTTCAAGTAATTTGTATGAGACATGGTGACCCTTTTTCCTGAGACTTTACCTTCAGCTTACTATCAGGCGAGGTGAAGTCAAATTGACGTGTCCTATATTATATATATAAAAAAGACAACCTAGACCTTTAATAGTAAAGTTAACATTCGTTTAATGAATCACACATTTAAAACACTTTTTCCTTTTCAGCTTGTTACTTTTGGTGACAACGCGCTGAACAGAATTAAATTTGCTACCAACTACGACTGCGGGACTTCAACCAACTGTACATTAAGAGGTAATTTTCTTTTTCTAGACATCAAAATTAAGTTTTTTAATTTAAGTAATCTAAGTTACATTGCAGGCCGCTGATTTAAAAAATCTAACGTTATTAATTTGTTACGAGTTTATTTAATATCCGTTGACTGGATTTAAGAACGATAATACGAAGAGAGTCAGACAGAATAAGAACCGCGGTAGCCTAGTGGTTTGGGTAATGGACTGCTGAGACGAGATCTCGGGTTCGATCCCAGGTTCACCATGGCACACACCAATGACTTTTCGATGCTTTTCGAAGTTATGTGTGTATTTATCGCAGGTTTATTAGTGCCTCGGAGAGCACGTTAAGCCGTCGGTCCCGGTTGCCATACAAACATCTATGGCAGTCGTTACGGGTAGTTGGAGCCCACAAAAGTCCAACCAGTCTAACTTGGAACTTCGATATCGCCATTGGTCATAATGACCATTGGTTGTGGAGGTCAGATGGCAGTCGCTCCACGTAAAATGTCGAAGTTCAGCCGCATCACAGTTAGACTGGAAAGCCGACCCCAACTGAGTTGGGAAAAAGGTTCAGAGAATGATGAATATGAAGAGAGACATCATACTATTTCTAGGATAGGTAGCTTATAACATGGATATTAAAGTAAAGATTAACACAGAAAAACATACCTTTTTACATAGAAGCTACCAGATAAATCCAGCTACAAGCATTCTCATTTTGCTTTAAGTGGGAATCTAACCTGCGATTTTTAACATAGCAATCGCTCTGTTGCCAGATCAAACAAGACGTCGTCGTATTTAATGTACAAGAATTAGATGTAAGTATAGGAAAAAACTAACAATCCATCAGTCAGTCCAATTTAACTAAATGATTATAATATTGTGATGTTCAGCCATCTACTAACGTAACTGAATAACCCGTTGAAAAATCCTAGAACATATCAATTTACTCAAATCCGAGTTAATGCTATTTGAACAGGAAAATGACCTATTTGAGATAACAAAAAAATTGGTTGCCCAATCCAAAAATGAGTTAATGCGAAGGGTGGAAGTCAAAAGACAAATCGGTTCAAATCGCTGTCTTCCCGAAATAAAATTCGCAAGTCGTTAAGAATTTCATAAAGTGAGAAAAACTTTTAATAACACAACGCCCAAGACGAACATTCGTAAAAAGTTAATTTCTTGTTTGTCGTAAAAGCACTTTGTTTTTTTTTTTTAGAAAATATTGGTAATAATTTTTGTTTGCTATAAATGAATGATAGAAATTACTTGTTACGTAACTTCGCATCAGGCTTGAGGTGTATATTATGCTGATTAATTCCATGAGTTATTTCTTTTTTCAACTTAAGGCTGTGTAGCTGTTGAAAAATTAAGAATTTAGAAAGTCCAGTTCTATTAAAGAAAGCCACTGTCATGACACTGATATAAAAATGCCATTTAATTTTAAACTTTATTATATGTTCTTAAAGTCTAAAATTAAATTGTACTTCCTTTTTTTTTTACTACTTAGGTGGCAGACAATCACACGGCCCACCTGATGGGAAGCGGTCGCCGTGGCCTATGAACGTGTGCAACACTAAGGGTGTCACACACGCGCTGCCTACCCTGAAGGGAAGGGGGGAGGGCTGAGGGAACTTCCTATAGAGATTTCATTTAATTGTATGCTATAACTGTATAAAGGTAAAATCGACAGTAAAATTAATTGGCATTTTTAGTGTCAGTGACATGACAGTGGCTTGCTCAACAGCATCAAGGCCTTGAACATGTTAGCGATATTTTTATTTAGTTAGTTAAATTTCGGTAACTGGTTGCCGATAAATCTACCGGCTACCCTACTGGTGTGTACTAACAACACAAAATAAAACTATACTGTATTCATTTGGCCGTGAGACAAAATGTATCTAAACAAACCATAAAAAGGTACTTTTAGTTGTCACATGAAACGAATACACTTTTTATACTTTTTTAATCACATTTAAATATTCATAATAATTGACCTTATGAAAGACCTAAAAATGTTGTGAATCTCAAACTATGAACGCATTTTAATACTACTAAATGAAGATGAACAGTCATTTTAAGTAATGAAGTAGAATTAATTGATTAATAGTTTCCGTATTTAGCCGAGATATACCCGCCATTTTTACAAATAGAAAAGTCGACAACTACTGTTTTCTTTGTTTATGTTTTGTCTCACGGCCAAATGTATACAGTATAGAAATAATAAATTATGTATCTTAATGTTATTTTTTCTAACAGAACTTCACTACAACCTGGCACGTCAACAAGATGAAGAAACATTAAGAAGAATGAAGCAATCATGGGAGAGGAATCTGCCTGACATGAACGATTACTTGGAACACATACTACCGTTATTGCGGAATGCGTCAAAACAAAATAGTGAGTATTAATAAAATTCACCTAGTGAAAATATGTAGTGTAACTAATTGCTATCAAAATCTGGCCAAGACCTTTTAAACAAATAAACCGCATCAAAAACGTTCCTTAGTTTTTGTGTCCATCACGAATAAACAGACAAACAGACAATCAGAAAACAATACCAAAAAAACTTGTCGTGCTAGAATCGTTCATGATGATTAATTTTTATGTATAGATTTTGTAAGAGGAGGATTGATTTAATTTATTTTATTTAAACTTATCAGTAGAAACTGTAGTAATTTTTATTTTTTCTGCTTTGAAATATACGAATAATGTAATACTACTACTATGCACATCAATAAGGTTATTATGTGCTTCAAGACTGAAGTTTACGCGAATATCACATCATCAACCACCACTTTCAGTCTCCCCGTGACGATGGCGGCTGAAAAGCAACCGTAATGTTGGCATCAATGTAAATAATAATAACACTTAATAAATCGTGATAAAACTGTTTCAAATAGTTTTGTTTCAAAATTTTATTAATGTAGAAAATTACGTTAAAATGTTATAAATATGTATAAAGTTAAGTTATAAAAAAAGAATAGTCAAGACTCTCAAACCCAAAATAAAATACATAACAAATAATAAACTACTCTAAAATTAAGTGCTAACTTTCATCTATACCGAAGCGTTGCGTTTTGTTTACTGCACAGCCCCGTAGACAAATGTCATAGCGTAAATCGCTACGGAATAGAAACGATTAGGTCGACCAATCACATCCAAGCTTGTCGCCGGCGTACGATGCGCGCGCCGCGGCGGAATCACGAGCTGGAGTGTGATTGGTCGACCTAATCTATTCTATTCGATAGCGATTTAGACTTTTGCCACTTGACTACGGGCCCAACATTTACTTCTCCTCATCTGTGTTTAATTCAGGTAGCTTTACCATTTTTAATTTATCCCCTTCTTCAGACACTTCTTTCTCCGTTTTAACATCTATTTTTGTCTGTTCTAAGGAGTTAGAGGAAGGTATACTCGTACTATCCTGAGATAAATTCAAATCCTTCACATTTTGAACGCTATCGTTTTCTATTGTAGTTACTGATTTGATACGTGAAAATGTTGAACTTATTTTTCCAAGTACAAATGCCTCACTTGGTTTTTGACGCAAAGAATGTGTCGATTTGGTAAACGTCAACTGAGCGAAAGCTAAATCTTTCAATATCGATTTTTGAATCTCAGCTTTGCTGGCTAACAGTTGCTGTTCTATGTCAGTTTTCTTATCATCCTCATGCTCAGATTCTTGTTTACTTGAAGCTGTCGACTGTGTCGATGTTATAAATGATCCAACACTTGTTTTATCTTCAGGCATTTTTGTGGTTAATGTTTCAGGTAAAATTTTAATGCTTGGGATTGTTTCAATGCTGCTTTTAAGTGAAGGTGTTGATAAAGAGGTGGTAGTACCACTTCTTCTCATTTCACTTTTAATTAATTCCTGCTGCTGTTTTTGTGTTTGTTGAAGAACACTGCCAGAAGACTGTTCAGAGATATTTTTAGTTGCGAATTTAGGAACAAATCCAAGATCACCTTCGTCGTAAACTTTACCAAACGAAACAATGGTAGCTAATGATTCTGATCCTTCTATTTCATGGAACTGTGATACAATTTGAAGTAAATGAGAAAGGAATAGTTTTCTATCCATTGATTTTCGTCTAGGGTCAACAAGTGCCCACTGATCTAATTTTAAAGCAGCTTTAATAGCATAAACAGCCTCTTGTAAAATATTTCGTAATTTATCCCGCTCCTTCATTACATTTGAAGCATCTACAGTTGCTTTATTTTGATCACACAATTTAACATGCAAGTTTTGTTCTAGAATACGCATCTGTAATGTTAAATTGTCATTTTCTTTGGTCAGCTTAAGTATTTTTGCTTGTAGGACTTCAAAATCGTAACTTCTTTTTTCAAATACTCCTTTATCTTTCTTAATATCCTCGAAAGCTTTTGTGAGTTGATCAATAACTTTAAGTTGAACTATACTTTTATTTATGGCGGAATCTCGTTCTTCTTCAGCTAATTCTTTTGCTATAGTTGTAGCTCTAATTTTTTCTTTGTATGCCTCATTTTGATCAGAAACCTTCTTTTGAGTGGTTAATATTCTATGTAATTCATCATTTAAGGCTATATTTTCTCGTATAACCCTATGAGTTGTTGCAGTAATTCTAAGTTCAGTTCCATCTTGAAAATCTTGAGCTAACTGCAAAAGTCTTGCTTCCATTTCTTGTTTTAGTTTATCTTTCCCAATTACAAACATTTTTTCAGCATTATAAATAATTCTTTTATATTTCATTTTCTGGTCTTCATATTCCTGTTTTTGTTTATCAAATTTCTGCATTAAATCATCTTTGATAGCTCTAAATTCTTCAAGAGTATTCAGTTTACCTGTTAACAACTTATTTTCAGATGTATACTGATCTTTCATAGTTGTGAAATGTTTTTCTAACATCTTAACAGTTTCATGATACTGTGCACTTTCTATTTCTTTTAATTCTGTGAGATTGTTTAATTTTTCTTTCACCTCATTATATTCGTCATTCCTAACATTAAGTTGTTTTTTCAAGTGAGCGATAATATCAGATCGATCTTCGTCTAATTTGTCGTAAGCTTGTTGTAGCTTCTCATTACGTATTTCATATTCCTCTACAGCAGATCTAAGTCGAGCAATTTTTCGGTTACACTCAATCACTTGCTGTTGTAAAATAGTTCTTTCTACCTCACTGAAGACAACAACCCTGTCGCTTTCAATTTTACCTGTTTCATTTTTAGGTGCCATTACTTATAATTAATTATCAAATATGATAATAAATTACAAACATAATAGATAAATGTTATAAAAATCTGTTACTGCGTGATTATAGTCACTATTGTTAATGCTATATTGACGGTTACATGGCAAAATAAAATCTCAGAAGGCATAGCCATATGGTTCAAAACGAGCTGGTTACACACAATACTTATATATTAAAGTAACGCATATTCATAAAAACTAGCAGCTACTAGTACGTTCAACCAAACAAACATAAACAAGCTAACAAACTCTTCAGCTTCATAAAAATTACGTCTATATTATATTATTATGTATAGAATATAGATAATAACGCCTGTATGGGTAGGCAGAGGAGTAATAATGCACTATAATCATCATCACTTTCAATAATATTTATAGGTATATTATAAAACAAAGTTCTCTGCCGCTGTCTGTCTGTTCGCGATAAAACAAAGATCTTGGGAGTAAACGCAAAATAGAATAAAATTAAGTACCTACCTCGCTTCACTTAAAGTGATTACCGACCCTCCCCGTGCTGCGGGAACGGGATCCAAATTCCATCATTATTTTTGGTTGCGATTAGGCTACTTTTTATCTCTGGAATATATATAGTTTCCGTGGGTTGTGGGAACGGAATCAAAATTTCATGAGGGTAAACCTGCGGGCAACACCTAGTCATAATATAATTAAATTTGGTACATGATTTAAACAAAGGAAACTTTAAAAAGTGCTTCCGCTGTTTGGCGAATGATATAATGTCAAATGTGTCTTTGCTGAATAAATAAATAAATACAAAGAAATATAACGCATTTCTAAGCGAAAAGTAAAAATTTTGCATGGAATCGACGATTGGTGCTAATGAATTATAGACCTACACCACTGGACCCGACAGACGTTGTCCTTGATACCGACTGCACCGCCACCTGCTGGGTTGATTTCTGAATCTAAACTATCCAAACTATAGTTTAGATATCCTACCCAAACGGATAGGTACAAAAAAAAATCATTCAAATCAGTCCAGCCGTCTAGGAGGAGTTCAGTGACATACACATACAGTAGAATTATGTATACCTATAAAGATTATATTAATTTAAACAAATGACTCATGTTAAAATCGTTAGAATTTAATTATATTTAAATAACAAGTTTATTATTATAGGTATCAAAAACTCGTAACTAAAATGAAAACAAAAGGCAAATTTTCTACTCTGCAGTTTTTTCGTCACCAGCTTTATTCTCTTCATCTTTCTTTTTATCTTCCTCATTTTCAACCGACTTTTCTTCAGCATCAGCTTCTTTAGTTTCGCTATCAATTTGCTCATTTACTTCTTGCTCGACATTTTTGCCATCCTCTACTTTCTGTTCGCTTTCTTCACCCTTAACTTGCTCACCTGTGTCTTCTTCAATGATGGCTTTACTGCCTCGTTTTATTTTCGAATCAGTTATACTCAGCCTCATTTTTGAGCCAGGAGAGATAATTTCAACGTGTGACTTAGATTGGAAGGCAGTTCGTGATACTGCTAAATCTTTCAAAATAGATTTCTGAATTTCCATTTTGCTATGTGCTAATTGTTTTTCGACATCAGTCATATCTTCTAAAGACTCTTCAGGTACAACTTCACTTACACTTACTTGGGAATGTATTGATGTGACTGTAAATGAGGGAATACTCTCTCTAGATGGTAGTGATAAGTCTGATCGTTGAGGTATTATCTGAATGCTAGGTACAGTTTTCACCGTACCAAGTGAAGATACCGTTGGTGAAACAGCTGACGAGCTACGTTTAGCTACTAATGATTCTTGGGATCGGGTTGGAACAAGAGATACTTTCGATTTCCTTGCAACACTTCCTTGAGGCTTTGGTACAAAACCAAGATCTCCTTTTTCATAGACATCTGTTAAAGAAATTAGTGAGTCAACTGATTCAGCTCGGATGGCACGACGGTATTTGTTTATAACATTAAGAATATTTGTTAATACTATTTTTCTCTCTAATATCTCACGTGTGGGATCTACTGTAGCCCACTGATCAACTTTTAAAGCAGCTTGTATTGCAAATGATGTGTCTTTTAAAACTTCTTTTAATTTATCACGTTCTTTAGTAAGTTTTGCTGTTTCAACGAGGTCTTTCGTTTGTTTTCCTAAACAACTATGAAGATTTTGTTCAAGTATCTGTATTTGTAAGGTCATGTTTTCATTCTCTTTAGTTAACTTTTGTACTTTATTTTGAAGACTCTCAAAGTCATAAATTTTCTTGTCATGTAATGCTTTATTTTGCTGCGCAGTTTGAAATGCGGTAGTTAATTGATCTATAACTTTAAGCTGAACAATACTCTTATTGATTGCTTTATCTCTTTCAGACTCAGCTACCTCCATAGCATTACGAGCAGCTCTTTCATCTTCTTTATACTTTTCATTTTGTTCTGCCACCTTTGCTTGCGTGAATAATAAGCTATCCAACTGATTATTCAATGCAATATTTTCTCGAATAACCCTATGAGTAGAAGCTGCTATTCTAGATTCACTTGCATCTTGAAATTCTTGTGCAAGGTGTAGAAGACGCGCTTCCATTTCTTTTTTTAATTTGTCCTTGCCAATCACGAATTTCTTTTCAGCTTCATAAATTACTCTCTTGTATTTCATTTCTTGAGCTTCAAATTCTATCTCTTGTTGTTCGAATTTTGCCATGAGAGCATCCCTAATAGATCTAAATTCGTCAAGCGTGTTAATTTTTCCAGCTAAAAGCTTGTTCTCTGAGGTAAGCTGATCTTTCATTTTAGTAAAATTCTTTTCTAATTCATTTACTTGTTCTTTAAATTGAGCGGTTTCTAATTCTCTTAACTCTTCCAAACTTTTAACTCTATCTTTCAGTTCATTATTTTCTTCATTCTTCACATTTAAAGTTTTTTTCAAGTAGGCAATAATATCCGCTCTATCTTCATCTAGTTGATCGTATGCATTTTGCAATTCCATATTTTTTTGCTCGTAATCATCTACAGCTTTCCTGAGTCTAGCTAATTTTCTATTGAGATCCGCTATTTGTAAATCTACCATAGCTTTGTCAGTTTCCGTATATGCTGGATTTCTTGTAGGTACTGCAGCTGCAGCAGCAGCTTCTTTCTTTTTTGGCGCCATGATTATCAGATTTATAGATATGTATAATTACTATTAAACTGAAATAACAAGAATAACGAAATACAAAGTATGGATCTCGAAACAACTGACACAATATCTGACAGTGACATAAAATTTTTTTCATCGGAAAATAAAATGGTCATATTTATGTAAAATGAGGCCAAATTAATAAGTTGGGATACCTTTTTAAACCATAGTTTTTTATTATTCAAAATATTTACATTCGATATCTACACATTCAAAACAAAACATGTATATAGTTACACACCGTTGTGGTTTACAATAGTTTTTATTAGAGGGGGAGTATTTTTTCTGAATAAAATAAACTTAGTGACTACTCGGCCTATATCTTTATATAATAATCCTAATGCACGTGTGTATGTCACTGAATTCCACCTAAATGGCTGGACCAATTTGAATGAATTTTTTGTACCTATGCGTTTGGGTAGCGCTCTGGATGGTTTTACTCAATTTAAGTAGGTATTATAGAGGAAATAAAATAAATCAATATTTTCATAGAATCTTAAATATTTATGAAAATATCATAATAAATTATGTCATGACGGTGTTAGTGGTGCAACTACTTCAAAATGGCTGACCAATTTTAATGAAGTTTTTAGTATTGATCATAAAGTATTTTTCAACTTTCTACCTCCACCCCGTTTTTTGATCATGATTTTAGTCTAATTGTATGAATATACAATATTATTCACTGATATATATTATATACCCTTCGTTCATTTAAATGAAGTTATAAAGTGGTCCGTCACTTTCACATTTTATTGCGTATTCTTCTATTTACGTTAAATTTTTTAATAATTTCATATGACCAAATAGCGCTGGCCCAGCTAGTTGCATGAAATATAATTTTTACTGACCTACAAACATCTCTCGCTAAATAATAAATATTGCTCACAGATTACAATTCCGTTGAAGAATACTGGGATAATTTAGGAGAGTACGAAGGTGCCATCTTGAAAGCTCGAGAACTATGGGAAAATGTGAAACCTTTGTACACGAAGCTCCACAAGTATGTAGCTCTCAGGCTAAAAGGGACTGAAGCAGTCGGTAAACCTTTACCAGTACACTTGTTCAGTAAGTAACACCTTTTTTGAGTACACCTATTCATTTTAGATCTTATGAAATTTAATACTACAAATTAATTAAAAGTAATTATTTTTTATAAAAAATGCTTTGCTCCCTCAGACCAATAAAAAAGTATAAACGGAGCCATTGTGAACAATATCGATGAAAAAAGTGAAGCTTCATGTGCGTAAGTCAAAAAAAGCCGAAGAGCTATTGTCAGCGTGTGCCGACGCTGACAATAGCTCTTCGGCCGACTACCGAAAGACTACTGAACCGAGCGTCCGTCACAATTCCGTCATAAGATTATCAAACATGAGACATGTTGGTGGGCTTAAAAAAATACGCAATACTCCGTCTGTACTTTTTTATTGGTCTGAGTTTGCTCCCTCAGACCAATTATTATTGGTCTGAGTTTGCTCCTTTGCTCTTTTATTTGTTTTTGTAAAAATAGATAATAGCATTTTTATCAGTGTTTCCTTCATAAGAACTGATAATGCAATATTTTGTTTTGGTTCAAGAAAGATACAGAGTTTCACTTTAAATGCAAAATATTACACGTATTCATTTGGCACACTCCTAGTGAGTGGATAATTTCATCAAGTTATTTACTCAGACTTTTTTATTGGTCCGAGTCTGAGGTTATTTTATTGAAGGTATATATTCTTACGAGATTATTATCCAAATGCAGATATATAACATATAAAGTGATGATCTAAAATCTCTTTTGTGTTAGTCATAAGAATTTACAGTCACAACAAAGATTTTGAATAATTCGGTACAAAATTATTTTTCAGAATCCTTGATTGGAGATGATTGGTCTAACCTTATAGAAAATTTACTGCCTAAACATGCCGGCTTATACCAAAAAATGCATGCAAATCTACAGTTGAAGGTAATTCTCAAATATAATTCTAGACATATTATAAGTTGATAATTATACTGAACACAATATAAAAATGTATTTTTTACAGGATCTTGGTGGAGTTAAAGCTTTCAAACAAGCAATGCAACTAATCAAAGCACTAAATTTAGGTGAACCAGATCAAGAAATCATTACTGATTCTGTATTTAACAGCACGTGTCCTCCTACATTGATAGATTGGTGCAAACCTAATAAAGTCAAAGTAATAACTTGTAAAGACGTCAGCTTAGCCCACTACATAGAAGCCCACGAAGCTGTTATGAAGATTGTTTATAAGGAAACCATTAATCTACATAGTAATAACACGTACATATTAAGAGAAGCATCTCGCTATTCTGGTAATAAATTGGTTTTAATACTTTTAAAGTTGTTTCTTAGAGAACTTTGGATCTTATAGTGTTGTTTGTTTCAGCTGTTTACGAGGCTATTCCTGGTTTTGTATCTCTACTTTCATTGAATCCACATGCTTTGAATAGAGCTGAACTGTTTCCGTTAGAAATTTTCAACTACAATCCGAACTACCATCGTCTCGTTTTACAACTTATAATGGCATTAAGGGATTTACCAAAGTAAGTGTTAAAATTAATACAATATAATATAACATATTAGACAGATACTGAACATCACTATTCAGTTTAAAATTCCGAACAAACATACATGAAGAAAATGGTGTATGTACAAAATTTTACACACAGAACTGATTTTGTTTACAGATTAAACTTCTACTTAGCCGCTGATGAATGGAGACTTCGAGTTTTATCGGGAGCTATCCCTTATTCCAAAATACCGAGTAGTTGGAGTGACTTCCGTAAAAATTTCTCTCTTATTGAAACATCTGACGCTGATTTCCTTGGGGACCCGTACATGGTTTTCAATAAACCTTTCATTGGGTAAGTCACTCAATGAAACAAAATTTGATTGAATATTTTTAAAGCAACGTCTAAGATCTAAAGTCTAGATTGCAAAGCAACTTTAACAACTTTAGCAACACTGGCCTCGTTGCCAAAGCCATAGTACGATTGGAAGCAGCAACGCCTCCCCTATACCAGTGGCGATGCCACGTGGAGGGGAAGTATCTTAAATAATTTTGGTAGACAATATTACTGAAAGATGACTTTATTTTGATTTAAAACCGAATAAAATACAATCAAAGATCTTAGAAAATTCACTTGCAACACTCGGTAATCGAACCGTCTAAAATCTGAAAAATAACCAATACTTTATCGATGCCGTCAATCGATAAACTCGCTAAATAAGGATATAAGGACTAAATCTCTCTGAAAAACACGCTAAATTAAATAAAATGAAATCCATAAAATCTCATGGTTTATGAATTTTCCAAAAATAGTACATGATAGTCAATATTATAGTAATATAGTATACATTTGACGGGCATAATTTAACTATATATTTTTATTTGACAGGAAATTTATGGGTATGATTCTGAAATATCAAATCTATCAATCGTTTGCTGAAGAAATGATGTCTGATAATTCTGATTTAGTAGAACATATTGCTGAAAACAATGACCGACTAATGTAAGTATCGCATTTTCATCAATTTGTATTATCGTATAAAAAATAACTACCTACTTGCAGTAGGAGTGCAGGTATCACTATTCGTATTTAATACTTGCCATGTTGTTACAGAGCTGCAATGATGCAAGGTTACGGGACTGCTTGGCCTGATATGGTCAGTGATATCTTAGCGAAACGAGAATACGGACTGGAATACACAGGGCTCACCGACTACTATAAATTTCTGGATGAATACTTAGACAATCAATTAGACCCAACAATAGAGATGGAAATCTCCGAAGATTACATGGAACCTGTTATTGAAGAACCGATACCCGAAGAGAATGAAATTCCTGAATCAGTCGAAAACCACTTAGAAGAAACACATCACAATATTAAAATACCTGAGGATGTAATTGACGACAATGTCATTGATACAGGCGAAGGATCAAAATCTAAGTTCAGTGTGGAAACATCTACGGTAGGAGTTTTAGAAATAAAGAATCCTGTAGCAGCAGGGGACCAAAAAGAACAGGCAATTACTAAAGAGGCATCTTATAGTACTTACTGGTGGATAGGAGTAGCTGTAGCTATTGCTGTATTTGTGATATTCATAGCTATAGTCGCGAGAAAACGTCATAATCACAGAAAGCAACTAGAGAGGCAGCGGAGAGATAACTCACGTGCATGATTTGAAGAGTATCGATTCTAGAAGCGGAATCGATATACACAGTTACTGACATTCGAATTAAGTGAAATTGTGCCAATACTATGGTGGAGTTCAAAACACTTGTTTCATGTAACGTTTCGCGTATTTCTTTTTAATTTTGAAAGTTTAGATGTTTAGTGGCGTTCATTAATTATTTTTGTATTATTTATTACTTTCATCACATGCAATGCATTTAATTATTATTTAAACTGAAAAAGTTTTATTTTCAATACATTTACAAGAACAATGCTAGATTATAAAGATGAATAAATATTTTTGTACATATCACAATTTGCGAAATAGAAAAAAAAGATTGTTACCGAGAGTGTCTATATAGTTGTATATTCTAGTTAGATGTAATTTTGCTGTGCCTTAAGCGTCTCAATTTCTAATAAGTAAGATGCGTAAGATATGATAGGAATTATCAAATTTATATAAAAATAATTGTAATTTTATAAAGTCTGTATTTACCTACTTTCAGCAGCGAAAAAATTCGAACCAAAATTTTATTATGATTTTATTTTTCACGTTCTTTCTTTGTAAACTATACGTTTTGGTTAGTAATTATTATTATTTTAATGATAAATCTGTATACCAGTCACAACCAAATAATGTAAAAATACCTATTTTAATTTGATGTTCTAGTTATTTATATGTTGTTTAAGGCTTTACTGGAGTAAAGCGATTAGTAATTTGTGTCGACAATCGAAAGCAGAAAATAATAAATGTTTTGAACATAAGCGTCTACTTTTATTTACTTTAACATAATGTCTTTGAAAGAAATATGGGGTGTATGAGGGGGGGAGGGGGGGAGCCCCATCAAGATCTTGAGAATCAAAGCATACCTCACCTGGAAACCGAAATACATGCTGATTGACGCCAAAGTGCAACTCTTATGTGAATAGAGCCCCCGAAAAAAAAATAGGGTCCAAGCCAACCTCACTTACTAGTCAGTATATTTGCTAATGGACGAACGAAGCTTAGGCGCAGGATTTCCTTTCGTGGTTGAGTGGTTAGAGAGCAGTCGCTCCCGTAAAAGTCAAGATAAATCAAATCATGTAAGGAGAAGACTGGAGCCAGGACTCCAATGCTGATGAGGTATGATGATGATTTATTGATATTTCTTCATTATCTAAAAACTATAAAACTAAAATATTCAGGTAGGTACTACGTAGCTATATGATACCTGAATACAGCACAAAACGGTTATGAACAAATAAAAGAATAGTATCCATATTAATATTTTGAATGCAAAAGTAGGTAACTTTTTATTTTTGTCTCTCTATTATGCTTTGGCGCCTAAACTACTGAACTGATTTTGATGATATTTGGCACAGAGACGGATCAGAGTTAGAGAAAGGACATGTAGCAGCAGCTAGTATAAAATATTATATCAATTTTCAATACTTAACAGAAACTTACGAACAGATATTTCATATTAATTATGTACCGACTAGTGCTTTTGACCTCAGTTTCACCCACGTTTTATTCCGATTCCATTCCCGCTATCCTTGGGAACCTATTTCAGAAATAAAAAATAAGCTATTTATTATTCCAGACTTTAATCTATCTCTAAGCGTGATTGAGTAACAAAAATCCATATAAATTTTCACAAACTTTTACATTATAATATTAGTAAGATTGATTTAGCTCCTCAGATAGGTACCAAGAACAGCTGTAAAACTAAACTGTAAACGACAAACATTACCCTCCTTTCTTCGGCAGTCGGGTAAAAATAAATAGCTCTGGAGCGAAAAGTGACGTGGACCATTATTTTCAAGTGTAATATTATTATTGGTATCAATCATAAATAATATATAACGTTGCTTTTGGGTTTCGATTACTAGATTACGCTCTGAATAAGTATTCGGATTGTAATATTTTAGACATAACTGAAAGTTTGCTCTAGCAGAACCAGGTCCAAGACGGTAGTGTAAACGGATCCTCCGCGGGCATTGTTGTAAATGGAGAGGCGAGGCCACGTCAATATGACTTCACCTCGCCCGATGGTAAGCTAAAGGTAAAGTCTCAGAAAGTGGGTCCCCATTACATACACCAACAGTGTCATAATGGTGGCCCTCAACTTGACGGCCTCATCATTTTCACGCCCCGCTTAAAGGACCCGGGACTGTAGGATGTTACTGACCCGGGTATGGTGCGGCGAAGAAAATAGGCACCGAACCGCTTAGTTCTTGACCTGTGTTAAGTATGGTAGTCAAAGCAGGAGGCTTCCTAAAAAGTTCATTCTTAGGGTATACCCAGGGTACCTGGTGAAAAATTCGGGTAGACATAACAGCAGGCTTCACTAGCCCAGGTGAGGTGGCGGGTATAGCGTTGGGGGTTGCCACACGTATTAAAAGGCATTATTTTAAGTAAGTGTAGGTAGCCTCACTGTAGGTACATACTTGTTTAGTTTAGTAAATATCTGAAGCTAGCATAAATGGGGGTACTATGAAAAAGGCGATACAATGTTTCCAAACGTCTATAGTAGTGTAAACGTAGAGATTCCAAAAGAAAAGTATCCAATATAATTATAGGTAAGAAGTAGAAATATTTTTATGAAATGCTTCTAATACCCTAAACGCCTATAATAAAATTATTAATGTGTTTCACGCTTCGCATTTCTCGCACAGCGCCACTGAAATTTCATAAACGCTCCACCGTGTTTCAGGGGCACGTTTGTGAAAGGTCACGCTCCTACAAACGATATAATTTTCTTTTATCATACGATTTTAATTTTAGAAATATGTATTTATATACAAATAAATAAAAGTGAAGTATCGGTTTGTTATATTACAGAAAAGAGAAGTAAGTAGAAGTGGTAAGTGGGCGTGGCACGCGTGTCACTTGTACGCGTTGTTACGCAAGGTTTTCATAGTGAGATAGAGCGAGAGAGAGAGATTATCTGAAGTTTTTCTTAAGTCAAAGTTTGTTTGATTCAAAATACGAATCGCCGTAAATATTTTTTTTATCTATAGCAAATAAATCTCTAACACGAACTAGTAAGGTGTATTTTCGTTTTGCAGTATGCATAATTTAGGCTAATTTGGTATGGAAGATAAGCGACTGGTTGTGTGTGTGAGTTTGGCGACAGCGGTTCCCCTTATGAATAAGTAGTATCACACTTCCATTGTAGTAGGTATTCTTTATTCCGTGATTAGAATAACAAATTTGAAATCTATTTATAGATATGAGTATGATGTACGATACAGATTTCAAAAAGTAATTTTTAAAATGTCTGTCTGTCTGTCTGTTTGATCTGGAACGCCTGGGCCGATTTGGGGGCAATTTTCACTAGGTAATATTATAACTGGTACTTTAATTTTGATAAAAAAATGGGTTCGATCGTAAAATTAAAACCGGTGTATTCGTAGGTACTGCTAGTCAGAAATAAGAACCAACTTGTTGATACTAAATAGTGAGGTAGTCGGTCAAATAATGAAAAACCGTTAAAGATCTGGCCGGACCCATACGGAAAATTACCAAGATGATCTAACATGGGACGGTCGGATATCTGTCACTTCTAAAAACTGACTGAATTTTGTCGAGCAAAGTTAGCACAAACACAGCCTGCGGTAACACTAACTGGAAGAACAATGCTGCTAATATTTATTTTCCCTAAACTAAAGTAGTTGAAGTAAGATCCTATTATGCACATAAAAGTGGCCTGCTACCAATGAAAATACAATTTGAGGAACAAAACAAACACAGATATCGCATACCTAACTTCCAGATTTGCTGAACCTGCACTGCCTTTCTAAGAACTATTCGAATTCGGTCAGTTCTAAAAATATAACGATATAAATTGCAACTGTTTCCGTCCGCGATTCAATGCAGTATGTCCACATTACCATAATCTGAAATCGAACACTCGATCGAGGATAGAAAAAGGTCGCTTTATGTGTGTAAGCGTTTACTTTATGCGTATTCTTTTGTGGATTATATTTTATACGAATATGAAAATCATAAAATTGGAAACGACCTCCAATAGGTTCAGTAGCAGTTTTGTGTATTTTTTTGCTACAATATGGTGGTAAATTGACCATTGAAATCCATGGGAATTTTTTAAATGCGGTCGTTCTGTCATCCTTTGTCTGCACTCAGAGGAGCAGCCCGCTCCAATGTATCCTCTGCTAGTCAAAGGGACACGTGGAGAGCACTTCGGAGCATTTTTTTAAAGGGCTACTCCTGCCACGTCCAGCATTTGCCGTGGCAGCAGCGTACCCTGACCAAATCCTTTCAACAAAAAAAAAACATCAAAATTCGTTCAGTCGTTTTTGCGTACATCGCGAATAAACAGAAAGAACTCCAAAATAAATATTTGTATTGCTCAGAATCGTTCATATAACCCAAGAATATTTTTCCAATCTCCAATGTACAGGCACATCTACTTTACAATTTTATAATAGTACCTACCTATATATATACTCCTAGATGAAAAGTTATGAGCTTTCACATCTATCTTGACTATTTTAGTATTAGTAGGATTTCCACAGCTATATTTTAATAACATGACTAAAATATTGCCGTTAAAGATTAATTCAACTGCTTGTTAATCCTTCTGTTGTGTTAGTTACAGGATTACCAAGGGTTTTAATTTTATTTTATCGTGTTTTGTTACGAGCGAAACTATTTATTGTCTTTGTATTTATATCGTGGATAAGCATAATATTTAATAGCCGATTTGGAATCATAGTTATTGAGTTCAGGTGTTTAGTTTTTAGCATATTGATGAATGTTAGTGCTTAAATTTTATGATTCAACAGTGTATAGTAATTTTAAAATTTCTTATGAGAATAATCATAACATGTCCCAAGATAGCTTTTTTTTTTTTTTTTTTTTTTTTATACCACTTAGGTGGCTTGTAAGCAATGGAGTCATTATAATAAAATTTAAGGAATCTGTAAGTAACCTACTATCATTATAAATTTGGAAGTTTATTTAAATGGTAAGATGCAAAACATTATAGTTTATACGGGGTACTTTTTGCCCCGGTATTACTAATTAGGTTTCAGTAAATTTTCATATTTTATGTAACAAACTTAGATATGAAAAAATAAACTCTGTGTAAACATAAGTCCCATCGTAAATAATTTATTGTTGTCACTAAAAGGCCTTGTGGTATCAACAAATTTCACTTCAAATATTATTTCTGGCAAAGTGGTCAAATGCTAAATGTAAGGGGACAAATTCTGTCAGCAGACGTTCCCTCACTATTTTCAATTTTCGCTTTTAAGTGCGGCGAGACGTCTGTATCTATACAAATAAATAAAATTGGAGTGTCTGTATGTAATATATTAAAATAACTGTTTTTTACTAAGCGCATTTAGATGCATACACGTACATAAATAATATACCAAAACAACATTTTTTTTTCAATTTTTGTTCTATCTGTTTGTTCTGACTGATCTCTGAAATGGTTGGACCTAATTAGATGGGACTTTTACTAGCAGCTGATGTAACACGAAGTAACTTAGATTACTTTAATTTTGAAAAAAAGAATTGGGGTTTCGAGTAAAAAAAATTAACCATAAATTCTAAAACCACAGGGACAAAGTCGCAGTCATGGCTAGTGTTAAATAATGATGCTAGTCTCTCATTACTTTCGCTCCTGTAAAGTTTAGTTAAATACACTCTGAGGACAGCTGACAGATTTGCTATTATAGATGGTGTCTGGTTTAAAATAATGTTGCAGCGCTCATAAATTATTTCAGCCCTTCAAATTTATAAGAGCTTTGTTATAATTCCGATCGTGTATCGTTTAAGTGAAATGGAATTTTATAACTTTTAAATACAAACAAACCACTTCTCCTATCCCCCCAACCTCCCCCCACCTTCCAAGGTCTGCAGAGCGAGTGTAACGCCTCCGGTGTTACACATATCCATAGGTCACGGTGACCGCTTCCCACCAGGTGGGTCGTGTGCTTGTCTGCCACCTAAGTGATATAAAAAATATTTAATTGCCTGTATTGCTGTGATAAAACGCGAATTGGAAATGACCCAACAGTAAACACATTGTGTTCCATCCTGTATTCATTCATTTCCCTCTGGGGTAGGCAGAGACAACAGACCGCCATCTGCCTCTGTCCTGACATACTTCACACGCTTCCTCTACTGTCATTAAGCCTTTCATGCAAGCCCGCCGGTTTTGAGTGCTTTTGACCTGCCCTTTTTTCATAGTATTAAAGGACAATAATTCAAAACTCCAACTGCTTTGTCTTACAACTCTTCTTCCTTACAGTACATTAATTCAAAACTCGCGTTGTAGTCTAATGAGTTTAAACTAAACATTGCTATAACTCTTTACGCTGTTTGACTTACACGAGTGGTTTTTACTTTAAAAATGTCATGTTTTGAAAATGGTCTGGAGGATAATAACATGAATTTTAAAAAAGTCTAAGTAAAAACCCGTGTATAATTTTAAACAAAACTGAAACAACTTAAAGTTTCTGACTACTCTTTGCCAGTACTTTATTACAGAGTTATATTTCAAAATAACACGCTTTAAGAATAAATCACTTCTTACTTTTACGGCACGTACTGTTAGTCCAAACTCAAGAACATTAGAAATTTCCTTGTCCAAACTATAAGCAGTTATATTTATTCAGCTATAGTAGAAAATAAACTCTTTCTGAATCATTACCGACTTTTAACACCCCTATCCTACTTCCTACTAATATTATAAGTTTGAAAATTTGTGAAGA
Source organism: Lithosia quadra (assembly GCA_963576445.1). Classification (NCBI taxonomy): domain Eukaryota; kingdom Metazoa; phylum Arthropoda; class Insecta; order Lepidoptera; family Erebidae; genus Lithosia; species Lithosia quadra. The sequence goes on from OY754882.1 coordinate 4,997,850, forward strand.
TGTTTATATGTTTATTACTCAATCGGACTCTAAGGGCTGAACGCATCCTTTTTTTTATCCTACGGAAATCCCCATCGATACTACCCCCGTCGGTAAGTGTGAATTAGATTTGTTAGAAGCTATATGCGGTGTCATCAATTAATTTGCAAGAATTAAGCTTCTTAGTCGTACACAACATAAGTGAATATTTATGCCACGGAACCAACGAAGTAAAAACACCTATTTAAGTAACTTGAAGGGGCTTATTTTGGAAGTTGAAGCGGAATAATAAGCGAAGTAAAGATATAAAATGCCTAGGTAAACTGTACGTGAGCTCACATTACTTAGTGCCTTATCATTTGGCGCTAACGACGTGTAAATACAAGCCTTAACATAAAGTAAGAAGTTTCGTCCTTTGTCTTTAAATTTTTCTAGACTTATTTGAAATATAACTCCAGAATTAAGTATAACGAGGATGCCAGATGGTCTCATGTCGGGACAGAACTTATATCTTTCTAATCTTTCTTTAGCTGTTATGAATGAAAGCGGAAGTATTAACAAGTTTATCATTATAGGTACGTTTCAATATTGCAAAATAGTTAAAAAAATTGCCCCACAAAAACTGTTTTTTTTTTAGGTCAATGAGGAAACTTACATGGAAACATAGGAGAAAGGGGCTTCACTTTGTGAAGAGATCCTTTCTAATAAAATATTTAAAAAAAAACGCGGGATCCAACTTTACTTCTGGTATAGATTGTTAGGTATATGGTTATTGGTTATGTATTTAGGATACCTATGTTTTCTATTTGATCGGACACTAATTTTGTTATAGGTATGCATAATCTGTGGAACTCAAACATACAAAACATAAATTTGTCTTTATCTTCAAATAGAACATAAATTAAGTAATGTTCTCTAGCATACGAAATGACAAATAATATTCTTGAGACTCATCCCATAATTTCAACAAATTTCACCAACCATATTTTATTGTGAGTAATAATGAAATCACGAAGGAAGTAATAACTCAAACCTATAACTATGCAGCATCTGGCGCAGTTGGTGAAGTTCACTTTATTACTCAAAACTTAACGACGACACAGGTTTTAATTGCAGATCGCTTAATTTAATTATTAACTGCAGAAATTCTTGCAATTAGCCTTTCAAATGTCAACGGTGATGTATAGTTTATTAAGTAAAAGTTTTATTTGGACTCGTGCCTAAGTAGTAAACGAATAGGTTAACATTGCAAGGTCAAGCTTTATCCCACAGAAGACCGCAGCCATAATAACCATCGTGTTGTATTCCTGGTGGTAAGTAGGGTAGCCAGAGCTCACAACCCCCCCTCCCCCACCAAATGCCCACCCCGACACCCTCCTCCAGGGTCGGTAGCGCAAGTGCAACGCCTGATTTTGCACACGTCCAAAGGCCACAGTAACTACTTCCCATCAGGTGAACCGTGTGCTTATCTGCCACCTAAGTAGTATAGAAAATTCTAACCAGTCAGTCTTAGCATCGATGACCAATTATCTAATAATTCTTAACACAGCGAGCCCGTTCCATGCCTTTTCTTTACCATTTTTCTTCTTCATCAAGACATTGCTTAAATTCCTTAGATTTGGTCAGCAATACTTGACCACAGGTTATTTTGAGGGCTGCGTAGAGAATCCTAGAGTGGAGACCACGAGTCGGCAAACGGAAGGTGGGACGCCCCTCAGCCAGATGGACCGATGACCTGAAAAAGGTAGCTGGGATGGACTGGATGCGAAAGGCGGAAAATCGGGTGGTATGGCGTACATTGGGGGAGGCCTATGTCCAGCAGTGGGCGTCGACAGGCTAATTGATTGATTGATTGTAGAGAATCCTTAAAAAAATATGATTGCTCTGTATTTGTATATTCTTTAAGACTATACCCGTATTTAAAAACTGTCTTACACACAAAATACATTTTATTTAAGCTCCTCATTTCATTGTTATTAAAACCCAACATTTATGTAAGCAAAAGGTAAGCTTAATTAGAGTAAAGCCTATTTCGGGTCTCAGTTTTAAATTTGATGCCCATAATATACCACAAAGTCCCGTAATTATCGCTAATGAAATTTAAAAAGTTGACACCTGTCATTAAAAGGAATTTGAATTTTAAAAACTGGATAGCCTACGCCTGAAAATATA